>CM066323.1:56437500-57687500 GCA_033807775.1 Saussurea involucrata
TACAAACAAGGGTGAACGAAGGTGTCCCAGGAGCAGGGACTCACTATGGAGACGAATGTGTTCCTCCAGAGGTTACACCATGGACACAAGTATCAAGGGATGAGTTCCAAACCCTTGTCACCTCTGTGAACCAAACCATGAAAGAGTTGCAAAGCTCTTTGTGAAAACCCAGATCTCTAGCAATAAGATATGAATGTAGTGAGAGAGAATCTAGAGAGCAAATATGTCATCCATGTATTGAGCTCAAAGGATTACAAAAGGTTTCTAAAGTGTTTCAAAAGCTTTCTAAAGTGATTTGAAGTGCTTCTTAACAAATGGTCTAGACAAGCCTATTTATACCCATGACATACAAGGTATAAAGGCATTCACAATACTGTATAGACTCATACAGTACATTGACTTTTACAGTAAATCTTGAATACAATAATGCTCTAACAATCTCCCCCTTTGGATTCAAGATTTAAAAAAATATTACAGCAGTCTTCAAGTCTTGAACATGAAATCTTCTTTGAAGAATCTTCAGACAAACATGAAAGTCATTGTCTTTTTCTTTGAAAAGTCAATCTTCTTCAATAAAATCTTCAACAGATTGTCTTCAAGTCTTGAACATGAAATTCCGATCTTTGTATAAAACCATCAATTCGGAACAAGATGAATCAGAAACGATTAGAGTTTGGATCAGAAATATGTGAAACCATCCACATTGTTGAACTTTTAGGTGTAAGCACATTCCGAGAATCACTCAGAACTAAGATAACCAAATTCAGCAATATTTAGACTTCACATGATCCTTCTCCCCAATCTTCAGTCTTTGTTCACGAATCTTTGACTTGAAATATCTTTGATTTGAAAATTCTTTGACATGAAATTGAAATTAAACTTTTCTCCCCCTTTTTTGATGATGGTCAGCATCATAATCATCGAAAACCATTTTCAATTTCAGTCGTGTCTTTGAGTATTGCTAACAATCTCCTCCTTACAGAATAACCTTGCTCCCCCTCAAAATAAGAATTCTGGAGCAATTTGTTTTCTCCCCCTGAAAGTATGCATATATTTCAATAACGTACAGTATTTGAAATTGTAGCACAAATTTTAAAACAAATTTACACAAGGAAAATAACATTCATTGAATTTTATTTTATAACTACAAACATTTGATCATTTGAAAGCTTTACAAAAAAAATTCAACTTAATGAAATTTAACAATATTTCAATCAAATGAAATCAAATGCATGTGTTTGGATTCAAGAACAAGTCATCATTGTATATCAAGTTAAAAAATGTTCAGTTTCAACCCCTTTATTAAATCTATTTGGTGTGCTAACATGCGAAATATGATTAGCATCAAGCATATGCAATTCTAAAACATATAAGAATACTTTGATCTACTCACACTATTTGTCCAAAATCAGAATTTCATAAATTTACGGGTTTATCGCGACTTTGTATTTTCCCAAGTTTCAAGAGATGTGTGCTCATTGGCATCTTTTCTTTTGTGCTCATTGGCATCTTTTGATTTGTGCACATTGGCATCTTTTGATTTTGTGCTCATTGGCATCTTTTGATCAAAAAGTTTAGTAAGAATAAGATACACCGTTAAACATGACTTTCTATCTGGTTCTATAGAAGGATTTGGGTTAGCAGATCCCAGACCAGTTGGCCTTAGGTGCTAGGTGTCGAGCACCCCTTAGAACTTAATTTCCCAAACCAGAAAGGCCACATCGATATATCTTAAACCCATTTGTACCAGTAAAACATGGCTTTCTATCTGGTTCTATTGCAGGATTTGGGTCAGCCGATCCCAGACCAGTTGATCTTAGGGACTAGGTGTCGAGCACCCCTTAGGACTTACTCTCCCAAACCAGAAAGGCCACAGGCACAAACTTTCAAACTAAATGATAGTGCAACAATTTTATCTCAATCACTTGGTTCTAAAATATAGTGCTTTGCCCATATTTTCATTTCCATCCATCATTCTGACATATAGGCTTTTTGAGCATTATATTCTATATATATCCAGATTCACATAACTTTGAGCATTCAGCATAATTTCATTCATGTTTTGCTGACCTTTCGATTTATTTTAGAGGTGAGAGTTGAAACAAATCTAACTCAGATAGTACAAAGTTTCTTGTAAAATCATCCTTTAGCACACATTTAATTCATTGAATGAAAATTGAAAATTTCATCTTATTGAATTAAATTTGTAAAGTTTCAAGTTTTCAAATCAGTAGAAACAAATATAATCCAATGTTACCTTTTGCCACTTGTTCCTTGAAACAAAAATATATAGTAGTTAAGGATATTACCTGAGAAGTGTGAGTTCTAAACTGATTTGTTTAGAAGTCTTAGTCTTTAAAGTACGGGTCCTGAACTGAGTTGTTCAGAAGCCATAGTCGTTGAAGCACGGGTTTTGAACTGATATGTTCAAAAGCCATATTTCTTTGTAGCACGGGTTTTGAACTGATATGTTCAAAAGCCATTGATATTTGTCTCCCCCTTAATGGTACAAATATTTTTCAAAAAATACGCCGCTTCTCTTCTGTTTTCAGTCATGTGTGTGGTATGTATCTACAATTCAGTACAACACATGAAGAACCTGCAAAACAGATTAAGCAGATTTTGGTACCCAATGGCACTTGGGTCCTAGTGGGTTAGGTGTTGATTTCTTACAAGGAATACTGTAAGAACCATACCAATAAGAAGTATAATCTTTATGCACAAAATCATTTGATCCACAGTAAGAACAACAGATTTTCTTATATGCCAACCTAATAAGATGATTTACAGAATGAATAGGATTAGGTTTAGTAGAAGATTTACCTTTTGGCGCATTGTTCTTCTTGGCATTTGATGTGGATACAGATGATTTTGGCACTTCTTTCTTTGGAACTGCTGTGCCTTTTACTCTCCATTCCATCTTCACCCTCTTGAAGACTGGAACTTCTTCAGATTTGGAAGTATTAATTTTAGGCACCTTAAGAATATCATCCGATTTATCAAACAGAGGATTATAGAAAAGATTAGAAGAACGAATCTGACCTTTTGAGAAATCTGTTGATCTTTTAAATTGTTTAGAAGGAATGTTTTTAAAACTTGAACTTGAAGCAGTTTTAAAAGAACATTCAGAATCATTTGAATCAACAAATGGATTCTGAAAGATAGAATTATGACTAGCCTGCTTTGAGACATCAAATTTAAAAATGACGTCTTCAAGTTCTTTGACTTTGTTTATTAAAACATTTTTCTCTTTAGAGATTAGATCAAATTTCTTTTGGAGATCAGATTTGATCAACTGATCCTTCATAATATCAGCTGATAAACCAGATAATCTTTTGGTAAGATTAAGAATCACATCTTCAAAATATATGCGTTCCGATTCAAAATCTTTTTCCAAAAACCTTCTTTTATCAGTAATCTCTTTGAAAATTTCCATATTTTTCTTTTTAAGGGTTTTACTTTCCTTTTCAAAGAGATTTTTCTTTTCCGTGAAATCTTTTCTTTCCTTTTCCAAAAGATTTTCTAATTCAAAGATTTTTATGGAAAGTTCAGAACTTTTAATCTCAAAAAAATTTCGTTCAGTTTCAAATTTAGCTCTTTCTTTTTCGAGCTTGTCTTTTTCTAAAAATAAAACTTTCTCAAAGTCAGAAACTTGTTTTGAAAGTTTTATACTATTAAGTTCAATCTCTTTCTTTTCTTCAAAAACTTTCTTTTCTTCAAAAACTTTCTTTTCTTCAAAAGAAAAATTAGACAGTTTTCTCTTTAGATCGGCATTTTCACTGTCCAAACATTTCCCTATATCTTTAACTTCTTTTAATTGAGCATGTAACTTTAAGTTCCACTTCACTCTCTTTTCTTCTCTACTCTTCAAATCGGCATTTTCTTTTTGAAGAGTTGTTACTTTCTCTTGAAGATTCTCGATTTGATCGTGCAGACTTGAGTTGTCTTTCTTTGCTTCAAGATCTGCAATATAAACTTCAAGATCAGTTATTCTTTTAGTAAGTTTAGCATTTGAAGAAGAAATGTCTAAAATTTGTCTTTTCAGATCAACATTTTCTTCTTCCAATGCTTTATTTAAAATAGGAGTTGAAGAATTTGAAGCATTATCTTTAACAGGAGTTTCTGATTTAGGAGATGTTTCTGATAAAATAACTTGTTGCAAAATTCCATTATTTGCCTTAGCTTTTTCAAGTGGCATTGGAGGTGTTTTTGTTATTATGACTTGTTGCAACACTTCATTATTTGGTTTAACAGATACATGTGAATTAACAGATGTTTCTGTTATAATGACTTGTTGCAACTTTACATTTGGTTTAACAAAAACTTTTGCAATTGGAGGAATCTCCTTTTTCAGAGTTTGCTTCAAATCTTCACCACTGCTTTTAACAATAACCTGTTGTAAAACCATTTTGAATATTGCTAGAAATTGATCGTTCAGAAGATCAAGCAGACAGTGTATGAAAATACACAAAAAAATATATAAAAATTTTTCTTGAAAAGCTCTTACAGTGTATGAAATACACTATAGAAAAAATTTCGGGATAAAAAATTTTTCTCAAAATTTTTTTTTTTTTTTTTTTTTTTTAATTCACAAGAATTCGGATGAGTAAGGGTTCGAATTCAACGAATTCGGATGAAGAAGGATTCGAAATCACTCAATTCGGACTTAACTTGGTTCGAATTCTATGAATTCGGATGCTTAAGGGTTCGAATTCAATGAATTCGGATGCTTAAGGGTTCGAATTCTATGAATTCGGATGCTTAAGGGTTCGAATTCTATGAATTCGGATGCTTAAGGGTTCGAATTCTATGAATTCGGATGCTTAAGGGTTCGAATTCAACACTTGGAAAATTTAATCAACTCAATTCGAATCTAACACAGTTCGAATTCTCCTCAATTCGAATCTAACACGGTTCGAATTCTCCTCAATTCGAATCTAGCTGGGTTCGAATTCAATCAATTCGAATCCTTCTTGAGTCGAATTCTACACTTGTATTTCCAAGAACACTCCGAATTCTTCTTTGA
This sequence comes from Saussurea involucrata, assembly GCA_033807775.1. Lineage (NCBI taxonomy): Eukaryota > Viridiplantae > Streptophyta > Magnoliopsida > Asterales > Asteraceae > Saussurea > Saussurea involucrata. Next base: position 56,442,527 of record CM066323.1, read on the forward strand.
ATGATCCGAATTCACCAAGAATGATCCGAATTCACCAAGAATGATCCGAATTCTGCACTTCGAACACGAAAATCACTAAATCAGCCATAACTTTTTCAATTCTTGATCAATTGTTATGAAATTTGCACAGATTTGTTCGAAATTTGATTCCACACACTTTCTTAGTTAATCACAAATCCTAATTCGATCAATTTAATCGAATTTTGATCCAAAAATAGTAGAAAAAGTTTTCGAACAAAAATGATATAAAATGATCAGATCTGCAAATTCTGTGCAGATTTTGGTGTTGATCCAAGAATTAAAGATGTTCAGGAATCAAATCCGAGTGCAATGATGTCAAGAATCAATCCAAAAGATCAAAAATTAAAGAAAAGATGAAATTTGGATGAATAGTAAATGAAGAAGGGTCAGAATTCTTGATGAACAGTGATGAATAGTGATGAACACCCAATCCGAATTCTTCAGCTTTAGTGTAAAAAATCTTCAATTTGGTCTTCGATCTGCTTGAATCTTCTGTTTAGCTCTGATACCAATTGTGAAAACCCAGATCTCTAGCAATAAGATATGAATGTAGTGAGAGAGAATCTAGAGAGCAAATATGTCATCCATGTATTGAGCTCAAAGGATTACAAAAGGTTTCTAAAGTGTTTCAAAAGCTTTCTAAAGTGATTTGAAGTGCTTCTTAACAAATGGTCTAGACAAGCCTATTTATACCCATGACATACAAGGTATAAAGGCATTCACAATACTGTATAGACTCATACAGTACATTGACTTTTACAGTAAATCTTGAATACAATAATGCTCTAACAATCTTTCACATCTTTTGCAGAGAAAACATCAACGGCCTTGCTGAATCTGAACACCAAAATGGACAATCTGTCCACAGAGGTGAAAACAGCCATCACCGAGATGAAATCTTCTGCTCAAACAACTGCCACAACTACAGCCACTTCTGCTGCTAAAGATTTTGGAATAGCTGCAACTTTTGCATTCAAGGAATCAGTAAAACATTTCCTTGAACAAATGAACAAGCAATCCAACAAATCACAGAGCATCACACCTGCAGAACTACAGAAGGCTCTGCAAAATGTTCAAGAATAGGCAATGCGCAACACTACAATAATGCAGCCAAAAGATTACATGACCAGAGAACAGCTGACAGAGCTTGGTCAAAATGTCATAAACCAGGTCACAGAAGTCATTGTCTCCTTCACTACTGCAAATGCCAATTACGTCAAAGATTTCAGAAAGAGTGTCGACAAAATGCGCTTCAACACAGAAGCAGAGCTTGCAACTCTATACGGCCTCTGTGATGATGTATGTGCGAAGTTGATGGCCGTAGGAGCAGAACTACCAAAGAATCCCAAAGCTTCCTGCAGAGCAGAGGGTACTTCTGATAAAAGTCAGGATGATTCTGATGATGACCATCCTGGTCCATCAGATAATCCTGAGGGGGAGAATATAAGGGAGAAAGCTACGACCAGAGGATTACAAGCTCCACCAATCGCAGCAGAACCAATCAGTCAAGCCCCTCCAGAACAAACTCAAGATCAACAACAAAATCAACAGACCACAGAGACAACACCCATCTCTGTGGAATCAAGTCCTGAAGAAACCAATATTCCAGAAGCTGATCAGCAAACCATAGAGGCAACAACCACCCCTGTGGTAATCATTTTGGAAGAAAGTCCTTCAACAAAATCAACAGAAAAACCCCAAACTATACCAAGAAGAAAGTCGATTGCCACCAAACCAAAAAGAGCAACGACCTCTGCTTCTGATATTCTGAGAAAGATGCACAATAAAATGACTGAACGAATGGCGCAGAGAGAAGAAGAAAGGCACAGGTTCACATTAGCTTTCAAAATGACAAGAAGATTCGATGTCAAATCTTCATCAACAGAAACAGAGCTCACAGAAGAAATCACCAAAGAACCTCCAACAGAGGTTACAGAGCAACTCAAGCCAACAGAACCATCGCCACAAAAGTCCTCTAAAACACAAGTGTCAAAACCTACAGAGGCAACCATCAAGCCAACAGAAGCACCAACCTCCAAACCTACAGAAGAAACAGGTTCTGCACCTCCAAAAGCCAAAGACAAGGGCAAAGCAATACTAATAGAAGAGCCCAAGAAAAAGAAATCATTGCCCAAACCTACAGAAAAATTGATGAAAAGCGCTTTTGATGCCTTTCAAACTCCAAAGCCTGAAGAAGAGGACTGGGCATATGGATTAAAGCCTCTGACAGACATTCCTCTAACTGGCAGAGCTGCAGAGGTTGTTCAAAAGATGGAGAGTCTCAGAAGACAAGTACCTCAACCTGGTCCAACACATGAAGAGATGGAAGAAGTGATATACAAATACCTCTATAAACAAACCTTTCAGACCAATCATCCAACAGATCATGTGACAGATTCAAGGATCAGAGAAGAATTTGAGAACATCTTCACAAGGACAAAGCCAAGAACCAAAGCAGATGTCTTCTCAATCCACAAGATCAAAAAGGTAATCTTCTGCAAGTTCTCCTTTACAAGAACCTATCCAAGGGTCAGGTACAATCTTTACAAAGTCAGAAGAGAAGACAATTCAGAAACCACCTTCGCTGATGCTGACCTAAGAAATATCAATCCTTATGATCTACCTGACCTTCTGCAATGGACAAAGGACAACTACAACACAGAGGCAAACACCAGAGCCTATCAAGTGTTCAGAAAAGCAATGAGGGAAAAGCTTCTGATCTACAGTATGATAGATTTTCAACTGGGATAGGATCTTGGTCTCAAACATCTGAATTTACGACCACCAGAAGATCGCTGCCCACCCGACGCCGAGCCCAACTCTATCATTACAGAACCAAGATTCGGGATAGTATTTCAAAACCTACAAGGCGAAGTCAAACTGTTTGTGTGCATGGACTGTCAGAAGTACGCAACTAGTACTCTGAACAAGTTCAGAGCAAGCCTTGTAAAATACAGAGGTACAGAGAAAATGGATAGAGATGCTGCAGATACTTTCATCAGAGAGATTGATGCTACAATCTGCCTAAGAGAACTCTGCATCAGTTTCTACAAAGAGATCAGAAGAATCAGAAGAGACAACAGAAGCTACAACTATTTCAAAGATGCCAAAATCTGATTCTCAAACCTCAAATCTCTGCAAATCAAGTCAAAGTTTATCTTTCATTGTACTCAAATGTAAAATGCCTCTGGCATATTTTCTAAATAAAAGAACTTTCGAGGTATTGTTTAACCTCTGTCTTATCTAACTTAGCCTAACTAAACTCAAGTTCAATTTTTTTATTTTACACTACTTAGGGGGAGATTGTTAGCTTCAATCTTCCTAATCATAGAAGTATTTAGAAGTAGTGAAAAATAGGCTAAGTGAAGAAAGCCTCTTACAGAGGCTCTGCCGAACTTACCGAGAGATCAAGGTCAAGAAGCTACAGAAGCTAAAGAGGCGCCCTACAGAAGCTCTGTCAAACGCGCAAAGAAGACAAATGACTCGGAATCCGGGGAAGACTGCTCTACAAAGGACCAGACCACAGAACCTCTGTAATACTTTACAGAGCCTCTGTGATCCTCTTCAAAGACTTCAAAGATATTTATAATATCTTTCTACTGCTACTGGACCTGTTTATCAACTTGCATGGTAGCATGCCCTGTCCAACTTCCACGTGTCAAATTCTGATTGGATTCAATAGGGCTTAGTACATAATAGACGTCTGTTGCATTAAATGCAATACAGCACGTCCAAACTATTCATACCATCCTCTCAACTATTCATACTATCCGTTATGAATAGTATCTTATGCTTTATGGTCCCCTTAGAGTAGTATATAAGGAAGACTCATGTTGAGTTCTTCCTAAAAAAAGAAATCAAGAGAGAAAAACATCACAAGAACACACAGCTTAAACACTTTGAGAGTCATATCTGTTTTAAAGCACTGTTCTTGAATCTGTTCTTAATATATATATTCAGTAAACTTTGAGATATTATTTCCTGTTCACTGTTTATTTATATTGTGTTCTAAATCTATCAAACATATCTGTTAGTTCTTCAAATACGCTTCCGCATCAAACTCAAACTTGAACTAATAGATCTGATAATCTTGTTTAAACAAAACGTGAACCAACAGAGGTTCTTTGGTGATTTCTTCTGTGAGCTCTGTTTCTGTTGATGAAGATTTGACATCGAATCTTCTTGTCATTTTGAAAGCTAATGTGAACATGTGCCTTTCTTCTTCTCTCTGCGCCATTCGTTCAGTCATTTTATTGTGCATCTTTCTCAGAATATCAGAAGCAGAGGTCGTTGCTCTTTTTGGTTTGGTGGCAATCGACTTTCTTCTTGGTATAGTTTGGGGTTTTTCTGTTGATTTTGTTGAAGGACTTTCTTCCAAAATGATTACCACAGAGGTGTGTTGTTGCCTCTGTGGTTTGTTGATCGGCTTCTGGAATATTGGTTTCTTCAGGACTTGATTCCACAGAGATGGGTGTTGTCTCTGTGGTCTGTTGATTTTGTTGTTGATCTTGAGTTTGTTCTTGAGGGGCTTGACTGATTGGTTATGCTGCGATTGGTGGAGCTTGTAATCCTCTGGTCGTAGCTTTCTCCCTTATATTCTCCCCCTCAGGATTATCTGATGGACCAGGATGGTCATCATCAGAATCATCCTGACTTTTATCAGAAGTACCCGCTGCTCTGCAGGAAGCTTTGGGTTTCTTTGGTAGTTCTGCTCCTACGGCCATCAACTTCGCACATACATCATCACAGAGGCCGAATAGAGTTGCAAGCTCTGCTTCTGTGTTGAAGCGCATTTTGCCGACACTCTTTCTGAAATCTTTGACGTAATTGGCATTTGCAGTAGTGAAGGAGACAATGACTTCTGTGACCTGGTTTATGACATTTTGACCAAGCTCTGTCAGCTGTGCTTTGGTCATGTAATCTTTTGGCTGCATTATTGTAGTGTTGCGCATTGCCTCTTCTTGAACATTTTGCAGAGCCTTCTGTAGTTCTGCAGGTGTGATGCTCTGTGATTTGTTGGATTGCTTGTTCATTTGTTCAAGGAAATGTTTTACTGATTCCTTGAATGCAAAAGTTGCAGCTATTCCAAAATCTTTAGCAGCAGAAGTGGCTGTAGTTGTGGCAGTTGTTTGAGCAAAAGATTTCATCTCTGTGATGGCTGTTTCACCTCTGTGGACAGATTGTCCATTTTGGTGTTCAGATTCAGCAAGGCCGTTGATGCTTTCTCTGCAAAAGATGTGAAAGAGCTTTGCAACTCTTTCATGGTTTGGTTCACAGAGGTGACAAGGGTTTGGAACTCATCCCTTGATACTTGTGTCCCTGGTGTAACCTCTGGAGGAACACATTCGTCTCCAGAGTGAGTCCCTGCTCCTGGGACACCTTCGTTCACCCTTGTTTATATGTTGGGGGTGGAAGGATTTCCATCTGATCTTTGAGTAGAAGCATCTAGTGCTTCAGACTCTACAGAAGTTCTGTGAATGACATTGTCTAGATCCACTTCAGAGGTAGGTACTAGATTATCCTTCTGTTGACTCGGAGACTTGTCTAGAGTCTATTCGTCGTTGTGCTCACTACTTCTCTCTGAAAGAAGGGTTGGCCCTATTTCGTGCGTGGCAGAGGAAACGAATTCCTCTGTAGGGTGTTCTAGTGTAATCTGGGGCGATTGACCACGAACTATAGGTGAGTCTCTTTGAGGAGACTCCCCAGGAATGGATTCCCCGGTTTCTGTGGGCGCAGAAGTCAAAAGAGTGACTTCTGGATGGATGGGTTGGGTTTGGATCGAGCTGTGCTGCTCTTTTTCAATAACTCCTTCTACAGCTAGATCTGCAGAGTTAGATGTGTGGGTTGCACTGGGAGTTGGTTTTGGTTGTGTGCCTCTATTAATCCAGGCATCTTTTCTTATTTCCTCCTCTATTAAGCATCCAAGCACTACATCATTTTCTATCATTTCAGCTTCTGTAGCTATCTGATGGCTTGGTGCTTCTTCCCTAGCTTTTGTTGAAGTTCCTTGTTCTTTGCCTAAGAAGTCATACATTTGATGAGAGCCGTATAATCTCATGACATGTGGATGATAGAGACCTTTTCGTATCCAGACAGCTTCTTCTTCATCTGAATCTACCTCTGAGACCTCCACTCTTGTCTCCCATGTTTTAAATCCCTCTTCTTGTACAACTTCTGCCTCTTTTCCTTTCTCTAAAGCCTCTGTTATTTCATCTCTATTCCACTCGGCTTCTGTTTGTTCTATTTCTTCTGAAGCTGGGCTTGGACTCCTTCTGTGGACGTCCAATCCTTGTTGAATGAAGGGGTTTTGTAGAATAACAGGTGTCTCGGCTGATTGATCTCTGGGTGTTTGATCATCTTCTTGCAGATGTGTGTCAATGCCAGAAATAGAGAAGTATTGTTCTTCTGGGGAGTGGTGGTCGAGAGGTTGTGCCGTCCACCCTTCTGTATTTAAAGAGTTGGCAATGTCAGGGTTCTGTAGGAAATCGTTTAGGTTTCCTTGGTGAGCAAATCGATCTGGGGATTGATGGGGCGATTGATATCCCTCTTCTGTCATTTCTACTTCTGCATCTTGTTCTTCTGCAGTTCTTTCTTTTGCGATTGCTTCCTCTTCTATGGTAACCAATTTCTCATGTGATTTACTATGCTTCCTTTTGGTTTTCCTCCTCTTAGGTTTTGGTGCCCCTTCCTCTGTGGTTTTTGATTTTCTTTTCTTCTTCAGTTTTGGAGAGGAGGGAGGAGCAGAGGAGCCAATTTCTGTGGCATGAGGAGGTGAAGGTTGATCTTCTGTAGCGCTTGTAGAGGTGCCTTCTGCAGTTTTCCTCCTTTTTGATTTTGGAGTAGAGGCAAAAGATTTCGAAGAGGACTTCTTTCCCATGAGCTGTGCACGTTTGGCTATGAAGCTAAGTTGAATAGCCATGTGTTTTGCTAATTTGTTATCTTTTTCTTCTTGAGTGGAAAGAGGTTCTGCAATAATTGTTCCTAGGGGGACACCTAAACGCGGGGGTGTCATAGGACTCGGTTTTGGAGTTCTATGATCGCGTATATATTCTTCCTTAAGGGTTTTGTTCGAGGCATACTTAAGAAGGTTCTTTGACAGAGGTCTGCAGTGTGTGTAGCCATCTACATGATCAGTGGGGGTATTTTTGTTCATTGGGAACTGTTTGGGAATTGGCCCTTCCATTGGCCATTTCTGTATCAGCAAAAGAGGTTCGAACAAAACTCCCAGTATTCTTTGGAATTGCAGAGGTGGTAGAAACTTAGGATCGTTCTCTTTGACCCTTCTTGTGTTGTTCTTTCTGTCGATGGTGTTGATGATCTCTTGCATCATTATGGTCGCGTAATCCAGTGGGAGATCATAGTAAACCCCATACATGATGGTTAATATCTGATGTGAGCTCTGGTCAATACTGCCTATCTTCCCTGTCAGGCATCTGTTAAGAATTGAGAACAAGGTGTTCCAGAGAGGTGGTAATCTGCCTCTGCGGAAGTCATTTCTCTTCCTCGGTGGGGTGTTGTACCCAAGCATTTCTAGGAAACGACAGATCTCGTCGTCTGTTGGTTGCTCTGCATACTTCTTTAATCCAAGAAGACCCCTTGTTGGTAGGTTGAATTCAAGTGAGAACATTGTTCTATTGAACTTGATTTCCAGATGTTCAGATTTGTCAGGTCTTGAAATGTACCCTTTGATAAGAGAATCATCTTTATCAAATCGGCAACTTTGCCAAAACTGGTTCAAATATCTAACTGGAATTTTGTTTGGGGTTCTTGAGAGTAGAGGGAAGAGGATATGATTTTCCATTATGTTTAGAAGAATGGCATGGGCTTCGCCGAAAGCAGTGGGTGAGGGGACCAAATAGCAATTGTTGGATTTGATTGGTAGTACCTTTTCGAAATGATCCTTTGCTATGAAGTTTTGAAGATGTGTGGTCGGAGCAAAGTCTGCTGAATCGCCGGAATCTTCTAGTTCAATATTTTGGGCAGGGTTGGGGTTTTCTGAATGTTCAGAATGAGCAGATGAATGTTCTGGTGAGTTCGCCGGAGAGTGTGCAGGGGAGATAGCTTGAGAAGATGAAGCCATTTGGTAATGAGAATAAGATACTTGCAGGTTTTTGCAGGGTTTCGCTGGAGAAGAATGAGAGTTTGTAAAAAGTTTATGAGAGGGTAAGCTTGGTTTTTTTCGGAGGGTAAAACGGTAGAATTCGAGAGAGTAAAATATATGGCAATGGATTAAAATTTTGGAATCCGTACTCAAGTTAGAACGGCGGGTTCAGCTTTCCATTGAAAACGTTCCATGTACGCCCAATGAAAATGGGACACGTAAGCCATGTCCGAAGATGACAAGATGTCGTGCGCGGCCCATTAATTCTAGGCGCATGTGGTTGTGCTTAGCCACATGTGATTCACTCTCAGTAAAAGTAACCGTTATTACTACAGAAATGCCCAAGTAACAGATTGACAGAACTTCTGTAGTTTACAGAAGCTCTGTGATCTTGAAAATCTTTGATGTTTATCCCTTTCTCATATATCTCATTGTTATCATGACTTCTGAGGGGTTCTTCTTTAACCAAAACGTTTGTAAAGGCATTGGAGAGGATCAATAGGATTTTTAGTTAAGAGTTTTTACTCGTAGAAGTTTTGTGGCTCTGTTGGAACTTGCAAAAGCTCTGTGAGGGCCAACAGAAGCTCTATGAGGGAAAAAATCTCATAACAAAAATTCTATTAAATTTTCTGATCATCCAATTTTTGATCTGTTTTAAGAGATGTTTTTCGGACATATTTGAAAGTTGGTGTCCGAGAAAACTGTTATGAAAAAAGTTTTGTTCATGAAGGTCATGGTGTATGTATTCGGTTTCCGAGATAACATTCCAAAAGATCGATAGAGGCATAATTTGTGATCACAGAGCATATTTTTGGCAGAACCTCTGTTGAGCTCAGCAGAAGCTCTATGATCTTAAATTTCTCCTAATTCGAATTTTATGAAACTTTTTGAGCTTTTGAATTTTGAAATGTTATTCTCAGTATTTTTAGGACATATTTGACAATTTGTGTCCTAGAAAACTGTTTTCAAAAACCTTGTGTGTGAGAGACATACCTTTTGGTTCTTCTTTTCTCGGCAGTGATGTCTAACTTCTGTCGATATAGATTCATCGACATTCTTCTTTGGTTTTCCTTGAAAGTTTTACCTCCGTAGATCATTTCAGGGTCCCTTTTTGCTCCCCCTTGATCTAATCACCTCTGTAGATCAAGTAATTTCCTTTTGCTCCCCCTTGACCTATGCTTGGATCAAAGAATGATATGTTTTGCATAGAACATAGGTCATGTTTTCCAGAGGTTCTGTAGGGGTCGTCAGAGGTTCTGAGTAGACCCACAGAAGCTCTGAGATTTCAAGAACTATTTAAGATTGAGAATTTACATACAGAAATAAATCAATCAAAGCAATAAGTAAAGCAATAGAAATATATACATATTTACAGAAGATAAAGCTATACTTACAGAGGATTTTCACGTCATATTGATCATTCCTAACTTACCTACCAAGAAATTGAATCTTTTCTCGTCTAAAGCTTTGGTGAATAAGTCCGCGAGTTGGTATTCTGTGGGCACGAAATGCATCTCGGTTGTACCGTATTCAACATGATGTTTCAAGAAATGGTATCTTATATCGATATGCTTGGTTTTTTAGTGTTGCACAGGATTGGCAGAGATAGCAATGGCACTTTTGGAATCACATAAGATGGGTATTTTGAATAGGATGTGGCCGTAGTCTTTTAGCTGAGTCTTCATCCATAGAACCTGAGAACAACAGCTTGCAGCAGCAACGTATTCAGCTTCTGCAGTGGATGTTGAGACACAATTTTGCTTCATGGAGGTCCAGCTGACTAGTTTACCACCTAGGAATTGACAACTCCCAGAGGTACTCTTTCTGTCGAGCATGCATCCTCCATAGTCTGAATCTGTATAAGCTTTAAGACTAAAACCAGAGTTCTGTGGATACCAGAGACCGAGATTTTTGGTCCCCTTTAGATATCTAAAGATTCTTTTCACAACATCATAGTGTGATTTCTTAGGATTAGCTTGATAACGTGCACAAAGACATGTGGCATGCATAATGTCAAGTCTTCTTGCAGTTAAGTATAACCGAGATCCAATCATGCCTCTGTAGAGAGTGCATTCTACAGAGATGCCATCTGGATCTAAGGATAACTTATTTCCAGTGGCCATTGGAGTTTTCATTGCAGAGGTATCAGAGAGGCTATACTTGAAAAGAATGTCAGAGACATATTTGGCCTGATTTATAAAAATTCCCTCTGATGTTTGTTTGACTTGGAGTCCGAGGAAGAATGTTAATTCTCCCATCATACTCATTTCAAACTCACTATGCATGAGTTTTTCAAAACTTTTGCACTCTTCTGTATTAGAAGACCCAAAAATTATGTCGTCCACATAGATTTGTACAAGCATTATTTCACTGTTTTACGTTTATAGAATAAGGTAGTATCTGGTGTACCTCTGTCGTAGCCATTTACTAGAAGGAAGGTAGAAAGTCGTTCGTACCATGCTCTTGGAGCCTGTTTCAGTCCGTACAGAGCCTTTTCAAGGTAGTATACATGCCTTGGGAACTTTGAGCTTTCAAACCCTGGTAGCTGATTTACGTAAACCTCTTCTTGGATTTCACCGTTGAGAAAAGCTGATTTCACGTCCATCTGATAGACTTTAAAACCTCTGTGAGCTGCGAAGGCTAAGACTATTCTTATTGCTTCGAACCGTGCAACAGGAGCAAAAGTCTCATCGTAATCTATGACTTCTTCTTGTCTATAACCCTTGGCCACCAATCGTGCTTTATTTCTGATGACCACTCCATCTTCATCCTTCTTATTTCTGTAGACCCACTTAGTCCCAATGGCCTGTTTCCCTCGTGGCAGAGGTACTAAAGTCCATACTCTGTTACGCTCAAACTGCAGAAGATCTTCTTGCATGGCGTCTACCCAGTTTGGGTCGTCTAGGGCTTCAGAAATCTTCTTTGGTTCTATCACACTAATAAAATTTGTAAAGAAACAAAAATTAGCAGTGGCAGACCTGGTTTTTACTGAGTCAGAAGGTTCTCCGATTATTTGGCTTGGGGATGGCTTTTTGTCCACTGAGTGGTGCGTGGAAGATGGTCATCAATGTCATCGAACCTTTCTTCAGAAGCTTCTTGCGGATCTTCTTCTTGTGTAGCCTATGTCGTTCTTCTTGCCTTGGTAGTTGATTCTACCATTTGTGGAATGATTGGTATGAGTGGTGGTGGAGTTTGTTCCTCTGAGGACGTATAGTCTTGGTCCTCAATTTCCTCTGTAATTGGTTCTTCTGTGGATTGTGGAGTTTGTTTTTCAGCAGCTTCTGTGGTCGTTTTTCTTGATGTTTCCTCTTCTGCATTTTCTTCTTCGGCATTTGCATCTGTAGTATTTATAGAAGAAGATGAAGCATTATTTGGACCAATTAGAGTCATACCTGTAGGATTTTGTTCAACAGAGGATGGTTCTTCAGAAACTATGACGGTTCCAACAGAAGGATCAATGTCATCGTGGAACATCTCTAAAAATAGAAGATTCAAGTCTTCTTTTGTTTGCGAGATGCCAGAGGTTTCTCTTTTAAGTTCGAGTTCTGAACTGATTTGCTCAGAAGTCTTTTGGAATGAATCATCAAAAGAAACATTGATACTTTCTACGATTTTGCGAGATCTTGTAAGGTATACTCTATAGGCTTTGGAAGTGGCAGAGTATCCAATGAATTTTCCTTCATCAGCTTTTACCTCAAACTTTCCTCTGGGATCTCTGTCGTTTAAAACAAAGCATTTACACCCAAACACATGGAAAAACTTGATGTTTGGCCGCCTTTTGTTAATCAGTTCGTAAGGAGTCTTGATGTGTCTTTTCACAATGGTTGACCGATTCTGTGTGTAACAAGCGGTAGAAATTGCTTCTGCCCAAAAGTTCATCGGTAATCCGCATGTTGATAGCATAGTTCTTGCGGCCTCCACGAGCGTTCAATTCTTTCTTTCTACTACGCCGTTCTGCTGTGGAGTGCGTGCGGCAGAGAAGTTCTGTGATATTCCTTCCGTAGTAAGATAGGCTTCAATGGCAGAGTTTTTAAATTCTGTGCCATTGTCACTTTTTAACTTCTGTATTCTGCATTCATAAAGAACTTGGATTCTTTTCATTAGATTAATCAAGATGATTGGAACATCCGATTTCTTTCGAACAAATTCAACCCATGTGAAGCGCGAATACTCATCAATTAAGACAAGTATATATTTCTTGCCACCTAGGCTATGTATGGCAATGGGACCGCAGAGGTCGACATGAAGCATGTACAGAGGCCTAGTGCAAGACACATCTGTTTTGCCTCTGTGGGATGCTCTTCTGAGTTTTCCCATTTCACAGGCAGAACACAAGTGATCCTTATTAAATTTAACATTAGGCAAACCCTTAACTAGATCAAGTTTGACCATTTTATCCAAGGTGTGAAAGTTCAAGTGACAGAACCTGTTATGCCATAACCAGGCTTCTTTACTTTCGCAAGCTACAAGGCAAACTTTGTCCTTGGTTGTTGAACAAAAGTTCATCAGATACAGATCACCTTTTCTTTCGGCTCGCAGAAGTTCCATTCCTGTGTCTTCACTTTGCAGAGAGCAGAAAGTCCTTTTGAACAAGACATCAAATCCTGTATCACAGAGTTGACTTACACTGAGTAGGTTGTCTTTAAGGCCATTCATATATGCAACTTTGTATACAGAGACGTTTTCCTTCTGTATGACTCCATAGCCCTTGATGTGTCCCTTCTTATTGTCTCCAAAAGTTACAGATCCACCATCGTGTGTTTCTTTGTACGTGGATAGTAAACTTCTGTCGCCAGTCATGTGCCTTGAGCATCCGGAGTCAAGATACCAAATTTGCATATACCGCTTCTGTAAGACAATCACAGAGACTTAGGTACCCATATCCATATGGGTCCAATATTGTTAGAATTTTTCAAGTTTGCCATAGCATTCTTGAAATACATTTTATCTTTTGTAGAAAGATCAGATTGTTTCTCTCTAGGTTTTGACTTTGGAGTTTGAATTTTAGTGGAGAGTAAGCAATATGGACTTGAGAAGTGATTTTTCAATTTGAACATAAGATCAAAACAATGACAGTATTTAATATGAGACGTGATTTGTTTGAACTTTTCATTGAATTTCTTGAACTAAGCCACAGAGGCATTACATTCTTTCTTAACATTAGATTTCTTATTACAAGAAGATCTATGAATACTAGAATGTTGTTTGCAAAAATCTTGTTTAGGTCCTGCCTTCTGTGAGTCTCTTCTGTGGTGAACGTCTGTCTTCACTGTCACAGAGGGAAGATATTTGTTAGCTTCAGGCCTTAAAGGTTTTGAAAATTTTGAGCTTTTAGGATTTTCATAGGCCTTTTTCAGATTATTAAGCTCTGTAGAGGTTTTGACTTGTATACACATTTTGAGAAAATATGGACAAATAGGTATCTCTGTGATGTTCTCTTTTGGAGAAATTGTTCTGTTAAGAACCTCAGAGGAGAATTTAACATCCTCTGTGTCACAGTGAACTATCCCTGATTTAGAATCAGTCTCTGAGTCGTCAGAGGTTGAATCGTCCTCATATGTAGAGGTTGAGTCATCTCTTTCGACAGAGGCTGGATTTTCTGAGCATGTATCGTACGGGCTTTCTTCCTCTGTAGAATAACTTTCATAGATGGCAGAGGTTTCTGATGAGATCTCTTCAGCGAGAATTTGATCTATAGAAGATGTACAGAGATTTTCTAAAACATTTGATTTCAAAACTTCCAAAATTTTAAGTTTTTCTTCTGAAAAGATGGGTTTAAACTCAGGAGCTTTTGCAGATAATTTCTTTTCAACATCTAACATACACACAAAAGCAACCTGTGTTTGAGTCTCTGGTTTACCAAATTTGAAGATACCAATCTGATCTTGTGTTTTCAGATATTTCTTTGGTTTGATTCCTCTATTGACAGAGGTTGAAGATGATGAATCTGTGTCTTCAAACCACACATTGATCATCTTCGTATGTTTCCTTAAGTGAGGTTCTGCAGAGATTTTAACCCTTTTACTTACAGAGAGTAAGTTTGGAAAAGATGGTTTATTTGTATTTCCTATTACAAACAGAGAAGACAGAGGTTTAAGTCTTTTGCCTTCAACACCTAGAGTAATATCATCGTACCCTATACCTCGTCTTCCTATTTGTGAGTTTACTTTCTCATACACCTTCTGTGCATCTTTATAGTTTTTAAGTAAAACTTCTCTTCTGAGTAGATCTTGCCAAAGTACCTATCTCTCTTTTTGAACGTATTCTTTGAGAGCTTTTATGTCCGTTGTTTCACTCCTAGAAACTGAAAGCTCTTTAGTTTTGATTTTTAAAGAAGAGGTTAATTCAGAAATTTGCCTTTTTAAAGGATCTACAATTTTGCTCCAATATTTTTCTACTCTTTCCTTTTCTTCGAAAATTTTGGCTTTTTCTTGAGTGAGAAGCCTTACTTCTCTCTCATTAAAGGCAAGTTTTTTTGAATGCTTTCATTTATCTCTTTTAGTTCAATCAGTTCAATGTTAAGTTTAATTGAATCATTATCTACAGATTTAATACAAGAGGTAGAGTTTAAAATGGATACCTCATTGTCAGTGTCGGAGTTGACTTCTGCCATGCCACAGAACAAGGCATTGGTTGTGAATTCATCATCAGAGGTAGAGTCTGACTCGAAGTCTTCCTTATTTGCTTCAGAATGCCCTTTGTTCGCCATCAGGGATTTTTGCGCATAATATTCAGCCTTCTTTTTGTAAAAAGCTGAGTCCTTCTGTGGGCGATTTTGTCTACTTCTGCATTCTTTTGCGAAATGGCCTGGCTTGCCGCAGTTGAAGCAACCTTGGGAGGTGTTTCCAGTTCGATCGTCGGACTTCTGTTGGTCTCCACCTTTCTCTGTTCGGCATTCGTTTGCATAATGACCAGGCTTACCACATTTGTAGCATTCTTGTGTGTGGCCTACCTTGCCATCTGACCTTTGTCGGTCGTTTCCTCTGTAGTTTCTTTCGCTCAACCTCTGTTGGTCATCATTTCTATAGTCTGACCTCTGTCGGTCACTTGATTCTTCTCTTCTTTCATCATCTCTTCTATCTCTCTGGTTGTTTCTGCTATATCTGTCATTTCCAAAATTTCTTTGGTTACCTCTGAACTCTCTTGTCAATAGAGCCAATGATTTAGCTAATGACGCAAGAGTTATTTCTTCCTCTATCAGCTTGTCTTCTTCGCTATCAACCATCACTATCTTCTTCTCCTTCTTCTTCTCCTCTGTTGCTCTCTCATTTCTCGGTCTCTCTGTAGCCTCTGTTGATTTACTAACCAATGCGTATGGTGCAATGGCTATTGTTTTAGTCTGTGCTATTTGAGGCTCTTGTGCAGCTAGTGTTCCATAGAGATCAGAGAGTGTCCATGAGTCTAGATCTTGGTTTGTTTGTAAAGACATAGACAGTTGAAGCCACTCATCATTCAGGCTCTTTAGAAACATGACGTTATTTTCTTCCGAGGTTCTGTGGATGCCAGACTTTCTGCATTTGTTTATGAGAGAGTTGAACCTGTCGTACGTTGTTTGCAGAGATTATGTTGCAGAGACTCTGAATGCATGATATTCATTTATGTATTGTGCCCTTCGGTTTTTCTGTGTTTTAGCACCCCCTTCCAACTGTCTTTCTATTTCTTTCCAAAGATCGTGCACAGTTTCGCATGCATCTAAGGATTGAAAAAGCTCGTTGGGGATAGCCATTATCAAGATTATTTTTGTTTTCTGTGCAACTTCATCTTCTGCCTTATCTTCATTTGACCATTCTTCTTTTGGCTTTGGTTTTTGATGTTCAGGGATTTCAGGAGATTCAGCAGTAGCTGGTACTCGTGGTACTACTATCATGGGAACAGGAGGAAGGTTGTAAAGATATTGTACTAGATTTTTTTCAATACCCTCAAAGAAATGAACCATTCTTATCTTCCATTGAGGATACTCATCTCGTATGAGAGTAGGAGGCTTGATAAGTGAACCAGCAGTAAAGAAGTTATTTGTATTTGTCATTGTTAAGGTTCTGAATGGATAGTATGTTTAAAGAGTATGAGTCTGATGATCTGGAAAGTTTTCTGGGTTTGAATAGTTCCCAGAGTACGCTTTAATGGAGTTTTAACCTAGAAATGAGGAATAGGTTAAAAAAAGAATGATGTCTATTACTAATCTTGTAACAAAGAGGATCACTTGATATTGAAAATCAAGCTTTGCTCTGATACCAATTGTTGGTTCACGTTTTGTTTAAACAAGATTATCAGATCTATTAGTTCAAGTTTGAGTTTGATGTGGAAGCGTATTTGAAGAACTAACAGATATGTTTGATAGATTTAGAACACAATATAAATAAACAGTGAACAGGAAATAATATCTCAAAGCTTACTGAATATATATATTAAGAACAGATTCAAGAACAGTGAGTAAGCAAAGCTTTAAAACAGATATGACTCTCAAAGTGTTTAAGTTGTGTGTTCTTGTGATGTTTTTCTCTCTTGATTTCTTTTTTTTTAGGAAGAACTCAACATGAGTCTTCCTTATATACTACTCTAAGGGGACCATAAAGCATAAGCTACTATTCATAACGGATGGTATGAATAGTTGAAAGGATGGTATGAACAGTTTGGACGTGCTGTATTGCATTTAATGCAGCAGACGTCTATTATGTACTAAGCCCTATTGAATCCAATCAGAATTTGACACGTGGAAGTTGGACAGGGCATGCTACCATGCAAGTTGATAAACAGGTCCAGTAGCAGTAGAAAGATATTATAAATATCTTTGATGTCTTTGAAGAGGATCACAGAGGCTCTGTAAAGTATTACAGAGGTTCTGTGGTCTGGTCCTTTGTAGAGCAGTCTTCCCCGGATTCCGAGTCATTTGTCTTCTTTGCGCGTATGACAGAGCTTCTGTAGGGCGCCTCTTTAGCTTCTGTAGCTTCTTGACCTTGATCTATCGGTAAGTTCGGCAGAGCCTCTGTAAGAGGCTTTCTTCACTTAGCCTATTTTTCACTACTTCTAAATACTTCTATGATTAGGAAGATTGAAGCTAACAAAGATCTTCTTTCTCTGCTTCAAATTTTTCAACCAACACCGCCTCCGCTTTCTACTCCTACCCCGGTGCCAGTTTCTGATCCTCGCGTATCTACATTGGTGAATGAGTTCCAATTTTTCAGAATTGAGGTTGAAGATGGTTTTACTGAAATTCAGAAGGACTTAAAGTTGATGACAGATGCCCTTTCTACGCTTTCTGAAAGAGTGGCTTTAAATGAAGAAACTTGCCAATCTGCTGCTGGTTCGTCTCTTAAGCGTAGACATAACCAAGATGATCCGGGTCATCAAGCTCATGAGGGGGAGAATTCTAAGAGACGAAGAGTTGAAGAAAGTGTGATTGAAGAGACAACTGGAAATGTTATTGAAGAAAGGGTGAATGAGGAAAGGGCGAATGAGGAAAGAGATGAAGAAGTTGATCCGGGAAATCTAGTTGATGAGTTATTAAATGAAGTTGATTTGATGGCTATGGCTTCAGATATCAACTATGTTGAGCCTGTGAACATAAATAATCTGCAACTAGTTGTTTATGTTGATCCAGATTCTGCACCTGTTTCAACTGGATGTCCGGAGACTTCAAACGTGCATGAGTCTGAAGACTTTGATGATATGCGTAATTTCTTCTCCAACTATGTTGAGATTGATTCTGATGATGATGTTCAAAGGAAATTTGATAAGTTTTGGAAGATTAAAGAAGAAGATCAAGATGATATCATAGTTATATCTGATACAGAAGTTGATGTTGAAGTTGATGAGAAAGATAATGATGTTGTCCACATGCTTTATGGAGATTTATCAGACAATGAAGATTTTGGTCACCAATCCCCTTTAGCACATTCTCCGGTTCAAGATCCAGAAGTTCCAGTTCAACCAAGTTCCCCGGTTGTTCCTGTTGTTCCAGCTCCGACCACCACTACTTCAGAAAGAACATTTATTCAAGGTGAGTCGTCTAGAGCTAACTCAGAAATTCCTGATGAATCTCTAAATGTTCCACCTAGCATTCTTCAACCAGGTCCCGCATTGAATAGACAACAACGAATGCAAAGACTTGAAGAAAGATACCAAGTAACCAGAATGAGGTCTGCTTTTCTTGAAGACACTGAACGGAATTTTTATGTCCAGAAAAGAAGAAGAGTGAATATCCATGCAATTCTGGGTATTGAAAAGGAGCCTGATTGGTATCAATACGAATATCTGATGTTCATCAAGTGTATTCGTCAAGGAAGACTTCTGGTGTTCTCGAAGCGTGGAATCGTAAGGGTACTTAAGGTGGAGATAGCTAACTTTGTCAGAATTTGGTATCCAATATTTTATGTTGAACGTCAAGATTGTCAAAGATATCGGTTTTCTGAAGCAGACTTTAATGATCTATCTATTGATGACTTTGAGGTAATCTATCATCAATTTCGAGACATGACTATTCGTACTGATGATATCCTCATGGCTCTGGAAGCAGTCAAGCGTTTCTTACGCCGTCAAGTCAGATTCTATAGATGCTTTGACTTCCAGCTTGCTGTTGAAAGCTTCCAGCCAGTAGTCAATGTGAAAAGACCTGATAGAGATTTGCCGAACATTGACATCTATCCTCTCTTTTCTATTGTAGAAGACCCTTATGGGATTGTGTATAGAGATCAATCAGGTGTCAGACGTTTTCTCAGATTTGAAGAAATTGGTAAGTATTCTGATGGAACTTTGAAGATCATCCGATTACAGTTAGATCCCAGACTGAAGGATGTTATAAAGAAGTTCGTGGAAACAAGAAGAAATTCTTACCATGTTGATAATGTTGAGATCAGACTTTTGAGGTGAACAATAGAAACAATTGACACAAGGCTGAACTTCCGGAAAACTCTAAGACGCTTGGAAATTTTGATTGGCAAGAATCGCCAACACAGAAGATTCGAGCGCCCTTGATTACAAAGGGGGAGATTATTAATGCTACTTTTATGTTGTAATCAAGGCTTATTATGTAATGCTTTTGTAATAAGTGTAGTTTGACTTTGTCTAGTCAAGGGGTATATAAACCCTTGTGTTAAGCTTTTGTATCTAACATTTCACATATTGAGAGTAATAGATGACGTACTTCTCTCTCTAGATTTTTATCTCTATTCTTGTTTGATCTTGGAATAACAAGTGTTTCTGCAAATTTTCACATTCTAATTCGATCGTTTGAGTGGTTAATTTAGCAAATTACGTTCAAAGTTTTTGGTTGTGTTCTTCAATAAAAATCGAATTTTTACCATCAAAACATGTTCTTTTTGCTTAGAAATCGATTGGGTTAGTGTTAGTTTTGTGTTTGGTAGTGTTTCTAATCTATCAGGAACCTTCTTGTGCAACCCTAATCGAAAAATCGATCGAAATGAAAAGGCATCCGCAGAATCCGGACAACAGAGCCGTGGTTTCCGGACAAGTATACACTGTCCGGACGTTTGTGTTAATTTCATCCGGGTTCTTCCTTCTTTCCGGGTAAGTCATCAGTCCGGGTAAGTATCCTAAACTCAATCTATCCGGGTAAATATTGTTTCCGGAAACTCAAAGTTCCCGGTCATAATTTTTCCCGGACATCCTTGCATCCAGTTTTATGGATTCCTTATCCGGAAACCACCCGGTAAGCCCAGTTTTCCGGATTCCTTATCCGGAAACCACCCGGAGACATAATCCGGGACCCCCGTGCTAAGTCGCAGGAGGAGGACATTTAAGTATTCTTGATACTGTTCCACTTTGAATCGAACAATCGTCTGACGATCACTCCAGTGCAACTGAAGATCTCTCCTGTTGAAGAAGACAAGACAAAGTTGTGTCAGGTATGTAAACCTATCTATTTAGAACTTTCTGACCGAATGACACCTCTTGCTGAACGGATAGATTCCTACAAGGCCGCCAGTAATGAACAACTACTTGAGATTAGATCACTATCTGAAAAGTTAAATGTTCAAATGCAAATAACTGAGAAATACAAGTCTGAAAATGCCATTTTAAAAGAAAAATGCAAAAATCTTTCAATAGCACCTAAAGACTTAAAGGCCAAGTTATCTGATCTTCAGTCTCAGTTTGATCAGTGCAAGAATGAGAACGAAGAAATTGTTTATCAATGTTCTTCTCTTCAAATTCAGCACAAGGAGTTTGTTGCTAAAATTCTTGATCTTGAAACCAAACTCCATAAAAGGGGTCAAACTGATCAAACCATTTTTTTTGAATAAACCCAAAGAGTTCACGTATTTTAACAAAGTATGGGGAATCAGATATGATAACCCACATTATTTGAAAAAGGGAAGATGGCATACACCCACTTTGTATGATTTTGCTTGTTTTGGGTTAGATAAAAAGTATCCTGAATATGGAATTCAATGGACTGGTCCTCTTGAACCTGAAAAGGAAGAGGACACCATGGAATATAAGCGCACACACAAACGAGGAATTCAGCTTCCGTTTTGTTATGAACCTTTGAATAATTCCTATAAAAAGAACAAAAAGTATCTCTTAAATGACTACTTCGACCCTTACAAGGTTGCTAAGCCCAAGGATTCCTCCAAAAAGGATGAGGACCAAGCACCAACAACCAAGACTGAGACGGACGAGTTTAAACTCTATGTTCCCCCTCTCATCTTGGAAGCAAAGATTGTCGAGTTGGAGGAGTCGTTTGAGAAAGAAAGGTCTATTTTTCAAAACGAAAAGAAAGCGTTAATCTCTGAGATTGAGAACCTCAATTCTGAGAAACTTGAGAATCTACAACCGGTCAAAACCGAAGTTGTGTCTGATGAAGGACAGGAAATCCTTCAAGGTGAAATTAATATGCTCACATCGAAACTGGCTGCTTTGGCAACAGAAAATATGGAGGAGTATGCAAGAAATGGTCAGTTCCAAGAGCAAATTGACCAACTCAAGTTTGAAAAACAGATTTCACCTGAATCTTCCTCGAATTCATCAGAAACTTCTTTGTGTAAAGCTTTTATTGGTAAAATTTCCACTTCACAAGATGGTAAAGATTCTCAAGACGAGAGTGTTTTAAGGAACTTAAACTCTGATTTTTTCTTAGCTTTCGCACCAAGTTCCCTTCACACAAGCACAAAGTGTTCCTCGCCTTCCTCGACCGGTCCAAGTCCAGTAATTCCGGATGTCGATTTTTCAGCATTCATGAACCCTGAAGGCAATTCAGATGGAGAGTTTGAGTTGTTCCCTTTCGATAAACCTCTTCCGAGCCACACTGATTTTCTCTCCCCCGTAGTCAATCGACCGGTTAACTTTGAAAAGGGTACTTGTTCTAACACCAAGGCCGCAGCTGTGATTGCGGTTCCCAAACCCAAGCCTGTCTCTCAAAAACAATCACAGCCGAGGCAAAAGACCGAGCGATTGCCTGCCAAAAATCTTGTTCCTTCAAAAGTCACTAATCGTTCTGTCCCTGTTGTTTCAAATAAGAATGGTCGCGCAAAACAAGAAAAACCCAAGTGGCTAAACAAGGAACCTGTCAAGAATGCAGCGTCAAAGTCTTTCCCTCCTGTTTTTAATTCTAGAATAAACAAAGACAATTATGCTTGGAATCATTTGAATCAGTTTGAAATTTCTTTTCCGATTAACCTTAATTCACTTCATCAATTGATTCAGTTATCGCGTGATTGTTTATGTTGTTCTAATTGTGGTTGGAATGATTTTGATGATATTCAGAATAATGATTGGTTTGAGCCGTATCACATGTGTAATTTATTCCCCTAACGCAAACCCCAAAATAACCAGCAAAGACACTATAAAAAACGGGGTTACCAATCAGCGGTTAAACCACAGCGGGAGACCAAACCCATTCCTAAACGGGTTTCTCGTACTGAGGTTAAACCAGCACCCAAGAGGCAACCTACTACAAAAACTGTTCCTCCCAAAGGTGTAAATTCTACGCCTAAGAGGCAACATGTGCCAAAAATAGTTCCTCCAAACGGTGTACAATCTACACCTAAGGGGAAGTCTGTGTCAAAGCAAGTTCCTCCACGGGGTGTCAAACCTAACCCTCTAGGACCCAGGCAAATCTGGGTACCCAAGGTCCGCTAAACTTGTTTTGCAGGACGGTCATGTGTGACTCTTAGACACTGGATGCTCCACACACATGACCGGAAGGAGGGAGCTGCTCACGATCTACAAGGAAACACATTAAGAAGACATGAGATTTGTCTATACCTGTAATTTCACGACTGCTCATGTGTTTAGGGGAGCATGATCAGCCATCAGTTAAGTATACTCTACTATTGAGGGGGAGCGTCACACACAATTTTTTAAATACTGAAAAGTTTTTTTTGTGTGTGTGGATACTCCCGTGTGCATTTCACACTACGCGCACATTCTGAGGGGGAGCATCCAACTGGATGTTCATCAGTTGAGGGGGAGCGACACAGTGTTTTTCTTCAAACGTTCAAAAGTTTTTTTTATGTGTCGGATTCTCCATTGCACAAGTTTGCAATATTCGAGGGTGAGCAAGGTAATCCCCACGCTCAATTTGAGGGGGAGCGAGAGAAGGTTCGTTTCTTAAATCCACATAGTCCTATTTCTGCAAAATCAACAAGGACATGAAATGTTTTTTTTTAAATCCAGAGTTTCTGGACAGGTATCCGGAAACCCAATCTGTCCGGATGAGTTTTCGGACTGGGTCCCTATCCGGAAATATTCAATTCATCCGGAATCCTTCGTTGTCCAGATAGTTGGGTTTGTCCGGTAAGCTTTGCACTTCCAGTGTGTTGTCCGGACACCCCTGTTTTGATCTATCAAGTACCTGCCTTGTCATTGCCAATTCTCAATCTGTCTCAGATTGAGCCTATTACAGCAAAGGTACGCGCCGGAACTTGCTTATCCGTCTTGTTTACTAACTTTGGATCTTTTACAGATATTCCATGGCGGATCAACAACCTCAACAAAATCCGAGGGGAAGCTTCACCCTGTTTTTCTTAAAAGTCTAAATGTTTTTTGTGTTGATCACTCCCAAGTAAGTAACACTCTCACTCTGAGGGGAAGCAAGTCAATCCCCATGTATATTTTGAGGGGGAGCATGATAATATTAGTGCTTTGTATATGCCTGAAGCCCTACCTGTGATAGCATATAGACGAGAGTTAGGGAATCCCATGGTCCAGCCAGCGCCGGAGGGACCTTCCCCGGGACATAGAACATGTGAGAAGGAGGGAGTTAAGGTCGAAAGCGAACCAAGAAAGATCGAGCCGTAAAGATAAAGAGGCTCATGAGCGAACCCAACCGAGTGATATCTGGGTCGCCACATCTGCTATCCCGCCTCATACGTTAGGACGGGGTATTGAAGAAGCCTCCATGGACCCAGCGGAGCAATTGCACGACCCCCTTATCCACTCATCCGTCTTTCAAAAGACGGATGTTTCAGTTTCTCACGGGGAAATAGCACAACTTCCACCGGTCTCTCATTCGGAGAGTTCAGGTGTTGAAATAAAAGACCAGCAGCCCCCGGTCTCGCCATCATTTCATGCACAATCGTGGTCTATAGCCACTTGATATTTTAAATTCTTTGGCTAGGACACAAGAGGAGCAACACCAAGTCGAGAATCTTCGTGACTCGACCGGAACCACCGTAGTGTCTTCACCTCTAGGTGGAACACAGGGATCGGAGGGAAATCCTACCACAGCTACCGATATGCCAACTGTGAACGTAGGTGGCTCTACCCCTGCGGTAGATGCCTCAACGGGTAATCTAAGTGAACCCGGAGTTACTCGCCCAGACTTTGTGTCGCAAGGGTCCCTGGACAGCACCCTCAAGGCTGTCCGCGAAGTAATGGAACTGCATGTCGCCGCCGAGCTCGCCAATTTAATCAAAGGCAAAGCGAAGATCGTTGAAGCAGACGATGCTTCTAGCCCAATTGCTCCAGGATTCCAATGCCTCGCCCGAAGCAGACCTGATCACCGTTCTGAAAACACAGGTCACTGCTCCTTCCACATCAATTACCTCTCGACTGGATTGCATTGACTCGACTCTCAAGGACTACAACCGAGCGCTCACAACGCTGTCCGAGAGAGTCCGCTCACTCGAAGAAACCTGTAAGAGTCAAGCAGGCGGTCTGAAACGTAAGCACGATGACCTGGATGATCCTGATCACCGTGAGAGGGAGAAACGACAAAGACTAAACGAGACCGCCTAGATCCTCACTGCTGAAACTAAAACTGTGGTTCAACCGGAACCTTCAACTACGGCTACTACAACCGGAACAGATCCTGAAGCCGAGTTACCTTTAGCTGAAATGGTAATTGATATGGATATATCAGATGAAGAAGACCCGACGGTTAAAAAGCCCGAGGGTTCAACACAGGGATTGATCGACTTTGACTCATCAGACAGACCTCTACTGGATATGATAGATCCAGACTGTGAAGCCAACCCGGAGACCGAAGATGCATGGTATCAAAAAGCCGCCAGTGCCGCAAATCTCCAGATAAATTTGGTCTTCCCCACTGATGACGAAGACAACATCGATTATGATCAGTTCCTGCTGCAAAATTATATGGTACTTCTCCCGTTCACTATACTCAACCCGATGATACTTCAACAAGACCCGAATCTGCAACTGCCGATATTCCGACAACTCCTCTGCAACCGACAGCTTCTGATCTTCCTTCCCCTCCTCAGCAACAAATCCGTTGGGAGAAGATCACTATACTTATTCCTCATCTGGAGGATTCCTTGAAGAAGCTAATTGTACACAAGCTACGCACCATCAAGCCGACCTTCTGTCTTGGTATTTACAACTACAACCCCAAATTCCAACGCCGATACATCAGCGTTATGAAGCGGTATATTCCAGTCAGCTATGTCAGAACCAAACATCAGATCACAGAGGTACTCAACATCGAATCACGCCGCATCATGAAAATTGTCTATCCAGTGTTCATCGTCCGCCGAGAAGATGGTAACGAATGGAAATTTTCTGAAGTCGACTTCAAGCACCTCCGACCTTTTTGACTTCCTGGCCATACTGAAAGACCTTTGCACGAGAACCATCCGACCACTTCAAGTTACAAAGGCACTCGAAGTTGTTCTTCGATACCTGGTCCGTACCATTATGATGTCATATCTAACGGTTTTTCAAATGGCTGTCGAGAACATGGCAAAGAAGGTAAATTTGATAAAGCCGAATCTGAAAGCTCCTGAATTGAATATGTATCCCGAGAACGCTATGCTTCTAGAACCAGAATTTGGGATCGTCTTCATCAATGAACAGAAAGAGAAAAGATTTATGCGGTTCAGTCAGGTAGAAAGATTCTGCGACGGCACACTCCTCAAAGTTCGAGATGCTCTTCAAAAGATCATTCAGCGTCTGAAAATCCAAGGGTTTCGTATGTTCCTAATCCGAATGAAATAACTGCTCGGAATGCCTTGGAATTGGTTGAAGATCGCATCGACTACCGCCGTGCTATCAGATGGTTCGAGATTCACTTCGCGCTTCGCAAAAGATATGTCTACAATTGGCGAGAGCTAGAGCGCGAACTCGAACTTCAAATCAAAGGGGGAGATTGTTAGGGTCAATTTATGTTGATTTAAAGTTTAGGGTTTAAATTGTAATTCTTTATTTTGAGCTCTATTAGTGAACGGACCGTGGGCTTGTTAACCACGGGCCCGCCATATAAATATATAGCTTAGCCTTAGAAAATAGGCTAGTTGTCTCATTTGCTTTTCTGAATTGTATTGTAAACACTCTGATTGAAAGCATAATACAGGGATGACCAGTTGAAATCATTGTTCTTATTGTTTATATTACCGATTTCATAATCGTTGCACGGATCTGGAACTAACATAAAGACTCTAAGCTTGTTCAGAAGGAACAAATTGCCACCAATTTGGGCATGTTTTTTCAATATTATCAATAAATGTCTTTCTGGGAAGAACAGCTCACTAGATCAAGTTCAAAGCAGATTTTGCAGATCTTTCATGGATTAGTGAAGAATAGGCATTATGACTATACTTCTATTCTATGGGAAGATATGAAGAACACTTTTGAGAGGAATCAGAAGGCACAAGAAAAGAGAACAAGGGATAAGGTACTTACATACATACCATATCAGAGGTATTGGCAGTTGGTAATTTGGCATGCAATGGATCAAGACAGAAACATTCCAAGAAGATCAAATGAGGAGCATGAACCAATATTCTATATGGGTAAAATGATTTCTGCTCTGAAACTTGAAAATTTTCCAAATCACAGACCTCTTCCAAGGTCACTTGGGCAATACATTCCAAGGGAGAGTGAGATATTAAAAGCTTATTGCACCTCAATGGGACTTGAACAACCTCAAGCCCCTACCCATGAGGAACAACCTGAGTTGGGAGGTGAGGGGTCTATTCAAAATAGAGAGGGGGAGAATGTTCAAGGGGAAGAACATTCTAAGAGTATAGAGAGGGAAAATTCAGAGAGCTTGGTTAAAAACAGAAAGAGAGTGGTGAGAATGAGAGATTGTTAACAGAATTTGAAACAGAAAGAGATAATTCTGATCCAGCCAACTTAATCCGGGCAGCCACATCTACTGTTGGTTCACAACCCTTAGTGACTAACATTGAAGAAAACACCATGGAGCCCGTGGTGGAACTTGAACAATCCAACCCTAGCCACTCAGAAGCATTTCAACATGCTATTGTTTCAAAACAAACAGGGGAACCATACCAAACTCTTTTGGAGGGAGGTGATAAATCCCAAGATTTCATTCAACACTTTGAGTCTGAATTACACAGTAAAATTCAATTTGAGCCTGGAATTTTTTTCAACACAAGCACATCACAGAAATTTCGTATTCCTGTAACAACATCCATAGACACTCCTAATATTGGTTGTCAAGGATTGGATGGAAGTCCTGGTGAAGTGAACATCTCAAAAGATTCATTACACAGTGCCTCTGTGGTACATGGTGTCTTTGTGGCACCTACAGGCCATGAGTTCTCCGAACACTTGAAAACTGGACCATTTGTTGATCCAGGTTCACTGTTAGAACCATATGAATTTGAAAAGATTCAGAAACAAAATCAATTGTTGGGGGAGAAAGTTGAAAATTTGGAGAGTACTGTTGACTCCTTAAAAGATGAGGTGAATGAGCTCAAGATTTTGTTGGAAGGTAAAGCAAATTCTGTTGAGACAAAGGTGGATAAAATGAAAGAATCCTTGGATGCTCACAAAAAGGAGATCAAGGATGAAATGTCAGAATTTCAAAAAGAGCTTTTCAACAGTATGAAGGATTTGAAATCTTCATTGTTACAAGCTGTTAGTTCATCTTTGGCTAGTGTTTCAAAGCCATTAGCTATCATGCCTGTATCTGAAGCTGAACCTGAATCAGAATCAACTCAGTCCAAAAAAAAGTTTGATGATAATGATCCTCATGATCATCAAAAGGGGGGGGGAAGGCAAAAGATATGTACTGAGTTAGAAAAACAAAGCACTGGTGATTTTGAAAATATTGAAAAGTTAGCAGATATTGGAGTGACAGATTTTGAGTTTGCAGATATGGAGTTAGCAGATGCAGATGTTCAGAACTCAGAAAAGGTTGTTTTTGAAGAATCATCAATTGTTGAGAAATCAGCAGAGGTTCATAAGGAAATAAGTATTCAGACAATAAGTTCAGATTCTGAAGATGATATGGAAACTGATAAAGTGGTAAAAGATAACTCTTCTGAAAGTGTCACTGATAAAACAGAGGAACTGGATTTGAATACTGAAATGAAGGTAAATTCTGATGAAACTGAAGATCTTATGGCAGATGTTGATGTTGTCATGGAAGTTCAGAATGTCAAGTCAGCAAGTATTTTTGGATCAGATGAGGCAGTAATGACAGATCAGAATGCTATGACAGAAGAAGTAATGCTAGATTCTTCTGAAGAAGGTTGTGAGATCAGTATGGCAGATATTTCTGAGGAAAGTTTGACTGAAAGTTCTGAAGTAAACACTTGTAAAGAGATAGTTCCTTATGTCAGTGGTGAACTTCTAAATTATGAGTTAGAAGAGAGAAGACTGAATGAAATTCTGATAAGAAGAATGCATGGTGAGTTGGTCAGAGCACTTAATGTTCAGAAAATTCAAAGAATTATGAAGACAGTAAGACCTATTGATTTGTTGGGAGAAGAGGATCATTCAGTTGGATACACAAGTAGTTTTCAAGATAGTTTTGAACTTCATTTTCTGGATGAGTTAAATGTTCTAAGTGGAGAATTTGAAAGAGTTGAAAACTACTTCATGCCTTTGAAGTATGTGTACAGAAGACCCATTGTGATTCCTAGGATTGAATTACCATTATTAAAAGAGCCTTTATGTGATTTCATTATCAGTCAGAGTAACTCCTCTGGCTAATCATTTCTTTAAAGATATCTTTCCAGAAGAAACATCTGAGAATATCTATTGCGAATAAGTTAACTCAGTAATAATTGAGAATTTTATTAATGGATTTTTGGATGAAAGAGTTCAGATGGTTTATGTGGAAGCTTCTAACAGATTCAGAAAGCCTGATGAAAGACTACATGTTCAGAGAGCAATTGTGAAAGTTCTGGAGTTTCAAACTGATGAATTTGATGGGTTAAAATACGTGAGTCTAACAGTTCAGAAGGAAGGTAATCTGAAAGTAAGCATGACCAGTTTTGACTTTCATAGACTATTTCTAAATGATCAAGTATTTATGGTGAAGTTCTTTGCTAGTACTGAAGAATCTTGGATAGAACTTGAATGCAGGAGAATTCTGGGGATTTATGTCAGAAATATGTACTTCTATGATTTTCAGTTGGCAATTGAAGCAGGGAAAGAGAAATGTAACCTGAGCAAACCAGTCAAAAAGCCTATTCATGAAATTGGAGGTCGAGGATTCATTATTGAAGGAGTTGAAAATGATGGTTTTGCATACATAGTCTCTGGAGTAAGAATGTTTTTCAGATTAAATGATCTAGTGAAGTACAGTAACGCTACTTTACAGTACTTGTTACTAGAAATGGCTGTAAATGCTGAGGGTGAGAAAGCAGTTCTGAAACAAAAATGCAAAATGCATATCAAAGAGAGGTTGGATCTCAGAACAAGAATCAAAGACTGCAGTGAATGGATGCTCTCAGAAGAAAACCCAAAGAAATTGTTACATAAAGACTTTGTATTCCCTACTGAGTATGAGGTAAATGGAGTTTATTCAGAAGAGATTGAAGAAGATATTCCAGATGTGTCTTCACAAGATGTGAAAATGAAAGATGCAGATCAGCCAGAAAAGTCTGAGGCTAATTGTAATACCCCGGGTAAGTCAGTTAGATAAATTCCCTATCAGTTAAAGTAATTAACCTTAAGATTTGATGTTTAGGGTAAGTTTGAGATAAGTTATAAGTTCAAGGGTGTTTTTAGTACTTATTGAATAGTTTAAGCCAAAAGTATAAATTGTTGTATAGATACCTATTAGGTATCAGATAACCCTCAGTTCCCAAATAGAGAAAGTGTTCGTGTGTGTGGAAACAAAAAGGAGCAGAAGAAGAAAGTTACGGTTGCTACATCAATCGATTGAGTTGGAATCGATTTTGAGGTAAACCCTTTTCATTATGTGTTTGTAATCGATAATAGAAGAGGTCTATCGGTTTAGAAACGTCGATTTCATTGTTTAGTGATAGTCTCAATCGAATCTGGAAAATTTGGAACCGACTGTGTTCTTGAGAGTCCCGGGGAAGTCCCGGTAGACTCCCGGTCATATCGACTCCCGGTAGTGTGGAGTCCCGGTATAGTCGACTCCCGGTAGTATGAACTCCCGGTATGGTTAACTTCCAGTATTACCAACTCCCGGTGTTATGGAGTCCCGGTACTGGAGAGTCCCGGTACATTGGAGTCCCGGTGCAGTGAGTCCCGGTAGTTTTGGTAGTGTCCGATTATAGTTTCTGATTGTATTTTTAGATTAAGTTGCTCCGAAAACTTCCTAGGGAGGCGGCCCCCAGACCCCGCAAGGGCGTTGCCCCTTGACCCCATCCGCTATCCGGGTAGCGGAACCCCCGTGATAAGTCACTGAAGGGAGAACAGTTGAGGAAAGGAACTTGTTAGGCTTTATGTAATTGGCTAGTAAAGCGATATATGTGTTTTAAATTGTTTCAGATACTGTGGAGTAGAAGTGAAAGATATAATCTTATTGAAAGAAGCTTGCGTGCGTGTTTGATAAGCAAAACAGGTGACTTTTACTTTAAAAGTATTTTTAACTGGAATGCATATCCATATGGTTTGGGAATGTGATAATTGGTGATTACGTGTTTATATGTATGGTATATGTGAATTATAATATATTGAGGTATTATGTTTACATGAGTATTATAATGTGTTATAATACGTTGGTCGGGCTTAGAACCGGTGTGTTTGGCTATAGAATCTGTATAGCGTTGTTTGGCTGTAGATGTTGTACAGCGTTGTAAATTATTAGTTGGCTTGCAACCAACTAATATGGCCAGGAGGAATGAGAAAGGAAGGTACACGATGTGTGAAATCAAATTGATATATTTGATTGTGCTGAATGATTTATATGAATAGGGTTTATATAAATGATTTCAAACTAACAGGGATTTATCTCACTTAGACCATCGTGTCTAACCCTCATTTTCGTTTTAAAAATATGTATTCCAGGTGGTGGATCGCGTAAGAGCAAGTTATTAGAGTAATCGATGGATGGCTTATGTGGAGGATTATGTGACGAAGATTTTGGCATGTTTAGCAGTTGTATTATAATGATTAAATGTTATGTATGTATTTAGTAAGAAGTTGTAGTAGAATGTCTTCTTTTGATTATAATAGTTTAAGGGACCGTACTTGTAATATGGTGTTTCGTTTGATTAATCAATGTTATGTTACATTATATGATTTGTTGTGTATATGGGATTTGGGTCGTTACAAATGGTATCAGAGCCTTAGTTTAAGGGATTTAGGTATTTGTATCTGTACCTATACTGAAACTGCATGTGAAGTAGGATGTCCCTATCATTATAGAACCTTGGGATGATGAAGTATAAAAACGGTAGAAGGAACATCATGTAAGGTAATTTCATATTACACCTGGCCAGTGTAACTGTGATCTTACAGGTACATGTTAGAACTGGAATACCTTGTTATATGGGGTACGTGCTTATGTGTATATTAACCTTGTTTAAATCTACAGAATGGCAAGCGGTACACGGATTTCGAATCGAGGAGGAGGAAGAAATCCGAATAGTACGAATCCGCTGATAGGAATGGGGGACAGGGGAGGCAGAACTGGGGGCAGAGTCGAGGGTAGGACCGGGGGTAGACCTGGAGGTCGAGCCGGAGGCAGAGTCCAGCCACAGGGTACAGAGTTCATTACTAGGGATGATCTAATGGCAGAAATGGGAAGATTGCAGGCTAGCATACAAACAATGTTTGATCGGAACCGTCATAATGAAACTGGAATACGGGATCCCGGACCGGAAGATGAAATGCCAATCACATCGACTGTTGTACCAGTACAAAGGAGGTGCGACTACAAAATGTTTTTAAGCTGTAGACCTCCTACCTACTCAGGAGACAGGGATCCAGTGAAAGCAATGAGATGGATGAAGGAAATAGAAGCTATTTTCAAGACGAGTAAGTGCGCTGACGAAGATAGAGTATTGTACGGAACAGCAATGTTAAAGGGGGATGCTTTGTATTGGTGGGAATCCTTTATTCATTCTAAAGGATCTGATGTTTATTCTACCCTCTCTTGGGAAGAATTTGTGATAGCCTACAGGAACGCATTTTGTCCCCAAGCAGCCGTCAAACAACTGGAAGGGGAATTTATGAACATACAACAAGGAAACTTATCCGTTCGAGATTACACCGCTAGTTTTCTGGAAAAGTCTCGGTTTGCTGAGTACTACGTTGCTACGGAGGCGATGAAGACGGAAAGATTTATCTTTGGGTTGAACTCAGAAGTTAGAAGGCTAGTGACTGCAAAAGGACCCGATACCTTCTCGGCTGCAGTTGATGCCGCGGAGAATGTTGAAAGAGATATTAGAAGGGATGCTGGCGATAAAAGTATCGGGAAGAGGAAGTGGGAAGGACCACAACATGATTCGAAGAAGTCCCGATTTCAGAGGTATGATAACCATCCGCCGTTTCGACCAGCGGAAAGACCATGTCAGAAGTGCAACCGGGTCCACCAAGGAAATTGCCAAGGTGATTTACGAGCATGTTATAAGTGTGGGAAGACCGGACATGTCATTAAAGATTGTAAAGTAACGCGGTTATGCTTCTTAGGCAATTCTCCGGATCACCTTCAGTCGGATTGTCCGCGGGGGAGGATACAGCAAGGTGGGTCATCGGGCAGGCCAACAATTGTTAAACCAGTAATACCAAGACTGGAACCGCCAGTAACCAGGGGTCGCGCATTTCAAATGACTGAGAAAGAAGAGAAGGAAACTCCGGATGTGGTCACAGGTACATTTTTAATAAACTCTACACGTGCTAAGGTGTTATTTGATTCCGGTGCAAACCGATCGTTTGTGTCTCCTGCTTTTGCTACTTGCCTGTGTTTGAAACCTAAAGTGCTAGAACATGCTCTATCACTAGATACGGCAAATGATAATCAAGTGTCAGTTAAAGAAGTATTTGATGACTGTGTGATAAATATAGAGGAATGTAGAGTGCCGATACAGTTGTTTCCTATAACTTTGATAGAGTTTGACGTCGTAGTGGGAATGGACTGGTTAGCCGAGAATCAGGCTAACATAGTGTGTGATAAGAAGTTAATAAATGTGGTATTACCTGAGAAAGGACTAGTAGTGATTTATGGTGATCGTAGGAATCATCAGTCTTGCCTCATATCGATGGTAAAAGCACGTAAGTGTGTTAATAAGGGTTGTCAGAGTTACTTGGCCTACGTGATAGATATTAAGCCAGAAAAGGATAGGATGGAAGATATTCCTATTGTTAGTAAATTCCCTGAAGTGTTCCCCGAAGACTTGAATAGTCTTCCGCCCGTTAGACAAGTAGAGTTCGGTATAGACCTGATTCCTGGAGCCACTCCTATTGCTCGTGCACCGTATCATTTGGCACCTCCAGAGATGAAAGAGATGATGGCATAACTACAAGACCTATCCGATAAAGGCTTCATCAGACCTAGTTCTTCGCCGTGGGGAGCACCAGTGTTATTTGTGAAAAAGAAGGATGGTTCGATGAGAATGTGTATCGACTACCGAGAACTGAATAAGCGCACGATAAAGAACAAGTACCCATTGCCCCGAATTGATGACCTCTTTGATCAGTTAGTTGGAGCTTGCTATTTCTCCAAGATTGATCTAAGATCCGGTTATCACCAGTTGAAAGTTAAGGAAGAAGACGTTCTAAAGACTGCCTTTCGAACAAGGTATGCACATCACGAATTCTTAGTGATGCCGTTTGGACTGACGAACGCTCCAGCTGCTTTTATAGATTTAATGAATCGGGTATGTAAGCCGTATCTCGATAAATTTGTAATTGTATTTATCGATGATATACTTATCTACTGCCGATCCAAGGAAGAGCACGCGCAACATCTTCGTTTGATTCTATTGCTACTGAAAAAGGAAAAGTTGTATGCAAAATTTTCTAAGTGTGAATTCTGGCTACGGAAAGTTCAGTTTCTGGGGCACGTGGTTTCTGAGAAAGGTATACAAGTTGATCCGATGAAAGTGGAAGCAGTTGAAAAGTGGGAACCGCCGAAGACAGCAACCGAAGTACGTAGTTTTCTGGGTTTAGCCGGCTACTATCGGAAATTTATAAAAGACTTCTCTCGTATCGCAACGCCTTTGACTAAGCTGACCCGGAAGAACCTGAAGTTTGAATGGAAAGCAGAACAAGACGAGGCATTCCGGATATTGAAAGAGAAACTGTGCAGCGCGCCGATTCTATCACTACCTGAAGGTTCGGAAGACTTTGTTGTTTAAAGTGATGCGTCAAAGCTGGGATTGGGATGTGTACTTATGCAGCGTGGAAAGGTTATCGCTTATGCTTCTCGTCAATTAAAGGATCATGAAAGATAGTATCATACGCACGACATGGAGCTTGCAGCAGTTGTCTTCGCGTTGAAGATTTGGAGACATTATCTGTATGGTTCCAAATGTCAGATTTATACTGATCATAAGAGTCTCCAACACCTCTTTGATCAGAAGGAATTGAATATGAGACAAAGGAGATGGCTAGAATTGCTGAACGATTACGACTGTGAAATCCTTTATCATTCGGGAAAGGCAAATGTGGTAGCTGATGCATTAAGTCGTCAAGAAAGGGGTGGAACAATAAAAGAACTCCTACCCAACATATTTGACGAATTGCAGAAGTGTCAAGTGGAAGCTTATCAGGATGAACATCTGAAATCAGAACGGTTAGCAGGGATGTCAGCATTGCTAGTAAAAGATGATCGTGGGATATTGTGTCTGGGAAACAGAGTGTGAGTACCTCGTTTGGGTGGGTTACGTGATCGTGTGTTACAAGAAGCTCATCAATCCCGTTTCTCTATTCACCCAGGTACAAACAAGATGTATAAAGACCTAAAGCAATTCTATTGGTGGCTGGGAATAAAAAGAGGGATTGCTCAGTATGTGGAAAGATGTGATACTTGTAAGAAAGTGAAGATCGAACACCAAAAGCCGTTTGGTCAACTACAGCGGCTAGAAATACCTATGTGGAAGTGGGAGCAGATTACCATAGACTTCATCACGAAGCTACCAAGGACTCCGAAGGGATTTGATTCTATTTGGGTGATCGTCGACAGATTGACCAAGTCTGCACACTTTCTACCGATAAAGGAAACCGATTCGATGGAACGATTAGCTAAGCTGTACATTGACGAAATAGTAACTCGGCATGGAGTTCCGATATCGATTATTTCTGATCGTGATAGTCGTTTTACTTCAAGATTCTGGAGAAGTTTTCAAAGGGAAATGGGGACACAGATAAAGTTAAGTACGGCGTATCATCCCCAAACAGATGGGCAGAGTGACCGAACGATTCAGACCTTAGAAGATATGCTCCGGGCTTGCATTGTTGATTTTGGGGGATCATGGGATAAGCATTTACCGTTGATCGAATTCGCTTACAACAACAGTTATCATTCCAGCATACAAGCGGCACCGTTCGAAGTACTGTATGGTAGGAAATGCCGAACACCTCTGTGTTGGAACGAGGTGGGAGAGAAACAGTTAGCGGGACCGGAAATAGTTCAGTTAACCGCCGATAAGGTTACTCAGATTCGTGAACGATTGAAAGTGGCTCAAGACAGACAGAAAAGCTACGCTGACCGACGCCGAAAGCCATTGGAATTTCAAGTTGGGGATTACGTAATGTTAAAGGTTTCGCCGTGGAAAGGAGTCATCCGATTTGGACGACAAGGTAAACTTAGCCCAAGGTATATCGGACCGTTTGCAATTACAGAAAGGATCGGTGAAGTAGCTTACCGTTTAGATCTTCCGTCGGAGTTGAGCAGGATTCATAACGCATTTCACGTATCAAACTTTCGAAAGTGTTTGGTTACTCAAGATCAGGCAGTCTCCCTACCAGAGATACAAGTCGATGAAAGACTGAATTATGTGGAAGAGCCGGAAGCTATAGTTGATCATAAAGTAAAAGTGCTGAGGAATAAAGAAATCAAGCAAGTGAAGGTTCATTGGAGGCATCATAGAGGTCAGGATGCTACGTGGGAATCCGAATCAGAAATGAGAGCCAAATACCCTCATTTTTTTTCTTAACTGAATTCCGGGACGGAATTCTTTTAAGGGGGAGATGATGTAATACCCCGGGTAAGTCAGTTAGATAAATTCCCTATCAGTTAAAGTAATTAACCTTAAGATTTGATGTTTAGGGTAAGTTTGAGTTAAGTTATAAGTTCAAGGGTGTTTTTAGTACTTATCGAATAGTTTAAGCCAAAAGTATAAATTGTTGTATAGATACCTATTAGGTATCAGATAACCCTCAGTTCCCAAATAGAGAAAGTGTTCGTGTGTGTGGAAGCGAAAAGGAGCAGAAGAAGAAAGTTACGGTTGCTACATCAATCGATTGAGTTGGAATCGATTTTGAGGTAAACCCTTTTCATTATGTGTTTGTAATCGATAATAGAAGAGGTCTATCGGTTTAGAAACGTCGATTTCATTGTTTAGTGATAGTCTCAATCGAATCTGGAAAATTTGGAACCGACTGTGTTCTTGAGAGTCCCGGGGAAGTCTCGGTAGACTCCCGGTCATATCGACTCCCGGTAGTGTGGAGTCCCGGTATAGTCGACTCCCGGTAGTATGAACTCCCTGTATGGTTAACTTCCGGTATTACCAACTCCCGGTGTTATGGAGTCCCGATACTGGAGAGTCCCGGTACATTGGAGTCCCGGTGCAGTGAGTCCCGGTAGTTTTGATAGTGTCCGATTATAGTTTCTGATTGTATTTTTGGATTAAGTTGCTCCGAAAACTTCCGGGGGGAGGCCCCCAGACCCCGCAAGGGCGTTGCCCCTTGACCCCATCCGCTATCCGGGTAGCGGAACCCCCGTGATAAGTCACTGAAGGGATTACAGTTGAGGAAAGGAACTTGTTAGGCTTTATGTAATTGGCTAGTAAAGCGATATATGTGTTTTAAATTGTTTCAGATACTGTGGAGTAGAAGTGAAAGATATAATCTTTTTGAAAGAAGCTTGCGTGCGTGTTTGATAAGCAAAACAGGTGAGTTTTACTTTAAAAGTATTTTTAACTGGAATGCATATCCATATGGTTTGGGAATGTGATAATTGGTGATTACGTGTTTATATGTATGGTATATGTGAATTATAATATATTGAGGTATTATGTTTACATGAGTATTATAATGTGTTATAATACGTTGGCCGGGCTTAGGACCGGTGTGTTTGGCTATAGAATCTGTATAGCGTTGTTTGGTTGTAGATGTTGTACAGCGTTGTAAATTATTAGTTGGCTTGCAACCAACTAATATGGCCAGGAGGAATGAGAAAGGAAGGTACACGATGTGTGAAATCAAATTGATATATTTGATTGTGCTGAATGATTTATATGAATAGGGTTTATATAAATGATTTCAAACTAACAGGGATTTATCTCACTTAGACCATCGTGTCTAACCCTCATTTTCGTTTTAAAAATATGTATTCCAGGTGGTGGATCGCGTAAGAGCAAGTAATTAGAGTAATCGATGGATGGCTTATGTGGAGGATTATGTGACGAAGATTTTGGCATGTTTAGCAGTTGTATTATAATGATTAAATGTTATGTATGTATTTAGTAAGAAGTTGTAGTAGAATGTCTTCTTTTGATTGTAATAGTTTAAGGGACCGTACTTGTAATATGATGTTTCGTTTGATTAATCAATTTTATGTTACATTATGTGATTTGTTGTGTATATGGGATTTGGTTCGTTACACTAATGAAGAAGAAATACCTGTTGATGTTAATGGTTACTTTCTGGAGTATGCTCTTCCTAACTTCTTTAAACCAAGAGAAGTAAACTTTCTGAGTGTGTATCATGATAGAACAGATGTACATAAATGGCTTCATGCAGAGATAGCAAGATACTTAGCAAAACCAAAAGAAGCAGTGTACTCAGATTTCTTAATCATTGGAATAAGAGAATTGAGTGTTAAGAAGTTCAGAAAACATGAATATTATTCATTTGAAGTATTGAGAGAAGATGGAAAAGTCTACTACTTTACAGAGGCAGATTTTGACAAGATCTCAGTGACAGATTTCTACAGGCTGTATAGTCTTTTGTCAAATAAAGATTGTAGTAAACATAAGAAGGAGAGAGGAGCATTGGCTGTGGTAAGAGATGCTATGTTTTACATTCTGAGATGGTATGCATATACAGATTTTCAGATTGCTCTGTATATACAAAGACCATGTGTATATCTTTCAAAGCCAAACAATGGTCATGAACAGTTGAATCTTCTGAAGAGTGGAAGTGTTGTAAGATATCCAGAGTTGGGAGTTTTCTTGAGAAATGACAGAAGAGAGAAGATTTTCTTCAGACCAGATGAAGTGGCAAAATATTGTTCTGGAACTCTGAGATTCATCAAACATAGCTTGGAGAAAAAGTTAACAAGAGGATCTCAAGTTGAAGAAATACAAGAGATCATAGAAAAGATTGAAAGAAGGCTTAATCTGAGAAATGTAATTCTTTTAAAGATTGTACCTGCTTTGAAAGAGTTCAATGTTGATAAGTACATGACTGTTTGACAAAAAGGGGGAGATTGTTAGATCTGAAGTTTTGTCAAAAGTTACAAGTATTGGTTCTGGATAGAAGACTCAGAGTTCTGAGTAAGAAGACTCAGAAGCTCTAGCTTAGAAGTCTCGAAAAGATTACAAGTATGAAAATATGAACAGAAGGATCGGAGTTCTGAGTAGGAGACTCAGAACTTCTAAAGATGAAGTTGAAAAAGTCCAAGTGCTTTAAAGGAAGTTCTGATATGCTTAGTCAGAAGATTGTTCAGAAGTTCTGAACAACATGTTCAGAACTTATAACAGGATACTTTCCTTTGTATTTTGTTAGTTAATTAGGACACGAGTAATATTCCTATTAGACTTTCATGTATATGTACTGTAGCTTTAGCTTTTCCTTGCAGTATATATAGTTGTTAGCAACTGTAAGCTAACTAATCTTTAGCATAACTTTCCCGCATATCTTTGTATTCACTTTGGTAATCTTTGAGAGATTCTCTCTCTAGATTTGTAATATGTTCTTAATCGAATACAATACTTTTGGATCCAATTCTCTATCATTTACTGTTTGATTGTTCTTAATTGATTGTAAGATTGAATCATGGTTTCTACAATGGGTTTGAGTTGGGGGAACTTGGTTTAGGGATTCTATTGTTATTGGTGGTTCTGGTAGACCTCTGTTTGCAGCTTTTTCCATTTTTTTCTCCCCCTCAGGATGATCTGATGGACTATTAGAGTCATCATCAGAGTCATCATGATCCTTATCTTTAGTGCCTTCTGCTCTACACGAAGCTTCTGGCTTTTTGGGCGGTGTGGCACCTGCAGCGATCATCTTTGCGCATAGGTCGTCACAGAGGCCAAGTAGGGTATGCACTGCTGCCTCTGTGTTGAAGCGCATTTTGCCGACGCTCTTCTAAAAGTCTTTGACGTAATTAGCGTTGACAACGGTGAAGGCTCTTATGAACTCGGTGACCTGATCAAGTATCCCTTGCCCAAGTTCTGTGAGCTGTGCTCTGGTCATGTAGTCGGAGGGCTGCAATGCCAGAGTTTGTCTAGTTGTTTGTTCTTGAACAAGCTAAAGGGCTTTCTTTAAATCTTCAGGAGTAATACCCGCAGAAGTTGGCGTTTGAGCTGTCTTCAGTTGTTCAAGTAGGGCTTTCACAAAGCTTTGGAAAGTTGTAAAGCCCGTGTCCCGGTACGTTTTTGTTTATTTATTTAATTAATTTAAGTGTTTACCTTTAATTGTTTGTGGTTAGTGTTTGGTGTCAAAAAGGACCAATAATGTAAAGTTCGTGTCTCGTTAGGGTAGATCGTGAAGGGAGGATAGTAGAGGGGCTAATGGGCAATTTCTTTGGAAAGTTTGCATGGGTTTCGGCCCATGGCCGGTTCCCTTCTTCCGTTTCTTAATTTCGTGAAAGCCAAACATAACCCATTTCCTTGGAACCCTACTGCGGCAGCTGTGGTTTTGTGCGATCGTGAGAAGGGAACGAGAAAGAGAGAGAGCGATCGAAAGAGAGAGAAGCCGAGAAGTAGAGAGAGAAGAGTTGGCCGGAATTGTGCCTGCCGTCGTCGAAGCTGTCACCGGAGGCCGCTGCTGCGGCTGATCGTCGGAGGAAGCAAGGGAGTTAAGGTCGGTTGCGGGTGCGAGGTATCGTCGTGAGGTACGCATCTAATCGTCTTAAATCTTCCTGTTTCGGTGAATCAACCAGCGGTGACGCCACTGCCACCGCGCGCCGCCACTGTGGTGGCTGGGTGTCGGGTGGTGGTGGTTGTGTGAGTTGGTTGTGTGCGGTAAGGTGATCGAGAGGGAGATCCGAAGCATGGAAGGTGTACGTGAATGCATGTGTGTGTATGCGCGGAACCCTCGCCGGAGAGCCGCCGTTCGCCGCTGCTGTGGCGGTGGTGGATGGGCGACCATGGCTGCCGTTGTAGATGGGTGGTGCGTGGCCGTGACCTGACCTTGACCACCATAGAGCCCTTCAAGCCGTGACTAAATCGCGTAAGCCAAATCGTTTGAACCATTGTTTTTAGAGTCGTCTTTTTATGCGAAAATATGGTTCAGCCCCTGTTTTGTGACGGCAATAACTTTTCCGTCGTAACTCCGATTGAGCCGAAACTGGCGCCCACGCTTCGAGCTCGGGACCGGGCACGTTTTCTGTGTTTTAGCGGAAAACTGGTTCGGCCTCGAGTTGGGAGAAAAAGTGGTCGCAAGTTCTGCGGTTCGTCATTTCATGTGAAAATTCTGGAATCTGTCTCGATTTTGCGAAAGCCGTAACGTTTTACTCGTAACTCGTTTTGAGGTGATTTTGGTGGTCATAGTTCCCTATTCGAGTTGGGAAGGTTTTTCGTGTTTTGCCGAAAGTCTGATTTAAACCGTAGCTAGGCTGTTTTGGACTGTTTGTTCAGGCTGGACCGAAAACTGGCAGTTTTGGTAACCGTTCGTATTTAATTCATAATAAATTGTAGAAAAATCGTTAGGAGGCGTATAATATGTCCTTGGAACCCTAACTCAGAGAACTTTCTGGTCATGAAATAATATTGGGAATTTTCTGGATTTAAGGGGATCTAAACAGGTCCCGAACAGACCCGTTTTGGTGAGAACGGAAATTAGTTTAAGTGACGGTTTAAGCGTGTGTCGTGTCATAGGGTCCGGGTCTCGTATTGACACGTTTTAACATGCGTTTAGGTGCTGGAAAGTGACCGTGATTGTGAAGCTTGATTCGTGTTGATTAAGCTAGGCGCGCATTTGAGGTGAGTTCTCTCACTGTGTAGTTAGGGGTTGTATGCATGTCATAATAGTTTGTATGTACTACTGTCTTTGTGGTGTGAACTAGTTGTTTGTGGTGTGTAATATTTGATTTGTTTGAATGCTTGGTATAAATGTGTTACATTATAATTCGGTGGGACCGAGGCCTCGATGGTACTGAGGTGTTGGTTACATTATAATTCGGTGGGACCGAGGCCTCGATGGTACTGAGGTGTTGGTTACATTATAATTCGGTGGGACCGAGGCCTCGATGGTACTGAGGTGTTGGTTACATTATAATTCGGTGGGACCGAGGCCTCGATGGTACTGAGGTGTTGGTTACATTATAATTCGGTGGGACCGAGGCCTCGATGGTACTGAGGTGTTGGTTACATTACAATTCGGTGGGACCGAGGCCTCGATGGTACTGAGGTGGTTGGATACATAATTACCTGTAGATGTTTACTCGTTTTATGTATCTGTGATGTTGTTGCTTATGTGCGGGTACGGGTGATGTGTATATAATTCCTACCCGCGCATGTGTTTGAATTCACTAAGCTTCGTGCTTACCCTTTCCCAATAAACTGTGGTTTCAGGTACGAGTGGCTCTAAGGCGTGACGGGTACACACTGGCGCGCGGGATGAGCTGGCTGATATTGGTTTTATTTATTGAACATTGTTTCCGCTGGTTTCTGACTACTTGAACGACATTTATGATTTTGCAATTAATATGTTGGGATTATTTAATGAGTTTTTATATATAAAACGTTTAATTAAAATTTTAAATTTCCTTGAAATTTTGAGACGTTACAACTTGGTATCAGAGCACAGCTTGAGTGAATCAAACGCACCTCGGTGTGTTTGGTCTCAAGTTGCGGCTGGGAGATTTTCAAATTCTTTATTAAATCTTTTTGGAAATAAAAGAAAAAGTAAAAACCCGTTCGAGGAACGGTGATCGAGGGCGCAGTGTGTACAGTCAGCCGGAGCCGAAGGGAAAGGTACAATGCTTAGTGTTTTATTGCTTTCTAGATCATAGAGTATGCAGGCTAGATTGCCTGTTGTTGACACTATGCGGTATGTTGAATTGCTTGCTATTAGGAGTTTATGCTAATTATGATAGGTTACTAAGTGAATGCCCTCTAGGTTGTATGCAGTAAGAGACTTATAGCCTTAGAATATTCGATTTAGTTCTATTGCGCAGCTCTTGTTTGAGTCCAACCGTTCTAGGATAGAATCTTGTATTCGACTGTCTATTTGTTTTGCACTGCATGTAATCGGGTATTCGCGAGGCCACTTTTTATGATTAGTGAGGATTCATTAGTAGCAAGGGTAGTGATTGGGATGGAAATTCCTAGGGAGCTAGGAAGAGTGAGTATATATGCCGGTGCGGGCATATGTGTGTAGTTGCGGCGAGAAGCTACTTGGACCCCTCGGGATGGGACTCGGAACGAGCGATGATAGGCGTGGAAGGTAGTAGTAGAGCTCCTACTACCGGAAGCACAGGATCAGTGCTCGAGTCGGGAAAGTCGCGAGGATTCCAAGGAGCTGAGCGTGAGTGTTGTTGATGTGAGTTATTAGGTGCTAATAACTCGTTGTATGTTTCTTCTTTATAGAATGGCCATCACTAGGAGGAGCAACGCGACTGAGCCGCGAACTGAGGCGGGAATCACGGAGGAGCAGATCCGAGAGATGATTGCAGCGGAGGTAGCGCATGCGGTCGGGGAGGCAATCCCCGAGATTATCACCGCCATACAAGATCAGGTGACGGTTCTGCTAGAGGAGCGCATTGCAGCGATTCCGCCGCCTGCTGGGGGACAGCCCCGTAATCGAGAGTTCCAGTACCGGAATCTCTCTGCCTGTTCTCCCCCGGAGTTCAAGGGAGACTCGAACCCAATTGTTAGCATGCGTTGGGTTTCTGATATGGAGTGTGCCTTCTTGACCTGCGGCTGCCCGGATAATCTGAAGGTCCGTTTTGCTGTGAATTTGCTTCGCGACGGGGCGAAGGATTGGTGCGCCTCAGCGCTGTCTCTGGCCGAGCGTACTACCCTTACGTGGGAGGAGTTCGTTACTCGTTTCCGTGCTGAATACGTGCCACCGGTAGAGATGGAGCGGATAGCGAAGGAGTTCTTGGAGCTAACCCAGACCTCGGAGACTGTTAAAGAGATGAACAAGAAATTCACTGAGATGGCGTTGTTTTGTCCTCAATATGCCGCTTCGGAGGAAATGAAGATGGCCCGGTATAAAGATATGTTACGTACCGAGATCAGAGAGTTTGTGAGCACGGTACCGTACGCTTCTTTGTCAGCAATGATGGACGCAGCCCGGAGAAGGGAGCTGGAGTTAGAGACCCAAGCCAAAAAGAGAAAGGCAGCACAGGCTGTGACGCCAATCTCTGCGGTGCAAAAGAAGTCGAAGTTTTCTGATTCGCGCGGAAGTTCGAGGAGTGGTGGGTTTAAACCCAGGGATTCTGGTGGGAAGAAGACTGGCGGGTGTTTCAAGTGTGGGCAGTCCGGTCATCACAGCCGGGATTGCAAGTCGCCATTGATGATCTGCTTTAGCTGCAAGCAGACGGGCCACGTGAGGGCCAATTGTCCGAATGCGAGGGCAACTGATGGGGGTGGTGCACAGAGGGCTCCTGCAAATGCCCCACTGCGCATCACTGACGGTCGTACGGGTCAGCCGGGGACAGAGGCAGCCCGAGGTAGAGTCCACCAGCTGAAGGTGGAAGAGGCGCAGGCGACGCCTAAGGTGGTGACAGGTATGTTTTATCACCCTATTTCTTTTCGTCCTTCCTTTTCATGCCTTGTTTTTTATTTATATGTTGTTAATTGTATGTTAGGTACATTTCTAGTTAACTCGGTGCCTGCGGTTGTAATGTTTGATAGCGGGGCTACTCATTCATTTGTGTCTCGCACCTTTAGCGAGAGTTTGGGCCGAGTGGTGGGACGGTTAGGATGTCCTTTGGTAGTCGAGGTTGCCGATGATCGAACCCTGACTGTTACGGATGTGTATCGGGGATGCACGTTGGAAATCTCGGGTGTGAGGTTTCCCATAGATTTGATTCCGATAGCTATGTGAGAGCTTTGTGTGATTGTGGGCATGGATTGGATGGACGCGTTTGATGCAGAAATTGTTTGTCGCCACAAGCAAGTGCGGGTTCGAACCCCAAGCGGGGGAGAGTTGTTGATTCAGGGAGACTCGCCCAGACGGACTACG
This sequence comes from Saussurea involucrata, assembly GCA_033807775.1. Classification (NCBI taxonomy): domain Eukaryota; kingdom Viridiplantae; phylum Streptophyta; class Magnoliopsida; order Asterales; family Asteraceae; genus Saussurea; species Saussurea involucrata. Next base: position 56,486,820 of record CM066323.1, read on the forward strand.
GCAATATGTTCCGCGGCGGGCTCGGAGACACCTTCAGCATAGTGGTCGGGGATACTTGGCGTATGTGATAGATACGCGTTTTGATGAGGCGAAGAAGACTGCCGTAGATGTGCCAGTCGTGAGGGAGTTTGCCGATGTGTTTCCCGACGAGTTACCGGGGATACCTCCCGAACGACAGGTGGAGTTTCGAATCGATCTGATTCCGGGTGCTGCTCCGGTGGCCAAGGCACCCTATCGCCTGGCTCCACCGGAAATGAAGGAACTGTATGATCAGTTGCAGGAACTTCTCGAGAAAGAGTTCATTAAGCCGAGTTGTTCACCGTGGGGAGCTCCGATCTTGTTCGTGAAGAAGAAGGATGGATCTCAACGAATGTGTATTGATTACCGGGAGCTGAATAAGCTTACGGTAAAGAATCGTTATCCTCTGCCAAGGATTGACGACTTGTTTGATCAGTTGCAGGGAGCCTCGTGGTTCTCTAAGATTGACCTGAGATCCGGGTATCATCAGATGCGGGTACGAGGTGAGGATACGGAGAAAACGGCCTTCCGAACGCGGTATGGCCATTACGAGTTCGTGGTGATGCCTTTCGGGCTCACCAACGCACCAGCAGCGTTCATGGACCTCATGAACAGGGTATGCAGCCCGATGTTGGATCGCTCGGTGATCGTATTCATCGACGATATTCTCGTATATTCGAAGACGAGAGAAGAGCACGAGGTGCATTTGCGGGAAGTTTTGGATGTTTTGAGACGGGAGAAACTTTATGCTAAGTTCTCCAAGTGTGAATTCTGGTTACGAGAGGTCCAATTCTTAGGACATGTCGTGAATCAGAACGGTATCATGGTCGATCCGGCCAAGATCTCAGCGGTAATGCGGTGGGAGGTGCCGAAAACTCCTACCGAGGTCCGGAGTTTTCTCGGGTTAGCAGGATACTATCGGAGATTTATCCAAGATTTCTCCAAGATTTCCTTGCCTATGACTCGACTGACGAAGAAAACTGCAGCTTTCAGTTGGGGTGAAGAGCAGCAGAAGGCATTTGAGGAGCTACGCAGACGTTTATGCGAGGCTCCTGTGTTAACTTTGCCCGAGGGTATGGAGGATTTGGTGGTTTATTGTGATGCTTCATATCAGGGGTTGGGTGCCGTGCTGATGCAACGCGGCAAGGTCATAGCTTACGCTTCGAGGCAGCTGAAGCCTCACGAAGCGAACTACCCGACTCATGACTTGGAGTTGGGAGCAGTGGTGTTTGCTCTGAAGATTTGGAGACACTATCTTTATGGTGTCAAGTGTACTATCTACACTGATCATAAGAGCCTTAAATACCTGATGGATCAGCAAAATCTTAATATGCGTCAACGAAGATGGCTCGATGTGGTCAAGGATTACGACTGCGAGATACTTTACCACCCGGGTAAAGCGAACGTAGTCGCGGACGCGCTTAGCCGACATCCGGTCGGGGGACCGCTGAAGGGTCTGTGTCAGCGTTTGACAGTAGTTGCACCTCTTTTGGAGGCGATAGGTGTCGCTCAGGAGGTGGCCGTGTTGGCGGAAAATGCAAAACGTGAGAGGGTTTCGGGAGAGATCCCGAAATTAATACGGGATAGTCGAGGATTATTGACCCGTTATGGTAGAGTTTGGGTCCCATTCACCGGGGGAAACCGACATATTCTGTTGGACGAGGCGCATAAGTCCAAGTTTTCAATTCATCCGGGAGCTACCAAAATGTACAGAGACTTACGGGAAGGCTATTGGTGGCCCGGCATGAAGCGGGATGTAGCCAAATGTATGGAGGTATGTTTGACCTGTCGAAAGGTCAAGGCGGAGCACCAGCGACCGCACGGGAAATTGCAGCCTTTGGAGATTCCGGTGTGGAAGTGGGAGCAGATTACGATGGATTTCATCACGAAGCTTCCCAAAACTCAGCGAGGGAATGATACCATCTGGGTAATTGTGGATCGTCTGACTAAGAGCGCTCACTTCTTGGCGATTAAAGAGAGCTTCTCGGCGGATAAGCTCGCGGAGGTTTTCATCCGAGAGATTGTAACTAGGCACGGAGTGCCAGTCTCGATTGTCTCGAATCGGGATACTCGTTTCACCTCCCGGTTTTGGGAGAAGTTTCAGAATGAAATGGGTACGCGGTTGCATTTCAGTACAGCATTTCATCCTCAGACCGATGGGCAGAGTGAGCGTACTATTCAGACACTTGAGGACATGCTGCGAGCATGTGTGATTGACTTTGGTGGTAGTTGGGATCAGTATCTTCCACTAGCTGAGTTCTCCTATAATAACAGCTATCACGCTAGCATCGGTAGAGCGCCGTACGAAGTGTTGTATGGCAGGAAGTGTCGGACGCCCATTTGTTGGGGCGAGGTTGGTCACAGGGTGCTGGGGAGCACCGATGTTGTGCTAAAGACGACGGAGATGATTCAGATGGTGCGGGATCGGTTAGTCACTGCGCAGAGTCGACAAAAGAGTTACGCCGATAAAAGACGATCGGACTTGGAGTTCCAAGTCGGGGATTACGTTCTTCTGAAAGTGTCACCCTGGAAAGGGGTAATCCGTTTTCGCAAGCGGGGAAAGTTGGGTCCCCGATATATTGGACCATACAAGGTTATCGCGCGTGTGGGGAAAGTAGCTTACCGATTGGAGCTACCGGAGGAACTGAGCCTAATCCACAACACTTTCCACGTCTCTCAATTGCGGAAGTGTGTGATGGATGAGTCTGCGGTAGTTCCCCTCGAAGATATTCAGATTGACGAGCGACTCAACTATGTGGAAAAGCCAATAGCCATAGTCGAGAGGAAGACGAAGACTCTGCGGAACAAAGTCATTGGATTGGTGAAGGTCCAGTGGCATCACCGGAAAGGTTCAGAATGGACGTGGGAACCAGAAGACGAGATGCGGGAGAATTACCCGGAGCTGTTTGCGGGCGTGGACTTCGGGGACGAAGTCTAATCCAAGCGGGGGAGAGTTGTAAAGCCCGTGTCCCGGTACGTTTTTGTTTATTTATTTAATTAATTTAAGTGTTTACCTTTAATTGTTTGTGGTTAGTGTTTGGTGTCAAAAAGGACCAATAATGTAAAGTTCGTGTCTCGTTAGGGTAGATCGTGAAGGGAGGATAGTAGAGGGGCTAATGGGCAATTTCTTTGGAAAGTTTGCATAGGTTTCGGCCCATGGCCGGTTCCCTTCTTCCGTTTCTTAATTTCGTGAAAGCCAAACATAACCCATTTCCTTGGAACCCTACTGCGGCAGCTGTGGTTTTGTGCGATCGTGAGAAGGGAACGAGAAAGAGAGAGAGCGATCGAAAGAGAGAGAAGCCGAGAAGTAGAGAGAGAAGAGTTGGCCGGAATTGTGCCTGCCGTCGTCGAAGCTGTCACCGGAGGCCGCTGATGCGGCTGATCGTCGGAGGAAGCAAGGGAGTTAAGGTCGGTTGCGGGTGCGAGGTATCGTCGTGAGGTACGCATCTAATCGTCTTAAATCTTCCTGTTTCGGTGAATCAACCAGCGGTGACGCCACTGCCACCGCGCGCCGCCACTGTGGTGGCTGGGTGTCGGGTGGTGGTGGTTGTGTGAGTTGGTTGTGCGCGGTAAGGTGATCGAGAGGGAGATCCGAAGCATGGAAGGTGTACGTGAATGCATGTGTGTGTATGCGCGGAACCCTCGCCGGAGAGCCGCCGTTCGCCGCTGCTGTGGCGGTGGTGGATGGGCGACCATGGCTGCCGTTGTAGATGGGTGGTGCGTGGCCGTGACCTGACCTTGACCACCATAGAGCCCTTCAAGCCGTGACTAAATCGCGTAAGCCAAATCGTTTGAACCGTTGTTTTTAGAGTCGTCTTTTTATGCGAAAATATGGTTCAGCCCCTGTTTTGTGACGGCAATAACTTTTCCGTCGTAACTCCGATTGAGCCAAAACTGGCGCCCACGCTTCGAGCTCGGGACCAGGCACGTTTTCTGTGTTTTAGCGGAAAACTGGTTCGGCCTCGAGTTGGGAGAAAAAGTGGTCGCAAGTTCTGCGGTTCGTCATTTCATGTGAAAATTCTGGAATCTGTCTCGATTTTGCGAAAGCCGTAACTTTTTACTCGTAACTCGTTTTGAGGTGATTTTGGTGGTCATAGTTCTCTATTCGAGTTGGGAAGGTTTTTCGTGTTTTGCCGAAAGTCTGATTTAAACCGTAGCTAGGCTGTTTTGGACTGTTTGTTCAGGCTGGACCGAAAACTGGCAGTTTTGGTAACCGTTCGTATTTAATTCATAATAAATTGTAGAAAAATCGTTAGGAGGCGTATAATATGTCCTTGGAACCCTAACTCAGAGAACTTTCTGGTCATGAAATAATATTGGGAATTTTATGGATTTAAGGGGATCGAAACAGGTCCCGAACAGACCCGTTTTGGTGAGAACGGAAATTAGTTTTAGTGACGGTTTAAGCGTGTGTCGTGTCATAGGGTCCGGGTCTCGTATTGACACGTTTTAACATGCGTTTAGGTGCTGGAAAGTGACCGTGATTGTGAAGCTTGATTCGTGTTGATTAAGCTAGGCGCGCATTTGAGGTGAGTTCTCTCACTGTGTAGTTAGGGGTTGTATGCATGTCATAATAGTTTGTATGTACTACTGTCTTTGTGGTGTGAACTAGTTGTTTGTGGTGTGTAATATTTGATTGGTTTGAATGCTTGGTATAAATGTGTTACATTATAATTCGGTGGGACCGAGACCTCGATGGTACTGAGGTGTTGGTTACATTATAATTCGGTGGGACCGAGGCCTCGATGGTACTGAGGTGTTGGTTACATTATAATTCGGTGGGACCGAGGCCTCGATGGTACTGAGGTGTTGGTTACATTATAATTCGGTGGGACCGAGGCCTCGATGGTACTGAGGTGTTGGTTACATTACAATTCGGTGGGACCGAGGCCTCGATGGTACTGAGGTGGTTGGATACATAATTACCTGTAGATGTTTACTCGTTTTATGTATCTGTGATGTTGTTGCTTATGTGCGGGTAGGGGTGATGTGTATATAATTCCTACCTGCGCATGTGTTTGAATTCACTAAGCTTCGTGCTTACCCTTTCCCAATAAACTGTGGTTTCAGGTACGAGTGGCTCTAAGGCGTGACGGATACACACTGGCGCGCGGGATGAGCTGGCTGATATTGGTTTTATTTATTGAACATTGTTTCCGCTGGTTTCTGACTACTTGAACGACATTTATGATTTTGCAATTAATATGTTGGGATTATTTAATGAGTTTTTATATATAAAACGTTTAATTAAAATTTTAAATTTCCTTGAAATTTTGGGACGTCAGAGGTGGCAGAGGTTGTAGCAGTTGACTTCATCTGGACTAAGGCATTTTGCACCTCTGTGGACAGATTGTCCGTTTTGGTGTTCAGATCAGTAATGGCCCTGGTAGTTTTATCTGCAAAAGAATCAAAAGAGCTTTTCAACTCTTTCAATGTGGTGTCCACAGAGGTGACAGGGGTTTGGAACTCATCCCTTGATACATGCGGACTTGGTGTAACTTCTGGGGGAACATATTCATCCCCAGAGTGAGTCCATGTTCCTTGGACACCTTCTTTCGTCCCTGTATTGACGTTGAGGACGGAAGGATTTCCCTATAATCCTCGAGAAGAGGCTTTATCAGCCTCAGACTCTATAGAGGTTCTGTTAAGGACATTTTCTTGATCCACTCCTGTAACGTCCCAAAAATTACAAGGAAATTTAAAATTTTTAAAACATACATTTCATTATAAAACAACCATAATTCAATAATTCACGTCTTAAGTGAAATTAACGTCGTTGACTCAAACCGTCAACAAAGTTTATGCAGCGGAAAATTATATAATTAAATTCAAAGGGTTCGAAAGTGAAAGTTTAACAATCTTTGGTACTCTGCGCTTGATGTGTGTACGGTCACGCCCGACTGCCGCCCGCACCTGAAATAACAACATATTGGGAAGGGGTAAGCTATAATGCTTAGTGAATTCAACCACACACGTAGGTAGCAACCCCACGCATATCGCCCCTACTCGCAAGTAGGAAACATCACCACTACCATGAATACGAAGCCACATAATGATTCATGCATACATACAAACCTCGGTCCCACCGAGTATACAAAAATATAGCAATACCAGCTCAGTCCCACCGAGCCCCCGGTCCCACCGAGTAAAGGTAAATAGTTGTACTAGCTCAGTCCCACCGAGCCCTCGGTCCCACCGAGTAAAGGTAAATAGATGTACTAGCTCAGTCCCACCGAGCCCTCGGTCCCACCGAGCCCCCCAGTCCCACTGAGGTGTACGCAAGCACAAATAATCGACATATAATTTCAACAATCACAGCTAAATCATCCCATCCAAATTGGTCCACGTAAACACGTAATAACACATAGCACAAAAACAGCGGTATACATGAAATTCCTAACTACGCGGTGAGAGAACTCACCTCAAAGCAAACCGACGCGCTCCCGAGCCGCAACACCAGCACGTCAACCTTCCTCACTTTTTCCCACCTAAATACGCACTAAAACGTCAACGGGAAGTCCCAACTCACGACACTTTTACTAGTTTAGCAAAACTAAAATTCCAGCTTTTATACTAAAAACGCAGGTCTGTTCGGGACCCATTTTACCCCTGCTAAACTGATCAAACCAAAAACTTAATTCCACATCCAGGAAGTTCAATGTCTTATGGTTCCAGGGACGTATCGCACGCGTCCTAACGATATTCCTAGCACTCTATACGAATTTTACAAAAACATCTCGCAGTGCAGCTAAAACAGGACCTGTCAGTATAAAATGGCAATTTGACACTAGCTATGGCCCGAACTGGTTTTTCCACAAAACATATAAAAGTTACTAGACTCAGAATGGGAACTTTTGGCACCAGTTTCATCCCAATCCGACATTCCAAGCAAAAGTTATGCATAAAACAAAACAGGGACAGAAAGCTGGAAGTTTTTCGGACCAGGCTGTATAAACAGCCCCATACGGCCCAGCTACAGGCTTAACCAGATTCTCGGCAAAACACGAAAAACTTTCCTGACTCGATTAGTGAACTTCGGCCACCGATTTCATTTCAATCCGAGCTACGAGTAAAAAGTTACGGCCACGACAAAACAGTGGCAGAAAAATCGTCATTCACATAAAATGACAAATCACCAAATTTGCGACCACTTTTTCACCTAGCTAGAAGCTGAATCGGTTTTCCGCTAAAACACGGAAAACGTGGTCGACCTCGAACTTGAACCGTGGGTACCAGTTTCGGCTCAATCGGAGTTACGACGGAAAAGTTATGGCCGTCGCAAAAACAGAAACGTAACGAGAGCCATACCTTACAACGACGACTCGCAACCGTGCCTGCAATCCCTTCTTCTCGACCTCTCCGACGAAGGACGTTGACACCGGTGGTTTTCCGGCGACGGCGTTTCTCCAGCGACCTCTCTCTCTCTCTTTTTCTTCCTCTCTCGGCTTCTCACACTCACGATCACCCTCTCGGCAAATCAAAAACTATGGAGCCAAAATAAGCAAATAACAAAAGAAAACTATATGTTGGTGCAATTTGGAAACCGCCGAGAAGAGGAAGAGGGGGGGGTCGGTTCCCCTTCCCTTGGCCGTTCAACCACCCAAACACCTCCATTGTCCACCTTTGACCCCTAGGCTCAATCCCTTTGACACTTTTGGTCCCTGAATTTCTATATTATTGCAAAAGGGAGTAAGGTTTGCCACACATAACATTCAAGGTCCCCTTTGACAACTTTCGTTAACAAGACTCGCTTTAAACGTCAATAAAATAATTACATTAAGAATTTTAAAAACCCTACCGGGACACGGGCTTTACAACTCTCCCCCGCTTGAGTTAGACTTCGTCCCCGAAGTCTACACCCGCACACAGCTCCGGATAATTCTCTCGCATCTTCGCTTTAGGTTCCCAAGTTTACTCGGAGCACTTCCGGTGTTTCCACTAGACCTTCACTAACAGGAATTTAAGATTTCCCACACCGCCTAAAAATCTCTCGAATACTTTTCTTACCACAAAACTCCTTCAAGTACACCGCAAGTATGATCGGAGGAACATTCCAACAACTGGATTCATTCCTGGTCAAACGAATTCGGTTCTCTCCCAACCATAGATAGTCCAAACATCCCGATTCAAATTTCAAGCTCTAACCATTCTAAAGTTGCTCACCAATATACCCTACAGGATACTCGAATTCGATCATTCCTATCATTAACTGTCGATTAACTTTCACGAGTTATAATAGACTCCCACAATTTACTCCACATGAATTATCAAACTAGTAAATTTATAATCATCCACGAAGGTCATTCCACCACAAGCAAACATCTCATGATTACTACTATCATCAACATAATTTCCTTAAAATCGGCTACAATTCCCCAATTACACTAAGGCATTTGGCCTCAAGCCCAAAAGTCGACACCTAAGTATACTATTTACCTCAAAAATTCTACGCATTTATCCTCTTTATTACAAAGGGCAGCATTCCCTAACCGATAATATTCGGCCTACAGTACCCACACGCGTGGGATACCCAACCTTCCATTAAGACCGAGAAATTGACCCATGACTATCACGGACAAAATTCGGAATTTTCCCCCGAAACTCTCTCGCGATTGGCATTTTCCACCGCTTCACAGCCGTAATCTTGGCCGGGTCCACCATAATACCATTCTGGTTCACGACATGCTCTCGAAAGTGGTCCTCTCGTAACCAGAACTCACACTTGGAGAGCTTAGCATACAGCTTCTCCCGCCTCAAAACTTCCAAAACTTCTCGCAAATGCATCTCATGCTCTTCCTTCGACTTCGATTACACAAGAATATCGTCGATGAACACGATCACCGATCGATCCCACATAGGGCTACATACCCGGTTCATGAGGTCCATGAACGTTGCGGGTGCATTGGTGAGCCCGAGAGGCATCACCACAACTTGTAAATGGCCATGACGTGAACGAAAGGCCGTCTACTCCGTATCCTCTCTCCTCACCCGCATCCGATGATACCCCGATCTCAAATCAACCTTAGAGAACCACGAGCCTCCCTGAAGCTGATCGAACAAGTCATCGATCCTTGGCGGAGGATAACGATTCTTCACCGTAAGCTTATTCAACTCACGGTAGTCTATACACATCCGTTGGGACCCGTCTTTCTTTTTCACAAACAGAATCGGGGCTCCCCACGGTGGACAACTCGGCTTGATGAACTCCTTTTCGATAAGTTCCTGCAACGAGTATACAACTCCTTCATTTCCGATGGAGCCAGGCGATAAGGTGCCTTGGCCACCGGAGCAGCATCCGGAATCAAATCAACGTGGAACTCTACCTGTCGCTCGGGAGGTATCCCCGGTAACTCCTCGGGAAAATACGTCAGCAAACTCCCGTACAATTGGCACATCCTCCACAGACTTCTTCTCTCCGTCGTCGCGCGTGTCGATCACATACGCCAAAAATCCCTGACCACTGTGCTGCAAGTACCTCCGAGCCCTTGCAGCCGAACATATCGCTGAGGTCCGCCTGGGCAAGCCGCCCTGAACTAGCATTTCTCCCCCGCTTGGGGTTCGAACTCGTACTTGTTTGCGACGACAAACAATCTCCGCATCATACGCATCCATCCAATCCATGCCCACAGTCACGCACAACTCCCGCATAGCGATCGGAATCAAATCAATTAGGAACCTCACACCAGAGATCTCCAAAGTGCACCCCGGGTACACGTCAGTAACCGTCAAGGTCCTGTCTTCAGCAACTGCAACCACAAGTGGACAGCCTAACTGTCCTACAACTCGGCCCCAAACACTCACTGACTATGTGAGACACGGAAGGATGAGTAGCCCCGCTATCAATCGTCACCACAGCAAGCACCGGGTTAACCAAGAACGTACCTGTCACCACTTTATACGTAGGTTGTGCCTCCTCCACTCCCAGTTGACGAACTCTACCTCAGGCCGCCTCCATCACTACAGCAAGTGAAGCATACTGCGCGGTACTCACGAACTCCCTGATCTTGGTACGTAACATATCCTTGCACCGTGTCCTCTTCATGTCCTCAAAAGCAGCATGCTAAGGATAGAATAATGTCATTTTCGTAAACTTTCGGTTCACCTCCTTTATGGCCTCCGTAGTCTGATAGAGCTCCAAGAACTCTTTGGCACTCCTCTCCATCTCCACTAGAGGCACATGCTCTACACGAAACATACGACGAACTCCTCCCAGGTCAAGTAGTGAGCCCGTTAAGCGTCAAAGCAATAGCACACCAGTCCTTCGCTCCGTCTCGTAACAGATTCACCGCGAAGCGAACCTTCTAGTTCGCAGGACAACCACCGGTAAGGAATGTGCACTCTATAACCGATCCCGACCCTCTTATTCGGGGCTGCCCACCCGCAGGGGGTGGAATCGCCGCGATGCGCTCCTCCATCGACACTATTACCTCATCACGAATGGCGGTAATAATATCGGGGATCGCCTCCTCAAAATATGCGTCACCTCGACCGCAAACATCTCACGAATCTGATCAGCAATAATTCCAGCATCAGCATCTGGATCAACATTGTTGTTTCTCCTTAACGAGCTACTAACACACATTAAAACCTGCTAACTACGCTCACACTCAACTCTTCGGATTCTCCGTGACTTTCCCCGACTCGAGCACGGATCTTGTGCTTCAGATAGTAGGAGCTCTGCTACTACCCTTCACACCTATCCTTACTCGTTTCGAGTCCTGTCCCGGGATGTCCAAGTAGTTGCTTACCACAAACAAACACATATGCCCATTCCGGCATATGCAAACACTTTTCCTAGCTCCCTAGAAAAGTCGTAATACCCCACCACCCTTGCTAGAATGGAACCCCCACTAGCCCTGACGAGTCGCCTCGTAAACGCACAGTCGTATATAGTGAAACCAGATAGACATTCGAATATAAGATTCTATCCTACAACGGTTGGACTCAAACAAGAGCTGCGCAATAGAACTAAATCCAACATTCTAAGGCTATTCAGTTCCTACTGTATACAAGCTAAGGTGCATTCACATAACAACCTATCAAGGCTAGCATGAGTTCCTAATAGCAAGTAACAAGTATACAGTACCACAAAATTCACGTAAGCAATCTAGCATACATACTCCTATGTTCTAGAAAGCAATCTAGCATACGTACTCATATGTAAACGCTATTCCCAGCTCACTAGGAATTTTATCTCATCCCACTACTCTTGCTACAACGGAATCCATGTTAGCCATAACGAGTTGCCTCGCGAATACCCAGCCGCACGCAGCGTGAATCAAATAGACATTCGAATACAAGATTCTATCCTAGAACGGTTGGACTCAAACAAGAGCTGCGCAATAGAACTAAATCAAATATTCTAAGGCTATATGATTCTTACTGCATGCAACCTATAGGGCCTTCACTTGACAACCTACTATAACTAGCATTGATTCCTACTAGCAAGCAGTCATCGTACAGCACAGTGTAAACAACCTCGGCAATCTAGCATGCATACCCTATGCCTAGAAAGCAATAAATACACTAAGTGTTGTACCTTCCCAATTGGCGTCGGCTGACTGTACACACTGCGCCCACGATCACCGTTTCCCAAACGGGCTTTCTCCGTTCATTTATTTTCAAAGATTTTAATAAGAGAGTTTAAAAACTTCATAGCCGCAACTTGAGACCAAACACACCGAGATGTGTTTGATTCACTCAAGTTGTGCTCTGATACCAAGTTGTAATGTCCCAAAAATTACAAGAAAATTTAAAATTTTTAAAACATACATTTCATTATAAAACAACCATAATTCAATAATTCACGTCTTAAGTGAAATTAACATCGTTGACTCAAACCGTCAACAAAGTTTATGCAGCGGAAAATTATATAATTAAATTCAAAGGGTTCGAAAGTGAAAGTTTAACAATCTTTGGTACTCTGCGCTTGATGTGTGTACGGTCACGCCCGACTGCCGCCCGCACCTGAAATAACAACATATTGGGAAGGGGTAAGCTATAATGCTTAGTGAATGCAACCACACACGTAGGTAGCAACCCCACGCATATCGCCCCTACTCGCAAGTAGGAAACATCACCACTACCATGAATACGAAGCCACATAATGATTCATGCATACATACAAACCTCGGTCCCACCGAGTATACAAAAATATAGCAATACCAGCTCAGTCCCACCGAGCCCCCGGTCCCACCGAGTAAAGGTAAATAGTTGTACTAGCTCAGTCCCACCGAGCCCTCGGTCCCACCGAGTAAAGGTAAATAGATGTACTAGCTCAGTCCCACCGAGCCCTCGGTCCCACCGAGCCCCCCAGTCCCACTGAGGTGTACGCAAGCACAAATAATCGACATATAATTTCAACAATCACAGCTAAATCATCCCATCCAAATTGGTCCACGTAAACACGTAATAACCCATAGCACAAAAACAGCGGTATACATGAAATTCCTAACTACGCGGTGAGAGAACTCACCTCAAAGCAAACCGACGCGCTCCCGAGCCGCAACACCAGCACGTCAACCTTCCTCACTTTTTCCCACCTAAATACGCACTAAAACGTCAACGGGAAGTCCCAACTCACGACACTTTTACTAGTTTAGCAAAACTAAAATTCCAGCTTTTATACTAAAAACGCAGGTCTGTTCGGGACCCATTTTACCCCTGCTAAACTGATCAAACCAAAAACTTAATTCCACATCCAGGAAGTTCAATGTCTTATGGTTCCAGGGACGTATCGCACGCGTCCTAACGATATTCCTAGCACTCTATACGAATTTTACAAAAACATCTCGCAGTGCAGCTAAAACAGGACCTGTCAGTATAAAATGGCAATTTGACACTAGCTATGGCCCGAACTGGTTTTTCCACAAAACATATAAAAGTTACTAGACTCAGAATGGGAACTTTTGGCACCAGTTTCATCCCAATCCGACATTCCAAGCAAAAGTTATGCATAAAACAAAAAAGGGACAGAAAGCTGGAAGTTTTTCGGACCAGGCTGTATAAACAGCCCCATACGGCCCAGCTACAGGCTTAACCAGATTCTCGGCAAAACACGAAAAACTTTCCTGACTCGATTAGTGAACTTCGGCCACCGATTTCATTTCAATCCGAGCTACGAGTAAAAAGTTACGGCCACGACAAAACAGTGGCAGAAAAATCGTCATTCACATAAAATGACAAATCACCAAATTTGCGACCACTTTTTCACCTAGCTAGAAGCTGAATCGGTTTTCCGCTAAAACACGGAAAACGTGGTCGACCTCGAACTTGAACCGTGGGTACCAGTTTCGGCTCAATCGGAGTTACGACGGAAAAGTTATGGCCGTCGCAAAAACAGAAACGTAACGAGAGCCATACCTTACAACGACGACTCGCAACCGTGCCTGCAATCCCTTCTTCTCGACCTCTCCGACGAAGGACGTTGACACCGGTGGTTTTCCGGCGACGGCGTTTCTCCAGCGACCTCTCTCTCTCTCTTTTTCTTCCTCTCTCGGCTTCTCACACTCACGATCACCCTCTCGGCAAATCAAAAACTATGGAGCCAAAATAAGCAAATAACAAAAGAAAACTATATGTTGGTGCAATTTGGAAACCGCCGAGAAGAGGAAGAGGGGGGGGGGGTCGGTTCCCCTTCCCTTGGCCGTTCAACCACCCAAACACCTCCATTGTCCACCTTTGACCCCTAGGCTCAATCCCTTTGACACTTTTGGTCCCTGAATTTCTATATTATTGCAAAAGGGAGTAAGGTTTGCCACACATAACATTCAAGGTCCCCTTTGACAACTTTCGTTAACAAGACTTGCTTTAAACGTCAATAAAATAATTACATTAAGAATTTTAAAAACCCTACCGGGACACGGGCTTTACAACTCCAGAGGTGGGTACAAGAGTATCCTTATGTTGACTCGGAGACTTGTCTAGAGTCTCTCCGTCTTTGTGCACTCTAAGCTCCTCTGAAGAGCCTGTTGGACCTATAAGTGTGTGCGTGTCAGAGGAAACGAATTCCTCTGTAGGGATTTATGTTGTGATCAGGGGCGATGGATCACGAACTAAGGGTGAGTCCTTTTGAGAGGACTCTCCTAGAATGGTTTCCCCGGCTATTAGTGGCACATAGGTGGAAGGAATTTCCTCTGCCCTGTCAGTTTGGGGTGGGTTCGAGCTGTGCTGTTCTTGTTCAATAATACCTTCTGCCACTAGACTGGCGGTAATAGAAGTGTGGGTTGCACTGGGAGTTGATTGGGGTTGTGTGCCTCTATTATTCCAGGCATATGTTCTGGATTTTTTCTCTGTTGGCCATCCTTTCACTACTTCACCATCTATTGTCTCAACCTCTTTTTCTATCCTATGGCCCGCTACTTCTACCCTAACTTCTGTTGCGGTTTCTGCCCCAGTGACTAAGGAGTCGTATATTGGATGAGAGCCAATTAATTGTCGTACATGGGGATGCAGAGGTCCTTCGTTTTCCTGTTTATTTTCTTCTTCATCAGAATCTACCTTTGAGACTAAGACTGGTGGGGTTTTGGTGGTAACTTTAGCCAGATCCTTTGGGCTTGCTCTAAGCACATCAAATCCAGGTTGGGTGAAGGGTTGTGTAGTACTTCTGGAGTCGCAGACTGAATATTCTGTGGGGTTTGGTCATCTTTATCTATGTCAGAAGAGATTCTGAAGTCTGGTGCTTCTGTTGAATGATGAGATAGGGCTTCTGTGGTCCATCCAGAGGGATCTAAAGAGTGTGCAATCCCGGGTTGTTGGAGGAAGACAGAAAAATCACTCTGATCTTCTCATAATTGATGGGTGAAGGTGATTGCAGAGTTTGGTCTTGGGTTTCTTCGACCATTTCTGCTTCCTCTGCAATGGATTGCAGAGGAGTGTGAGGTTTCTTGGATTTCTTCTTACTCCTCCTTTTCTTTGGTTTGGGGGCACCCTCCTCGGAAGACTTGTGTTTTCTCTTCTTTTTGTCTTTTGGAGGAGGGGAGGTGCAGAAGATTCAACTTATGTTGCATGAGGAGGGGATCGTTGGGTTTGAACAGCACTGGTAGAGGTTCCCTCTGTCGTTTTCCTTTTCTTGTGAGCTTTCTTCTTCTTCTTCTTGGCAGAGGATTTGCTCTTGGAAGCAGGGGAGAGAATTGTATCTCTCAGAGCATGAAAGTTCCCTTGTACCTGTTCGTGCTTAGCCAAGGTCACTGCCCATTATTCGTCAGACATCCTATCTACAACCCTAGTTCCTAAGGGGACTCCTAGACACGGGGGTGTCACAGGACTCGGTTCTGGAGTACTATGATCACGTATGTAGTCTAACTTAAGAAGATCATACGACAAATTACCTGTTATCTCTTCTTCCATCTCTTCTTCTTCTTCTTCTACGGAGATCTCTGTCCCTGTCAGCTCGACGACCTCGTCGTCCGAACCCTCATCCCTGAGACTACGTTGTGTTAATGCCAAAAATCGTACAGAAGGATAACTTAAGGTTGATTGTGGATCTTAACAACTAAAGATATAAATCGTTCGACAAAGTGATGCGACAAAGACAGAAAATGTAAAAGAGACGAAAGATTTTGGTGACGCAGTAAAAACCTCAACAAGGAAAAAACCTGCGGACGACTTTGGATGTCGCCGCTGCACTATGGTCGCCAAACAGGGGCGATATCCTTATGTTTCGGGAGTCGAGAGTGCAATGATTACAATACAAATGAAAGAAAGACTTTAAATGTATGGTAACAAGTGTATCGAATGTAAAAACTGGTGCGTCGTGTGTAGAAACTAAGCGTCGTGCGTGTAAGTCGTGCGTCGTGAGCGATCTTTCGAGAGAGAATTCTTTGCTTCGAGTGTTCTTGAGAGTTCAGTTATGCCAAGATATATGTGAAATGATGATTGAGCCTTTGTATTTATAGTCTTCGAAAGCTTTAAATGATTCCTTAAAAGCTTCAAATAATGGTCGTAACTGACGTTGAGTTAATGGCCTTCGTCGGTTATAGCCGTTGGTCATCAATGACATTGACTCTGTGTTAAACAGTGAAAAAGTAACAGTAATATCGCATGTTAGTCGGTCGAGGTCGTGAGGTTCCTTACGACGGTCGAGTGTCGCTAGTAAATTTCGATTTCAACTTTGGTCAGATGATAAAGTGTTATGATTTTATCTTTATTATGGAAAAGTGTAATAAATGTTTTCCTTGTTCTGGTCATGGTCGAGACTGGTGAAATTTTACCCAAACACGCTGGACGGAGAAGGATCTATCATCTGGATTGTACATCTAGAATTTATCGATCTTCGCCAGCGTCTCCTTGGAAGCACTAACCTCAGGGAATGCGATAGCTGAAAAAGAAGCACCCGATTAGCTAAGACGCAAGATTCAAATTTTAAATAACAGTACACGACAAATGAAAAACTTACTATTTGGGTTCCACTCGGCGGTGACCCATGTCGTGTTCTCCTGCAGGAGCTCAAGCGACTGCGTCTTTCCAAAGACATACCGAGCCTTCCAACCACGGTCATTTACTTGGGTGTTCAAAACCAAGACTTGGGCTTTCTTAAATTTGGAAGATAAACTATACCGATGGTAGCTGTCCACCTTGGCTACGTGAGATGCCAGGAGGTCCTCCACAGTGAACGGATTCGTCCACTCGCCGGTGATCCTATCAATCACACGGGTTATTCGCCAGAACTAGGGAATCATTTGGGCAGGCGAAAGTTGATACTTTCCAAAAAACTCCCTAACTAACGGAGAAAATGGCCACTTAAAGCCTGCCTTAAATGGATATTCGTATAAGACGAAGTGTCCATTCGGACAATCTGTCGGTCGGAACTGACCCGGCGAATATATTTGGACGGCGTCCGGAATGCCGGACAAAGTCCTGAAGGCCTCCAAACTCTCCTTACCCTCAATGGTACTCGCTGGTTGTATCGACATTTTGTTTTAAAACTTGAAGAACACCGAAATTTTTTGCTGAAATTTATAAGAAGCTCGAAACGCACGTAACAATGGCAAGAGAATCTCTCTGAGATATTTTCTAAAAACACAAGTGAGCGTAAAGAGGAAACGATTCCATGAATCACGCTATTTATGGCAAATATCGTGTCAGGTCGACCCTCTGGATGGTCAACACCTGTCATCACCTTTTCGCATGCATCATGCCGATGGGCGACACCTGTCCCCTGAATGTCTTTTCACATCTGACACGCCGTCGTGACGTCACGACCTTGTCACTTCCTCCAATCCGAATCAAACCAAGATGGTTGGAATTCGACCAGACTCTCTCCCCATGCGACACGTGGCAAACCACATCATCACATCTAAAATTCGAACTTCACGTCTGAAATTCAAATTTTGGGGGCAAACTGTTTGGGTAAAAAATCACACCTCACGACCGACGCTAGAAAACTCAGATAACATTTCCATAAGACCACTCTTGCATTCAGATACGGTCTTACAGGTTGTTTATAGACGAAAACTCGGTCGTACGTTTTTGTGCTGGTCGTACGTTCCATACGACCGACGTATGAGACTTAAGGCGGTCGTACGATTATACTAACCGTTAACAGTCAACACCCATTTCTTTTGTTCATTAATGCAGGTTTACAAGCATTCATGGTGCAAACGGCCAGTAATGGACGAATCATCAATGGCATTTAAAGCCCGATAGCGGTTACAAAGCGCGCCATAAAGACACATTCAATGACCGGTGAAAGCTATATAAAGGCATGCTCAACACTCAAAAGCTATCGAATCTCATCTGAGTTAATCGAACCTTCTCTCATCTACATATGCTCCATCTACTTTCTAAGCAGTTCCACATCGAAAACACAGTGATTTACAGAGCATTCGAACGACCATCATTGACGCAAGCTTCACACGACCGCAGTTCGAACCGCACGACAGTAGCTTATTTTGCACGATTAACACACGTCACACGTCATTTGCGCACGACTAAGTCTATTTTTACATTCAATTGTAATCTGTTGTACACAAAACACCTATTACAAAAGGACTTTCACCCCTGTTTGGCGAACTATAGTGCACCGTCGACCCTTACAGGTCGACCGCGGGTTTTTCCCTCGTTTTGGGGTTTTCCGCGTCACCAAATCTCTTGCCTTGCTTATTTTTCCTTGCGATTGTGTTGTTTCGCCTTGAGATACGTTTCTTTAGTTGTTAAAAGTCCACATCAACCTTAAGTTGTTCTTTTGGGAGATTTTTGGCATTAACAGATATCTACGACAGTCATACCTCCGTGTAACACCCCAAAAATTGAGACAAACAAAAACCTCCATAAAACGGAGATGTGGTATAATATGCCATAGAATGAGCTTCCCAAAAATGGGGAAATACAAAACCTGTATAATTACAATTTGTAATTTAACGGACAATTAAATGACAACCGACTAATGTATAAGATGTACACAATAAGCAATATGGTCCAACCATAATATGTAGACATGTAAAACCAAGCATATAAGGTTTTAAATCCAAATATAAGTCTACAATT
Source organism: Saussurea involucrata (assembly GCA_033807775.1). Lineage (NCBI taxonomy): Eukaryota > Viridiplantae > Streptophyta > Magnoliopsida > Asterales > Asteraceae > Saussurea > Saussurea involucrata. The sequence continues at coordinate 56,505,324 of CM066323.1, forward strand.
CCCATGATTCCCAAATAAACATGAAATGAACAATTAAGCTTGAACATATATAACATGAACAATCCTAATAAGCCAAGTGCCACTTTATTAAGTCCAATACCAATTCATTAAGCCATATGCCCAAGACATTAAGTCAAAGCTATTTCTTTGAGTCAAGACCATCTCATTAAGCCATATACCACTCTAATAAGGAATCAATGGGGGAGACCCAAAACACCAAACAAGCAGCACCCAAAGGATCAATACACCTTAGTATCTATCCCCACGGATAATACCACAAGGTCCGGCATCACATCAAGGATTACCCCCAGGGCATTGTCCCGGACGGCAAGGGGTCTAGGCACATACCTCCAAGGTGGCGCCCCCAAAGAGGGGAATTTTCACATACCTCCAAGGTATGTGCCTAGACCCCCAGGGCATACATACTAAGGTGTATTGTGGTTGTTGACTTTATTTTTATGTTGTATTCAAGATTACTTGCTTAAATTATAAAAGCCCAAATTGTATTTGTGGGCTTTAGTGGCTAATGGGATTAGGCCTTAAAACCTAAGTATTTAATGTGTAATTTGTTAGAGTTTTAGGTTAAGCCCCAAAATCTCCTAGCATCCATTTGAAAGAGTCAGACGTTGAGAGAGAGAGAGAGCTTCAATAGTAAGAGAATATTCATCAATCCTATCTTGTAAACTTCTCTTTATCAGTCAATACAAAGATTATTGCTATTATTATTGTTACTTGTTGTATCTGGCATCCAACAATTGGTATCAGAGCCAAACAGATTCGAATTTGTTATTCAATCCATTGATTTTTATCAATTTTGAGATATTATTGTGTTTTTGTGCAAAGTTGAGAGTTCTTCAAGTTCTTCATCTTTTTGGTTGGTTTTGGCCATTAGAGTTCTTCTACTGGTTTAGAATTGATCAAGGGTTGTTAGTAGATAATACCTGAGTATTTTATTCCACAAAATCACTAGGTTTGTAGCTCAGTTTGTGCATTCACTCAATTTTCGGAGTTTTAAACTTTCATTTTTCTGCACTCTATTTTGCTTCGAAAACCCATTTTCTGTTGGGTTTTGGACAAAACTCAAAGAATTAAAGTTGTCCAGAATATCCTCGTGCATCTGCCTACCAAATTTCAGCTCAATTCGATAAGACTTGAAAATTTGACTCAAGTGCACAAATTCTACTTCTCACGAAGTATCTGTTAACGATCCGACATTTTTTTTTAAATTTTCAAGTAACAATATGTCAAGACTAAGATTTAGTGCTGATGTTGATGCTCATTATTATTCTAAGCTCAGTACTAATTTTCGCAAGATAATTCCTACTCTTGAGAAAGAACTAGAAGAAAGGAACAAGAGCATTCTTATTGATTCAGATAAGATTGCTAAGCTTGAAGAATCAGGTAAACTCCTAAACTGTGAAAATCTTGAACTGAAAAGAAATTTATCTGAGTCTGAACAAGAGAAGAAAATACTTGAACTTAAATGTTTAAATTTTTCTAATCTAATTTCTAATTTTGAAAAGCTTGTAATTTGTGAAAAAGAGAACTTTGAAAATGAAAGAAAATCTTTTGAAACAAAGTTTGTTAAGATTTCTAACAAATTATATGATTTAGAAAAGACTCTTGAAAAAGAGAGGAAAGAGTCTGATTTTGAAAGAAAAGAGTTTGAGAAGAAGAAGATTGAAGGATTTCAAACAAAATGTTTGAAAGATGATTTTGAGAGAGAAAGAAAAGTTTTTAAAGCTAAAATGTCCAAATTGACAAAAAGACTCTCTTTTTTGTCAACTAAGGTCATGTTGGAGAAGAGGTATAAATCTGATCTTCAAAAGATGTTTGATGAGAATTTAAAAGAAAAGGATGTTTTAGCTAAAAGGCTTAAGGAATTTGACTTATCAAACTCTTGTGCTGATAATACAGATAATTGTTAATGCCAAAAATCGCACAAAAGTACAACTTAAGGTCGATGTGGACATTTAACAACTAAAGAAACGTATCTCAAGCCAAATAACACAATTACGAGGAAAAAGAAAAAGAGACAAGAGATTTGGTGACGCGGAAAACCCCAAAACGAGGGAAAAAACCGCGGTCGACTCTGTGAGAGTCGACAGTGCACTATGGTCGCCAAACAGGGGCGATGTCCTTGTGTTTCGGGTGACTATCGTACAGATATTACAATACAAATGAAGGAAAGACTTCGAAATGTAAAGTAACAAGTGTTTCGAATGTAAAAACAATGTGTGTCGTGTGTTTAAACTGTGTGTCGTGCGCTGATGTCGTGCGTCGAGAGCGATTCTTATGAGAGCGATTATCGTGCTTCAAGTGTTCTTTCGAGTTCGAGTGTTTGTGTTTGTTGTTCGATGTCCCTTGAACTGAGGATTAAGCTTGGAATATATAGTCTCCGGGCACTTTAATTGGATCTTTAGGGACTTTGGTAACTGTCATAACGGACGTCGTCTTTAGTGCTGTTAATGGCTGGTCTTGTAACTGTTGCCGAGTCTTTAATGTCATTAAGAGCTAGACCGTTGTTGACCGTTGTACCATAATGGCTTGTAGACCTGCATTAATGAACAAAAGAAACGGCTATCGACCATTGATGGTTAGTGTAATCATAAGACCATCTTAAGTTCAGGACGTCGGTCTTATGGAGCATACGTCCGTCGCCGAAATACAAGACCATGTATATGACTGTAAACGTCTTGTAACACCTTATCTTAATATAAAAATGGTCTTATAAAAATGTCGTAAGACTGGGTCGTAAGACCACCAGGTCGTAATACCAGAGTGATATAAGACCGATGACAGGAGACTATCGACGTAAGACCAACGAGTCGTAACTGGCAACACGTACCTGGCGACATAAGACTAGTGACATAAGGCTAGTGACGTAAGACTAGCGATGTGCGACGTGCGACACGTGACGTGCGATCATTAGATGTAAGATACTGTCTTGAATGACTATTGACGCAAGATGTCTTTCAATAACCAACTATCGTGGTTATTAACGTATGTCGGGGATATGACAATAATGGGTATTATCCTTGTCGGTCGGGGGTATGACTATCGTAGATATTAGGGTAATCAAGGTCCACGGGTCATGTCCAGAGATTTTCCCAATTCGGTCGAGGGTGTGATTTTTTACCCAAACAATAATCATGTTTTCAAAAGAGTGAAAATGGTTTGGAAAGTCAAAAGCTCTACTCCTGTAAAAAATGCTCTAAAGCCTTTTGTTTCAGTTTCATCTCATCACTCATATAACTGTAAATGTTTATCTACCATCGGTTATTACTCAAACTGGTTATACAAGCTTCCGCACATCAAATCGTTCTCTGATTGTTTGAGTTTAATCTTTGGGAGACAACCGAGATCAAAAAGGTAAAGCAACAGTCAAGGGGGAGTAAGCAATGATCAATGGGAGTTAAAGAAGGAATTGAAGCAACTGACTTTGTGGAAGATCGGGCTATTTTTAATCTTGGATACAAAGAGGGAGATTGTTGACTTTATTTTTATGTTGTATTCAAGATTACTTGCTTAAATTATAAAAGCCCAAATTGTATTTGTGGGCTTTAGTGGCTAATGGGCTTAGGCCTTAAAACCTAAGTATATAATGTGTAATTTGTTAGAGTTTTAGGTTAAGCCTCAAAATCTCCTAGCTTCCATTTGAAAGAGTCAGACGTTGAGAGAGAGAGAGAGAGAGAGCTTCAATAGTAAGAGAATGTTCATCAATCCTATCTTGTAAACTTCTCTTTATCAGTCAATACAAAGATTATTGCTATTATTATTGTTACTTGTTGTATCTGGGATCCAACAGTGGTATGTTCCTAGACCCCTTGCCGTCCGGGACAATGCCCTGGGGGTAATCCTTGATGTGATGTCGGGCCTTGTGGTATTATCCGTAAGGATAGATACTAAGGTGTATTAATCATTTGGGTGCTGCTTGTTTGGTGTTTTGGGTCTCCCTCATTGATTCCTTGTTTGATTCCTTATTAGAATAGTATATGGCTTAATGAGATTTCTTGACTCAAAGAAATAGCTTTGACTTAATGTCTTGGGCATATGGCTTAATGAATTGGTATTGGACTTAATAAAGTGGCACTTGGCTTATTGAGATTGTTCATGTTATATATGTGCAAGCTTAATTGTTCATTTCATGTTTATTTGGGAATCATGGGAATTGTAGACTTATATTTGGATTTAAAACCTTATATGCTTGGTTTTACATGTCTACATATTATGGTTGGACCATATTGCTTATTATGTACATCTTATACAATACTTGGAGTAATTTGGGTATAATGATGTTTTATTATAACTGGGATGAACCATCATGTATGTACTCGGTGATTACAGTCTTTGGGGGCGCCACCTTGGAGGTATGTGATGTCGGGCCTTGTGGTATTATCCGTGGGGATAGATACTAAGGTGTATTGATCCTTTGGGTGCTGCTTGTTTGGTGTTTTGGGTCTCTCCCATTGATTCCTTGCTGAAATGATTTTCCCTAAATGACATTTATAAAATGTCACATCTACATGCTTTATTATGTGTTGTTCAACTCACTAGGCTTTTTGGCCTAACACTTGTGTGGTGTCGATGTGTATCTCAGGTTCTAGCGGCTCCGTTGCCAAGAAGGTGTAGACGGCTTAGTGTGAGCTTTGGGGATTTCTTTTGGGACATCTTTTGAAGGATTTATTCATGGAATAGAAATGACACCTTTTGTAATCTTAATTCTAGCTTTAGAATCTAGATTAGTCGGTTGTCATTTAATTGTCCGTTAAATTACAAATTGTAATTATACAGATTTTGTATTTCCCCATTTTTGGGAAGCTCATGCTATGGCATATTATACCACATTTCCGTTTTATGGAAGTTTTTGTTTGTCTCAATTTTTTGGGTGTTACAAGTTGGTATCAGAGCCGGGAACCGGACTGGTGTGCCAGCGAGAACGCTGGGCTCCTAAGGGGGGTGGATTGTAAGATCCCACATTGGTTGGGGAGGGGAACAAAGGTTTCCTTATAAGAGGAACTTGATATCTCCCCTATCATACGCGTTTTAAAACCGTGAGTCCAAGTGGGTGGACAAAGCGGACAATATATGGTACGGTTGGCCTGGGATGTTACAGATAGTATCAGAGCCGGGAACCGGATTGGTGTGCCAGCGTCCTCGCTGGGCTCCCAAGGGGGGTGGATTGTAAGATCCCACATTGGTTGGGGAGGGGAACAAAGGTTGCCTTATAAGAGGAACTTGATACCTCCCCTATCAGGCGCGTTTTAAAACCATGAGTCTAGGTGTGTGGACAAAGCGGACAATATCTGGTACGGTTGGCCTGGGATGTTACAGAATCGCTTCTGACGTGAAGTCCGACTACCCCAAGTCGTGAGCCATATTCATGCCCACGATCAGAGATTCGTATTTCGCCTCGTTGTTAGTAGCTTTGAAACTGCATCATATGGAGTACACCATCTTGCCCCCTTGTGGGGACTTTAAGAAGACACCAAGACCTGCTCATCTAGAGTTTGAGGAACTGTCAACATGGAGTACCCAAGTCGTGTCGCTTATAGTCGCCACAGTACAAGTCTCGGTCTGTGCTTCTTTTTCCAGGTCGGGACTGAAGTCGCCACAGTACAAGTTTTCTAAATTTTTAGTTATGAGAAATTTTCACTCTCAGAGCCTCTACTGGCTTTGACAGAGCCTCAAAGCCTCTGTAAATGAAAATTTTGTACTAAAAATCTATCGATCCTCTCCAATGATTTTTCAAACGTTTTAGGTAAAGGTGCAAGCATCAGAAGATATAAAAGGCAGGTTTCAGACCACAGAGCTCAATCCACTACAGAGCTTCTGTCGTTTCTGATACTTGACTTTTTAAGGAAATTCTGTAACAGTACGGGTTATTTACTGCGAGTGACAGACCCCATACAGAAGGATTGCCCACGCGCCAAGCATTAATGAGCCGCGCACGACGTCTAATCGTGCTCTGACACATCCGACGTGGTAGATTTTTATTGGACGTGTGTGCCACACTGTTGACTTTATTTTTATGTTGTATTCAAGATTACTTGCTTAAATTATAAAAGCCCAAATTGTATTTGTGGGCTTTAGTGGCTAATGGGCTTAGGCCTTAAAACCTAAGTATTTAATGTGTAATTTATTAGAGTTTTAGGTTAAGCCTCAAAAAGTCTCCTAGCCTCAATCTTGAAAGAGTCATACGTATAGAGAGAAAGAGAGCTTCAAAGAGAGAGTGTTCTTAATTCCTATCTTGTAAACTCCTCTTTATTAGTCAATATACAAAGATTATTGCTATTATTATTGTTACTTGTTGTATCTAGGATCCTACAATTGGTATCAGAGCCAAACAGATTAGAAGTTGTGCTTCAATCCATTGATTTTTGTTAATTTTTGAGAGATTAATGTGTTTTTGTGCAAAGTTGAGAGTTCTTCATGTTCTTCATCTTTTTGGTTGGTTTTGGCCATTAGAGTTCTTCTACTGGTTTAGAATCGATCAAGGGTTGTTAGTAGATAATACCTGAGTGTTTTATTCCTCAAAATCACTAGGTTTGTAGTTCAGTTTGTGCATATACTCAATTTTCGGAGTTTTAAACTTTTATTTTTCTGCACTCTGTTTTGCTTCAAAAAACCACTTTCTATTGGTTTTTTGGACAAAACACCAAGCATTAAAATTGCCCAGAATAGTGTCACGAAACTGCGTACCAAATTTCAGCTCAATCCGATCATTTTTGAAAAAATTTGACTCAAGAACATTTGAATCTTCATCCTTAACTTTTGTTTTGCTGCACACGTTTTTGCTTCGAAGAATTAAAGTTGTCCAGAATATACTCGTGCATCTACCTACCAAATTTCAGCTCAATCCGATAAGATTTGAAAAATTGACTCAAGCGCACAAATTCTACTTCTCACGAAGTATCTGTTAACGATCCGACATTTTTAAATTTTCAAGTAATAATATGTCAAGACTAAGATTTAGTGCTGATGCTGATTCTCATTATTATTCTAAACTCAGTACTAATTTTCGCAAAATTATTCCTATTCTTGAGAAAGAGTTGGAGGAAAAGAACAAAAGCATTCTGATTGATTTAGAAAAGATTGCTAAGCTTGAAGAATCAGGTAAACTCTTAACCTGTGAAAATCTCGATCTTAAGAGAAAATTATGTGAGTTTGAAAACATTTTTGAAGAAGAGAAAAAAAGACTTGAACTTAAATGTTTAAAATTTTCTAATTTGGTTTCTGATTTTAAAAAACTTGTGATCTGTGAAAGAGAAAAGTTTGAAAAGGAGAAAACTATTTTTGAAACAAAGTCTGTGGAATTTTCTTGCAAAATCTCAGAATTACAGAAAACTCTTGAAAATGAGAGGAAAGAGTCTGATCTTGAAAGAAAAGAGTTTGAGAAGAAGAAGATTGAATGATTTCAAACAAAATGTTTGAAAGATGGTTTTGAGAGAGAAAGAAAGGTTTGTAAAGCTGAAATGTCCAAATTGACAAAAAGACTATATGTTTTGTCAACCAAGATTATGTTGGAGAAGATGTATAAATCAGATCTTCTAAAGAAGTTTAATTTGAATCTTAAAGAAAAAGATGTTTTAGCTAAAAGGCTTAACGAATTTGACATAGAAAACTCTCGTGTTGGTAATACAGATAATCTTGTTTTCAAAGAAGTGAAAATGGTTTGGAAAGTCAAAAGCTCTACTCCTGTCAAAAATGCTCCAAAGCCTTTTGTTTTTGTTTCCTCTCATCACTCATATAACTGTAAATGCTTTAATCTTCTGTTTACATTAAAGAACCATTTGTCTAGATCAAACTGTGTTCAAAATGGGTCATTTCAAAAGAAAATTCCAAAGACCCAAAGTGAGAAAAGTCATAGAAAGGAACCTGGCAAACCAGCTAAACTTGGCAAACCAGAGGACCTTAAAACAGATCCTAATCTCAACAGAAAAGGACCCATTTGGAAATGGGTACCAAAATGTCTTTAATCTGTTTTGCAGGTACATGGACTCCTTAATACATCTGTTAAGGACTCACACTTCAGTGGACAATGGACTCTTAAACACTCAGTTTAAGACTCATCCTTCAATAGGCAATTGATTTATGTGCACAACAGTACAGAACTCAGTCTTAAATCAGATTTAATAACAGCATGCTGACAGATTTGCGATGCTATAGTAAATTGATCATATCTCACTGATCAAGACACCAATTAATTTAATTCAAAAGGCCCTGGATTTAAAACACATTGGTGAACAGCTTTCGTGTTTTGAGATTTCAGAGATTCAAAATTTAGAAGGGTCATATTCATCATCGAAGTAGACAACAGTGTGCTGACACAAAGCTGTTGGACAGATCTGCGCGACTGTGGTAAATCTACCATATCTTTTTCGTACAAGCTCGAAAAGAGGTGATTAAAGATGACCTAAACAGATAACAAACAAATTAAAATTGTTTGTGTTTTGAGTTTTTGCAAACTCCAGAGCTATAATGGTCTAAATCAGTGTCAAAGTTGGTGTAACACTGATGTTAAGCTACTGTTTGCTGCAGAATTAAGCCGCGACCAAACCTCTGCCGAGCCGCAACCAACCTCTGCTGAGCGGCGACCAACCTCTGCCGAGCGGCGACCAATCCTCTGCCGAGCCGCGACAAACCTATGTCGAGCCTTTGTCAAGCGTCTGTCAAGCCGTGATCTCAGACCAACTTCTGGCGACAACATAAGCTTTGTGTTGGTCCCCGTTTTGCTTTAAACAAGATTATCAGATCTATTAGTTCAGGTTTAAGGTTTGATGCGGAAGCGTATTTAAAGAACTAACAGATAAGTTTGATAGATTTAGAACAAACTATAAATAAACAGTGAACAGAATATTATATCTCAAAGTTTACTGAATATATATCAAGAACAGGTTTATGAACCGTGAGTAAGAAAAAGCTTTAATACAGATATGACTCTTAAGGTGAATAAGCTTTTGTGTTCTTGATCTTCGATTGAAGTGTTGTGTATTGTGTGTTTTTTTGTGTGTAAGGAAGAACTCAACATGAGTCTTCCTTATATACTACTCTAAAGGGGACCATAAAGCATATGCTACTATTCAAAAGGTACGTATGAATAGTTGAGAGGATGTCGTGAACAGTTGCAAGGATGGCATGAACAGTCAGACGTGCTGTATTGCATTTAATGCAGCAGGCGTCTAATATGTACTAAGCCCTACTTAGTCCAATCAGAGTTTGACACGTCGATGTTGGACAGGGCATGCTACCATGCAAGTTGATGTACGAGTCCTGTAACAGTAGCAAGATATTATAAATATCTTCAAGTCTCAGTGAGGACCACAGAGGCTATGTAATGAGTTACAGAGGTTCTGCGGTCTGGTCCTCTGTGGAGCAGTCTTCGCCGGATTCTGAGTCTTTGGTCTTCTTTGTGCGTATGACAGAGCTTCTGTAGGAAGCCTCTGCTGCTTCTGTAGCTTCTTGACCTTGATTTCTCGGTAATGTCGGCAGAGCCTCTGTAAGAGGCTTTCTTCACTTAGCCTATTTTTCACTACTTCTAAATACTTCTATGATTAGGAAGATTGAAGCTAACAATCTCCCCCTAAGTAGTGAAAAATAAAAAATTTGAACTTGAGTTAAGTTTGGCTAAGTTAGATAAGACAGAGGTTAAACAATACCTCGAAATTTCTTTCATTTAGAAATATGCCAGAGGAATTTTACATTTGAGTACAATGAAAGATAAACTTTAACTTTGTTTGCAGAGATTGGAGGTCTGAGAATCAGATTTTGGCATCTTTGAAATCGTTGTAGCTTCTGTTGTCTCTGCCGACTTTTCTGATCTCTTTGTAGAATCTGATGCAGAGTTCTCTTAGGCGGATTGTTGAGTCTATTTCTCTGATGAAAGTATCTGCATCATCTCTATCCATTTTCTCTGTACCTCTGTATTTTACAAGGCTTGCTCTGAATTTGCTCAGAGTACTGGTTGCGTACTTCTGACAATCCATGAGTACAAAAAGTTTAACCTGGTGTTGTGGGTTTTGAAATACTAACCCAAATCTTGGTTCTCTGATGATTGAGTTGGGCACAACGTCTGGTGGGCAGCGATCTTCTGGTGGTCGTAGATCTAGATGTTTGAGACCAAGATCCTTTCCCAGCTGAAAATCTATCATGCTGTATAGCAGAAGCTTTTCCCTCATCGATTTTCTCAACACTTGATAGGCTCTGGTATTAGGCTCTGTGTTGTAGTTGTCTTTTGTCCATTGCAGAAGGTCAGGTAGATCGTAAGGATTGATGTTTCTTAAGTCAGCATCAGCGAAGGTAGATTCTGAATTGTTCTCTCTTCTGACTTTGTAAAGATTGTACCTGACCCTTGGATAGGTTCTTGTGAAGGAGAATCTGCAGAAGATCACCTTTTTGATTTTGTGAATTGAGAAGACATATGCTTTGGTTCTTGGCTTTGTTCTTGTGAAGATGTTCTCAAATTCTTCTCTGATCCTTGGATCTGTCACATGATCTACTGGATGATTTGTCTGATAGGATTGTTTGTAGAGGTATTTGTATACCACTTCTTCCATCTCTTCATGTGTTGGACCAGGTCGTGGAATTTGTCTTCTGAGACTCTCCATCTGTTGAACAACTTCTGCAGCTCTACCAGTTAGAGGAATTTCTGACAGAGGCTTCAATCCATGTGCCCAGTCAACTTCTTCGGGTTTTGGGGTTTGAAAGGCGTCAAACGCACTCTTTATTAGTTTTTCTGTTGGCTTTGGCAATGTTTTCTTCTTCTTTGGCTCTTCTGTCAGTATCCCTTTGCCCTTATCTTTTGCTATTGTCGTGGCAGAACCTGTTGCTTCTGTGGGTTTTGAGGTTGGCACTTCTGTTGGTTTGATGGAGGTTGCCTCTGTGGATTTTGACGATTGTGATTTAGAGGACTTTTGTGGCGATGGTTCTGTTGGCTTGACTTGCTCTGTAACCTCTGTTGGAGGTTGTTTGGTGACTTCTTTTGCGAGCTTAGTTTCTGTTGATGAAGTATTGACATCAAATCTTCTTGCCATTTTGAAAGCTAAAGTGAACCTGTTCCTTTCTTCTTCTCTCTGTGCCATTCGATCACTCATTGTTGTGTGCATTCTTTTCAGAACATCAGAAGCAGAGGTCGTTGCTCTTTTTGGTTTGGTGGAAATCGACTTTCTTCTGGGTATGGTTTGGGGTGTTTCCACAGAGGTGGGTGTTTTCTCTGTGGTTTGTTCATCTATTTCTTCCAAAATGATTACCTCAGCGGCGGTTGTTGCCTCTGTGGCTTGCTGATCTGCTTCTGGAGTTTTGGTTTCGTCAGGAGATGATTCCACAGAGATGGGTGTTGTTTATGTGGTCTTTTGGGTTTGTTGTTGGGTTTCTTCTGGAGGGGCTTGGTTGATTGGTTCTGCTGCGATTGGTGGACTTTGTATTCCTCTGCTCGTAGCTTTCTCTCTTAGATTCTCCCCCTCAGGATTATCTGATGGACCAGGTTGGTCATCATCAGAATCATCCTGACTTTTATCAGAAGTACCCTCTGCTCTGCAAGAAGTGTTGGGCTTTTTCGGTAATTCAGCTCCTGCTGCCATCAACTTTTCACAGACATCATCGCAGAGGCCAATCAATGTCGCAAGCTCTGCTTCTGTTTTGAAACGCATTCTGCCGACACTCTTTCTGAAATCCTTGACATAGTTGGCATTTGCAGTTGTGAAGGAGACAATGACTTCTGTGACCTGGTTAATGACGTTCTGTCCGAGCTCTGTAAGCTGTGCTCTGGTCATATAGTCTTTTGGTTGCATTATTGTCGAGTTGCGTATTGCCTCTGCTTGTACTTGTGATAGGGCATTCTGTAAGTCTGCAGGAGTGATGCCCTCTGCTCTATGGGATTGCGTATTCATTTGTTCAAGGAAATCTTTGACAGAGTCCCTGAAAGCAGAAGTTGCAGTTGTTCCGAATTCCTGAGCTGCAGAAGTGGCTGTTGCTTTGGCAGTAGTTTCGGCAGAAGACTTCATCTCTGAGATGGCGGTTTTTACCTCTGTGGATAGATTGTCCATTTTGGTGTTCAGTTTCAGGATAGCCGTAGATGTTGTCTCTGTAAAGGATTCGAAAGAGCTTTGCAACTCTTTCAATGTTTGGTTCACAGAGGTGACAAGGGTTTGGAACTCATCCCTTGATACTTGTGTTCCTTGTGTAACCTCTGGAGGAACACATTCGTCTCCAGAGTGAGTCCCTGTTCCTGGGACACCTTCGTTCACCCTTGTTTGTACGATGGGGGTGGAAGGATTTCCTTCTGATCCTCGAGAAGAAACCTGAGTTTCGATCTCTACAGAAGTTCTGTGAAGAACAGTGTCCAAATCCACTCCAGAGGTGGTTATTGGAATGTCCTTCTGTTGACTGGGAGACTTGTCTAGAGTCTCTTCGTCTCTGTGCTCACTACTTCTCTCTGAAAGAAGTTTTGGTCCTAATGTGTGTGTGGCAGAGGAAACGAATTCCTCTGTAGGGTGTTCTAGGGTGATCTGGGGCGACTGATCACGAACAATAGTTGAGTCTCTTTGAGGAGACTCCCTAGGAATGGATTCCCCGGTTTCTGTGGGCACAGAGGTTGAAAGAGTAACCTCTGGCTGGATGGGTTGGGTTAGGATCGAGCTGTGCTGCTCTTTTTCAATAACTCCTTCTGCAGCTAGACCTGCGGAGTTAGAAATGTGGGTTGCACTGGGAGTTGGTTTTGGTTGTGTGCCTCTATTTATCCAGGCATCTTTTCTTGCTTCTTCCTCTGTTAAGCATCCAAGCACTACTTCATTTTCTATCATATCATCCTCTGTAACTATCCTATGGCTTGGTGCTTCTTCCCTAAGTTCTGTGGAAGTTCCTTGCTCTGGTCGTAAGAAGTCATACATTTGATGAGATCCAAATAATCTCATGACATGTGGATGATAAAGACCCTTACGTATCCAGACAGCTTCTTCTTCATCTGAATCTATCTCTAAGATCTCTATTTCTGTCTCTGTTGTTGCTAATCCCTCTTTTTGTACAACTTCGGCCCCTTTTTCTTTTTCTTCTTCCATCATGTTCTCAGAAGCCTCTTTAATTTCATCTCTGTTCCATTCAGCTTCAGTTTGTTCTATTTCTTCTGAAGCTGGGTTTGGACTTCTTCTGTGGACATCCAATCCTTGAATGAAAGGGTTTTGTAAAATAACAGGGGTTTCGGCTGGTTGATTTCTGGGTGTTGTGTCATCTTCTTGCAGATGTGTGTCAATGCCAGAAATGAAGAAATCTTGTTCTTCTAGAGAGTGGTGGTCGAGAGGTTGTGCCGTCCACCCTGTTGTATTTAGGGTGTTGGCAATTTCAGGGTTCTGTAAGAAGTCGTTCAGGTCTCCTTGGTGAGCAAATCTATCTGGATATTGATAGGGTGATTGATACCTTTCTGTAGCCATTTCTTCTTCTGCAACTTCTTCTTCAGCAGTTTCCTCTTCTGCAATGGTTACCAACTTTGCAAGTGATTTACCATGCCTCTTTTTGGTTTTCCTCCTCTTAGGATTTGGTGCCCCTTCTTCTGTTGATTTAGATCTTTTCTTCTTCATTTTTGGGGAGGAGGGAGGAGCAGAGGAGCCAATTTCTGTGGCATGAGGAGGTGAGGGTTGATCTTCTGCAGCGCTTGTTGAGGTGCCTTCTGCAGTTTTCCTCTTCTTAGCTTTTGGAGTAGATGCAGAGGTTCTTGATGAAGACTTCTTTCCCATTAGTTCTGCACGTTTGGCTATAAAGCTGAGTTGAATAGCCATGTGCTTTGCTAACTTCTGATCCTTTTCTTCTTGAGTGGAAAGAGGTTTTGCTATCATTGTTCCTAGGGGGACACCTAAACGCGGGGGTGTCATAGGACTCGGTTTAGGAGTTCTATGATCGCGTATATACTCTTTCTTAAGGGATTTATTCGATGCATATTTCAGAAGCTTCTTGGACAGAGGTCTGCAGTGTGAGTAGCCATCAGCATGATCAGTGGGGGTATTCTTGTTCATCGGAAACTGTTTGGGAGTTGGTCCTTCCATTGGCCAGTTTTGGATTAGCAGTAGAGGTTCGAACAGTACTCCTAATATTCTTTGGAATTGCAGAGGTGGTAGAAAGTTGGGATCGTTCTCTTTGACCCTTTTTGAGTTGTTCTTTCTGTCGATGGTGTTTATGATCTCTTGCATCATTATGGTCGCATAATCTAGTGGAAGATCATAGTAAACCCCATACATGATGCTCAAGATTTGATGTGAGCTCTGGTCAATACTGCCTATCTTTCCTGTCAGGCATCTGTTAAGAATAGAGAACAAAGTGTTCCACAGAGGTGGTAATCGGCCTCTGCGGAAGTCATTTCTCTTCCGTAGTTGGGTGTTGTACCCAAGCATTTCCACGAATCGACAGAGTTCTTCGTCTGTTGGTTGCTCTGCATAACTCTTCAATCCCAGAAGACCCCTTGTTGGTAGGTTGAATTCAAGTGAGAACATTGTTCTGTTGAACTTGATTTCAAGATGCTCAGATTTATCAGGTCTTGAAATGTACCCTTTGATAAGAGAATCGTCTTTATCAAATCGGCAGCTTTGCCAAAATTGGTTCAAATAACGGACTGGAATTTTGTTCGGGGTTCTTGATAGTAGAGGGAAGAGGACATGATTCTCCATGATGTTCAGAAGTATGGCATGGGCTTCGCCGAAAGTAGTGGGTGAGGGGACCAAATAGCAGTTGTTGGATTTGATAGGAAGAATGGCTTCGAAATGATCCTTTGCTATAAAGTTTTGCAAGTGTGTCGTCGGAGCAAAGTCTGTTGAGTCCCCGGAATCTTGTTGTTCAATATTTCTTGCAAGGCTGGGGTTTTCAGAATGTTCTGAATGTGCAGGGGAGTGTTCCGGTGAGTTCGCCGGAGAGAGTTCAGAGGATGTAGCTCGAGAAGATGAAGCCATTTGATTTTAAGAATAAGATTTTTGCAAGCTTTTTGCAGGGTTTCGCCGGAGAAGAAGATGAGAGTTTGTAAAATGTTTTATGAGAGGGTAAGCTTTGTTTTTATAGGATGGTAAAACGGTAGAATTCGAAAGAGTAAAATATATGGCAATGGATTAAAGTTTGGAATCCGCACTCGAGTTTGAGCGGCGGGTTCAACTTTCCAAATAAAAACGTTCCATGTACGCCCAATGAAAATGGGACACGTAGGCCTTGTCAGAATATGACAGGACGTCGTGCGCGGCCCATTAATGCTAGGCGCGTGAGGTTGATTTTTAGCCATATGAGTTTCACTCGCAGTAACAGTAACCGTTATTACCACAGATAACAAAATGGCAGAACTTTTGTGTTTTACATAAGCTCTGTGATTTTGAAAATCTTGAGTTTTAACCTTTTCTCATATATCTCATTGTTGTCATGACTCTAAAGGTTCTTCTTTGAACGAGAACGTTTGTAAAGACATTGGAGAGGAACAATAGGATTTTGTCAAGAAATTTTACTCACAGAGGTTTTGTAGCTCTGATGGAACTTGCAGAAGCTCTGCGAGAGCCAGCAGAAGCTCTATGAGAGAAAAAATCTTATAACTTGAATTCTATTAACTTTCTGATCATCCAATTTTTGATCTGTGTTAAGAGATGTTTTTCGCACATTTTTGAAGGTTGGTGTCCGAGAAAACTATTTTGATAAACGTTTTGTTCGAGAAGGTCATGGTGTGTGTTGTCGGTTTTCGAGATAACATTCCAAAAAATCGACAGAGGGTTAATTTGTGATCACAGAGCATATTTCCAGCAGAAGCTCTGTTGAGCTCAGCAGAAGCTCTATGACCTTAAATTTCTCCTATTTCGAATTTTGTTAAACCTTTTGAACTTTTGATTTTTGAAATGTTATTCATAGTATATTTAGGACATATTTGACAATTCTTGTCCTAGAAAACTATTTTCTAAAAACCTTTCGTGCGAGAGACATACCTTTTGGTTCTTCTGTTCTCGGCAGTTTTGTCTTACTTCTGTCGATGGAGAATTATCGACATTCTTCTTTGGCTTTCCTTTGAAAGATTTACCTCTGTAGATCATTTCAGGGTCCCTTTTGCTCCCCCTTGATCTAATTGCTTCTGTAGATCAAGAATTTTCCTTTTTCTCCCCCTTGATCTATGCTTGGTTCAAAGAATGGTAAGATTTGTTTTGAGCATAGATTATGTTTACCAGAGGTTCTGTAAGGGTTATCAGAAGATCTGAGCGGACCCACAGAGGCTCTGTAAACAATTATTTTATATATAAAAAATATAAACTTAAATAAATTTATCAACGCAATAACTTAGTAATAATAGATACTTATACTTATTTACAGAAGATAAAGCTATACTTACAGAGGATTTTCACACCATGTTAATCATTCCTAACTTACCCACCAAGAAGTTGAATCTTTTCTCGTCTAATGCTTTGGTGAATAAGTCAGCGAGTTGATATTCTGTGGGCACGAAATGCATTTCGATTGTACCGTATTCAACATGATGTTTCAAGAAATGATACCTTATATCGATATGCTTGGTTTTTGAGTGTTGCACAGGGTTGGCAGAGATAGCAATAGCACTTTTGGAATCACAGAAGATGGGTATTTTGAACAGAATGTGGCCGTAGTCTTTTAGCTGAGTCTTCATCCATAGAACCTGAGAACAACAGCTAGCAGCAGCAACGTATTCAGCTTCTGCAGTGGATGTGGAGACACAATTCTGCTTCTTGGAGGTCCAACTGACTAGTTTACCACCTAGGAATTGACAACTCCCAGAGGTACTCTTTCTGTCGAGCATGCATCCTCCATAGTCTGAATATGTATAAGCTTTAAGACTAAAACCAGAGTTCTGTGGATACCAGAGACCAAGATTGTTGGTCCCCTTCAGGTATCTAAAGATTCTTTTTACAGCATCATAATGTGATTTCTTTGGATTAGCTTGATAACGTGCACAAAGACATGTGGCATGCATAATGTCAGGTCTGCTTGCTGTTAAGTATAACAGAGATCCAATCATGCCTCTGTAGAGAGTACATTCTACAGAAATACCATTTGGATCTAAGAATAACTTATTTCCAGTGGCCATTGGAGTCTTCATTGCAGAGGTATCAGAGAGATTATATTTAAAAAGTATGTCAGAGACATATTTGGCTTGATTTATAAAAATTCCCTCTGAAGATTGTTTGACTTGAAGTCCGAGGAAGAATGTTAATTCTCCCATCATACTCATTTCAAACTCACTCTGCATGAGTTTTTCAAAAAATTTGCACTCTTCTGAATTTGTAGACCCAAAAATTATGTCATCTACGTATATTTGTACAAGCATTATCTCACTATTTTTGCGTTTATAGAATAAGGTAGTATCTGTTGTACCTCTATTGTAGCCATTGACTAGAAGGAAGGTAGAAAGTCGTTCGTACCATGCTCTTGGAGCCTGTTTCAGTCCGTATGGAGCCTTTTCAAGGTAGTATACATGCCTTGGAAACTTTGAGCTTTCAAAACCTGGTGGCTGATTTACGTAAACCTCTTCTTGGATTTCACCGTTTAGAAAAGCTGATTTTACGTCCATCTGATAGACTTTAAAACCTCTGTGGGCTGCGGAGGCTAAGAATATTCTTATTGCTTCGAGACGTGCGACAGGGGCAAAAGTCTCATCGTAGTCTATGCCTTCTTCTTGTCTATATCCTTTTGCTACTAATCTTGCTTTGTTTCTGACGACCACTCCATCTTCATCCTTCTTGTTTCTGTAGACCCATTTAGTCCCAATGGCCTGTTTCCCTCTTGGCAGAGGTACTAAAGTCCATACTCTGTTACGCTCAAATTGCAGAAGTTCTTCTTGCATGGCGTCTACCCAGTTTGGGTCATCTAGGGCTTCAGAAATCTTCTTTGGTTCTATAACACTAATAAAATTTGTAAAGAAACAAAAATTAGCAGTGGCAGACCTTGTTTTTACTGAGTCAGAAGGTTCTCCAATTATTTGGCTTGGAGGATGGCTTTTTGTCCACTGAGTTGTGCGTGGAAGATGATCATCAATGTCATCAAAACTTTCTTCATAGGCTTCTTGTGTTTCTTCTTGTGTAGCCTCTGATGTTCTTCGTGCCTTGGTAGTTGATTCTACCATTTGTGGAATGATTGGTACGAGTGGTGGTGGAGTTTGTTCCTCTGAGGATGTATAGTCTTGGTCCTCGATCTCCTCTGTAATTGGTTCTTCTGTGGTTTGTGCAGCTTCTGTGATCGTTTTTCTTGATGTTTCATCTTCTGCACTTTCTTCTGCTTCGGCAATTGCATCTGTAGTATTTACAGAAGAAGATGAAGCATTATTTGGACCAGTTAGAGTCATACCTGTAGGATTTTGTCCGACAGAGGATGGTTCTTCAGAAACTCTGATGGTTCCGACAGAAGGATCAATGTCATTGTGGAACATCTCCAAAAATAGAAGATTCAAATCTTCTTTTGTTCTTGAGATGTCAGAGGATTTCCCTTTAATTCCGAGTTCTGAACTTATTTGCTCAGAAGTCATTTGGAATGAATCATCAAAAGAAACATTGATGCTTTCTACAATCTTGTGAGACTTTGTAAGGAATGTTCTGTAGGCTTTGGAAGTGGCAGAGTATCCAATGAATTTGCCTTCATTTGCTTTTACATCAAACTTTCCTCTTGAATCTCTGTCGTTTAAGACAAAGCATTTGCATCCGAATACATGGAAAAATTTGATGTTTGGCCGCCTTTTGTTAAGCAATTCGTAAGGCGTCTTGAGGTGTCTTTTCACAATGGTTGATCGATTTTGAGTATAACATGCAGTAGAAATTGCTTCTGCCCAAAAGTTCATTGATAATCCATCCGCATGCTGATATCATAGTTCTTGCGGCTTCCACAAGTGTTCGATTCTTTCTTTCGACAACACCGTTCTGTTGTGGAGTGCGAGCTGCAGAGAAGTTCTGTGATATTCCTTCTGTTGAAAGATAGGCTTCAATGACAGAGTTTTTAAATTATGTGCCATTGTCACTTCTTAACTTCTGTATTCTGCAATCATAAAGAACTTGGATTCTTTTCATTAGATTTATCAATATATTTGGAACATCTGATTTCTTTCTAACGAATTCAACCCATGTGAAACGTGAATACTCATCAATTAGGACAAGTATGTATTTCTTGCCACCTAGGCTCTGTATGGCAATGGGACCGCAGAGGTCGACATGAAGCATGTACAGAGGTCTAGTGCAAGATACGTCAGTTTTGCCTTTGTGGGAGGCCCTTCTGTGTTTTCCCATTTCACAGGCCGAACACAAATGATCCTTATTGAATTTAACATTTGGCAAACCTTTAACTAGATTGAGTTTTACTAGTTTATCCAAGGTATGAAAGTTTAAGTGACAGAACCTGTTGTGCCATAACCACGCTTCTTCACTTTTGCAGGCTACTAGACAAACTTTGTCCTTGGATTTTGAAGTAAAATTCATTAGGTATAGATCACCTCTTCTTTCAGCTCGCAGAAGTTCCATTCCTGTGTTTTCACTCTGTAGAGAGCAGAAAGTTCTTTTGAATAACACATCGAATCCTGTATCACAGAGTTGACTTACGCTTAGTAGGTTGTGTTTGAGTCCATTCACATATGCAACTTTGTATACAGAGACATTTTCTTTCTGTATCACTCCATAGCCTTTGATGTGTCCCTTCATGTTGTCTCCAAAGGTTACAGATCCACCATCGTGTGTTTCTTTGTATGTGGATAGTAATCTTCTGTTGCCAGTCATGTGCCTTGAGCATCCGGAGTCAAGATACCAAATTGGCACATGTTGCTTCTGTAAGACAATCATAGAGATTTAGGTACCCATATCCATATGGGTCCAATATTGTTAGAATTTTTCAAGTTTGCCTTGGCATTCTTGAAATACATTTTATCTTTTGTAGAAGAATCAGATTGTTTCTCTTTTGGTTCTGACTTTCGAATTTCAGTGGTGAGAAAGCAATCTGGACTTGAGAAGTGTTTATTTAATTTAAACATAAGATCAAAACAATGACAGTATTGAATATGAGATGTGATTTGTTTGAACTTTTCATTGAATTTTCTAAACTGAGCCACAGAGACATTACACTCTTTCTTTACATTAGATTTCCTATTACAAGAAGATCTATGAATACTAGAATGTTGTTTCCAAAAGTCTTGTTTAGTTCCTGCCTTCTGTGACTCTCTTCTGTGGTGAACATCTTTCTTTACTGTCACAGAGGAAAAATATTTGTTAGCTTCAGGCCATTTTCCCTTTTGTTGCCAAGTGGGATTCTCTTTGATTTTCCTTAAAGGTTTTGAAAATTTTAAGCTTTTTGGATTTTCAGAGGCCTTTTTCAGATTTTCAAGCTCTGTAGAGGTTTTGACTTGTATACACATTTTGAGAAAATCTGGACGGATAGGTATCTCTGTGATTTTCTCTTTTGGAGAAATTGTTCTGTTAAGAACTTCAGAGGAGATTTTGACATCCTCTGTGTCCCAGTGAATTATCCCTGATTTGAAATCAGTCTCTGAGTCGTCAGAGGATGAATCGTCCTCATATGCAGAGGTTGAGTCATTTCTTTCGATAGAGGCTGGATTTTCTGAGCATGTATCATACGAGCTTTCTTCCTCTGTAGAAAAACTTTCGTAGTTGGCAGAGGTTTCTAATGAGATCTTTTCAGCGAGTTTTTGATTTATAGAAGATGTACAGAAATTTTCTAAAATATTTGATTTCAAAACTTCCAAAATTTCTTTTTCAATAGATTCTTCAAGTTTTTCTTCTGAAAAAATGGGTTTAAACTCAGGAGCTTCTGCTGACAATTTCTTTTCAACATTTATCATACAGACAAAAGCGACCTGTGTTTGAGTCTCTGGTTTACCAAACTTAAAGATACCAATCTGATCTTGTGTTTTTAGATATTTCTTTGGTTTGATTTCTCTTTTGACAGAGGTTGAAGATGATGAATCTGTGTTTTCAAACCACACATTGATCATCTTTGTATGTTTCCTCAAGTGAGGTTCTGTAGAGATTTTAACCCTTTTGCTTACAGAGAGTAAGTTTGGAAAGTTTGGTTTGTTAGTTTTTCCCAAAACAAATAGAGAGGACAGAGGTTTTAGTCGTTTATTTTCAACTCCTAAGGTAATGTCACTGTACCCTATACCTCGTCTTGCTATTTGAGTATTTACCTTCTCATACACCTTCTGTGCATCTTTATAGTTTTTAATTAAAACTTCACTTCTTAAAAGATATTGCCAAAGTACCTCTCTTTCCTTTTGAAAGTATTCTTTGAGAGCTCTTATGTCTGTAGTTTCACTTCTTGAAACTGAAAGTTCTTTTGTTTTGATTTTTAAAGCATAGGTTAAATCAGAAATTTGCCTTTTTAAAGGATCTATATTTTTGCTCCAATATTTTTCGACTTTTCCTTTTTCTTCAAAGATTTTGGCTTTTTCTTGAGTGAGAAGCCTTACTTCTCTCTCATTAAAGGTCAGCTTTTTCTGAATGCTTTCAATTATATCTTTCAGTTCAATGTTAAGTTTAAATAAATCACCATCTACAGAATTAGTACTTGAGATAAAGTTTGAAATGGATACCTCATTGTCAGTGCAGGAGTCAACTTCTGCCATGCCATAGAACAGGGCATTTGTGAGAAATTCATCGTAAGAGGTAGAGTCTGACTCGAAGTCTTCTTTGCTTGCCTCAGAATGCCCTTTGTTCGCCATTAGGGATTTTTGTGCGTAATACTCGGCCTTCTTTTTGTAAAAAGCTGAGTCCTTCTGTGGGCGATTTGGTCTACATCTGCATTCTTTTGCGAAATGACCTAGCTTGCCGCAGTTGAAACAACCTTGGGAGATGTTTCCAGTTCGGTCGTCGGACTTCTGTAGGTCTCCACCTTTCTCTGTTCGGCATTCGTTTGCGTAATGACCGGGTTTACCACATTTGTAGCATTCTTGTGTGTGGCCTATCTTGTCATCTGATCTCTGTCGATCATTTCCTCTGTAGCTTCTGTCGCTCGACCTCTGTAGGTCATCATTTCTGTAGCCTGACCTCTGTCGGTCACTTGATTCTTCTCTTCTTCCATCATCTCTTCTACCCGAAATCCTTTGGTTATTTCTAAACTCTCTTGTCAATAGAGCCATTGATTTAGCTAATGACGCAAGAGTTATCTCTTCCTCTATCAGCTCGTCTTCTTCGCTATCAACCATTACCATCTTCTTTTTCTCCTTCTTTTTCTCCTCTGTAGATCTCTCATTTCTTGGTCTGTCTGCAGCCTCTGTAGATTTACTAACCAATGCGTATGGCACTGTGGTTAGTGTTTTAGCTTGAGCTATTTGAGGCTCTTGTGCAGCAAGTGTTCCATAGAGATCAGAGAGTGTCCAGGAGTCTAGATCTTGATTTGTTTGTAAAGACATAGACAACTGAAGCCACTCATCGTTCAGGCTCTTTAGAAACATGACGTTATTTTCTTCCGTGGTTCTGTGAATACCAGACTTTTTGCATTTGTTTATGAGAGAGTTGAACCGGTCGTATGTTGTTTGCAGAGATTCTGTTGCAGAGGCTCTGAAAGCATGATATTCATTTATGTATTGTGCCTTTCGGTTCTTCTGAGTTTTAGCACCCCCTTCCAACTGTCTTTCTAATTCTTTCCAGAGATCGTGCGCTGTTTCGCATGCATCTAAGGATTGAAAAAGTTCGTTGGGGATTGCCATTATCAATATTCTCTTTGTTTTCTGTGCAACTTCATCTTCTGCCTTATCTTCATTTGACCATTCTTCTCTTGGCTTAGGTTTTTGATGTTCAGGGATTTCAGCAGATTCAGCAGTAGCTGGTACACGTGGCATAGTTATCATCGGAACTGGAGGAGGATTGTAAAGATATTGTTTGAGAGTTTTTGCAGTACCCTCAAAGAAATGAACCATTCTTATCTTCCATTGAGGATACTTATCTCTAAGAAGAGTAGGAGGTTTGGTTAGTGAGCCAGCAGTGAAAAAGTTATTTGTATTTGTCATTTTGAGGAGAGGATTTCTCAATATGAAGATCTGAAAGGTTTTTTGGGTACGACTAATATTTAGAAATATTGTGATGAAGAGAGAAAATAATCTATCAAATAAAAGTTGTAAAACGAGGATCACTTGATATTGAAAATCAAGCTAGGCTCTGATACCAATTGTTGGTCCCCGTTTTGCTTTAAACAAGATTATCAGATCTATTAGTTCAGGTTTAAGGTTTGATGCGGAAGCGTATTTAAAGAACTAACAGATAAGTTTGATAGATTTAGAACAAACTATAAATAAACAGTGAACAGAATATTATATCTCAAAGTTTACTGAATATATATCAAGAACAGGTTTATGAACCGTGAGTAAGAAAAAGCTTTAATACAGATATGACTCTTAAGGTGAATAAGCTTTTGTGTTCTTGATCTTCGATTGAAGTGTTGTGTATTGTGTGTTTTTTTGTGTGTAAGGAAGAACTCAACATGAGTCTTCCTTATATACTACTCTAAAGGGGACCATAAAGCATATGCTACTATTCAAAAGGTACGTATGAATAGTTGAGAGGATGTCGTGAACAGTTGCAAGGATGGCATGAACAGTCAGACGTGTTGTATTGCATTTAATGCAGCAGACGTCTAATATGTACTAAGCCCTACTTAGTCCAATCAGAGTTTGACACGTCGATGTTGGACAGGGCATGCTACCATGCAAGTTGATGTACGAGTCCTGTAACAGTAGCAAGATATTATAAATATCTTCAAGTCTCGGTGAGGACCACAGAGGCTCTGTAATGAGTTACAGAGGTTCTGCGGTCTGGTCCTCTGTGGAGCAGTCTTCGCCGGATTCTGAGTCTTTGGTCTTCTTTGTGCGTATGACAGAGCTTCTGTAGGAAGCCTCTGCAGCTTCTGTAGCTTCTTGACCTTGATTTCTCGGTAATGTCGGCAGAGCCTCTGTAAGAGGCTTTCTTCACTTAGCCTATTTTTCACTACTTCTAAATACTTCTATGATTAGGAAGATTGAAGCTAACACTTTGGCTCAGCCTTTTGTGACCAACCTCTGCGGTACTGTTCACCACAGAGCCTCTGTGAAATCTGACATAGCCTTTGTGGACTGAACCTCTGTGACTGAACCTCAGAGCATGTAGCCTAACTTCTTAGTACTTGCTGTCAGCTTTGCGCACCTGTCGTATTTTCAATAGAACTCCCTCCTCGATGCTCCAAATATGATGAGTCTAGATGCGTTGGATTCCTAAGACAATGATGAACAATTTTCGTGTTTTGAGCGTGGTCTGAATCAGTGATCCTCTTGGTCAGAATCTCTGTTAAAGTCGGTATATATCTGCTGGACAGAAAGTTGTACTTCTCTAAACACATCTACCAGAGCTGTGTTGATTTTTTTTTACATCTACCAGAGCTCTGTTGATTTGTCAGAGGTTTTCCAAAAGTATTAAGCCATCAAAACAAGCCAAAAGCCCAGAGCCCGAAAATTTTCAGTTTGTTTGACAGCTTTGCGCTGCTTCAGAAACATCCGCATAACTTTTGACTCGGCGCTCCAAACTACACGAGTCCAGTTGCACTGGAAAGATAATTCCCAGACGCACGACTTTGATGCTCTGAGTTTTCTCAAATTATGTGTGCTGATATGCCAAAATCAGCTTCAAAGTCTGCTGTAAGTTGCTGGACCGAAAGCATTGCATTTAATTCATGCTCCTTCCGCTTTCAAGAACGGTGCTCTCTCGACGTTTCTACATCCAAAGGGTGGAACCAGTGCTCAAAAGGAGAAAATTGTGCTTCTACACACAGCAATGTAGAACCAGTACCTCATCATAATTATTGTTTCTACATAACTCAGTGTAGGACCAGTACCTCAGATATGTTCAGTTTAGAGTTTTTACTGGTATTTCTAAACTCTGACCCCCTGCAATTTTTTTTAATTTGAATTATCAGTGCTTATGGATATTCCTAACAAATGAGGAATCATCAAAGATGATTACCAACACCTTTTTATTTTTACAGGATATCTGATTTCAAATTGCGCTTAAATGAGATTTAATGCTCAATTTGAGGGGGAGAATGCCAATCTGACGATGTACATCCAAAGGTAAATTTCTAAATCTTTAAACTTATCATCATTTTTAAAGAAGACTAACTTTAAAATGATAAAACCTTTCTAAAATGGTCAAACCACTTCTAGGTGCTAAATGCTTTTTCTGATACAGAAGTTGGATTTTAAATGCTTTTCTGAGACTAAAAATAGTCAGTGTGTGGAACAATACAATCTTTAGGACAACAATTTCATGGGATCATTGTGTGAGCATTATAGTACTTCTATGGATCACTTAAACCTGTGTTTCCTACCTAAGAAGTAAACCTTGATTGTTTGAGAGGTGAAGGGTCTACATCAAAGAGTGGGGGAGATAACTCATCTGAGTTTTTCTCATTGTGCTTAAGAGGTAAAAATTGAAAAGAGAGTTTGGTTAGATGTGAGCTACATGATAAAAAGAAAGAGAGTGTGAGAACAGAGTCAAAAGAATTATATAACTCTGCACTAACTTTTTCTTAGTCCGGCAAGCCACATTACTGGTTTATCACGATTCTTTGGTGATTATCATTGAAACAGGCAGTGAGCCCATGCCAAGTCTTGTCTTAACCCCACCAGCTACTTATTTCCTTCTCAACAGGGAAATGCTTCACTTTTCCACGGGGAAGCAGCATATATGATATCTGGTCTTTATTTGGAAGGTTGGATATTGAAAAGAAGGAAATCTGCCCCACCTTCACACTTCATTCATGCACATTGAGTCTGTGGAAACCTGTTATGTCCAAACAAGTTTACACACTTTTGAGCCCAACATATCATATACATCTTTTTCCACACAATATCACGAATCTTTGTGATTCCCCATGCATATCTATGTGATATTGCCAGAACAGTTTGAGAAGTTTAATTTTTATAATTTTACCTCTATGATAACTGGAAGTCCTATCAGAGCTTCATATTTGTCAACTCTGAACATAGGCCACACAATTATTTTAATTGTTGTGATAACAGTTGCTATGTGCTTTTGTGTTAGATGATTACCCCTGGTTACTTATTCTTTAATGCAGATTCTCATGAGCCGAATGTGTTCGCTACTCTTCATCTCCTAGTTGTTTATCTACCATCGGTTATTACTCAAACTGGTTATACAAGCTTCCGCACATCAAATCATTCTCTGATTGTTTGAGTTTAATCTTTGGGAGACAACCGAGATCAAAAAGGTAAAGCAACAGTCAAGAGGGAATATGCAACGATCAAGGGGGAGTTAAAGAAGGAATTCAAGCAACTGACTTTGTGGAAGATCGGGCTATTTTTAATCTTAGATACAAAGGGGGAGATTGTTGACTTTATTTTTATGTTGTATTCAAGATTACTTGCTTAAATTATAAAAGCCCAAATTGTATTTGTGGGCTTTAGTGGCTAATGGGCTTAGGCCTTAAAACCTAAGTATTTAATGTGTAATTTGTTAGAGTTTTAGGTTAAGCCTCAAAAAGTCTCCTAGCCTCCATCTTGAAAGAGTCATACGTATAGAGAGAAAGAGAGCTTCAAAGAGAGAGTGTTCTTAATTCTTATCTTGTAAACTCCTCTTTATTAGTCAATATACAAAGATTATTGCTATTATTATTCTTACTTGTTGTATCTGGGATCCTACACACACGATCCCTCTGAAACGTCTCCCCAGCCGTAAAACTCGAGTGCGGACCCCAAATGTTTATTGAATTCACTTTTACCACGGAATTCTATCTGTTTCTAGTTCTACCCTCACTATATAACCCCGTTCCCATTCTTTCTTAAACCTTTTACGAATCTATATCCATCATCTTCTCCGGCGAACTGTGCAAATACCTGCAACTTCCCCATTCTACTCTATTCTTCAAGAAATCTCAAATGGCTTCTACTTCCAACGCTCCGGTGAACTCCCCATCTCATTCTGAGCACTCCCAGAATCCTGAAATAGCAAGAAACCTAGAACAGGATAATTCCGGCGACACAGCAGATTTTGCTCCGACAACCCATCTTCAAAACTTCATCGCACATGAACACCTTGAACGTGTTCTCCTCTTAAAACCCAATAACCAATACCTGGTTCCCTCCAAAATCGCTTTTGGGGAAGCACATGCCATCCTTCTTCACATTCTGGAAAATCATTATCTTTACCCCCTCCTAACCAAAATAGTCCACAAAATCCCTGCCAGATATCTCAATCAATTCTGGCAAAGCAGCAGATTTGACCCAGAAGATAGACAGATAAAGGGCTACATCTCCAAACCAGACAAATTTGAGCACCTTGAACTCAAGTTCAACAGAACCATGTTCTCATATGAGTTCAGTCTACCAACAAGAGGTCTTCTAGGGATAAAGGCATACGCAGAGGAACCCACAGACACAGAGTTCTGCAGGTTTGTTGAGATGTTAGGGTACAACACAACCATAAGAAAAAGGAATGATTTCAGAAGAAATCGACTTCCCCCTCTGTGGAATACCCTCTTCTCCATTCTCAACAGATGCCTAACGGGAAAAGTGGGTAGTCCAGACCAGACTTCTCATCAAATCTTGGCCATTATGTACGGAGTGTACTACGATCTTCCTATGGACTACGCCACCCTCATGATTCAAGAAATGGTTAACACCATCGACCGCAGAATATCCTCCCAAGAGGCCAAAGGACGCTCTGCATAAGCTCTACCTCCTCTGCAATATCAGCGTATTTTGGGTGTCCTTCTAGAGCCTCTGCTCCTTCTACAAAAATGGCCAATGGAGGGTCCAACGGCTAGAATGTATCCCATGACAAAGAACTCCCCAACAGAGCACGAAGACGGATATCCCTTCTGCAGACCTCTGCCAACCGCACTTCTAGGATATGCAACAGATGAGACCCTTAAGTTAGAATATATACGCGATCATAGGACTCCAGAACCGAGTCCTGTGACACACCCGCGTCTAGGAGTCCCTTTAGGAACTAGGGTTGTAGATAGGATGTCTAACGAAGAATGGGCAGTGGCCTTGGCTAAGCACGAACAGGTACAAGGGAACTTTCATGCCCTGAGAGATACAATTCTCTCCCCTGCTTCCAAGAGCAAATCCTCTGCCGAGAAGAAGAAGAAAGCTCACAAGAAAAGGAAAACGACAGAGGGAACCTCTACCAGTGCTATTCAAACCCAACGATCCCCTCCTCATGCAACAGAAGTTGAATCTTCTGCACCTCCCCCTCCTCCAAAAGACAAAAAGAAGAGAAAACATAAGTCTTCCGAGGAGGGTGCCCCCAAACCAAAGAAAAGGAGGAGCAAGAAGAAATACAAGAAACGTCACACTCCTCTGCAATCCATCGCAGAGGAAGCAGAAATGATCGAAGAAACCCAAGACCAAACTCTGCAATCACCTTCACCCATCAATTATGCAGAAGATCAGGGTGCTTTTTCTGTCTTCCTCCAACAACCCGGGATTGCACACTCTTTAGATCCTTCTGGATGGACCGCAGAAGCCCTATCTCATCATTCAACAGAAGCACCAGACTTCAGAATCTCTTCTGACTTAGATGAAGATGACCAAACCCCACAGAATATTCAGTCTGCTACTCCGTAAGTACTACACAACCCCTTCACCCAACCTGGATTTGATGTGCTAAGAGCAAGCCCAGAAGATCTGGCTAAAACTACCACCAAAACCCCACTAGTCTTAGTCTCAGAGGTAGATTCTGATGAAGAAGAAGATAACCAGGTAAACGAAGGACCTCTGCACCCCCACGTACGGCAATTAATTGGCTCTCATCCAATATACGACTCCTTAGTCACTGGGGCAGAAGCCGCAACAGAAGTTAAGGTAGAAGCAGCGGGTCGTACGATAGAAAGAGAGGTTGAGAAAATAGATGGTGAAGTAGTGAAAGGATGCCCAACAGAGCAAGAATCCAGAACAGATGCTTGGAATAGTAGAGGCGCACAACCCCAACCAACTCCCAGTGCAACCCACACTTCTATTACCGCCAGTCTAGTGGCAGAAGGTAATATTGAACAAGAGCAGCACAGCTCGAACCCACCCCAAACTGACCGGGCAGAGGAAATTCCTTCCACCTCTGTGCCACTAATAGCCGGGGAAACCATTCCAGGAGAGTCCTCTCAAAAAGACTTACCCTTAGTTCATGATCCATCGCCCCTGATCACAACAGAAATCCCTACAGAGGAATTTGTTTCCTCTGACACGCACACACTTATAGGTCCAACAGGCTCTTCAGATGAGCTTAGAGTACACAAAGACGGAGAGACTCTAGACAAGTCTCCGAGTCAACATAAGGATACTCTTGTACCCACCTCTGGAGTGGATCAAGACAATGTCCTTAACAGAACCTCTATAGAGTCTGAGGCTGATAAAGCCTCTGCTCGAGGATTAGAGGGAAAACCTTCCGTCCTCAACGTCAATACAGGGACGAAAGAAGGTGTCCAAGGAACAGGGATTCTGGGGATGAATGTGT
The DNA here is from genome assembly GCA_033807775.1 of Saussurea involucrata. NCBI lineage: Eukaryota > Viridiplantae > Streptophyta > Magnoliopsida > Asterales > Asteraceae > Saussurea > Saussurea involucrata. The sequence goes on from CM066323.1 coordinate 56,534,789, forward strand.
TCCCCCAGAGGTTACACCAAGTCCGCTTGTATCAAGGGATGAGTTCCAAACCCTTGTCACCTCTGTGGACACCACATTGAAAGAGTTGAAAAGCTCTTTTATTTCTTTTGCAGATACAACTTACAGGGCCATTACTGATCTGAACACCAAAATGGACAATCTGTCCACAGAGGTGCAAAATGCCTTAGCCCAGATGAAATCAACTGCTACAACCTCTGCCACCTCTGTTGCTGCTAACTTCGAGAAAGCTACTACCTCTGCTTTCCCAAGCTCTGTGAAAGCTCTACTTGAACAACTGAAGACAGCTCAAACGCCAACTTCTGCGGGCATTACTCCTGGAGATTTAAAGAAGGCCCATGAGCTTGTTCAAGAACAAACAACTAGACAAACTCTGGCCATGCAGCCCTCCGACTACATGACCAGAGAACAACTCATAGAACTTTGGCAAGGGATACTTGATCAGGTCACCGAGTTCATAAGAGCCTTCACTGCTGCCAATGCTAACTACGTCAAAAACATTCAGAAGAGCGTCGGTGAAATGCGCTTCAACACAGAGGCAGAGGTGCATACCCTACTTGGCCTCTGTGACGACCTATGCGCAAAGATGATCGCTGCAGGTGCCACACCGCCCAAAAAGCCAGAAGCTTCGTGCAGAGCAGAAGGCACTAAAGATAAGGATCAGGATGACTCTGATGATGACTCTGATAGTCCATCAGATCATCCTGAGGGGGAGAAACAAAGGGAAAAAGCTGCAAGCAGAGGTCTACCAGCTCCACCGGTATCAGCAGAACCGCTAAACCAAGTTCCCCCAACTCAAACCCAAGGAGGAAACCAACAACAGACCACAGAGGCAACAACCACCTCTGTGGAAATACCCTCTAAAGAAACCCCAATTCAAACCCAAATACCCGAAACAACTACAGATCAACAACAGAAGACCACAGAGGCAACACCCACCTCTGTGGAAACAACCTCTGTATTCAGAGAAGATATCACAATCCGTGAAGAATTCCAAATCCTAGCATCCTCCGAAGAAGATCAACCATCCCAATCACCAAAACCAAAATCACCAGAAGAACTCCCTTCCCCAACACCAGAAGCCGAAAAGGCAAAACCCCCATCTCCCACACCCAAAACCAGAACCAAAACCATTGCTCACAAAAGAAAACATATGAGCAAAACCATAGAAGCCTCACCTACAAAACCCACATCACCAACCAAGCCCTCAGAAGCACAAGTGACAAAACCAACAGAGGCAACCCCCACAAAACCAACAGAAGTACCTCCGTCAAAGCCCTCAGAACCCCGAAAGACAAAACCCACAGAGGCAACCCCATCTCTACAATAAGATCTACAGCCGAAGGCAAAAGATAAAGGCAAGGGGATAATGACAGAGGAACCCAAGAAGAAGAAGCCAAAGCATCAACCAGCAGAGAAATTGATGAAAAGCTCCTTCGACGTCTATGTGACACCAAAGCCAGAAGAAGAAGACTGGCTTTCGGTGCTACTCCTTTGTCAGATATACCTGTTCTGGATCCAAAGGCAAAACTCACAGAGGGTCGAGTGGCCCAAATTATGAAACAAATGGATGCTCTGCGCAGGCCCATGCCTCCACCCGGTGCACCTCCACCACAGATGGAAGAGGTAGTGTACAGATATATGTACAACAGAAGTGCCGGAGATCTTCTGCCACCATCCATTCAAGATCCAGACTTCCATGCTGGCCTCGAGAATACCTTCACAAGAACAACACCTAAGCCAAAACATCAAGTCTTCTCAGAGTCCAAAATCGACAAGGTCATATACTGTAAGTTTTCTCAAACTAGAACTACACCTAAGGTTTCCTACAACATATATAAGGTTAAAAGGGAGGACACAACCGTGACCCAATTCTCAAATGCTGATTTGAGAAATCTAAGTCCCTACGACCTACCCGACCTTCTGGACTGGACGAAAAACAACTTCACGATAGATGCACATCGAAGGGCATACAGGGTGATCAGAAAAGCCATGCGCGAGAAACTTCTGTTGTATAGCCTTGTCGACTTCCAATTAGGACGAGATCTCGGAGTAAGAAACCTAAATCTCCGACCACCAGTAAATAACTGCCCATCCTCTGAAATTCCAAACTCGATCATTACATCTCCAAGAGTTGGGTTAGTTTATCAAGATCCTGCTGGGAAGCCAAGATTGTTCGTAGAGATGGACTATCAGAAGTATGCAACAAGTACTTTGACAGAATTCAGAGCAAGCCTCGTGGAGCATAGAGGAACGGATCTCATGAATCAAGCTCTCGCAGATAGACTGATAGAGGTCATCGACCAAGTAATCAACTTCAGAACCCTCTGCATTAGTTTCTATCAAGAGCATAGAGAATTAGGATTTGACAACAGAAGTTTCAACGACTTCAAAGACGCCAACGTCTGATATCCTCTACCAACCACTGCAAATCTTTCCTTTCATAATGTAATCAAATGTAAGAGCCTCTGTCATAATTCTGTATGAAAGAAAAGTAAAATCTTTTAGGGTATTTTATTTCACCTCTTGTCATGTACTTAGCCTAGAAAACCTTGCACTTTTCAATTTTTTATTTTTCAATACTTAGGGGGAGATTGTTAGCTCCAATCTTTCTGTTTATAGAAGTATTGAAAAATAGGCTAAGTATAGAAGTCTTCGACAGAGGCTCTGACGAGTCACCGTGAAGACCGAAGCATAGAAGTCTTCGACAGAGGCTCTGCCGAGTAACCAAGAAGACCGAAGTAAGGAATCACCAGAAGACTTCAAAGCGGACAAGGCCACAGAGCCTCTGTCATACTTGATCCTTCTGACCCATCCAAATCGGCACAACCAGATCCACCAACTCAGGGGGAGAAAACCATTGAAAATGCAGGTACGCCAGTTGAGGGGGAGAAATCTGAGTTCTCCAAAAAGTTTGCATGGTGCAAGAAAAAGTTACTTGGAAGGACCAGTATCTCTAAAATTGTTAAAGCCAAACTAGCTACTCACAAAGAATCACATGATGTCTATGTGATACTTACTCGGGCTGACAACTCCATCACACCGGTAAGATTTCATGACCTTGATTCTTATGGTATGTTAGAATGGTACGAAATCGTTGAATGTCTTAAAGATTCAAAAAGTCCGAACCTCGTTGATGCAAAGATATATATCAGCGGACTTCTTGACAATCTAAAGAAGATAAGGAAAGAATTCCACCAAACCATCTTTCAAGATCTTGCTGCTATAGGAATTCTTCCTGATATCAAGAACCTGAACCTAACGCCTCCCTCAGTCCCCACAAGAAAATCTCCTTCTGTGTTATACAGACCGTATCGGGGCATTTTCTTCAACAATGCCCAAGGCACACAACAATTCTTCAGATATGAGGAGATATCTATGGCTGACTCTATCTTCCTTGAAGCCATCCTTATCATTACCCCTGACACAACTGCAATCCCTCCACTACAACATGCCATCCTAGCTGAACTACAGAAAAGGATGAATTGATCATCTTTATATGCTTTTGATATGTACTTGTAAACTTAAGATTATTGCTCTTTCAAGTTTTTAATACAAGTACATTTTTGTTAATAGCTTGTACAGTTATACTTTACCATTTCTTCTTACTTGTAAATGTCAGATACAAAAAAAAATCCAAAAAGAACAAAAAGAATGGACTATGTGAAAAGAACCCAAAAGAGTAAACAAGGGTCAAAAATGAATTATTCAGTGTTTACTTCTCAGATTCTAAGTATGGATGTCATCCTCAAATAGGGGGAGATTGTTGGGTCACTTAAGATTTGAAGATGACCTCAGTCTCTCATCTTTACACAGTTCATACTTAGAATAATTTTAGGTTCTTTTCAAGCAGGTTAATTGTATAAAAATGTTCGGTGAAGTCGAAGATCAACCGAAGAAACAAAGTAGAAGTATATCTTCAAGGCGGATTGAAGATAGATTTCTCAACCAAAGATTAAGCTGCTACTTGGGACGTCCTAAGGTTTCAGGCCAGTACAAGGTCCTAAGGTTTTAGGCCAGTACACTTGAAGAGCAAGGAAAATCTCGAAGACTTGATCTCCAGGAAATGATGGGCAGGATATGTTGAAGTCATGATCGGTAGGATATCCTTGAAGACATCCTAGGCCAGTACAAGGTCCTAAGGTTTCAGGCCAGTACACTTGAAGAGCAAGGAAAATCTTGAAGACTTGATCTCTAGGATATGATCGGCAGGATATGTTGAAGTCATGATCGGCAGGATATCCTTGAAGACATCCTAGGCCAACAGTTTACAACAGGTATATTCTGCTCTATCTGCAAAATATTTGAGATATCTTGCAATGACAGAGACATAATCCAAGGATCAGAAAAAGAGGTCTTTGGATTTGTTATCTCTTTCAAGAAAGTTCAGATTCAACAAAAGGTCAACGCTTCAAGACAAAACATACAAAGACAAAAGTACGTTCCAGTATTTTTCAGAAGAGCTGCTTCCATCCTGCCATCCAAGTGCTGCTTGACAAGTGTCCATGCATTTAATGCATGAGCACTATATAAGGAGATCATCTTCAACCTTGCAACTCAACCAGTTTACAAACTCTTCTCAAGCTTTCAAGTGATGGCGCATTACTCTCTCTCAGAAGTTCATTTGTTTTCTAAGTGTTTTACAACTGTTCTTATTCTCTGTGTGACTTTGTGTTAGATTGTTTAAGCAGATTTTATCTGTTTTGTTCCGCAACAATCTTTAAGTTTTCTATGTGTAATTCTTGATTTTAAATCAATAAAGAATTAATTAAGTGAAAAATTTTGTGTATTGTATTCAACCCCCCTTCTACAATACTTGTTTACCATTGCTAATCCATAGCTGGGACCAACAAGTGGTATCAGAGCAGGTACGTTTAATCTAATAAACTTGATCTGATCTGCAATGGCTTCATCTTCTTTGAACAATGTTTCTTCTCAAAACTCTACTGCTAATGCTGGATCATACGACAATGGCTCCATAGCCAAACCACCAAAGTTTAACCCCAATAACTTCTCTCTGTGGAAAAGTCGTATGATGCTCTTTCTTGAAGGAGTTGACAGCAGATATCCTACCATACTCAATGAAGGACCTCTTGTCCCCAAGAGTTTGGGATCGCTATAATGCTAAAAATAAAGATGAGGATGGTGACGATTCTTCTTCTGATGAGGAAGAACGAACACCAGCTACTGGGAGATACATTGTAAAGGACCCCAGTAAGTACACTGATGAAGACAAGCGTCTTGTAGCTCTTGACACTAAAGTCAGAGCCATCATTGCCCACTCTTTGCCCGATGAAGTTTATCACTCTCTTGTAAACTTTTCTACTGCTAAAGAAATGTGGTCTACTCTGTGTGTTCTTTATGAAGGAACTTCTGAAGTGAAAAAGAGCAGAAAAATCGCTCTTGTTAGAAAATATGAACTGTTTGCTCATGAAAAAGGAGAATCGCTTTCTGACTACTATAACCGTTTTAACAGCCTGCTTAATGATCTTAAGTTGTTGGGTCGCATTTATGACAATGAGGAAGTCTTATGCAAATTTATGGATTGTCTTCCTGAGTTCTGGGAAAACATCTGCACATGCATTAAGACAACCAAGGATCTTGATCATATGCCTCTCACAGCTCTTTATGGTACTCTCTTTAACTTTGAGCAAACCAAGCTCCAAAGGAAGTCTGTCATTAAAGATATCAAAAGCCCTTCCCTAGCTCTTGTGAGTGACTCTTCCAAAAGATCTGTGTGCATTCCTAGAATTACATATCCCTCTGATTCTGACCATGATAGTCAGGAAGATACCAATGATCATTCGGAGGCATATCTTAGTGATGCTGATGATGAAGGTGAGGAAACCCCCGTTGACCAACTGATAGATGGCATAGCCATGCTGGCAGGTTACTCTAAACCTAGATCCCGTTTCTCTTCTAGTAAATCTAAATTTTCTAGAAAATCTTCTCAAAACTTCCCCAAGCACTCTTCAACTGATAAATCAAATGAGGAATGCTTTAAATGTGGGAAGAAAGGTCACTTTGCCTCTGAATGCAGAAGCAAGCTTTCTGAAAAATCAAAGAACTCTTTATCCAGTCGTCCCTTTTCAAAATCTAACAGATCCAGACTCGATTCAAATCACTCCTCTTCTTAAAGATCTGGCCAACCTGGTTCCTCTGTGAACTCTGACCGTGCTGAAAAGTACAAGGCTAAATACAAAAGAGAAAAGGAGAGAAATGAACTTCTTTCCAAAAAGGGAACGGGTCTGCTGGCTGAGTATCATGACTTGGTAGATGAACCCACATCTGACATTGATAAGGACATGGCCAATATTTGTTTCATGGCAAAGATTGATGACATCAATGACTGTGAGGAAACTCCTTCCACTCTTGCTCTAGTCTCGACAGGATGCTCTTCCTCATCCACTCAGGTACATCCCTTTCACTCTCTTACTGATGCTGAAAAGATTGAAGCATTTGACTCTTTAACTGTTGACTTCCATGATGCTAAAGATGCTAAGAAAAAGGCAAATGCTCAGATAAAATCTCTTTCCTCTCAACTTCAAATCTGTCTTTCTCAACTAAAACATTTTGACAAAATCAAAGCTGAGCTTGAAGATCTGAAAACCATAAACTTCACACTTGCTAAGGAGAAAAATAAGTTGTTCAAAAGACTTAAAGAGGAACAAGAAACTGTGAAAAAATGGACTAACTCTTCTAAAAATTTAGAAAAGATTTTTAAAGACCAAATGAACTGTGGTGACAAATCTGGTCTTGGCTTTGGCAAAATGGACATTGACTCTTCCTCAACTGTTCATGCTTCTACTTCCCTTGTGCCTCCTCCACTCAATGAGTCCTCTGAACTCCACTCAAGTGATACTCATTCAATGAACTCTGTTGATCCTTCTGAAGCCTTAAAGCTTGGGATGTTCATAAAAGCTAAAGGTGATGCCTCAACTTCTGAAGTTGAAGAAGCCCAAGGCTCTAATGACCCTCCTCAACCTGTTCATGAGCTGATGAAATCCCTACACATAGATGAAGTCTCTTCCTCTGAACCTAAGCCTTCAAAGATCCTAAAGAGAGAACCTCAACCTCTTCAAAACAGATTTTCCACTTCTGACAAAGGAAAATCAGTCGTCGAGTTCCATCCCAAAAGAAAAACTCCAAAGAAATATTCTGGTAACTCTTCAATCTTTCCCATTCCTCGATCCGTGCTTTTGAAAAAGTCAGATTCCAAAGAATCCTGTCACTCACCAACCCTCATACCTTACAAAGGAATCCTAGGAACCACACCTCTTGGCTCATCCTCTTCGGCCAAGATCATAAAAATCAATGCGAAAGGTCAAAACAAGGACAGTGGTAATAATGTTAAAAAGGTTTTTATCTATAGAAAATGCTATAACTGTGGTGACACTTTTCATATGGCTAAAGATTGTCCTCTTGAGAGAATGGACAGGAACTCATCTAAAGATCTCTCTGTTTCTTCTTCTCACCCAAAAGGACCCATATCCAAATGGGTACCAAAGAACTAATTTTTCTGTGAATGCAGGTTTATGGACATCAACAGATCTGGTATCTGGATAGTGGATGTTCACGTCATATGACTGGAAACATATCTCTTCTTGTTAACTTCGTGTCGGCTAAAGGTCCATCTGTTATCTTTGGCGATAATTCTCGTGGCAGCACTAAAGGCTACGGAACTCTCTCCAATGGTTCTGTCACCTTTAATAAAGTAGCGTACGTTGAAGGCTTGATGCACAACCTCTTGAGCATAAGCCAGCTGTGTGATCTCGGTTATAAAGTAATCTTTGAACTATCCATTTACACGGTGGTTGACAAAGACATGAAAGCTGTACTTTTCGGGTACCGAAAAGAAAATGTCTATGTTATAGACATGGGACAGAGTTCATCTTCTGAAACAAACATCTGCTTTGTCTCTGAAAACTCTGCTAAAATCAGTTGGCTCTGGCACAAGCGTCTCTCTCACCTCAACTTCAAAACCTTGAACTCTCTCTCCTCTAAAGAGCTCGTATCTGGAATGCCAAAGCTGACCTTTGTGAAAGAAAAGCTGTGTGCTGCTTGTGAGAAGGGAAAACTCACAAAATCTTCATTCAAGTCCAAGCAATGCTTCTCCATTTCTCAACCTCTTCAGATGCTGCACATGGATCTGTGTGGACCAGTCAGCACTCCAAGCCTTGGTGGAAGAAGGTACATTCTTGTTATTATTGATGAATTCACACGCTACACTTGGGTATTTTTTCTCAGGTACAAAAGTGATGCTTCTGAAGAAATCATAAAGTTCATCAAAAGATCTGAAGTGATGAATGGGCAGTTGGTGAGATCTGTGAGAAGTGACAACGGCACTGAATTCAAAAACAGTGTGTTGGATGACTTCTTCAATGAAGAGGGCATATCTCAGAATTTTTCGGCTGTTCGGACTCCACAACAAAATGGTGTGGTAGAGAGAAAGAACAGGACGCTGTGTGAAGATGCCAGATCCATGCTGAGTGAATCTCACCTGCCGACCTACTTTTGGGCTGAAGCAATTAATATTGCATGCTTTACCCAGAATAGGTCCATCATTGTAAAAAGGCATAATAAGACTTCCTATGAAGTCTTTTATGGTAGAAAACCAAACATCAGTTTTCTTCATGTCTTTGGGTGTGTCTGCTACATTTTGAATGACAGAGAAAACTTGGGCAAGTTTGATCCTAAAGCAGATGAAGGCATCTTCATGGGTTACTCTCTCACCTCCAAAGCATACAGGGTCTACAACCTTCGGAGAAAATGTATTGATGAATCAATACATGTCAAGTTTGATGACCTCAAGGTATCATCTCTCTCCTCAGATGATGATGAATTAAATAGTTGGATCACCTCTTGCATTGGTGATGCTTCTCCTTCTCCACCTAACCCAACTATTCCCATACCTTCTCCTCAAAATCCCACCTCTCAAGATAATAATCCTTCCTCATCCTCACACCCTTCTTCAAACCAAGAAGAAAATCCTCTGCCGATCCAAACTTCCCTAAACCAAAATTCTCTTCAAAACACCACTCTCTCTCATCCCTCAAATATCCCTTCTTCATCAAATCCACCACATACTTCTTCTTTCACTCCTCCTCAAGATCTACCATCCACCTCTCATCCACAACCTTCTTATCCTCCAGCTTTGCCTCCTGCTATAAAATGGACCAAGGATCATCCAATTGATCAAATAATTGGTGATCAACAAGCTGGTGTTCAAACCAAAAGAGGAGTCGGCAACATCTGTCTCTATGTGAACTTTTTGTCCCTTATAGAGCCAAAGAAGGTTGAAGAAGCTCTAGCTGATCCATGTTGGATCACTGCCATGCAAGAAGAACTCTCTCAGTTTGAAAGGAACAAGGTCTAGAGATTGGTTCCTCGTCCTTCCAGAAAAACAATTATCGGAACCAAGTGGATCTTCAGAAACAAGATGGATGAAGAAGGCACTGTCATCAGAAATAAAGCCAGACTGGTTGCTCAAGGGTACAGGCAAGAAGAAGGAATTGACTATGATGAAACATTTGCTCCAGTTGCTAGACTTGAAGCAATCAGAATCTTCCTTGCTCATGCTGCATACAAGAACTTTAGAGTCTTCCAGATGGATGTCAAGAGTGCCTTCCTAAATGGAGAGCTTGCTGAAGAAGTCTATGTGAAACAACCTCCTGGATTTGAAGATCCCTCTCATCCTAACTATGTGTACAGATTGGATAAGGCTCTCTATGGCCTTAAACAAGCCCCTCGTGCCTGGTATGACACTCTAGCTGACTTTCTTCTGAAGAACAACTATACTCGAGGTAAGGTTGACAACATTCTTTTCATCAAGCAAAAATCAGGTAATCTTATTCTTGTTCAAGTTTATGTGGATGACATCATTTTTGGTGCCACCAATGAATCATTGTGTGATGAGTTTGCCTCTCTCATGATGAGCCAATATGAGATGAGCATGATGGGGGAGCTAACATTTTTCTTGGGTCTCCAAGTAAAACAATCTTCTGAAGGTATCTTTATAAACCAAAGCAAATACATTCGTGATCTTTTGAAAAAGTTTCAATTTGATACCTGCTCTCCCATGAAAACTCCTATGGCACCACCTCTAAAACTTGATGCTGATACAAATGGAGAATCTGTTGATATAACCAAGTTTAGAGGTATGATTGGGTCACTTCTTTATCTTACTGCTAGTAGACCTGATATTATGTTTGCTACTTGTCTGTGTGCGCGTTACCAAGCCAATCCTAAGAAATCTCATATGGATGCGGTTAAACGCATCTTTCGGTATCTGAAAGGTACCATGAATCTGGGTCTTTGGTATCCCAAAGACTCAGGTTTTGATCTAATGGGTTATTCAGATTCTGACTTTGCAGGATCAAAGATGGATAGAAAGAGCACTACTGGAAGCTGCCAACTCCTTGGTGGTAAACTTGTTAGTTGGTCTAGCAAGAAGCAGCACTCAGTCTCCACCTCCACGGCTGAAGCTGAATATGTTGCGGCTGGTAGCTGTTGTGCTCAAATACTGTGGATGAAGAATCAACTGAGGGACTACAATCAGATCTATTCTCAAGTCCCAATCCTGTGTGACAACTCCAGTGCAATTGCCATTGCAAACAATCATGTGCTTCACTCCAGATCCAAGCACATTGATATTCGGTATCACTTCATAAGAGATCACATCTCTAAAGGTGATATTGAACTGCATTTCATCCCCACCGATCTTCAACTGGCGGATCTCTTCACAAAGCCTCTTGAAGAACCTCGGTTCAAGTTTCTCTTAGGAGAACTTGGTATGTTAAATTTAGATATATAGTTTGGTTAAAAAAATAAAAAAATATATATAAAAAAAATAATAAAAAAAAATAAATAAATCAATATATATATACATATATATAATAATTTTTTTTTTCAGTTAGACATTTCAAGTACTGATATTTTATCAGTTACAAGAAAAGCCCATTTTTTTCCCTTCTTTTCTATTTTTACCAATCCCAATACAACCCTTACCTTTTACCCCATACACTAAACACTTACCTTTTTACCACTCTCAATCCAAGTCAACTCCAATCCTAACCATCCATCTCTTACCTATCCATTTTTACCTTTAAATCCACACCACACCTTTTCCATCTAAACAAAAACAACCTACCCTAACACCTTTCCCTATACTCACAACCTAAGATCTAACCCAACCCAACTTCTCGTATCCCTTCTACATAATTTTGGTGATCTCCTACTCTTACCCACATCTCCAAAACTCACCTCTCTCATAATCTCACATTCCTCCCACCCTTGCCGCCGATCACGCCGACGCCAACTCCACCGCCGACACCTGCCGCCGACAGCACGCCCGCCGACGCCGGCTGCTGCTGCTGATCCCACCCACCGACCCCCCCCCCCCCCCCCACCGACCCCCCCCCCCACCGACCACCCCCCCACCGATCCCCCCCACCGACCCCCCCCCCCCCACCGACCCCCCCCCCCCCCCACCGATACATCACCCACCGACCCCCCCCCCCCCACCGATACCCCACCCACCGACCCCCCCCCCCCCACCCTGCCACCCCCCCCGGAAAAAAAAAAAACCCTTCCCATATCCCTTTTCTTTTTTTTTAGGACTCACTCCCATCTCTCTCTCCTACTTTACTATTCCCCATATATCTCATCCTACCTCAACCCTAAATCTATCATCTCCCATCACACTCCACCTCCTACATCTTATTACCCACCATATATTTTATTCCCTCTTCTTCTTATTACCCATCTTTACCCACTATAATACCCCTTCTCCTCCCATTTTCTTTTCACACATCTCTATCTTCTCTTTTTTTTTCTCTCCATTTCTCAAGATGACATCCTCTTCTTCTCCTCCTAAATTCACTCATGCAGATTTAGTCTTCAACTCTTGCAATCATCTTGCAAGATTTGCTAATGACCCCAACCATCCAGAACACAATCCTGTCTCCTTTTTTCTTCAACAGTCTCCTCTCCAATATGCCTTCACCAAAAGCCTCAAAATGAGCAAAGTGCTTCTGGGAAATTTCTGGGTTTCTTGCTTCTATGATGAAGCCACTGCACATATCAAGGCCTCCATTCTTTCTGATACTGAACCTGATCTCAGCTTTGGGGTTGAAGACATTAGGTCTGCTCTACATCTTCCAACTTTTCCTTCTTATGAAAAGTTTCCTCTTGGCAAAGATGCTGCATCTCTTTTGGACATTGAACATGGTGAGGTGGTCAATGCAATCCAGTACGCATCCAAAGACGGTGATAAAGGGCCTGGCACTCTCATGCGCAAAAACATGGGTCCGGTATGGAACTTCTTCTTTACTCATATCCTTCTATGCCTTAGTCGTAAAACAAGCGGTTATGACCAAGTTCCATCCTATGTCACCAAGCTTGCCCATGCTCTTATGTTTCAAAGACGGATCGATTTCGCCAAATATTTCTTTGATGAAATAGTTAGTGTGATAGACAGTTCCAAGAGGCCGCATGTTGCATATCCCAGGTTTCTTTCTCTCATCATTTCTCAAAAGCTGGCTGCTGCTCTTAAAGCTGATCAAAAGTCAGCTACTCCCAAGTTTGTGTATGACTACTCTCCATCAACTGTCACCAAACAAATTCTGCAACGCGACCAGGATGGAATCACCATTCTTCCAGGTATGTCTTCCTTCATTAACACTCCCAATCTACAATGGGGAGATGCCCGGGACCCTCGTCCTGTTATGGCTTCCTTCACTGTAGTGGACCCGTCTCCCCCTCCCCGAGTGAAACCGCCAAGCAAATCAAAAAAATCTAAAGCTTCCGGTAGCTCCGCACTCGCTTCTATGACTATGCCACCAAAATCACCTTTGGTGGCTACCCAAGTCAACAACCCTTCCAAGAAGCGGAGTCACTCCTCATCCCCCCTTAAGTCTCATCCAAAGAGGCATAAGGATCCTTTGAGGGCCATAACCACCCATCCAGCAACAGATTCTCAACAATCTGAAGCTGTTGAAATTGTCCCAACCAGGCCCAGGGAATCTGCTAACCTCTTAGCTAGCTCCTCCGTCTCCTCCCAACAGGTTTCGGTTGAATGTTTGGAGACCCACAATGCTCCTTCTTCTACCAACTTATTGGTGGTTGAAGATGACTTGGGTCTCTCTCCAGCCCAAGGTACTGCTTTCTCACTGCACGGCCTATCACACGATCGCTCTGCGATCGATGTTTCTGCACGACCCCCTACGGGTCCTACATGTTTACTTGACTTTCTTGTTGAAAAGTCTCCAGGTGATCCTCCTTCTCACTCAGCAACTGCCACCGAAGAAGTTAAGTTGTCTTCTTCCAAAGACAACTCAATTGAGCATTCAAGCTCTAATGTTGCTGGTTCATCCACCACTCTACCACTTTCTGGGGATCCTGCAGACGATCCTATCCTTAATATGCTGGTGATGTCATCCTCTCCTTCATCTTCAAGGTCTTCGTCTCCTCGTCTTCCTCCACTTATTGGAGCCTCAACCACCAGATATGTAGCACGCCAACTTGACTCCATCCAGGATTCCATCTCAAGCTTACAATCTCAGGTTCAGTCTCTCCTAGCCTCAAATGCCAGTCTCACTCTATCCATGACTGCCATGCAAGCTGCCTCAAATGCTCGTGACCAAGATGTTCATAGGCTCCAATCTGAACTTCAAAGCCAAAAGGACATCAACTCTCAGCTTCTCAGTTCTCTTACATCTCTTCATCACAAGATGGATGCTCTTCCTGAAGATCAGGCTCGCACACTCACCACCTTTGCTGGATGGGTGAAACGTTATTACATGTCTGTCGCTGAGGGGGAGAAAAGCTCAGACAAATTTACCAGCGACCGACCGGGTTCCTCTGTAACACCTGATCCTTCTGACCCATCCAAATTGGCACAACCAGATCCACCAACTCAGGGGGAGCAAACCATTGAAAATGCAGGTACGCCAGTTGAGGGGGAGAAATCTGAGTTCTCCAAAAAGTTTGCATGGTGCAAGAAAAAGTTACTTGGAAGGACCAGTATCTCTAAAATTGTTAAAGCCAAACTAGCTACTCACAAAGAATCACATGATGTCTATGTGATACTTACTCGGGCTGACAACTCCATCACACTGGTAAGATTTCATGACCTTGATTCTTATGGTATGTTAGAATGGTACGAAATCGTTGAATGTCTTAAAGATTCAAAAAGTCCGAACCTCGTTGATGCAAAGATATATATCAGCGGACTTCTTGACAATCTAAAGAAGATAAGGAAAGAATTCCACCAAACCATCTTTCAAGATCTTGCTGCTATAGGAATTCTTCCTGATATCAAGAACCTGAACCTAACGCCTCCCTCAGTCCCCACAAGAAAATCTCCTTCTGTGTTATACAGACCGTATCGGGGCATTTTCTTCAACAATGCCCAAGGCACACAACAATTCTTCAGATATGAGGAGATATCTATGGCTGACTCTATCTTCCTTGAAGCCATCCTTATCATTACCCCTGACACAACTGCAATCCCTCCACTACAACATGCCATCCTAGCTGAACTACAGAAAAGGATGAATTGATCATCTTTATATGCTTTTGATATGTACTTGTAAACTTAAGATTATTGCTCTTTCAAGTTTTTAATACAAGTACATTTTTGTTAATAGCTTGTACAGTTATACGTTACCATTTCTTCTTACTTGTAAATGTCAGATACAAAAAAAATCCAAAAAGAACAAAAAGAATGGACTATGTGAAAAGAACCCAAAAGAGTAAACAAGGGTCAAAAATGAATTATTCAGTGTTTACTTCTCAGATTCTAAGTATGGATGTCATCCTCAAATAGGGGGAGATTGTTGGGTCACTTAAGATTTGAAGATGACCTCAGTCTCTCATCTTTACACAGTTCATACTTAGAATAATTTTAGGTTCTTTTCAAGCAGGTTAATTGTATAAAAATGTTCGGTGAAGTCGAAGATCAACCGAAGAAACAAAGTAGAAGTATATCTTCAAGGCGGATTGAAGATAGATTTCTCAACCAAAGATTAAGCTGCTACTTGGGACGTCCTAAGGTTTCAGGCCAGTACAAGGTCCTAAGGTTTTAGGCCAGTACACTTGAAGAGCAAGGAAAATCTCGAAGACTTGATCTCCAGGAAATGATGGGCAGGATATGTTGAAGTCATGATCGGTAGGATATCCTTGAAGACATCCTAGGCCAGTACAAGGTCCTAAGGTTTCAGGCCAGTACAAGGTCCTAAGGTTTCAGGCCAGTACACTTGAAGAGCAAGGAAAATCTTGAAGACTTGATCTCTAGGATATGATCGGCAGGATATGTTGAAGTCATGATCGGCAGGATATCCTTGAAGACATCCTAGGCCAACAGTTTACAACAGGTATATTCTGCTCTATCTGCAAAATATTTGAGATATCTTGCAATGACAGAGACATAATCCAAGGATCAGAAAAAGAGGTCTTTGGATTTGTTATCTCTTTCAAGAAAGTTCAGATTCAACAAAAGGTCAACGCTTCAAGACAAAACATACAAAGACAAAAGTACGTTCCAATATTTTTCAGAAGAGCTGCTTCCATCCTGCCATCCAAGTGTTGCTTGACAAGTGTCCATGCATTTAATGCATGAGCACTATATAAGGAGATCATCTTCAACCTTGCAACTCAACCAGTTTACAAACTCTTCTCAAGCTTTCAAGTGCTGGTGCATTACTCTCTCTCAGAAGTTCATTTGTTTTCTAAGTGTTTTACAACTGTTCTTATTCTCTGTGTGACTTTGTGTTAGATTGTTTAAGCAGATTTTATCTGTTTTGTTCCGCAACAATCTTTAAGTTTTCTATGTGTAATTCTTGATTTTAAATCAATAAAGAATTAATTAAGTGAAAAATTTTGTATATTGTATTCAACCCCCCTTCTACAATACTTGTTTACCATTGCTAATCCATAGCTGGGACCAACATATCTTTTAGTTCGTTAAAAGCGCTTCCGCATTATATCTTGTTTGAACTATTAGATAGAATCATCATTGTTAAGCAAAACAGGAACCAACAACTTTCTTCAACGTCCTAAGGCATCGTGTTCTTCATTACCTTAACCCAACACCCATTGACATGAATCGGGAACCTATCGAGTTTCGATTGTGAACCGAAGAACAAAAGAAAGTGTGTCACGTCTCCACACCTTCACGGTCACTCATGTATTCTTCTTCATTAATAATGTATCATTCAGTATGAATAATACATCATTCAGGGTGAATAATACATGATTTATGAATTCGTTTATTATTCATCCTGAATGTTATATAATTAATCCTGAATATTGTATTATTTATCATGAATAGTGAATGAACGTTCACATTTGTTATTCATACTGAATGTGAACACTTAGAGATGTGCATACATATTCATAAAGAGTAAAACCAAGTTTCGATTGTGAATCGGAAAACAAAAGAGAGTGCGTCATGTGTTCACACCTTCACGGGTCATTCATATATTATTCATCATAAATAATGTATCATTCAGGATGAATAATACAACATTCAAGGTGAATAATACAGGATTCATGTTTAATAATACATGAATCAGGAATTCGTGTATTATTCATCATGAATGTTGTATTATTCATTTTTGAATACTGTGTTATTGAACGTTCCCTTTTGTTATTCATACTGAATATAACACATAAATAATATTTCACGTAAAAACAGTTAAAATGAAAAAAAAAAACTATATCGAGATGGATGTCATATCGAAGAGCACGAAATTCTCGTTTTTTTGATATAATTTGTTTGATTAAAATATTAGTAATTTTTAGGATAATTTATTTTAAACTTTAAGGGGGTAAAAAAATTTAATTAAAAAGGAAAATAAAAAGTCAAAGATGGTAGGCGCTAATTTAAATTTCCAGATTTGACCATAATCACTTCTCAATTGTTTCATTAAGTTTTAACCATTGATTAATTTTCCAAATCTTGATCAATGGTTGTGACTTGTCCTCATGTTCACAATTGAAAATGAGTTTTCATTTGAACCCACCCCTATATATATATATATATATATATATATATAGAGGCCCACTATTTTATAAACTTTTTTTTGGTGTAAACTTTGGATTTCATAGGTTTTGTTGATGAAATTGTTTCATGAAATTGTTTATTTTGATGAAATTGTTTCATATCATTCATTATTGATGAATTGTTTCATATATTTGTGTTTTTTATGTAGTTTCATATATTTTTTTCATTCCTATGAAACTGTTTCATATATTTTTTTAGTTTGGTGAAACTTTGACGTTTTTACATAAAAAAAAACACAAATATATAAAACAATTTCATCATGAAACGAATGATATGAAGCACTTTCATCAAAATAAACAATTTCATAAAACACTTTCATCAAGAAAATCTATGAAATCCAAAGTTTACACACATTTAGAGGTTTACAATTTATTATCCCTCTATATATATATATATATGTATATATATATATATATATATATATATATATATATATATATATATATATCTAATACTATATAAGTTTATAGTCTTGTTGATGATAAGCATATGATGAAAACAAAAACAGAACATATACGTGGAATTTCTATGAACAAAACAACAACGAATTAAACCAAGTCTTACTCATTTTGGTTATCGGTTAGTTCAGAAAATGTTAAAACCGAATAAATTGAATCAAATAAACAGGTCATACAACACCCTAATATAAAGGGACAACAAACTTACATTTTCAAGCCTTAAACTATGATCCTACCTTTCTCTCTCTCTATCTATCTCTCTCTCTCTCTACAAAACAGATTGGCTTTTCCGACGGCCAAATCCGTCGGAAAACGACATTACCGACGGATTTTCGACGGATAAGATTGTCGAATAGTGCCTGGCCAGAAAATGAAATTTCCGTCGGAAATCCGTCGATCCAATTTTCCTAATTTTTAAACTCGACACGTTTAATCAGATTTTCTTAATTTAAAAAATTAACTTTCCGACGGATTTTTATTATATTTTTATAATTTGATAATTAAAATAGTTTTTATTTATATATGAAAAAAAATCAAAAAACATTTCCGCCGGAATATTCCGTCGGATTTTTTTTTTAATAATTATAAAAACAATTAATTTTTTAGTGGGAAAAATCCAAAAAACATTTCCGACAGAATATTCCGTCGGAAATTATTATTATTATTATTTTTTATTTTTTTTAATAATTATAAAAATAATTATAAATTAAAATTATAAATTTCTGTAAATGCTTAAAAACTGCTAAAATCTAAATGCAAATACCGTAGATTAATTAAAGCCCTCCAACGAGTTCTTGTGCATAATAAATACAAATTCTCCTAATTGTTAGATAAACAGAATTTAAATACGTTAGTTCAAGTAACAAGAGTTTAACAACCAAACATCAACACTATGGTGGGGGAGGCGGAAACTGGGATGGAGTAAACTGACTTTGGCTTAACCTTTTCACCAAATCCATCACGTCATGATGCTCCTTCTTGCGGACCTCTTCTATTTGGCGCATCTCCTCCATCTCCTTCATGCAGACCTCTTCTTGTCGGCGCATCTCCTCCCGGTCCTTCTCGCGGGCCTCTTCTGATTGTTGCAGTCGGGCCTCTAATGCTTGAATCTAAAAACACAAAAAATATTATAATGAATTATATACGATTAGATAAACATTATACAAATAAAACAATCCTAACGTTTGCCCAACAAATGACAACCCAGACTAAAACGGCGATATATATACCAACATTTAAACTAAAACAATTATAATTTTTCCCAACAAATGGCAACCAAAACTAGACGTGTATATATATATAGTAACATTTTAAGTTAAACAATCGTAATGTTTCCCGAACAAACTAGATAAAGATTTGTAATTAAAGGTAAACAATTATAAAGTTATAGGTATTCTACACTTACCGCAATCCGGCCATCCCTCGAAGTCACGTAATCCCCTATTGACCCGCCATCCGAAAAAGATGACGCTTATACATCCATCCTCTGTCGGTATTAGTTGACAGCTACAAATTGGCCAAAGTGTGATTAGTATTTACATATATACGTTTATAGACTTGAAATAAAGTTTAACCTAATCTTTAGAATAATATTTCTACGAAAAATTCGGTATGACCCAATCGTAAATACATGTTTTGCCATTTTTATAATTTGTACACTTGTATATACATACCATTAATTGTACCCAAAAATTACATATATACATGGAAACCCATGGTAACTTACAGTTCAAAAATAGAGATGTAAACTGGACCAAAATGAAAGTGCATCTCTTCCATGAAAAGGAGTATTGACTACCATTAAACATGTGAATTTATTTTACTACCTTGGAAGCTTTTTGACTTGTCGGGAAAAAGGAGTATTGACTACCATTAAACATGTGAATTTATTTTACTACCTTGGAAGCTTTTTGACTACGACAAGTTAGAAGGTCAAGAGAATTTGCTTCATAAAGAAATATATGGTGAAACAACCCTATCTATAAAAGTGTCAGATTTTTATTCTTTGTTATACTGTAGTAAACTACTAATAAATAATGCATTAGACCGATTTTGCTTGTCACCTATTACTCAAATGAAGCTAAAAGGAATAACTTTTTACCGTATTTAAGTTAACTTCAACAAAGTATCTAATCTTGGTGCCTTAATTTACAGTATCACAACATCATACCTGATGTAGAGGACTTTCTGTGGTTGAAGCCCAGTATTATGAAGGTAAAAGTATTTATCAGCTTCTCTAAACGGAGCACCATACTTAGGGTAGTCATAGAACTTGGTAAGCTTATCATTAAGTTTTCCCCTCGTCTCACACTTCTTAAGCACAGATTCAGTCAAATCCACCTGCTTTTTCACAAATTCTTTCACCTCTTCAGAATCTGGATCTTCAAGCCTGAAAATAAACATTCCATAGCAAAATATAGATTCCACAATCAGATTTAATACACTCTTCTTCAGTCCTGAAAAAAGGAGATGCCTCTGTGGCCATATTTGAAATTAACATGCATTCTAAAGTTTCCAAAAAAGACGTTGATCATAATCTTCGGACTTTATAACAATTAACAAGCACAACAAAATGGAAATTTCAAATAACTTCAAAATAATTAAGAACTAAAAGAATGATAGTCTTAAGTCTTAACCACGTAACATCCTTATCGATATATCATTGAAAATGTACTTGAAATCTAGAAAACTTAGTCACAGGAAGTACTAGAAATAGAAAAAAGTTTGCATTTAGTTTGAAACAAAATCCATATAACCACATAATCCATATCTGTATCAAAGTTCTTTTCACTTGAATCAACGTACCAATCCATTTGGCAAAGAAGGGCTACAACAAACTCCAGATAAACGAATTCTACAATTTTCAAGTAAAACTATAAATTTGGGCAACGATTACTCAAACAGTGTACAAACTCGTACACCTTTTTTCCGTTTTCGAAACAGATTTAAAATCAATCAGTAGATAAATAAAAATA
Source organism: Saussurea involucrata (assembly GCA_033807775.1). Taxonomy (NCBI): domain Eukaryota; kingdom Viridiplantae; phylum Streptophyta; class Magnoliopsida; order Asterales; family Asteraceae; genus Saussurea; species Saussurea involucrata. The sequence goes on from CM066323.1 coordinate 56,555,305, forward strand.
AAAATAAAAAAGGAGATAGAGTAACATTGTACCATCGATAAGGATCAGGAACAGGGACGCCATGGTAGGTATCGATGACAGATTCATCACGGCGGACGGAAGGATATTGAAGAGGTTCGTCGAAGAGAGAGATAGAACCCATTGAAGAGAATAAGCGGAAAGAACGAAATTTGCAGTCCAAGTGTTCGACGTAAATCCAATTCGGTGGTGGTGTAGACCTAACCCCAGGGCCGGTCCTTAGGTTTCTGATGCTCAGGACAGGAAGCGAAAAAAAAGCCCCTAATATCTATAATTAAAGTAGCGTATGGAGCAATATAAAAACCCATGTCTGGTTTCTCTCTAACCCACTTTCTTCCTAATTTATACCATTCTACACTAGAATTCTAATGGCAAATTTTCATTTTCATTCCATCCATCTTAGTAAATCATTGAAGTTTGGAGGGTCAAATTCTACAACTTATAGAAAAAGGTTATCTTGATGCCTAAACAAGACACATCATGATTGAACTTTTAGGCATAGTTTCAATAGGACCATCAATATTGTATCCGCTTATACAACCTTTAAAGGTTTCTTGAACACGTAATCCAACTTTAGTAGTGTCCAAACGTGTTGTAGATAATTCTTATGGATCATATCTTAAGAATTGCTCATAAGTGGCACATCGAGATTTTCTAAACAATAGATTTACATTGAACTTAAGAAGTTTATATTCTGCCCGTATAAGAGTCTACTGATTGATGAGGTTTGTTTAGTGCAAAACATGTCTTCTTTGTCATTACCGATTTAAGTATACGAACACAATTCAAATACCAACTCCCAAAATTTCTAGTTTATGTTTATATATTCTTCAGATTGGATTCTATGAGATCCTAAAGCTAGAGTCGCCTTCCTATGATGTCGTAGATGAGGCAGTGTCAAGTGTCAACTATTTTGAACATAACAAAACGTTTTGTTTTTTGATTTATTAATCTGGAAGTTAGAAGGTTTTTAGCCTTGTTTAAATGCTAGAGCAAGACAATGTTATGTTATGTTTTCTCAGTTTCCTTCATCTCCGATCCCAAAACTTCAAAGTCTCTCCAAAGTCGTTAAAAACCACCAAACTATATCACAAAATCAGGATTACCGAACTGAGAAAAACACTAGAAACCACCAAACTAAATTCTTTAAGCTTTAACATAACAATCAACTACAACACAGTAAATAAAACTTGATTTAAAATCTAAAAAACAAACAAGAAACAATAATGAATAAACCTAATATAACACTAAAAAAATAAAACCTAAATCAGAATTCAGAAGTTAGAAATCTAAAACCTAAATAAAACACTAAAGAAATTACCTCAGTAGAATTCAGAAATAATTCGAGAAAGCCAGAGAGGATAGTCGAGAGGGGCAGTGGGCAGAGGGCAAGACCCAAGAGTGAAGCCTGAATAGACGACCGTGAAGAGAGAGCAAAGTTCGAGACTTCAATCTTTGATAGTTCGATGTTCATGCTCCGTGTTCGTCAATAGACAATCGCTTGTTCAGACTGTTCATGAATCGTGAAGGCGAGGCTGAGAGAGAGGCGAGTGGGAGACGAGAGTTTGAACTTGGTCGTACGTGGATGGCGGGATCATTGACGGTAAAAGAAATTCTAATTGGGGGCAGCAAGAGGAAGCAACAAAATAATGTAATTCCATGGAAGCAGGCAACGAAACAGACCACAGAAACCAAGAAGCAACAAAATGAAAAGGAACAGAAAACAAACTCACTGCACAGCCGGAGATGGAGAAGGAGCAGCGGCAAATCTCCGGTTGTCGGAGATGATTAGAACAATTTCTTTCTACCGCAAGTCTCCAGTTGGAAGAAGGATTTCTTTCTTGCACGATGAAGAAGAAAGAGAGTTGAGAGAGGGTGTTTAGGGTTCTGTGGGTGAAAGTCTGAAAGAGGTTTTGAGGGGGAAAGTCTGAAAGAGGGAGGGAAACCGTGAAATTTTAGATTTGTAAGTATTTTAGTTTTATTAAATAAAATAAAAAAATTAAATTTATAAATTTCCGACGGAATTAAAAAAAATTATTTTTCGTCGGAAATCCGTCGGAAATTAATAAATTTGATTTTTTTATTCAATATAATAAAAAAATATGATAATTATTATTTTGTAATTTTAATTTTATTCTTAGTATTATTTACTATATTATTATTATTATTATTATTAAATAATACTAATAATATCATTATTACAGGTTAAAACAAAAAAAATGAATTAAACCCGTTAAAGTCGAACAAAACCGAATAAAAACCATCTTGAACCGTTATAATTGAATAAAACTTATTTAAAACTCAAATGAATCGAACAACCCAATAGATCCATTAAAACCAAATTGAACCGATATAAGCCTATTAGAACCTATCATAGTTCAATAGAACCCATTAAACCTATTAGAACGCATTATGATCGTTTGTGACTTATTAAGGCACAATAACACAAGTCATGGCTTGTGTGTTCGTGTATACGTATCGAGTCCATAGATGCATGTGTGGTGTATTACGGTCAATTAGACAGCTAAGAACCAATAGACTCCGATATGAACCACTAAAAAAACCATTATAAGCCATTATCCTATTTTATGACTTATTAAGGCCCAATAATACAAGCGGTGACTTATTACATGCTTGGATACACGTATCGACTACATATATGTATGTGTTGTGTATTGTGATCAATTAAACAACTAACCATCACTATACCTCGATATGAACCACTAAACCACCATTATAGTCAAATATGACATTTTATAAATTATTAGGTCCAAATAACACAAGTAGTGACTTATTACGTGTTTGTGTACATTTCTGGACTACATAGATGCATGTGTTGTGTATTAGGGTCAATTAGACAACTAACCACCATTAGACCCCTATATGAACAACTAGACCACCATTATAGCCAATTATGACTTATGAACACTCAATAACACAAGTGGTTACAATTACGTGCTTGTGTACACGTATCGACTACATACATGCATGTGTTGTCTATTAGGGTAAACTAGACAACTAACCACCATTATACCCCCACCTGAACCACTAAACCACTATTATAGCCTAATATAATATTTTACGACTCATTAAGGCCCAATATAATACCACATGTGATTTATTACGTGTATGTGTGTAAATATGTATTACAAATATGCATGTGGAGTGTAGTTGGTTCGATAAGACAATTAAGACACACTATAGTCAAATACCAACCACTAAGCCATAATAAACCCCACAAAGACTGTTAGACCCAGATTGATCAGGTAACAACGATTCAATGAGAAATAACAAGAACGATTAATGATTTCAACTTGTCATCCCTTTCACATTCAAGAATTAAGATAGTTACAAATATTGGAATGGAAATCCTAACTATCTCTCTCTAAACAATTAAGCTCTCGATGAATATGTGAATCGATTATCGAACGTCTAACGTAATTCTAAGGTTAAGACTAACCTTATATACTTAGGCCTTAGACAACAAGGTCCAAACCCATTAAACACAAAGCTAAGCCCAAATAACCTAATCTAAGCCCTTTTATAATTAAAGGCTTTTACAAAAAGATTAATTAAACAAATTATGCTCTAAACTAATTATTTATATATCTTTCTAATATGTAGGACATTTATGGTCCTAACAATCTCCCCCTAAAGATATATAAATAAAAATCGGTCTTGAAATCTTCAAGTCTTGATCTTCTCTTCTGCTTGAATCTTTGAACACTTCGGTGTTGCTTGACTTCATGTCTTTTCAGCGCTCCCCCTTGAATAAAGCTCTTGGTCTTCATATCTTCAACTTTGTAAACGGATTCGGTGAACAATGAATTTGTCTTTGAACCGCGAGTTGACTTTGCTTTCAGCTTCAGCTTGTAGAACCAATATGCTCGATGGAGGAAATGGGGGCGAACACCACTTGATGAAGGATGAAAAGAATTTACCACTTGTAGGCACTTTGAACTCTTTTCGCTTTGAGCTCTTTTCGGAACTGTTACTCCCCCTCGGCTGATACTCCCCCTCGGCTTTTGCATGGGGACTTCTTTACTCCCCCTCGGATTTTGCTAACTCCCCCTCAACTTGATATGCGGTGTCTTTGAATCTGTACCCTTTCTCCCCCTCATGATGAGTAGGAGAATCCGGAGCATCATGTATGATCAAAGACAATAGTAGCGAGTAGCAAAAAATGCAGATAAAACTGTTGGGTCATCAAGATTTGAAGATGACCTCATGATCTCCTTTTATACTTTGAAAAACATTTTATACTTAGAGAAATTTTGGATGCATGGTTCTTTGTAATGGCTTGTACAAGATATCAAATGTTTGGTGAAGTCAAAGATCAACCAAAGTCAAGATTAAAGATTCTCTCATTGTGGAAGTGAAAGATCTTTTCTCAAACATACAAGTCATTGTTCACCGAAATTGTTCTCACAATTTCGGTGGTATTTCCACCGAAACTTCTCTCTATTTCGGCCTAGTCTCAAAGAAGCTTTTCCCAAAGATGATGTCATATATCTCAAAGATGATGTCACATATCTCAAAGATGTGTCACATATCCCAAATGACATTTCGGTGGGACCTCAAAGAAGCTTCAAAGATGTTTTCTCCAAAGATGTGTCACATATCTCAAGTTTCCATCGGTGGTGCTTTTCTTGAAAGAAAATCTGAGAAGCAAAAGGAGACAAAAGTGAGAGACATAATAAGACAAAATGAGAAGCAAATTCATTTTGTCTTGGAAGAAATCTTACAACCTTTCTTCGGTGGTGCATTTGTTGAAAGAGATTTTGAGAAGCAAAAGAAGACAAAACTGAGAGACATAAGAAGACAAATTGAGAAGATATTTTCTACATGGATAAAGTGACCTTCTGTCTTATTATCCATTTTCAGCTAAGGTCCCTGTTATCTGCTCAAGCTACTCTGTCTGCACCTAGTAAAAGGTGACAAGGACTTCACAACTTTCCAGAAGTCAACATCCTCAGCAAGTGTGAAGATGACAAGTGTCTCAAGCATTCAATGCTTGCACACTCCTTGTCACTATAAAAGGAAGAGCTCTCCATACTGAAATACACACATCTTGAGAGACTTTGAAGATTACTGTGAGCTCTTGATATTCTACGCAAACTGGAAGAATTCTCTAAGTGCAAGAATTTCCAGTTTGCTTGAAAAACTTTATAGCTTTGTTCTAAGTGTTCTTAGTTATTTTGTTGTATACTTTGTGTAAGATTGTTAGAATAGTTTATCTGTTCTTTTCCGCAACAGTCTTAAGTTTTCTATGTGTAATTCTTGTTGAAAGATTTTCAATAAAAGAATTAAAATTGTGAAAATTTTGAGTATTGTATTCAACCCCCCCTTCTACAATACTTGTTATAGCCATCTGGGACTAACAAGTGGTATCAGAGCAGAAAGTTTAATCCCATAAACTTGATCTGCGATGGCTGCCTCCTCTTCTTCAACTATTGAAAACTCTTTTCAAAATAACTTTTCTGAAAATGGCTCCATTTCAAAACCTCCTAAGTTCAATGCTAACAACTTCTCTTTGTGGAAAAGCCGCATGATGCTGTTCATGGAAGGAGTGGATACTAGATATCCAACCATTCTCCATGAGGGACCCTTTATCCCCAGAGTTTGGGCTCGCTATGAAACGCAGAGGCCGGGTAAAGAAACCATGGAAAAAGATGATTCTAATGATTCGTCTGATGAAGAAAAATCTGCTGCTACTGGTCGTTACATTCTTAAAAATCCTAAGAAATATACTGATGAGGAAAAACGACTTGTGTCTCTTGATTCTAAAGTTAGAACTATCATTGCTCTCTCTCTTCCTGATGAAGTGTACCACTCTCTGGTAAATCTCTCTACTGCCAAAGAGATGTGGTCCACTCTGTGTGTTTTGTACGAAGGTACAAATGAAGTTAAAAAGAGCAGAAAAATTGGTTTTGTTAGAAAATATGAACTCTTTTCTTATGAGAAAGGAGAATCTCTCTCCAACTACTATAATCGCTTTAACAGTCTTCTTAATGATTTAAAGCTGTTAGGTAGAGTGTATGACAATGAGGAAGTCCTGTGCAAATTTATGGACTGTCTTCCCGATTTTTGGGAAAATATCTGTACTTGTATAAAGACAACCAAGGATCTTGATCATATGCCTCTTACTGTTCTTTATGGTACTCTTTTCAACTATGAGCAGACGAAACTGCAAAAGTTTATAAAGAACTCTTCTCTAGCTCTCCTGAGTGACTCTTCCAAAAAGACTAAGTGTTTTCCAAAAATCACCTACCCATCTGACTCTGACCATAATAGTCAAGAAGATCCCAATGATCATTCAGAAGCATATCTTAGTGATGCTAAGGATGAATGTGAGGAAACTTCAGCTGATAAATTATCTGATGAAATGGCCATGTTGGATGGGCACTCTAAATCCAAATCTCATCTCTCTTCTGGAAAATCTAAGTTCGATAGAAATTCATCCTCTTCTCTCTCCAAACACTCTCCTTTATATAAATCTAATGAGGAATGTTTTAACTGTGGTAAAAAGGGTCATTTTGCTTCTGAGTGTAAAAGTAGAAACCTTGAAAGACTTAGAAGTGCTTCCCACCGATTTTCCAAAAATTTCAGCCAATCTTCCTCTTCTGCAAATTTTGACCGGGCTGAAAGATACAAGGAGAAATACAAGAGAGAAAAGGAAAGAAATGAAAGACTTGTCAGAAGAGGAAAGGGTCTGCCTGCTAAATCTTATGATTTGGCAGATGAACCCACATCTGAAAGCGAATGACTCCTCAACTGCTCTTGTATCAGCTAAGTGCTTCTTCTACTCTTCACAGGTACATACTATGTGTTTTATCTATCTTTTATGAATTCTCTTATTTCAAACTCTTTTGCTATGTGTTCATAATTTCTGCCATCACATCTGAAAACATAAATTTTGGAAATTTTATTTGGCTAGTCTCTGGGTGTTGTTTCTGTCTTAAAAGGAAATCCTCCAAAATTTTTCCAAAAATAACTTTATGACTTCTCATACCGATTTTCTTCTTAAATCTGTGAGTTTCAAAATGTCCAATTCAAAAGAAAGAATTTATGTACTCCCAATTTTTGAAATATGAATTCTATGTGATGCACCCTCATTCTTTGTTATCTCTTCAAAATCTTTGAGCAAAAGTTAGGAAAAATGTCAAGTTTCTAAAAGGAACTCTCTTTATAGAAAATGCTATATCTGTGGTGATATTTCTCATTTTGCCAAAGACTGTGTGAAATAAAGAATTATTCTGAGTGATATAAATTCTTGTCATTCTTTTTCTTCTAACCCAAAAGGACCCACCTTCAAAATGGGTACCTGGAAATTAAATTCTTTGTGATTGCAGATTTTGAGCTGGGCAGATGGATCTATGTGAACAAGTGAGAAAGTTGACAAAACCTTCAAGATCTCCTTGTTTTTGAAAAGCCTCCCAGTTCTCATCTTACTGCTCTACCCACTAAAGAATAGGCGTTGTTTAGGATGCATTGGTTTAGGGTATTGAAATTATTATTATGATTATTATATTATTATTATTATTATTATTATAAATATGTATATATATACATACTTTCGGTTTCACCGATGTGTATATATATATATATTAAAATAATAATAAATAATAATAATAATAATTTAATAAAACTAATTACTAATTTCTTCCACCAAAATACTTTCTTACCATGCAATCTCACGACCACCGAAAAGTACAAAATCTGGTATCACCTTTTCTTAAAACCACCAAAATTGAATTTCATCCACCGAAATTCAAATTTCATCCACAATTTTTTTTTAAACCATTTCCCCATTCTTCACCGAATTCATTTTTCTCTTTCACCGAATCTTGTTCACCAAATTTCTTTTCCACCCTTCTACCCTTATTTTCTGCTGAGAAGAAACCCAACCAGCCCACACCGATTTTCTTTCCACCAAAAATCTCATTTAAACCCTTCTCACATCCATAAACTTTTCTTTCTTTTTGTGGCCACCTTTATTTATTCACCCTCCTCTTCTATTTTTTAAACCCATTTCTTTTCTAAACCTCACCACCGAAATTTTCCTTAACCACCAAACCAAAACCATATCCCACCATACTTTACTTCCCATCATATGTTTTGCCTCCTCGATCGGTGGTACCCCTCAAATTCGGTGGAACCCTTCAAATTCGGTGGTGAAACCCTTCTAAATTCGGTACAATCCTTCAAACTCCTCGGTGGAATCCTCACACCGATCCACCACCGAGTCTACACCGATCCACACCGATTCCACACCGAATCTCCACCGATCCACCACCTCAAATCCCTCCACCGATCCACCACCTCAAATCCCTCCACCGATCCACCACCTCAAATCCCTCCACCAATCCACCCACTACAAACTCTTCTACAGATGTCACCCCAAATCCTCAAACTCAATCTTTTTGGGTCATCAAATTGGAAGATGAAATTCCAATCTTTTCTTCACTTTGAAGATTTTCTCCATAATGTCTTAGAAGTTTTACTACTGATTTTCCACCGAAAATCCTACCGAAAATAGCCAATTTTCGGTGGACTCTCCTTCATTTTCGGTGGAAAAGCAAAAAAAAAAAAAAAAAAAAAAAAAAAAAAAATATCCTACCGATTTTCCACCGAAAATCCTACCGAAAATAGCCAATTTTCGGTGGATTTTGCTCAATTTTCGGTGGAAAGGTAAAAAAAAAAAAAAAAAAAAAAAAAAAAAAACCTACCGATTTTCCACCGAAAATAGCCTATTTTCGGTGGAAAGGTAAAAAAAAAAAAAAAAAAAAAAATTCTACCGATTTTCCACCGAAAATAGCCTATTTTCGGTGGATTTTGCTCAATTTTCGGTGGAAAGGTAAAAAAAAAAAAAAAAAAAAAAACTGGTCTTGGTTCTGGCCGATCTTTTCATTTTCTCTTGGTGTTTTTCCTACGTCGGCCGCTGAGGGGGAGAATTCATCTGAGGGGGAGCAACATAAACCCTCAGTACTCATATACAGCGACCAACTTGAAAAAATGAGGAAATCGACGGACCGGTCAAGGGGGAGCACTTCAGTCCGGGCGGATCTAACTGAGGGGGAGAAACACAAAGACCGTCTGATCTAACTGAGGGGGAGCAAAACAAAGACAAAGGATGCTGATGCTAAACATGAAAAGATGCCAAGATGCAACAGTTGGGCAGAAGTATCCTAAGGCTGCTGATCAAAATGAAGAATCCTCAAGCCAGACACAAGTTTCAACTCGCCCCTCCAAAGATGCAAGTAATATTCATTCTGTTTATACTGTTTATACTTCTTTCCTTTTCCTTTCGATTATTTGTACAGCTATACCTTTTTATTTTTTTTCTTATATGTAAATATCATATATACATACACACACAAAAAAAAAAAAAAAAAAAAAATGGACTTTGTGAAAAAGAACCCAAAAGAGTAAAGAAGGGTCAACTTGCATTATTCACTGTCTTACTCATGTTTTTCTAAGTATGGATGTCATCATCAAATAGGGGGAGATTGTTGGGTCATCAAGATTTGAAGATGACCTCATGATCTCCTTTTATACTTTGAAAAACATTTTATACTTAGAGAAATTTTGGATGCATGGTTCTTTGTAATGGCTTGTACAAGATATCAAATGTTTGGTGAAGTCAAAGATCAACCAAAGTCAAGATTAAAGATTCTCTCATTGTGGAAGTGAAAGATCTTTTCTCAAACATACAAGTCATTGTTCACCTATCATAGTTCAATAGAACCCATTAAACCTATTAGAACGCATTATGATCGTTTGTGACTTATTAAGGCACAATAACACAAGTCATGGCTTGTGTGTTCGTGTATACGTATCGAGTCCATAGATGCATGTGTGGTGTATTACGGTCAATTAGACAGCTAAGAACCAATAGACTCCGATATGAACCACTAAAAAAACCATTATAAGCCATTATCCTATTTTATGACTTATTAAGGCCCAATAATACAAGCGGTGACTTATTACATGCTTGGATACACGTATCGACTACATATATGTATGTGTTGTGTATTGTGATCAATTAAACAACTAACCATCACTATACCTCGATATGAACCACTAAACCACCATTATAGTCAAATATGACATTTTATAAATTATTAGGTCCAAATAACACAAGTAGTGACTTATTACGTGTTTGTGTACATTTCTGGACTACATAGATGCATGTGTTGTGTATTAGGGTCAATTAGACAACTAACCACCATTAGACCCCTATATGAACAACTAGACCACCATTATAGCCAATTATGACTTATGAACACTCAATAACACAAGTGGTTACAATTACGTGCTTGTGTACACGTATCGACTACATACATGCATGTGTTGTCTATTAGGGTAAACTAGACAACTAACCACCATTATACCCCCACCTGAACCACTAAACCACTATTATAGCCTAATATAATATTTTACGACTCATTAAGGCCCAATATAATACCACATGTGATTTATTACGTGTATGTGTGTAAATATGTATTACAAATATGCATGTGGAGTGTAGTTGGTTCGATAAGACAATTAAGACACACTATAGTCAAATACCAACCACTAAGCCATAATAAACCCCACAAAGACTGTTAGACCCAGATTGATCAGGTAACAACGATTCAATGAGAAATAACAAGAACGATTAATGATTTCAACTTGTCATCCCTTTCACATTCAAGAATTAAGATAGTTACAAATATTGGAATGGAAATCCTAACTATCTCTCTCTAAACAATTAAGCTCTCGATGAATATGTGAATCGATTATCGAACGTCTAACGTAATTCTAAGGTTAAGACTAACCTTATATACTTAGGCCTTAGACAACAAGGTCCAAACCCATTAAACACAAAGCTAAGCCCAAATAACCTAATCTAAGCCCTTTTATAATTAAAGGCTTTTACAAAAAGATTAATTAAACAAATTATGCTCTAAACTAATTATTTATATATCTTTCTAATATGTAGGACATTTATGGTCCTAACAATCTCCCCCTAAAGATATATAAATAAAAATCGGTCTTGAAATCTTCAAGTCTTGATCTTCTCTTCTGCTTGAATCTTTGAACACTTCGGTGTTGCTTGACTTCATGTCTTTTCAGCGCTCCCCCTTGAATAAAGCTCTTGGTCTTCATATCTTCAACTTTGTAAACGGATTCGGTGAACAATGAATTTGTCTTTGAACCGCGAGTTGACTTTGCTTTCAGCTTCAGCTTGTAGAACCAATATGCTCGATGGAGGAAATGGGGGCGAACACCACTTGATGAAGGATGAAAAGAATTTACCACTTGTAGGCACTTTGAACTCTTTTCGCTTTGAGCTCTTTTCGGAACTGTTACTCCCCCTCGGCTGATACTCCCCCTCGGCTTTTGCATGGGGACTTCTTTACTCCCCCTCGGATTTTGCTAACTCCCCCTCAACTTGATATGCGGTGTCTTTGAATCTGTACCCTTTCTCCCCCTCATGATGAGTAGGAGAATCCGGAGCATCATGTATGATCAAAGACAATAGTAGCGAGTAGCAAAAAATGCAGATAAAACTGTTGGGTCATCAAGATTTGAAGATGACCTCATGATCTCCTTTTATACTTTGAAAAACATTTTATACTTAGAGAAATTTTGGATGCATGGTTCTTTGTAATGGCTTGTACAAGATATCAAATGTTTGGTGAAGTCAAAGATCAACCAAAGTCAAGATTAAAGATTCTCTCATTGTGGAAGTGAAAGATCTTTTCTCAAACATACAAGTCATTGTTCACCGAAATTGTTCTCACAATTTCGGTGGTATTTCCACCGAAACTTCTCTCTATTTCGGCCTAGTCTCAAAGAAGCTTTTCCCAAAGATGATGTCATATATCTCAAAGATGATGTCACATATCTCAAAGATGTGTCACATATCCCAAATGACATTTCGGTGGGACCTCAAAGAAGCTTCAAAGATGTTTTCTCCAAAGATGTGTCACATATCTCAAGTTTCCATCGGTGGTGCTTTTCTTGAAAGAAAATCTGAGAAGCAAAAGGAGACAAAAGTGAGAGACATAATAAGACAAAATGAGAAGCAAATTCATTTTGTCTTGGAAGAAATCTTACAACCTTTCTTCGGTGGTGCATTTGTTGAAAGAGATTTTGAGAAGCAAAAGAAGACAAAACTGAGAGACATAAGAAGACAAATTGAGAAGATATTTTCTACATGGATAAAGTGACCTTCTGTCTTATTATCCATTTTCAGCTAAGGTCCCTGTTATCTGCTCAAGCTACTCTGTCTGCACCTAGTAAAAGGTGACAAGGACTTCACAACTTTCCAGAAGTCAACATCCTCAGCAAGTGTGAAGATGACAAGTGTCTCAAGCATTCAATGCTTGCACACTCCTTGTCACTATAAAAGGAAGAGCTCTCCATACTGAAATACACACATCTTGAGAGACTTTGAAGATTACTGTGAGCTCTTGATATTCTACGCAAACTGGAAGAATTCTCTAAGTGCAAGAATTTCCAGTTTGCTTGAAAAACTTTATAGCTTTGTTCTAAGTGTTCTTAGTTATTTTGTTGTATACTTTGTGTAAGATTGTTAGAATAGTTTATCTGTTCTTTTCCGCAACAGTCTTAAGTTTTCTATGTGTAATTCTTGTTGAAAGATTTTCAATAAAAGAATTAAAATTGTGAAAATTTTGAGTATTGTATTCAACCCCCCCTTCTACAATACTTGTTATAGCCATCTGGGACTAACAAAAACAATAAGTAACCAGAATGGGGTGAAAAGCTAACACAGAAACACGGTAGTAACTGTTATCACAACAATTTAAAAATTGTGTGGCCTATGTTCAGAGTTGGCAATGGGGTATCTCTGATAGGACTTCCAGTTATCACTGAAGAAAATATAAGAAATTAACTTCTCAAACTGTTCCGGCAATACCACAAAGATATGCAATTGGAATCACAAAGACTCGTGCATGTGTGAAAGAAATAAGTTATATCAATTAGGCTCAAAAATTGATTTAACCTGGGACGCAAGTTAAAATCAATAGACACAGTGATAAGAATATGAAGTTTGGAGACCGGAGCTGATGTCTTCCTGTTTCAATATCTAAGACCTCCGAGTGAGGAATAGATAGATTATGTGCTAATCTCCGTGAATATATGAAGCAAGCATCTGTTGAGAGATACTTGAGTGGCTGGGTGGGGTGACACGAGTTATCGACACTGGGTCCATGTCTGTTTCAATATTCATCTCCAAATAACGAGAATGAATAGATTATGTGGTTACCCGGATAACTGACTCGGTTGGTAAGGACCAATAATTCTTTTAAGTCCTGTCACAGCCTCACCATATTCTTTTCTCTCCAAACTCAGCTATTATCTAGACCCCTCACTTTAGTCTATAAGGGATGTGTTTCTTGGGTAGGTCCTTTCGGTTCTGGCTTGACCATAGAAACAATGTAAGACCTAACACTCCTTTCATGCAACGAGTAGAACAGTTTAGTAAAACAGTTGAAATACGAGTTCTAAACTGAAATGTTTAGAAGTCAAAACATTTAAGTACGAGTCCTGATCTGAGGTGATCAGAAGTCATAGAAAAACATTTGAAATATGGAATTTCAAGAAAACAAGAACAAGCGTAAAACGGATTGACTCAGTAAGCACAATATGTTCAAAAATCAACCAATGAGTAGAAAGTTTAATTGTGAAGAACAAGTCACAATTATTATATCAGATAAGAATGAATCATTAATATGAAATGATGAACCCGGGAACACAAAGTGGAATTCAAAACGAGTGTATTTCCATCGAAAAATCAACGAATATGAGAGACATGGAAATAACTAAGTCAAGAAAAAATTGACACGTGGCAGTCATGGAATTTAACATTGGAGAATAACAAACACAAGTAAGTTATCCAGAATGAAATTGCCACAGTCTTTGAATTCAGTTAGAAGTTCACTTACCTTTCATAGTACTCCCCCTCAAATGTGGCATAACCTTTGAATGCAGTCATGTGAAAAAAATCTTCTAACTTAAATGCACATGACGTTCCTGCAAAACAGATTAGAAGGATTTTGGTATCCATCTTGGGATGGATCCTTGATGGGTAAATGCCCTATGAGGACCAGTGATACTATAAGTACCATACCAATACTGAGCATGGTCTTTCTTCCCAAAGTCACTTGTTCCACAATAAGAGCAACACAGCTTCTGTGCAGATAAGCTGATCAGTTTAATAACAGAGTAAACTCGATCAGTTTTCACAAAAGGTTTAGCGTGGAAAGCTGTGTTGTTCTTGGCATTCTTTACAGGGACGGATGACTTTGGAGCAGGAGTGGTTCCTTTAACTCTCCACTCCATTTTTACTTTCTTGAAAAATTGATTATCTGTATTTTCAACACGAGAATTATAGGAAAAATTGGAAGGTCGAATCCGATCTTTTGAAAAATCATTTGATTTGACAAAATTCTTTGAAGAACGATTTGTAGAAAATGAACTTGAAGCATAAGAAGGTTGAACACCTTTGAACTTGCTTTCTTCAAGTTTCTTGACCTTAACGAATAAATCATTTCGTTCTTTAAGAATTAAATCAAAGTTCTTTTGTAAATTATATTTAACCATTTGTTCCTTCAAATTCTCGGTTGCTAATCCAGATAATCTCTGATTAAGTTTAGAAAATTCAGTTTGAAAGATCTTTCTCTCTTTTTCAAAATCATCTTTCAAACATTTAGCTCTAAAACCCTCAACTTTCCCTTTCTCAGATTCTTTGATTAGAACGTCTAATTCTTTTTCTAAATCAGATATTTTCAAAGAAAGTTCTCCATTCGTTTTAGAAAAAGAATTGCGTTCTATTTCAAACTTCTCTCTTTCTGAAATTAAAACCTTTTCAAAGTCGGAGATCTGTTTTGAAAGTTCTAAACACATGAGTTCAAGTCTCTTCTTTTCTTCAAGAGATTTGGTTGAAAGACCAGACTGCTTTTGATTAAGCAATTGTCTTTCTTTTTCAAAACTTTCCTTTTCCTTTTCAAGAGAGGTTAGTTTGCATTTAAGCTCAAGGTTTTCACAGTTGAGGAGTTTACCTTTCTCTTCTTCTTCAGCAAGCTTCTCAGAACTAATCCAGATTTGAGATTTCAGCTCCTTTAGTTCTTTGATGTACTTGTTGCACAAATCATCTGATTGCTGGATATTCTTTTCATGTAGTCTTTGATGTGCTTTCTTTTCAAGTGCCTTTATCTCGTCTTGAGATGGCAATTCAGACAGCTTCTTTTCAGTCCAGAGTTTTCAGACTCTAATGCTGTTGCCTTTTCTTCAGATTTGGCAAGCTTCTCAGAACTTTCAGATATTTGCAGTTTCAGTTCCTCCCGTTCTTTGAGGAGCTTGTCTCTAAATTCATCTGCAGACTTGATATTGAAATCATACATTTCTTTATCGGCTTTACACGCACGATTAAAGCAATACGACATTGTTACCTGAAAAATTATGATCGTTAATCGGTGTTATTTTGAAGAATCAAAAATGCGGAAGAAAATCGAATTCGAACGAAATCAAATTTCTAGAACTTACCAGTCAAAACTTGTTAAACACAACTTACCGGATGAATGAGGAACTTACCAGTCGTGAAGAAATCCGGATGAGTTGAGAATCCGGAAACAATAAGCCAAACTCAGGGTATCCGAAAGAATGTACTTACCGGATGAGTTTACCGGATGCGATGAGAACTTTCCGTAAAAATAGCACTTTCCGGGTGAGATTGATTTACCGGAAAGATGAGAACTTACCGGGTGATGGACAGCTTACCGGGTGAAAGTAGTTTACCGAGTAAAAAAAATTTAAACACACACACAAAGAGAAAAATTTCAACTAAATATATGAATTTGT
The DNA here is from genome assembly GCA_033807775.1 of Saussurea involucrata. Classification (NCBI taxonomy): domain Eukaryota; kingdom Viridiplantae; phylum Streptophyta; class Magnoliopsida; order Asterales; family Asteraceae; genus Saussurea; species Saussurea involucrata. The sequence continues at coordinate 56,571,196 of CM066323.1, forward strand.
GACGTGTGTGTTGCGTGAATGAAATGGAAACCAAAAGAAATTGGTCAAATGCACTTGTAAATGTGGTCAAACATCACGGCTAATATAAACAAAACAATATCCGGAAATTTTGTTTGGCCGAAAAAGTGATTTTGACCGGAAAGATTATTAAATGACCGGAAAATAGGTTTTGTCCGGAAAATGGGTTATGTCCGGAAAGGAATATTTGACCGGATAGTTTGGTTTGACCGGACAGTTTTGAAAAATCACCCGGACACTTAAGAAAACAGGAAACTTACCCGGACACTGCGGCTGTGGTTGGAATTCTGATCTGAGATCGATAGGGTTGCTTGATTTCTCTCCTGTAGGGTTAGATTTTGACCAAAAACACAAAAACAAACACACCCAAATCGATTTCTAACCAAAATATATCATTTTTATCAATAATCACCACAAAACTTCAAGAACATCAAAACTCAAGCTTTGATTTTTAACATGCAAAATTAATAGCTTTTGAGAATCGAAATAAGTGCAGATACCAGCTTGTAAACAATCGAGATCAAACAAACCAATTAAAAATCAACGAAAAGTTTTTCTAACCCGATTGAAGAACGATTTTTGAACAAGAAAAACTGCACTTTTCTTCAAAAATCTGTTGTATGTCGAAAATAATCTGGGTAACATCTGGACTTCAAATGATTAATCCAACCGGTCAGAATGTGAAACAAGATGTCCAGAAGGTACTGTCCAAAAATCGCGACGATCCGACGGTTCAATCTCCGGGAATAAGCGAAACGGCTGGCTGTGATTTTCCAGAAAATTTTCTGCGAAAAATCTTGTTTTTTTTCTTTCTTTCGTTCGATTTCTTTCGTATCTTCAAATCACCGATTCTGCTCTGATACCAATTGTTAGACCCAGATTGATCAGGTAACAACGATTCAATGAGAAATAACAAGAACGATTAATGATTTCAACTTGTCATCCCTCTCACATTCAAGAATTAAGATAGTTACAAATATTGGAATGGAAATCCTAACTATCTCTCTCTAAACAATTAAGCTCTCGATGAATATGTGAATCGATTATCGAACGTCTAACGTAATTCTAAGGTTAAGACTAACCTTATATACTCAGACCTTAGACAACAAGGCCCAAACCCATTAAACACAAAGCTAAGCCCAAATAACCTAATCTAAGCCCTTTTATAATTAAAGGCTTTTACAAAAAGATTAATTAAACAAATTATGCTCTAAACTAATTATTTATATATCTTTCTAATATGTAGGACATTTATGGTCCTAACAAAGACCAATTTGACATGAATAAGTATATATGGACAGGAATTGTGGAAAAAAAACACAAAAACACAATTTTATAAAAAATCCGTCGCAAATCCGTCATAATGTTCATGAAAAAAAAAATTAAAATATCATTTTTTTTAAATTTTCCGTCGGAAATCCGTCGGAAAATAATAAGATTTTAAAAAAACATTGATTTTTAAAAAATTAAAAATTAAAATCTTATAAATTTCCGACGGATTTCCGACTGAATTTTAAAAAATTAAATTTTTTAAATTTCCGTCGGAAAATAATAAGATTTTTAAAAAAACATTAATTTTAAAAAAATTAAAATAAAATATATTTCAAGAAATTTCCGACGGATTTCTGACGGAAATTTAAAAATATTATTTTTTTAAAGTTCCATCGGAAATCCGTCGGAAAATAATAAGATTTAAAAAAAACATTAATTTTTAAAAAATTAAAAAATAAAATCTTATAAGTTTCCGACGGAAATTTAAAAAAAATTTAAATTTTTTAAAATTCCGTAGGAAATTAACAAGATTTTATTTTTTTAATGGCTATTTAGTTTAATTAATTAATTGTAATCTTATTATTTAATTGCTAATAACATTCGTTAACTAACTTAATTTTAATTTAACAAATGTTTGTGACGGATATGATTTCCGTCACATATCCGTCACAAATCCGTCACAAACATTTTCGAGAATATATAATTTTCTTTTTTTTTAGAACTTGAGTGACAGATTTGTGATGGATTTCCGACGGCGTAACATTTTTGTTGACTTTTGTTGACTTTTCTTGGTTCTGTCGGAAATTCGTGTAGTCGAGCATGGCCACGTTTGTGTAGGTCCTGCAATGATCGTACAAGACTATTAAGAAGTTGAAAGACACGAATGGTAGGGATCAATCATCAATGTATGAACGTTCCTTCCCCACGTGCATATTCTATCAACATAATATGCATCTCTCTCTCTCTCTCTCTCTCTCTCTCTCTCTCTCTCTCTCTCTCTCACACACACACACACACACACACACACTTTGTATACATATATTTGTGATTGGGATCGAAAATAAGTTCTTTCAGTGAAAACGAGGAGAATACAGACCATCTATCATTATCTACCCGTATTTATAAACTTATTTTTAATATTATGACTAAAATTTTATTTAATTAATGTATGTGAAGATGAGTAAAAGCTTTTGTGAAAGGTCGTGGATATGAGTGAAGATGAAGGTTAAGGGAAGGTGATGGTGAAGATATTAAGGTAACAAAGGTCGTGGTCGTTGAGTCATAAAATAAGGTAAATGAAGGCCAGTCTGTATTTTCTGTGACTTGTTTAATACAAAATTAACTTATCCAAAAACCCATAAAGTCTTCACCTTCTCATCTTGTTCTCATAAACACCATATAACATATATATATATATATATATATATAGAGAGAGAGAGAGAGAGAGAGAAAGGTTCAAACGAGAAGCGTAACAATTTAAGAAAACGTGAGGAGCACCTCCCATGTACAAAATCACATGTGATTCACAACACAAGGACTAAAATCATATGTGATTACACGCGCGGTTTGTTACGCGGTTTGCGAAAGCGTGCGACTTGTCCCGCGGTTTGTGTTGTGAATCACATATGATTTTGTACATGAACGGTGCTCCTCACGTTTTCTTAAATAGGTACGCTCCTCGTATGAACCCGCCTCTCTCTCTCTCTCTATATATATATATATATATATAGGGGCAGGTTCAAACGAGAAGCTAAGCCTTATGCGAGAATGCGAGAAGTGTGTAATCATATATGATACACAAGCTTAATCATATATGATTAAGCATAGGATACATTGGCAATACATAGACGTTTAATCATATATGATTAAACACACTCACATGCAGTGTAATCATATATATGATTAAACACTTCTCGCATTCTCGCATAACGTTTAACTTCTCGCATGATCTTTCCTCTCTCTCTCTCTCTCTATATATATATATAATATGTATATATATATATGAAAAAAATCGTGTGAAAATTTAAGGTTAAAAAATCATCAATCATGTAATTAGACGGTCAAACTTATATATCTATTTTAGGATTTTAAATACTATCCTCATTTTTCATACATTCTTGATTATTTATTACCTAATATTGAGTACATGCATCTTAAATCATCTCGAGAAAATAAAATCTCAAGCTATAACCACCATGAGTTTTGGATTAAGAGAATGATAATTCCGAAAACGTTTGTTTTAACCCTAACATTGTGTTCTCGAGTCTCTTTTTTACGAAGTAAAGGAAAGGAAAGTAGGGGTAAAAAGAAAATCTCGTGTTATTGAGTCTTTTTTTTACGAAGTAAAGGAAGGGAAAGTAAGGGCTAAGAAAATTCTTGTGTTCTCGAGTTTTTTTAAGGAGATAAAGGAAAACAAAGTTGTGTTCTCAAGTTTTTTAAGGATAAAAATGAAAAATCTTGTGTTCTCAAGTTTTTTTAGGAGGAAAAAGAAATGAATGTTGATTTTCCTCCCAAATGTGAGAGGAAAGAAAAAGAAAGAATTTAGAACGATAAATATAATTATAAAATCACACATTTATCCATCAATTATAATCCGCTATAAATAAATAAGAGTATATTTGTAAAAATGACATATTTCTTTTCCTTTCTCCTTCTTCAATAACATTTAAAATATATTTTCCTTCCTTCCCAAAATCGAAAACACGTCATAATAATTAAAAATAGTAATGAAAAACATTAACATGAGATATGAAAAACCAACTGATTTATATTGATTTACATAATGTTACTTTTGTGACCCCAAATGATGCCAATGTGTAACAACCCCAAAATAGAACAGGACAAGCATGTCAATAAATCATGAACATTACAAAATTGGGTCCCAAAATTTCATTACATCAGCCTCCAAAACTTAGTTTGGCGGAAACAACCTATATACAACTGAGAACATACTAGCTTCTATAAGTGGCACAGACACTGTCTCTATCTGCATCTGTACTCTATCCTGCTCTCGCTCACATACTTGAGCCTTCTACTATTTGCTAACCTGAAAATGGTTTAGTTTTGAAAAGCGAGGGTTAGACCAAAAGGTCTAGTGAGTTCCCTCCGTGAACAACATATATCAACAGTATAAAATCCTTTTATAATACTCATTAACATTCTCCACATAAACATCAATCATGGTACTGCACAGTGTTTAAGGATCACATAAGCTAACCGCGATCGGGGCCCAAGCAGACTCCCCTCTCGCCTCATACCGGGGCCCAAGCAGACTCCCCTCTATCCGAGTAGGAAGGAAATGAATTCCCTCCAACAAGCTCGTCACAAATCTGAGTAGGAAGGAAACGAGTTTCCTCCTACTAGCTCGTCACATATGCCCAAAGGATCATCGGATCCCGAGGTATTCTGATCCCACTGTGCATACCGACTCCACATAACATACACATAGCTCGTCATAAATCATGGAACGTGAAATCTTTATAAATCATTCCTTTTGTGCTAAATCATCTATCAAACAAAACATACTTTTCATGGAGCGGTTCGTAAAGGCTTGTGAGCAAATCATGATTGTAAACACACCATAATCAGTAAAACATTTAACTTTCATTCAAGTAAAAATCATGTAAAATAACATGGCATTTCTACACAATCACTTTCTTTGGAAAGCACGTAAAATCACGTATTTTAGTTAGAAAAACTCATCTGTTTTTCTCGTTTCGCGACCTCTTACTTAGACTTCCGATCTCTAGATGGAACACCTATAATTTTAATGAACGCACGTCATAAATCTTAAATTTATTACACGAGCTTTCTTCCGAACTTACCCAAAATTATCTAGTTGATATGTTACGCTCTTAGACTAAACCTTAGTTTCTAGACTCTGCTTACCGGTCCAATTAAAATAGTATTCCGGATCCTTTAATTTATCCAATACCGAATCTTGATTTAAATGTCGGGTCCATTTATTAACCAAGCCCAAAACAACCCCCTTTCAATTAAATTGCGGATCCCATCAATGGGATTCCGGATCTGCCACTAACTCCGGATCACTAATGCTATTCTGGATTTGCAACAGTTCGGCCCACTTCCAGCTTATGGGTCCAACACTTAAATAAATCTTTGGCCATCAATTACATATCGGGTCACGTGAATGGCCCAACGAATTAATTAATTAGGTCACGTGACTGGCCCATGAAGAATTTCACAATTCCGGACTTCCAACACATGATTCCGGATCCCATTTCTTGACAACTTCCGGATCCTATATTAAATTTCGGAACATGGAAATCAGTTCCGGTTCCTTTAAGACTCAACACCGGATCCCCTTTTGGTGGATTCCGGATCCACTTACTTAATAAAATTCCGGATCATTAGTTTTACATTTCGTAACCTCAAAAGTTTTGGCGATCCGATACTGGTTAATATTTAGTACTGAAAATTACTCCAATTTAATCCATTGATCAAACTCTTCCCCATCTACCATTATTCTAACTCTATCTTACACATTTAATTCCTTTTTAAACATCCCCTTAAACTCTAACATAGAAAAATCCACAAAGAAAAATCAATCAATCAGACATGACTCTAAAATAAGAATTTAGAGTAGAGGTTACCTGATGAAATCAATGTAGCAATAGATTTCAGGTTGCTTTCCTCATCCAAATTGATGGTTGGTAAAGTTCTCCTCAGATTTTGCTCTTGAGACCCAAACTTTCTCTCCTTACTCTGCTCTTTCTCTCTACAACCGCACACACACACAGACACTCCTAATGATTTCTTTCTAGGGTTTTTGAGCCATTTAAGAGTTTATAGACTTTCTAACATTTTACACTTCAGCCCTAGACTTTCAACTTTAAAAAATTCCTCCACCAATCTTTAATCATTTCAAATAAAAATCACGGTTATTACAACACTCTCCCCTCAAAAGAATTCCGTCCCCGGAATTCCTTGTTAGGACCATAAATGTCCTACATCTTAGAAAGATATATAAATAAATTATATAGTGCTTTATTTGTTTAATTAATTACTGTAAAAGCCTTAATTATTGTTAATTGGGCTTAGCTTTGTGTTTAATGGGCTTGGGCCTTATTGTTTAAAGGCCTAGGTATATAAGGTTAGTGTTAACCTTGAATTAGGTTAGACGATTCATTAGAGAAATTAGAGCTTATTGTTTAGAATCGTTTTCCTTTACTTTGATTGTAATATTCTCATAAGGATACTTTGAATGAATACGAGAGGGATGGCGAGTTGAAATCATCAGTTGTTCGTGTTCATATTTACTGATTTATTGTTACCTGATCAAACTGGGATTAACAATTGGTATCAGAGCAGAATCGGTGATTTGAAGAAATAGAAGAAACCAATCGAAAGCAAGAAAACAAAGAATTTTCGTATTGAAATTTTCTGGAAATCGCAGCGAGCCGTTTCCCCAATTCCCGGAGATTGAACCGTCGGATCGTCGCGATTTTTGGACAGTAGCTTCGGGACATCTTGTTTCACATTCTGACTGGTTGGATTAATCGTTCGACATCCAGAAAGCTCCCAGAATTTTATCGAAATACAGCTGTTTTTTCTTGAAGAAAAGTGTTATGCAATCGGGTTTGCAAAGTTCTTTCATCGATTAAATACTTTTCTGTTACATCTCGATTGTTCAATTGCTTTAATCTAGTCTTTATCTGTGATTACAAGAACTCAAAGGTATTAATTTTTCAAGTCAAAAATCAAATCTTGAGTTTTTGGTGTTCTAAAAGTTTTTGTGGTGATTATTGAAAAATATGATATATTTTGCTTAGAAATCGATTTGGGTGTGTTTGTTTTTGTGTTCTTGGTCAAAATCTAACCCTACAGGAGTGAAATCAAGCAACCCTATCGATCCCAGATCCGAATTGCAACCACAACCGCAATGTCCGGGTAAGTTTCCTATTTCTTAAGTGTCCGGATGAAACCAACTTTCCGGTAGAAACCAAGTGTCCGGTAGAAACCAAGTGTCCGGATGAATTTTTTTGTTACCGGATGAAAACAAATCTTTCCGGTCAAACAATTCTTTCCGGTCAAATATATTTTTTCCGGACAAAAACCAACTCTCCGGCCAAACAATTCTTTCCGGTCACATATCTTATTTCCGGAGAAAAATTAACTTTCCGGATAATCCTTTTCAATTCTCGTCGCCTCACTTAGTTGACCAAATTGTTTGGTTGTGCTTGAGTGTTGACCATAGTCATTCATATATCATACGCACATGCATATATATATAAGTTGCTGATTATGTTTTTTGCTTGCATACAAATAATCACATCACGTGCATGCATAGAAACCTCATCCTTTTTCATTTAGTTAGCAAGATTTTTTTTAACCATAACTGCAGTGTAATTATTCCCTACCCGGTAAGCTCCCCATTCGGACAAACACTCTCATCCGGTAAGTTCGCTCATAGTCCGGTAAGTTTTGGTTTGTACGGATAATTCATCTCCCGGTAAGTTTTGGTTTGTATGGATAATTCATCTCCCGGTAAGTTCGCTCATAGTCCGGTAAGTTGTGTTTTGTGCGAAAACCTTTTATCCGGAAACCATCTTTGTCCGGAAAGTACATCTCATCCGATAAGTCCTATTCTTATCATCCGGTAAGTCTTGTTTTTGGTAAGCTTTGATTGGTAAGTATTTGTTTATCTCATCGCATCCGGTAAGCTCCGCATCCGGGAACCAATCTTGTCCGGTAAGTCACAATCTTGTCCGGTAAATCACAACTTAATCACCCGGTAAGTTTCTTTTCCGTCCGGTAAGTCAACTTTATCCGGAATCCATCTCTATCCGGTAAACCAACTTTCGTCCGGTAAGCTTGTGATTGGTAACCATCGTTCATCCGGAAACTGCATCCGGTAAGCATCTCATACGTGATTCAAGTATCCGGTAACCCAACCATCATCCGGTAAGTGCTCCCTTTATCCGGTAAGTTTGTCTTGTGCAAAAATTCTTTGTCCGGTAAGGTCTCACTTCACCCGGTAAGTTGTGTTTCCGGTAAGTTTTATTCAATTTCATTCTCGAAGCTTAATTTCGCTCGTTCGAATTCGATAATAATTAGATCTTAAATTTTTAAAACGAATTTATTTTATAAATTTGTTTTTCAAATTTAATTTTTTGATTTTCTTCCGCATTTTTGATTCTTCAAAATAACACCGATTAACGATCAATTTTTCAGGTAACAATGTTGAGATATTGTGACCATTATCAATATAAAGCCGATAAAGAAATGTATGATTTCAATATCAAGTCTGCAGATGCATTTAGAGACAAACTCCTCAAAGAACGGAAGGAACTGAAATTGCAAACAATTGAAAGTTCTGAAAAGCTTGCCAAATATGAAGAAAATGCAACAGCCTTAGAGTCCGAAAACACAGAGCTAAAAAAGAAGCTTTCTGAATTGCCATCACCAGACGAGATAAAGGCACTTGAAAAGAAAGCACATCAAAGACTTTCTGAAAAGAATATCCAGCAATCAGATGATTTGTGCAACAAGTACATCAAAGAACTACAGGAGCTGAAATCTAAAATCTGGATTAGTTATGAGAAGCTGGCTGAAGAAAAAGAGAAAGGTAAACTTCTCAACTGTGAAAACCTTGAGTTTAACTATGGGTCTTATGTGTGAGGACCGTTTGATGATCTTGTATTTTTAGTACCTTTGGGACTAATGAACTTTGGCAAAATAATATATATTAATATTGTGGAGTATATAGAGTTGTATATACGTGTACATATAGATACATATAGGAATTGACTTCATTGGGAGAGTAGCAATAAAGGGGTCGTGAGATTAGCATGTTTCGAAGCGTGTGTTGTATGATGTGGGATTTGATGTATTTTAAATTTCATGAGTTGATATTGATAAATGATCAATCGACCCTTTGAGCAGATGGCTTGGTTTTGGATTCGGTTGAGTCTTAAGGGTATTCGTCGGTTTAATTAACTTGACATAGGCTTGGGGGTTGGAATTACATGAATTATGTTATAATTAAAGTTTGCGTAATGTGAATACATTGATTTTTTTCTTCTGAGATCATGTATGAATGTTAAGTTAGAATCGGAAGATTAAAAGTTGAAGGATCACCTTGTGGGGTGTGTTAGGATAGTGAAAGACTATTGTTGTAGATGAACATTCTACTTATGATGTAGATGGTTTATATAGAATGAAGAATTAGGCACGAACATGGTAAGGGTATGGACTATGTCGAATTGTGATGGAGTGTGCACTGTATATATAATGGTTTGGAGTCACAAAGAATTAGTAAGAAGAGAGTAAGTTTAAGTTAATTAGAAACTCGTGAGTTGTAGTTCAAACTAAAATTGGGGAGGAATAAAGTAATGAAATAGATTCGGTTAATTGTGCGGGAGAGCATGAAGGTAAATTTGAATTGTGTACGAATGACCATGAGGGATCTGGTCTGCTGTGAGATGTTATGAGTAGAGAATGTACGAACGAGTGGTGGCATTAATTGTCAAGATAAATGTGTCAACCAGTAATAAGAAGTTATAAAGAGGGAACATTAGATGAAAGTCTTTTCGGGGATTCCAGATGAATAGTACTAGTTGTCAATAAAGCTGTTGGAATATGTGGTTGTAAGATAGTGTAGTGATTTGACTATAATTGGAATAGAATGTCGAGCGGTAGTGTGAGTTTGTCCAAAGTGATTTTGGTTGTGTGAGTCGTTAAATAAGTTTATGATTTTGAATCATAGGAAGTTTAATAAAGATGAGAAAGCGTTATCGGTATGTGGAAAAGTTGGGAGAAGGAGACAAATAATGATTGGAGGGTAGTAGTCCATGCTAACGTAGGAAATAATGATAGAAAGGTCGGGTCTAAGAATGTAGTTATACTATAGGTTCAATGGAATTATCACCTTTGATATATAATATTTGAGTGCTTGGTTGCAGTGTGGTCGCGTAGTGCGATATTGATGTGAGGAAGTGGTAGTACTTTATACTGAAGAAACGTGTGGGTCATAGATGCAGTGATGATTGCCGTAATTATAGAAGTATTCAAAACTGGTAAGTATGCTCAATTTAAAGTAAGTATGGATTTTCAAACAGTATACGTTAATGTTATTTTGAGATCTAGAGATTAAGATGTGGATGATGACGGTATTGAAGACCAAGCAATAGTCGGATAAAGGTTTAATGATAAACGGTTACTTTAAGGAGGTTTACAAATCTAAGTTGGGGAGCGGATAATGAGGAAAGAAGTAAGGTTCAGGAAATATGAAAGATGAATCCTTGTTCCTTCTAGATTTTTATTTGTGAATGGAATTCATGTGTGGGTTTGGTTAGAGTGCAAAGGTTGGTGATAATTAGGTGTCAACTTTTGGGCTTAAGGCCAAACACCTTTAGTGTAATCGGGGAATTGTAGCCGATTTTAAAAAGAATGATGGTGATAGTAGTAGTAACCTTAAGATACTCATTTGTGATGAGTGGTTTTAGTGAACTAATCTTTGTGTATGGTTAGTGAACCTGTCCGTTTGATGATTAATTATTGAGAAGGATTTTGGAGTCTATTAGAGCTCTTTGGATATGAATGGCCGTTAACGATAGGGACAATTGAAATTGGAGATTCGGTTGGTCTCAGTATTAATTGAGCCTTAAAATTGATTTATAGTTTGAAACTGAAATCAAGATGTATAGAACATTTTAAGGTTGGGAGATGACTGAAGTAGTATGGTTGGGAGTTTCTCTATGGTTGGAACGTTTATCCGTACATAAGTAAAAAGTATGTGTAGGGGCTTTGTTAATAAACAATTGTTCGAGGAATTGTCTTTATAGACCGTGTGGATGGAATTTAGATTCCCGTTAGGAACTGTTAAATTTTGGTCGACAGTGAGTCGGTTGATTTTGGGTTGTAAAAGATATAGATTTCGAGGATGAAATCGTTTTAATCTTGGGAGAATTGTAACACCCGGAAAATCCTTGTGAGTAATAATAGTCCTAATATTTCTTTATATTTTGACTTCTTAAATTATAATTGATTTCCTAAGTAATTTCCGTGGTTATTACTTGTTATTTGATAACTTCCGATAGAAATCAGTAAGTTTATTCCTTAAGGAAATTAACGAAAAATAGATGATAAAGTGAAATATTAGATTTTATGGATTAGTTGGATGTGTAATTTGATTACAAGTCCAACGGTACTTTCCAGGGTAAAAACCGAGTTCTAACGAAGAAGTTACGGCCAAATTAGTGGAAATTGAGAAGCAAGCAAACAGAGGCTGGCGCCGATGCATCGGCGCGGGTGATCGGCGCCGAGCACCTGACGTGTTGAATAGGGGTTAAAACCCATCTCTTAGTCCTTAGTCACTCTTTTCTTCATTAAGAACTCTCAAAACAGATAGGTATTCTGCTCTTCATCTTTCAGACGATTCTCCATCTAAACCTAAGGTAAATCCACTTCTATCAATCCTAATCCAATTCAAGCTACTAGTAAATGAATCTTACCCATTTAAACTTGAATTAGGGCATTTCATCTTCATTCTTTTCTTGGAGTAATTGGGTTGAAGTATTCAAGTTAGGGTGTTGGCAATTGAAAAATTAAGGTGAGTAATTTGTACTTAATTGATTGTATTACACTTATCTACCATTCTTTATCTTGATTTTGGTATTGTTAATGTGAAATCTTGATTTATAAGCTCTTAATGGTTAAGAGGGAAACAAGAAGAGTTCAAGTAAGTTATGGTGGATTAATTGTGTTTTATTACTTAGAATGCCATGGTAAATGTTAGTGTTAAAGGTTGGGTTCGATTATATATCATTGGTATGTGATTATGATGATGGCTTAATATATGTCTTAATGAAGCAAAGATGGCTTAATGGTCAAAATGGATATATTATTGAATTGTAAACATGGATGTTTATTATTGATATTACATAGAATGTGATATGATACATATGGATGTGTATGAACTACATGGAAGTAGAATTGATATGTTAAATGGTTGGACCATTGTTAAGTGCTAAATATGCTTTGAATATTATTTGGATTAACATATTTGGTATTCATATAATTGGAGGAGCACCTAGTAGGCATTGGAGGATATATATTCTTACACACCGTGGGGTAAGTGTAATTGATTCATACCCTCGGATACCGTGGGGTTTTCCATTGTGTTATGCCTTGTGACAATACCGTGGGGTACCGATCAAGGTATATCTTCGATTATGATGTAGCTGGGTAGCGATATGGACCTTCTCCATGGAATCCAATTTGTGAATGTATCGAATTGTTATTCCTACATGCTATGATTATGCTCTATGTGCTATGTGTAAACCTCACTTAGGCTTTAAAAGCCTAACACTTGTTATGTGTTTTATGTGTTACAGATTTTAGTGGTTCCGGACACAAGAAGGTCTAGGACGGGGTTGTGAGCATGGGATCATTGTTGGGGAGTTAAAGATTGGAAGATTGATGATAGAACTTTCCGACATCCTTTTGATATTTGATTGCTATAGTAGTGATCAAATAAGCCAGTGGTCCAATAGTAGTTATAATTAACTAAATCTTTGTATTAATGATTATGAAATGTCAATTAGGTATACTTTTACTTTAGTAATGTGTACCACTCTTCCGTTTTATGGAAGTTTCTGTTAACCCCTGTTTTGGGGTGTTACATACTTCTTTAAATGTACTGCGTTCCAGCTACATGGGATGTCTCGGTCGTCGAGGGTTTTAAGCCTGTAAGCACCCTTTCCAACGACTTCGGATATTCGATAAGGTCCTTCCCACTTAGTGGATAACTTACCAGCGTTTGGTTCCTTGGTATTTTGGAATACTCGTCGTAAGACGTAGTCACCTTCCTGAAAGATCTTGACTTTAACATTTTTGTTGAAATGTCATTCAACAACCTGTCGCTGAGATGCCATTTTAACCAAAGCAGACTCTCTTAGCTCTTCGAGAGCGTCCAGGTCGTAGCTTAAGTCTACCAAGTTATGATCGACGAATGTATCTCTCGATGTCGGGAGCTGCACTTCAATAGGTAAGACGGCTTCACAACCGTAAACCAATGAAAATGGTGTCTCCAGTCGATGTTCGAGGTGTCGTACGATTTGCCCATAGGACCGATGGAAGTTCTTCGACCCATTTTCCCTTTGTGGCCTTAAGTCTTTTCTTCATTGAATTGATAATGACTTTGTTGCTCGATTCTGCAAGACTGTTAGAGTGGGGATAACGTGGGGTTGAGGTCGTAAGTTTGATATTACGATCCTCACAAAACCGTTGCGTACGATCACTTATGAACTGTGAACCATTGTCACAAACGATTTCGGAAGGGATTCCGAACCTGCATATAATGTTAGCCTGGATAAAAGAGATGACCTATTTTTCCCGAATCTGAGAGTAGGTAGCTGCTTCTATCCACTTGGAAAAATAATCTGTAAGGACTAACAAAAAAACTTTCTGCCCTGTGGAGACCTTAAGATGACACCAAGACCTGCTCCTCTGGTGTTTGAAGAACCATCGACATGGAGCACCCAGGTCGTGTCACTTATAGTCGCCACAGTATAGGTCTCGATTTGTGCTTCTTTTTCCAGTTCATGGCTGAAATCGGCGACGAAGTCGGCCAGGACCTGCGACTTAATTGTCGTGCGAGGCTTGAAATCAATATCGTAACTGCTGAGGTAGATGCTCCATTTCGCTAGTCGCCTTGATAGCCCGGGCTTTCTCAGGACCGACTTGAGAGGAAAATTTGTTACGACGGTAATGGGATGGGATTCAAAGTAGTGTCATAATTTCTTTGTTGCTGTAACTAGTGACAAAAGTAATTTCTTCATGGACGTATATCGCGTTTCAGTGTCCAGTAGAGACTTACTGATGTAGTAAATCGGTAGTTGCTGCCTGTCTTCCTCTCTAGTTAAGACGACACTTATTGAGTGAGGACTTACGGCGAGATATAGCTGTAGGATCTTGTGTTCCTCTGGTTTCGAAAGCAAGGGCGGAGCGGCCATATATTCTTTCAATCGTTGTAGCGCTTGCTCGTCATCGTCCGTCCAGCCGAAACCCTTGTTCTTTCTTAAGACATTATAGAACAAATGACATTTATCAGACGATCGTGAGATGAAGCGATTTAACACTGCTACACGACCTGTAAGTCGTTGGACCTCCTTGAAGTTTCTGGGCTACTTGATGTTTATCAAGGCTTTAATCTGATCGGGATTCGCCTCGATGCCTCGTCGTGTGACCATGTACCCCAGAAATTTCTCGGCACTGACTCCGAAGGAACATTTCATGGATTTAGTTTCATCTGATATTGTCGAAGGATGTCGAAGGATTTCTTCAGATGATCAATATGGTCAGTCGCCTGCTTGGACTTGACAAGCATGTCGTCGATATAGACCTCCATGGTGTCTCCAAGGTGTTCTTTGAACATCTTGTTAACCAATCGCTGGTAGGTTGACCCTTCATTTTTCAGGCCGAAAGGCATGACTTTGTAGCAGTATATGCCCTTATCTGTCATAAAAGCAGTCTTCTCTTGGTCTTCGCTATGCATCAGTATCTGATTGTATCCAGAATAAGCATCCATGAACGTTGTTTGGGCAAAAAATCACACCTCACTACCGACGATAGATAAATCAAATGACGTTTATATAAGACCACTCATGTGTTATGATAAGGTCTTGCAGGTTATTTACAAACGAACATTCGGTCGTACATTTCCATGTTGGTCGTACGTTCCATACGACCGACGTCCAAGACTCAAGACGGTCGTACGATTACACTATCCGTTAGCAGTCAACACCCGTTTCTTTTGTTCATTAATGCAGGTCCACGAGAAATCATGGTACAACGGCCAGTAACGGATGAGCTCTTAATGATATTAAAGACCCTACAGCGGTTACAAAACACGTCATCAAGACGCATTTATTGTCGACGAAAGCTATATAAAAGCCTGCTCCACATCCGAAAAAGACATCTATTAAATAGCTACACACATCTGAACCCAACACATCTGCACACTCATCTACATTTTCTACGCAATACAACAGCATTCGAACACTCAACACTTACCTAGGTATCGCACGGCAGCAGTTCGATTCGCAGGACAGTAACTTATTTCGCACGATTTACGCACGATACACAACTTTATCTTACGGTTAAGTTTGTTTTTACTCTTATTTGTAATCTGTTGTACACAAAACACTTGTTGCCAAATGACTTTCTCCCTGTTTGGCGATCATAGTGCACCGTCGACTTTCACAAGTCGACCGCGGTTTTTTCCCTCGTTTGGGTTTTCCGCGTCACCACTTCTTCTGTCTTATTTATTTTTTATCGCGATTATGTTGATTGGTCTTTAGATCCCTTTCGTTAGTTGTTAAAAGTTCCACATCAACCTTAAGTTATCATTTGTGTGATTTTTGGCATTAACAGTTTGGCGCCATCCGTGGGACCCCATATAGAGAGAATCTCAAGCCAAACATACATCGCTCTAACGATCTTGTGAAGTTTTTGTTGTTTTCATGTAAATGGCTAACTACCAAGATCCCATGGTTCAACTTCACGCAGAATTGAACGCAGCCCGAAGCCAGATCCAGGCTCTAAATGAGCAGAACCAAAAGGCGGCCGCAGAAATTGCTTCCCTGAGGAATCCGGCGAATGGCAATTCCTTTGGACCTCAGAGCGGTCCCCGACCTACAGGTGCACCCTTCGTAAGGCCACCATTCCAAGCAGGTCTAGGGCCATTTGTCAATAATCCTCCATTTGGACAATTTCCTCCGCAGCATCTGAGGCCTCCGCCGCTGTACAATGGAGCCATACCACATCAGATCCCGATGAACTTCCCCTTTACCGGAGAAGCCAACGGATCGTCGCACGGAAATGGTTCCCACCCGACATTCAGCACGACTGCTCAGAACTCGGGAGTCATTCCCTCGTCAGGTGCAATCCCTGATCCTAACGACCCCGTCGCCTAGCGACTTAGGTTATTGGAGGATCAGAACGAAAAGATGCTGTCGCTACTTTCAAAATTACCCGGCGCCGTCGTCCCTGTCGACGTCGAACCCCTCATAGGATTCCAGGCGTCGCCTTTCATCGACACGATAGCAAATGTTGACGTTCTGAAGAAGTACAACATTCCTGCTTTTACGCCTAAGTATTCAGGGATAACCGATCCAACGTAGCACAATGCCCAATATAAACAGTTGATGTGGACAACATCAATCCCACATTAATATCAAGAGGTGTGCATGTGCAAAGGCTTTGGCGCGACTCTTACAGGCCCAACTCTCCAATGGTTGATCAATCTCAAACTCAAGTCCATCAGCAACTTCGCGGAGTTGGTCAACCAGTTTTCACAACAACTCGCCAGTAGTCACAAGATAGAGAAGCAGACCAGCGACCTGTACTATGTCGTCCAAAAATCTGGAGAATCCATCCGCAGTTACTTCAACTGTTTCAACACAGAGATGATCAACATTCGAAATTGTGACGTCAAGACCGCCATCGAGGCCTACAAGCGTGGTCTGGACGACAACACTACAGGATTATACGTCGATCTTACGAAGTATCCACCAGAGAATTTTGAAGACGTCCGAGCTAGGACTTTGGCTTACATGAGGGTCGAAGACGACCTGACCTTCCGTCGTAAGCATTCTACCGACAAAGAGTCCCTCGGGATCAAGAAGCCAGATTTCAAGTCCAAGCCGAACGTCAAGACAGAGCCACCACGCCAGATATCGAATGAATTAGTCGAAGCTCTTAAAACATTCAGTCGTCTGTTTGATGGCCCAAGAAAAGCGATAAAGATGACGACAAGAAATACAAGACCAAATGGTGTGACTTCCATAGCGACCATGGTCATACGACAGATAACTGCCTTGCCTTGCAGTAGGAGTTGGCCTGGATTGTCCCTGTTTGGGCAAAATTTCATCAGTCTCGACCACGACCAAGGTAAGGAAAACACTTATTTTACTTCCCCATAGTAAGGTAAAATTATAGTACTTTGTCCCTTGGTTAAAAGTCAAATCGTATGTTATCTACCTCACGACACTCGACCACGATGTCGTCTAGTTCTCACGACCGTCGCATAAGACCATGCGACCTCGACCAACTAACGTTCGTTATGACTGTTACGTTTGTTCAGTGTTTAATGCAGGAGTCAACGTCATTAATGACCAAAGGCTACAACCAGTAAAGGGCCATTAACAGCATTATAGACAACGACCGTTATGAAAGTTACGTAAAGCATTCAAGAAATCAATCAAAGCACCCGAAGGCTACAAATATAGAGTTCCATCATCATTGAAGGGGACTGTTAATGCCAAAAATCGCACCAAAGGGACAACTTAAGATCGATGTGGACTTAAACAACTAAAGAAAGAATCTTTCGACGAGACGTGCGGCGAGGATAAAAATAAAGAAACAAGGGATTTGATGACGCAGGAAAAACCTCAAACGAGGAAAAAACCTGCAGACGACAGTGGGTGTCATCGCTATACTATGATCGCCAATCAGGGGCGATGTCCTTGGATACTGGTGTCGATCGTACAACGATTACAATACATATGAAGAAAATGCTTCGAAATGTAAAGTACAAGTGTTTGAACGTAAAAACAGGTGTTTGTCGTGTACGAAACAAAGTGTGAACTGCTGGTTGAGGGCTGTTGTCGTGCGTCGAGAGCGATACTTAGAATAATGGTTCTTCACTTCAGGTATTCTTGAATATTGGTTCGGTTGTTAATCGCCGGATATTCGATGTTTTGAAATGTTGATTGAGCTTGATATTTATAGTCTTCGCGTCCTTAGCTCCATCCATAAATGCTCCTTTAATGGCCTTAACGGTTGGAAACGGTCGCCGGAGTAATGATCTTCGTCCGTTACGGTCGCCGGCTGTTTAATGATTGCATCGGTTATAGTCATTGCTCCTTAATGACTTTTACTCCTGCATTAAACACTTAACAAACGGTCATGGTTAATGTTAGCTTTGGTCGAAGTCGCACGTCCTTATATAATAGTCGTGCGGATCGGGCGACACTATGGTCGAGCGTTGTAAGGAACTCTCGACTTATCTTTTATGAGGGACGACGATGGTGTTCTAGGTCTTTGTCGAGACCTTATCTTAATACAAGATATAGTCCCTAATCATACGTCTTACCTGTTCTGGTCGCGGTCGAGCGGCGTGATTTTTTGCCCAAACAGTTTGCCCCCAAAATTTGAAAATGGAATGTCAAATTTAAATTTTAAATTTTGCTTGTCGAACGCTTAGAGTTGTGACCTGGGTTGAGGGACTTACCTGGTTGTCGTGGAACTAGACCGGTTCGCCTTTAACTGTACGAGAAGTTGAAAAGTTATGACGTCATACTGACGCACAATGATGCTTACCCGCCGTCGAGGACAGGTGTCGAAGATCCGGGCGGGCATGCGAAAGGACGGGGATGCGCGGCGGTCATCCAGGGATTCATTTTGATGCGATTGTTTGTATAAATAAAGATTATGATGGATCTTTTCTTGCTATACTTCGAAGTGTTTCTTTGGGAAGAGATTTCGCCTTGATTCCTTTCCATTCTTCGTCCGAACTTACTCGAATCGTTGCAAATCTTTGGCCTAGTAGAGATTGTTCGAGGTTTAGAGCGTTTATATAACGCATTGCTCTTCCGCTTTGGTTTTTATCGATCGTCTCCTTCGTTTGATAAACAATGTCGATTGAACCAGAGAGTTATATCGTGAGTCAGGAGGATTTAGATGCCTTTAGGCGTCTAGCGAAGATCCCTGCGGAAGTAGAGTTATCCATTCCAGGGGATATACGTCCTGAGGATTGTCCCGAAGGATGCTTCATGATATACGAGTATCCCTTCAAAATAGGGTTTGAGTGGCCGTATTCGGTTTTATCTAAGAATTTCATGCGATATTTTGGCCTGTCACCAGGGCAGTTGATGCCCCAACTTTGGCGGGTTTTTCTGGTTATCGAGCGATTGTCTGCAAAGTGGGATCCACCTATGACCCTGAATGATTTCCGGTTGGCTTATCATGTTAAGAGAGACAAGAATTGGCGTTACAGTCCGTATTCCAAGTTTAAGGGTGACCGCACCCTGGTTTTGGGAACTGGCGTCAATGATCGTGGGTGGAAATCGAGGTATGTATTCGTGTGTTCTGACTCGCTTGACATCAATAGCAAATGGATTCGTCCTGACTGGAACATGGGAGGTATGCTATTTCGATATATGTCACTATTTGGTTCTTCCGCTTTCTATTTACTCATTGCTTTTTGACGTCTTCAGATATTCAGTACGATGCCTTGCACCCGAACGAAGGTTCTCGAGCCAAGGTCGACAGATTCCTGAGTTATAGTACTGATGACCGATCTTTCGTCACGTGGCAACCGGCGGCCGAGGACGAGGACGCGATGGGAGATTCTGAAGAAGAGGGAGAGGAGGATGAGAGGGAATAAGCGACTGGTAAACGTACCGTAGTTTTTATTTTACTTTATTTATTCTATCCACCTGACGCTTCATGTATTTCCTGATTAGTGCCGACCAAGAGGAAATCGGTCTCTAGGGCGAGAGGGGAGCAGGTTATGCGTGCCCTTCAGGGTGAAAATATTTCGACAGCTGGGTCGAGCGAAAAGAGAACCCGGAGGACAGTCCTGAGGGAACCGTCGTCTAGGGTTGATAACTCACCGGGAGTTGTTCTGCCTAAGGAGGCGAGGGCGTCATCTAGCCGTTTTGGCGTAACGGAAGCGACACCAGCAAGTTCTGCGCTTCCGGCGACGGTGACGAAGCCGATGTCCAAAGTGTCGATCCCAACGTCTGCTGACAGGGGCGAGGGATCATCGGCCGAAGTTATGACGGTCAATTTTACATTGCCGTCTGACTTTATGGCGGATGGTGTCCTAGACGGGACGACGTCGTTCCCTCATCTGGGGAAGTATTTGCTCCCTTCTTTCGGGGAGCGTTTTCGTGGAGTTCCGGTGGAGTTCCGGACGGAGAGATTGGATCTCAAGTTGCCAGTCTGGCGTTCACGGTGAGTGTCAATCTTTCATGACTTGTCTCGTTCGTTTAGTCATCTAATATTTTCTTGTGTTATTTTTCAGACATTCCAGTCATCTTTGGCATTACACGCTGGGATGTCGAAAGTTGAAGGGTTGATGGGGTCTGCTCTTGAAAGAGAAGCTGTGGCGTTGGAGAGAGAGAAGGCGGCTTTAGATAGGGAGAGGTTTGCTTTGGTGCGTGCTGACGAGCTAGCCATCCAGCTTTTCGATGTTCAGTATGAACTGCAGGGGATTCGTGCGGGAGGAGTGGCAGATGAAGGTCCTCGGGTCGGGACTTCGAGCAGGGATACGACCGGTGTTCCCCCTGCCGTCTAGAATTTTCCTTTCCTTGTTTGTTTTGCCATTCGACCAATCAGGGATCGAGTATGTATATAATGGTTTACTTAATGAATATATCTTTTGCTTATGCTTTATTCGAATCACATTTGATTATAAAGTCGAACATAAGATACATATGAAATCATGCGACTAAGGCGCTCATTGCAATACGATAATAAGAACGTAAAACAAATAAAAACACGCGATTAAAGCATCCATTCACGGTATAAAAGCTAAGAAACTTAGATGTAAGTTATTTAGGCTTTGCGATTGTACGACGAGATCGTACGAGGAATTTGCGTCGTATGCCCCTGTGGATGGATGGTCAGGGAAGAAAATCCTGATTGTTTATGTCGTGCGATTCTGCGAATTTAAAGTCATCTAGTAGACTTAATGATTACTGCCGTGCGATTCTGCGATAATCTGTCGTGCGATTCTGCGATAAAACGATGTTGGGGGTTGGTCGTTGGCTAGCCAACGACCCTCCGATGCTTAAGTCAGTAAACGTTTTGTGAGAAAAAATCGTATGAAAAAGAGTTAGAGAACGTACCATTTCAGACTCTCTCTATTTGCCCCCTGTCATTTATTACCTTATTCTTTTTGGGAGGAAAATATAGGTTTTAAATGACAGAATGACACGGAGAAATATTGTCCCGCGTTGACTATGTTGTCGTGCGACCGGGCACCATAGTAGACTTATCTCTGTGAAAAAAATATTAATTTAGGGATAGAGGAACGAACCTGTCGAGAGCTTGATCTTGTGACTTTGGTTTATTTTCGCGGCTTCAAGGTAGACTTGTAGCACTCACGAGCGACTTTTGGCTCTCTCTTAATCTCCTGGATTCCCCATGGCGTAAGGAATTTCAACATTTGATGATACGTCGAGGGAACGACTTTCATATCATGGATCCATGGTCGTCCTAATATGATGTTATAGGCCGACGCACAATTGATGACACTGAACTTGGTCTGCTTGTTGACTCCTCCGGCGTAGACGGGCAAGATTATCTCTCCGAAGGTGCTCGTCGCTTCTCCATTGAAACCGACCAAAGTCGTTGAACGTCGGGCGATTTCTGAGCGATCGATTCCCATGGCTTTGATGGTGTTGAGAAAAGTAACATTTGCTGAGCTGCCCCCGTCAATCAAGACTCGACGCGTTAGACAGTTATCGACCGTGATCTGAATGATCAACCCGTCGTGATGCTTCTGATACGAGTCGCCAAGGCCGTCGTGGTCGAACACAATCTTCATGGCTTCTAGCTCCAAATCTCCTTTGGGTCTAGACGAGCGAGGAATAGGCCGATCATCGGGCGCCTGACTGGCATGACGCTTGGCCGCTGAATACGTCAGACCACACACATCTGAACCACCGGTGATGCAATTGACGACCTTCGCATGCTCGGGGGTCGTCGTTCGATGTCCGTTAGCTGAAATAGCGACATCGTCGATGATATCTTTGAGATTTCCTTTCGGAAAATGATATGCTAGTTCCTTCTTCAATGCGATACAGTCGTCTGTCGTATGACCATGATCGGCATGGAAGTCGCACCACTTT
The DNA here is from genome assembly GCA_033807775.1 of Saussurea involucrata. Taxonomy (NCBI): domain Eukaryota; kingdom Viridiplantae; phylum Streptophyta; class Magnoliopsida; order Asterales; family Asteraceae; genus Saussurea; species Saussurea involucrata. The sequence goes on from CM066323.1 coordinate 56,593,371, forward strand.
GATTTGTCTTTCCTAGCATCGTCCAGGTCGGACTTCTTTGGCCATCGAATGGTAGCTTGAGCGGTCTTCAGAGCTCCGACTAAGTCCTTTACAGATCCTTTGAATCCGTAAGAGGATATCTTGGGGTACTGAGTGAACTTAGTCGCGGTCCTGGCCTCTGCTCGTCTTGAAATGAACATTTGAAATTTGGAGCGCTGGCTCTATTCTGGAAACAACCTTTGACTTCTTGTCGTCAGTGTGCTTGCGACGAAAGGCGGCATCATCTTCGACCCTCATATATGCTAAGGTTCGAGCTCGGACGTCTTCGAAAGTCTCTGGGGGATACTTGGTCAGATCGATATATAGACCTGAACTATCGTCTAGACCACGCTTATAAGCTTCGATCGCAGTTTTGATGTCACAATTGCGGATACTGATCATTTCGGCATTAAATCTATTGAAATAACTTCGAATAGACTCATTGGTCTTCTGCACGACATAGTACAGATCACTAGTCTGCTTTTCCATCTTACGACTGCTGGCGAATTGCTGGGAGAATTGGTTGACCAATTCGGCGAACGACCCGATAGATTTGGGTTTGAGATTGATCAACCACTGGAGAGCTAGACCAGTGAGAGTCGCCCCGAAACTCTTGCACATGCATACTTCCTAGTACATGTGTGGAATCGAGATCGTCCACATGAGCTGCTTATACTGCGCGACATGCTCGGTTGGATCGGTCACACCCGAATACTTGGGAGTGAAGGCAGGAATGTTATACTTCTTTGGGACCTCGACGGTGGCGATCTCGTCGATGAAGGGCGACACCTGATACCCCGAGCGAGGCTCGACGTCGACAGGCACGGCTGCCCCAGGCAACTTGGCGAGCAAGGACAGGACGCGCTCATTTTGGTCTTCTAACATCTTCAAACGTTGGGCGACGGGATCGTTAAGATCAGGATTTTCCCCTGTCGAGGGATTGGTCCCTGGACTAGTGCCATTACCATGTGACGAACCATTGGTGTCCCCGTTGAATGGAACAAAATATGGCTGCGGCCCATAGTGGAATTGCTGCGGTCCATTCTGATACGATTGTGGTCCATGCTGAAATGGCTGCGATCTCTGCTGGAAAGATTGCGATCCTTGCTGGAAAGGTTGCGGACCACTTTGGAACGGCTGGGATCCATTCTGAAATGGCTGGGCGCCACCTTGCAATGGTTGGGATCCATTGTTCAAGGGTGGTGGTCGGATGTGCTGAGGGGGAATCTGCCCAGACTGGGGATTTGGAATGAACGGACCCGTCTGCTGATTCTGCATGAATGGACCTGGATGCTGATTCTGTGCGGACGGGCCTGGTCCCGGACCTGGATTCTGGATGAATGATCTAGGACCATTCTGGGGTCCAAAAGGATTCCTTAGTCGCGCGATCTCTTCAGCTGCTCTGCGATTCTGCTCTGCCATTTCATTGAGTTGATTCCTGGCAACCTCGAGCTCCTGATACATCTGAGCGACGGCTTGCTGCGGAATTCCAGGGGCTGCCATTTTCCTGCAACAGAAAATAGAAGAAACTCCAAGAAACTATTAGTAGAATGCACATTCGTCGAGGATTTTCTCTAGATGTAGTCCCACAGATGGCGCCAAACTGTTAATGCCAAAAATCGCACCAAAGGGACAACTTAAGGTCGATGTGGACTTAAACAACTAAAGAAAGAATCTTTCAACGAGACGTGCGGCGAGGATAAAAATAAAGAAACAAGGGATTTGATGACGCAGGAAAAACCTCAAACGAGGAAAAAACCTGCGGACGACAGTGGGTGTCGTCGCTATACTATGATCTCCAATCAGGGGCGATGTCCTTGGATACTGGTGTCGATCGTACAACGATTACAATACAGATGAAGAAAATGCTTCGAAATGTAAAGTGCAAGTGTTTGAACGTAAAAATAGGTGTTTGTCGTGTACGAAACAAAGTGTGAACTGCTGGTTGAGGGCTGTTGTCGTGCGTCGAGAGCGATACTTAGAATAATGGTTCTTCACTTCAGGTGTTCTTGAATATTGCTTCGGTTGTTAATCGCCGGATCGGGCAACGCTATGGTCGAGCGTCGTAAGGAACTCTCGACTTATCTTTTATGAGGGACGACGATGGTGTTCTAGGTCTTTGTCGAGACCTTATCTTAATACAAGATATAGTACCTAATCATACGTCTTACCTGTTCTGGTCGCGGTCGAGCGACGTGATTTTTTGCCCATACATGGACCGCATCCAAGAATCACACTACGTACTCAAGAACATACGAAGAAAAGAACTTTCTCACAACAGATCGCTCTCGACGCACGACATCGACGCACGACTCCCATGCTCAATGCATAGCTTTACGCACGACACACATACTATACACACGACGCACATTGTTTTTACATTCGAAACACTTGTTACTTTACATTTCAAAGTCTTTCCTTCATTTGTATTGTAATCTTCGTACGATCGACACCTGAAACATAAGGACATCGCCCCTGTTTGGCGACCATAGTGCAGCGATGACTTCCATAGTCGTCCGCAGGTTTTTTCCTCGTTGAGGTTTTTCCCGCGTCTCCAAATTCTCTGTCTCTTTTACATTTTCTTATCTTAATCGCATGCTTTGTCGAGAGATTCTTTTCTTTAGTTGTTAAGCTTCACAATCAACCTCAAGTTGTAATTGTGTGCGATTTTTGGCATTAACAGTTTGGCGCCCACCATGGGGCCCCATCTAGAGAAAATCTTCGACAAACGTGCGTCCTACTAACGGATTCTTGTAGTCTCCTCTGTTTTCTGTTTCAGAAAAATGGCAGCTCCTGGAAATCAAGAGCATGCCATAGCCCAGATGTATCAGGAGTTGGAGGTCGCGCGAAATCAAATCAACGCCATGGCCGAGCAGAGTTGAAGAGCAGCTGAAGAGATCGCGTGGCTGAGAAATCCCTTTGGACCTCAGAGTGGCCCTAGGCCATTCGTTCAAAATCCAGGTCAAGGATCGTTCGGTCAGAATGGTCCTAGACCATTTGCGCATAATCCAGGTCCAGGGTCAGGTCCGTTCGCTCAGAATCAGCATCCGGGTCCATTCGCTCAGAATCAGCATCCAGGTCCGTTCATGCAGAACCAGCAGCCGGGGCCGTTCAACCCAAATCCCAGTTCGGAACGGTTCCTCCTCAGCATATAAGGCCACCACCCATGCAGAATGGATCGCAACCATTTCAGAATGGATCGCAGCCGTTTCAGAATGGACCGCAACCGTATTTTGTCCCTTTCAACGGGGACGCCAATGGCTCGTCGCACGGCAATGGCACCAATTCAGGGGTCAATCCGCAGACAGGTGCGAATCCTGATCCTATTGACCCCATCGCCCAGCGATTGAAGATGCTAGAAGACTAGAACGAGTGTGTCCTGTCTTTGCTTGCCAAGCTACCCGGGGCAGCCGTGCCCGTCGACGTCGAGCCTCGATCAGGATTTCAGGCGTCGCCCTTCATCGATGAAATTACGACCGTCGAGGTCCCGAAGAAATACAACGTCCCCACTTTCACGCCCAAATACTCAGGAGTGACAGATCCAACAGAGCACGCCGCACAATATAAACAGCTCATGTGGACGATCTCGATCCCGCACATGTACCAAGAAGTATGCATGTGCAAAGGTTTTAGGGTAACCCTCACTGGTCCTGCCCTCTAATGGTTGATCAATCTCAAACCCAAATCCATCGGGTCGTTTGCTGAGTTGGTCAATCAATTCTCTAAGCAATTCGCCAGCAGTCGCAAGATGGAGAAGTAGACCAGTGACCTATATTATGTCGTACAGAAGACCAATGAGTCTATTCGAAGCTACTTCAATAGGTTCAATGCAGAGATGATTAGTGTCCGCAACTATGACGTCAAGACCACCATCGAAGCTTATAAGCGTGGTCTGGACGACAGTTCGGGTTTGTACATTGATCTAACCAAGTATCCTCCGGAGAATTTTGAGGATGTCCGAGCTCGAACCCTAGCATATATGAGGGTAGAGGACGACACTGCCTTTCATCGCAAGCATACCGACGACAAGAGGTCGTTAGGTGTGAAGAAGCCAGAATTCAAGACAAAGGCAATTCCCAAAGTAGAGCCCGTGCGCCAGATTTCGAACGTCCGGTTCAAAACAAAAGCAGAGGCCAAGACTGCGACCAAATTTCCTCAATACCCCAAGATATCCTCTTATGGATTCAAAGGGTCCACTAAGGACTTGGTCGAAGCTCTGAAGACCGCCCAAGCAACCATCCGGTGGCCAAAAAAGTCCAATCAGGACGACACCAAGAATGATAAGTCAAAGTGGTGCGACTTCCATGTCGACGATGGTCACGCGATAGATGATTGCATAACTCTCAAAAAGGAGTTAGCATATCATGTCCCGAAAGGAAATCTCAAAGATATCATCAATAACGTCGTTCCTCCAACTAGCGACGATCGACCGCCAACCCCGGAGCATGCGAAGGTCGTCAATTGCATCACTGGTGGCTCCGACATGTGTGGTCTGACGTACTCCGCAGGCAAGCGTCACGCCAGTCATAAACTTGATGATCATCCTATCCCACGTTCATCGAGGCCCAAAGAAGATCTGGAATTAGAAGCTATGAAGATTGTGTTCGATCAAGACGACCTCGGTGTCTCCTATCAGAAGCATCATGATGGGTTGATCATTCAACTCACGATTCGCAATTGTTTAACCCGACGAGTCTTGATCGATGGGGGCAGTTCAACGAACGTCATTTTCCTTGACACCGTCAAGGCCATGGGAATCGATCGCTCGGGAATCACCTGACGTTCGACAACCTTGGTCGGTTTCAACGGAGAAGCAACGAGCACCTATGGAGAGATCATCCTGCCGGTCTGTGCCGGAGGAATCAACAAGCAGACTATGTTCAGTGTCATCGATTGTTCGTCGGCCTATAACATCATCTTAGGTCGACCGTGGATCCATGAAATGAAAGTTGTCCCCTCGACGTATCATCAGACCCTGAAGTTCCCTACGCCGTGGGGAGTACAAGAAATCAAAAGTGAGCCGAAAGTCGCCCGTGACTGCTATAAGACCACCCTGAAGCCGCGAAATAAGCTGTTTGGCCGTCACAGGTCAGAGAAATCGTCTTAGATAAAGGCAAACCTGACCATAAGGTCTCGACAGATACGTCTCTCTATCTCTGATCTTATAGATAAACTAATGCCTTTTTTATAGGAATATGCCGACTATTCTGTCTTGTCAAACGAAAACACGGTCGACATAGACATTGATGTTAATCCTCGAAAACTCAGTGTCGATCCGTCATTTAAAACCTATTTTTTCCTGGGAAAAATAGGATAGTAAATGACGGGGGGCAAAACCCCCATCAAGTAAAAAAGAATCTGAGAAGGATCGCACGACATGAGTCTATCACATGACTCTCGCAAGATTGTATAGCGGAAGTATTCAAGCCAAGTACATGATTTGACGTATGATCTAGGTTCATCGTACAGTTTAATTATACAAACGACATGCAATCTAAGTGTTCCTAGAAGCATCTCATATATGCCTTGAACACACGATTGTTTACATGACTTGTATTTTAAATTGTTGTTTATCAATTAAGAAGCCTTTGTCGCACGTATCTATGGTTATATACAATTTACAAGTGTTTTCTTACGATCGACATTGTACTAGATGATTTCTTGTAATGAACAGTGGAAAAGTGAACAAAAATCAAATAATAGAGGAAAAAAATGCTCTCCAGGGGGACGACTAGGGTTGTGGCTGGCGGCAATGGGTTTTAGAATTCTGGCCTGCGGTTGGCAGAAGGATCATTTGTGGGTGTGTGCATTGCATTCCCTTGGTGCATATTGTTCTTCTTCGTCGGTTGCTGGATCGGTGGTCTGCGGCAGTTACCGTCTAACTGCTAGGGTTTTTAGTGCGGCTACGCAGGTTTGTTGTGGTATCCTTTTCAATTTGATTTCGATATTTAGGTGTGTTTCTATAGACTTTGTTATTGAAATCAAAGTACCCTATAAAGCTTCAGCCCCACCGGTCACCGGGTTCCGATAACCGGAGTCTTCGTCACTTTTAGGGTTACGGCGAGGAAAATAGCAACTCTATAGCTTCACCTGGGGTCTCTTAGTCAATTGGAAGGAGCCCATGCCGGAGACAGTGTCTCCAGATTTGTGCGTTGCCAACCATGCAGTTGATGTTAACCCATCTGTTGGGGTTGAGGAGGGGGGCGTGCATGGGCCTAGGGTTCCGTGCGATCCCATGCAGGGCCCTAGGGTTTCGGTGTTTCAGCGCTTGAACACGGGAGGAAAAAGGAATGGAGATGAATTGAATTTTGGGGAAGTCTAGATTCTAAATTGACCCATGAATTACGCGTCGGCTGTGGGTGGATCACAAGCTAAAAACCTTGAATTTTTTCCCTTGCAAGACAAAACTCTTATGTCGGTTAAAATTCCAATTGAGATGGCTAGAGAAGCGGTAAAAACGTACCATACTACTTTGGTGGGGTATTTCCTTGGTCATAGGCTCCACTTTCCAATTGTCCAAAGGTACGTGAAGCTTGCATGGAGGAAATTTGGATTCAAAGATGCTATGATGAATGAGCATGGCTTTTTTTTTCTTCCGGTTCAATGATGAGGGGGGGGTGCAATCAAGCTTTAGAGGAAGGTCCATTGATGGTTCGTGGCGCCCCCCTTTTTGTCTACCACTGGGACCCATCGAGAGGTGTCCACAAACCGGAACATATTTCGTGCCCGCTTTGGGTGAAACTGCACCATGTCCCGTTGGTTGCATTTAAAAAGGAGGGTATAAGTCGAATAGCGAGTGTCTTGGGGATTCCAAAAAAGATGGATGCTTGTACGACAGCAATGTGTGACAATATGCGGGGACGCCCGGGTTTTGCTAAGGTTCTCGTAGAGGTATGGGCAGTGGGAGAACTCAAACGGGAAATTGAAATTGTTATTCCTAGTGTTGATGGTGGGGAAGACACAAAGACGAAGGTAGCTGTGGAGTACATTTGGGAACCAATCAATGTTCCCATTGTCAGGTTTTTGGGCATAAGGCAGGGTCATGCGCGAAAGTTGAGGTGGTTAGGAAATCACAACCTAAAACTAAGAAGGGTGTGGTTGATGAGGAGGGCTTTACCACGGTGGCTCAAAAGCATTGGCGTCCAAAACAAACCCAAAAGGAACCGATCCCGGAGGATTCGGGTAAGATCTTAAGTAACGCTCAAAAGGAAAAAGAATTACAGGAACCTCTCATGGAGGATAGGTGCAACCAAACGCATGGTAATTCCGACGGCAATTTAAACCGACAAGAACGTGTAGAGGAAAAGGTGGATGGGGAGGAGGTTTCTCAAAATCATGATTTGGGAGTGGATGTTAATTCTGATAAGATGGCCAGACCTCCTCGTCCTAATGGAGCAACAAATGTGGTGAACCCATGTCAAGGGGGTGTTCCATTTGTATCTTCGGTGGTAAATTCTTTTCGTAGTTACAAACCTCGGAGGGGATCGCAGTCTCACTCGGACACTCCCTCGTTATCGAATCGGTTTGAAACACTCTCCGGGGATATCCTACTGATGGGGGAGAAGGAAGGGAACGGTGAGAACTCCATGGATCAGGCAAACTCTACTAGGGATGGTCATGAAACCCGCAAGGTCTTGGAACACGATGCAACCAACCGTCACATTCCCTCATGTTAAAGCTCGCTTTTTGGAATGTGAGGAGGCTAAATTCCCCAATAAAGCATCGGGAGGTAAAGAATTTAATTCATTGTAATGGTATTTCTTTTTGTGCTCTCATTGAAACTCATGTGAATGGGAATGTTTTAAATGAGATCTGCACTAAGGTGGTAAACCGTTGGTCTTGGAGTTCTAATGCTAGTCATTCGGATCAGGGTACTCGTATCATTTGTGCATGGGACGCCCGTGTAATGGATGTTATGGTGATTGAAACCCACTCGCAATTCATGCACTGTGAGATCCGTTTAAGGGGTGAGCCGAGCCCTATTTTTGTGCCGGTTGTTTATGGTGCAAACAATGGCGTGGTGCGGTGACAACTTTAGTCAGATCTTCGCAAATTCAAGGTTTTTTTGGGTGATCGTCCGTGGGTTATAGGAGGAGATTTTAATGCACTGCTCTTCCCGCATGATGGTTATGGTGGGTCGTCGAGGCGTAATATAGAGATGAATGATTTTTCCATGTGCGTCGAAGATATTGAAGTTTTCGATGTTCGATACACGGGGATCCAATACACATGGGCACAAAAACCGAATGGGGACGTTGGCATCTTGCGAAAACTTGACCGTATTTTGGCCAATACTGAATTCACCAATCGTTTCCAAGATGGTTCGGTGTCCTTTTTACCAAGGGGAATTTCGGACCACGCACCCGAGTTATTATCGTTCAAAGGTGGAGTTCGTAAAAAGGTGGTGGGATTTAAATTTGACAATATCATTACCTCCCATCCAGACTTTTTGAAGGTTGTTAAGGAGGGCTGGTCAATCCCTATTTATGGGTCGTTTATGTATAAAGTAACGCAAGAGATGAAATTGTTGAAAACCCCTCTTAGGCGTCTCCGCTCGACGTATGGGAATATTGCTGGAAGAGTTGCTTCTCTGAAAGTTGAGCTAGAGACGGTTCAAAAAGCATGTGATTCGAACCCGTCTAACTTGGATCTTAGAGAAGAATTGGCCCATATCCTCTTGGCGTTCCAGCAGGCCCGGATTGATGAGGAGAGTTACCTTAGGCAGCGGGCTAAGGTGAAATGGCTTAACGAAGGGGATGATAACACAAAGTTTTTCCATCATGCGGTTAAGGAGAAAAGGAACTGTCAGCACATTACATCTATTTGTGACAATGTGGGTATTTTTGTTCATGGGGATGAGGTGGCTCCGGCCTTCGTGGAACACTTTCAGTCAATCATGGGAGTAGAAGACATGCATGTTGAGCCTTCCATGCCTTCTCATTATTTCCCACGTAAGCTTTCCAGTTCTCAAGCTCTTGATATGATTCGCCCTATAACGAATGAGGAAATTCGGAAGGCTATTTTTAATATTGGTAATGATAAGGCGCCGGGATCTGATGGATTTACATCAAAGTTTTTCAAGGATGCGTGGAGTATAATTGGGAAAGATGTGGAAATTGCCATCCATAATTTTTTCTATCGTGGCCATTTACCGAGAAAACTAAATCACACTCTTTTGTGCTTAATCCCCAAGATCCCAAATGCTTCAAAGGTGACTGACTTTTGGCCTATCACCTGCTGCTCGGTGTTGTATAAATGCATTAGCAAAATTGTTTCGGAGCGTATAAAGGGTTCGTTAAATGATTTGATAAGCCCCTCCCAATCTGCGTTTATTCCCGTTAGGAGGATCTCGGGCAACATTCTTATGGCACACGAACTTGTCGCCGACTACCAACGCGGGAAGGGTCCTCCGAGATGTGCTTTCAAGATTGATATCAAGAAGGCGTATGATACGGTTAATTGGCGATATGTTGTATCTATGCTCCAAGGCTTTGGTTTCCATCCAGTTTTGGTCAATTGGGTGAAGGAAATGCTCTCCACAGCCTCATACTCGTTAGCAATCAATGGTAAAACATATAGTTTTTTCTTGGGTAAGCGGGGCATCCATCAAGGTGATCCGATTTCTCCGTATCTATTCACAATTGTAATGGAGGGTTTTTCTATGATTTTCCAAATGTGTATTGATGAGGCGGAGGAGTTTGGATACCATGAAGGGTGTATGGAGTTTAATATCACTCACTTATGCTTTGCTGACGATTTGTTTGTGTTCACGAGGGGAGATGTTCGTTCGGTGGAGATTCTGAAAAGAGCACTTCAAAATTTTCAAACTAAGTCGGGTCTTACTCCTAGTTTGGAAAAAAGCGAGATCTTTTTTGGAAATGTGCGGGATGATGCGAAAAACGCCATTTTGTAGTGTCTTCCGTTCCGTGCGGGGATATTTCCTATTCGCTATCTAGGGGTTCCATTATCCCCGGTCCGTCTAAAAGTTGCTGATTTTTATGGTTTGGTAACAAAGGTTAAATCCCGAATCCACAATTGGAAGTCGAAGTTCTTATCTTTTGGGGGTAGAAGACAACTTATTCGATCGATACTGCAGTCCATGCAGTTGTATTGGATGTGTATTTTCATGCTGCCTTCAGGAATCATTCACGAGCTTGAGCACTTATTTAGAGATTTCTTGTGGTCCCAAGGGGAAACCTCGAAGGGTAAGTGTCGTATTGCTTGGACGGAGGTATGCAAACCTATGGAATGTGGGGGCTTAGGGACTAAAAAACTTGTTGTTTGGAACAGGGCTCTCCTTTGCAAAAATATATGGGATATTGTGAGTTACCGGGAGTCTATTTGGACCCGTTGGGTGTGGAATAATTGCATTCAAAACTCCGGGTTTTGGAAGGTTCGCAAGAAAAACACGTGGTCTTGGGTCTTCCGCAAGTTGCTGGACTTGCGGCCCCAAGTCCGTCCTTTTGTTGTTTCTAAGATCGGAAATGGAATGAACACAATGGCTTGTGACGATAAGTGGATAGAGGAAGGTATATTGTCAGAAAAGATCTCGTATCGGTTGTTTCGCGGTTCGGGGTTCTCGGTGGATACTACTGTCCGTCAAGTTATTGATGTAATTGGTACGATTTGGCCAAATGCTTGGGTGGATCGATGGCCAAATTTAGCTGCGGTATGTGTACCGCAAATCTCTCAAGGGGAGGATGGTTGCAAGTGGCTGGACATCCACAATGTGCTTCAAGACTTTTCGGTCAATCTTGCATGGCACTCGTTGGAGGGCAATTTGGCGTCGGTTGCTTGGAGTAGAGCCATTTGGCATCGTGGGTTTATCCCAAAACATGCGTTTTGTGCATGGCTTGCTTGCCTACGCCGACTACCGACTCAAGATCGGGTCTCTGCGTGGAAACATGATCCGCATGACTTAAAATATTTATTTGTGTGAGTCTGATTCTCACAATCACCTCTTTTTCCATCGTCACTTCTAGATTGAGTTATGGAGAATTATTAAAATGGAAGTGGGTCTCGGTGGATTCCCGGAGGTGTGGGATGATATTTTGGAGCGTCTAAATGTTGCTGTTAATTGGAAGACTATGCAAAGTCTCGCATTTTTGGCCACTATTTATCATATTTGGCGTGAAAGGAACACAAGGTTATTTGAAAAGCGGTCTAGAACGGTGACTATGCTTGCTAAAGACATAAAGGAGGTGCTGCTGCTTCGGATGGCTTGGAAGAAGAGAGCGAAAGCTACTAGGCGTCTCGATGGTAGCGGTTGATCGTGGGGCTTTGAGTACTGCGTGCTGGAGGTCTTGGTGGTTCCTGTGTTTTGCGATTTTCTTATCGGCCTTGTTCAGGTCGATTTGTTTGTGTCTCTTTTGGCTCTTGGTGGCTTGGTTCGGTGTTGTTTCTGAGTTTTTTTGTTTTGTGTGGGCTTGGTGGTGGCGGTTTGCCTGAACTCTTTTTCCCATTCTATTATATTTGCCTGGTTCTTCCGTTCAAAAATAAAAATAAAAATGAACAGTGGAAAATCTCACGATCAAAAGAAATTTCATTGAAATACGATTACAGGAACTCGACCACCAACGGTCGATCGGTAAAAACAAACACAAAGAATTTTTTAAATTTGAGGAGGGGCATCAGTCGCATCCTTGCCCAAGGCCTCGCCTTGAGGACCCTCGCCTACCACCTACTCCTCGACGTCCTTCTCATCATCCGAATCGAGGTCTCTCTCAGACCCGGCACCCTTCAAGTAGACGTCAAGCTCCTCTGACACCGAGGCAAGGGGATCCTTCCCCAGCAGGTGTCGCCTCATTATTGCCGCCCTGACAGTCAGACGAGCCAGGGCAAAAACGGACTTACCCGTGTCTTTAAGATCCTGCACCTCTTTCTCCAGTTCCGCCACTCGGGACTTAGAATCCTCAGCTTTGTTTACGGTCTTAGCCAAAGATTCTCTTACCTTGTCCATCTCCTCCCTCTGATCAGCGATCATGGACATGGACTGCGTCAGACGATGGTTGACATCATCCTTGGCACGACCGACAACCTCTAATTGTTTCAGGGCATCGTCAAGGCGTGTTGACATAGTCTTTTCATGCTCTACGGCGGCATTCGCCCTAGCCATCGCCGCATTCCCCCTCTCATGGGCAGCGGATACCAGATCCTTGATCTTCGTCGTCTTGGCACGTAAAGCAAAAGAAGCTTGGAACGCCTGTAGAAACATAAAACAAGCAATGTTAATAAACATACGACAACGTAAACACCGACAAAATAGAATAAGGTCTTGAAAGAAAGACTTACCATGAACGCCAATCCGGCAACATGGGCTCCCGTCTCCTCGAAAGGAAACCCCTCAAAACGCTCCCTGAAAGACGGGAGCAGATATTTCCCCAGATGAGGAAAGTGATTCGTCCCGTCTAGGACATTCTCGACCATAATGTCAGACGGAAATGTAAAATTAACCGTCGTGACCTTAGCCCCTCCCGTCGGGTGATCCTTGCCCTTGCCGGCCGACAGAGGGTCCGACGTGGCAGACGGGGACTTCGCTGTTTCTACCGGAGGCGCATAACTAAGAGGTGTCACAGCGATCATGCTAGGAGACGTCCTCCTAGGCGATGCGACCTTCGCCTTTTCAGGTGTAACGACTCTCGACGAGTCATCAACCCCTAGAAACGGTTCCCTCGGGATCGTCGTCCTTGTCTTCTTGGGAACTTCAGGACCTGCAGACAAGGTTCTTTGTCTCCTTTCTTTGCCCTTCCGGGCAAGCTCGAGCTGAGCTTCTCTTTAACAGAGACAGTATTCGGTTGGGACTCTCCTGGAAACCAGAAAAAGGAAGAAATGTTATAAGAGAAGAAGATTCAACAGAAAGAAAAAGGAAAGTACACTTACCAGTCATCCCTATTTCTTCTTTCGACTCCGTTTCTTCCTCCTCTTCCCCCTCACGTTTCTCCCCCGGTTCTCTCCTAAGTATACCAAATCTTCGTCGTCGTCCACCAAGTGTCATACGACAAACGACTGTTCTGCGGCACTGAACTCAAAAAACGCGTCGATCTTTGCCTGAGAGTTGGCGTAAGGCTTCACGTCCTCGAATTTTATGGCTGTCGACATGTAAAAATCAAGTTAAAGATCAAGCAAAAAACGCTGACGACATACGACAATGAAATTACAAAGCTCACCTGACGTATTCCAGCCGGTCCTAATCCAATCACTCTCAGAGTCGAGGGTCGACTTACGCACAAATACGTACCGAGTCTTCCATTTACGATCGTTCACAGCGGTCTTTAGGACCAAAGCGCGATCACCTTTAAGCCTAGAGTACTAACTACAGCGATGACATCCGGCCTTCTTGGCTTGATAAGCCAAAAGGACGTCACATACATTCATGGGAGATTCCCATTTTTTAGTGAGGCGCTCGATCACTTGTACAACTCGCCAAAACTGGGGCATTAGTTGACTTGGTGCTAAGTCGAATCGTAGCATAAAAGCCTTAGCTAAAGGCGAGTAGGGCCATTCGAAACCTATCTTAAAAGGGTATTCGTATATCACGATATACCCCTCGGGACATTCATTTGATCGGATCTGCCTGCGCAGATCAATTCGACCCACGCAGGGATTTTGGCTAAACTTCTAAGGTCATCAAGGTCTGATTGTTCTTGAATTGTGCTTTCGGGGTCCATCGACATTTCTAAACCAGATTTAATAAATCAAAGAAATCGTACCTTATATATATAAGCGCTCTAGACCTCGAAAAATCCTAACTGAGTCGAAGATTCTTGCAGGATTAGAAAGATCGGACAAAGAACAACAAGGATATCAAGAAGAAATCTCTGTGTAAAACCTTTTGAAATCGTAAACGAAAATAGACCCATCGTGGTCTCTATTTATGTAAACGATTGTGTCAGATCGAGTCCCTCGATGGTCGACACGCGCCCCTGTCTTTTCGAATGACCACACAGATCGCCGACACCTGTATGTGACAGCTGCTAAGCATCATCGTGACGTCACGACTTTACCCTCTTTTCGACTTCCCTCTCTAGTTTGAATTGAACCGATTCAGTTCCAAGACAACCAAGGTAACTTTTGACACGTGTCATAACCTCGAACCCCCGACAAGCAAAATTTAAAAATCTTTTTTTTTGCCACTCCACTTTTTCAAATTTTGGGGGCAAACTGTTTGGGCAAAATTTCATCAGTCTCGACCACGACCAAGGTAAGGAAAACATTTATTTTACTTCCCCATAGTAAGGTAAAATTATAGTACTTTGTCCCTTGGTGTAAAGTCAAATCGTATGTTATCTACCTCACGACACTCGACCACGATGTCGTCTAGTTCTCACGACCGTCGCATAAGACCATGCGACCTCGGCCAACTAACGTTCGTTATGACTCTTACGTTTGTTCAGTGTTTAATGCAGGAGTCAACGTCATTAATGACCAACGGCTACAACCAGTAAAGGGCCATTAACAGCATTAAAGACAACGGCCGTTACGACTGTTACGTAAAGCATTCAAGAAATCAATCAAAGCACCCGAAGGCTACAAATATAGACTTTCATCATCATTGATGGGGACCGCATCCAAGAATCACACTACGTACTCAAGAACATACGAAGAAAAGAACTTTCTCACAACAGGTCGCTCTCGACGCACGATATCAACGCACGACTCCCACGCTCAACGCATAGTTTTTACGCACGACACACAGACTATACACACGACGCACATTGTTTTTACATTCGAAACACTTGTTACTTTAAATTTCAAAGTCTTTCCTTCATTTGTATTGTAATCTCCGTACGATCGACACCTGAAACATAAGGACATCGCCCCTGTTTGGCGACCATAGTGCAGCGACGACTTCCATAGTCGTCCACGGGTTTTTTCCTCGTTGAGGTTTTTCTCGCGTCACCAAATTATCTGTCTATTTTACATTTTTTTATCTTAATAGCACGCTTTGTCGAGAGATTCTTTTCTTTAGTTTCTAAGCTCCACAATCAACCTCAAGTTGTACTTGTGTGCGATTTATGGCATTAACAGTCCCCAAGGGTCATTTACAAGGCTTGATTGATAAAGAATCTATGCCAATTGACAATGTAAGACCAGAATCCCTCGTCCATGAAAAAGTCGTTAACTGCGTGACGGGTGGACCAGACGTCTGTGGTTTAACCTATTCGGCAGCCAAGCGGCACGCCAATCAATCATCGGGCGAATATCCCATTCCTCGGACATTCCGACCAAAGCAAGAGTTGGAACTGGAGGCGATGCCAATAACGTTCGATCAGGATGACCTCCAGGAGGGATGGCAGAAACATCATGATGCATTGATTATCCAACTTACCATTGGCAACTGCTCGACCAAAAGAGTATTGGTCAATGAAGGCAGTTCGGCTAACACCATTTTCCTAAGCACGATCAAAGCTATGGGCATCGATAAATCAGAGATCGTCCGTCGTTCGACGACTCTGATAGGATTCAATGGTGATTCTACCAACACGTTGGGAGAGGTCATCCTTCCAGTGTACGCTAAAGGGGTCAACAAATAGACAAAGTTTAATGTTATCGACTGTTCATCAACCTACAACGTTATACTTGGTCGACCGTGGATACACGACATGAAGGCAGTCCCCTCTACCTATCACCAGACGATCAAATTCCCGATGCCATGGGGAGTGCAAGAGATCAAAAGTGAATAGAAGACCGCCCATGATTGCTACAAGGCAACATTTAAACCACAGAAAAAGGACATCTAGCAATTACACAAACCTCGCACGGCAGTTGCATCGCAGATCCTAGCTGATTCTGGAACTGATTTCACTCCTGAACTAACAATAGAAGCAGAAAGTGAAACCTATACTGTGGCGACTACATACGACATGACCTGGATAGTCCATGTCGACTGTTCTCCATACGCCAGAAAGGCAGGTCTTAGTGTCGTATTGAAGTCTCCACAGAGGGGAAAAATGGTGTACTTTATACAAATTTTCTGTACTCCAGACGAATTCCAGTTTCAAAGCTACTGATCGTGGGCATGAATATGTCACGACTTGGGGGCAGTCGGACTTCACGTCAGAAGCGGTTCTCTACTAGCTGACATTAAGGCAAGATGCCACCAGGTACGTCCAGAGTCGTAACGTCCGTCAACGATACTTAGGTATGATACACCAACCTTCTGAACCTTTATATACGTCCTTAATCCCATGACCCTTCATAAGGTAGGGGACGGACATCGTTGGTAAATTGCCTCCTGCCCCAGGGCAGACAATTTTTTCTGTTAGTCCTTACAGATTTTTTTTCTAAATGGATAGAAGCAGTCGCCTACTCCCAAATTCGAGACAAAGAGGTCATCTCTTTTATCCAGACTAACATCCTATGCAGGTTCGGAATCCCTTCCGAAATCGTGTGTGACAATGGTTCACAGTTTATAAGTGATCGTACACAATGATTTTATGAGAATCATAATATCAAACATACGACCTCATAAACACGTAGCTGGACTGCGATACATTTAACGAAGTATTTCTTTTAACATTTTACTTTCAATTTATTTTGGTAAACGATTACTGACTTAAGCATCGGAGGGTCTTTGGTCAAACCAACAACCACCCCTGAATCTTACATTGCAGGCTCGCAGGATCGCACGAACGCCAGTCTTACGATCTATATCGTGAGAAACAAAGTCTTCAAGACTACAAGGTCACGACAAATACGTCATGACCGATAATTCGTGACTAACATGTCATAAACAAGAATCTTATGATTCACCTCATGGATCTTATGATCACAGCAGGTGTTTGTTAAATCTAAGTTTCGGAATTAAAGTCTTACGACACAAATTCCACACTTAGAATATTTTTTCTGCCCGGTCGCCCGGTTACTTCTAAAGTTATATGTACCAATGTCGTACAGATTTACATTCGTCTTACTGCTTTATATGCTCGTTCTTTAAATCTTGTTACCTCTTGTTGTAAAGTAACACGATGGTAGATCAAAAATTCACTTGTATTTATATCCAAACAATTATAAGTAAAGGGCGCGACCGACTATAGTCGCCCCATATCAAAAGAAATAAACAAAAAACAAAAGATCAAGGCAGAGGAGGGTACTGCTCCTTAACGACCTCCTCGTCGCCAGCTCCAGCGACCTCAACGTCCGTCGAGTCCCCTTCTTCGAGCTTGTCTTATTGGTCGAGTTCTTCGTCGTCCTCGACTTGCTCCAAGAAAGTGGTGAGCTCCTCTTCGGCTCCGGCTATAGGGTTTAACCCCCATAGATGGCAACGTATAATCGCCGCTCGAACCCTCAGACGGGTCAGAGCTTCAAACGATTGGAGTCACTCCTCTAAGGACGCGATCTCCCCATCTTTCGCCGCGACGAGCGACTTAAGGTCCTCGACCTATTTTTCGCTCTCGGTCTTAGTCGCTCCTAACTCCGCCTCAGTCACAGAGGACTTCTCAAGGGTCTCCCTCAGATGGAGCTGAAGGTCTTCCTTCACGTTCATCGACGCTGCATAGAAGTCCTGAGCTTCGTCGAGCCTCGCCGAAAGGCACTCGGCCCTTTCCATCGCCAGCTTCTCCTGCTCCCGTGCCAAGCAAGTTTCCTCTTTCGCCTTGTGCATTTTCTCCAAGGCAACGGGAGCAACCCTATGAATCTTATCCATACGGGAATACAAGTAAAGAGAAGTCTGGAACGCCTGTAGTCGGACGATTAAACACATAAACCTTTGAAATCAAACATTAAACGACAAAAATACATGAAACATATGGGTCATACGTACCTTAAAGGTCAGCCCTGCGACGTGCGACCCCATCTCGTCGATAGTAGTCTCCTGGAGTCGCTCCTTAAAGGACGGCAGGAGGAAATTCTCCAGACCAGGGAAGATCTTGTTGCTATCCATCTCTTCCCCGGCCTTGAAGTTGGACAGTAGTGTGAAATTCACCGTCATCGTACCGGTGGACTCCTCCGTCTCCTTCCCCTTCCCCTTGTCGGCCGACGAGGAGGAAGGGGCGACCTCTTCGGGTAGAGGAGAGGCCACAATCACCGGAGTCGCATCCATGACTCTCGGTGGTGTCTTCGTTCTCTTACAAGTGGCGACCCTAGACGGATCACCACCCTTCGACGATGGTTCCCTCAGGGGAACCGTCTTAGATTTCTTTACCCCCGACAACGTGGGTGGGGGAGCCTTGCATTTCAACTCCTTGGCCTGACGGGTCAGGAAGAGTTGAGCCTTCTTCTTTGACAACCCGTAAGTAGGCAGATCACCCACCAGCAAAATAAATAAATACGATAAGAAGGGAGACGTATAAGCAAAACGTACGACAAAACAGATAAAACGTAAGACTAATTACCTGATGTATCTGCTTCCTCCTCTGCCTCTTCTTCGGCAGAGGTCTCCATCTCCCCAAGTATCTGGACCTCGTCGTTCGAACCTTCGTCCTTGAGACTACGCTGGACAGAGAAAGATCTATCATCCGGACCGTACATCCGGAAGTTTTCGATTTTTGTCGACGTCTCCTTGGAGACGCCATCATCGGGGAACGTGATGGCTGAAATAGAAACACATGATTAGCTAAGATGCACAATTCCAAAATTATGTACGACAAGCAAAAAAAAGAATAAACTTACTGTTGGTGTTCCACCCAGAAGAGACCCATGTCGTGTCCCCCTCCAAGAGCTCGAGCGACTGTATCTTGCCAAAGACGTACCGGGTCTTCCACCCGCGGTCGTTCACCTGTGTGTTCAACACCAGGACCTGAGCTCCCCTGTACTTGGAGAACATGCTATACCAGTGGTAGTTATCCTCCTTAACCATGTGGGATGCCAGAAGGTCCTCAACTGTGAACGGATTCCTCCACTCGCCGGTGATCCTATCGATCACACGGACGATTCGGCAGAACTAGGGCATCATTTGGGCCGGAGAAAGATGGAACTTGCCCAGGAACTTCCTAACTAATGGAGAGAACGACCTCATGAAACCAACTTTGAACGGGTACTCGTATAAAACGAAATGCCCATTCGGGCACTCAGACGGCCGGAACTGATCCGACGAGTACAGCTGCACCGCATCTGGGACGCCCGATAACGTCCGAAAAACCGACAGGCCTTCTTGGCCACTAACGGTGCTTGTTGGTTCAATCGACATTGGTGAAAAAGATGAAAAGATTGAGCAAACGTTTTTCGATTTATAACAAACACACGAGAAGGCAACTGAATCTCTCTAAAACTTCCTGAAAATCTCTTTTTGTAAATATCTCAAGCGTAAAAAAGGAAACGAACTCTAGAATTGCGATATTTATAGCAAGGTCGTGTCAGGTCGATCCGGTGGATGGTCGATAACTGTCCAACACCTTTTCGCATGCTTCATGCCGATGAACGACACCTGTCCTCTAACGGCTCCATGCCTCTGACACGTCACCGTGACGTCACGACCTCTTCACAATGTTCTAAATAGCACGAGGCGTGGCGTGGCAGCGAGGCCATGACGTTTATCAAGGCACGACTTATGGCGGTAAATTTCTATATCATATATACTATTGTATATAAAAGTATATGTTTTGTACTATTACTCGACGAGTTAAAGATAATAAACAAGTTAAATTAGGTTATATATTAAAAACTAGAAAATAAGACATTAAAAACGTAAAGAGAAATCGAATATCATGTCACAAAAGACCGCACATTAGGCCATGGCGTGCCACATGCATAGTGTTAATGCCAAAAATTGCACCAAAGTACAACTTAAGGTCGATGTGGACTTTAACAACTAAAGAAAAGAATCATTCAACAAAAGCGTGCGACAAAGACAAAAATATAAATGAGACAGAGATTTTGGTGATGCGGGAAAAACCTCAACGAGGAAAAAAACCCGCGGACGACTGTGGAAGTCGTCGCTGCACTATGGTCGCCAAACATGGGCGATGTCCTTGTGTTTCTGGTGTCGATCGTACAGAGATTACAATACAAATGAAGGAAAGACTTCGAAAATGTAAAGTAACAAGTGTTTTCTAATGTAAAACCGTGTGCGTCGTGTGTAAAAGTGAAGTGTCGTGTGCTGATGTCGTGCGTCGAGAGCGATCCTTCTGTGAGCGATTTTTGTGCTTCAAATGTTCTTCAGAGTTCGAGTGCTTGTGTCTGATGTTCTATGTTGTATATGTGTTCCGTCCCTTGAAATGATGACTCTCCTTGATATTTATAGTCTTCAGGCACTTTAATTGGATCATTAAGGACATTGGTAACTGCCGTAATGGTCGATGTCTTTAATGCGGGATTAGATGTTCTTAACTGACTTCGTCGGTTATAGCCGTTGTCCATTAATGGTGTTGACTCCTGCATTAAACATTGAACAAACATAACAGTCGTATAGCGCGTTAGTCGGTCGAGGTCGCATGGTTTTATGCGACGGTCGTGCGAACTAGGCGACGTCGAGGTCGAGTGTCATGAGGTAAAAGACTTTCGATTTTATCTTTGATCGTGAGAGAAAGTACTATGATTTTACCTTCGTTATAAGAAAAAGGAATAGGTGTTTTCCTTACCTTGGTCGTGGTCGAGACTGGTGAAATTTTTCCCAAACAGTTTGCCCCCAAAATTTGAATGTAGGATGGCAAATTCTAATTTTAAATTTTGCTTGTCGGGTGCTCGGGATCGTGACACGTGTTGAGAATTATCTTGGAATTGGATTAGTCCAATTCTAACTGAACGAGAAGTTGTAAAGGAAACGGGATCGTGTCGTCATACTGACGCATGGTGATGCTTACCATCTGTCGCTGCCAGGTGTCGACGATCTAAGGGACGAGGGAACGCGTGCTGGTCATCAAGAGACTCGTCCTGACATGATCTTTTGCATAAATAGAGATCAAAATGGATCATTTTCTTTTGTGGCCTTCGAAAAGTTTCTAAAGCGAGATTTCTTGTTGTTCTTTGCTCAATATTTTCCAAAATTGCTAGGATTTCTAACTCGCTGAAATCTTTCGAAACTTTTGAGCGTCTATATAAGATATAGTTTTTCAATCTTTCTCAAGTCTCCAAAGGTCGATGATCCATTGAGAGTTATTCTGTATGAGTTGGTGAAGGTATTGATTGCGATAGACGCGACATTCGTGGATCCTGCGCAACTGGCGACGATGTCCTCTGTAGCCACGTCAACCCCTTCATCAGCCGACGAGGGCAAGGGTGAAAAGACGGGAGAGGGTGAGGACGACGTTATAACGATCAGCTCTATGCTGTCGTCGGTCTTCCTAATTGACTGTGTCGTTGTCAGAACGGAGTCACTTCCGCATCCGGGGAAATATCAGCTCCTATCTTTCGAGGAGCGTTTTCGAGGGGTCTCCGTCATAAAAACGGGACTGCATATGGCCATACAGGCGTTCGTTGTATGTTTTTCATTCAAAACTCATGTTTTCGATGTTTTTCTTAGTTTGACATATTCGTTTTTACAGATGCTTCGATATCTGCTCATTCGATATGCGAAGACAGAGAAGTCGTTGGACCGGAAGTCGATCGTCGAGAGCATCATATTCCTTCCTCCAACCTTTAACATTAATCTTAAGAGTCACATTCTCAAAATACTGTTGACTCTTCTTTATCACATGTCGCGGCAAAATGTTAGGAGACAGCCCTGTCATACTCGTTTGATCCTTGCATAAGCTCCTTAACGTGCGTCGAGGATTCAAGGGTCGAGACTTTGGGCTGAGTATGCGATCGACACACTTCCCTATTTTCGGTTTTACGAACTATGTTTTTCATGCTCGCCCGTTGGTGGTCGAGTTATTGGCATGTAATGAGTCTTGACTGTGTTTTTGTTTTCGAATACTCGACCGTCGGTCGTTCGTATGTAACCGTTTGTTTCGTAAATGAAGTTCATCCTTTTGTTGAACTCGCGCTTTTATCTTGATTTACATATGCCGTAGATAAATGTAAAATTCGCCAAGTATATAATGAGTGAAGAATCATGCGACTTAGGCATTCATTGCGATGAAAACATAAATTACTTGAATTTCATTGATAAACTCGAATATACGTCATCGATGTGTACAAAGTTTTCTAAGTTCAGAAACTTAGGTCGAGGGGCCGTTTAGACCTTGTGATCGTGTAACTAGATCGTACGCTGAAACTTGGATCATGTGCCCCTGTGATAAAACGATCAAGTCATATACTTGGGCACTTATGTCGTATGTTCCTGCGATAGAATTTTGTCAAAGGTCGGTCGTTTGGCTAATCAACGACCCTCCGATGTTTAAGTCAGTAATTTATCGAGATGAATAGAAATTTGTATAAGAGGAAAGTGAGTTCAAAATAAATACTTTTTTAGGTGCGTTGCATTCCAACTACGCGGAATTTCTTGTTTGTCTAGGGTCTGGAGCCGATGGGCTCCCTTACCAACGATTTCGGAGATGCGGTAAGGACCTTCCCATTTAATGGAAAGCTTCCCTGCATTGAGCTCTTGAGTGTTTTGGAACACTCGACGGAGGACGTAGTCGCCTTCTTGAAAGATTTTGGCTTTGACGTGTTTATTGAAATGTCGCTCGACTGCTTATTTCTGTGACGCCATTCTGATCAAGGCTGATTCTCTGAGCTCTTCAAGGGCGTCGAGGTCATAACTTAAATCAACCAGGTTATGGTCGACGGAAGTATGCCTCGAGGTTGGGAGCTGGACTTTGTTAATGCCAAAAATCGCACCAAAGGGACAACTTAAGGTCGATGTGGACTTAAACAACTAAAGAAAGAATCTTTCGACGAGACGTGCGACGATAAATAAAATAAAGAAACAAGGGATTTGATGACGCAGGAAAAACCTCAATCGAGGAAAAAACCTGTGGACGACAGTGGGTGTCGTCGCTGCACTATGGTGGCCAATCAGGGGCGATGTCCTTCGGTACTGGCGTCGGTCGTACAAGGGTTACAATACAGATGAAGGAAATGCTTCGAAATGTAAAGTACAAGTGTTTGAAATGTAAAAACAGTGTTTGTCGTGTGTGAACATAAAGTGTAAACTGTTGGTCGAAGGCTGATGTCGTGCATCGAGAGCGATAACTTGAGTTGTACTTCGAGTGTTCTTGAGCTTGAGTGTTAGTTTATTCGAGCTTGAAAGTGCGTAATGGATAGTTCTCCAGATGATCTCTGCCCGGTGATCGATGATCTTGAAATGATGATTCGACTCTATCTTTATAGTCTTTGGGAGCTTTGATTAGCTTCATTAACAGCTATAATGGTCGCAACGGTCTGTAACGGTCGCTGGAGTAATGAGCTTCGTCCGTTACGGCTATCCTCGGGTAACACCTTGCGTCGGATATAGCTGTTGCTTCTTTAATGGCTTTGACTCCTGCATTAAATACTTAACAAAATGTAACAATCATGGTTAACGTTAGTTTTGGTCGAGGTCGCATGGCTTTATGCGATGGTCGTGCGGGGACGGGCGTCGCTATGGTCGAACGTCATAGGGAACTCTCGACTTACCTTTCACGAGGGACGACAGTCGTTCTCTGGGTCTTGGTCGGGACCTTATCTTAATCCAAGATGCATTCATGACGTGCGTCTTCCCTTTTCTGGTCGTGGTCGTACGACGTGAATTTTTGCCCAAACAGTTTGCCCCCAAAATTTGATAGAAGGATGGCAAATTCGAGTTTAAATTTTGTCAATCAGACGTGTAGAAAGTAAAGTAAGGGTCAGAAAAATTTACCTTGATCGCCTTGGAACTGGACTGGTTCGTCTTTATCTGAACGAGAAGTCGGGGTTGTGATGTCATGCTGTCGTATGATTATGCTTACCAGCTGTTATTTTAGGAATGTCGACGGAGCCCAGAGGTGCTATTAGAAATGAAAAAGATCTCGACGACTTTAGAAGTCTAGCGAGGATTCCCATGTGGATTACCATAAGCAAGGTTGGCAAGGTTCGACCGGAAATGTGCCCCGAGAGGTACGTCGTTATATACGAATACCTGTTTTAAGATGGGCTTCCACTAGCCGTATTTGCCTCTGGCCAAGGCAATTCTGTGCGAGTTTGACCTATCGTCAGGGCAACTGATGCCCCAGTTTTGGCGAGTCATTCTAGTCACCGAGCGAATTACTTCGCACTGGGAGTGGCGTATAAAGTCATGAGTGACCAATATCGTCGTTATAGTTTACTTTCAAGGCTTAAAGGTGATCGTACCTTAGTTTTGAACACTGCTGTCAATGATCGTAAATGGAGGACGAAGTATGTACTTGTGCGGACAATTATTGGATTATATCCGTGCGACGATGTCTCATACTGCGGAACTGGCGACGATGTCTCATACTGCGCAACTGGCGACGATGTTTTCTGCTGCCACGTCGACCCTTTTGTCAGTCGACAAGGGCGAGGGTGTAAAGACGGGAGAGAATGAGGGAGAGTTTATGGGGACGAACAACTTTGTGTTGTCGTCAACCCTCCTAATTGACTATGTACTCGTCAGGGCAGAGTCACTTCCGCATCTGGGGAAATATCAACTCTTATCTTTCAAGGAGCGTTTTCGAAGAATCTCTGTTGAAGAGATTGGACTGTGTTTAACCGAACTGGCGTTCTTTGTAAGTTTTTCTTTCAAAACTTGTGTTATTGATGTTCTTTCGCTGAGCACTTAGTATGTTTCTTTTGTAATTTGCAGATGCTTCTGTTTCCTCTCATTGAATATGTGAAGGCAGAGGAAATGTTGGAGCGGAGGTCGATCGTTGAGAAGGATATATTCCTTCCTCCAACCTTAGCATTAATCTTAAGAGCCACATTCTCAGAAGGTCGAGGTGTAAGGAGTTGGAAGACCACTCCTAATATACTCGTTTGATCCTTGCATCAGTTCTTCGGGATTGGCAGGGCTTCGAAGGTTGAGACTTTTGGGCAGAGCTTGCCATCAACGCTCCTCTCTAGATTTAGGATATGCTATGTCTTTTTATGTCTCGATCGTTGGTGGTCGAACCGTCTGTAGTCGAGTTCTTTTGAATGTAATCGACAGTTCTGTAAATGAAACTTTGAACTTTTGTTTGAACTTGCGTTTTATATATTTGGTAAACAAATACCATATCAATTATGAAATTGAATCTGGAAATCATGCGACTAAGGCATTCATTGTAAGGCAATAACTGGTACGTAAGCCATAAGACTTTTAAATCGTTTGTATAAACATAAGCACATGCGACTAAAGCATACTTTCGGAGTATGAAGTTTCTCTAAGTTGAGAGGCTTAGATCATGAGATCGTTAGACTTCGCAATAGTACGACTAAGTCATGCGATTAATTTGAATCGTATGTCCCTGTAAAGGATGATCAAGTCATAGACTTGGTCGTTTATGTCGTGCGACCTTGTGAATTTAAAGTCATATAGTAGACTTAATGACTACTGTCGTGCGATCCTGCGATAAGCTGTCGTGCGATTCTGCGATAAACTGTCGTGCGATTCTGCGATAAAACGATGTCAAGGGTTGGTCGTTGGCTAACCAACGACCCTCCGATGCTTAAGTCAATAGTCGCTTTGTGAAAAAAATGAGAAAAAATCGTATGAAAAAGAGTTAGGAACATACCGTTAGATTCTCTTTTTAGTGGGATATTGCCCCCTGTTGTTTATTATCCTATTCTTTTCGGATGAAAAGATAGGTTTTAAATGACAGGATGACACGACGATCCGATGAGATACTGTCTGTGATTGACTATGTTGTCATGCGACAGGGCACCATAGTAATCTTATCCCTGTGGAAAAGATATAAATTTTGGGATAGAAGAACGAACCTGTCAAGGGCTTGATCTTGCGACTTTAGTTCATTTTCGCGGCTTTAAGGTAAACTTATAGCACTCACGAGCAACTTTTGGCTCGCTCTTGATCTCCTGGATCCCCCATGGCGTACGAAACTTCAACATCTGATGGTATGTCGAAGGGACGACTTTCATGTCATGGATCCGTGGTCGACCTAAAATGATGTTATAGGCTGACGCACAGTCGATGACGCTGAACTTGGTCTGCTTGTTGACTCTATTAGATCTGAAGTTTTGTCAATAAACCAAGTGTTGAAGATCTGATAAGAAGGTTCAGAAGTTCTGAGAAGAAGAGTCAGAAGTTCTGAGAAGAAGAGTCAGAGATCTGAGAAAGAGAAGTCAGAAGTTCTGAGAAGCGTGATCAGAAGAATGTTCAGAAGTTCTGAACTACCTGTTCAGAACTTATGACGAGTTTCGTTATTTAGTAATGTGTAAACTAATTAGGACACGTGTTATGTTCTTATTAGTCTTTCTTATTTGTACTGTAGCTTTAAGATGTTTGTTGCAGTATAAATAGAGTGGTTAGCACTACGTTGCTAACTGATTGATTTTCCCATATTACTTGTATTCATTCCTTGTAAATCTTTGAGGTGATCTCTCTCTTAGATCTGTAATTCTGTGCATCATTGAATACAATTGGGCTTGATCATACAATTTCTCAATTACTTCTTTCTATATTGATTGTAAGAATAGATCCTGCACTTTCAATTGGTATCAGAGCAAATCAACAAACAAATTCGTTCAAGATTGTGATTGCGAAGATCGATTGGTCAATTTCTTGAAGATTTCTTGATTCATTCAAAATTCGATTCCGCTGCTAGGGCTAGTTCTTGAATTCTTAGCAATTCTTGAATTACCTGCTACTTTTCGATCAAGAAAATCGAATTTGTCTTTCTGTTGAATTTTCTTACAATCATGTCTTCTAAAGAATATCTAGCCATGGGATCCGAAACCAAACCGCCTGTTCTTATACCAGAAGAGTATCAGCAATGGAAAACTCGTATGATCCAATTCCTTGACAACATCGATGAAAATCTTATGATTTCTATACGAGAAGGTCCAATCGAAGTATATATCGATGTCGCCGCAACCCCTGCTACAGAGACAACTCCAGAAATTCCAGCGACCAGAGTAAAGAAGAATTATTCCCAATACACTGCTGAACAGAAAAATAGGCATGCTATTGACAAAAGAGCAATTACTTTGATGACTTTGGCTGTCCCGAATGAGGTTCTTAACAGGATTGACAGTGGATCATCAGCTAAAGAAATGTGGGACGAATTGGAAAGGCAAATGTTAGGAACTGTGAGATCTATTCAGGCAAAGTTAAATCAAAGCATAAATGCTTATGAAAGGTTCAAAGCAAAAGAGTCAGAAAGTTTGACACAGACATACAGTAAATTTTGCACTATTCTAAATGACTTGAGAAGAAATGGACTGAAGAAAACAAAATCAGAAATAAATTACAAATTTCTGAACAGTCTAAATTCAGAATGGTCATCATTTGCCATAAGTCTGCAAATGAACAAGGATATGTGTGAAGAAGACTTAAATGATTTGTTCTGTGTTCTTAATCAACATGAAGACTCTGTCAAGTTAGTTGTGGAAGAAAAGAAAAATGTTGCTGATCAGTTAGCGTTCTTATCAAAGTCCAAAGCAATCAAAGCACCCAAAAAGACTGCATATCTATCAGAAATACCGAGTCTGGAGGAATCTGACAAAGAAGAAGGATCAGAAGATGATGAAGATATCAAGATAATGGCTGAAAAGCTAGCTTTGCTGACAAATACTTTCAACAAAAGGTATGGGAAGGGCAGATTTCAAGGAACTTATAAGAGAGCTGGAAGTTCAGATTATAAGAAGAAAGATGACAGAGAAGAAAATAAGATTGAAAAGAGAATAGAGAGAAGTGAAGAAAACAAGGAAGAGAAGGAAGAGAGAAAAGAAAAGAATCTGTGTTTCAAGTGTGGAAAATCTGGCCATTATGCCAAGGATTGCAGAGTTAAAGTTGTGAAAGATTATGAATACTACACGAAGAAGGCTCAGCTTGCAAAGAAGAGAGATGACGAGAGTGCGCTATTGGCTGAACAGGAGAATTGGCTGTACTACACTTCTGATGAAGATGATCATATCAACTTTCCACAGATGCGAAGCTATATGGCAAAAATGAGGAATGAGGATGATTCTGATTTTGAAGATGCTGATTCTGAGTCATCTGCTGAGGTACATTCTTCACTTGAATTAGAGTTAATGACACAGATTGGTGAAATGAAAACTGAATTTGCTAACCTAAGAAAACAGATAAAAGGAGAAAGAACTTTGGTTAACAAATTCAGAATTGAAAAAGAAGTAATAAACGAACAATATGAAGAATCTGAGGCTGAGAAACAGAAAGTTAAAGATGAAAATTCTGAATTGATGAAAAGGCTTTCTGAACTAAAAGTTGAGTTTTCAAAAATAAAGGATGAAAAAGGTGATTTACAAATAAAATTTGATATGTTATTTGAAGAAAGAAAGAATTTATACTCCAAAATCAAAGAATTGGAAGATTTGAATTTGAAAAGAGGTCAAACTCAGCAAACATTAAATCTTTTATTAAGCAATGTTAAAGATACAAGATTTTACAATCCAAAGAAGGGATTGGGATTGGAAGAAAATGTCATTTTAAAAAGAGCTCCAATACTTCAAGTTTCTAAGCCAAAAATCCCAGAAATTGTTGAAGTTTTCATAAGACCTGCTAGTTCTATAACAAGTTCTGACAATTTGCAAAGACCAAACTCTAAAAAGTCAGATGAGACAATTTCTGAGTCTAAAACAGAAAAGTCAGTTGGTTCAGAAGAAAAGGTTAAGAAAGAAGTTTCTAAACCAACAGATGAAAAGCCAAGATACAATGATACTAAATTCAAGTATGATTCCTTAAATGTCAGCTACAAAAATAAACAACCAAGTTTTTCATATCATGACATTGAGAGCATATTTGATACAAGTAAAAATTCTGAAACAGTCAATCAGAAGTCTGAAACTTCTAGTCAGGATTCTGAACTTTGTAGTCAGAATTCTGAGTCTAAAGATCAGACATCTGAGTCTGTAAATCAGAACTCTGACTCAGGTAGTCAGAAGTCTGATTCAACTGGATTTTCTGAAACAAAATCAGATGAATTTTTGCAACTTGAAAAGAGATTTAATCTTGTGAGTCAAGAACTTGAGGATTTAAGGAAAACTTATGATGAACTTGAAAATGATTTCTGTGAAGTGGATATTAAACTTGAAGAAGCTTTGAAAGAAAAGAATATTTTTATTCAGAAAATAACAGAGCTTGAAAAACTGAAGACTGAGTATGATCTTTTTAAAATTAATGCTTCAAGAGAAAATGATAAATTCTTTAATGAATCAAGTACATATGAAAAAGGTGAATCATCTAATTCTTCTAACAAAAAGAACTTGAATTTTTCAGAAAAAGAAGAAAGCAAAAGGAAAGATGATCTTGCAAAGTTGAACGATCTGAAAAGGGAACTTGAGAAGCTTAGAATGAAATCTACTTCTGAACTAAACGCTAGAAATTCTTGTAATAAGGGCAACTGTACTCTGAACAGTATAAATAAAAATGAAATGATCTATGTTTCAGATTTATTGTCACTTGCAAAGAAAAATCTTGTTTGTGTTAGATGTAAAAATGATTCATTCCAATATTCTCACAAATGTCAAGTCAAAATAACTTCTGTTTCATACATAAGAAAAGATATTCAGAAAGTTTCTGTTTCTCAAAATACAGAAAAGAAGAAAATTTTTGTTCCTCAGAATCAGAAGAAAGAAAAGATAAAAGAAAAGAAAGTTGAAAACATAGCAAAACCAAAAGTTACAACTCTCAAAAAGAATTTGAACAAACTTGTAAGCAGAAAATGTTCTGACTTCATAAAAGTTCAAGGAAAGTGGTGTTTGAAGAAAGATTTTGAGTGGAGAGTAAAAGGTACTGATGTTAAATCCAATGACAAAGCTAACAAAGATGGACCCATTCCAAAATGGGTACCTAAACCTAACTGATCTTTTTGCAGGGCTGTCATGTGTGGTTTTTAGATTCAGGAGCTTCAAGACACATGACAGGTCAGAAGTCTTTTCTATCAAACTTCACAGAAAAGGCTGGAGGAGCAGTAAACTTTGGAAACAATAGCAAAGGTCAAGTCAAAGGTTATGGGGATTTAACTAAAGGGGATCTAACTATCCAAAAGGTTTTCTATGTTGAAGGATTACAACACAATCTTTTCAGCATAAGTCAGTTTTTAGACAGTCTTTGTCAAATTAAGTTTCAAATAACAGGTTGCATGATTCTAACTGAAAATGATGTCAAAGTCTTCTGGGCCAAAAGACATATGGACTTATTTGTAGTTAATTTTTCAAAATTGAAAACATTAAATACAGTTTGTCTTTTATCAAAATCAACTGCAAATGAATGCTGGCTTTGGCACAGAAGATGTTCTCATCTGAATTTCAAAGATCTTAATAATCTTGTTGCAAAACATTTGGTTAAAGGCTTACCAAAGCTTAAATTTGAAAAAGAATCATTATGCTCAGCTTGTGAAATGGGCAAGATGAAAAAGAGTTCTCACAAATTAAAAATGGACTCATCTTGCAAAGCACCATTAGAAATGATTCATACTGATCTTTGTGGTCCAATTTCAGTTCAGTCGATGGGAGGAAAGAAATATATGCTTGTGATTGTTGATGAATTATCCAGATACACGTGGGTTGAGTTCCTAAGAGCTAAGTCAGAAGCTGCTACTACATTGATAAATTTTATCAAAAGGATTCAAGTTCTCTTACAACTTCAAGTTCAGAAAATCAGAAGTGATAATGGAACGGAGTTCAGAAATGAGACTCTTCAGAATTTTCTAGAAAGTTCTGGGATTTCTCACAATTTTTCTGCTGTCAGAACTCCTCAACAAAATGGTGTTGTTGAAAGGAAGAATAGAACTCTAGTTGAGGCTGCGAGAACAATGTTGGCTTATGCAAATCTTCCTACTTTCCTATGGGCTGAAGCAATTGCAACTGCTTGTTTTACACAAAATAGAACTTTAATCAATAAGAGATTAAATAAGACTGCTTATGAACTGATAAATAAAAGAAAACCATTAATTAAATTCTTTCATATTTTTGGTTGCAGATGCTACGTTCTCAGAGACAGAGAAAATCTTGCCAAATTCGATAAAAAGGCAGATGAAGGATACTTTGTGGGTTATTCTTTAACTTCCAAAGCATTCAGAATCTACAATAGAAGAACCAAGAGGATGATGGAGAGCATAAATGTAACTTTTGATGAAGCCAGAATGCGGACTTCTGAACAAGACAGTTCAGAACTCATGCTGAACAAGACAAAAATGACTTCTGATACAAATTCTAATCCTATTTGTTCAGAACTCAATTTACTGTTTAAGGATGCTTTTAGTGAACTAATTTCTGATTCTTATGCAGAATATGAAAACCCAAAGATGGTCAAAGAGATGAAAAATAAGACTCCAGAAATAGTTCAATCAACTGTAATTTCTGACAAAGGTCCATCAGAGGAGTGCCCAAATCTAATAAATACAAGTGGTGAAAACTCTGAACCTTGTAATCAGAATTCTGATTCTTGTACTCAGAACTCTGAACAAGTCAATCAGAACTCTGACTTCATTAATCAGAACTCAAACTTGGATGCAACTCCTACTCATACGTCAGAACAAGGTGACAGTTCAGAATTACAAGCAATCATTGATGAGAATGATGCAAACAACAATTATTCAGAGATTGATGTACTCCCTAGTGCTAACAAATGGACTAAAAATCACCCTATTCATCAAGTAATAGGTGATCCATCAGCAGGAGTAAAGACAAGATCAGCTACAGCAAATGAAGTAATGTTTGCTGGTTTCTTAAGTGTAATTGAACCAAAGAAAGCTAATGAAGCCCTAGAGGATCCAGACTGGATTTCAGCAATGCAAGAGGAATTGCTTCAATTTGAAAGAAATAAAGTTTGGAGACTCATTCCAAAGCCTGAAGGTAAATCTATAATTGGAACTAAATGGGTGTTCAGAAACAAAAAGGATGAATCAGGTGTTGTCATCAGAAACAAGGCAAGATTGGTTGCTAAGGGATACTGTCAACAAGAGGGAATTGATTATGATGAGACATTTGCACCAGTGGCAAGAATAGAGGCAATCAGAATATTTTTAGCCTATGCTGCACATAAAAACTTCAAGGTGTATCAAATGGATGTCAAATCAGCCTTTCTAAATGGCAAACTTAATGAAGAGGTGTATGTCCATCAACCTGAAGGTTTTGTTGATCCAGAATTCCCTGATCATGTTTATATTTTAGACAAAGCTTTATATGGTCTAAAACAAGCACCACGAGCCTGGTATGACACTCTTACTAAACACCTGTTAGGTTCAGGATTCAAGAAAGGTAAGATTGACACAACTTTGTTTTTAAAGAAACAGGGTAATGATTTAATTCTGATTCAGATTTATGTTGATGATATAATATTTGGTTCTACCAGTCCAGAATTATGTGATAATTTTTCAAAAGTCATGTCATCTGAATTTGAAATGAGCATGATGGGTGAACTGAATTTTTTCCTTGGTCTTCAAGTCAAACAACTACCAAAAGGTATTTTCATAAATCAAGGAAAATATGTCAGAGATATTCTGAAAAAGTTCAAAATGTCTGATTGTGCTTCTATGAGAACACCTATGGCAACTAACATAAAGTTAGATGCTGATCTCAAAGGTGTTTCAGCAGATATCAAACTTTATAGAGGCATGATTGGATCATTACTTTATTTGACTGCAAGTAGACCAGATATCATGTTTTCTACCTGTTTCTGTGCTAGATTTCAATCTAACCCGAAAGAATCACATATGTTGGCTGTCAAAAGGATTTTAAGATATCTCAAAGGAACACCTGATCTAGGTCTATGGTATCCAAAAGAAACTGACTTCAAATTGACTGCTTTCACTGATGCTGATCATGCAGGAAGTAGGTTGGACAGAAAGAGTACATCTGGTGCTTGTCACTTTTTGGGAGATAAAATAGTGAGTTGGGCATCAAAGAAACAGAATTGTGTATCCACTTCAACTGCTGAAGCAGAGTATGTTGCTGCTGCTGCTTCATGCTCTCAAACATTGTGGATGAGAACACAACTCATGGACTATGGATATCAGCTTAATAAGATTCCCATCTATTGTGACTCAGAAAGTGCAATTGCTATTACTCAGAACCCTGTTCAACATTCGAAGACTAAGCATATAGACGTGAGGTATCATTTTATAAAGGACTATGTGGAAAAAGGAACTATAGAGATGCACTTTGTGCATACAAAGTATCAATTGGCTGACTTGTTCACAAAGCCTCTTGATCACAAAAGGTTTTCTTTTCTCATATGTAAAATAGGAATGCTTAATCTGCCTAGTTGAAAATATTTTTTTTTCTTAAAAATGCTAAATTTTTCTAAGTGAAGTTGTCTGAGTAGTGTATTCAGAACTTCTGAGTCTTGAGTTCAGAACTTCTGAGTCTTGAGTTCGGAAATTCTGAATCTTGAGTTCAGAACTTCTGAGTCTTGAGTTCAAAACTTCTGAGTCTTGAGTTCGGAAATTCTGAATCTTGAGTTCAGAACCTCTGAGTCTTGAGTTCAGAACTTCTGAGTCTTGAGATCAGAACCTCTGAATCTTAAGGTCAGAAATTCTGAGTCAATACTTCAGCAATCTAACTTTCAAAAATTTATTTTTGAGAAATACAAATAACTTCAACTGTATGGATTATGCTTCTTCGATTATCTTGTTATCTCATCTTTATGTATCATTAATACTCAAATGCATGCTCAAGTCAAGGGGGAGCATCAAAATTCTTTTGGAAATCATTTTGTGATGCTTAAAAGATTTGTTTTCATTTCTTATCTGTTCAAACCTCTTCTGAATAATCAAAATGTTTTATATTGGTCAGAAGTTGATTTTAAAAGACATTTTGGTTACAAGGCAAAATTCTTCTGAGTCATGGAATCAGAACATCTGCGCGTGTTATTCAGATCTTTGACTTGAGTCAAAATTCTATCCACTAACACGTGTCAGCTTCATATTTGTTTGACAATGCCACGTATTTCATTTAAATCCTTTGTGGTATTTCACGTGTGTTGACTCCGTTATAACATTGATTTCGCTTTTCCGTTAAACCTTTCAACTTCGCGGATTTTAAATAGGTCTTAAAATCCCTATTTCAAAGTTCTTTCAAATTCCAGAGCGAAACGTGAGATACGAATCAAATCCAGAGTTCTTTGAATCTGTTTTCTTCTTAAATCATGTCTGAAATACGAAGAAGTGGTCCAATTTCTCTACATTCTACAAAATCGATAATGGATTCATCTGATTCGGAAAATGATGAAGTACAAAATAGAGTTGCAGAGGAAGGGGCAATAAGAAATGATGAAGAAGATGAACAAATGGATGAATCTGAAGGAAATGCGGATGAGGTAAATGTTAATATTGAACATGATCAGAGTGCTGCAGGTTCTATTATGTCAGATAGATCTATTCTAGTGGAAAGAGTTGTTCCTGAGAGTGAATGGTTGAAATTATCTGAAAATAACTGTGTTATATTGTTTGAGGAAAGTCGTTTTAAGCCTGAACACAGAATTATCATGGAGTTATTCAAACATCATCCGTACAGAAAATGGTTTACAAGAAGTAAAAATGTGCCTGTTCAGTACATACAACAATGGTGGAAATATCTTAGGTTAGAAGATAATAAGTTTGTGTCTGAAATTGGAGGAGTGACATTTGTCTTATCTATCTCTGCACTAAGAGAGATGCTGAATCTACCAGAGAAAGATGATGTACAAAGAAGAACAGATTTTGAGGATTTACCCCTAACAGAGGAATTAATAGCAGAGTTTATGAAGTTGGGATACAATGAAGGATTGAGGACTCTCAGTTTGTTCAGAAGAAACAAATTACCACCTATTTGGGCTTGCTTCTTTCATGTGGTAAATAAATGTTTGTCAGGGAAAAATAGTTCTGCTGATCAAGGTTCTAAACAAATTCTTCAGATATTTCAAGGTTTAGTGAAGAATAGGCATTATGACTATACTTTAATACTTTGGGAAGATATGAAGAATACATTTGAGAAGAATCAGAAAGCAATTCAGAAGAAGACAAAGGATACTCCACTGACATACATTCCCTACATAAGGTACTGGCAAATTGTTATTTGGTATGCCATGCAGGAAAACAGAACAATCTCAAGAAGAACAAATGAAGAGCATGGTCCTACATTTTATTTGGGTAAGATGACCTCAGTAACAAGACTTGAAAATTATCCCAATCATAAACTGTTGCCAAAATCACTTAGGAACTATATTCCAAGGGAGAGTGAGATTTTAAAAGCTTATTGCACCTCTATGGGAATTGAATTACCTCAAATCCCTACCCAAGAGGACCAACCTGAGAAGAGAGGTGAGGGGTCTAGTCGAATTAGAGAGGGGGAGGATGTTCAGATGGGTGAACATTCTGAGAGACTTGAGGGGGAAAATTCTGAGAGCTTGGTTAGACTCAGTGAGGAAAAACAGAATGAGAGTGGTGAGGATGAGAGATTGTTAACAGAGGTTCAAACAGAAAGAGATGCCTCTGAACCAGCTAATCTTGACCAGGTAACCACACATGCTATTGGTTCACATCTCTTGGTGTCCAATATTGAAACAAACACCATGGACCTAGTGGTGGATCTTGAACAACCCATCCATACCCACTCAGAAGCATTTCAACATGCTACTGTTTCACACAAATCCGGGGAACCATCCCAAACTCATTTGGAGGGAGGTGATAAATCCCAACTTATTTTTCAACACATTGAGTCTGAATATCACAGTCCTATTCATATTGAGCCTGAAATTCCTTTTGACACTTGCACAGATCAGGAATTTCGTACTCCTGAAACAACATTCATAGACATGCCTAATGTTGGGTGTCGAGGATTGGATGGAAGTCCTGGTGAGGTGAACATTACAAAAGCCTCATTCAAACGTGCATCTGTTGTACAAGATGACTGTGTGTTATCTACAGGCCATGAGCTCTCTGGGCACATGAAAACTGGACCATCTGTTGGTTCAGGTTCACTGTTAGAAACTTCTGAATTTGAAAAGATTCAGAAACAAAACAAGGAGATGGGGGAAAAAGTAGAAAACTTGGAGAAGAGGATGGAGGATCTGAATGATGAGGTATCAGATTTGAAAGTTGTGTTGGAGAAAAAGTTAATTTCTGTTGAAACCAAGGTAGATGATGTAAAGAAATCCTTGGATTCTCACAAAAAGGAGATCATGGATATAATGTCTGGTTTTCAAAAAGATATGTTAAAACAGATGCAGGGTATGCAGGAATCTATATTGAAAGCACTGAGTGTATCTTTGGCTTCTACTTCAAAGCCTCTTGATCCTGTTCCTATTGCAGAAGCTGAACCTGAAGTTGCTTTTAATCAGAACTTGAAAAGGAAGTTTGATGATAATGATCCTCATAATCATCAAAAGGGGGAGAAAAGACAAAGGTTAAGTTCTGATGATGATATTGGCATAGAAGATTTTGAGATAGCAGACATGCACTTAGCCAATACAAAAAGTACAGAAGATCAGGCACAGGAAAATTTAAAGGAGGTGATTCAGATAGTACAGCTTGACAGTTCAGATACAGAAGAAATGGAGTTGGGAAGTATTGATAGTAATGAATCAGATAAAACAGAGGAATTGAACTTGGATACTGAGATGGAAGGAAACTCAGATGAAACTGTAGCTATTGAGGAATCTGATTTGAGAATGGAAGAAATAGTGGAAAGTACAGTGGTAAACAGGTGTACAAATATTGTGGTTTATAACAGTGAAAGGGCAATGGAGTCTGAATCAGAAGAAAGGAGGTTGAATGAAGAATTGATCAGAAGAATGCATAATGAAGTAGTCAGAGCTTTGAGTGTTCAGAAAATTCATAAAGGAATAAAAGTGATAAGACCCATTGATCTAATGGGAGAAGAAGACAGAACTGTGGATTACACTCAGGATTTTAAAGATGATTTTAGGTTTAACTTTTGTGATGAGTTAAATACAGAAGAAGAGTATGTGAAAGTGAAAGACTTCTTTATGCCTTCTGAATATGTATTCAGAAAACCAATCGAGATTCCAAAGATTAAATTGCAAAGACTAGAAGAACCTGTGTGTGACTTCATTCTAGAGTTAAGTGATGTACCTTTAGCCAGACAATTTCATGATGATATTTTTCCTGAGGAAATATATGATAATCTCTACTACACAGAAGGAGAGTATGAGCTTTTGGAAAGTAACATTGATGGTTTTATGGATGACAGAGCTCAGATGGTCTACTCAGAAGCTTCTAATATGTTCAGAGTTCCTGACTCAAAACTGCATATTCAGAAAAGAATCGAGAAAGTTCTGATGTTTCAACAAGATGAATTCAATGGTTTAATGTTCGTTAGAATGGAAACACTGAAAGAAAGAAATACAAAGGTTTCCATGTCTACATTTGATTTTCACAGATTGACTCTTGATGATCATATCTTTCTAGTCAAGTTCTTTGCTAGCACTGAAGAAGCCTTGATAGAAATTGAATGCAGAAGACTTCTGGGTATTTATGTCAGAAATACATACTTGTATGACTTCCAGTTGGCTATAGAAGAAAGAAAAGAAAAGTGCAATCTGAGTTCTCCCACAAAGAAAACAGAAGTTGATCTGCATGTGAAGGGTTTTGTGAATGAAGGAATGGAGACAGAAGGGTTCACATATATGGTTCACGAAAGACTTGAATTGTTCAGATTAAAAGAGTTGGTGAAGTACAGTGATGCAACTCTGAATTGGTTGTTGATTAGAATGGAAGTAAGTATGGATGCTGAAAAAGAGAGTTTAAAGAAGAGATGCATAAACTGTGTAAAGAGGAGGTTGGATTTTAGAAGAAAAATCAGAAACAGTAGTGAATGGTTGCTATCTGAGGTGAATCCCAAAAAGATTCTACATAATGATTTTGTGTTCCCAGCTGAGTATGAAGTGAATGAAATTTTGTCAGATGAGGCTGAAGAAGTTCAGGACACAACACCTCAGAATGTGCAGATAACTAATATTGATCAAGCTGAACAGTCTGAACCCAAAGAAGATGAAATATTCATTGATCTGAATGGATACTTTCTTGAATTTGATCTGCCTGAGTTCTTCAAACCAAAAGAGGTACAATTCTTGGATGTGTATTATGATAGGTCTAAGGAGACTCAGATCTGGTTGGCTGAAAAATCAAGATGTCTTGGCAAAACAAAGCAAGCCGTTTACTCAGATTTTCTAATCACTGGAATCAGAGAATTGAAGGTTAAGAAATTCAGAAAGATGGAGTACTTATCCTTTGAAGTTTTGAGAGAAGATGGCAAGGTTTATTATTTCACTGATGCAGATTTTGAGAAACTGTCAGTGGTTGACTTCTACAGATTACACAGCTTTCTATGTTTTAAAGAGTCAAGTAAAGACAGAAATGAAAGGAAGGCAAGAAGTGTGGTGATTGAGGCCATGTTCTATATCTTAAGGTGGCATTGCTATACAGATTTCCAAATAGCTCTGT
Source organism: Saussurea involucrata (assembly GCA_033807775.1). Classification (NCBI taxonomy): domain Eukaryota; kingdom Viridiplantae; phylum Streptophyta; class Magnoliopsida; order Asterales; family Asteraceae; genus Saussurea; species Saussurea involucrata. Next base: position 56,631,749 of record CM066323.1, read on the forward strand.
ATTTGCAAAAGTCATGTGTTTATCTGGCAAATCCCAATACAGATCATGAGCAGAAAAAGGTGTTAAAGACTGGAAGTGTTCACAGATATCCAGAGTTGGGAGTATTTTTGAAGAACAAAAGTGGAAAGATCTTCTTCAGAGCAAAGGAAACTGCAAAATATTGTTCTGGAACTTTAAGGATCATAAAGCACAATTTGGAGAAAAAGATGCTGAAAGTGAAGGAAGCAAACATGATTCAAGAAGTAATTAATCAGCAAGTTGAGATTATTCAAGAAATTATTGACAAGATTGATAAGAGGCTTAATCTGAGGAATGTGCTACTTCAGAAAATTGTTCCTGCTCTGAAAGAATTAGATGATGCAAAGTTTAAGTTTATTTGACAAAAAGGGGGAGATTGTTAGATCTGAAGTTTTGTCAATAAACCAAGTGTTGAAGATCTGATAAGAAGGTTCAGAAGTTCTGAGAAGAAGAGTCAGAAGTTCTGAGAAGAAGAGTCAGAGATCTGAGAAAGAGAAGTCAGAAGTTCTGAGAAGCGTGATCAGAAGAATGTTCAGAAGTTCTGAACTACCTGTTCAGAACTTATGACGAGTTTCGTTATTTAGTAATGTGTAAACTAATTAGGACACGTGTTATGTTCTTATTAGTCTTTCTTATTTGTACTGTAGCTTTAAGATGTTTGTTGCAGTATAAATAGAGTGGTTAGCACTACGTTGCTAACTGATTGATTTTCCCATATTACTTGTATTCATTCCTTGTAAATCTTTGAGGTGATCTCTCTCTTAGATCTGTAATTCTGTGCATCATTGAATACAATTGGGCTTGATCATACAATTTCTCAATTACTTCTTTCTATATTGATTGTAAGAATAGATCCTGCACTTTCAGACTCCTCCGGCATAGACGGGCAAGGTTATCTCTCCGAAGGTGCTCGTTGCTTCTCCATTGAAACCGACCAAAGTCGTCGAACGTCGGACGATTTCCGAGCGATCGATTCCCATGGATTTGATGGTGTTGAGAAAGATGACGTTTGTTGAGCTGCCCCCGTCGACCAAGACTCGACGAGTTAGATAGTTACCAATCGTGAGTTGAATGATCAACCCATCGTGATGCTTCTGATACGAGTCGCCGAGGTCGACGTGGTCGAACACAATCTTCAGGGCTTCTAGCTCCAAATCTCCTTTGGGTCTAGACGAGCGAGGAATAGGCCTGTCGTCGGGCGTCTGACTAGCATGACGTTTGGTTGCGGAATACGTCAGACCACACACGTCTGAACCACCGGTGATGCAATTGATGACTTTTGCATGCTCGGGGGTCGACCGCCGATGGTTATTAGCTGGAGTAGCATCATCGTTGATGATATCCTTGAGATTTCCTTTTGGGAAGTGATATGATAGCTCCTTCTTTAGCGCGATGCAATCATCTGTCGCGTGACCATGGTCGAAGTGGAAGTCGTACCACTTTGATTTGTCTTTCTTAGCATCGTTTAGGTCGGACTTCTTCGGCCATCGAATGGTCGCTTGTGCGGACTTAAGAGCTTCGACTAAGTCCTTTGCGGACCCTTTGAATCCGTAAGAGGATATCTTGGGGTATTGAGGAAACTTAGTTGCGGTCTTGTCGATAAACGGCGACGCCTGAAAGCCAACTCGAGGCTCGACGTCGATTGGCATGGCTGCCCTAGGCAATTTGGCGAGAAAGGACAAGACTCGCTCGTTATGATCTTCTAGCATCTTCAAACGCTGAGCGACGGAGTCATTATGATCGACGATTGCCCCTGCTTGAGAGTTAACTCCTGAACCGGTGCCATTGTCATGTGACGAACCATTGGTATCCCCAGTGAACGGGACAGAATATGGCTGCGACCCATGATGAAATTGTTGCGATCCTTGATGGAAAGGCTGCGATCCATTGTGGAATGGCTGAGGTCCATTTTGAAACGATTGAGGTCCATTCTGAAATGGCTGCTGAAATGGCTGCAACCCCTGCTGGAAAGGCTGCGACCCTTGCAACGGCTGCGACCCATTATTCATGGGTGGCGGCCTGAGATGCTGAGGGGGAATTGATCCAAACTGGGGATTTGGGTTGAATGGCCCTGGTTGCTGATTCTCCATAAATGGACCTGGATGCTGATTCTGCGCGGATGGACCCGGTCCTGCACCTGGATTCTGGACAAATGGTCTGGGACCATTCTGATTGAATGATCCTGGAACTGGGTTATGCACGAACGGTCTAGGACCATTTTGAGGTCCAAAAGGATTTCTTAACCGCGCAATCTCCTCAGCTGTCCTACGATTCTGCTCTGCCATTGCATTGAGTTGATTCCTGGCGACTTCGAGCTCCTGATACATCTGAGCAGCGTCTTGTTGTGAATTTCCAGGGGCTGCCCATTATCATGCAGTAGAAAACAGAAGAAACTCCAAGAAACCGTTAGTAGAATGCACGTTCGTCAAGGATTTTCTCTAGATGAAGTCCCACGGATGGCGCCAAACTGTTAATGCCAAAAATCGCACCAAAGGGACAACTTAAGGTCGATGTGGACTTAAACAACTAAAGAAAGAATATTTCGAAGAGACGTGCGACGATAAATAAAATAAAGAAACAAGGGATTTGATGACGCCGGAAAAACCTCAATCGAGGAAAAACCCTGCGGACGACAGTGGGTGTCGTCGCTGCACTATGGTCGCCAATCAGGGGCGATGTCCTTCTGTACTGGCGTCGGTCGTACAAGGGTTACAATACAGATGAAGGAAATGCTTCGAAATGTAAAGTACAAGTGTTTGAAACGTAAAAACAGTGTTTGTCGTGTGTGAATACAAAGTGTAAACTATTGGTCGAAGGTTGATGTCGTGCATCGAGAGCGATAACTTGAGCTGTTCTTCGAGTGTTCTTGAGCTTGAGTGTTAGTTTATTCGAGCTTGAAAGTGCGTAATGGATAGTTCTCCAGATGATCTCTGCCCGGTGATCGATGATCTTGAAATGATGATTCGACTCTATCTTTATAGTCTTCGGGAGCTTTGATTAGCTTCATTAACAGCTATAATGGTCGCAACGGTCTGTAACGGTCGCCGGAGTAATGATCTTCGTCCGTTACGGCTATCCTCGGGTAACAGCTTGCGTCGGATAATGGCTTGCGTCGGATATAGCTGGTGCTTCTTTAATGGCTTTGACTCCTGCATTAAATACTTAATAAAACGTAACAGTCTTGGTTAACGTTAGTTTTGGTCGAGGTCGCATGGCTTTATGCGATGGTCGTGCGGGGACGGGCGTCGCTATGGTCGAACGTCATAGGGAACTCTCGACTTACCTTTCACGAGAGACGACAGTCGTTCTCTGGGTCTTGGTCGGGACCTTATCTTAATCCAAGATGCATTCATGACGTGTGTCCAACCTTTTCTGGTCGTGGTCGTACGACGTGAATTTTTGCCCAAACAGACTTCGATCGGCAAGACTGCTTCGCAACCATAGGCGAGAGAGAAAGGGGTTTGACCTGTGGACGTGCGTGGCGTCGTGCGATTTGCCCACAGGACTGAAGGGAGTTCTTCGACCCATCTTCCCTTTGCAGCTTTTAACCTTTTCTTGATCGAAGCTACAATGGTCTTATTGCTTGACTCGGCGAGTCCGTTGGCTTGAGGATATCTGGGGGTCAAGGTTGTCAGCTTGATGCTCCTATCTTCGCAGAATTGTTGGGTCCTGTCGCTTATGAATTGGGATCCGTTGTCACAGACAATTTCGGATGGAATCCCAAATCTGCATATGATGTTAGTCTGGATAAAAGCGATGACTTCTTTGTCCTTTACTTGGGAAAAAGCAGCCGCCTCAACCCATTTGGAAAAATAATCGGTGAGTACAAGGAGGAATACCTTTTGTCCCGTGGCCGGGGGTAGCTTGCCGACAATATCCATTCCCCATCTCATGAAGGGCCATGGGATAAGCGTCGAGTGCAAGGGTTCAGAGGGTTTATGTGACATACCTGAGTGTCGTTGACAAGGATCCCAGTTCTGGACATACTGGACGGCGTCTTGCCGCAGTGTTGGCCAAAAATACCCTTGTCGAGAGATACGATTAGCCAAACTGCGACCGCCTGAAAGATTGTCACATTCACCGTCGTGCATCTCTTGAAGGATTTTCTGTACCTGTCTCTTTCTAATGACGCATCTTAGGTTTAAACCTGTCGATGATCGTCGATAGAGCTTATCCCCAACTATGACATATTTAGATGCCTTGAATCTGATCTTCCGGGCTTCCATCTTGTCTTCTGGAAGTTGGTCGTGCGCGAGGAAATTTCGGATGTCGCACGACCAATCTTCTTCTTCCTCTTCGATTTGGGTGACATCGATGTTTTCGATGGACGATGTCGCCAGATGGATCATGGGAATAACGTCGAATATAGGTTTGACCAAAGCAGAGCCGAGATTTGCTAAAGCGTCGGCTTGAGTATTCTGGTCTCTCGGGATTTGTTCGATAGAAAAAGATTTAAATTTTTTGGAATTTTCTTTTTCTACCTTTAAGTACGCTGTCATTTTTGAATATTTGGCTGCGAATTCTCCATTGATCTGGTTTACCACCAGGAGAGAATCGCTTTTGACGTGTAATGCGGTTGCCCCAGAGTCGTAGGCCATATTCTTTCCTATGATCAGGGCCTCGTTTTTAGCTTCGTTATTGGTGGTTTTGAAATAGCACAGGATCGAATATACCATCTTTCCCCCCTGTGGCGACTTCAAGACGACGCCTAGTCCTGAACCTCTAACGTTGGATGAACCATCGACATATAATATCCAAGGCGTGTCGTCGTGAGTCGCCACTGCTGACACTTCGAGTTCTGCTTCTCTCTCCAGTTCAGGGCTGAAATCAGCGATGAAGTCTGCCAGGGCTTGTGATTTGATCGCGGTCCTGGGTTTGAAATCGATGTCGTAACTGCTGAGATATATACTCCATTTCGCTAGGCAACCTGTCAACTCAGGTTTTCTTAAGACAGACTTAAGAGGAAAGTTAGTTACGACAGTAATAGGATGCGATTCAAAATAATGTCGCAGTTTTTAGCAGTTGTGACTAGCGACAGTGGCAATTTTTCCATAGAAGAATACCTGGTTTCTGCGTCCAGAAGAGATTTACTTACATAGTAGATTGGCAGTTGTTGCTTTTCATCTTCTCGTGTTAGGACGGCACTTACCGCGTTTAGACTAACAGCCAGATATAGTTGCAAGACTTCATGATTGCTAGGTTTCGACAATAAGGGAGGCGACGTCATGTACTCTTTAAGTTTTTGCAATGCCCTCTCATGGCCGTCAGTCCAGTCGAAGCCTCTATTTTTTCTGAGGACATTGTAAAACAGATGGCATTTATTTTAGGATCGAGAGATAAACCTGTTCAGCGCTGCTACTCGTCTAGTGAGCTTTTGGACCTCCTTGAAATTTCTAGGAGATTTTATTTCTATAATCGCTTTTATCTGGTCTGGATTAGCCTCGATTCCTCGACGAGTGACCATGTAGCCCAGGAACTTCCCAGCGCTGACACCGAAGGAACATTTCGTCGGGTTAAGCTTCATGTTGTATTCCCGAAGGATGTCGAACGATTGCATCAGATGCTCGACGTGGTCGATGGCTTGCTTCGATTTGACCAACATATCGTCGATATATACCTCCATCGTGTCGCCAAGACGGTCTTTGAACATCTTGTTCACCAGACGCTGGTAAGTAGATGCTGCATTTTTTAGTCCGAAAGGCATAACCTTATAACAATAAATACCTCGGTCTGTCATAAATGCGGTTTTTTCTTGGTCCTCGGCGTGCATTAGGATTTGATTATATCCGGAATAGGCATCCATGAACGTCAGTAATTCATGCCCCTTTGCCGCGTCGACCATGGCATCGATGTGAGGTAGTGGAAAGGGATCTTTTGGACAAACTTATTGAGGTCTGTGAAGTCGATACAGACTCTCCATTTGCCATTTTTCTTCGCGACAACCACGACGTTAGCCAGCCAATCGGGGTACTTCACTTCTCGAATCTTCCCTGTTTTGAGAAGGTTGTCGACTTCGTCGTTTATCACCTTATTCCTTTCAGGAGCAAACTTCCTTCTCTTCTGTTTGACAGACTTGAACGATGGGTCGACGTTGAGCTTGTGGGAGATGACATCAGGATCTATGACAACCATATCTTCATGCGACCAGGCAAAACAGTCAGCATATTCCTGCAAAAAAGATATTAACTTTTCCCTGAGACAGGGACCGAGGGATGATCCGATAAAGATTTTTTGCTCAGGCTTGCTTTGATCGAGGATGACTTCCTCCAGGCGATAATCGTTGACGGTTATAGGAGCATCTTGTGCATTTTCGAGCCCCTCACGCGATGGGATGGCGGTTGGTTCTGGGTTTCCACTATTCGCCATTTTCCTGAAACAGAGAACATAAATGCTACAAGAAACCGTTAGTAAGACGCACGTTCGTCGAAGATTTTCTCTAGATGAGGTCCCACGGATGGTGCCAAACTGTTAATGCCAAAAATCGCTCAAAAGTACAACTTAAGGTCAATGTGGACTTTAACAACTAAAGAAAGGAATCATTCGACAAAAGCGTGCGACAAAGACGAAAATATAAATGAGACAGAGATTTTAGTGACGCGGGAAAAACCTCAACGAGGAAAAAAACCCGCGGACGACTGTGGAAGTCGTCGCTGCACTATGGTCGCCAAACTGGGGCGTTGTGTTTCTGGTGTCGATCGTACAGAGATTACAATACAAATGAAGGAAAGACTTCGAAAATGTAAAGTAACAAGTTTTTCTAATGTAAAACAGTGTGCGTCGTGTGTAAAAGTGAAGTATCGTGTGCTGATGTCGTGCGTCAAGAGCGATTCTTATGTGAGCGATTTCTGTGCTTCAAATGTTCTTCAGAGTTCAAGTGCTTGTGTCTGATGTTCTATGTTGTATCTGTGTTCCGTCCCTTGAAATGATGATTCTCCTTGATATTTATATTCTTCGGGCACTTTAATTGGATCATTAAGGACTTTGGTAACTGCCGTAATGGTCGATGTCTTTAATGCAGGATTAGATGTTCTTAACTGACTTCGTCGGTTATAGCCATTGTCCATTAATGGTGTTGACTCCTGCATTAAACATTGAACAAACATAACAGTCGTATGGCGCGTTAGTCGGTCGAGGTCGCATGGTTTTATGCGACGGTCGTGCGAACTAGGCGACGTCGAGGTCGAGTGTCGTGAGGTAAAAGACTTTCGATTTTATCTTTGATCGTGAGAAAAAGTACTATGATTTTACCTTCGTTATAAGAAAAAGGAATAAGTGTTTTCTTTACCTTGGTCGTGGTCGAGACTGGTGAAATTTTGCCCAAACACATAGCGTGGCGTGAGACCCAAGCCTTAAGCCACGACGCGCCATCGCGGCTGTTGCGGCGAGCCTTTTAGAACAATGCCTCCTCGTCTCCTCTGGTCCGAACATTCGGTCGAACATTTCCATATTGGTTGTATGTTCCATACGACCGATGTCTAAGACTCAAGATGGTCGTATGATTACACTAACCGTTAGCAGTCAACATCCGTTTTTTTGTTCATTAATACAGGTCAATGAGCAATCATGGTACAACGACCAGTAACGGTTGTGCTCTTAATGACATTAAAGACCCTACAACGGTTACAAAACAAGTCATCAAGACGCATTTATTGCCGACGAAAGCTATATAAAGGCCTGCACCACATCCGAAAAAGACATCTATTACAAAGCTACACTCATCTGAACCCAACACATCTGCACTCTCATCTACATTTTCTACGCAATACAATAGCATTCAAACACTCAACACTTACACAAGTATCGCACGACAGCAGTTCGATTCGCACGACAGTAGCTTATTTCGAACGATTTACGCACGATACACAACTTTATCTTACGATTAAGTTTGTTTTTACTCTTATTTGTAATTTGTTGTACACAAAACACTTGTTACTGTTAACGCCAAAAATCGTTCAGAAGGATAACTTAAGGTTGATTGTGGAGCTTAACAACTAAAGATAGGAATCGTTCGACAAAGCAATGCGACTAAGACAGAAAACGTAAATGAGACGCAAAGGATTTGGTGACCCGGGAAAAACCTCAACGAGGAAAAAACCCGCTGACGACAGTAGGGTGTCGTCGCTGCACTATTGTCGCCAAACAGGGGCGATGTCCTTATGTTTAAGGTGTCGAGAGTACAAAGATTACAATATAAATGAAGGAAAGACTTTAAATGTAAAGTAACAGGTGTATCGAATGTGAAAAACAAGTGTGTCGTGTGTAAGAACAATGTGTCGTGCGTTGGATTCGTGCGTCGAGAGAGAGAGTTTTGCTTCAAGTATTTCGCTCTGAGTGTTCTTGGGAATTCAGTTCAGTTATGCCAAGATATATGTGAAATGATGATTGAGCCTTTGTATTTATAGTCTTCGAAAGCTTTAAATGATTCCTTAAAAGCTTCAAATAATGGTCGTAACTGACGCTGAGTTAATGGCCTTCGTCGGTTATAGCCGTTAGTCATCAATGACATTGACTCTGCATTAAACAGTGAAAAAGTAACAGTAATATCGCATGTTAGTCGGTCGAGGTCGTGAGGTTTCTTACGACGGTCGATTGTCGCGAGTAACTTTCGATTTCAACTTTGGTCAGATGATAAAGTGTTATGATTTTATCTTTATTATGGAAAAGTGTAATAATTGTTTTCCTTGTTCTGGTCGTGGTCGAGACTGGTGAAATTTTACCCAAACAGTTTGCCCCCAAAAATAAAAAATGGAGTGGCAAATTCAAATTTCAAAATTTTAAATTTTGTTGTCAGTCGGACGTCTAGGGTCATGACACGTGTCGAAAGTGGCTTTAGTTGACTGGGAACTGGATCGGTCCAATTCCAACTGAATGAGAATTCGAAAAGGGGATAAGATCGTGACGTCATGCTGACGCACGATCATGCCAAACAGCTGTAAGTGCCAGGTGTCGACGATCCGTTGTGCATACGAAAAGACGAAGGCACGTGTCGATCATCGAAAGGCTCGATCTGACACGATCGATTACATAAATAGAGATCCACAGTGGATCTTTTCCTTTTTACGCTTTCAGAGAGTTTAGAGAGAGATTTTTCCTGATTTCTTGCTCTTCTTCGTCAAATCTTGTCCAAACCTGCAAAAATCTTTGAACCAGTTGTTAATGCCAAAAATTGCACCAAAGGGACAACTTAAGGTCGATGTGGACTTTAACAACTAAAGAAAGGAATCGTTCTACAAAGGCGTGCGACCAAGACAAAAATATAAACGAGACAGAGAATTTGATAACGCAGGAAAAACCTCAACGAGGAAAAAACGTGCAGACGACAGTGGATGTCATCGCTGCACTACGGTCGCCAAACAGGGGCGATGTCTTTGGTGTTCCAGGTGTCGATCGTACAGAGATTACAATACAAATGAAGGAAAGACTTCGAAATGTAAAGTTACAAGTGTTTTCTAATGTAAAACAGTGTGCGTCGTGTGTTTAAACTGTGTGTCGTGTGTTGATGTCGTGCGTCGAGAGCGATTCTTCTGCAAGCCATTTTTGTGCTTCAAGTGTTTTTCGGAGTTCAAGTGCTTGTGTCTGATGTTCTACGTTGTATCTGTGTTCCTCTCTGTGTTATTCGATGTCCCCTGAACTGAGGATTGAGCTTGGAATTTATAGTCTTTGGGCACTTTAATTGGATCATTAAGGACTTTGATAGCTGTCGTAACGGTCGGTGTCTTTAATGCTGGAATTGATGTTCTTTAATTGATTCCTTCGGTTATAGCCGTCGTCAATCAATGGTGTTGACTCCTGCATTAAACACTGAACAAAACATAACAGTCGTATAGCGCGTTAGTCGGTCGAGGTCGCATGGTTTTTATGCGACAGTCGTGTGAGCTAGGCGACGTCGAGGTCGAGTGTCGTGAGGAACTCTCGACTTACCTTTTAGGGGGGGGGGGGGGGGGGGGACGACGGAGATTTTTTGGGTCTTTGTCGGGGCGTTATCTTAATACAAGGTATAATTTATAACATGTTTCTTACCTTTCTTGGTCGTGGTCGAGACTGGTGATTTTTTGCCCAAACAGTTTGCCCCCAAAATTTGAAAGTAGGATGGCAAATTCGAATTTTAAATTTTGCTTGTCGGGTGCCCAGGATCGTGACACGTGTGAGAAGTCGAAAAGGAAACGGGATTGTGACGTCATACCGATGCACGATGGTGCTTACCAGCTGTGTTTGACAGGTGTCGACGATCCCTGCGGTCATACGAAGAGACGAGGGCAGACTGCATAAATAAATATCATGATGGATCATTTCCTTTTATAGTTTTGGAAAGTCTTTAGAGCGAGATTCTTTTTCTGATCTTCTCTGAAATTTCGAAGTTTTTGAGCACTTATATATGGCACAACTTCTCGCCCTTCCATTCATCTTTGACTAAGGCGTTCGTGCTCTGAGTTCATCGTTTTTTTTAAATTTGTTGTGCGTTGTTCCTCTTTTGTATGTTCTTAGGAAGATCTTTGAAAGGTGCTAACCATTTCTGCTAGGAGAATGGCACGACTTGAGAGTATCCGCGAAGAAAAGATGCAAAGAGGCTTTGTTCGTTGCGTCGGGGTTTTACTGAAGACGACGGTGGTAATTCTGAAAGGGGTGCTTTCAAAGGTTAATGACTTATCGAGAGTCATTATGCCTGAAAAGGCGAAGGCATTGATCGCGGTTGACGTGATATCCGTGGAATCTGCGCATCTGGCGACGATGTCCTCTAAAACCACGTCAATCCTTTCGTCAGCCGTCAAGGGCAAAGATGCAAAGACGGGAGAGGGTGAGGAGGACGTTATGATGATCAGCTTTAGGTTGTCGTCGGTCTTCCTGACTGACTGTGTCCTTGACGGGACGAAGTCACTTCCGTTTCAGGGGAAATATCATCTCCTATCTTTCGAGGAGTGTTTCCGAGGGATCTCCGTCGTAAAAACGGGACCACATATAGCCATACAAGCGTTCGTTGTAAGTTTTTCTTTTAAAACCCATGTTTTCGATGTTTTTCTTAGTTTGACATATTCATTGTGACAGATGTTTCGGTCTCTGCTCGTTCGATACGCGAAGACAGAGAGGTCGTCGGACCAGAAGTTAATCGTCGAAAGCGTCTTATTCCTTCCTCTAACCTCAACATTAATCTTAAGAGCCACATTCTCAAAATACTGCGGGCTTTTGTTCATAACATGTCGTGGCATAAAGTGTTGGGAAACGGCCCTGTCATACTCGTTTGATCCTTGCATAAGCTCCTTTACGTGATGAGGATTCGATGGTCAAGACTCTGGGCAGAATATGCTATCGACACTCTTCCCTAGTTTTAGGATAAACTTTGGTTCTATGAACTATGTCTTTCATATTCCGTCGTTGGTGATCCGGTTGTCTAATGTAAATATGTTTAAGTATGAATGAAGTTTCGTGGGATTTTTCATTATATATTGCAAGCAATTGTCGAAAGTAATGTTCAATCATATAAACACTCTTATAAATTGAATACAACCGTAGGTACGTGCGACCGAGGCTTTTCATTATGAGATAACGATGATAACATTAGTCGTTTAAAGACAAGTATACATGCGTCTAGAGCATTTGTTCAGAATATGAAGCCTTTTTAAGTCGACATATTCAGATTGTGAGCCGATTGCATAATCGAATCGCGTGATGATTTTAAATCGCATATCGAGTCGTGTATTAGATTTACGTTATGCGATCTTGGGAAAGCCGTATGATTAACTTGTGTCGTGCGATTATGCGAATAATACTGTCATAGGTTGGTCGTTGGATAACCAACGACCCTTCGATGCTTAAGTTAGTTACCGTCGAGGTAAAAATAAAAAATCGTATGAAAAAGGTTTTAAAAGAAATACCTCTTTAGATGTGTTGCATTCCAGCTGCGTGGAATCTCTTGGTTGTCGAGGGTTTGGAGTCGATAGGCTCCTTTACCCACGACTTTAGATATGCGATAAGGACCTTCCCACTTGATAGAAAGTTTACCTGCGTTGATCTCTTGAGTATTTTGGAATACTCGAAGGAGGACGTAGTCGCCTTCTTGAAAGACTTTGATTTTGATGTTTTTATTGAAATGTCGCTCGACCGCTTGCTTTTGTGACGCCATTCTAATCAAAGATGATTCTCTAAGTTCTTCGAGGGCGTCGAGGTCGTATCCTAAATCGACCAAGTTATGGTCGACGAATGTATGCCTCGAGGTTGGGAGCTGGACTTCGACTGGCAAAACTGCTTCGCAACCGTAGACGAGAGAGAAAGGGGTTTGTCCTGTGGACGTGCGGGGCGTCGTGCGATTTGCCCACAGGACCGAAGGGAGTTCTTTGACCCACTTTCCCTTTGTAGCTTTTAACGTTTTCTTGATTGAATCAATAATGGTCTTATTACTTGATTCAACAAGTCCGTTCGCCTGAGGGTATCTGGGAGTCGAGGTTGTCAACTTGATGCTCCTGTCTTCGCAGAATTGTTTGGTCCTGTCACTTATGAATTGGGATTCGTTGTCACAGACGATTTCGGATGGAATCCCGAATCTGCATATGATGTTAGTCTGGATAAAACAGATGACTTCCTTGTCCCTTATTTAGGAAAAAGCAGTCGCCTCAACCCACTTGGAAAAATAATCGGTAAGTACGAGGAGGAATACCTTTTGCCCCGGGGCCGGGGGTAGCTTACCGACAATATCCATTCCCGACCTCATGAAGGGCCATGGGATTAAGTGTCGAGTGCAAGGGTTCAGAGGGTTTATGTGACATACCTGCATGTCGCTGACAAGGGTCACAGTTCTGGACGTACTTGACGGCGTCTTGTCGCAGTGTTGGCCAAAAATACCCTTGTCGAGATATATGATTAGCCAAACTGCGACCCCCCTGAATGATTGCCACATTCACCGGCATGCATCTCTTGAAGGATTTTCTGTACCTGGCTCTTGCTAATGACACATCTTAAGTTTAAACCTGTTGATGATCGTCGATAGAGCTTATCCCCAATCATGACATATTTAGATGCCGTGAATCTGGTCTTGCGGGCTTCCATTTTGTCTTCTGGGAGTTGGTCGTGCATGAGGAAATTTCGGATGTCGCACGACCAATCATCTTCTTCTTCTTCAATCTGGACGACATCAATGTTCTCGATGTATGATGTCGCCAGATGTATCATGGGAATGGCGTCGAATATAGGTTCGACCAGAGCAGACCCAAGATTTGCCAAAGCGTCGGCCTGAGTATTCTGGTCTCTCGGGATTTGTTCGATAGAAAATGTTTTGAATTTTTCGGCCTTTTCTTTTGCTACCTTCAGGTATGCTGTCATTTTTGAATCTTTGGCCGCGAACTCCCAATTGATCTGGTTCACTACCAGGAGAGAGTCGCTTTTGACATGTAACGCAATTGCCCCTGAGTCGTAGGCTATATTCATTCCTATGATCAGGGCTTCATATTCAGCTTCAAAGTTGGTGGTTTTGAAATCGCATCGGACCGAGTATACCATCTTGCCCCGCTGTGGCAACTTTAAGACGACGCCTAGTCCTAAACCTCTAACGTTGGATGAACCGTCGACATAGAAGATCCAAGGCACGTCGTCGTGAGTCGCCACAGTTGATACTTCGAGTTCTGCTTGTTTCTCCAATTCAGGGCTGAAATCAGCAATGAAGTCTGCCAAGGCTTGCGATTTGATCGCGGTCCTGGTCTTGAAATCGATATCGTAACTGCGGAGATATATACTCAATTTTGCCAGGCGACATGTCAACTCAGGTTTTCTTAAGACAGACTTAAGAGGAAAGTTAGTTATGACAGTAATGGGATGCGACTCAAAATAGTGTCGCAGTTTTTTAGCAGCTGTGACTAGCGACAAGAACAATTTTTCCATAGAGGAATACCTGGTTTTTGCATCCAGAAGAGATTTACTTACATAGTAGATCGGTAGTTGCTGCTTTTCATCTTCTCGTGTTAGGACGGCGCTTACCGCGTTTGGACTAACAGGCAGGTATAGTTGCAAGACTTCATGATCGCGAGGTTTCGACAATAGGGGAGGCGACGTCATGTATTCTTTAAGCTTTTGCAATGCCTGCTCATGGCTGTCGGTCCAGTCGAAGCCTCTATTTTTCTTGAGGACATTGTAAAACAAATGGCATTTATCTGAGGATCGAGAGATAAACATGTTCAGTGCAGCTACTCGACCAGTGAGCTTCTGGACTTCTTTGAAATTTCTAGGAGATTTAATTTCGATAATCGCTTTGATCTGGTCTGGATTAGCCTCGATTCCTCGATGAGTGACCATGTATCCCATGAATTTCCCAGCACTGACACCGAAGGAACATTTCGTCTTGTTAAGCTTCATGCTGTATTCCCGAAGGATGTCGAACGATTGTTTCAAATGCTCGACGTGGTCGATAGCTTGCTTCGACTTGGCCAACATATCGTCGATGTACACTTCCATCGTGTCGCCAAGATGATCTTTGAACATCTTGTTCACCAGGCGCTGGTAAGTAGATCCTGTATTTTTTAGTCCGAAAGGCATAACCTTATAACAATAAATACCTCGATCCGTCATAAATGCGGTTTTTTCTTGGTCCTCGACGTGCATTAAGATTTGATTGTATCCGGAAAAGGCATCCATGAACGTCAGTAGTTCGTGCCCCGCTGTCGCGTCGACCATGGCGTCGATGTGAGGTAATGGAAAAGGATCTTTTGGACAAGCTATATTGAGGTCTGTGAAGTCGATACAGACCCTCCACTTTCCATTCTTCTTCACTACAACCACGACGTTAGCAAGCCAATCGGGGTATTTTACCTCTCGAATCTTCCCTGTCTTGAGAAGGTTGTCGACTTCGTCATTTATCACCTTATTCCTTTCAGGAGCAAATTTCCGTCGCTTCTGCTTGATAAGTTTGAACGACGGGTCGACGTTGAGCTTGTGGTATATGACGTCAGGATCTATGCCGACCATATCTTCATGCGACCAGGCGAAACAATCAGCATGTTCCTGTAAAAAAGATATTAAATTTTCCCTGAGGCAAGGATTGAGAGACGAACCGATAAAGACTTTTTGGTCAGGCTTGCTTGGATCTAGAACGACTTCCTCCAGGCGATAATCGTTGACTGCTTCAAGTCCACCTTGTGCATTTTCGAGCCCCTCATGTGCTGGGACAGCGGCTTGTTCGGAGTTTCCATTATTCACCATTTTCCTGAAATAGAGAATAGAAGAAACTTCAAGAAAATGTCAGTAGGACGCACGTTTGTCGAAGATTTTCTCTAGATGGGGTCCCACGGATGGCGCCAAACTGTTAATGCCAAAAATCGCACCAAAGGGACAACTTAAGGTCGATGTGGACTTTAACAACTAAAGAAAGGAATCGTTCGACAAAGGCGTGCGACCAAGACAAAAATATAAACGAGATAGAGAATTTGATGACGCAGGAAAAACTTCAACGAGGAAAAAACCTGCGGACGACAGTGGATGTCGTCGCTGCACTATGGTCGCCAAACAGGGGCGATGTCCTTGGTGTTCCAGGTGTCGATCGTACAGAGATTACAACACAAATGAAGGAAAGACTTCGAAATGTAAAGTTACAAGTGTTTTCTAATGTAAAACAGTGTGCGTCGTGTGTTTAAACTGTGTGTCGTGTGCTGATGTCGTGCGTCGAGAGCGATTCTTCTGCGAGCGATTTTTGTGCTTCAAGTGTTCTTCGGAGTTCAAGTGCTTGTGTCTGATGTTCTGCGTTGTATCTGTGTTCCTCTCTGTGTTATTCGATATCCCCCGAACTAAGGATTGAGCTTGGAATTTATAGTCTTTGGGCACTTTAATTGGATCATTAAGGACTTTGATAGCTGTCGTAACGGTCGGTGTCTTTAATGCTGGAATTGATGTTCTTTAATTGATTCTTTCGGTTATAGCCGTTGTCCATCAATGGTGTTGACTCCTGCATTAAACACTGAACAAAACATAACAGTCGTATAGCGCGCTAGTCGGTCGAGGTCACATGGTTTTTATGCGACGGTCGTGTGAGCTAGGCGACGTCGAGGTCGAGTGTCATGAGGAACTCTCGACTTACCTTTTAGGGGGGACGACGGATATTTTTTGGGTCTTTGTCGGGGCCTTATCTTAATACAAGGTATAGTTCATAACATGTGTCTTACCTTTCTTGGTCGTGGTCTAGACTGGTGATTTTTTGCCCAAACACCAGTTAGGTATTTTGAGGTTTTAGAGCGCCTATATAAGGTACGACTCCTTCTTCTTTGTATGCGTCGTAAGTCCATTGCTAGGAAACCTAGGAAAAACTGGGATATCTAGGGTTTTTCAGATCGACAAACTTGGTTAACAGGGTTAGCGATGTCGACCGAACCCAAAAGTACCATTCGAAATCAAGATGATCTCGATGACCTTAGAAGTTTAGCGAAAATCCCTGCGGGAATTACAGTGAGTAAGGCCGGTCAGATTCGACCTGAGATGTGCACCGAGGGGTATGTCGTGATATACGAATACCCCTTTAAGATAGGTTTTGAATGGCCCTATTCGCCTTTGGCCAAGGCTTTTATGTGCGAGTTCGACTTCTCGCTATGGCAACTGATGGCCCAATTTTGGCGCGTCATCCAGGTTATCGAGCGACTTACCAAGAACTGGGAGTCGCCGATGAACGTGAAGGACCTCTTGATGGCTTACCAGGCCAAGATAGACACATACCGTCGCTACAGCTTGTTTTCGAAACACAAGGGCGATCGTACTCTGGTTCTGAAGACTGCGGTCAACGACCGCAAATGGAAGACCAGGTACGCATTCGTGCGTGTAGCGACGCTGGACCCCGACAGCGATTGGATCAGGTCCGGCTGGAACATGACGGGTGAGTTTTAGCTTTGGTCGAGCGTTCTTTATTACCTTTACTGCTTTGCTTCTCGACTAATCTCCTTTCTCTATATTTTCAGATATTAAATTTGACGACGTGAAGCCCAACGATGACTCCAAGACCAAGATCGAGAAGTTCTTGGAGATTAGCACCGACGATCGATCGTTCGTCACACGTCATTTGGTAGACGAGGACGACGACTTGGTTTACCTGGGTGAAAACCAACAGGAGAGACAAGAAGAAGAGGAGGAGGAGGAGGAGACAGAGGAGAAGGAGAGAGAAGAGTCGAGGGAAGAAGAAAAAATGACTGGTAAGTGTTCCTTCGTTTTTTCTACTCGACCTAGTCTTTCTCTTCTCTCGATTGTCTAATAGTTATTTTTCTTGCTATACAGGAGAATCTCAGGCGAAGATGACGCCTGCGGCTGCCAAGAGGGAAGCTCAAGCTGTGTTGGCCCGTCACGACAGGGAAAAAAGGAAGGGGATCCCAACAACTGGGTCGGGTGTCCTATAGCGGACCAGGAGGACTGTCCCAAAGGAACCGTCTTCAAAGACGGGCGGCTCGTCGAGAGTCGTCACACCTGAGAAGGCGAAGGTGTCCATCGCATCCGTCAAGGAGACAAGGACGTCTTCTGATGCGATCGACGCAACACCTGTCGACTCTGTGCCTACGACGAAATCGACGATGTCCCCTACTACCACGTCGACCCCTTCGTCGGCCGACAAGGGCAAGGGCGTGAAGATGGGAGAGGGCGAGGTCATGACTGTCAACTTTACGTTGTCGTCAGACTTCATGGCGGATAACGTCCTAGACAGGACGGCGCTGTTTCCCCATTTGGGGAAGTATCAGCTCCCCTCTTTCAGGGAGCGCTTTCGGGGAGTCTCGATCGAGGAGACGGGATCCCATGTTGCCGAACTGGCGTTCCTGGTAAGTCTTTCTTTCAAGACTTGTTACATTTTGTCGTTGTTAACTTTGTCGAGTGTTCCCTAACTTGTTTCTTGTGTTTTTCAGGCGTTCCAGTCCTCTCTGGCTCTGCACGCCGAAACTACAAAGATAGAAGGTCTAGTGTCCTCTGCTCTTGTGAGAGAGAACGCGACGTTGGAGAGGGAGAAGTCCTCTCTGGCACGTGCCGAGGGTATGTCGGTACGACTTGACGACGCCCTAAACGAGTTAGAAGTCGTCGGACATGCGAAGGACGAGGTGAATTCTCGTATGAAGCAATCCCTGTCTTTGATCGCCGACCAAAGGGAGGAGCTGGACAGGACGAAGGAGTCCTTGGCTATGAAGGAAAAAGAAGCCAAGGAGTCCAAGTCTAAGGTGGCGAGCTTGGAGGAAGAGGTGAAGGAGCTGAAGGACGAGACTATGTCCGTCTTCACTTTTTCTCGATTCACCGCACGGGCGGCGATCATGCGACAACACATGTCGGGAAAAAATCATCTGGCCTCGGCGTCGGACGAGCTTGATTTCTTCTTGAGAGACGTTGGGACCGAAAGGGACCTCGACTCGGATGACGAGAAGGAGGTCGAGGAGGAGGACGAAGGCTCTAAGGGCGAGGCCTCAGGCAAGGATGCGACCGATGATCCTCCTCATCTTTAGAAAAAATAGTTGTTATTTTTTGTTTTTTACTACTCGACCGCTGGTGGTCGAGTTACTTGGATGTAACTGACCGTTTAATGAATGATATTTACGTTTCTCTTGTGCATTATTTTGACTCATACATGTCGTAGACAGATATAATATCAATTGTGAAATTTATCAAGTACAGAATGAACAAGAAGACGTGCGACTTAGGCAACCATTACAATACAACGATTATAACTTAAGTCGTAGGACTTCTATACTTTTAAATCGTATTGGCAAACATAAGAACATGCGATCAAAGCATTCATTCAGAACATGAAATTCTTCTAAGTTAAAAAACTTAGATCGTGGGGTCGCTAGACCTTATGATTGCACAATTAGATCGTACGATGAACCTAAATCATGTGTCCTTACAGAAGGATAATCAAGTCATAGACCTGATCGCTTATGTCGTACGATCTTGCAAAACTAAACTCGTATAGTAGACTTAGCAACTAATGGCGTGCGATCCTGCGATAAAACGATGTCAGCGGTTGGTCGTTGGCTAACCAACGACCCTTCGATGCTTAAGTCAGTAATCGTTATGATGGATAAAAATCGTATGAAAGAAGGAAAAAGACTTAGAAGAAATACCTTTTCTAATGTGTTGCATTGCAGCTACGTGGGGTATCTTGATTATCGAGGGTTTGGAGCCGATAGGCACCTTTACCCGCGACTTCTGAGATACGACAAGGACCATCCCATTGACTACGATATTAGCAAGCGAGTCGGGGTATTTTACTTCTCAATTTTTTCCTGTCTTGAGGAGATTGTCGACCTCGTCATTGTTTGGGCAAAATTTCACCAGTCTCGACCACGACCGAAGTAAAGAAAACCCTTGTCTTACTTCTCCGCAGCAAGGTAAAATCATAGTACTTTATCCCTTGGTTAAAAGTCAAATCGTAAGTTATTTTACCTCACGACACTCGACCACGATGTCGCCTAGTTCACACGACCGTCGCATAAGACCTTGCGACCTCGACCGACTAACGTTCGATACGACTGTTACGTTTGTTCAGTATTTAATGCAGGAATTAATGACATTGATGAACAACGGCTATAACCGGCGAAAGTCGTTAACAGCATTGAAGACGACGACCGTTACGACTGTTACATGCAGCAGTAAATATAGCAATTAAAGCACCCAAAGACTACAAATACCTAGTTCAATCATCATTTTAAGGACACTGACATAAGACGAATACAACGGAGAAACACCGAAAACAACCATCTGAACTTAGAAGAACATTCGAAGCAAAGAACCCTCTCTCGAAGAATCGCTCTCGACGCTCGACACTCGCACACGACACTTTACTTTTACACACGACTCACATTGTTTCTACGTTCAAAACACTTGTAACTTTACATTTCGAAGTCTTTCTTTCATTTGTATTGTAATCTCTATACGATCGACACCTGAAACACAAGGACATCGCCCCTGTTTGGCGACCACAGTACAGCGACGACCTCCACTGTCGTCCGCGGGTTTTTTCCTCGTTGAGGTTTTCCCCGCGTCCCCAAAATTCTCTGTCTCGCTTATATTTTTGTCTTTGTTGCACGCTTTGTCGAGAGATTTCTTTATGTAGTTGTTAAAGCTCCACAATCAACCTCAACTTGTACTTTTGTGCGATTTTTGGCATTAACAGTTTGGCGCCCATCGTGGGGCCCCATCTAGAGAAAATCTTTGACAATCGTGCGTCTTACTAACGGTTTCTTGGAGTTTCTTCTGTTTTCTTTTTCAGGAGAATGGCAAGCTTCGAAAATCCAGAACAAATCATGGCCCGGGTGCACGAAGAGCTCGAGGATGTACAAGATTCCCCTACGATAGTTGATGACTATCGCTTGGAAGAAATCATCTTAGATCAGAGCAAACCTGATCAAAAAGTCTTTATAGGATCTTCCCTCGATCCCTATATTAAAGACAAGCTAATATCTTTCCTGCAGGAACATGCCGATTGTTTTGCCTGGTCGCATGAAGATATGGTTGGTATCGATCCTGATGTCATCTCCCATAAGCTCAACGTTGATCCGTCATTCAAGCCCATCAAGCAAAAGCGAAGGAAATTTTCTCCTGAAAGAAATAAGGTGATAAATGACGAAGTCGACAATCTCCTCAAGACAGGAAAGATTCGCGAAGTAAAATATCCCGATTGGCTTGCTAACGTCGTGGTCGTGGCGAAGAAAAATAGCAAATGGAGAGTCTGTATCGACTTCACCGATCTCAACAAAGCTTGTCCAAAAGACCCATTTCCATTGCCACACATCGATGCCATGGTCGACGCGACAACGGGGCATGAACTATTGACGTTCATGGATGCTTATTCTGGATACAACCAGATCCTGATGCACGTCGAGGATCAAGAGAAAACTGCATTCATGACAGATCGAGGTATTTATTGTTATAAGGTTATGCCTTTTAGACTGAAAAATGCAGGTTCTACCTAGCAGCGTCTGGTGAATAAGATGTTCAAGGATCACCTTGGCGACACGGTGGAAGTTTATATCGATGACATGCTCGTCAAGTCGAAGCAAGCAGTCGACCATGTCGAGCATTTAAGGCAATCGTTCGACGTCCTTCGGAAGTATAGCATGAAGCTCAACCCAACAAAGTGTTCCTTCGGTGTCAGTGCTGGAAAATTCTTGGGCTACATGGTCACTCGTCGAGGAATCGAGGCTAATCCCGACCAGATCAAAGCCATTATCGAAATCAAATCCCCGAGAAACTTCAAAGAAGTCCAAAGACTCACCGGTCGGGTGGCGGCTTTGAACAGGTTTATCTCTCGATCTTCCGATAAATGCCATTTATTTTACTATGTCCTCAGGAAGAACAAAGGCTTCGACTGGACCGACGGTCATGAGCAGGCATTGCAAAGGCTTAAGGAATACATGACGTCGCCTCCTTTGTTCTCAAAACCTCACGATCACGAGGTATTGCAACTATATTTGGCTGTTAGTCCAAATGCAGTAAGTGTCGTACTGACGCTAGAAGATGAAAATCACCAATTTTCGATCTATTACGTAAGTAAATCTCTCTTGGATGCAGAAACCAGGTATTCCTCTATGGAGAAATTGCTCTTGTCGCTAGTCACAGCTGCTAAAAAAATATGAAATTACTTTGAATCACATTCTATTACTGTCGTGACTAACTTTCCTCTTAAGTCTGTCTTGAGGAAACCTGAGTTAACAGTTCGCTTAGCAAAGTGGGGCATATATCTCAGCAGTTACGACATCGATTTCAAACCCAGGACTGCGATCAAGTCGCAAGCCTTGGCAGATTTTATTGCTGATTTCAGCCCTGAATTGGAGAAAGAGGCAGAGCTCGAAGTGTCGGCTGTGGCGACTCACGATGACGTGCCTTGGGTCTTACATGTCGACGGATCGTCTAATGTTAGAGGTTCAGGACTAGGCGTCGACTTAAAGTCACCACAGGGGGGCAAAATCGTATACTCAGTCCGATGCGACTTCAAAACCACCAACAACGAAGCCGAATATGAAGCCCTGACTATGGGAATGAATATGGCCTATGACTCGGGGGCAACCGCGTTACATGTCAAAAGTTATTCTCTCTTGGTGACTAACTTTCCTCTTAAGTCTGTCTTGAGGAAACCTGAGTTAACAGGTCGCTTAGCAAAGTGGATCATATATCTCAGCAGTTACGACATCGATTTCAAACCCAGGACTGCGATCAAATCGCAAGCCTTGGCAGATTTTATTGCTGATTTCAGCCCTGAATTGGAGAAAGAGGCAGAGCTCGAAGTGTCGACTGTGGCGACTCACGACGACATGCCTTGGGTCTTATATGTCGACGGATCGTCTAATGTTAGAGGTTCAGGACTAGGCGTCGTCTTAAAGTCGCCACAGGGGGGCAAAATGGTATACTCAGTCCGATGCGACTTCAAAACCACCAACAACGAAGCCGAATATGAAGCCCTGATCATGGGAATGAATATGGCCTATGACTCGGGGGAAACCGCGTTACATGTCAAAAGTTATTCTCTCTTGGTGGTAAACCAGATCAATGGAGGATCCGCTTTAGTCGAACCAGTATTCGGCAAATCAAAAAGGTGATTGGTCGTATGACATTCACATCGGTGTCGTCGACATAATCGGAGTACAACGCATCGGAAAAGGTATTTCTTAAAAAAAACTTTTTCTACCGCACAATTTCTCATCCACCTTGTCGGTAACTAACTTAAGCATCGGAGGGTCGTGGGTTAGCCAACGATCGACCTTTGACAATATTTTATCGTCGGATCGCGCAATATAAATTACTAAGCCTATCACATGACATCAATACACTTTTGCAGGGTCACATGACATTAGTAATCGGATCTACTATATGACTTGGCTATCTTGTCGCATGGACAAATGAGTCAGATTCACCACACGATTTAATTGAACAGTCGACCTACGATCTAAATGATTTAACTTAGAAAAATCGCATGTATGCTTTGAACGCATGTACATATGTTTGCCTACACGATTTATGTTTTAATCATTATCTTTCAATAAATGCCTTCGTCGCACGTGCCTACGTTTGTTATATGTACGACTTATCTTCATTCTTGTACGATCGGCTTTATACTCGATATTTGTTGATTGACAATAAGATAATGCACAAATTCAAAGGAAACGCAAACTTCATTTCATTAAATGGTCAAGTACATTCAAATGACTCCACCACTAACGATCGAGTGATAAAAACAAAACACGAAGGATTTTCTAAGACTGCGGAAGAGCGTCCGTCATATCCTTACCCAAAACCTCACCCGTTGAACCTTCGACCTCCTCCTCCTCCTCGACGTCCTTCTCGTCATCTGAATATAGATCTCTCGCAGAACCGGCATCCTTCAGATAGACCGCAAGCTCCTCCGACGCCGAGGCAAGAGGATCCTTCCCCAGCAGATGATGTCTCATAATCGCCGCCCTGGCAGTCAGACGAGCCAAGGCAAAAATAGTCTTAGCCTCGTCCTTAAGATCCTGCGCCGCTTTCTCCAGGACCGTCACTCTAGACTTAGAATCCTCAGCTTCCTTTGTGGTCGCAGCCAAAGATTCCTTGACCTTGTCCATTTCCTCTCTCTGGTCAGCAATCATGGACAAGGATTGCGTCAAGCGATGGTTGGCCTCATCCTTTGCACGTCCGACAACCTCTAATTGTTTTAAGGCATCGTCGAGGGGTTTTGCCATAGCCTCTTTGCGCTCTTCGGCGACGTTCGCCATAGCCAACGCCGCATTCCCCCTCTCGTGGGTAGCGGACACTAAATCCTTGATCTTTGCCGTCTCAGCACGCAAAGCCAAGGAGGCTTGAAACGCCTGTAGAAACATAAACAAAAGCATTGTTAATAAACATGCGACAACGTGAAACACCGACAAGTCTTGAAAGAAAAACTTACCATGAATGCCAGCCCGGCAACATGGGCCCCCGTCTTCTGGATTGGAAATCCCTCAAAATGCTCCCTGGAAGATGGGAGCAAATATTTTCCCAGATGAGGAAACAAGTTTGTCCCGTCCAGGACATTATCAACCATAAAGTCCGACGGCAATGTAAAATTAACCGTCGTGACCTTAGCCCCTCCCGTCGGGTGATCCTTGCCTTTGCCGGCCGACGAAGAGTCCGACGTGGCAGACGGGGACATT
Source organism: Saussurea involucrata (assembly GCA_033807775.1). Lineage (NCBI taxonomy): Eukaryota > Viridiplantae > Streptophyta > Magnoliopsida > Asterales > Asteraceae > Saussurea > Saussurea involucrata. The sequence goes on from CM066323.1 coordinate 56,655,862, forward strand.
GCCGTTTCCACCGGAGGCGCAGAACTGATAGGTGTCGCAGCGATCGCACTAGAACACGTCTTCTTGGGCGATGCGTCCTTCGCCTTCTCAGGCGTAACGACTCTAGACGAATCAGGAACCCCCGAAAACGGTCCCCTCAGGATCGTCGTCCTCGTCTTCTTCGGAACCTCAGGATCAGTGGACAGGTTCCTTAGCCTCCTTTCCTTGCCCTTACGAGCAAGCTCAAGCTGAGCTGCTCTTTTAGCAGAGACAATCAGCATTTTGGGTTGTGATTCCCCCTAGAAACCAAAAAAGAAAAAACATAAGATGAAAATTAAGATCAAGCAGAAGGAATCGAGAAAGTACACTCACCGGTCATTTGTGTTTCTTCTCTCGACTCTTTCTCTTCTCCTTCCTCTTCTTCCACACGTTCCTTTCCCCGATTCTCTCCCAAGTACACCAAGTCTTCGTCGTTGTCCACCACGTGTCGTACAACGTACGACCGTTCTACGATGCTGAACTCCAAGAATGCGTCGATCTTTGCTTGAGAATTTGCGTAAGGCTTCACGTCATCGAATTTTATAACTGTTGATATATAAAGAGCAAGTTAGAGGTCAACAAAAAGTCGTAAACAACGAACGACAATGAAATTACAAAGTCTCACCCGACGTGTTCCAGCCGGCTCTAATCCAATCACTCTCAGAATCAAGGGTCGACTTACGCATGAATGCGTATCTTGTTTTCTATTTACGATCGTTCACAGCGGTCCTCAGGACCAAGGTGCGATCGCCTTTAAGCCTAGAGTACAGGCTACAGCGATGACATCCGTCCTTCTTGGCTTGAAAAGCAAAGAGGAGGTCGCGCACATTCATGGGAGATTCCCATTTTTTATTAACACGCTCGATCACTTGTATGACTCGCCAAAACTGGGGCATTAGTTGACTTGGTGCTAAGTCAAATTCTAGCATGAAGGCTTTGGCCAGAGGCGAGTAGGGCCATTCGAAACCTATCTTAAAGGGATACTCGTATATCACGATATAACCCTCAGGACACTCATTAGATCGAATCTGACCCGCACAGATTAATTCAACCCCCGCAAGGATCTTAGCTAAATTTCTAAGGTCGTCGAGGTCCGATTGTTCTTGAATAGAACTCTCAGGATCCATCGACGCTTCTAGCACAGACTTAAAAAATCAAAGAAATCGTACCTTATATATATAGGTGCTCTAGTCCTCGAAAATCCTAACTGAGTCGGATATCCTCGCAGGTTTTAGGAAGGATCGGACGAAGAAAAGCAAGAAAATCAAGAGGAAATCTCTGCTTAAAACTCTCTGAAATCGTAAACAGGAAAAGATCCATCGTGGTCTCTATTTATGTAAACGATCGTGTCAGGTTGAATCCCTTGATGATCGCCACGCGTCCCGTCTTTTCACATGACCACCCGGATCGACGACACCTGGCAAAGACAAATGTTTAGCATAATTGTGCGTCGGCATGACGTCACGACTTTACCCTCTCTTCGACTTCCCTCTTTAGTTAAAATCCAACCTATTCAGTTCCGAAGCAACTAAAGGTAATTTTTGACACGTGTCATAACTCCAGACATCCGACAAGCAAAATTAAAAAAAACTTTTTGAATTATGAATTTGCCACTCCACTTTTTCAAACTTTGGGGGCAAACTGTTTGGGCAAAATTTCACCAGTCTCGACCACGACCGAAGTAAAGAAAACCCTTGTCTTACTTCTCCGCAGCAAGGTAAAATCATAGTACTTTATCCCTTGGTTAAAAGTCAAATCGTAAGTTATTTTACCTCACGACACTCGACCACGATGTCGCCTAGTCCACACGACCGTCGCATAAGACCTTGCGACCTCGATCGACTAACGTTCGATACGACTGTTACGTTTGTTCAGTGTTTAATGCAGGAATTAATGACATTGATGAACAACGGCTATAACCGGCGAAAGTCGTTAACAGCATTGAAGACGACGACCGTTACGACTGTTACATGCAACAGTAAAGAAGGCAATTAAAGCACCCGAAGACTACAAATACCTAGTTCAATCATCATTTTAAGGACACTTACATAAGACGAATACAACGGAGAAACACCAAAAACAACCATCTGAACTTAGAAGAACATTCGAAGCAAAGAACCCTCTCTCGAAGAATCTCTCTTGACGCTCGACACTCGCACATGACACTTTACTTTTACACACGACTCACATTGTTTCTACGTTCAAAACACTTGTTACTTTACATTTCGAAGTCTTTCTTTCATTTGTATTGTAATCTTTGTACGATCGACACCTGAAACACAAGGACATCGCCCCTGTTTGGCGACCACAGTACAGCGACGACCTCCACTGTCGTCTGCGGGTTTTTTTCCTCGTTGAGGGTTTTCCCGCGTCACCAAAATTCTCTGTCTCGCTTATATTTTTGTCTTTGTCGCACGCTTTGTCGAGAGATTTCTTTCTTTAGTTGTTAAAGCTCCACAATCAACCTTAAGTTGTACTTTTGTGCGATTTTTGGCATTAACAGTCATTTATCACCTTATTCCTTTCAGGAGCAAAATTCCGTCGCTTTTGTTTGATAGGCTTAAATGACGGGTCGACATTGAGTTTATGGGAATTGACGCCAGGGTCTATGTCGACCATATGCGACCAAGCAAAACAATCGGCATGTTCCTGCAAGAAAGGTATTAGTTTGTCTTTAAGGCAGGGATCGAGAAACGAACTTACAAAGACTTTCTGGGAAGGCTTGTTCTGGTCTGTAACAACCCAATTTCCCAAAATCATATTTCAATTAACATATATTTTATAACATAATTACATTCATAAAAGAAAATACACAATACATCACAAACGGTCTCTTAGGTCTCGAAACCACAAAAATACATAAAAGTCTCCTAATCAATGTCCATCAAAAGCTTCCTATTCTTATCCCATTCTTTCACCGATCCTCAACCTGGAAAACATATTTCTGAAAACAAAATGAGAGTTAGACCAAACGGGTCTAGTGAGTTAGTTCCGGTCCTTTAAAAAAATCATTATAAGACCTTTCAAGTAAATCCTTTGTATCCCAAAACCATTTATGTAAACTCAAGTATTACACGTATATAAATACCAATTCAAACTCGTACCTCACGTACCTTTCATCCACCTTATTACTCCACAATGGCCATAATATTGGTTGCGAGCCAATTAACACACCGGTCCAAAGCCCGGCCACGTATTATATTCCCATATAATACTTCACGTAATTATAATATCTTAACATATTATAATCACACCCGTATGACATATTCATACAAATCATCAATTGATTATTATTCACATAATATTTTCCAGTAAAAATACTTTAAAGTAAAACTCACCTCGTGCGTTTATCACAAAAACTCTTTCAAGACAATTCACGTACGTTGCTCCTTCACAGAATCTGAAATCAGATAAAATACCAAATATTTCTTTTAACACTTAAACTTATAAAATTCTAAACTCAAATCGCAATGAACAGTACCCAAATCGCAATCTCCTATTGCGATTTCATCTTGAAGTCGCAACCCTCTATTGCGATTCCACCCTGGAGTCGCAACCCACTATTGCGATTCCACCCTGGAATCGCAACCCACTATTGCGATTCCAAACTCGGATCGCAATCAACTGCTGCGATTCAAACCCAAGTCACAAACGACCATTGCGACTTCATACCCAAGTCGCAACCAACTATTGCGACTCCGATGAATGTCGCAGTCGTCCATTGCGACTTCGATGAATATCAGCCCACTGCGACTTCGATGAATGTCTCAGCCCACTGTTCATTCTAAAACCCAGAATTTGTAGATTTATACTATGCATGATACTGTAAAAGTGCAGATATGTTAAAGACCATAAACATAACCTATCCATAAACCTAGATTTCCCAAAACATCCATTTTAATCAAAACCCACCTAAAAACTTAACTTTTAAACTCAAGAACACTTTGAGGAATTAAAAACACATAGAAGGATGAATTGTTTACCTGGATTACTTCAGTTTAATCCTTAATTCACTGCAACCCCCTTTTGATTTCTTCTTTCTTCTTTCCTTCAATCTCTCTTTCGAACTCTCTCTCTCTCTAACCGAATATCCTTACACACACACACTTTTGGATACCCCCTTCTAAATGAAACATTGACACCTATCTCATGACTAAGAGGAAGTCGGTTATGGCAAGGAGGAGGTGGAAATTAGTTACCCAATACTCCTTAAATTTGTTTCACTTGACAAAATACACCCCTAACTTCTATTATAAAATTAAAACCTACCCCTTAACTTCTAACTCCATAAAATACTAAAATAAAGACTTATAAAATTCCAAATTTAATTTAGATAAAATACCTGGTTATTACATGGTCCAAGACGACTTCCTTCATGCGATAGTCATCGGCTGCCCCAGGAGCATCCCGAACCTGAAACTGCTAGACGTCCTACTTCCGCGGCTTTAGGGTGGTCTTATAGCAGTCACGGGCGACTTACGGCTCACTTTTGATCTTCTGGACTCCCCACGGCATAGGGAACTTCATGGTCTGATGGTACGTCGAGGGGACGGCTTTCATTTCATGGATCCACGGTCGACCTAAGATGATGTTATAGGCCGAAGAGCAATCAACGACGTTGAACTTCGTCTGCTTATTGATTCCCCCTGCATAGACAGGCAAGGTAATCTCTCCAAAGGTACTCGTCGCGTCTCCATTGAAACTGACCAAGGTTGTCGAGCGTCGGATGATTTCCGATCGATCAATTCCCATGGCCTTGATGGTATCAAGGAAGATGATGTTCGCTGAACTACCTCCATCGACCAAGACTCACCGGGTTAAACAATTACCAATCGTGAGTTGAATGATCAACCCGTCATGATGCTTCTGATACGAGTCACCGAGGTCGTCTTGGTCGAACATGATTTTCATGGCTTCCAACTCCAGATCTCCTTTGGGTCTTGATGAACGCGGGGTAGGTCGATCGTCAGGTACCTGGCTGGCATGACGTTTGGCTGAGGAATACGTCAGACCACACACGTCGAAACCACCAGTAATGCAGTTGACGACCTTTACATGCTCGAGGGTTGGCGGTTGAACGTCGTTAATTGGAGTAACGACGTCATCGATGATGTCCTTGATATTGCCCTTCCGGACGTGATATGCTAGCTCCTTTTTAGAGCTATGCAATCATCCGTCGCATGACCATGGTCGACATGGAAGTCGCACCACTTCGATTTATCTTTCTTGTCGTCGCCTTTGTCGGTTTTCTTCGGCCACCAGATGGTCGCCTGGACGGTCTTCAGAGCCTCGACCAAGTTCCTAGTGGTCCCTTAAATCCGTATGAGGATATCTTAGGGTACTGAGGGAATTTGGTCGCAGTCTTGAATTCCTGTAGAAACCAGGATTCAATCTTACAATCAATTAATAACAATCAAACAGTAAATGATAGAGAATTGGATACAAAAGTATTGTATTCAATCAAGAACATATTACATATCTAGAGAGAGAATCTCTCAAAGATTACAAAAGTGAATACAAAGATATGCGGGGAAGTTATCCCAAAGATTAGTTAGCTTACAATTACTAACAACTATATATACTGTAAGGAAAAGCTAAAGCTACAGTACATATACATGAAAGTCTAATAGGAATATTACACGTATCCTAATTAACTAACAGAATACAAAGGAAAGTATCCTATCATAAGTTCTGAACATGTTGTTCAGAACTTCTGAACAATCTTCTGACTAAGCATATCAGAACTTCCTTTAAAGCACTTGGTCTTTTTAACTTCTTATTCAGAAGTTCTGAGTCTCCTACTCAGAACTCTGATCCTTCTGTTCAGACTTTCATACTTGTAATCTTTTCGAGACTTCTCAGCCAGAGCTTCTGAGTCTTCTTACTCAGAACTCTGAGTCTTCTATCCAGAACCAATACTTGTAACTTTTGACAAAACTTCCGGTCTAACAATCTCCCCCTTTTTGTCAAACAGTCATGTACTTATCAACATTGAACACTTTTAAAGCAGGTACAAACTTTAAAAGAATTACATTTCTCAAATTAAGCCTTCTTTCGATCTTTTCTATGATCTCTTGTATTTCTTCAACTTGAGATCCTCTTGTTAACTTTTTCTCCAAGCTATGTTTAATGAATCTCAGAGTTCCAGAACAGTATTTTGCCACTTCATCTGGTCTGAAGAAAATCTTCTCTTTTCTGTCATTTCTCAAGAAAACTCCCAACTCTGGATATCTTACAACATTTCCACTCTTCAGAAGATTCAACTGTTCATGACCATTGTTTGGCTTTGAAAGATATACACATGGTCTTTGTATATACAAAGCAATCTGAAAATCTATATATGCATACCATCTCAGAATGTAAAACATAGCATCTCTTACCACAGCCAATGCTCCTCTCTCCTTCTTATGTTTACTACAGTCTTTATTTGACAAAAGACTATACAGCCTGTAGAAATCTGTCACTGAGATCTTGTCAAAATCTGCCTCAGTAAAGTAGTAGACTTTTCCATCTTCTCTCAATTCTTCAAATGAATAATACTCATGTTTTCTGAACTTCTTAACACTCAATTCTCTTATTCCAGTGATTAAGAAATCTGAGTACACTGCTTCTTTTGGTTTTGCTAAGTATCTTGCCATCTCTGCACGAAGCCATTTATGTACATCTGTTCTGTCATGATACACACTTAGAAAGTTTACTTCTCTTGGATGAAAGAAATAAGGAAGAACATACTCCAGAAAGTAACCATTAACATCAACAGGTATTTCTTCTTCATTAGCCTCAGACTTTTCTGGCTGATCTGTATCTTTCATTTTCGCATCTTGTGAGGACACATCTGGAGTATCTTCTTCAATCTCTTTTGAATAAACTTCACTAACCTCATACTCAGCAGGAAATACAAAATCTTTATGTAACAATTTCTTTGGGTTTTCTTCTGAGAGCATCCATTCACTGCAGTCTGTGATTCTTGTTCTGAGATCCAACCTCTCTTTGATATGCATTTTGCATTTTTGTTTTAGAACTGCTTTCTCACCCTCAGCATTTACATCCATTTCTAGTAACAAGTAATGTAAAGTAGCATTACTGTACTTCACCAGATCATTTAATCTGAAAAACATTCTTACTCCAGAGACTATGTATGCAAAACCATCATTTTCAACTACTTCAGTAATGAATCCTCGACCTCCAATTTCATGAATAGGCTTTTTGACTGGTTTGCTCAGGTTACATTTCTCTTTCCCTGCTTCAATTGCCAACTGAAAATCATAGAAGTACATATTTCTGACATAAATCCCCAGAATTCTTCTGCATTCAAGTTCTATCCAAGATTCTTCAGTACTAGCAAAGAACTTCACCAGAAATACTTGATCATTTAGAAATAGTCTATGAAAGTCAAAACTGGTCATGCTTACTTTCAGATTACCTTCCTTCTGAACTGTTAGACTCACATATTTTAACCCATCAAATTCATCAGTTTGAAACTCCAGAACTTTCACAATTGCTCTCTGAACATGTAGTCTTTCATTAGGCTTTCTGAATCTGTCAGAAGCTTCCACATAAACCATTTGAACTCTTTCATCCAAAAATCCATCAATAAAATTCTCAATTATTACTGAGTTATCTTCTTCGCAGTAGATATTTTCATATGTTTCTTCTAGAAAGTTATCTTTAAAGAAATGATTAGCCAGAGGAGTATCACTCTGACTGATAATGAAATCACATAAAGGCTCTTTTAATACTGGTAATTCAATCCTAGGAATCACAATGGGTCTTCTGTACACATACTCCAAAGGCATGAAGTAGTTTTCAACTCTTTCAAATTCTCCACTTAGAACATTTAACTCATCCAGAAAATGAAGTTCAAAATTATCTTGAAAACTACTTGTGTATCCAACCGAATGATCCTCTTCTCCCAGCAAATCAATAGGTCTCACTGTCTTTGTAATTCTTTGAATTTTCTGAACATTGAGTGCTCTGACCAACTCACCATGCATTCTTCTTATTAGAATTTCATTCAGTCTTCTCTCTTCTAACTCAGAATTTAGAAGTTTACCACTGACATAAGGAACTATCTCTTTACAAGTGTTTACTTCAGAACTTTCAGTCAAACTTTCCTCAGAAATATCTGCCATACTGATCTCACAACCTTCTTCAGAAGAATCTGTCATTACTTCTTCTGTCATGGCATTCTGATCTGTCATTAATGCCTCATCTGATCCAAAAATACTTGCTGACTTGACATTCTGAACTTCCATGACAACATCAACATCTGCCATAAGAACTTCAGTTTCATCAGAATTTACCTCCATTTCAGTATTCAAATCCAGTTACTCTGTTTTATCAGTGACACTTTTAGAAGAGTTATCTTTTACCACTTTATCAGTTTCCATATCATCTTCAGAATCTGAACTTATTGTCTGAATACTTATTTCTTTTTGAACCTCTGTTGATTTCTCAACAATTGCTGATTCTTCAAAAACAACCTTTTCTGAGTTCTGAACATCTGCATCTGCTAACTCCATATCTGCAAACTCAAAATCTGTCACTCCAATATCTGCTAACTTTTCAATATTTTCAAACTCACCAGTGCTTTGTTTTTCTAACTCAGTACATATCTTTTGCCTTTTCTCCCCCTTTTGATGATCATGAGGATCATTATCATCAAACTTTCTTTTGGACTGAGTTGATTCTGATTCAGGTTCAGCTTCAGATACATGCATGATAGCTAATAGCTTTGAAACACTAGCTAAAGATGAACTAACAGCTTGTAACAATGAAGATTTCAAATCCTTCATACTGTTGAAAAACTCTTTTTGAAATTCTGACATTTCATCCTTGATCTCCTTTTTGTGAGCATCCAAGGATTCTTTCATTTTATCCACCTTTGTCTCAACAGAATTTGCTTTCCCTTCCAACAAAATCTTGAGCTCCTTCACCTCATCTTTTAAGGAGTCAACAGTACTCTCCAATTTTTCAACTTTCTCCCCCAACAATTGATTTTTTTTCTAAATCTTTTCAAATTCAGAAGGTTCTAACAGTGAACCTAGATCAACAAATGGTCCAGTTTTCAAGTGTTCAGAGAACTCTTGGCCTGTAGGTGCCACAAAGACACCATGTACCACAGAGGCACTGTGTAATGAAGGTTTTGAGATGTTCACTTCACCAGGACTTCAATCCAATCCTTGACAACCAATATTAGGAGTGTCTATGGATGTTGTTACAGGAATACGAAATTTCTGTAATGTGCTTGTGTTGAAAAAAATTCAGGCTCAAATTGAATTTTACTGTGTAATTCAGACTCTATGTGTTTAATGAAATCTTGGGATTTATCACCTCCCTCCAAATGAGTTTGGGATGGTTCCCCTGTTTGTTTTGAAACAGTAGCATGTTGAAATGCTTCCGAGTGGCTAGGGATGGATTGTTCAAGTTCCACCACGGGCTCCATGGTGTTTTCTTCAATGTTAGTCACCAAGGGTTGTGAACCAACAGTAGATGTGGCTGCCCGGATTAAGTTGGTTGGATCAGAATTATCTCTTTCTGTTTCAAATTCTGCTAACAATCTCTCATTCTCACCACTCTCTTTCTGTTTTTCAGGCTCACTTCTAACCAAGTTCTCTGAATTTTGCCTCTCAATTCTCTCAGAATGTTCTCCCCCGTGAACATTCTCCCCCTCTCTATTTTGAATAGACCCCTCACCTCTCAACTCAGGTTGTTCCTCATGGGTAGAGGCGTGAGGTTGTTCAAGTCCCATTGAGGTGCAATAAGCTTTTAATATCTCACTCTCCCTTAGAATGTATTGCCTAAGTGACCTTGGAAGAGGTATGCGATTTGGAAAATTTTCAGGTTTCAGAGTAGAAATCATTTTACCCATATAGAATATTGGTCCATGCTCCTCATTTGATCTTCTTGGAATGTTTCTGTCTTGATCCATTGCATGCCAAATTACTAACTGCCAATACCTCTGATATGGTATGTATGTGAGTACCTTATCCTTTGTTCTCTTTTCTTTTGCCTTCTGATTCCTCTCAAAAGTGTTCTTCATATCTTCCCATAGAATAGAAGTGTAGTCATAATGCCTATTCTTCACTAATCCATGAAAGATCTGCAAAATCTGCATTGAACCTTGATCTAGAGAGCTTTTCTTCCCAGAAATACATTTGTTGATCTAGAGAGCTGTTCTTTTTTATTAGCTTATCAACAAACAAATTCATTCAAGATCGTGTTCTTGAGGGTTTCTTGAAGATTTCTTGATCAATTCGTCAATTGATTCCGCTGCTACTCACAATTCTTAAATTCTTTGTAATTCTTGAATTTGTTTTACGTTTGTTCAAGAAATTTGATTTGTCTTTCTGTTGAATTATCTTACAATCATGTCTTCGAAAGAATTTCTCTCAATGGGATCTGAGAAGAAACCCCATGTTCTTATTCCTAACGAATATCAGCAATGGAAGATTCGTATGATACAATTCTTGGATAATATCGATGAGAATTTGATGATCTCAATACGAGAAGGTCCAATTGAAGTTTATGTCGATGTTGCTGCTACACCTGCAACTGATACAACTCTAGATATTCCTGCTACTAGGGTGAAGAAGAATTTTTCACAATACTCAGAAGCACAGAAAACCAGACATGCAATTGACAAAAGAGTTGTTACGCTGTTGACTTTGGCAGTTCCCAATGAGGTTTTTAATAGAATTGATAGTGGAACATCAGCAAAAGAAATGTGGGATGAACTTGAAAAGCAAATGCTTGGCACTGCAAAATCAATTCAAGCAAAGTTAAACCAATGCATCAATGCTTATGAAAGATTCAAAGCAAGAGAGTGTGAAAGTTTAAATCAAACTTATGAAAAGTTTTGTACTATTTTGAATGACCTCAGGAGGAATGGGTTGAAAAAGACAAAGTCTGAGATTAATTAAAAATTTCTGAATTCTCTTAATTCAGAATGGTCATCTTTTGCAATTAGTCTTCAAATGAATAAAGACATGTGTGAGGAAGATTTAAATGATCTATTCTGTGTTCTAAATCAACATGAGGATTCGGTTAAGCAAGTAGTGGAGGAGAAGAAAAGTGTTTCTGATCAACTAGCCTTACTTTCAGAAAGAAAATCTAAGGTGATCAAAACAGCAAAGAAATCGGTATTTTTGTCTGAAATACCAAAGTTAGAAGAAGAATCTGATGAAGAGGAAGGATCAGAGGAAGATGCTGATATCAAGCTGATTGCATAAAAATTGGCCTTGTTGACTAACACGTTCAACAAAAGATATGGAAAGAATAAGTTTCAGGGTAAGTACAGAAGGGAACAGGGGAGTTCAGAAGAGAAATATAAGAAGAAAGAAGATAGAGAAGAAAGTAAGTTTGAGAAGAAAGAAGAGAAGGAAGAAAGAAAAGAGAAGGATTTGTGTTTTATGTGTGGAAAACCTGGTCACTTTGCCAGAGACTGCAGAGTTAAAGTAGTAAGAGATTATGAATACTACACAAAGAAGGCTCAACTGGCTAAGAACAGAGATAATGAGATTGCAATGTTGGCAGAATAAGAAAACTGGCTATATTATACTTCAGATGAAGAGGATTGCATTCACTTTTCTCAAATGCAAAGTTATATGGCCAAGATGAAGAATGAGGATGATTCTGATTATGAAGATGTTGATTCTGAATCTTCTGCTGAAGTACATTCTGCACTTGAAATTGATTTAATGACTCAAATTGGCAATATGAATTCTGAATTTGTTAAACTCAGAAAACAAATAAAAGGTGAAAGAATTCTGGTTAACAAGTTCAGAACAGAAAAAGAGATAATTAAAGAACAGTTTGAAGAATTTGAAGTTGAGAAACAAAAAGTCAAAAATGAGAATTCTGATCTTTTAAAGAAGATTTCTGAATTAAAAACCCAATTTTCAGAAATAAAGATGAAAAGGTTGATTTACAAATTAAATATGATATGTTACTTGAGGAAAGAAAGAAGTTGTACACAAAAATCAAAGAGTTGGAAGACCTTAATCTGAAAAGAGGTCAAACTCAACCAACCTTGAATCTTCTCACTAGCAATGTTAAAGACACAAGATTCTATAATCCAAAAATGGGTTTAGGTTTGGAAGAAAATGTTGTTTTGAAAAGAGCTCCAACAAATCTTTATGATTTTGATAAACTACAGGTTCCTAAACCAAAAATCCCAGAGATTGTTGAAATTTTTGTGAGACCTGCTAGTTCTATAACAAGTTCAGATAATCTACAAAAATCAAGTCCTGTAAAAGCAAAGGAAACAATTTCTGAACCAAAAATTGAGAAGTCAGAAATTTCAGATGACAAGGTTAAGAAAGAAATTTCAAAACCAACAGAAGAGAAACCAAAATATAATGATGCTAAATTCAAATATGATTCTTTAAATGTCAGTTATAAAAATAAACAACCAAATTTTTCATATCCTGACATTGAAAGTATATTTGATACAAGTAAGGTTTCTGAAACAGTCAGTCAGAAGTCTGAATCTTCTAGTCAGGATTCTGACTCTATTAGTCAGGATTCTGACTCTATTAGTCAGGACTCTGAGACTGAAGGTCAGAATTCTGAGTCAACTGAAAATTCTCAATTCACTTCCGAACTTGAAAAGAGATTTAAAATTGTTAGTCAAGAACTTGAGGACTTAAGAAAAAATTTCATATCTGAAAACTATCAAATATGTTCAATTAGTCAGATTAAGCATTCCTATTTTACATATGAGAAAGGTGAACCTTTTGTGATCAAGAGGCTTTGTGAACAAGCAGCCAATTGATACATTGTATGCACAAAGTGCATTTCAATTGTTCCATTTTCTACATAGTCCTTAATAAAATGATATCTTACATCAATATGCTTGGTCTTTGAGTGCTGGACAGGATTCTGAGTTATTGCAATGGCACTTTCTGAATCACAATATATGGGAATTTTGTTGAGTTGATATCCATAGTCCATGAGTTGTGTTCTTTTCCACAAGGTTTGAGAACAACAAGCAGCAACAGCTACATACTCTGCTTCAACAGTGGATGTGGACACACAATTTTGCTTCTTTGAAGCCCAACTCACTATCTTGTCTCCCAGAAAATGACAAGCACCAGAAGTACGTTTCCTGTCCAATCTACTTCCTGCATGATCAGCATCAGTGAAAGCAGTTAGTTTGAAATCAGTTTCTTTAGGATACCAAAGGCCCAAATCAGGTGAACCTTTAAGATATCTTAAGATCCTTTTAGCAGCTAGCATATGAGATTCTTTTGGATTAGATTGAATGAATTTGTTTGTTGAATGAATTTGTTTGTTAATTAATTAGGACAACTTAAAATGTCCTAACATTCTCCCCCTAAAGTTTTGGAAAGTAATTCATCTTGAAGTCTTTGACTCCTCCCCCCCTTGATTTTCTTGAAAAACTTTAGTGGTGTATTCTTCAAATGTAGGCTCGGCTCCCCCTTGAAAGTTGATCTTATTCATCATATTTTCAACTTTGAAAAATCGGATCCAATGTACTCCATGACCCCGACTAAATGCACTAAAATCATCTTCAAAGTGTATGCATTTAGTGTAAAACAAAGAATCCGTCGTTGGACCACGAGTTGAGTAAGAATTCGGCTTAAGAGCTTGGTCCGAATTTGCTCGAAGGATGAACGATAAAAACACGCGCTACTCGGTAGGGAATTCGAGGAATCGTACACAAATCGATGTCGTCGAGAAGAATGTGTGACAAACGAAATGTAGGAGTGATGCCACACGAGTTCCATTAGCAACATCCACGAAATTTGTCGAATTTAACGGAACTTGGACCAAAAATGTTAGAAAAACTAACTGGCCACTAACGGACAGTTAGTTTACTATTCATCTTCTTCCAAAAAATCAACATCACGATCTGATGAATTTTTGGCTTTTCATTTCTTTAGCTCCACTTTTAAACTAGCTCCCTGTTTGTTTCAAATGGCTTAATGATCATCCAAGAAAGGTTTTCAAGGCAAACTTTTGATCATGCAGCGTGAAACATTCATCATGCACCAATGCTTTTCTCTTCCACTTTTCTTTCAAAAATAACAATTAAATCTACTCCAATATATGTACTTTAGATCCCTTTAGGAACTTCTTGAGCATTTTGTCATTTGTACTTTAGAGATCAATATATGGATGACAAGTTTGCCTTCTAAATTCTCTCTACATTTGTTCTTCACATATTTCTAGATTTGGGATTTCACATTTGGTATCAGAGCTAAACAGGAGATTCAAGCAGATCAAGATCCAAATTGAAGAATTTTTACACTGTTCATACAGAATTCGAACCATGCATGCTTTACTATTCATCTGATCACTTTTTATTCAGACTTTGATTTTTGATTTCTTGGATCAATTCTTGGCATCACTGAACTCGGAATTGAAATCTGAACAACATTAACTCTTGGATTATCATCAAATTCTGCACAAAATCATCAGATTTGATCATTTCTTTGAAACTTTGTTAGAAAACCCCAATTCACTGTTTTGGACTTTAATTCGATTAAACTGATCGAATTTGAAATTGTGATTAACTGAGAAAGTGTGTGGATTTTGATTTCGAGCAAACCAGTACAAATTTCGTGTTAATTGATCAAGAATTGACAAAGTTATGGCTGAATCTGTGTGTTTTCAAGTTCGAAGTGAAGAATTCGGATTATTCTTGGTGAATTCGGATCATTCATACGGAATTCGGATCATTCAAGGGATTTTCTACTTGATTTCGGACAATTCGGAGTGTTCTTAATTTTTACAAGTCTTGAATTCGAACCCTTCTGCATTCGAATTGATTGAATTCGAACCCTTCTGCATTCGAATTCCTTGAATTCGAATCCTTCAGCATCCGAATTGATTGAATTCGAATCCTTCTTCATTCGAATTCATTGATTTCTAATCCTTATACATCCGAATTCATTGATTTCGGATCCAACTACATCCGAATTCATTGATTTCGAATCCTTATACATCCGAAATCTTGTGATTTAACCAAAAAAAAAAAAAATATTCCGAATTTTTTTCTATAGTGTATTTCATATACTGTAAGAGCTTTTCAAGAAAAAAATTTATATAAAATTTTTTGTATAGTGTATTTTCATACACTTTCGGCTTGATCTTCTGACCGATCATTTTCTAGCAATATTAAATATGGGTTTGAAGCAAAATATTATAACAGAAATACCTTCAACTCCACAAGTTTCTGTTAAACCAAATAATGAAAGTTTGAAACAATATATTGCTAAAGATGTTGCTTCAAGTCCTTCATTTTCTGATTTAAATAAAGCATTGGAGGAAGAAAATGTTGATCTAAAGAGACAGATTTTAGACTTTTCTTCTTCAAATGCTAAACTTACTAAAAGAATTACTGATCTTGAAGTATATATTGCAGGTCTTGAAACAAAGAAAGACAAAGACAACTCAAGTCTGCACGATCAAATCGAGAAACTTCAAGAGAAAGTAACAACACTTAAAAAAGAAAATGCTGATCTGAAGAGCATTGAAGACAAGAGAGAGAAGATTCTTAAAGAAAAGGAAGTAATTAAACTTAATTGTATAAAACTTTCAAAACAAGTTTCTGACTTTGAGAAAGTTTTATTTTTTGAAAAAGAGAAGCTCGAAAAAGAAAGAGCTATTTTTGACACTAAACGAAAATCATTTGAGATCAAAAGTTCTAAACTTTCCGTGAAAATCTCTGAACTAGAAAAGATCTTGGAAAAAGAAAGGAAAGATTTCACGGAAAAGAAAAATCTCTTTGAAAAGGAAAGTAAAACCCTTAAAAAGAAAAATATGGAAATTTTCAAAGAGATTACTGATAAAAGAAAGTTTTTGAAATTTTTTTTTGAATCGGAACGCGAATATTTTGAAGATACGATTCTTAATCTTACCAAAAGATTATCTGGTTTATCAGCTGATATTATGAAGGATCAACAGTTCAAATCTGATCTCCAAAAGAAATTTGATCTAATTTCTAAAGAGAAAAATGTTTTGATAAACAAAGTCAAAGAACTTGAAGACGTCGTTTTTAAATTTGATGTCTCAAAGCAGACCAGTCATAATTCTATCTTTCAAACTCCATTTGTTAATACAAATGATTCTGAATGCTCTTTCAAAACTGCTTCAAGTTCAAGTTTTAAAAACATTTCTTCTTAACAATTTAATAGATCAACTGATTTCTCAAAAGATCAGGTTCGTTCAACAAATCTCTTCTATAATCCTTTGATTGATAAATCTGATAACAAACCAAAAGTGCCTAAAGTTAATACTTCCAAACCTGAAGAAGTTCCAGTCTTCAAAAAGGTGAAGATGGAATGGAGAGTCAAAGGCACAACAGTTCCAAAGAAAGATATGCCAAAATCATTTCCCTCTACATCAAATGCCAAGAAGAACAATGCGTCGAAAGGTAAATCTTTTGTTCAACCTAATCCTATTCATTCTGTAAATCATCTAATTAGGTTGGCACATAAGAAAATTTGTTGTTCCTACTGTGGTTCAAATGATTTTGTGCATAAAAATCATACTTCTTTTTGGTACGGTACTTACAGTATTCCTTCAAAGAAATCTACACCTAACCCACTAGGACCCAAGTGCCATTGGGTACCAAAATCTGCTTAAACTGTTTTGTAGGTATATCATGTGTTGTACTGATTTGTAGATATATACCACACACATGACTAAAAACAGAAGAGAAGCGGCGTATTTTTTTGAAGAACATTTGTACCATTAAGGGGGAGTAAAGAGACATTGGCTTCTGAACAATTCAGTTCAGGACCCGTACTTCAAAGACTAAGACTTCTAAACAAATCAGTTTAGAACTCATACTTCTCAGGTGATATCCTTAACTGTTACATCTTTCTGTTTCAAGGAACAAGTGGTGAAAGGTAACATTGGATCATATTTTGTTTCTACTGCTTTGAAAACTTGAATCTTTACAAATTTAATTCAATGAGATGAAATTTTCAATTTTCATTCAATGAATTAAGTGTGTGCTAAAAGATGATTTTACAAGTATTTTTGTCTTATCCGAGTTATATTTGTTTCAATTTTCACCTCTGAAATAAATCGAAAGGTCAGCAAAACATGAATGAAATTATGCTGAATGCTCAAAGTTATGTGAATTTGGACTTATATAGAATATAATGCTCAAAAAGCCTATTTGTCAGAATGATGGATGGAAATGAAAATATGGGAGAAACACTATGTTTTAGAACCAAGTGATTGAGATAAATTGTTGCACTATCATTTAGTATGAAAGTTTGTGCCTGTGGCCTTTCTGGTTTGGGAGAGTAAGTCCTAAGGGGTGCTCGACACCTAGTCCCTAAGATCTACTGGTCTGGGATCGGCTGACCCAAATCTTGCAATAGAACCAGATAGAAAGCCATGTTCTACTGGTACAAATGGGTTTAAGATATATCGATGTGGCCTTTCTGGTTTGGGAAATTAAGTTCTAAGGGGTGCTCGTCACCTAGCACCTAAGGCCAACTGGTCTGGGATCTGCTAACCCAAATCCTGCTATAGAACCAGATAGAAAGTCATGTTTAACGGTGTATCTTATTCTTACTAAACTTTTTGATCAAAGGATGCCAATGAGCACAAAATCAAAGGATGCCAATGAGCACAAAATCAAAAGATGCCAATGCGCACAAAATCAATAGATGCCAATGAGCACACATCTCTTGAAACTTGGGAAAATACAAAGTCGCGATAAACCCGTAAATTCATGAAATTCTGATTTTGGACAAATAGTGTGAGTAGAGCAAAGTATTCTTATATGTTTTAGAATTGCATACGCTTGATGCTAATCATATTTCGCATGCTAGCACACCAAATAGATTTAATAAAGGGGTTGACACTGAACGTTTGTAACTTGATATGCAATGATGTCTTGTTTTTGAATCCAAACACATGCATTTGATTTCATTTGATTGAAATATTGTTAAATTTCATTAAGTTGAATTTCTTTTGTAAAGCTTTCAAATGATCAAATGTTAGTAGTTATAAAATGAAATTCAATGAATTTTATTTTCCTTGTGTAAATTTGTTTTAAAATTTGTGCTACAATTTCAAATACTGTACGTTATTGAAATATATGCATACTTTCAGGGGGAGAAAACAAATTGCTCCAGAATTCTTATATTGAGGGGGAGCAAGGTTATCCACTAAGGAGGAGATTGTTAGTAATACTAAGAGACGCGACTGAAATTGTAGAAGGTTTTCGATGATAATGATGCTCACTTTCATCGAAAAAGGGGGAGAAATGTTTAATTCAATTTCTTGTCAAAGAGCTTTCAAGTCAAAGATATTTCATGTCAAAGAACTTTCAAGTCAAAGATTCGTGAACAAAGACTGAAGATCAGGGGGAGAAGGATCATGTGAAGTCCAAATGTTGCTGAATTTGGTT
This sequence comes from Saussurea involucrata, assembly GCA_033807775.1. Taxonomy (NCBI): domain Eukaryota; kingdom Viridiplantae; phylum Streptophyta; class Magnoliopsida; order Asterales; family Asteraceae; genus Saussurea; species Saussurea involucrata. The sequence goes on from CM066323.1 coordinate 56,674,280, forward strand.
ATCTTAGTTCTGAGTTGTTCTCGGAATGCGCTTACACCTAAAAGTTCAAAAATGTGGATGGTTTCACATCTTTCTGATCCAAACTCTAATAGTTTCTGATTCCTCTTGTTCCGAATTGATGGTTTTATATAAAGATCTGTTTTTCATATACAAGACTTGAAGATGGTTTGACAAAGTGTATGTTGGAGAAGATTGACTTTACAAAGAGCTGAAGACTGCTGTCATATTTTTTTAAATCTTGAATCCAAAGGGGGAGATTGTTAGAGCATTATTGTATTCAAGATTTACTGTAAAGTCAATGTACTGTATTAGTTGCTAATGCCTTTATACCTTGTATGTTATGGGTATAAATAGGCATGTCTAGTTCTTAGTTAGAAAGAAATCTAGATCCCTTTAGGAACTTCTTGAGCATTTTGTCATTTGTACTTTAGAGATCAATATATGGATGACAAGTTTGCCTTCTAAATTCTCTCTACATTTGTTCTTCACATATTGCTAGATTTGGGATTTCACACAATATCATCAAACAATGTAACTCAACACAAAAATCGATCCCATGCAATTTGAATGTTCAAGAACGCAACTCCGGCGATGATGAAATTTTCCGGCGGGAAAGTTTTTTTCGGTTGCATTTTTCCGATCTGTGAATTTCCAACAGCTGTAAGGATCTGAATTCTTGCTGGAATTCGTGTCTAAAACTTGCTATGTGATCGAAAAAAAATATTGAAAAGATCTGTGATGTTTGTCGATACCAAAACACAATATCTCCGGCGAAACTTCCGATGAAAAACGTTTTTCCGGCGACCAAACATGTTGTCGATGATCTGAACATACAATTCACTGAATTCTTAATAATTTTCAGATCTGTAAGTTGCATTCTGCTTGAAATCTAAAAACAAACAGATCTGTGAAGAGATCATCGATCCAAATCATTCAAAACCTCAGGATTGATCATCATATCGTGAGAAACATCGAAGAACAATCTGACAACTTTTTCAGAATTTAATTCACTGAATCGAATGTGATTTCTCAGATCTGAACATTTCAAACCTTTCACAATCAATAGAGAAGTATATTTGTGGACGAATTCTTGATCAAAACATCCAAGAACTTAAGATCGATTGAAGAACATCGTTAAGATCCAAACCGAAAAAAAAAATTGAATTCTATGAATCGTTGATGAAATTCAGGTCTGAATGTTTTATTTCACTCTAAATCCACATACAAACAAATATTGTGAAGCTCAAATCAATTATTCCATGTAAAAACTTCCGGATCTTGAGAATTTTTGCGAAGAACACCGAAAAACACTCGAAATTTTCGAAAATCGTCAAAACTTGTCGAAATTCGATTCTAAAAATTGGAGATGATCTGGAATTGAATAATGAGCAAATCTTCAAGAGCATAAGATATTTGAGCAAACTTACATGTAGATCAGGCAAATTAAATTGAAATGTCGAGATCCGATGATCGTATCGAAAAAAAAAATTCATCGATTTGGCTCTGATACCAATTGTAGAAACCAGGATTCAATCTTACAATCAATTAATAACAATCAAACAGTAAATAATAGAGAATTTGATCCAAAAGTATTGTATTCAATCAAGAACAGATTACAAATCTAGAGAGAGAATCTCTCAAAGATTACAAAAGTGAATACAAAGATATGAGGGAAAGTTATGCCAAAGATTAGTTAGCTTATAGTTACTAACAACTATATATACTGTAAGGAAAAGCTAAAGCTATAGTACATATACATGAAAGTCTAATAGGAATATTACACGTGTCCTAATTAACTAACAGAATACAAAGGAAAGTATCCTGTCATAAGTTCTGAACATGTTGTTCAGAACTTTTGAACAATCTTCTGACTAAGCATATCAGAACTTCCTTTAAAGCACTTGGTCTTTTTAACTTCTTATTCAGAAGTTCTGAGTCTCCTACTCAGAACTCTGATCCCTCTGTTCAGACTTTCATATGTGTAATATTTTCGAGACTTCTCAGCCAGAGCTTCTGAGTCTTCTTACTCAGAACTCTGAGTCTTCTATCCAGAACCATTACTTGTAACTTTTGACAAAACTTCAGATCTAACAATTCCGCCTTTGTCTTGAACTCTGGCTTCTTTACACTAAGAGACCTCTTGTCGTCAGTGTGTTTTCGACGAAAAGCAGCATCGTCTTCCACCCTCATATAAGCAAGGGTTTTGGCTCGGACATCTTCGAAATTCTCCGGGGGATACTTGGTCATATCGGTGTATAAACTCGAACTGTCGTATAGACCACGTTTGTAGGCTTCGATCGCGGTCTTGACGTCACAGTTACGGACATTGATCATTTCTGCATTGAATCTATTGAAATAGCTCTGGATAGATTCTCCAGCTTTTTGCACGACATAGTACAAATCGCTGGTATGCTTCTCCATCTTGCGACTGCTGGCGAATTGCTGGGAGAATTGGTTGACTATCTCAGCGAACGACCCGATGGATTTGGGTTTGAGGTTAATCAACCATTGGAGGGCAGGCCCTATGAGGGTCGCCCCGAAACTCTTGAATATGCAAACTTCCTGGTACATGTGTGGGATCGAGACCGTCCACATTAACTGCTTATACTGCGCGATGTGCTCCATCGGATCGGTTATTCCAGAATACTTGGGCGTGAAAGCAAGGATATTATATTTCTTTGGGACGTCGACTATCGCGATCTTGTCGAAGAAAGGCGATGCCTGAAATCCTGAACGAGGCTCGACATCGACAGGTATGGCTGCCCCCGGCAGCTTAGCGAGCAAAGATAGGACACGTTCGTTCTGATCTTCTAGAATTTTCAACCGCTGAGCGACGGGGTCATTAGGATCAGGATTTACTCCTACTTGAGGGTTAACTCTCGGACTGGTGCCATTGCCGTACGATGAACCATTGGCATCCCCGTTGAAAGGGACGAAGTATGGCTAAGACCCATTTTGCATGGGTGGAGGCCTCAGATGCTGAGGAGAAACCGGCCAGAACTGGGGATTTGAAATGAACGATCCCGGCTACTGATTCTGCATAAATGGAGCTTGCTGCTGATTCTGACCGAACGGTCCTGGCCCTGGATTCTGAACGAATGGACCTGGAACTGGATTCTGGATGAATGGAGCGGACCCTGGATTCTGACCGAACGATCCTGGACCGGGATTCTGAATGAATGGTCTAGGACCGTTCTGTGGTCCGAACGATCCATTTGGATTTTGATTTCTCAGCCGCGCGATTTCCTCAGTTGCCCCTTCGACTTTGATCAGCAAGGACGTTGATTTGATTTCGCGCAGCTTCCAACTCTTGATACATCTGGGCAATGAGCTGCTCTTGATTCCCATGGGTTGCCATTTTCTTGAAACAGAAAAAAGAGGAAACTCTAATAAACCATTAGTAAGACGCACGTTTGTCGAAGATTTTCTCTAGATGGGGCCCCACGGTGGGCGCCAAACTGTTAATGCCAAAAATCGTCCAGAAGGATAACTTAAGGTTGATTGTGGAGCTTAACAACTAAAGATAGGAATCGTTCGACAAAGCAATGCGACTAAGACAGAAAACGTAAATGAGACGCAAAGGATTTGGTGACGCGGGAAAAACCTCAACGTGGAAAAAACCAACGGAAGACAATAGGGTGTCATCGTTGCACTATGGTCGCCAAACAGGGGCGATGTCCTTATGTTTCAGGTGTCGAGAGTACAAAGATTACAATATAAATGAAGGAAAGACTTTAAATGTAAAGTAACAGGTGTATCGAATGTAAAAAACAAGTGCGTCGTATGTAAGAACAATGTGTTATGCGTTGGATTCGTGCGTCGAGAGAGAGAGAGTTTTGCTTCAAGTATTTAACCTTGAGTGTTCTTGGGAATTCAGTTCAGTCATGCCAAGATATATGTGAAATGATTATTGAGCCTTTGTATTTATAGTCTTCGAAAGATTTAAATGATTCCTTAAAAGCTTCAAATAACGGTCGTAACTGACGCTGAGTTAATGGCCTTCGTCGGTTATAGCCGTTGGTCATCAATGACATTGACTCTGGATTAAACAGTTAAAAAGTAACAGTAATATCGCATGTTAGTCGGTCGATGTAGGTTCCCAGATTCACGTTGTATCACGATAATGGTAAATAATTAGACAGCGGAAGCATTTTAAGTAAAGCCATTAAAGTGAGTGATTGTGTAAACAATAACTGAACTGTGAAGATCAAAATATAGAACAGTAAAATGATAATGAAATCAAACAAAGAACACTGCTCGTATATTGATAAAAGGAATCACTCCAAGAATATGTTCAAGAAAGTGTTCGGAAATCTCACAGGACAGTATCGTACGAAGTAGTGCTATGGAAATACTGCAGTGCGTGCTTTTTCAAATGTGGAAAACTATTCTTCCAAAAGCTTACAATTGTTGTTCCACTACCTCGCTATTTATAGACCTGATAAAGTGTAGACAGTGTACTGTCGTACCCCTGAATGACACGTGGATAGTGTGTCTCCAATCTTTAGGGCATACGTGGAAATTGTGGACACGTGTCTGACACTTCATTTCCTGTGAGACTTAGACTGACAGAGGTCTTTTACTTCACAGAGCTCTGTCGCAAGAGCTCTGTTGGTCTTCTGTTGAATACTTGTTCTCTTGTTGGAATTCTTCGACAGAGCTCTGATGAGCTCTGTTGGATCCGACAGAGCTCTGTTGAGCTCTGTTGGTCTTCTTGATGAGCTTCTTCCATTAGCCGGTTCTGTAGTGCTCATAGCCTTGAAGGCTCTCATTAGGTGGAGCAGTCGCTAGTTCTTCTACTTCGAACTCTATGCCTAGCTGAAAGTCAATCTGAATTCTTAGATTTATGTGCTCTTGCATAGCGAAGCGTACCTCAGGAAGTGCTGTTCTTGCCTCTTTGTATCTGTCACTAAAGTTGTAACAGTAGGCATGTAGTTGAATCAGATCATAAGGGTTCAGAAGTACCAGGTCGTTATCATTGAAGTGCTCAACCCTGTTGTCATTTGATTCAACTATGAACTCATGATAGCTCATTTGTACTCTGTTGTGCCGAAAGGTCTTCTGCTTGATGTCTACGATTCTGCGGATTCCAAAGTCTGAGCTTATATTTCTGTTCAATCCGGACATGGTTTCGATGAACTTCCGTCTAACGTCAGAGATCGTATTTATCCTGCAGGGACTCAAGTGTGGGTTGATGGGCACAACATTTGTGGGGATGGTGTCATGATCACCATAAAGATAGGCAAAGATTTCTTCTAGTGGAGGTTTGCCAGAATGTTGAGTTGAGTTGGGGTTCTGTTATGTTGATTTGGGATTTGGGTCTTCATGAGTTTCTGCCATGAGTATGTCAATGTGGGCAGATTCTTGAGGTTGGGCTTGGTTTAGTGTTTCTTCAGCAAAGAATGGGTTGGTTCTCTCTGGTTCTGTTCTAGGTGAAGTAGGAGGGGTGTCCAGGATAATGACCTCAGGTGGTTGTTGAGAGGATTCTGTTGGCTTGATGATTCTGTCTTTGAACATGTAATCAAAAACCACCATAGTCACCTCTGGTAAGTCTTCAGAAGTATTCCCTTGGTCTCCTACTATAGTTGCCTCAGCCTCAGATACCTTTTCTTTTCCCTTAACAGATCCCTCAGCCTCTGTTGCAGGTTCCTTTTCCTTCTCTTTTTCTTTCTCTTTCTCTTTATCCTTCTCTTTCTCCTCTTTCCCCTTCTCCTTCTCCCCCTTTTGTTGTTCTGAGGATTCACCCATCTGATTGTCTGACTGATCTTCTGTAGCATCCTCAAAGTCATCATCGTCAGAGGATTCAATTCGAGCTTTTGGTGAGGGCGGAACAACAAACTTTGGGTTAGCCTTATGCCTTTTGCTCGAAGGTTCTTCTGCAGGTGCTTCTTCAGCATGTCGTTTTGATGTAGAGGTCTGTGAAATAATAGTAGTGAAGTCTAAGGCTGCTTTTCGCATCACCTCTTCTACCTCTGTTGTTGCACCTCTGATTTCTTCCACTTGAGATTTGAAGTTGACCTTGTGTGTATCGAGTGAGGCTTGCACATGCTGTCCTGTTGATTTGGCCTTCATCACGAATTTTGAGGAGATTGACATCATTTTGCTTAGAACTTTTCTGCTGAACTCACCCATCTGACCGACAGTCATTGGTAAGTCATTGGGTCTGGGGCCAGAGAGCTGGATAGGTGCGGCAGAAGAAGTCGTGGCTTCTGTGATGGCGGTCTTAACAGAGTTGTTGATCAGCTCTGTCAAGGTTCTGATGTTGGAGTCTGATAGAGAAGGGGTTCGCAGGGTTCTGTTCATCTGAGCCGTATGATTTTCTGCTAAGAGCGTCTTCAGAGCGGCTACTTCTGTCGTTAATGTCTGAACCTTTTCCTGGAGAGAAGCATTCTCCTTGTGGATCAACTCCTCCTTTTGATCGTTGATAAGTTTATACTCATTCAAGGAGTTGTTGAAACTGTCACAGAAGCTTGTGAACTCTGCTCGTGTGATAGTGTCAACGGGGATATCCTTGGTACCAACACATGGTTCCAAGTTAACCTCGAGTTCAGAGGTGCCTGCTTCAAGAGTTGTTTTTGAGTTGGCTCTTGCAGGACTTCCACCCGATCCTTGATGTTCTGTTTGAGGAGAAGTATCTACAGGTGTTCTGATCAGAGTTTCCTTTTCCAGCTCAGGTTCTGAAGAAGGAAATCTGATGTGATGAGGGGCATTTGGATCAAGCAAAGTTTGCTCTCGTTCGACTATGGTCTCCCATTGTCCCTGAGTTGGACAGATGCTACGTGAGATTACAAAGATCTCAGGTCTATTTTGGGACGAGTCTAAATGAGCCACATAGGCATCATTGTGTGGAGGTGACCTATCGATGTCGTGGGGCAAAATGACATCATTACCGAATATGGATTCCCCAGTTTCGTGCATACCAGAAGCATGAAGAGTTGCTTCTGGCGGTTCTTGCTGGTTAGGGTTCGAGGTGTGCACCTCTGTTTCAATATCCCTTTGGTCTTGATCACCAGGGATAGCATGTGTGGAAGCACTGGGATGTTGGCTAGGATTTCTCTCAGATGTGTCATCTTGGACATCTTTTTCTAACCTCACATTTTCCTCGGCACCTAGGGCTGTAGAACACTCGGGTTCCTCTCTGTTATCCTCTGTCTCACCAGTATCAGAGGAAAGAACTTCTACCTCTGGTGACTCCCGTACTTCCTCATGAACAGCCTCCATAGTGGATGCTCTGTTCTCTACTTCCTCCTCCATCACTCTAGAGGAAGACCCCACTTCGGGTACTCTTACCTCTGGTCTATTTCCTTCTTCCACTTCTATTTCCTCACTCGAACTCTCTTCAGATGGCTCAGAGCCTAAGTATGCTGGGGTTCTCACCTCAGGTTCATGAGGTTGAGCAGCATGTCTATAGTTTTGGATAGAAATGTGATTTGGGTTTATCAGAGAGAGCATTGTACCTGGAACGCGTCGAATGAGGGGATATTCTCCTGAGGTGGTTGGATTGAATCTGGTCATGACCCAGTTCTTGAACGTATTGCCTTGTTGAGTCAGTTCCAGACTCTGAAATGCTCTTCTGATCACTAACCCGATAAACCTTGGGAACTTGATGTTTTTCAGAAATTTGTGTTGCCCAACTTTTCCTCCTTTGGCGATGGCAGAGGTTTTGAGGTTGACAGCAGTGAGAAGGTCGGTGTAGAGAATACTGGCATAGTCAAGGTTTCTTTGAAAAAACAATCCATACATTATCTGTAGGATTTCTATGCTGGCTTGATCTTGACTACCAGTTTTACCTGTGAGGGTTCGGTTCAGTGTGGAGAACATGAAATTCCACACTGGTGGTAGATTCTGTCTTTTGAATGCTCCGATGCGAGTGATGTCCTTGTTGTAGCCTAGAAATCGTACAAACTCCAGAAGAACAGCAGTATTGGGTGGCTTCTCGAAAGCTTCTATGTCGAGCTGTCGCTTGCTCCTCATTCCGAGGATTCTCCGCAGGGTAGTTGCTCTGATTCTGATCGTTCCTGAACCTCCATCTCGTCCAGAATCCACATTGCCGATGATTCCGTTTAGCTCTTCTACGTGTTGGCAAGTAGTCCACTATTGCTTGATGTAGAGCTCAGGAATGTTGTCGTCGAAGTCTGTTAGGGGTTTGAAGATTTCTGAGTTTCTGAAGAACTCCAGAAATATGTGGTATGTGGGTAGATAGAGAGCAGGGTTTGGATCTAAACGATGGTTGCTTTCAGCAAACTCGTATGGGAGAATAACGATTTGGTCGACGGGACGAATACGGATTGAATCTTCTGAGTGTTGAGGACTTGCCATTTTTGCAGGTTAGGGTTTTTGAAGGTTAGAATGAGGAGGAAAGGTGAACAGGGTTTTGGAGAACTTAGAAAGCGTAAGAAATGGAAAGGTTTAAAGGAAATGGGTATTTATATGGGAAATGTGTGGCTGGATCACGGTCATAGGTACTGTAGGTACTCGAGAGTTGATCAGTGGAACGGTTGCTACAGTGAGAACGTGGGAACAGCTAGCGGTTTGTCTATCAATCAGAGATTGCCACGTGGATTTGTTCTGACCACTTTTGTGCAAGTAAACCGTCGCGGTTAGAGATGTGTGGGTTACAAGTGGTTGACGTTTAGAAATGACCCGCACTCTGATGACGTGTTTTCTGATGACGTGGTAGAACAAGCTATCAGAGCTCTGATGGAGCTGTGTTAAGTTGCTTCTGTTGCGTGGCCTCCATTTCTTACCGTTACCTTTACCAGAACTTGTTCTGATGTGAGATGGTCAGAACTTTACATGATCAAACAGAGTTCTGATGAGAAACAACAGAGGCTCTGATGAGATGTCAGAGTTCTGACTTGTTCTCCAAAAGATTTAGCTTTAAGCTCAAAAAGCAAAGTCAATTTGGTTTTGGAAATTTGATTATTGACTTGCTCCCCCTAAAACCATGCATTTTCCCTTTATAAACTCCCCCTCGACAGATGATCCTCCTTTTTTTTTTTGATATTTGAAAACAAAAACGGACTTGTTGAAAAAGTATGCTTTGATAGACTTCTGGTGAACAACAGAAGCTCTGTTGAAATTATCCTACCCAACCTTTTGACAGAGCTCTGGTAGGACCATCATAGGCTCTGTTGAAATTTGTACAGAGTTAGGAGGACAAGTTCAGCATACCCAGTTTGCTGATTAAAAAGTTAAACCTCCCTTCATCAAGGGCTTTAGTAAATAAGTCAGCAAGCTGGAAGTCAGTTGAGACGAAGTACATCTCAATAGTCCCTTTTTCAACATGATCTTTTATAAAGTGATACCTTATGTCGATGTGCTTGGTCTTCGAGTGTTGAACCGGGTTGGCTGTTATGGCAATGGCACTCTTGGAGTCGCATAGAATTGGAATTTTACCATACTCCAGGCCATAATCTCTGAGTTGTGTCTTCATCCAAATTACTTGGGAACAACAACTAGCAGCAGCAACATATTCCGCTTCTGCTGTAGAGGTTGAAACACAGTTCTGTTTCTTGGATGTCCAACTCACCAACTTTTCTCCAAGCAATTGGCAGCTACCAGAGGTACTCTTTCTGTCGTTCTTGCATCCTCCATAGTCTGAGTCTGTATATGCTACAAGCTCGAAACCAGAGTTAAGAGGATACCAGAGACCCAAAAATTGAGTCCCTTTCAGATATTTAAAGATACGTTTGACAGCTGTTAAATGAGTCTCGGTAGGATTTGCCTGAAATCTGGCACAGAGACAGGTTGCAAACATTATATCAGGTCTACTGGCGGTTAAGTACAAAAGTGACCCTATCATGCCTCTGTAGTGTTTGACATCTGTTGGTTCACCATTAGGATCAGAGTCAAGTTTAACTCCAGTGGGAATAGGAGTTTTCATTGGTTTTGAATCATTGAGCTTATATTTTTTCAACATGTCAGAGATGTATTTGGACCGACTTATGAAAGTCCCTCTGTCAGATTGTTTGACTTGTAAACCCAGGAAGAAAGAGAGTTCTCCCATCATGCTCATTTTGAATTCACTTTTCATTAAGGTTTCAAACTTATCACAGTACTCTTGCCGTGTAGACCCAAAGATAATGTCGTCAACATATATTTGTACCAGAAGTATATCATTTTTATATCTCCTGAAGAATAGAGTTTTATCGACGGTACCTTTCTCGAAGTGATTGACCAAAAGAAATTTGGACAGAGTTTCATACCAGGCTCTGGGAGCTTGCTTAAGACCGTAGAGAGCTTTGTCTAGCTTGTAAACGTGGTCTGGAAACTCTGAGCATTCAAAACCAGGTGGCTGCTGGACATAAACTTCTTCTTGTAGTTTGCCATTCAGAAATGCAGACTTGACATCCATTTGGTAGACTTGAAACCCTTATGAGCAGCATAGGCTAGGAAGATTCTGATTGCTTCTAGCCTAGCCACAGGAGCAAAAGTTTCGTCATAGTCAATTCCTTCTTCCTGTCTGTATCCTTTCGCAACCAGACGGGCTTTGTTTCTGATGATAATCCCATCTTCATCCTTCTTGTTTCTAAACATCCACTTGGTTCCAATGGCCGCTTTGCCTTTTGGGAGTTGAACCAAGGACCAAACTTTATTTCTCTCGAATTCCAGAAGTTCTTCTTGCATGGCTTCGATCCAGTTTGGGTCGTCTAGGGCTTCAGAATTTTTTTTCGGCTCAATCATACTTAAGAAATTTACAAAGAAGGCTTCATTGATTGTGGCCGATCTTGTCTTTATGCCATCTTCAGCAGCACCAATGATAAGATGATGAGGATGATTCTTTGTCCATCGTGTCATGGAACATGGACAACGGGTGGCGTTTGTGCTTCTGATGGGAAAGGACGAACTTCGGCATCAGAGTTCTGTAGCTTTGGACCAGGGCTCTGTGGCACACTTTGGAGAGTGTCCTCATTGCTCTGTGAGATATTAACAGGACTCTGTGATGGTAAACTTTCAAACAAGGAATTTCTTCCAACGTTTGTCATCAGAGGTGATGAAGGCTCTTGTTCAGGTTCTCTTTCATTCTGGTGTGGTTCCCCATTTCTCTGAATTACTCCTGTAGACAGAGAAGTAGATGGTGAAGTATTAGAGGGACCAGTGAGAGATGTACCTGTCAGATTTTGATCTGTTGAGTTTTGAGCTTGATCTCCTCTGTTGATGTTATCATAGGAATCATCATCGAAGAAATCATTGAACATGAGATTGATGTCTTCTTCCCTTGATCTAGAAGAATTTATCTTCTTTTGTTCTGTCTGTGTCCCCTCTGTTGAGTTTTGATCAGAGGAGCTTGATATGCTTTCATCAAAGGACACATTTACACTTTCTTGAATGACCCGACATCTGGTGTTGTAGACTCTGTAGGCTTTAGAGGTTAAGGAGTAACCAATAAAGATTCCTTCGTCTGCTTTTTTGTCAAACTTTCCCAGATGTTCTCTGTCATTCAGTATATAGCACTTGCAACCGAAGACATGAAAGAATTTCACATTTGGTCTTCTGTTGTTAATGAGTTCATAAGGAGTCTTCTTGAATCTTTTTACAATTACAGCTCTGTTTTGGATAAAACTGGCTGTTGAGACTGCTTCTGCCCAGAAGTTCATTGGAAGGACCGAGCCAGCCAACATGGTTCTGGCGGCTTCCACCAGAGTTCTGTTCTTTCTTTCCACAACTCCATTCTGTTGTGGGGTTCTGGCAGCTGAGAAGTTTTGGGAGATACCTTCCTCTGTTAGGTATGCATTGATTCTTTCATTCTTGAATTCTGTCCCGTTATCACTTCTTAGCTTTTGTATCTTTAAGTCTAACAGAACCTGTATCCTTCTTAACAAACTTATCAGAATTTCTGGGACATCATATTTTAATCTGATGAACTCGATCCAGGTATATCTAGAATATTCATCAATTAATACAAGGATATACTTTTTGCCCGACAGACTTTGCACAAAGATTGGACCGCAGAGATCCACATGAAGCATATGTAAGGGTCTGGGACAACTATGATCACTCTTTGTTTTGTGTGAAGATCTTTTCATCTTTCCAAGTTCACAAGCAGAACAGAGATGATCTTTGTCAATTTTCAGGGAAGGAAGTCCTTTTACCAACTTCAGTTTCACAAGTCTGTCAAGATTTCGAAAGTTTAAATGAGCAAATCTTTTGTGCCAGAGCCAGGCGTCTTCATTATTCAAAGACACTAAACAGAGTCTTTCTGTTGTAGAGTTTTGGTTTGGTTCGAAATTCATTTTGTAAAGATTGCCTTTTCTGTCAGCTCTTAAGAGTTCTTGACCAGACTCGGAAAGTAGTAAGGAACAGTACTTCTTCCTAAAATTGACATCGAAACCGTGATCACAGAGTTGACTTATACTGAGAAGATTATGATTTAATCCTTCAACATAAGCAACTTCAGAGACTGAAACACCACCATTTACTAATGTACCATAACCTTTAATCTGTCCGCCATTATCTCCTCCGAAGGTTACCGCACTTCCCATCTTGTTTTTGAAAGAAGTTAGCAGCTCCTTATTACCCGTCATGTGCCTGGAGCATCCTGAGTCCAAGTACCAGATCTGCACATGAGGTTTCTGCAAGATAGATTAGTTCCTTTTAGGTACCCATTTCATAATGGGTCCTTTCTTGTTAGGCTTTGGTGGTGCGACAGAGGTTTTCCTTTGTGTGTTCGGAGTGGTCGTGGATTTTTTTTTTGAACAGAACGACTCAGAACACAGTGAGGACCATTCAGATGATTTTGTAATTTTAATAACAGTTGAATACAATTGCAATTGATGGAGCATGACTGATGCACATTTTTTTATTCAAAAACTGTTTGATTTGAGCTTGATTCTGAGAATTTTTTGAATCATACGCCTTTGAAAACAATCTGTCCTGGTTTTGCTTTTTGAAATTGTTACTCTTAGAAGTAGCCTCTTTTGATATGAAATTCTTGGAAATGGATTCATTTGAACGAAAATAATTTCTTCCTTGATTTACACCGGAACTTGGAACAGACTTAGCTATCCACGTTCCCTTCTGTTCTGGTGTGAATCTTACAGGTTTGAAAGCAAGAGGAACATTTGAGTTTACCAAGACACTTTTGTTTTTCTCTTTCTTCTCTACTTCTACAGCATTAGAAGCAAGAATCTTGAAATCTTTGTTGTTAAAGCTTGTTACCGGTATAAATCTTGACTGTTTCTTAAAGAAAGAAACATACTCGTTTAGATCCGAATATCCGACCGGTAGTTTCTTTGACTTGTGTAAGATGTTCTTTTGACCACAGAAGATCTGTTCATCTACCTCGGAGTCAGAGTCACAATTAGAGGCTAGAAAGTCTCTAGTGGCTCTGTTGGAGGAATTCGATTCAATGGGTATGACAGGGATATTTGTTTTAACAGATCTGAACTTCCTCAACTTTGGTTTTAAAGAATCAGAGATAGCATTTTCTTCAATAACTTTCAATAAATCTTCTTCAAAAGATGTTCTTATTGATTCAGAGGTAGGAGAGAAAGTTGGTGCTTCTGGATTAAGTTTGCTCTGTGGCATTTCAACAGAGGACTTTGTCTCAGAAGACGCAGACTTCTGTCCTTTGAAAGAATTAAAGTTGAAAATCTCTTTAGTATCCAAGTCCTTGACAGAATTAGGAATTATGATTTTAGATTTTCCTTGATCAAGAATAAACTCAGAGGATGGTTTCAAAACCTTTTCATGATCAAAGGAGTCATAGCTAATATTCCTAAAGTTGAGATTTCTTGGTTTTGAGAAAACATCTGACGTTTTAGATCTTTTGAAAACAGCATTACCAGATATCACGTCCTCTTGGATTTTCCCAATACAAAAGGCGGAGGACAGGGATGTCTTCTTCCTTCCGTTGTAGGGAGTAAGGTCAGAGAAACTAAGACCTTGCGTATCCATCTGTGAATTTATCTTGATGTGCACATCTTGTGCATCTTGGTATTTTTTAATCTGAATTTCTTTTCTCTGTAGGGATTGATGAAGTATTTCCCTTTCTCTTTGAAAATAATCAGTTAGAGCAACAGAATTAAGTCTCTCTGTTTCAGATTGTTTCAACTTTTCAGACTTCTGTTTTAAATCATTTTCATAAGCTTTGATTTTTTCAGAAAACAGACTTTCCTTCTTCTTCTGTAAGATTTCTAGCTCAGATTTTTCTTTGAAGATTTCTTCCTTTTCTTGTTCCAAGAGAGTCTTCTCTCTCTTGTAAAAAGATAGGTCCTTCTGAGCTAGTTTTCTTAGCTCTTTTTCTTCAGAAAGTTTTTGTTTTAGAAGCTGAAATTCCTCATTCAACATGGAAACGTGCATTTCTAATTCTGAGTCAGATTTAGATTCAGATGAGCATACCTTGGCACCGGGTCTGGTGGTCTCCAGTGCTCTGTCGTCAGATTCTGTCGTGGTAAGAGCAAATGCATGAGCCAGATCTTCTTCTTCTGTTGTTCCCTTTGTTATCTCTGGTTCTCCAATCATCCAGTCAACAGTTTCTTCTAAACTCTCATCATCCACAGCGACTCCACAAAAGTTGGCTTGTTCTGGTTCATCATCAGAAGATGAGTCAGAGACCCAATTTTCCATTTCAGCAACATAACTTCTTTCTCTGTAGTTGTACTTGTATTTGTTTTTGTAGTAGTCCTGGTCTTTTACCAGTTTGCCTCTACAATTAACAGAGAAGTGTCCAGGTTTGCCGCATCTGAAGCAGCGTCCATCATTTTGATTGATGGGGCTGGGCAGCATCGGCCTTCTGTTGTGCTGGTGGATTTTCTCTTCTTTGTGGAGGTTTTCCTATTTCTGTGGCAACTCTGTTGAAACTTTTCTCTGGTGCTGTATATCCTCTTATGTCTTCCCTTCCTTCTCTCTCATATCTGCCTCTTCTGTCGAACTTATTGCCAAATCTCTTGTTAAATTGCTGAGTTATTGAAAGTGCAGGATCTATTCTTACAATCAATATAGAAAGAAGTAATTGAGAAATTGTATGATCAAGCCCAATTGTATTCAATGATGCACAGAATTACAGATCTAAGAGAGAGATCACCTCAAAGATTACAAGGAATGAATACAAGTAATATGGGAAAATCAATCAGTTAGCAACGTAGTGCTAACCACTCTATTTATACTGCAACAAACATCTTAAAGCTACAGTACAAATAAGAAAGACTAATAAGAACATAACACGTATCCTAATTAGTTTACACATTACTAAATAGCGAAACTCGTCATAAGTTCTGAACAGGTAGTTCAGAACTTCTGAACATTCTTCTGATCACGCTTCTCAGAACTTCTGACTTCTCTTTCTCAGATCTCTGACTCTTCTTCTCAGAACTTCTGACTCTTCTTCTCAGAACTTCTGAACCTTCTTATCAGATCTTCAACACTTGGTTTATTGACAAAACTTCAGATCTAACAATCTCCCCCTTTTTGTCAAATAAACTTAAACTTTGCATCATCTAATTCTTTCAGAGCAGGAACAATTTTCTGAAGTAGCACATTCCTCAGATTAAGCCTCTTATCAATCTTGTCAATAATTTCTTGAATAATCTCAACTTGCTGATTAATTACTTCTTGAATCATGTTTGCTTCCTTCACTTTCAGCATCTTTTTCTCCAAATTGTGCTTTATGATCCTTAAAGTTCCAGAACAATATTTTGCAGTTTCCTTTGCTCTGAAGAAGATCTTTCCACTTTTGTTCTTCAAAAATACTCCCAACTCTGGATATCTGTGAACACTTCCAGTCTTTAACACCTTTTTCTGCTCATGATCTGTATTGGGATTTGCCAGATAAACACATGACTTTTGCAAATACAGAGCTATTTGGAAATCTGTATAGCAATGCCACCTTAAGATATAGAACATGGCCTCAATCACCACACTTCTTGCCTTCCTTTCATTTCTGTCTTTACTTGACTCTTTAAAACATAGAAAGCTGTGTAATCTGTAGAAGTCAACCACTGACAGTTTCTCAAAATCTGCATCAGTGAAATAATAAACCTTGCCATCTTCTCTCAAAACTTCAAAGGATAAGTACTCCATCTTTCTGAATTTCTTAACCTTCAATTCTCTGATTCCAGTGATTAGAAAATCTGAGTAAACGGCTTGCTTTGTTTTGCCAAGACATCTTGATTTTTCAGCCAACCAGATCTGAGTCTCCTTAGACCTATCATAATACACATCCAAGAATTGTACCTCTTTTGGTTTGAAGAACTCAGGCAGATCAAATTCAAGAAAGTATCCATTCAGATCAATGAATATTTCATCTTCTTTGGGTTCAGACTGTTCAGCTTGATCAATATTAGTTATCTGCACATTCTGAGGTGTTGTGTCCTGAACTTCTTCAGCCTCATCTGACAAAATTTCATTCACTTCATACTCAGCTGGGAACACAAAATCATTATGTAGAATCTTTTTGGGATTCACCTCAGATAGCAACCATTCACTACTGTTTCTGATTTTTCTTCTAAAATCCAACCTCCTCTTCACACAGTTTATGCATCTCTTCTTTAAACTCTCTTTTTCAGCATCCATACTTACTTCCATTCTAATCAACAACCAATTCAGAGTTGCATCACTGTACTTCACCAACTCTTTTAATCTGAACAATTCAAGTCTTTCGTGAACCATATATGTGAACCCTTCTGTCTCCATTCCTTCATTCACAAAACCCTTCACATGCAGATCAACTTCTGTTTTCTTTGTGGGAGAACTCAGATTGCACTTTTCTTTTCTTTCTTCTATAGCCAACTGGAAGTCATACAAGTATGTATTTCTGACATAAATACCCAGAAGTCTTCTGCATTCAATTTCTATCAAGGCTTCTTCAGTGCTAGCAAAGAACTTGACTAGAAAGATCTGATCATCAAGAGTCAATCTGTGAAAATCAAATGTAGACATGGAAACCTTTGTATTTCTTTCTTTCAGTGTTTCCATTCTAATGAACATTAAACCATTGAATTCATCTTGTTGAAACATCAGAACTTTCTCGATTCTTTTCTGAATATGCAGTTTTGAGTCAGGAACTCTGAACATATTAGAAGCTTCTGAGTAGACCATCTGAGCTCTGTCATCCATAAAACCATCAATGTTACTTTCCAAAAGCTCATACTCTCCTTCTGTGTAGTAGAGATTATCATATATTTCCTCAGGAAAAATATCATCATGAAATTGTCTGGCTAAAGGTACATCACTTAACTCTAGAATGAAGTCACACACAGGTTCTTCTAGTCTTTGCAATTTAATCTTTGGAATCTCGATTGGTTTTCTGAATACATATTCAGAAGGCATAAAGAAGTCTTTCACTTTCACATACTCTTCTTCTGTATTTAACTCATCACAAAAGTTAAACCTAAAATCATCTTTAAAATCCTGAGTGTAATCCACAGTTCTGTCTTCTTCTCCCATTAGATCAATGGGTCTTATCACTTTTATTCCTTTATGAATTTTCTGAACACTCAAAGCTCTGACTACTTCATTATGCATTCTTCTGATCAATTCTTCATTCAACCTCCTTTCTTCTGATTCAGACTCCATTGCCCTTTCACTATTATAAACCACAATATCTGTACACCTGTTTACCACTGTACTTTCCACTATTTCTTCTATTCTCAAATCAGATTCCTCAATAGCTACAGTTTCATCTGAGTTTCCTTCCATCTCAGTATCCAAGTTCAATTCCTCTGTTTTATCTGATTCATTACTATCAATACTTCCCAACTCCATTTCTTCTGTATCTGAACTGTCAAGCTGTACTATCTGAATCATCTCCTTTAAATTTTCCTGTGTCTGATCTTCTGTACTTTTTGTATTGGCCAAGTGCATGTCTGCTATCTCAAAATCTTCTATGCCAATATCATCATCAGAACTTAACCTTTGTCTTTTCTCCCCCTTTTGATGATTATGAGGATCATTATCATCAAACTTCCTTTTCAAGTTCTGATTAAAAGCAACTTCAGGTTCAGCTTCTGCAATAGGAACAGGATCAAGAGGCTTTGAAGTAGAAGCCAAAGATACACTCAGTGCTTTCAATATAGATTCCTGCATACCCTGCATCTGTTTTAACATATCTTTTTGAAAACCAGACATTATATCCATGATCTCCTTTTTGTGAGAATCCAAGGATTTCTTTACATCATCTACCTTGGTTTCAACAGAAATTAACTTTTTCTCCAACACAACTTTCAAATCTGATACCTCATCATTCAGATCCTCCATCCTCTTCTCCAAATTTTCTACTTTTTCCCCCATCTCCTTGTTTTGTTTCTGAATCTTTTCAAATTCAGAAGTTTCTAACAGTGAACCTGAACCAACAGATGGTCCAGTTTTCATGTGCCCAGAGAGCTCATGGCCTGTAGATAACACACAGTCATCTTGTACAACAGATGCACGTTTGAATGAGGCTTTTGTAATGTTCACCTCACCAGGACTTCCATCCAATCCTCGACACCCAACATTAGGCATGTCTATGAATGTTGTTTCAGGAGTACGAAATTCCTGATCTGTGCAAGTGTCAAAAGGAATTTCAGGCTCAATATGAATAGGACTGTGATATTCAGACTCAATGTGTTGAAAAATAAGTTGAGATTTATCACCTCCCTCCAAATGAGTTTGGGATGGTTCCCCGGATTTGTGTGAAACAGTAGCATGTTGAAATGCTTCTGAGTGGGTATGGATGGGTTGTTCAAGATCCACCACTAGGTCCATGGTGTTTGTTTCAATATTGGACACCAAGAGATGTGAACCAATAGCATGTGTGGTTACCTGGTCAAGATTAGCTGGTTCAGAGGCATCTCTTTCTGTTTGAACCTCTGTTAACAATCTCTCATCCTCACCACTCTCATTCTGTTTTTCCTCACTGAGTCTAACCAAGCTCTCAGAATTTTCCCCCTCAAGTCTCTCAGAATGTTCACCCATCTGAACATCCTCCCCCTCTCTAATTCGACTAGACCCCTCACCTCTCTTCTCAGGTTGGTCCTCTTGGGTAGGGATTTGAGGTAATTCAATTCCCATAGAGGTGCAATAAGCTTTTAAAATCTCACTCTCCCTTGGAATATAGTTCCTAAGTGATTTTGGCAACATTTTATGATTGGGATAATTTTCAAGTCTTGTTACTGAGGTCATCTTACCCAAATAAAATGTAGGACCATGCTCTTCATTTGTTCTTCTTGAGATTGTTCTGTTTTCCTGCATGGCATACCAAATAACAATTTGCCAGTACCTTATGTAGGGAATGTATGTCAGTGGAGCATCCTTTGTCTTCTTCTGAATTGCTTTCTGATTCTTCTCAAATGTATTCTTCATATCTTCCCAAAGTATTAAAGTATAGTCATAATGCCTATTCTTCACTAAACCTTGAAATATCTGAAGAATTTGTTTAGAACCTTGATCAGCAGAACTATTTTTCCCTGACAAACATTTATTTACCACATGAAAGAAGCAAGCCCAAATAGGTGGTAATTTGTTTCTTCTGAACAAACTGAGAGTCCTCAATCCTTCATTGTATCCCAACTTCATAAACTCTGCTATTAATTCCTCTGTTAGGGGTAAATCCTCAAAATCTGTTCTTCTTTGTACATCATCTTTCTCTGGTAGATTCAGCATCTCTCTTAGTGCAGAGATAGATAAGACAAATGTCACTCCTCCAATTTCAGACACAAACTTATTATCTTCTAACCTAAGATATTTCCACCATTGTTGTATGTACTGAACAGGCACATTTTTACTTCTTGTAAACCATTTTCTGTACGGATGATGTTTGAATAACTCCATGATAATTCTGTGTTCAGGCTTAAAACGATTTTCCTCAAACAATATAACACAGTTATTTTCAGATAATTTCAACCATTCACTCTCAGGAACAACTCTTTCCACTAGAATAGATCTATCTGACATAATAGAACCTGCAGCACTCTGATCATGTTCAATATTAACATTTACCTCATCCGCATTTCCTTCAGATTCATCCATTTGTTCATCTTCTTCATCATTTCTTATTGCCCCTTCCTCTGCAACTCTATTTTGTACTTCATCACTTTCCGAATCAGATGAATCCATTATCGATTTTGTAGAATGTAAAGAAATTGGACCACTTCTTCGTATTTCAGACATGATTTAAGAAGAAAACAGATTCAAAGAACTCTGGATTTGATTCGTATCTCACGTTTCGCTCTGGAATTTGAAAGAACTTTGAAATAGGGATTTTAAGACATATTTAAAATCCGCGAAGTTGAAAGGTTTAACGGAAAAGCGAAATCAATGTTATAACGGAGTCAACACACGTGAAATACCACAAAGGATTTAAATGAAATACGTGGCATTGTCAAACAAATATGAAGCTGACACGTGTTAGTGGATAGAATTTTGACTCAAGTCAAAGATCTGAATAACACGCGCAGATGTTCTGATTCCATGACTCAGAAGAATTTTGCCTTGTAACCAAAATGTCTTTTAAAATAAAACATTTTGATTATTCAGAAGAGGTTTGAACAGATAAGAAATGAAAACAAATCTTTTAAGCATCACAAAATGATTTCCAAAAGAATTTTGATGCTCCCCCTTGACTTGAGCATGCATTTGAGTATTAATGATACATAAAGATGAGATAACAAGATAATCGAAGAAGCATAATCCATACAGTTGAAGTTGTTTGTATTTCTCAAAAATAAATTTTTGAAAGTTAGATTGCTGAAGTATTGACTCAGAATTTCTGACCTTAAGATTCAGAGGTTCTGATCTCAAGACTCAGAAGTTCTGAACTCAAGATTCAGAAGTTCCGAACTCAAGACTCAGAAATTCTGAACTCAAGACTCAGAAGTTTTGAACTCAAGACTCAGAAGTTCTGAACTCAAGACTCAGAAGTTCTGAACTCAAGATTCAGAATTTCCGAACTCAAGACTCAGAAGTTCTGAACTCAAGACTCAGAAGTTCTGAACTCAAGACTCAGAAGTTCTGAATACACTACTCAGACAACTTCACTTAGAAAAATTTAGCATTTTTAAGAAAAAAATATTTTCAACTAGGCAGATTAAGCATTCCTATTTTACATATGAGAAAAGAAAACCTTTTGTGATCAAGAGGCTTTGTGAACAAGTCAGCCAATTGATACTTTGTATGCACAAAGTGCATCTCTATAGTTCCTTTTTCCACATAATCCTTTATAAAATGATACCTCACGTCTATATGCTTAGTCTTCGAATGTTGAACAGGGTTCTGAGTAATAGCAATTGCACTTTCTGAGTCACAATAGATGGGAATCTTATTAAGCTGATATCCATAGTCCATGAGTTGTGTTCTCATCCACAATGTTTGAGAGCATGAAGCAGCAGCAGCAACATACTCTGCTTCAGCAGTTGAAGTGGATACACAATTCTGTTTCTTTGATGCCCAACTCACTATTTTATCTCCCAAAAAGTGACAAGCACCAGATGTACTCTTTCTGTCCAACCTACTTCCTGCATGATCAGCATCAGTGAAAGCAGTCAATTTGAAGTCAGTTTCTTTTGGATACCATAAACCTAGATCAGGTGTTCCTTTGAGATATCTTAAAATCCTTTTGACAGCCAACATATGTGATTCTTTCGGGTTAGATTGAAATCTAGCACAGAAACAGGTAGAAAACATGATATCTGGTCTACTTGCAGTCAAATAAAGTAATGATCCAATCATGCCTCTATAAAGTTTGATATCTGCTGAAACACCTTTGAGATCAGCATCTAACTTTATGTTAGTTGCCATAGGTGTTCTCATAGAAGCACAATCAGACATTTTGAACTTTTTCATAATATCTCTGACATATTTTCCTTGATTTATGAAAATACCTTTTGGTAGTTGTTTGACTTGAAGACCAAGGAAAAAATTCAGTTCACCCATCAAGCTCATTTCAAATTCAGATGACATGACTTTTGAAAAATTATCACATAATTCTGGACTGGTAGAACCAAATATTATGTCATCAACATAAATCTGAATCAGAATCAAATCATTACCCTGTTTCTTTAAAAACAAAGTTGTGTCAATCTTACCTTTCTTGAATCCTGAACCTAACAGGTGTTTAGTAAGAGTGTCATACCAGGCTCGTGGTGCTTGTTTTAGACCATATAAAGCTTTGTCTAAAATATAAACATGATCAGGGAATTCTGGATCAACAAAACCTTCAGGTTGATGGACATACACCTCTTCATTAAGTTTGCCATTTAGAAAGGCTGATTTGACATCCATTTGATACACCTTGAAGTTTTTATGTGCAGCATAGGCTAAAAATATTCTGATTGCCTCTATTCTTGCCACTGGTGCAAATGTCTCATCATAATCAATTCCCTCTTGTTGACAGTATCCCTTAGCAACCAATCTTGCCTTGTTTCTGATGACAACACCTGATTCATCCTTTTTGTTTCTGAACACCCATTTAGTTCCAATTATAGATTTACCTTCAGGCTTTGGAATGAGTCTCCAAACTTTATTTCTTTCAAATTGAAGCAATTCCTCTTGCATTGCTGAAATCCAGTCTGGATCCTCTAGGGCTTCATTAGCTTTCTTTGGTTCAATTACACTTAAGAAACCAGCAAACATTACTTCATTTGCTGTAGCTGATCTTGTCTTTACTCCTGCTGATGGATCACCTATTACTTGATGAATAGGGTGATTTTTAGTCCATTTGTTAGCACTAGGGAGTACATCAATCTCTGAATAATTGTTGTTTGCATCATTCTCATCAATGATTGCTTGTAATTCTGAACTGTCACCTTGTTCTGACGTATGAGTAGGAGTTGCATCCAAGTTTGAGTTCTGATTAATGAAGTCAGAGTTCTGATTGACTTGTTCAGAGTTCTGAGTACAAGAATCAGAATTCTGATTACAAGGTTCAGAGTTTTCACCACTTGTATTTATTAGATTTGGGCACTCCTCTGATGGACCTTTGTCAGAAATTACAGTTGATTGAACTATTTCTGGAGTCTTATTTTTCATCTCTTTGACCATCTTTGGGTTTTCATATTCTGCATAAGAATCAGAAATTAGTTCACTAAAAGCATCCTTAAACAGTAAATTGAGTTCTGAACAAATAGGATTAGAATTTGTATCAGAAGTCATTTTTGTCTTGTTCAGCATGAGTTCTGAACTGTCTTGTTCAGAAGTCCGCATTCTGGCTTCATCAAAAGTTACATTTATGCTCTCCATCATCCTCTTGGTTCTTCTATTGTAGATTCTGAATGCTTTGGAAGTTAAAGAATAACCCACAAAGTATCCTTCATCTGCCTTTTTATCGAATTTGGCAAGATTTTCTCTGTCTCTGAGAACGTAGCATCTGCAACCAAAAATATGAAAGAATTTGATTAATGGTTTTCTTTTATTTATCAGTTCATAAGCAGTCTTATTTAATCTCTTATTGATTAAAGTTCTATTTTGTGTAAAACAAGCAGTTGCAATTGCTTCAGCCCATAGGAAAGTAGGAAGATTTGCATAAGCCAACATTGTTCTCGCAGCCTCAACTAGAGTTCTATTCTTCCTTTCAACAACACCATTTTGTTGAGGAGTTCTGACAGCAGAAAAATTGTGAGAAATCCCAGAACTTTCTAGAAAATTCTGAAGAGTCTCATTTCTGAACTCCGTTCCATTATCACTTCTGATTTTCTGAACTTGAAGTTGTAAGAGAACTTGAATCCTTTTGATAAAATTTATCAATGTAGTAGCAGCTTCTGACTTAGCTCTTAGGAACTCAACCCACGTGTATCTGGATAATTCATCAACAATCACAAGCATATATTTCTTTCCTCCCATCGACTGAACTGAAATTGGACCACAAAGATCAGTATGAATCATTTCTAATGGTGCTTTGCAAGATGAGTCCATTTTTAATTTGTGAGAACTCTTTTTCATCTTGCCCATTTCACAAGCTGAGCATAATGATTCTTTTTCAAATTTAAGCTTTGGTAAGCCTTTAACCAAATGTTTTGCAACAAGATTATTAAGATCTTTGAAATTCAGATGAGAACATCTTCTGTGCCAAAGCCAGCATTCATTTGCAGTTGATTTTGATAAAAGACAAACTGTATTTAATGTTTTCAATTTTGAAAAATTAACTACAAATAAGTCCATATGTCTTTTGGCCCAGAAGACTTTGACATCATTTTCAGTTAGAATCATGCAACCTGTTATTTGAAACTTAATTTGACAAAGACTGTCTAAAAACTGACTTATGCTGAAAAGATTGTGTTGTAATCCTTCAACATAGAAAACCTTTTGGATAGTTAGATCCCCTTTAGTTAAATCCCCATAACCTTTGACTTGACCTTTGCTATTGTTTCCAAAGTTTACTGCTCCTCCAGCCTTTTCTGTGAAGTTTGATAGAAAAGACTTCTGACCTGTCATGTGTCTTGAAGCTCCTGAATCTAAAAACCACACATGACAGCCCTGCAAAAAGATCAGTTAGGTTTAGGTACCCATTTTGGAATGGGTCCATCTTTGTTAGCTTTGTCATTGGATTTAACATCAGTACCTTTTACTCTCCACTCAAAATCTTTCTTCAAACACCACTTTCCTTGAACTTTTATGAAGTCAGAACATTTTCTGCTTACAAGTTTGTTCAAATTCTTTTTGAGAGTTGTAACTTTTGGTTTTGCTATGTTTTCAACTTTCTTTTCTTTTATCTTTTCTTTCTTCTGAGTCTGAGGAACAAAAGTTTTCTTCTTTTCTGTATTTTGAGAAACAGAAACTTTCTGAATATCTTTTCTTATGTATGAAACAGAAGTTATTTTGACTTGACATTTGTGAGAATATTGGAATGAATCATTTTTACATCTAACACAAACAAGATTTTTCTTTGCAAGTGACAATAAATCTGAAACATAGATCATTTCATTTTTATTTATACTGTTCAGAGTACAATTGCCCTTATTACAAGAATTTCTAGCGTTTAGTTCAGAAGTAGATTTCATTCTAAGCTTCTCAAGTTCCCTTTTCAGATCGTTCAACTTTGCAAGATCATCTTTCCTTTTGCTTTCTTCTTTTTCTGAAAAATTCAAGTTCTTTTTGTTAGAAGAATTAGATGATTCACCTTTTTCATATGTACTTGATTCATTAAAGAATTTATCATTTTCTCTTGAAGCATTAATTTTAAAAAGATCATACTCAGTCTTCAGTTTTTCAAGCTCTGTTATTTTCTGAATAAAAATATTCTTTTCTTTCAAAGCTTCTTCAAGTTTAATATCCACCTCACAGAAATCATTTTCAAGTTCATCATAAGTTTTCCTTAAATCCTCAAGTTCTTGACTCACAAGATTAAATCTCTTTTCAAGTTGCAAAAATTCATCTGATTTTGTTTCAGAAAATCCAGTTGAATCAGACTTCTGACTACCTGAGTCAGAGTTCTGATTTACAGACTCAGATGTCTGATCTTTAGACTCAGAATTCTGACTACAAAGTTCAGAATCCTGACTAGAAGTTTCAGACTTCTGATTGACTGTTTCAGAATTTTTACTTGTATCAAATATGCTCTCAATGTCATGATATGAAAAACTTGGTTGTTTATTTTTGTAGCTGACATTTAAGGAATCATACTTGAATTTAGTATCATTGTATCTTGGCTTTTCATCTGTTGGTTTAGAAACTTCTTTCTTAACCTTTTCTTCTGAACCAACTGACTTTTCTGTTTTAGACTCAGAAATTGTCTCATCTGACTTTTTAGAGTTTGGTCTTTGCAAATTGTCAGAACTTGTTATAGAACTAGCAGGTCTTATGAAAACTTCAACAATTTCTGGGATTTTTGGCTTAGAAACTTGAAGTATTGGAGCTCTTTTTAAAATGACATTTTCTTCCAATCCCAATCCCTTCTTTGGATTGTAAAATCTTGTATCTTTAACATTGCTTAATAAAAGATTTAATGTTTGCTGAGTTTGACCTCTTTTCAAATTCAAATCTTCCAATTCTTTGATTTTGGAGTATAAATTCTTTCTTTCTTCAAATAACATATCAAATTTTATTTGTAAATCACCTTTTTCATCCTTTATTTTTGAAAACTCAACTTTTAGTTCAGAAAGCCTTTTCATCAATTCAGAATTTTCATCTTTAACTTTCTGTTTCTCAGCCTCAGATTCTTCATATTGTTCGTTTATTACTTCTTTTTCAATTCTGAATTTGTTAACCAAAGTTCTTTCTCCTTTTATCTGTTTTCTTAGGTTAGCAAATTCAGTTTTCATTTCACCAATCTGTGTCATTAACTCTAATTCAAGTGAAGAATGTACCTCAGCAGATGACTCAGAATCAGCATCTTCAAAATCAGAATCATCCTCATTCCTCATTTTTGCCATATAGCTTCGCATCTGTGGAAAGTTGATATGATCATCTTCATCAGAAGTGTAGTACAGCCAATTCTCCTGTTCAGCCAATAGCGCACTCTCGTCATCTCTCTTCTTTGCAAGCTGAGCCTTCTTCGTGTAGTATTCATAATCTTTCACAACTTTAACTCTGCAATCCTTGGCATAATGGCCAGATTTTCCACACTTGAAACACAGATTCTTTTCTTTTCTCTCTTCCTTCTCTTCCTTGTTTTCTTCACTTCTCTCTATTCTCTTTTCAATCTTATTTTCTTCTCTGTCATCTTTCTTCTTATAATCTGAACTTCCAGCTCTCTTATAATTTCCTTGAAATCTGCCCTTCCCATACCTTTTGTTGAAAGTATTTGTCAGCAAAGCTAGCTTTTCAGCCATTATCTTGATATCTTCATCATCTTCTGATCCTTCTTCTTTGTCAGATTCCTCCAGACTCGGTATTTCTGATAGATATGCAGTCTTTTTGGGTGCTTTGATTGCTTTGGACTTTGATAAGAACGCTAACTGATCAGCAACATTTTTCTTTTCTTCCACAACTAACTTGACAGAGTCTTCATGTTGATTAAGAACACAGAACAAATCATTTAAGTCTTCTTCACACATATCCTTGTTCATTTGCAGACTTATGGCAAATGATGACCATTCTGAATTTAGACTGTTCAGAAATTTGTAATTTATTTCTGATTTTGTTTTCTTCAGTCCATTTCTTCTCAAGTCATTTAGAATAGTGCAAAATTTACTGTATGTCTGTGTCAAACTTTCTGACTCTTTTGCTTTGAACCTTTCATAAGCATTTATGCTTTGATTTAACTTTGCCTGAATAGATCTCACAGTTCCTAACATTTGCCTTTCCAATTCGTCCCACATTTCTTTAGCTGATGATCCACTGTCAATCCTGTTAAGAACCTCATTCGGGACAGCCAAAGTCATCAAAGTAATTGCTCTTTTGTCAATAGCATGCCTATTTTTCTGTTCAGCAGTGTATTGGGAATAATTCTTCTTTACTCTGGTCGCTGGAATTTCTGGAGTTGTCTCTGTAGCAGGGGTTGCGGCGACATCGATATATACTTCGATTGGACCTTCTCGTATAGAAATCATAAGATTTTCATCGGAGTTGTCAAGGAATTGGATCATACGAGTTTTCCATTGCTGATACTCTTCTGGTATAAGAACAGGCGGTTTGGTTTCGGATCCCATGGCTAGATATTCTTTAGAAGACATGATTGTGAGAAAATTCAACAGAAAGACAAATTCGATTTTCTTGATCGAAAAGTAGCAGGTAATTCAAGAATTACTAAGAATTCAAGAACTAGCCCTAGCAGCGGAATCGAATTTTGAATGAATCAAGAAATCTTCAAGAAATTGATCAATCGATCTTCGCAATCACAATCTTGAACGAATTTGTTTGTTGATTGGCTCTGATACCAATTGAAAGTGCAGGATCTATTCTTACAATCAATATAGAAAGAAGTAATTGAGAAATTGTATGATCAAGCCCAATTGTATTCAATGATGCACAGAATTACAGATCTAAGAGAGAGATCACCTCAAAGATTACAAGGAATGAATACAAGTAATATGGGAAAATCAATCAGTTAGCAACGTAGTGCTAACCACTCTATTTATACTGCAACAAACATCTTAAAGCTACAGTACAAATAAGAAAGACTAATAAGAACATAACACGTATCCTAATTAGTTTACACATTACTAAATAGCGAAACTCGTCATAAGTTCTGAACAGGTAGTTCAGAACTTCTGAACATTCTTCTGATCACGCTTCTCAGAACTTCTGACTTCTCTTTCTCAGATCTCTGACTCTTCTTCTCAGAACTTCTGACTCTTCTTCTCAGAACTTCTGAACCTTCTTATCAGATCTTCAACACTTGGTTTATTGACAAAACTTCAGATCTAACAGTTATTAAAGCAAGAGATTGGGCAAAAGCTTGAATGTCATCATCCTCTGATGAGCTTTCATCTGTTTCACTTTCTGCAATCAAACTTTTCTTTCCTTTCTTCTTATCAGATTTTTCTTTCTTTTTCTCTTTATTTGAACTTTCTCTGTTGGACTTTTCAGATGTGGTTTTCTTGGAATCAGAAACTAAGGCGATTGGACCAGCACTGATGGATTTGCCTTTTTGCTTGACAACCTCCTTTTCTTGTGCGGCCAAAGTGCCATACACATCCGTTAAAGACCATACATCTAAGTCCTGGTTAGCTTGTAAAGACATGGACAGATTTAACCATTCATCATTCAAACTTTTCAAAAACAGAACATTGTTATCTTCCTTCGACCTAACAACCCCACATTTTTTGCATTTATTGATCAACACATTAAATCTGTTGTAGGTTTGCTGTAAGGTTTCCTCAGGAAGTGCCTTGAAATCATTGTATTCATTTATACATTGGGTCCTTCTGTTCTTTTGGGTCTTGATACCACCCTCAAGTTGGTTAAGAAGTTGATCCCAGATTTCCTTAGCAGTAACACACGAATCTAGTTCTTGAAATATTTCGTTTGGAATGGCCATAATCAGTAGTCTAACTGCTTTAAGATCATTTTCCATTTTTAGATTTTCCTCATCAGTAAAACCTGTGGTTTTAACTTCATAATGAGCTGGAATCTCAGCAGTAGTTCCTGTTGCGGGTACACGAGGAACAAAAACCATGGGTTGGAATGGTCCATCCGTGACAGATCGCATGAGGTCTTTATCCATACCATCGAAAAAATTAACCATCCAGATTTTCCATTGAGGATATTCATCTCTCAGAAGAGTAGGAGGTTTTGTTAAAGAGCCAGCAGTATAGATAGCATTTATACCGTTGTTAGCCATTTTGAAAGAAAAACAGAGTACAGTTTACAGCAAAATGATTTTCGGCTAGAAACAGAGTTTCAAACAGTAACCAATGGAACAGTAACTTTTGAGGAGATCTTAAGCTAAACTGGAAAGCTTTAAACAAAGTTATTTGAGATATGAAGATTTGTCTGGACTAGAAAGCAGTAAAAACAGAGTATACAGAGAAGCTTTTAAGAACACACAGACACAATCAACAACAGTGAATCAACCTTGGTAGATTGGATCGTTTGGCTTAAGAAAACCAAAGAAGCTCTGATACCAATTGTAGGTTCCCAGATTTACGTTGTATCACGATAATGGTAAATAATTAGACAGCGGAAGCATTTTAAGTAAAGCCATTAAAGTGAGTGATTGTGTAAACAATAACTGAACTGTGAAGATCAAAATATAGAACAGTAAAATGATAATGAAATCAAACAAAGAACACTGCTCGTATATTGATAAAATGAATCACTCCAAGAATATGTTCAAGAAAGTGTTCGGAAATCTCACAGGATAGTATCGTACGAAGTAGTGCTATGGAAATACTGCAGTGCGTGCTTTTTCAAATGTGGAAAACTATTCTTCCAAAAGCTTACAATTGTTGTTCCACTACCTCGCTACTTATAGACCTGATAAAGTGTAGACAGTGTACTGTCGTACCCCTGAATGACACGTGGAAAGTGTGTCTCCAATCTTTAGGGCATACGTGGAAATTGTGGACACGTGTCTGATACTTCATTTCCTGTGAGACTTAGACTGACAGAGGTCTTTTACTTCACAGAGCTCTGTCGCAAGAGCTCTGTTGGTCTTCTGTTGAATACTTGTTCTCTTGTTGGAATTCTTCGACAGAGCTCTGATGAGCTCTGTTGGATCCGACAGATCTCTGTTGAGCTCTGTTGGTCTTCTTCATGAGCTTCTTCCAAGTCTTCCGTCTGATCTCTGTTGGTCTTCTGACTTGAACTATTTTCAATACTTTTACATCAGATGCTTTGGGACTAACAGTCGAGGTCATGAGGTTCCTTACGACGGTCGAGTGTTGCGAGTAACTTTCGATTTCAACTTCGGTTAGATGATAAAGTGTTATGACTTTATCTTTATTATGGAAAAGTGTAATAAATGTTTTCCTTGTTCTGGTCGTGGTCGAGACTGGTGAAATTTTACCCAAACAGTTACCAAAGGACTTTCGCCCTTGTTTGGCGATCATAGTGCACCGTCGACTTTCACAAGTCGACCGCGGTTTTTTCCCTTGTTTGGGTTTTCCGCGTCACCAATTCTCTTGTCTTATTTACTTTTTATCGCGATTGTGTTGATTTGTCTTGAGATCTCTTTCTTTAGTTGTTAAAAGTTCCACATCAACCTTAAGTTATCCTTTGGGTGATGTTTGGCATTAACAACGGTCGACTTCAGTTCCCCCACCTGTTTTTTGTGCACGGTGAGGGACGCTTTAGTCGCCAAAACCTCTGCCTCGTAGGCAGAGGCTTTCTCCAACGCCTCCTTGAGACGTCCCCGGAGCTCTTCCTTTTCCCTTGACGACGTCTCCAGACTACTACAGAGATCGTCCAGTTGGACGGAGAGAGACTCGACCTTGGCCTTTGTCGCCCGTTCTTCCTCTCGAGCTTTACGCTCACCCTCCTGTGCTCGCTGGAGTTACTCAGCGATGGAAGGTTCGACCTTCTGGAGTTCCTCCAGTTGGCCGAAAAGGCAAAACGACACATGAAACGCCTACAGTCGCACGAAAAATTTATGGTAAGTCTATCTTATCAAAGTGGAAGAATCATACGACATAAAACAAAAGGGACATACCAGAAAGGAGAGTCCTGCGACATGAGACCTTGTCTCATCCACAGAAACGCCCCGTTAACGTTCCTTAAAGGCTGGCAGGAGAAATTTTCCCATGTTTGGGAAAATCTTCGCATTGTCCAAGATGCCGTCCACCAGGAAGTTCGACGACAACGGAAAGTTAACCATCGTAACTTCAGGGGTCTCCTCAACCTGAGGACCTTTCCCCTTATCCCTTGCAGCGGACGATATTGGCGACGACGACATCGCCCAGGACACACCCGAAGGCGTCTTCGCCTTCTCGGGAGTAGACACCGTCGTAGGCTCTCCACTCGTCGACGACGGTTCCATCAGAGGAACCGGCTTCATCTTTTTCTAAACCTCCGACCCTGAAGTAGGAGGATCCTTCCTCTTCAGCTCTTTGGCCTTCCGGGCCAGAGCTAGTTGCGATTCCTTCTTCGACTTGCCTGAAACAGACTGCATCTCTGAATTGCCTGCAAAAAACGACAAATGTCAGGTATTATCGTATGACTCAAAATAAAAGAATGTACGATTAACACTTAATCGTCAAAGTCTCTTGTCGACTTCTCTCTTCGGCTTCTCTCTTCGGCTTCTAAAGTTCCAACGGTCGTACGACTAGGAGAGTCGAACAACTCTTCGACGCAGCAAGAAAAAAGTCTTGCGACTTTCCCTTTGGAATTATGGGCAGACCCACACCTGAAACGTTCGACCACAGTTAGTAAAAAGATAAATAAATGCTAAAGAACGTACGGCAAGTTAAATTTATATACCCTTGGTGTTCCACCCGGATACGACCTAGGAGGTATCCTCGTCTATACGATCGAGCGACAATATACGACCGATAACATACTTGGCCTTCCATCCACGGTCATGGACCTGGGTGTCAGGAACCAGAGTATATCCGCCTCTCAGCTTAGAGGATAGGCTATATCGTTGATAGCCGTCCGACCTGACCTAGAACACCGTCAGAAGATCGCTCACCGTGAAAGACACGTCCCAATCAGCGGTGATTCGATCGATCTCCTGAAAAATCTGCCAAAGTTCGGGCAAGATCTGCCTAGGAGATAGGTCAAAAGTGTCCAAAAACTCCCTGACCAGGGAGAAAAGGGCCACCTAAATCCTATTCTAAAAGGATACTCGTATACGACGAAGAATCCTCTTAGGCGGTCTAAGCTAGTCGAGCGTGTATAGTCGGACCTCGGTAGGTATGCCCGCCGACAACCTAACGGCTTCTACCTCCTCCTTCTCTTGAAAACAGCTCGTCGGCTTGGAGGAGACAGAAAAATCGGGAAAGGAAATTTGCGCTACGTATAGGTCCATATGGTCCCTATTCATAGTGGTCTTCCTAGCTATCGTTTTTTTCCGCATGGTTAAAAGAGTAAAGATCGTACCTTAGATCTCTAAAAACCTCGAACGATTAAAGCAAAAGCACTGGCAGATCTCTTCTGAATCTCTCTAAAGTTCTCTCTCGAAAAATAACAAAGGCATAGAAAGAAAAGATCTCCATGAGCGCAATATTTATAGCATCGTCGTGTCATGTCGTTCCGATGGATGGTCGACAGTTGTCGACCACCTTTTCGCATGCAACGTGCCGATGAACGACATTTATCCTCTAACGGATCCATGCCTCTGACACGTCGCCATGACATCACGACCACTTTGTCTCCCTTGGTCCGAATCGAACCAAGACGGTTAGGATTCGACCAGACCCTCTCCCCATGTGACACGTGTCAAGACACTTCGTTGGATTTAAAATTCGAATTTCATGCCTAAATTATGTTGATCCAAACCCTCAGTGATTTGATAATGACTCTGAGAAACACTTAGTGAAAACTGTAAGTAGACAATATTGTTGGTCCCGAAGGGCTATACAAGTTTGTAGAAGGGGGGGGGGGTTGAATACAAACACATAGATTTTACTTTTCTAAATTGTTTATTGATAAATCATTAACAATTTACAGCTTGTTGCGGAACAAGATTAAGGATAAATCATAATCTAAACAAGTTGGAACACTATGTTTTCTTGCACTAAGAAAGAGAAGGAAATTACTAATAATAACCTATCTCAAGATATAAGAAGATGACTCGACCAGAGTTTATGAGTGACTCGTCCAGAGTTTTCGAGTACCTCAAAATGAAGTGAGGTCTTCTTCTTATATACTGCATGCATTTAATGCATGGCAATTTATACTTTACACGTGGCAGCAGCTGATTGGTTGTAGGATCTGACTTGAGTAGACAACCTTAGTAGCCGCATGGTGAACAGTGTAGTATCAGAGTAGTTGTACGATTTCAGACAATAAGGAGGTTCTTTTCTGACATATCGTACAGAGTCGTGCAAGGGTGGTTAAGACAAAAGTACTTTGTACGGAGGACTTCATGATCAGCTTTACGTTGATTCAGGGCTTTATCATTCTTTATCAGCGAATGACGAAGTTCAGCGATAGCTGAAGTCTTGTACTTGATACTTCACGTTGAGTGGACAAATCTGAGTCTTCACTGATCCGCATCAGTTCATTAGGAGACTTGTCGCTGGTTCTTGAGCTTGATCTTCGACTTCAGGGTAGAACCTATGTTAACGTGAAACTTGTCTTTAGGGATCATAAGTAAACAACTAACTTATCAGCGATCACCATAAGGACTGAACAGGCTCAGAGCATTATGGTGAACAATGTTCACTGAATGTTTAATCTAAAGAGCGAGAGTTCCTATCAGCGGTACTGTAAGGTCTTAGTACTTATCAGCGATAGTGAAACTCTGATACATATTGTTTACTTACAATTTTCACTAAGTATTTAAGAGAGGGTCATTATCAAATCACTGACGGTTTGGATCAACAATATCCCCCTATTTGATTATGACATAGCAATAGAGAAAATTGCTATTTAATGAAAACATAAGGATAAAAATAACTCATAAAATATTTGTCCTTTTACTGTTTTCTAAGATCTTTTCTGTACTGATGGAGTAAAGTATTTTCGCTGAAATCTTTCTTTAAACCTCGTATCAGATTACAAAGGGAAGTGGAAAGATTACAAGTACAAGCGAAATAAATTACAAGTACAAAAGAATAACTGATAAAATAGAAGAATAAGGCGATCTTATCAGCTTATAGAGGTTCTTCCTTAATGAGAAGTTCATCAAGGGTCTTTGATGTGGGAATCATCCAGTCAGGAACCGTTACTCCTTGTTTCCTTTTGTTCAGAGCTTCTTCAAAAATCAAGGGTTTAAGATGTCGTGCCTGAATGTCTTTTTTGAATTCACACCAGTAGATGAGATCTTTCAGCTGTTCGATGGGAGTGATGGGAAGCTCAAAGATACGTTGAAAACGTTGTCGTCCACCATAGTCAATAAAGAATATCCCACAGGGTTTACTTATTGTTAATGCCAAAAATCGCACCAAAGGGACAACTTAAGGTCGATGTGGACTTAATCAACTAAAGAAAGGATCTTTCGACGAGACGTGCGATGAGGGAAAAAATAAATGAGACAAGGGATTTGATGACGCAGGAAAAACCTCAATCGAGGAAAAAACCTGCGGACGACAGTGGATGTCGTCGCTGCACTATGGTCGCCAATCAGGGGCGACGTCCTTAGTATTGGCGTCGGTCGTATGATGATTACAATACAAATGAAGGAAAAGCTTCGAAATGTAAAGTACAAGTGTTTAAATGTAAAAACAGGTGTTTGTTATACAAAGTGTAATCAGCTGTTGGTCGAGGGATGTTGTCGTGCGTCGAGAGCGATACTTGAGCTTTCCTTCGAGTTTTCTTGAGTTCGCTGTAAGGTTCTGGCTTTCAGTACTTGATCTCCAGAGTTTGAATGTTCTTTGCTATGAGTTTGGATGATTTTCTCTGCTGTTTGGTGATATTCACTGATGATCGCTGATGTGTGTCGGATTTTTCCGATGGATCCTTGAAATGAGGCTTTAGCTTGGCTTTTATAGTCTTCGTGCCATTAATTAGCTCATTGAATGCTTTGATTAACGGCTATAACAGTCGGAAACGGTTGCCGAAGTGATTATCCATAATGCTCTTCGTCCGTTACGACTACTAGTTGTTAATGGCTTTGACTCCTGCATTAAATACTTAACAAACGTAACAAACAAGGTTAACGTTAGCTTTGGTCGTAGGTGCAATGATCTTACGCGATGGTCGTACGGGACGGGCGATGCTATGGTCGAGCGTCATGGGAGACGTACGTCTTACCTTTTAAGGGAGACGACGGATGTTTTCTGAGTTCTTGTCGAGACCTTATCTTAATACAAGACTTGGATTATAACGTGCGTCTTACCTGCTCTGGTCGTGGTCGTACGACGTGATTTTTTGCCCAAACAGTTTGCCCCCAAAATTTAAAAATTGAATGTCAAATTTAAGTTTTAAATTTTGCTTGTCGAATACTTGTGACCTGGGTTGAGGGACTTACCTGGTTGTCGTGGAACTAGACTAGTCTGCTTCTAATTGAACGAGAAGTCGAAAGAGGAACGAGGTCGTGACGTCATGCTGACGTACGATGATGCTTTCCAGCTGCCGAGGACAGGTGTCGAAGGTCCGGGCGGGCATGCGAAAGGACGGGGATGCGCGGCGATCATCTAGGGATTCAATTTGATACGATTGTTGGTATCAATAAAGATCACGACGGATCTTTTCTTTCTATTCTTCGAAGTGTTTATTTGGGAAGAGATTTCTCCTTGATTCCTTTCCATTCTTCGTCCGAACTTACTCTAATCGTTGCAAATCTTCAAACCGCAGTTGAGAGCGTTTATATAAGACCTTGTTCTGTCCTCTGATTCACAATGTCGACGAAGCCTGCTAGTCTTATCATGAATCACGTAGACTTAGATGCTTTTAGGAGTTTAGCAAAAATTCCTGCAAATGTAGAGTTGCGGTGTCCGGGGATTGTTCATTCTAAGGATTCCCTGAGGGATATCTCGTTTTGTACGAGTATCCTTTTAAGATATGGTTTCAATGGCCGTTTTCTTGTTTAGCCAAGTCATTCATGCAGGATTTCGATATGTCGCCGGGACAATTGATGCCCCAACTTTGGCGAGTTTTGTTGGTCATTGAGCGAGCGTCCGCGAAATGGGAGTCTCCTATGATCATGAATGATTTCTTGGCGGTGTACCAAGTTAAGAGGGATAAGAACTGGCGTTATAGTCTTTATTCTAAGTTCAGGGGTGATCGTGCCCTAGTTTTGGGAACTGGCGTCAATGATCATGGGTGGAAGTCGAGGTATGTATTTGTTCTTACCGAGTCATTGGATTCCAGCAGCGATTGGATGCGGTCAGACTGGAATGAGACAGGTATGCTTCGTTTGTTTCTGAGTTTTATTTATTTTTATGACTTCTATTTATCATTCTCCTCTTGCCGCCTTCAGAGATTCGGTTTGACGAAGTGAGACCAACTGTGGATTCCCAGGCTAAGATCAACAAGTTCTTGAGTCTTAGCGTTGATGACCGATCTTTCGTTTCGTGGCAATCGGCGGTCGAGGATGAGGATGAGGACGTGATAGAAGAAGAAGATGAAGACGTACAGGAAGAGGCGACTGGTAAGTGTACCATAGTTTTTATTTTATTTTGTTTACTCTATCTGTCTGACGCTTCATGTATTTCATTTCTTGATCAGTGCCGACCGAGAGGAAATTGGTTTCTAGGGCGAGAGGGAAGTAGGTTATGCGTGCCCTTCAGGGT
Organism: Saussurea involucrata; assembly: GCA_033807775.1. NCBI lineage: Eukaryota > Viridiplantae > Streptophyta > Magnoliopsida > Asterales > Asteraceae > Saussurea > Saussurea involucrata. The sequence continues at coordinate 56,710,912 of CM066323.1, forward strand.
GAAAATGTTTCGACAGCTGGGTCGAGCGAAAAGAGAACCCGGAGGACAGTCCTGAGGGAACCGTCGTCTAGGGTTGATAACTCACCGGGAGTTGTTTTGCCTAAGAAGGCAAGGGCGTCATCTAGCCGTCTTGGCGTGATGGACGCGACACCAGCAAGTGCTGTGCCTCTGGCGACGGTGACGAAACCGGTGTCTCAAGTGTCGATCCCAATGTCTGCCGACAGGGGCGAGGGATCATCGGCCGAAGTTATGACGGTCAATTTTACATTGCCGTCTGACTTTATGGCGGATGGTGTCCTAGACGGGACGACGTCGTTCCCTCATCTGGGGAAGTATTTGCTCCCGTCTTTCGGGGAGCGTTTTCACGGAGTTTTGGCCGGAGAGATGAGATCTCGAGTTGCTAGTCTGGCGTTCACGGTAAGTGTCAATCTTTCCTGACTTGTGTAATCTTTGTCGAATGTTCTTGAATGCACCTTTTATTTTTCACAGGCATTTCAGTCTTCCTTGGCGTTACATGCTGAGACGTCAAGAGTTGAAGATCTGGTGGCGTCTGCTCTTGAGAGGGAAGCTGCAGCGTTGGAGAGGGAGATAGCGGCTTTAGATAGGGTGAAGTTGGCCATGGCGCGTGCCGATGAGCTGGCCATCCAACTTTTCGATGCTCAATATGAATTGCAGGAGATTCGTGCGGTAGGAGTGGCAGATGGAGGCCTTCAGGTCGGGACTTCGAGCGGGGATACGACCAATGTTCCCCCTGTTATCTAGATTTTTTATTTTGTTTTGCCATTCGACCAATCAGGGGTCGAGTATGTATATAATGGTTTACTTAATGAATATATATGTTTTGCTTATGCTTTATCCGAATCACGTTTGATTATAAAGTCGAACATAAGAAACATATGAAATCATGCGACTAAGGCACTCATTGTAATACGATGACAAGAACGTAAAACAAATATAAAAACACGCAATTAAAGCATCCATTCAGGGTATGAAAGTTAAGAAAGTTAGGGGTAAAGTCGTTTAGACTCTGCGATCGTATGACCAGATCGTACAATGAGTTTGTATCGTATGCCCCTGTGGAGAAATGATCAAGTTAGAGACCTGATTGGTTATGTCGTTCAACCTTGCGATATTAAAGTCATATAGTAGACTTAATGATTACTGCAGTGCGATTCTGCGATAATCTGTCGTGCGATTCTGCGATAAAACGATGTCGGGGGTTGGTCGTTGGCTGGCCAACGACCCTCCGATGCTTAAGTCAGTAGTCGTTTTGTGAGAAAAAATCGTTTGAAAAAGAGTTAGAGAACGTACCATTTCGACTTCTCTCTCTATTTGCCCCCTGTCATTTATTACCTAATTCTTTTTGGGGGGAAAAGATTGGTTTTAAATGACAGAATGACACGGAGGAATATTGTCCTGCGTTGACTATGTTGGCGTACGACCGAGCACCATAGTAGATTTATCTCTGTGAAAAAGATACTAATTTAGGGATAGAAGAAACGAACCTGTCGAGAGCCTGATCTTGTGACTTTAGTTTATTTTCGCGGCTTCAAGGTAGACTTGTAGCACTCACGAGCGACTTTTGGCTCGCTTTTGATCTCCTGGATTCCCCAAGGCGTAGGGAATTTCAACATTTGATGATATGTCGAAGGAACGGCTTTCATATCATGGATCCATGGTCGACCTAAGATGATGTTATAGGCCGACGCACAATCGATGACACTGAACTTGGTCTACTTGTTGACTCCTCCGACGTAGACGGGCAAGATTATCTCTCCGAAGGTGTTCGTCGCTTCTCCATTGAAACCGACCAAAGTCGTCGAACGTCGGGTGATTTCCGAGCGATCGATTCCCATGGCTTTAATGGTGTTGAGAAAAATGACATTTGCTGAGCTTCCCCCGTCGATCAAGACTCGACGCGTTAGGCAGTTACCGACTATGAGCTGAATGATCAACCCGTCGTGATGCTTCTGATACAAGTCGCCCAGATCGACGTGGTCGAACACAATCTTTATGGCTTCTAGCTCCAAATCTCCTTTGGGTCTGGATGAGCGAGGAATAGGCCGATCGTCGGGTGCCTGACTGGCATGATGCTTGGCCGCGGAATACGTCAGACCACATACGTCTGAACCATCGGTGATGCAATTGACGACTTTCGCGTGCTCGAGGGTCGTCGTTCGATGGCTATTAACTGGAATAGCGGCATCGTCGATGATATCCTTGAGATTTCCTTTCAGGAAATGATATGCTAGTTCTTTATTCAATACGATACAGTCGTCTGTCGCATGACCATGATCAGCATGGAAGTCGCACCACTTTGATTTGTCTTTTTTAGCATCGTCCAGGTCGGACTTCTTTGGCCATCGAATGGTCGCTTGGGAACTTTTAAGAGCTTCGACTAGGTCCTTAGCGGTCCCTTTGAATTTGTAAGAGGAGATCTTGGGGTACACGGGGAATTTAGTCGCGGTTTTAGCTTCTGCCTTCGTCTTGAAATGAACGTTTGAAATTTGACGTGCTGGCTCTATTCTGGATATGGCTTTCGGCTTGAATTCTGGCTTTCTGACGCCTAACGACTTCCTGTGTCAATGTGCTTGCGACGAAAGGCGACATCATCTTCGACCCTCATATATGCTAAGGTTCGAGCTCGGACGTCTTCGAAAGTGTCTGGGGGATACTTGGTCAGATCGATATATAGACCTGAACTATCGTCTAGACCACGCTTATAAGCTTCGATCGCAGTTTTGATGTCACAATCGCGGATACTGATCATTTCAACATTGAATCTATTGAAATAACTTCGAATAGACTCATTGGTCTTCTGCACGACATAGTATAGATCACTAGTCTGCTTTTCCATCTTACGACTGCTGGCGAATTGCCGGGAGAATTGGTTGACCAATTCGGCGAACGACCCGATAGATTTGGGTTTGAGATTGATCAACCACTGGAGAGATGGATCAGTGAGAGTCGCCCCGAAACCCTTGCACATGCATACTTCCTGGTACATGTGTGGAATCGAGATTGTCCACGTGAGCTGCTTATACTGCGCGACATGCTCGGTTGGATCGGTCACACCCGAATACTTGGGAGTGAAGGCAGGAATGTTATACTTCTTTGGGACCTCGACGGTGGCGATCTCGTCGATGAAGGGTGACGCCTGATACCCCGAGCGAGGCTCGACGTCGACAGGCACGGCTGCCCTAGGCAACTTGGCGAGCAAGGACATGACGCGCTCATTTTGGTCTTCTAACATCTTCAAACGCTGGGCGACGGGATCGTTAAGATCAGGATTTGCCCCTGTCGAGGGATTGGTCCCTGGACTAGTTCCATTACCATGCGACGAACCATTGGTGTCCCCGTTGAACGGGACAAAATATGGCTGCGACCCATAGTGGAATTGTTGCGGTCCATTCTGAAACGGCTGCGATCCTTGCTGGAAAGGCTGCGATCCACCGTGGAGTGGCTGAGATCCATCTTGAGGTCCATTCTGAAATGGCTGCTGAAATGGTTGCAACCCCTACTGGAAAGGTTGCGACCCTTGTAATGGTTGAGAACCATTATTCACGGGTGGTGGCCTTATGTGCTGAGGAGGAACTGTCCCAAACTGAGGATTTGGGTTGAACGACCCTGGCTGTTGATTCTGCATGAACGGGCCTGGATGCTGATTCTATGCGGATGAACCTAGATTCGGGACAAATGGTCTAGGGCCATTCTGGTCGAACGATCTTGGAATTGGGTTCTGCACGAACGGCCTAGGACCATTTTGAGGCCCAAGAGGATTTCTTAACCGCACGATCTCCTCAGCTGCTCTGCGATTCTGCTCTGCCATTGTATTGAGCTGATTCCTGGCGACTTCGAGCTCCTGATACATCTGAGCAACAGCTTGCTGCGGATTTCCAGGGGCTGCCTTTGTTCCTGCAATAGAGAGTAGAAAAAACTCTAAGAAACTGTTAGTAGGGTGCACGTTCGTCGAGGATTTTCTCTAGATGTAGTCCCACGGATGGTGCCAAACTGTTAATGCCAAAAATCGCACCAAAGGGACAACTTAAGGTCGATGTGGACTTAATCAACTAAAGAAAGGATCTTTCGACGAGACGTGCGATGAGGGAAAAAATAAATGAGATAAGGGATTTGATGACGCAGGAAAAACCTCAATCAAGGAAAAAACATGCGGACGACAGTGGGTGTCGTCGCTGCACTATGGTCGCCAATCAGGGGCGACGTCCTTAGTACTGGCGTCGGTCGTACGATGATTACAATACAAATGGAGGAAAAGCTTCGAAATGTAAAGTACAAGTGTTTAAATGTAAAAACAGGTGTTTGTTATACAAAGTGTAATCAGCTGTTGGTCGAGGGCTGTTGTCGTTCGTCGAGAGCGATACTTGAGCTTTCCTTCGAGTGTTCTTGAGTTCGCTGTAAGGTTCTGGCTTTCAGTACTTGATCTCCAGAGTTTGAATGTTCTTTGCTATGAGTTTGGATGATTTTCTCTGCTGTTTGGTGATATTCACTGATGATCGCTGATGTGTGTCGGATTTTTCCGATGGATCCTTGAAATGAGGCTTTAGCTTGGCTTTTATAGTCTTCGTGCCATTAATTAGCTCCTTGAATGCTTTGATTAACGGCTACAACGGTCGGAAACGGTTGCCGAAGTGATTATCCATAATGCTCTTCGTCCGTTACGACTACTTGCTGTTAATGGCTTTGACTCCTGCATTAAATACTTAACAAACGTAACAAACAAGGTTAACGTTAGCTTTGGTCGTAGGTGCAATGATCTTACGCGATGGTCGTACAGGACGGGCGATGCTATGGTCGAGCGTCATGGGAGACGTACGTCTTACCTTTTAAGGGAGACGACGGATGTTTTCTGGGTTCTTGTCGAGACCTTATCTTAATACAAGACTTGGATTATAACGTGCGTCTTACCTGCTCTGGTCGTGGTCGTACGACGTGATTTTTTGCCCAAACACTTTTGACTTTCTCAGGGATGAAAGTCTCACCAGGAGGAAGAGATGTGTCAAGTGCGGAAAGGTCAGGTTCTGGACCAAGAACTTCAGCACGAGAAAAACCAATACCTGTTTCGTTCCGTATAAGAGGACCTGAGTCTGAAGGTTTAGACTTTTTCTTTGTAGAGGCCCTTCTTTTCTGATTTGCGAGAGGAGGGGGAAGAGGAATATCCACACAAGAAGAGACTAAGTCGATCTGTTTATTTATCAGCTTTTTGACATGATCCTTGTACTTAGATTGAGACATCTGGATGGCTAATCTGATCTCCAACCATTCAGAGAGACCGTACTTTGTGATGGCTTCAGCATAGAATTTTTCGTACTGTCCGTTCTCTCTGAATATCTCGATTTCAGCGATTGAAACTTTGAGGGTTGATCTTCCAGTGATAAGTACCTTGTTGATTCTGGCAGGTCGATATCTGAAGTGTACCTTTTCTTTGCACCAGATTAAAGTAGATTGAGACACAGTTCTCTTTTCTTCAACAATCTTCTTGGTGTCTTCCCATAGCTGACGTTGAAATTCGATTGGAGTTCTTTTCAGCTTGGGGTCTTTCACTGATTGTTGAGTAAGCTGGATGGCGAGTTCTCTGTCTTTTTCTTCAGCTTCCCTTCTTTCAGCGATTAACCTTTCAGCTCTGAGGTGATCCTTGTATTCCTTTTGAGAAAGTCTGAACTTTGGAGGAATAGAAGGAAGTTGATCACGCTTCAGGATGATTCGCTGATCTTCGAACTTCTTTATCATTTCATCTCTCTTTTTCTGATCCTCTACACTTAGATTTTGAGTAGCCAAGGAAGGTCTATTTTTGTGAGAGAGCATTTGTTCTTCAGGTTCATCAGTCTCATAGATCAAATCCAAGACTGGGATTATTTCTTCAGCGTTGGGAGCTGGGATTATTGTTGGCGAAGTCGCAGCTGTAGAAACTTCAACGATATCCTCAAACAGGGGAGAGGACTAGCTGAAACACAACGATCTTAAGAATAAGAACTTGGGTAGAACAGAGAAAAGAGATGGGTTCAAGTGTATAGGCTTTTTGTGGAGAGTAGTGCTGATAATGTGTATAGATAGAGGAGGGATGCAGTGTAAGGAAGTAAGATGTAGTGTACCTGACAAACCGGATTTTTAAGCAAGATCGTCAGATTTTCATTGTCTTCAGCGACACCTTTTCCTTTACCCTTGTCAGCTTCAGACGCTGAAGGCTTTGTCTTGGTCCGCTCCCCTGAAGGTTCGTTTATCAAGATCCCTTTAAGAGTTGTAGTCTTCTGAGAAGGCTTGACGATAAAGTAGTCATCATCATCATCATCGTCATCATCATCATTCTTTGAAGAAGAGGATGGTTCATCATCAGAGATGTCGATGGCTTCTTCATCTTCAGCTTCAGATTCAGATTCTTCAGCATCTTCTTCGAGTTGCTCCCCCTCAGATACAAAGGTAAGCTTCTCGGTTCCCTCAGGGTTTTCATCTATCTGAGGTCCAGCAGTTGTTTCTTCATTTGTCTTCTCCCCCTCTTCAGTAAGGGGAAGGTCTTCAGTCTTCTCCCCCTCGATAGATTCATCATGGGGAAGGTCTTCAGAGTTCTTCTCCCCCCTTCCTTATGATGAGTGGGGGAGGAATGCGATGACTCAGCAGATGGAGTTGGTTCCCTGTCTTCTTGGCCAGGGATCCCAATATAATTTTCAATCGTTGCTACTCTGTCTTCTAGGCCAGTAATAGCAGGAGTGATCTTGAAGAGTTCAGCATGATCCTCCGGAGTAAAATGCGAAGGTGCAGGGGCAGGGGCGATCATGTGATTCAGGATCTGCTGTACCATCGTCTTCACTGAACTTACGTCAGTCTTTACAGAACTCACGTCAGTCTTTACAGCAGACATATCTCCCTGAAGATTTCCAACCGATGTCTTCAGCGTTATGACCTCGTTGGACATGGATTGAACTGTTGTTTTGAGAGAGGTGTAGTCTGTGTAGATGTCAGCAAGAACTTTGGCAAAATCACCAAGAGTTCTATCAACCTTCTCCAAATCAGCTTTGGAGGCATTCTGTTCAACCACTATTGTCAGCTTTTTGAGATTCTCTCCAGCGTTTGTTATAGCTGAAGAGTTGTCTGAGAGAGTAGTGGTGAGACCTGTCAGCTTTGTATCCAGGTTCTTCAGAGATGCGTTGATGTCTCCCAAATTAGGACCTGTAACAGATAAGAACTTATGAACAGAGGAAAGCTCAGAAGTTTGGGGTTTAGTTACAGTGTATATGTTTTGGTGTACACCTGCAGGAGGGTCGACGAAGTCATCAAAACTTTTGTGACCTGAATAATGTTCCATGTCGTCAGCTAGAGTGCGTGTACGCATGGAAATTCCTGCAGGTCCTGCATCCATCATTCCTTGAAAGGGATCAGCTTTAGCTTCTGGAAGAATGACGGTTGCTCCAGCGATCGTGGTGAGAACTGGATTAGAGTCCAAGGGAGTAGAGAGAGAAGTGAAGGTTGGTTGGGTGCGGGGTTCAGCGTTGGATCCGCTGAGAATCACTTCTTCAGTCTGTAGAGAGACTGAAGGAGGTTGGGTCGATTCCAAGTTTATAACCTCAGCGTTTAGAGACGCTGAAGGTGGGATGGAAAGGGTGGCTTGTTCAGCTGTGGCAGAGCATACCACTGAACTTTCCATCAGCTCTTCAAGATGAGCTGAGGAGTCTTCAGCATGAGATTGCTGGGGTTGCTCATTGGTTTTCTTAGTTCTTTTGGAACCAAGTTGGGTAGAAGATTGTTTCCTTTTACGAGGAGTAGATTTTGTGGTTTGGGTATCAGCGAGGGGTATTGTCGCTGAAGTAGCCACAGAAATAGAAGAAGGAGGATTGAGAAGAGTTAAGAGAGTAGAGAGACGTACCTCGTTTGCCATTGTCTTGAAGTTGAGTACCTTAGGGCCAACCTGAGAGAGTTTCAGGTCTCCTACTTTTGGGTAGTTATCCTTCAGGCCAGTCTTGAAGTCGAGTACCTTAGGGCCAACCTGAGGAATGTTGGGTATGGAACCCATGATGGTCAATCAGCAGCAGAGTCTACTCTGAGCACAAGATCTTCGTAGATTATCGATACCCAGTCAACATGAAGACCTTTCAGCAATGCATAGCCCATTGCTTGCTGAGGTTGAGCGGCTTGATCAGAGGAGCCGGTCTTTGCAGTCATGCAGCTTATCAAGCGTGCGAAGATGAAGTTCATCTCGCTGGGCATTTTTGACTTCTTGATGAGGGTCAACTTCTTCTCAGGATTCTTGTCCCTCCCAGTTTCCCATACATAACCCATTGCATCAAAGAATGCAGTGATGGCTTCCCTATCAGCATGTTTCTTGCGGTCAGGGAGAGAAACAAAGGGTTTTTCTTTAGTGGCGATGGGAAGGCTCAGTGCTTTTCGGATAATGGCAGGGGTGATTTTTATGGTACCAAAATCAGTGTCAGAGAGGATGCAATCGATTTGCTTCGTGGGGTCTTTGGTCAATGTGAGCTGAGTGTGTCTGGCAGAATACCAGAACTGAGAAAGTAGTAGCTGATGTGCAGGAGGTGTTATGGTCAGGGTTGTAGATAGGCAACATGTTTTGAGGAAATTCACAGCATCATTCAGATGTGTGACTTGCTTTCGAGGAGGAAATTCGAAAAGCGCATAGAGGTTGTTTGTTTTTGTCCAATCCAGTTCCTCAAGTGTGAACTTGATCTGAGGACCCTTGATGATTTCCAGTTCCTCAGCAGCAGCAGTGTTCTCAGCGGTATGAATTGTAGATGCCATTTCTGTATTATCAGTTCAACCAAAGATTTAACAAATAAGAATAATCTTAATGTGGAAAGATTTTCCAATAAGATGGTTCGAATTTTGTCCATTTCATTCAGACAAAAATGTCTTAATGAAGATTAGGGTTTTCTTGTTTTTGAAAAAGAAATGCAAACCCAATAAAAAGTCTTGTTTTCCAGTTTCCTTTGAGGATTAGGATTCTGGAAAAACGTATGAAGAACAAGTTTAAGATGTTTGCGATTAAACTTGAAGAACAACCATGAAAGGTTGTGTTCATAAAACCATAAAAGAAATGATTTCATTTTTGAAAAAGGTTCTTTTGTTTGATCTTGTAAAAACAAAGAGAAGATCATAAACAAGTTAAAACAGTAGATAATATAAGAATATTAACCTTGTGTTCTTTGTAGAAGATGAACAGTTCTTTAGGAGAGAAAACTCGAATGTTCAAGATGCAACAGTATTCTTGAGAAAACTTGAGTAAGAAGTTGTTCGCGTAAAAGAAAAAATATAAACCCAAAGTGGTTTATATAGAGAGATTAGAGAGAGAGAAAATCTTGAGCGGGAAAAGATTTTCATCATGACACGGACACGTGTTTGCATTTGATTGGAAGGTAAATGAAACGTGCAAACGTGTGTCAGAAAAAGAACGTGCCAGGGCTTATCCGTTGCGATGACGTCACGAATGTCCTTTCATATTTTAGGATGTCTCTGAGGTTTTGAAAGCTCAGGGACACTTTTGAATACATGAAGCACTGAATAGAAATATCAGTGTTGGTTTTAGAAATTTCAAAGTATCGCTGATTAAGGAAGAGATATTCAGCGATGCAATTTGTCTTGAAATCTTGCATTTACATGCGATTGTCAGTGAGAGAAAAACATACCTTGATATCAGCGAATCAGTTATGTTCAGAGAGAGAATGATTGAATGGGCTATACAATTTGATTTTATCCTATCGCTGATCAAATGTGAACCGCTGGAGATTTTACTCTTCAAAGTTCAGCATTCCAAGCTCGCTGATGAGAAAGTTGAATCTTGTCTCATCAAGAGGTTTGGTGAACAGATCAGCTAACTGATAGTCAGTTGGGATAAAATGAAGTTCTATATCACCATTCATCACATGATCTCTGATAAAATGATACCTGATTTCGATGTGTTTTGTCTTTGAGTGTAGCACTTGATTGTTGGCTATAGCGATGGCACTTGTGCTGTCGCAATAGATTGGAATTTTCGAGAGCTGTAGGTCATAGTCCAGTAGTTGATTTCTCATCCACAAGACCTGAGAACAACAGCTTCCAGCGGCTACGAACTCAGCTTCAGCAGTTGAGGTGGACACTAAATTTTGCTTTTTACTTGTCCAACTCACCAGCTTTCCACCCAGGAGCTGACAGCCTCCTGTGGTGCTTTTCCTATCCAATTTGCAACCTGCAAAATCACTATGTGTATAGGCGATTAGATCAAACCCTGAGTCTTTGGGATACCAAAGACCTAGATTTGCAGTACCCTTAAGGTAACGAAAGATTCGCTTTACAACGATCATATGAGATTCCTTAGGTTCAGCTTGATATCATGCACACAAACAGGTTGCGTACATAATATCGGGTCGGCTAGCTGTAAGATACAAGAGAGAGCCGATAATCCCACGGTACAGCATGACATTAACAGGTATTCCAGAGGGATCCTTGTTTAGTGTCAGTGGTGGTGCCATAGGGGTTTTCACAGCTGAAAGTTCCTTGTTTAGTGTCAGTGGTGGTGCCATAGGGGTTTCCTTGGTCTTCAGCACATCTTTAACATACTTTCCCTGATTAATGAAAGTTCCTTTTTCATTTTGCTTTATCTGAAGACCAAGGAAATATGTTAGCTCACCCATCATGCTCATTTTATACTCTTCTTTCATTCTATCAGCGAAACGAGTACAAAGGTCAGGGCGAACCAAATACAATGTCATCAACATATATCTGAACAAGAATAATATGACCTTTTACTTTCCTGAAGAATAGAGTCTTATCGATTTTACCACGCTCAAATTTTTCAATATGGAGATAAGTAGATAGAGTGTCATACCATGCACGAGGAGCTTGTTTTAAGCCATAAAGTGCCTTATCCAGTTTATAAACATAACCTGGACGCTTAGGATCTGAGAATCCTGGAGGTTGTTCCACATAGACTTCTTCATTCAGCTTTCCATTTAGAAACGCTGACTTAACATCCATCCGATATACTTTGAAGTCTTTGTGTACAACTTATGCTAAGAATAGACGAATAGATTCTAGTCTTGCTACTGGAGCAAATGTTTCGTCGTAATCTATGCCTTCCTCTTGTCTATATCCATGAGCAACAAGTCGAGCCTTACTGCGGGTTACAGTTCCATGTTTGTCCAACTTGTTTCGATAGACCCATTTTGTGCCTATTACTGTCTTGTCAGTTGGTCTTCGAACAAGTTTCCAAACTTTGTTTCTTTCGAATTCAGTCAGCTCTTCTTGCATGGCGCTGACCCAGTTTGGATCTTTGAGGGCATCATCTATTTTCTTTGGTTCAATCAGAGAAATAAAGTTAACAAATAAACAAATATTACTTGCACGTTGTCGAGTCTGAACACCAGCGTTTGGATCACCAAGAATTTGATCAATTGGGTGATTTACAGTCCATCGCTGAGCAGGAGCATAAGTCGCTGACTCAAATTGAACTGGAGGAGCTGAAGATGAAGCTTCAGCAACTTCTGGAATATCAGCCAAGAGAGGAGTAGGTGCAGATGTCATTTCATTCACTGATTGCTGAGAAGTAGATGGAATGTCTGAGACATTTGGTTCAGAAGCAGGTATAGTGTTTAAAGGAACAGCTGAGACCCATGATGTTTCATCTTCACTATTCTGCATGTTTGGGATGATAGTAGGACTATCATCTTCAACTGTATGAGTATGAGGAGTGGGAATATCTTCTGAATCACCAAGATGAGAAAACATCCATTGATTCAGTTCTTCAGTATCAGCGGACGGTTTAGAATTCGTTGAACGGGATTCGTCAAAAGTGACGTGAATAGTTTCTTCAACAGATTGTCTTCTTCGATTGAAGACTCTGAAGGATTTGGAGATTGAAGAATATCCAAAGAAGATTCCATCATCAGCCTTAGGATCAAACTTTCCAAGGGCATCTCTGTTATTCAGTATGAAACACTGACACCCAAAGATGTGAAGAAAGCTAATTGAAGACTTTCTCCCATGAAAAAGTTCATAGGCTGTCTTATTGAATCTTTTAACTATCAGCGACCTGTTTTGCGTTACACAAGCAGTGTTGACAGCTTCTGCCCAAAACTGAGTAGGCATGTGAGAATCGTTGAGCATTGAACGTGCAGCTTCAATAATTGTTCTATTTCTTCTTTCAACAACTCCGTTTTGTTGCGGTGTTCTCACTGAAGAAAAGTTGTGAGAAATGCCCTTACTCTCAAAGAAGCAATCAAGAGAACTGTTTTTGAATTCAGTCCCATGATCACTCCTTATTGAGTGAACGGTCAAGTTGTTCAGGGTTTCCATCTTCCGAACAAAGGTGATGAGTTCTTCAGGGGTGTCACTCTTATAACGGAGAAACATAACCCATGTATATCGAGAGAATTCATCAACTATGACCAGTGTATATTTCTTTCCAGCGATGGATTGTTTGTTAACAGGGCCAAACAAATCCATATGGAGAAGTTGTAGAGGAGATGACACTGAGGAGACTTGCTTTGACTTAAAGCTTGCTTTGGTCTGCTTGCCTTTCTCACACGCTGAACATAAGGACTCTTTGGCGTATGAGTGATGAGGTAGACCAGTGACTAACTCTTTTGAAGAAAGAGTATTCAGTGTCTTGAAGTTTAGATGAGAGAGCCTCTTATGCCATAGTCAGTTGACATCAGATGAGGCTTTTGAGAAGAAACAGGAGTTCTCAGTGGTTGTTGAGTCCATGTTTATTACATAAAAATTTTCCAAACGATAACCGCTGAGAGCTATCTTCTCCTTTTTTCAGCGACAAAGTAGGATTCCTTAGTAAAGATTACTTTGTTGTCCTTGTCGCAAAGCTGACTGATGCTTAGAAGATTATGCTTCAGCCCTTCAACATAAGCGACTCTTCTGAAGGTTGTTGTACCATTAGAGAGTACACCAAACCCTCGGGTATGTCCTTGTCCATTTCCACCGAAAGTTATAGAGGGACCCTTCTCTTCCTTGTATTCAGCGAGCAGGCTTTTCTTTCCAATCATGTGACTAGAGCATCCGCTATCGAGATACCAGATACCCTTCTTAACCTGCATTACAAAGGAATATTAGTTTTTCTTGGGTACCCACTTAACCATGTGTACATGTTTTTCAGTGGAAGTGGTTGAAATGGAAGGTTCAGCAGTCTTCGCAGCAATTGAAGATTCAGCTTTGACAGTCTTCACTTTGGTTAATTTCTTAACCTCAGTGGTCTTCTTTGCCTTCGGGCAATGATCTTCACCTAAGCTAATTTTTCAGCTTTGGTGGCTGTTGGGCACTTATTAACAATATGATTTGTAAGTCCACAATGATAACATTTCCTATAACCAAAAGTAGTTCTAGGACCTTTTTCATGCTGAGCCATATTTTTAAAATTGGAAGGACCAGCATCAAGTACACCCTTGCTATTGGAAATAGGAGGAACTATCAGTTCTTCAGATTTCTTACCAGTAACATCCACTCTGATTCTAGGAGTAGATCGCTGAATATATCCACGCTGAACATATCCAGTGTTCTTGTTCCCTGAACCAGATGGATGAATCGCTGAAGATGTAGAAACATTCAGCTTAGGTATAAAGATACCCTTCTGAGCATTTTGATTAAAAGCAATTCCTTTACCTTAGTTTTTAAAGACTGAGGTAGGTTTTGGATAAATAACTTTTTCTTTACCTTTAGAAGTTAAGGTAGAGATTTCCTCAGGGATAGGCGGTTTAGAAGAGGAATACTGAGAGGATGAAGTATCAGTGACTGAGGATACTAAAGTTCCAAATAAGAGCATGGAACGATCAGTGGTTGGTTCTAGAGTATCACCTTTGTAACCAAGACCACGTTTATCACTCAGGGGAATCTGAGACTTAATTATCTCAGTGATCTTTGTTGAGGAATTATACCATCCATCAACAGTAGCTTTTCAGCTTTTAATGCAGTGATAGCTTCTTCGCGCTCGATTTTGACTAGCTGATTTAGGTGCACTTGATCTTTAAAATCTTCTTCAATTTTAGAAAGATTTTCTATTTGAAGGTGACAGTTTTTAAGCTGTTCAGCGAGATCAAGGTTTTGATTTTCAACTACAGTTTTGCCATTCATGGCTTCATATAAAATTCTAGTCAAGAGATCGATCTTTCGAAGACTATCAGCTTCCTCAATATTTGCAATATTGGTAAAGAAGGAAGGTGATACCTGAGTAGCAGAGGTTGAAGTGGATGGAATGTCAGAATTTTCTTCCTCATCTTCAAGTTTGGCCATAAGACAAAGATTGGCTTCATCGTCTTCAGAGTCAGATGATGATTGTTCTTCATCAGAGGCAGCCCAATCATAGTCATCCATTAGGCCTTTGCCTTTCTTCTTAAAGCTTTTTAGCTTCGCATACCTTTCTTTCAGCTTGGCGTATTTGTCATCTCTATTCCTGGGAATAAAGTTTTTCTTGGGAAAAGCTGAGGGTCTAGAGACTTTCTTTGACCTGCACTCGTTTGCGAAATGTCCTATCTTTACACAGTTAAAACAAGTAGCAGTAGCCTTATCAACAGGAGCTGATGATCTTGGCTTGTCAGTAATGGAAAGAGGTTTATTCTTTCTGAACATTTTCTTTTTGGCGAATCTCCTGAACTTTTTAGTGAGGAGAGCCAAAGATTCATCAAGATCTGAAGAGTCAGAATCTGATGACCTTTCAGAGTTACTCTCCAACTCAGTGATAGTGACCGAGGGTCGCTGAGTGGAAAGTTCCTCTGAGATTAAAGCAACAGGGGTGCTTTTGGAATCTTTTACAAGATTCTTCTTAAGATGACTCGATTGCTCATGATTCAGCATCGTGCCATATAAGGTAGAAAGGTTCATCGATTTGAGATCTTTTGACAGCTTGAGACACATTGAATAGTTGTCCCAGCTTTCAGGTAAACATTCTAAAAACTTTGTCAGCACTTCAAAGTTAGAATATTCCTTACCAACAGTTTTTAGATCTATTATTAAACAGTTAAAATGTTGGTGTACTTCAGAGAGAGATTCTTTCTTACCACAAATGAAGCTTTCATACTGTCTTACCAGGTTGATCTTTCGAGAATGCTGGACTTTAGAAGTACCTTTATACTGAACACAGATTGTGTCCCACATAGCTTTTGAAGTTTTCAGGTTCATGACGAAATGGTAGACTTCGTCAGGAAGAGCCATGGAGAGTATGGATCTGGCTTTGGTGTCGATAGCCACTTTCTTCTTATCTTCATCAGTCCACATATGAATTTCCTTACGAATCAGCCTTTCTGGAATAGCAAGTCTATTCTCAGCGGCTGGAACTGCAGCATCAATTCTTACAGGAATATATGGGTCGTTTTCAAGATAATAAGGCATAGTAGGGTCTACACCTTCTAAGAAGAGAATCATCCCAATTTTTCATAGATTAAAATTATCTCTGGAGAATCTAGGGGGTTTTGCAAGAGAACCATTGTCAATATAGTTTGTGTTTGTGTTGGTAGCCATTTTAAGAAATAGTTAGGAAGAGAAATCTTAGTATAGATCAGATCTTGTTTATGATATTAAACAAATCTTCTCTGATACCACTTGTTGGTCCCGAAGGGCTATACAAGTTTGTAGAAAGGGGTGGTTGAATACGAACACACATATTTTACTTTTCTAAATTGTTTATTGATAAATCATTAACAATTTACAGCTTGTTGCGGAACAATATTAAGGATAAATCCTAATCTAAACAAGTTGGAACACTAAGTTTTCTTGCACTAAGAAAGAGAAGGAAATTACTAATAATAACCTATCTCAAGATATAAGAAGATCACTCGACCAGAGTTTACGAGTGACTCGTCCAGAGTTTTCGAGTACTTCAAAATGAAGTGAGGTCTTCTTCTTATATACTGCATGCATTTAATGCATGGCAGTTTATACTTTACACGTGGCAGCAGCTGATTGGTTGTAGGATCTGACTTGAGTAGACAACCTTAGTAGCCGCATGGTGAACAGTGTAGTATCAGAGTAGTTGTACGATTTCAGACAATAAGGAGGTTCTTTTCTGACATATCGTACGTGTTAATGCATATTATGTTGTAATCAATGCCTTATTTATTTAAGCATGTAGCTAGTTAATAGTTTGACTTTGACTTTGTGTCTTGGGTATAAATACCCTTAGAACTACTTGTTTTAGAACCTTTTGCCTAATTGAGAGTAATCAGAGTTCTTATTTCTCTCTGTGTGAAATACTTTCTGTCTTTGATTGATCCATACTTTATCAATTGGTATCAGAGCAGGATCTTAGATTCAGAGAGTGTTTCTGTGATCATATACAATTTTTTGTGAAGATTATCAAGAAAATTTGATCGATTTCTTAAATTTTTTTCAAGAAATCTCGTTTTCTTGAGATTTTTTCAAAAATTCTTTGTTTGTGATCGAATTGCTTCAAGTTTGTGCTCAGTAGATTCGTCATCTGTTTTGGAACATCGTTAAAGAAGGATTCGAAGGCTGATTTCAAGATTTGAGGCTTCAATTTCGAGATTTTGTCAGATTTTGGGTTTTTGGTTCGAAGTTACTGTTCGATCGGCATTTTGTAGATTCAATGGTTTTCAGAGGTTTTTGTTCAGCGATAAAGTGTTCAGACATCGATTTCGAGCATCTCTGTGAAGGATTTTTCAGAGTTCCTAGCCTTTTCAGTGATTTTTGGTCGTATATTGGAAAATCTCGCAAGATTCGAAAATTTCGCAAGTTCTTCGTGAAACTCGCAAGTTCTTCACAAAGTACGCAAGTTTCTTCTACTTTGAAGGTTTTCGAGTGTTAAGTGGGTTTCTCGCAACCCTCAGTTACGAAATTCAGTTGCGAAATTTGGGTTTCTCGCAACCATCAGTTACGAAATTCAGATTTCTCGCTTCGTTCATTCGCGAACTTCAGAGATCATTTTTTCGTCATTGTTCTAACACCTGAAATTCACAACTATTCATTGCGAATTTCGTTTTTCTCGCAACCATCTTTTACGAACTTTACGTTTTTCGCCTCTGATCTCTGCGAATTTCGCTGTTTATCGCAATTGTGCATTGCGAACTTTGACACTTAGTAAAAAAAATTACTGTTCATCTGACTCGACTTTCTGCTATTTTCTGTGTTTTTTTTCGAACCTGTCTTTTTCTACCCAAAACATACTGTTTACCATGGCTAATCAAGATATGTTGTTCAAAAACGACATCATGATGACTTTGGGCTCGAATACTCGACCACCGGTGCTTCTTAATGAACGTGAGTTTTCACAATGGCGTGATCGTTTTATCAATTTCATCGAATCCCAAAGCAACGACGCTAACATAATGAAGTCCCTAATTGAAGGACCATTTGTCAAGCCATATATCGAGGTCCCGACGACTGCCACGACTCCGGCTACTCGTGAACTGAAAAATCCAGACGATTATACTCCGGAGGAAATTTGTCGACTTCAAGGAGATAAAGATGCTAAGTCGTATTTGATTCTTTCTCTACCTAACTACATCTACAATAGGATTGATTGTTACCGGAACAACTTCACGTTGATGTGGGCTCAGTTAGAGAAAATTATGTTGGGTTCAGCGGTTTCTACCCAGTTACGCCAGACTCGATACATGAACAACTTTGAGGGATTCAAAGGAATGGAGAATGAGTCATTGAAGAGCGTTTTTGACAGATTTTGGGGAGTCATTAATGATCTGTACAAGATCAAGGTTGTTAAGACTGAGTTGGAAGTAAATTTGAAGTTTCTGAATTCACTCCAGTCTGAATGGAGCAAGACTTGTCACAGGCTGAGGAACGATGTTGGTATATCCACAATGCAGATTCAGGAATTATATGAGTTGCTTATGGTTGATGAGGATTTGGTAAAGGCTAAGAAGGATAAGATGCATAGAAAGGCCAAGGATAAGAATGAGGATCCGATTGCTTTATTAGCAAAACAACTTGCAGAAAAGGCATTGTTAGAGAATGCGTTTGATGGTAATGTTGAAGATGACGGAGAGGAACTTGAGAAAGCAATGATATTGTTGACCCAACACTTTCAGAAGAAGTACCGGTCGGGCAACAATAATCTCCGTTTCACATCGGGTTCAAGGAAAGTGCCTAGTGAGACTTCTACGTATGTGCCGAAAGTTGATTCTCCAAAGAAGTATGAGACAAAGAAGGATGATGAGAAGAAGGCGGTTATCACATGCTTCAAATGCGGAAAGGTGGGACACATGGCGAAAGATTGCCGGGTGAAGGTTGTCCGAGATTCTTCTTATTACAAGAAGAAGTTAGAGCTTGCGGGGAAAAAGGAGAATGGGAATATCCTTCTCGTAGAAGAAGAATACTTCCTTGACTACTCGGATGACGAGTCCACCAACGAGGAAACCGCCGACATGTGCTTTATAGGAGACGACGGAAGTGATGAGGAGAAGGAGGATGAGGAGAGCACATCTGACGAATCTGAGGTACCTTCTAAATTTGATTATGACTTTCTGATTTCACAAATGAATAATGTCGTCACTGCTATCCGAACTCTTAGAACGAAAAGACTATCTGAAAAGGCAATTATTCATGATCAATCAAAATTAATTAAAACGCTTAAAATTAATATTGAAGATGAGAAAATAATTTTGATTAACATGAATAATTTGTTTAATAAGAAAATAGAAGAATTAGAAAACATTATAAAAATGAACGATGAATCTTTGAGACTTATGACCGAACAAAAAGATAATTTTTCGGATAAAATTTCTGAACTTGAAGAAAAACTTTATATTCGAGGTCAAACAGAGCAAACGGTTTATCTTAATAAACCAAGGTGTTATACATCCATAAAAGAAAAATGGGGTTTAGGTTTTGAAAATCCACATGTTCTAGATGACGCCAAGGAAAAAGTTCCAACGCTTTATGAATTTGATTTCTTACATCTAGGAAGATATGCCCCTCAATTTAAGATAAATTGGACAAATGAAGAAGAAGTTTCAAAATTAGAAAAGGAGAAAATGGCTCAAACGACCAAAATGCAACTTCCTTTTGTGTACACTAGAGAAAACGCGAAATACACTTCTACATCCAAAGGATCTAACAAATATTTCTTATCCAATGATTACTTTGATGTTTATGCTAAAAATGCTAAATCTGAGGATAAACCCGAAGTATTGCAAGATACTAAAAGGTATATCCCTCCTTTAGTATTAGAGACCAAAATTGTGAGTCTTGAGAAGAAAATCGCGGATTTGGAATCTAAGTTAGAAAATTTGGAAAATAAAGATGTTAAAAACGATGACGATTTTATTAATAGTAGTGTACAAGAGGATTTTGAAAACGCAAAAACTGAAGATTGTAAAAGTCAAGAATCTCCTTCTTCTAATTTTAAAACTCATTTAGAATCCGATTTTTCTGAAAATGAAAAAGATGATAACTCTGGGGAATGTATTGAAGAACCGGTTTCTGTGTTTGATTTTATTAATAATACATTTTCTTCAAAATCGGAAATTAAATCGGAAATTTTAGACGATTCTTTTACGATTAATTCTAAAATTAAAAAAACCAAACGTCGTAAAAGAAGGCGGTCAAAGAAGAAGTCAAAGACTCAAGTTCCTAATTCTGAAAATAATTCTGATTCTTCTACTTCTTCTTTTTCAGATAGGCCTTTGAGTAAGAAAGGAAAGCATGTGTGGATTCCAAAACGCATACCCACGGACTCAGCAACTTCTTCTAGTAGTGACATTGATTTTGACGTTTGTGAACCGAATTCATTTGCTTGTTCGAATAAAGATTGTAATAGTCTTTTTAGATATTCAATAAAGCAAATGATTCCTATTGCAAATGTTGGTTGGTGTTGCTCGGAGTGTTGTCACTCTAATGGTATTTGTTCTGAAAACGACATTAATTTTAAAATGAAAGATTTTCCTAATACCGATGCCTATTATAATTTTAACAAAGGTAACAAAAAGAAGAGGACTAACAAGAAGGGATCCAAATCTATATGGGTACCTAAATCTGTTTAATGTGCTAACTTGCAGCCTAGTCGTTTGTGGTATCTGGATTCTGGATGCACCAAACACATGACTGGCAATAGATATTTGTTAACTAACTTTAAGGAAAAGGCATGCGGTAGAGTAAAGTTCGGCAACTGTGAAACTTCATCAATTCTTGGATACGGAGATGTCGTACAAGGGAAAGTACAACCTTTTTAGCATTGGTCAATTATGCGACAAGGATTTAGAGGTAAGTTTCAAGACCAAGCGGGTGGCTGTAAAGAACGACGATGGCAAGGAACTTCTCGTTGGAAAGAGGAGATCGAATTTGTACACCATAGATCTCTCATCGGTGAATTCTCCATCCGATGTCTGTCTTTTATCGAAAGCCTCAATTTATCAGAGTTGGCTTTGGCACCGACGACTGGCTCATCTCAACTTCAGATATATGGATAGATTAGCAAAAGGCAATATGGTACGAGGTCTTCCGTCCTTAAAATACCTAAAGGACCACTTATGCCAAGACTGTGAGAAAGGAAAGATGAAGAAAGCTTCCCACAAACCTAATCCCGACTTCTGCACCAAAGACATTCTTGATATTGTACATGTGGATTTGTGTGGACCGATGAAGACTAGGAGCATTGGGAAGAAACGCTATGTGTTGGTGGTGGTTGATGACTATTCCAGATATACGTGGATCAAATTTCTGAAATCAAAAGATGAAACCCCGACTATTCTCATCACTCTCATCAAGACGATTCATACCAATAAGCAGAAACCGGTTAAGACTGTCCGATCAGATAACGGAACTGAGTTCAAGAACAGTATTCTACAAGCGTTTTATGAAGAAAACGGAATTACTCAGCAATTCTCTGCTGCGAGAACTCCTCAGCAAAATGGAATCGTGGAGAGAAGAAATAGAACACTTGTAGAATCGGCCAGAACGATGCTTGCTTATTCGGGACTTCCTCTTTCTCACTGGGCTGAAGCGGTTTCCACAGCTTGTCATACACAGAACCGGTCAATCATTCATAGGCGCTTCAATAAGACACCATACGAGATCATGAATGGGATAAAGCCGAACGTGAAATATTTTAGGGCTTTTGGTTGCAAGTGTTATGTTTTGAACGACCGGGACAATCTCAACAAGTTTAGTCCAAAGGCTGATGAGGGAATTTTTCTGGGATATTCTTCTAATTATGCGGCATACCGTGTGTTCCTGTCTACTCCAAAAAACGTGATCGAGAGCGTTAACGTCAAATTCGACGAATCTGAAGCAATGGTTTCCGGTCAAACAGGACCAGAACCAGATCTTACAGGGATTTTAGCTTCTCAACAAATTCATTCAGAACTTGTTCCTCAAATGCCAAATCATGATCAAATCTCTAATTCTAATAATCTCTATGATCTTGATTTATTATTTGAAAATTTCTATGATGATGTGCCTACATCTAACACGAATGTTGTTTCTAATCTGTCAAACCAGGAAAATGTGAACACATCAAATTCTACTTCCGCTGCAACTCACACAAATGATGATGTTCTTCCTATTTCTCCTGAACAAGAGGCACTTAATTCTGAGGCAGAAGTTGTGGTAACTGTTTCACCAAAAGGAGTATCTGAGTTTAAAGAACCGGTGACAAACGAAGACATTCCGTCACCACCGATTTATGAAGAAGAAGTTGAGGTTGCTCAACCATCAGTCGAGGTTTCAGATTCGGACAGTGTAGTTGAACTATCTCCTCCGATACCTGAAGTAGTTCATATTTCTTCTTCCGAAGGCGATTTACTGGATCCTCCACCTCAGATTTTAGAAATATTCAAGAAACTGTTGATCCTCTCCCACACACCGCCAAATGGACGAAAGCGCATCCGATTCATCAGATTATCGGGGATCCATCAGCTAATGTATCTACTCGATCCAAGTCCGCGACTCCAAACGAATGTCTTTTTGCATGCTTTCTGAGCAACATTGAACCATCTACAGTTTCAGAAGCACTAAAGGATCCGGATTGGATAATCGAAATGCAAGGTGTGGAGACTAGTGCCCAAACCGAAAGGAAAGAGCATCATAGGCACTAAATGGATATTCAAGAACAAAAAGGATAAAGACGGTATCGTTGTTCGGAACAAGGCTCGA
Organism: Saussurea involucrata; assembly: GCA_033807775.1. Lineage (NCBI taxonomy): Eukaryota > Viridiplantae > Streptophyta > Magnoliopsida > Asterales > Asteraceae > Saussurea > Saussurea involucrata. The sequence continues at coordinate 56,732,983 of CM066323.1, forward strand.
CTAGTGGCAAAAGGATACCGACAACAAGAAGGGATTGATTACGATGAGACATACGCGCCAGTGGCTCGATTAGAAGCCATTTGGATGTTTCTTGCCTTCGCAGCCTATCGGAACTTCACGGTTTATCAGATGGATGTCAAAACCGCGTTTCTTTATGGAGCACTCAAGGAATAGGTCTACGTGTCTCAACCTGAGCGGTTTGTCGATCCGAACAAGTCTGAATATGTCTATGTTTTAGACAAGGCTTTATATGGTTTGAAACAGGCACCACGGGCGTGGTATGACGAGTTGTCAACATTCTTGCTGACAAACGGGTTTTGCAAGGGAGCAATTGATACTACTTTGTTTATTTTTCGCAAAGATCTTGATATTTGTTTAGTACAGATTTATGTAGATGATATCATATTTGGTGCTACTAATAAATCTTTATCTAATTGGTTTTCAGATCTAATGGCCTCTAGATTTAAAATGAGCATGATGGGATAAATCAATTTCTTCCTCGGATTACAAGTGAAACAGCTTCCTGATGGGATCTTCATCAATCAGTCCAAATACGTCTTTGATATCCTGAAGAAATTTAAGATGGACAAGTGTTCTACAATGAGAACACCAATGGCACATGGTTCAAAGATTGGCTTAGATTCAAACGGGAAAGCTGTTGATGTTCGTACATATAGAGGGATGATCGGATCACTGATGTATCTTACTGCTAGTAGGCCAGACATAATGTTTGCTACATGTCTGTGTGCTCGATTTCAGGCCAAACCAAAGGAATCTCATAAGGCGGCAGTAACTAGGATTTTTAGATACTTAAAAGGAACTCCATACTTAGGCTTATGGTACCCTAAAAGTTCTGACTATCAACTTACTGCTTATTCTGATGCAGATTATGGTGGCAGTCAACTGGACCGGAAGAGCACTTCAGGACATATCCAGTTTCTAGGAGATCGGCTTATCAGCTGGGCTTCAAAGAAGCAAAACTGCGTATCTATCTCAACGGCCGAAGCGGAGTATGTTGCCGCGGCTAGTTGCTGTTCTCAAGTCTTATGGATGAAGACGCAGTTACAGGATTACGGCTTGCTATACAAGACCATTCCCATATATTGTGATAGCAAGTCCGCGATCGCCATCTCAGTCAACCCGGTCCAGCACACGAAGACGAAGCACATTGACATGAGATACCACTTCATAAAGAATCACGTGGAGAAAGGTACAATTGAATTATATTTCGTACCTACTGATTACCAACTTGCCGATATTTTCACCAAAGCTTTGGATGAAAAGAGATTTATTTTTCTATTATCAAAGATCGGTATGTTGAATTTGAAAGTTTGAACCTTTACAAATTTAATTCAATGACGTGAAAATATTTCTATTTTCATTTCAGTGAATAAATTGTTTGTCAAGGATTTTCTTTCAAGTAGTCTTGTGATATTTTGAGTTATATTTGTTTCATTTTTCGCTTCTAAGATAAATCGAAAGGTCAGTGACACATGCTTGAAATTTTTATAAAAGCGCGAATTAGTGTAAATCTAGACTTATATAGAATACGATGCTCACAAAGCCTATGTGTTTGATTGATGAATGGAAATGAAAATATAAGCGAAGCACAAAGTTTTTTGAACCAAGCGAATGAGATGCAAATAAAAAAAATCATTTGGTTTGATAGTCTGTACCTGTGGCCTATCTGGTTTGGGAAATTAAGTCCCAAGGGGTACTTGTTACCTAGCCCCTAAGATCAACTGATCTGGGATTGGCTGACCCAAATTCTGCTATAGAACCAGGTAGAAAGCCATGTTCTACTGGTACAGATGGGATTTAGGTATATCGATGTAGCCTTTCTGGTTCGGGAGAGTAAGTCCCAAGGGGTGCTCGTCACCTAGCCCCTAAGGCCAACTGGTCTGGGATCGGCTGACCCAAATTCTGCTATAGGACCAGTTAGAAAGTTACGTTTACGGTATATCTAGGTCTTAATAAACCTTGTGATAAAAAGATGCCAAAGTGCACAAAATAAAAGATGCCAATGAGCACACATCTCTTTAAGCTTTGGGAAAATTATAATGTCGTGATAAACTTATAAATTTATGAAAATTCAGATTTCAGATATATAGTGTGAGTATGAGCAAAGTATTCTTTTAGGTCTATGAGATGCATTTACTTGCTGCTAATCTTATTTCACATGCTAACGCATCAAATAGATTTTCTAAGGGGTCTGAAAGTGAACATGTATTAACTTGGTATGCAAGCATGACTTGATTTTAAATCTGGAAGCATGCATTTGATTTCATTTGTGTTGGAAAACATGATTAATTTCACGGAGTTGAATTCTATTTGTTAGGTGTTCAAACAAAAAAAAAATTAATCAGTAGATATGTTATATAAATCATTGTATTTCTTTGATCATGTTTGATTCTTTTACGTGATGTATTTATTTGTCATGTGTGGAGTCTGTGTTTTATTCAAGGGGGAGAATTGTAAAAGATCAAAGCTGATTTTGAGGGGGAGAGACTTCATGGTGTCTTATCTGAATGAAGAAGTTCTTAGATTCATATTTTGAGGGGGAGAAAATTCAGATATCTGATTAATAGCTGACTGTACTTCAATTCAGAATACTTGTTCAGGTATGAATCCCTGAGGATTTCCAAATGCTATTTTAAAAGGCACATTTTTTAATGCATCTGTGTAGGGGGGGAGAGAGAGAGAGAAATTTTATTTTTATACAAAATGCTCTTTGTCTTTGAAAAAGTTCTAAAATCAAATATATTACTAATTTTTGAAATATTGAAAATTTATAAATTTTCTTTAATTAAGAAAATTTATATTATTTGAAAATTTCAAAAATTATAAATATAATTGTATTTTTGATTTTTTTTAAAAACATTTTGTATTTTGTTTAAAAAAAATAAAAAAAAATTTGTTTTTAAATGAAAGAAGGGTTTTAAAAGGACTTTTGACCAATTTTGACTTCATATTCCCGGTTTCTCTCTATGAGCACTGTTCACGCTCATTTTTTTTTTGCGATTTCTTCATTGTCGATTCTGAGTTCTTCATATCGGTTGAATCTGTGTTGTTTCTTCAATCAGGTATGTATCTAAACCTTAATCGCACGTGACATATCTTGAATTGGGTTTAAATTTTTGTTCAATTTCTGATTTGATATTGATTTTAGCCGATTTTAGGTCTGTTCGTATTTCTGTTCTTAGCCTAGGTTAAAATGTTCAAATTAGTTGGTCATATATGTGTATTAGTGTTCGTTTTCGTAAATAATCATGTTTAGTATAGATTTCGTCCTGATTAGCTGTGTATTTTTTGGTTTATTTTGATTTTCAAAGTCTGTTTTTCGTAAGTAGCATTCTGCGAACTTTAAATTTCGCAATTGCCTATTGTGTATACTGAGATTTTCGCAATTGTTTGTTGCACAATTTGTCTTTTTCGCAACCTTAGTCTACGAAATTCATTTCAAGTTTTTCTAAGTATTGAATCTCGTAGCTGTTGCTTGTGAAGTTCTTTGATTCTCGTATTAGTTGATTGTGAAGTAACAATGGCTTGCGAACTTCTCAAATCTCGCAATTGAGGCTTGCGAATTTCCATACTTAGGAATTTTTTTTGTTTTATCCGTGTTTTACTAACTTTCCTTGTTTTAAATGTTCACTATTCAGAGGATTTCAATGGCTTATGATGATGAGCAAGAGCATGATCAAGAGGATCAGGGAGGAGAGCATGACCCATCTCAGCAGATATCAAGGGAGAGACCTCTTCCTTCTCAGATATCTTCTGGAGCTGATCTTTCTGCAAGACGAAGCACTCCAAACGATGTATTTCCTCGTGATGGTTTCATTGACTATCAACCAAACAACCACTATGTCGATTTTGATAGGATAAATCTAAATCCTATCATTAAATCTATTCTTCGTGGCCATCCTTTATTCTATGCTTTTTCAGCCAGATGTGATGTTCCAGAAGTCTATGTTCAACAAGCCTGGAATTCTATCACGAAGATTGTTCATGCTTCGCCTCCTAGATTTCGTCTAGAGATTGATCAGTATACTACTTTCCTGGATTATGCTCGTCTACGTCTGATTCTTCAACTACCAGAGGCAAACTCAAGAGCAGGAATGACTGGGTTTCAGGAATTTTCATCTGTGGATGAAGTCCTTGCAGGGATTAGGGCTTTGGGGTATGCTGGTCCTCTACAGATGGTGAGTCAGTTCAAGAAGAACAAGCTTCCGCCTCCTTGGTATACGTTGTTTTCTGTGATCATCAGGTGTCTGGCGGCCAAATCTTTTGGTACTGACAATGCTAGTATGCATTTTCTTCGACTATTTCATGTTGTTGTCTATGATCTAAACGTAGATTATGCCATAATCGTCTGGACCGAGCTCAACGAGATTGTACTTTCCAAGGAAATGAATAAGACCCGGAATTACTTGCCATATATCAGGTTTCTATCCTTGATCGTTTGGAGCATGCTCAGAAGCAACAGAGACATTCCTCGAAGGAATCACTGGCCTTCTATGATAGATTATGCGATGATCTTTATTCACAAGCAAAGGATGAATTTTCAAGATTATATGCCTATTCCTCCTGTACTTATTCAGAGATACGCAGATCCGGATAATGATGCTGTTGCTTCGTACTGTGAAGAGCACGGAATTGTGATTCCACCCCGTGGTGATCAGGAAGGGAATGTAGTAGCCGAACAAGGGCATCCAGCTGAAGAAGCACTTGCTGAATCCAGTAGCTCCGAGTCAGACCATGCAGATGATGGTGATAATGATGATAGTGATAATGATGACGGTGATGATGATGAAGATCATAGAGGGAATGATATGGATTTTGGAGAATCTTCTTTCAGAGAACCTATTATAGAAGAGCCTTCTGTGACTCATACTTCTGAGACTTCAGAGACGATTCCCATAGATCCTCATGTTGGTCATTTAGAGGTGGATGAGCTTGATATTCGGGCAGCTCAGGAAACGGGTATTGCTTCTGCTCAGGTTACTACTTCAGTGGTTTTACCAAGGGTTGATATACAGCAAGTGATTGATTCTATCGAAGGTACTGATATGATGTCTGGGGCAGATATTGTTAGACAGATGGAAGAACGTGTGGAAAAGGATAAGCAAGAGCAGTTAGCTAAGGCAAGAGCCTTTTTGAAAGGAAAAAGGTAAGTTGTCTGAGACTCCGAACATTCCAGTTGTGCCTCCTTTCAGACGTCCGACAGGGGTTGTTATTCGTGAATCATCTGATCAGCCGTCGGTTCGTCCTGTTATTCGTACTTCACCTCCAGTCATTCAACCTCCGCCTTCTATGATAGTTAGTCCTTCTCTAAGAGATCAGTCGGTTTCTCAAGGCACTCAGGGTATGATTCTTGAAGACTCTTCTCTTACAAAGCTTTCAGATGAGTTCTATGCCAGATTATTATCTATTTCTCCGCAAGAGCAATAGGATTTAGATCTTATACCTCTGTTGAGGAATTTTCAACCACATCCGACTCCGCCTCCGCCTCCGCATCCTTCAGAAGCAAGCATTTCTCATCTTGAAGCTCGAGTTGATTCTCTTTCTAATGAATTTCATACTTTCACGACCAATATTCAGAACAGTCTTACTAGCATCCAACAAGGATTATCTTTGATCACAGAAGCGTTATCGACTTTATCCGATCGTGTAGCTAGACATGAAGAAACCTGTCAGACTGCGGCTACTTCGTCTCTCAAGAGACGACATGACCAAGATGATCCGGTTCATCAAGGCCATGAGGGGGAGAATTCTAAGAGACGAAGAGTTGAGGAAGTCATTCAGACCGAAAGAGCTGAAACTGCTGATCAAGTCACAGTTATGGTAGAAAGATCAGAGGCAGATAGAGCTGATTTGATAGTCTTTCGGTAAAGACACAGTGATGATTGAGAGTCATGAAGAAGTAAGAGATGAAGAGGTTATTTCTATAGTTGGAGATGTGATTGATTTGGTTATTGAATCAGTGATGGATTCTATTGATGAAGATGAAGTTGAAAGGTTGAAAGAAGCGCATCCAGAATTGATACTAGAAGAGCTACTTGACGAAGTTGATCTCTCGGCTATGGCGTCAGAGATAAACCATGAAGAGCCTGAGAACGTCAACAACCTTCAGCTTGTCGTATATGTGAATCCAAATTCTGCACCGTTATTCATGGAAGTTCCAGAATCTTATAATGTGCATGAGTCTGAAGCTTATGAAGACATGAGAAACTACTTCGCCAACTTCATAGAGATTGAGTCTGAAGCTTATATTAGGTTTATTCCTTAATCTTGTTCCGCAACAAACTGTAAATTGTTTGATATATATCAATACACAATTTAGAAAGATATAAATCGTGTGTTTGTATTCAACCCCCCTTCTAGAAACTTGTATAACCCCTTTGGGACCAACAAGTGGTATCAGAGCAATTTGTTTAATCTAATAAACAAGATCTTGCTTATACTAATTCTTTTCTCTTCCTTGCTATTTTCTCAATATGGCAAACTCCACAAATACAAACTATATCGATAATGGCTCTCTTGCAAAACCCCCTAGATTTTCCAAAGATAACTTCAATCTCTGGAAAAATAGGATGATGCTCTTCTTGGAAGGTGTAGATCCTACTATACCTTACGCCATTGAAAATGGACCATATGTCCCTTTCATGTTAGACCCTGCTATTCCAGGCACTGCTACTAGAGCTGACATCCCTGAAAGAATCATTCCCAGGGAAGTTAGCACATGGACTGATGAAGATAAGAAGAAGGTGGCCATCGATATTAAGGCCAGATCTATCATCTCTATGGCTCTACCTGATGAAGTCTACCACTCCATCATGAACCTGAAAAGTTCTAAAGCCATGTGGGACACAATATGTGTTCAATATGAAGGTACATCTGAAGTCCAGGATTCAAGAAAGATCAACCTGGTAAGACAGTACGAAAGCTTCATTTGTGGTAAGAATGAAACTCTCTCTGAAGTTCACCAACGCTTTAACTGTTTAATCATTGACTTAAAGACTGTTGGTAAGAAATATTCTAACTTTGAGATCCTGATAAAGTTTCTGGAAAGTCTTCCTGAAAGCTGGGACATTTATTCAATGTGTCTTAAGCTCTCAAAGGATCTAAAATCAATGACCCTTTCTATCTTATTTGGCACTATGCTCAATCATGAGCGGTCGTGTCATCTTAAGAAGAATCTTGTAAAAGATTCCAAAAGCACACATGTTGCTTTACTCTCAGAGTTAATGCCCACTCAACGCTCTACTGTTACTATCACTGAGTTGGAATCTAACTCTGATGAATCATCAGAAGCTGATCCTTCAGAAATTGATGAGTCACTGGCACTCCTGACTAATACATTCAAGAGATTCGCCAGAAAGAGTAACTTCAGAAGAAATAAACCTCTCTCACTCACTGACAAGCCAAAATCTTCAACCCTTGTTGATAAGGCAACTGCTACCTGCTTTAACTGTGAAAAAGTAGGACACTTTGCTAGTGAATGCAGGTCAAAGAAAGTCTTCAAACCCTCACCTTCTTCATACAAGAAATCCTCTAACCCCAGGGCTAGAGATGACAAATACAAGAAGCTGAAAGAAAAATATATAAAGCTGAAAAGCTTTAAAAAGAAAGGCAAAGGCATGATCGCTGAAGATCATGACTGGGCTGCATCTGACGAAAAATCATATGACTCTGAAGATGATGATGAGGCCAATCTCTGTCTTATGGCTCAAATAGAAGAAGAGGAAGAACAAGCTGAAATTCCCTCTACTTCTACCTCCACCTCTCAAGTATCAAACTCTCTCACCGATACTTATACTTCAGCCCTCAGTGACAGCGAAAGACGTCGGACCGTCGATCTTTTGACTATTGATTTATATGATGCCATGAATGGAAAGACCAAAGCTGAAAAACTAAATATTGATCTTGTTGAACAGCTTAAGAATTGTGGTCTTGGTTACAAAGCTGAGACTGAAGAACCAACCACTGATCGTTCCATGCTTAAGTTTAGAATGTTCGTGTCCTCTATCCCTGACACCTCTTCGTCTCAGTGTTCTTCTTCAAATACTCCTATTCCTGAGGAAAAACCTGCCTTGACATCTAAAGGCAAAGGTAAAGAAAACGTTTTTAATAAAAAAACCTCAGAAGGGTACCAATGTACCTAAGCTGAAAGTATCAAAACCTTCAGCAAGTCATCCCTCTAATTCTAAGAACAAGATTCCTGAATTCATTCAGCGATCTACTCCTAGAATCAGAGTAAGTGTAATTGGTAAGAAATCCGAATAACTGATAGTTCCTCCAATTTCCAATGCCAAAGGTATTCTTGGTGCTAGCCCTACTTTTAGCTATAGGAAATGTTATCACTGTGGACTTACTAATCATATTGCTAGTAAGTGCCCTACAGCTACCAAGGCTGATAAATTAGCCAAGTTAAAAAAGGTTGCCCCCAAGGCAAAGAAGACCAATCCTGGTGCAAATCAGGTTAAGGTGAAACACAACCACTGAAGTTAAGAAATTAACCAAAGTGAAGACTTATCCTGAAGCTGAATCTTCAAACGCTGCGAAGATTGCTGAACCTTCCACTTCCTCTACCACCACTGACAAATGTGGACCCATAGTAAAATGGGTGCCTAAATCAAACTAATCTTCCTTTGTTTGTAGGTCCTGAAGGGTATCTGGTATCTTGATAGCAGATGCTCTAGACATATGACTAGGAAAAGGAACCTGCTCACTGAATATAAGGAAGAGAAAGGTCCCTCAGTGACCTTTGGTGGGTTATGTTTCTCCGTTCTAAGAGTGACATAGTTGATGAATTCTCTCGCTACACCTGGGTTATGTTTTTCCGTTGTAAGAGTGACACCCCTGAAGAACTCATCACTTTCGTCAGGAAAATGGAAGTCCTGAACAATATGACTGTTCGCTCAATAAGGGTATTTCTCACAACTTTTCTTCGGTGAGAACACCACAACAAATTGGAGTCGCTGAAAGAAGAAATAGAACGATCATCGAAGCTGCACGCTCAATGCTCAGTTATTGTCATCTACCTACTCAGTTCTGGGCAGAAGCTGTCAACACTTCTTGTTTTACCCAAAACAGGTCGTTGATTGTCAAAAGATTCAAGAAGACAACCTACGAACTTTTCCATGTGAGAAAGCCTTCAATTAGCTTTCTTCACATCTTTGGATGTCAGTGTTTCATACTGAACAATAGGGATGTCCTAGGAAAGTTTGATCCCAAGGCTGATGATGGAATTTTTCTTGGATATTCTTCTATCTCTAAAGCCTTCAGAGTCTTCAATCGTAGAAGACAAACTGTAGAAGAAACAATCCATGTCACTTTTGACGAATCCCGTTCAGCGAACTCAAGACCTTCTGCTGATACTAAAGAACTGAATCAATGGATGTTTTCTCATCTTGGTGATTCAGAAGCTGCTCCTATCCCTCAAGTCAATACTCCTACCGCTGATGAAGATCCTACCATCATTCTAAGCATGCAGACAAATGAAGCTGAATCTTCATGGGGTTTCAGCTGTTCCTCTCACCACTATGCCTGCTTCTGGACCATCTACCTCAGATATCTCATCTACTTCTCAGCAATCAGTGAATGAAATGACATATGAACCTCTTCCTCTTCTCAGCTCCTTTACCCGTGACTTCTGGGATACGACAAGGACCTTCCCATTGACCACGATATTAGCAAGCGAGTCGGAGTATTTTACTTCTCAAAATTTTCCTGTCTTGAGGAGATTGTCGACCTCGTCATTTATCACCTTATTCCTTTCAGGAGCAAATTTATGCCTCTTTTGTTTGATAGGCTTAAATGACGGGTCGACATTGAGTTTATGGGAATTGACTCCAGGGTCTATGTCGACCATATGCGACAAGGCAAAACAATCAGCATGTTCCTGCAAGAAAGGTATTAGTTTGTCTTTAAGGCAGGGATCGAGAGACGAACTTACAAAGACTTTCTGGGCAGGCTTGTTTTTGGTTCAGGACGACTTCCTTCAGGCGATAGTCGTTGGCTGCCCCAGGAGCATCCCGGACCTGAAACTGCTAGACGGCCTACTTCTGCGCCTTCAGGGTGGTCTTATAGCAGTCACGGGCGAATTTTGGCTACTTTTGATCTCCTGGACTCCCCACGGCGTAAGGAACTTCATGGTCTGATGGTACGTCGAGGGGACGACTTTCATTTCATGGATCCACGGTCGACCTAAGATGATGTTATAGGCCGACGAGCAATCAATGATGTTGAACTTCGTCTGCTTATTGATTCCTCCTGCATAGACAGGCAAGGTAATCTCTCCAAAGGTACTCGTCGCATCTCCATTGAAACCGACCAAGGTTGTCGAGCGTCGGATGATTTCCGATCGATCGATTCCCATGGCCTTGATGGTATCAAGGAAGATGACGTTCGCTGAACTACCTCCATCGACCAAGACTCGCCGGGTTATACAATTACCAATCGTGAGTTGAATGATCAACCCGTCATGATGCTTCTGATACGAGTCACCGAGGTCGTCTTGGTCGAACATGATTTTCATGGCTTGCAACTCTAGATCTCCTTTGGGTCTTGATGAACGCGGGGTAGGTCGATCATCAGGTGCCTGGCTGGCATGACGTTTGGCTGCGGAATACGTCAGAGCGCACACGTCGGAACCACCAGTAATGCAGTTGACGACCTTTGCATGATCGGGGGTTGGCGGTCGAACGTCGTTAACTGGAGTAACGATGTCATCGATGATGTCCTTGAGATTGCCCTTCGGGACATGATATGCTAGCTCCTTTTTGAGAGCTATGCAATCATCTTTCGCATGACCATAGTCGACATGGAAGTCGCCACCACTTCGATTTATCTTTCTTGTCGTCGTCTTTGTAGGTTTTCTTCGGCCACCGGATGGTCGCCTGGACGGTCTTCAAAGCCTCGACCAAGTCCTTAGTGTTCCCTTTGAATCCGTATGAGGATATCTTAGGGTACTGAGGGAATTTGGTCGCAGTGTTGAATTCCGCCTTTGTCTTGAACCGGACGTTCGAGATTTATTGTGCAGTCTCTGACTTGGATATTGCCTTTGCCTTTAACTCTGGCTTCTTTACACTAAGCGACCTCTTGTCATCAGTGTGTTTTCGACGAAAAGCAGCATCGTCTTCCACCCTCATATAAGCAAGGGTTCTGGCTCGGACATCTTCGAAATTCTCCGGGGGATACTTGGTCAGATAGGTGTATAAACCCGAACTGTCGTCTAGACCATATTTGTAGGCTTCGATCGCGGTCTTGACGTCACAATTACGGACACTGATCATTTCTGCATTGAATCTATTGAAATAGCTCCAGATAGATTCTCCAGCTTTTTGCACGACATAGTACAAATCGCTGGTCTGCTTCTCCATCTTGCGACTGCTGGTGAATTGCTGGGAGAATTGGTTGACTAACTCAGCGAACGACCCGATAGATTTGGGTTTGAGGTTAATCAACCATTGGAGGGAAGGACCTGTGAGGGTCGCCCCGAAACTCTTGCATATGCAAACTTCCTGGTACATGTGTGGGATCGAGACCGTCCACATTAACTGCTTATACTGTTAGCCCCAAGTATATGTTATGTAAAAGTATTGAAAATAGTTCAGGTCAGAAGACCAACAGAGATCAGACAGAAGACTTGGAAGAAGTTCATCAAGAAGACCAACAGAGCTCATCAGAGCTCTGTCGAAGAATTCCTACAAGAGAACAAGTATTCAACAGAAGACCAACAGAGCTCTTGCGACAGAGCTCTGTGAAGTAAAAGACCTCTGTCAGCCTAAGTCTCGTAGGAAACCTTAAGTGTAAGACACGTGTCCATACTTTCCACGTATGCCCTAAAGATTGGAGACACACTTTCCACGTGTCATTCAAGGGTACGATAGTACACTGTCTACACTTTATCAGGTCTATAAATAGCGAGGTAGTGGAACAACAATTGTAAGCTTTGGGAAGAGTAGTTTTTCCACAATTGTTTAAGCACACACTGCAGCAATCCCGAGCACTACCTCCGTACGATATTGTTGTCTTATGAGATTTCCGAACACACTTTAACTTGTTCTTGGTGTGATTCATTATCAATATATGAGCAGCTTTTATATCTGATCTTGTTATCATTTTACTGTTCAATATTTGATTCTCATAGTTCACTTATCATTTACACAATCACTCATTTTAATGGCTTTATTTAATATGCTTCCGCTGTCTATTTTACTACCATTAATATGATACAACGTGAATCTGGGAACCTACAATTGGTATCAGAGCTTCTTTGGTTTTCTTAAGCCAAACGATCCAATCTACCAAGGTTGATTCACTGTTGTTGATTGTGTCTGTGCGACTTTAAAAGCTTCATAATATACTCTGTTTTACTGCTTTCTAGTCTAACCAAGCCTTCAGAGCTCATATAACTGTGTTTAAAACTTTCTAGTTTAGCTTAAAATCTTCTCAAAAAGTTACTGTTTCATTGGTTACTGTTTGAAACTCTGTTTCTAGCCAAAAATCGTTTTGCAACAAACTGTACTCTGTTTTTCTTCCAAAATGGCTAACAACGGTATAAATGCTATCTATACTGCTGGCTCTTTAACAAAACCTCATACTCTTCTGAGAGATGAATATCCTCAATGGAAAATCAGGATGGTTAATTTTTTCGATGGTATGGATAAAGACCTCATGCGATCTGTCACGGATGGACCATTCCAACCCATGGTTTTTGTTCCCCGTGTACCCGCAACAGGAACTACTGCTGAGATTCCAGCTCATTATGAAGTTAAAACCACAGGTTTTACTGATGAGGAAAATCTAAAAATGGAAAACGATTTTAAAGCAGTTAGACTACTGATTATGGCCATTCCAAACGAAATATTTCAAGAACTAGATTCATGTGTTACTGCTAAGGAAATTTGGGATCAACTTCTTAATCAACTTGAGGGTGGTATCAAGACCCAAAAGAACAGAAGGACCCAATGTATAAATGAATACAACGATTTCAAGGCACTTCCTGAGGAAACCTTACAGCAAACCTACAACATATTTAATGTGTTAATCAATAAATGAAAAAATGTGGGGTTGTTAGGTCGAAGGAAGATAACAATGTTCTGTTTTTGAAAAGTTTGAATGATGAATGGTTAAATCTGTCCATGTCTTTACAAGCTAATCAGGACTTAGACGTATGGTCTTTAACGGATGTGTATGGCACTTTGGCCGCACAAGAAAAGGAGGTTGTCAAGCAAAAAGGCAAATCCATTAGTGCTGGTCCAATCGCCTTAGTTTGTGATTCTAAGAAAACCACATCTGAAAGGTCCAACAGAGAGAGTTCAAACAAAGAAAAAAAGAAAGAAAAGTCTGATAAAAAGAAAGGAAAAAAAGTTTGATTGCAGAAAGTGAAACAGATGAGAGCTCATCAGAGGATGATGACATTCAAGCCTTTGCCCAATCTCTTGCTTTAATAACTCAGCAATTTAACAAGAGATTTGGCAATAAGTTCGACAGAAGAGGCAGATATGAGAGAGAAGGAAGGGAAGACAGAAGAGGATATACAGCACCAGAGCAAAGTTCCAACAGAGTTGCCACAGAAATAGGGAAACCTCCACAAAGAAGAGAAAATCCACCAGCACAACAGAAGGCCGATGCTGCCCAACCCATCAATCAAAATGATGGATGCTGCTTCAGATGCGGCAAACCTGGACACTTCTCTGTTAATTGTAGAGGCAAACTGGTAAAAGACCAGGACTACTACAAAAACAAATACAAGTACAATTACAGAGAAAGAAGTTATGTTGCTGAAATGGAAAATTGGGTCTCTGATGATGAACCAGAACAAGCCAACTTCTGTGGAGTTGCTGTGGATGATGAAAGTTTAGAAGCAGCTGTTGACTGGATGACTGGAGAACCAGAAATAACGAAGGGAACAACAGAAGAAGAAGATCTGGCTCATGCATTTGCTCTTACCACGACAGAATCTGACGACAGAGCGCTGGAGACCACCAGACCCAGTGCCAAGGTATGCTCATCTGAATCTAAATCTGACTCAGAATTAGAAATGCATGTTTCCATGTTGAATGAGGAATTTCAGCTTCTAAAACAAAAACTTTCTGAAGAAAAGGAGCTAAGAAAACTAGCTCAGAAGGACCTATCTTTTTACAAGAGAGAAAAGACTCTCTTGGAACAAGAAAAGGAAGAAATCTTTAAAGAAACATCTGAGTTAGAAGTCTTACAAAAGAAGAAGGAAAGTCTGTTTTCTGAAAACATCAAAGTTTATGAAAATGATTTGAAACAGAAGTCTGAAAAGTTGAAACAGTCTGAATAAGAGAGACTTAACTCTGTTGCTCTAACTGATTATTTTCAAAGATAAAGGGAAGTTCTACATCAATCCCTACAGAGAAAAGAAATTCAAATCAAAAAGTACCAAGATGCACAAGATGTGCATATCAAGATAAATTCTGTTAGCTTCAATCTTCCTAATAATAGAAGTATTTAGAAGTAGTGAAAAATAGGCTAAGTATAGAAAAGCCTCTCACAGAAGCTCTGCCCCTTCTTCCAGAAGATCAAGTCCAGAAAGCCACAGAAGCTACAGAGGTAATCACAGAACCTCTGTAGTGCGCAAGAAGAAGATCAACTCGGAAACAAGTGGACTGCTCCACAGAAGGTCAGACCATAGAACCTCTGTAATACCTTACAGAGCCTCTGTGGTCTGCTATGAAGACTTGGAAGATATTACTGGATACGTTCATCAACTTGCATGGAAAAGTACTGTCAAAACACGTGTCAAGCTCTGAGTGGACTCAATAGGGCATGGTACAAAATAGACGTCTGCGCCATTTAATGCATTTGCCAATAGTACATCTGCTCCATTAAATGCGCATGGCTCAAACAACTGCTCACACCATCCAGTCAACTGCTCACACCATCCAGTTCACTATTCATGCCGTAAAAGGAACAGTGACCTACTTCATAGTCTTCTAAGAGTAGTATAAAAGGAAGTCTCATGTTGAGATCTTCCTAAGGACGAATACACAAGGAATCAAATACTCTCAAGCTTTATTGTCAAATATCTGAGTGTTATATTCTCACACACACCAACAGTTCTTAATCTGTTCTTTGTGTTGTTATTATATATTGAATAACAGTAACTGTTCAAGAAATCCTTTTCATTCTTTACTGTTTTCTTTATATGTGTGCGTTCTAATATCTATCAAACATATCTGTTAGTTTAATACGCTTCCGCATCAAACTCTAAACTCAACTAATAGACTGTTAATCTTGATTAAGTGTATCTGGGTTCCAACAATTGGTATCAGAGCCTTCCTTGATTTTCAATATCAAGTGATCCACTTATCAAGATTCGTGATAGATATTATTGAGATTTAAAATTGTGTTTGGAAACTACTTAAACCCAGAAAATCTTCAAGTTCATCGAAGTAACTCTTTAGTCATACTTTCTTTCTAAAATCTTCAAAAATGACAAATACAAATAATTTCTTTACTACTGGTTCTCTCACTAAACCTCCTACTCTCCTTCGAGATGAGTATCCTCAGTGGAAAATAAGAATGGTCCATTTTTTCGAGGGCACTGAAAGAAATCTAGTACAATATCTGTACAATCCTCCTCCTATTCCCATGACAGTAGTACCTCGTGTACCTGCTACTGCTGAATCTGCCGAAATCCTTGAACATCAAAAACCAAAGCCAAAAGGGGAGTGGTCAACCGAAGATAAAGCAGAAGATGAAGTTGCTCAGAAAACCAAGAGGACATTAATTATGGCAATACCCAACGAACTCTTTCAATCCTTGGATTCATGTGAAACAGCGCATGATCTGTGGAAAGAATTGGAAAGACAGTTGGAAGGAGGTGCTAAAACACAAAAAAACCGAAGAGCACAGTACATCAATGAATATCATGCATTCAGAGCATCTGCAACAGAATCTCTGCAAACAACATACGACAGATTCAACTCTCTAATCAACAAGTGCAGAAAATCAGGCATTGACGGAACTTCTGAAGAAAACAATGTCATGTTTTTAAAAAGTCTAAATGAAGAATGGCTCCAGCTGTCTATGTCCCTACAGACAAATCAGGATCTAGACACCTGGACTCTCTCTGATCTTTACGGAACATTAGCCGCACAAGAACCTCAGATAGCACAGGCTAAAACACTAACCATTGCACCATATGCATTGGTTAGTAAAACTAAAGAGGATGCACAGAGACCAAGAAATGATAAAGCCACAGAGGAGAAGAAGAAGGAGAAGAAGAAGATTGTGATAATTGACAGTGAAAAAGAAGAGCAAGCAGAAAAGGAAATAACTCTTGCGTCACTAGCTAAATCTTTAGCTCTATTGACAAAAGAGTTCAGAGGAAACAGAAGAGGTTCCGGAAATGAAAGATATGATAGAGACAACCAGGATGACAGAAGAGACAACAGAAGAGATGACAGAAGAGGAGAAGAATCAAGTGGCCGACAGAGGTCAAGCGATAGAAATTACAGAGGGAATGACCGACAGAGGTCAGATGACTCGGTAAGCCACACGCAGCAAGAATGCTACAAGTGCGGCAAACCTGGTCACTATGCAAATGAATGTAGATCAGAGAAAGGCGGAGACCTACAGAAGTCCAATGATCGAACAGGAAACACTCCTCAAGGGTGTTTTAATTGTGGAAAACCAGGCCATTTTGCGAATGAATGCAGAAGCAGATCAAATCGCCCACAGAGGGACTCTGCTTTCTACAAAAAGAAAGCCGAATATTATGCTCAAAAATCCTTAATGGCAAAAGGACATTCTGAGGAGAACACAGAAGACTTCCAATCAGACTCTACTTCTGACGATGAACATACCGCCAATGCCCTCTTCTGTGGCATGGCAGAAGTCAACTCCTGCACTGACTCTGAGGTATCTACTTCAAATTCCAACTCTTGTATTACCTCTGTAGATGATAATACACATAGAATTAACATTGAATTAATTGAACTGAAAGAGATAAATCAAAGTATTCAGAAAAGACTCACTTTCAATGAGAGAGAAGTACGGCTTCTCACTCAAGAAAAAGCAAAGATTTTTGAGGAAAAAGAGAGAATAGAAAAGAAATGGAACAAAACTCTAGATCCTTTAAAAAAACAAATTTCTGAATTAACCAATACTTTAAAAGATAAAACAAAAGAACTTTCAGTTTCAAGGAGCGAAACTACTGACATAAGAGCTCTTAAAGAATACTTTCAAAGAGAAAGAGAGGTATTATGGCAAGATTTACTCAGAAGAGAAGTTTTGCTTAAAAACTATAAAGATGCACAGAAAGTTTATGAAAAAATAAACTCACAAATAGGGAGACGAGGTATAGGGTATGATGATATCACCCTAGGTGTTGAAGGCAAAAGAAACAAACCTCTGTCCTCGTTATTTGTGATTGGAAAAACAAACAAACCATATTTTCCAAATCTAATCTCTGTAAGCAAACGGGCGAAAATCTCTGTGGATCCTTACTTGAAGAAACATAAGAAGATGATTAACGTGTGGTTTGAAAACACAGACTCATCATCTTCAACCTCTGTCAATAGAGGTATCAAAACAAAGAAATATCTGAAAACACAAGATCAGATTGGTATCTTCAAGTTTGGTAAACCAGAGACCCAAACACAGGTTGCTTTTGTCTGTTTGATAAACGTTGAAAAGAAGTTATCAGCAGAAGCTCCTGAGTTTAAACCCATTTTTTCAGAAGAAAACTTTAAAAACTTAATTGAAAAAGAAATTTTGGAAATATGGAAATCAAGCGTTTTAGAAAAATTTTGTACATCTTCTATAGATAAATCTCTCACTGAAGAAATCTTATTAGAAACCTCTGCAATCTATGAAAACTATTCTACAGAGGAAGAAAGCTTGTATGATGCATGTTCGGAAAATTCAACCTCTATTGAAAGAATTGACTCAACCTCTGTATACGAGGACGACTCATCTTCTGACAATTCAGAGACAGATGTTACATCTGGGATAACTCTCTATGACACAGAGGATGTTAAATACTCCTCTGAAGTTCCTCACAGAACTATTTCTCCAAAAGAGAAACTCACAGAGATTCCAATCTGCCAAGATTTTCTAAATTTGAATCTACATGTCAAAACCTCTGCTGAGCTTAAAATGTTACAGAAGACCTCTATTGATCCTATAAGTTCTAGATTTTCAAAACCCAAGGTTAATAAATCTTTTTCTTCTGTGACAGTGATAAAGGAAGGTCACCACAGAAGCAACCCACAGAAGGCAGGTCCTAAACAGAGCTTTTGCAAACAACATTCGAGTATTCATAGATCTTCTAGTAATAGGAAATCTAATGTAAAGAAAGAATGTAATGCCTCTGTGGCTGAGTTTAAAAAGTTCAATGAAAAGTTCAAACAAACTACATCTCATATTCAATATTGTCATTGCTTTGATCTTATGTCTAAACTTAATAATCATTTTTCAAATCAAGATTGTCTACTCTCTACGCCAATTCAAAAGTCAAATCCCACAAAGAAACAATCTGACTTTTCTGCAGAAAACAAAATGTATTTCAAGAATGCCAAAGCAAACTTGAAAAACTCTAACAATATTGGACCCATATGGATATGGGTACCTAAATCTCTGTGATTGTCCTGCAGAAGAAGTATGTGCCAATCTGGTATCTAGACTCCAGATGATCAAGGCACATGACTGGTGACAGAAGTGCACTATCCACGTACAAAGAAACACAAGATGGTGGATCTGTGACTTTTGGAGACAACAAGAAAGGACACATAAAAGGCTATGGAGTCATAAGAAAAGAAGACGTTTCTGTATACAAAGTTGCATATGTGGATGGCCTTAAGCACAACCTACTCAGTGTAAGTCAACTTTGTGATACAGGATTCAATGTGTTGTTCAAAAGAACTTTCTGCTCTCTACAAAGTGAAGAAACAAGTATGGAACTTCTGCGAGCTGAAAGAATAGGTGATCTATATCTAATGAACTTCAACTCAAAGAACAAGGACAAAGTTTGCCTTGTTGCCTGCAAAAGTGAAGAAGCCTGGTTATGGCACAACAGGTTCTGTCACTTGAATTTTCACACATTGGAAAAACTGGTCAAACTTGATCTAGTTAAAGGTTTGCCAAATGTTAAATTCAATAAGGATCATTTATGTTCTGCCTGTGAGATGGGAAAACTCAAAAGAGCTTCCCACAAAGGCAAAACAGATGTATCTTGCACCAGGCCTCTGTACATGCTTCATGTCGACCTCTGCGGTCCCATTGCAATACAGAGCCTAGGTGGCAAGAAATATATACTTGTCTTAGTTGATGAGTATTCACGTTTCACATGGGTTGAATTTATCAGAAAGAAATCAGATGTTCCAATTATATTGATAAATCTAATGAAAAGAATCCAAGTTCTTTATGACTGCAAAATACAGAAGTTAAGAAGTGACAACGGCACAGAATTCAAAAACTGTGTCATTGAAACTTATCTTTCAACAGAAGGAATTTCACAGAACTTCTCTGCAGCTCACACTCCACAACAGAACGGTGTTGTCGAAAGAAAGAATCGAACACTTGTGGAAGCCGCAAGAACTATGATGTTAGCATGTGGATTATCAATGAACTTTTGGGCAGAAGCAATTTCTACTGCGTGTTATACTCAAAATCGATCAACCATTGTGAAAAGACACCTCAAGACGCCTTACGAATTGCTTAACAAACGGCGGCCAAACATCAAATTTTTCCATGTATTCGGATGCAAATGCTTCGTCTTAAACGACAGAGATTCAAGAGGAAAGTATGATGTAAAAGCAGATGAAGGCAAATTCATTGGATACTCTGCCACTTCCAAAGCCTACAGAACATTCCTTACAAAGTCTCACAAGATTGTAGAAAGCATCAATGTTTCTTTTGATGATTCATTCCAAATGACTTCTGAGCAAATAAGTTCAGAACTCGGAATTAAAGGGAAATCCTCTGACATCTCAAGAACAAAAGAAGATTTGAATCTTCTATTTTTGGAGATGTTCCACAATGACATTGATCCTTCTGTCGGAACCATCAGAGTTTCTGAAGAACCATCCTCTGTCGGACAAAATCTTACAGGTAAGACTCTAACTGGTCCAAATAATGCTTCATCTTCTTCTGTAACTACTACAGATGCAATTCCCGAAGCAGAAGAAAGTACAGAAGATGAAACATCAAGAAAAACGATCACAGAAGCTGCACAAACCACAGAAGAACCAATTACAGAGGAGATCGAGGACCAAGACTATACATCCTCAGAGGAACAAACTCCACCACCACTCGTACCAATCATTCCACAAACGGTAGAGTCAAACCAAGGCACGAAGAACATCAGAGGCTACACAAGAAGAAACACAAGAAGCCTCTGACGAAAGTTTTGATGACATTGATGATCATCTTCCACGCACAACTCAGTGGACAAAAAGCCATCCTCCAAGCCAAATAATTGGAGAACCTTCTGACTCAGTAAAAACAAGGTCTGCCACTGCTAATTTTGTTTCTTTACAAATTTTATTAGTGTTATAGAACCAAAGAAGATTTCTGAAGCCCTAGATGACCCAAACTGGGTAGACGCCATGCAAGAAGAACTTCTGCAATTTGAGCGTAACAGAGTATGGACTTTAGTACCTCTGCCAAGAGGGAAACAGGCCATTGGGACTAAATGGGTCTACAGAAACAAGAAGGATGAAGATGGAGTGGTCGTCAGAAACAAAGCAAGATTAGTAGCAAAAGGATATAGACAAGAAGAAGGCATAGACTACGATGAGACTTTTGCCCCTGTCGCACGTCTCGAAGCAATAAGAATATTCTTAGCCTTCGCAGCCCACAGAGGTTTTAAAGTCTATCAGATGGACGTAAAATCAGCTTTTCTAAACGGTGAAATCCAAGAAGAGGTTTACGTAAATCAGCCACCAGGTTTTGAAAGCTCAAAGTTTCCAAGGCATGTATACTACCTTGAAAAGGCTCTATACGGACTGAAACAGGCTCCAAGAGCATGGTACGAACGACTTTCTACCTTCCTTCTAGTCAATGGCTACAACAGAGGTACAACAGATACTACCTTATTCTATAAACGCAAAAATAGTGAGATAATGCTTGTACAAATATACGTAGATGACATAATTTTTGGGTCTACAAATTCAGAAGAGTGCAAATTTTTTGAAAAACTCATGCAGAGTGAGTTTGAAATGAGTATGATGGGAGAATTAACATTCTTCCTCGGACTTCAAGTCAAACAATCTTCAGAGGGAATTTTTATAAATCAAGCCAAATATGTCTCTGACATACTTTTAAAATATAATCTCTCTGATACCTCTGCAATGAAGACTCCAATGGCCACTGGAAATAAGTTATTCTTAGATCCAAATGGTATTTCTGTAGAATGTACTCTCTACAGAGGCATGATTGGATCTCTGTTATACTTAACAGCAAGCAGACCTGACATTATGCATGCCACATGTCTTTGTGCACGTTATCAAGCTAATCCAAAGAAATCACATTATGATGCTGTAAAAAGAATCTTTAGATACCTGAAGGGGACCAACAATCTTGGTCTCTGGTATCCACATAACTCTGGTTTTAGTCTTAAAGCTTATACAGATTCAGACTATGGAGGATGCATGCTCGACAGAAAGAGTACCTCTGGGAGTTGTCAATTCCTAGGTGGTAAACTAGTCAGTTGGACCTCCAAGAAGCAGAATTGTGTCTCCACATCCACTGCAGAAGCTGAATACGTTGATGCCGCTAGCTGTTGTTCTCAGGTTCTATGGATGAAGACTCAGCTAAAAGACTACGGCCACATTCTGTTCAAAATACCCATCTTCTGTGATTCCAAAAGTGCTATTGCTATCTCTGCCAACCCTGTGCAACACTCAAAAACCAAGCATATCGATATAAGGTATCATTTCTTGAAACATCATGTTGAATACGGTACAATCGAAATGCATTTCGTGCCCACAAAATATCAACTCGCTGACTTATTCACCAAAGCATTAGACGAGAAAAGATTCAACTTCTTGGTGGGTAAGTTAGGAATGATTAACATGGTGTGAAAAACCTCTGTAAGTACAACTTTATCTTCTGTAAATAAGTATAAATATCTATTATTACTTGTTATTGCTTTGATAAATTTATTTTTGTATGTATTTTTTTGTGTGTGCAAAAATAATTCTTGGTTACAGAGCTTCTGTGGGTCCACTCAGATCTTCTGATAACCCTTACAGAACCTCTGGTAAACATGATCTATGCTCAATACAAATCTTACCATTCTTTGAACCAAGCATAGATCAAGGGGGAGCAAAAGGAAAATTCTTGATCTACAGAAGTGATTAGATCAAGGGGGAGCAAAAGGGACCCTGAAAAGATCTACAGAGGTAAATCTTTCAAAGAAAAACCAAAGAAGAATGTCGATAATTCTCCATCGACAGAAGTAAGACAAAACTGCCGAGAACAGAAGAACCAAAAGGTATGTCTCTCGCACAAAAGGTTTTTGGAAAACAGTTTTCTAGGACAAGAATTGTCAAATATGTCCTAAATATACTATGAATAACATTTCAAAAATCAAAAGTTCAAAAAGTTTAACAAAATTCGAAATAGGAGAAATTTAAGGTCATAGAGCTTCTGCTGAGCTCAACAGAGGTTCTGCAGGAAATATGTTCTGTGATCACAAATTAACCCTCTGTCGATCTTTTGGAATGTTATCTCGGAAACCGAAAACACACACCATGACCTTCTCGAACAAAACGTTTTTCTCGGACACAAACTTTCAATAATGTGCGAAAAACATCTCTTATCAAAGATCAAAAATTGGATGATCAGAAAGTTAATAGAATTCAAGTTATAAGATTTTTTCTCTCATAGAGCTTCTGCTGGCTCTCTCAGAGCTTCTGCAAGTTCCATCAGAGCCACAAAACCTCTGTGAGTAAAATTTCTTGACAAAATCCTATTGATCCTCTCCAATGTCTTTACAAACGTTTTCGTTCAAAGAAGAACCTACAGAGTCATGATAACAATGAGATATATGAGAAGAGGTTAAAAAATCAAGATTTTCAAAATCACAGAGCTTCTGTAAAACACAAAAGTTCTGCCATTTTGTTATCTGGGCATTTCTGTAGTAATAACGGTTACTTTTACTGAGAGTGAAACTCATATGGCTAAAAACAACCTCACGCGCCTAGCATTAATGGGCCGCGCACGACGTCCTGTCATATTCTGACAAGGCCTACGTGTCCCATTTTCATTGGGCGTACATGGAACGTTTTTATTTGGAAAGTTGAACCTGCCGCTCAAACTCGAGTGCGGATTCCAAACTTTAATCCATTGCCATATATTTTACTCTTTCGAATTCTACCGTTTTACCATCCTATAAAAACAAAGCTTACCCTCTCATAAAACATTTTACAAACTCTCATCTTCTTCTCCGGCGAAGCAAGAAAAGATGCCTGGATAAATAGAGGAAGAAGCAAGAAAAGATGCCTGGATAAATAGAGGCACACAACCAAAACCAACTCCCAGTGCAACCCACATTTCTAACTCCGCAGGTCTAGCTGCAGAAGGAGTTATTGAAAAAGAGCAGCACAGCTCGATCCTAACCAAACCCATCCAGCCAGAGGTTACTCATTCAACCTCTGTGCCCACAGAAACCGGGGAATCCATTCCTAGGGAGTCTCCTCAAAGAGACTCACCTATTGTTCGTGATCAGTCGCCCCAGATCACCCTAGAACACCCTACAGAGGAATTCGTTTCCTTTGCCACGCACAAATTAGGACCAAAACTTCTTTCAGAGAGAAGTAGTGAGCACAGAGACGAAGAGACTCTAGACAAGTCTCCCAGTCAACAGAAGGACATTCCAATAACCACCTCTGGAGTGGATTTGGACACTGTTCTTCACAGAACTTCTATAGAGATCGAAACTCAGGTTTCTTCTCGAAGATCAGAAGGAAATCCTTCCACCCCCATCGTACAAACAAGGGTGAACGAAGGTGTCCCAGGAACAGGGACTCACTCTGGAGACGAATGTGTTCCTCCAGAGGTTACACAAGGAACACAAGTATCAAGGGATGAGTTCCAAACCATTGTCACCTCTGTGAACCAAACATTGAAAGAGTTGCAAAGCTCTTTCAAATCCTTTACAGAGACAACATCTACGGCTATCTTGAAACTGAACACCAAAATGGACAATCTGTCCACAGAGGTAAAAACCGCCATCTCAGAGATGAGGTCTTCTGCCGAAACTACTGCCAAAGCAACAGCCACTTCTGCAGTTCAGGAATTCGGAACAACTGCAACTTCTGCTTTCAGGGACTCTGTCAAAAATTTCCTTGAACAAATGAATACGCAATCCCACAGAGCATAGGGCATCACTCCTACAGACTTACAGAATGCCCTATCACAAGTACAAGCAGAGGCAATACGCAACTCGACAATAATGCAACCAAAAGACCATATGACCAGAGCACAGCTTACAGAGCTCGGACAGAACGTCATTAACCAGGTCACAGAAGTCATTGTCTCTTTCACAACTGCAAATGCCAACTATGTCAAGGATTTCAGAAAGAGTGTCGGCAGAATGCGTTTCAAAACAGAAGCAGAGCTTGCGACATTGATTGGCCTCTGCGATGATGTCTGTGAAAAGTTGATGGCAGCAGGAGCTGAATTACCGAAGAAGCCAAACACTTCTTGCAGAGCAGAGGGTACTTCTGATAAAAGTCAGGATGATTCTGATGATGACCAACCTGGTCCATCAGATAATCCTGAGGGGGAGAATCTAAGAGAGAAAGCTACGAGCAGAGGAATACAAAGTCCACCAATCGCAGCAGAACCAATCAACCAAGCCCCTCCAGAAGAAACCCAACAACAAACCCAAAAGACCACAGAGACAACACCCATCTCTGTGGAATCATCTCCTGACGAAACCAAAACTCCAGAAGCAGATCAGCAAGCCACAGAGGCAACAACCGCCCCTGAGGTAATCATTTTGGAAGAAACAGATGAACAAACCACAGAGAAAACACCCACCTCTGTGGAAACACCCCAAACCATACCCAGAAGAAAGTCGATTGCCACCAAACCAAAAAGAGCAACGACCTCTGCTTCTGATGTTCTGAAAAGAATGCACACAACAATGAGTGATCGAATGGCAAAGAGAGAAGAAGAAAGGAACAGGTTCACTTTAGCTTTCAAAATGGCAAGAAGATTTAATGTCAATACTTCATCAACAGAAACTGAGCTCGCAGAAGAAGTCATCAAACAACCTCCAACAGAGGTTACAGAGCAAGTCAAGCCAACAGAACCATCGCCACAAAAGTCCTCTAAATCACAATCGTCAAAATCCACAGAGGCAACCTCCATCAAACCAACAGAAGTGCCAACCTCAAAACCCACAGAAGCAACAGGTTCTGCCACGACAATAGCAAAAGATAAGGGCAAAGGGATACTGACAGAAGAGCCAAAGAAGAAGAAAACATTGCCAAAGCCAACAGAAAAACTAATGAAGAGTGCGTTTGACGCCTTTCAAACCCCAAAACCCGAAGAAGTTGACTGGGCACATGGATTGAAGCCTCTGTCAGAAATTCCTCTAACTGGTAGAGCTGCAGAAGTTGTTCAACAGATGGAGAGTCTCAGAAGACAAATTCCACGACCTGGTCCAACACATGAAGAGATGGAAGAAGTGGTATACAAATACCTCTACAAACAATCCTATCAGGCAAATCATCCAGTAGATCATGTGACAGATCCAAGGATCAGAGAAGAATTTGAGAACATCTTCACAAGAACAAAGCCAAGAACCAAAGCAGATGTCTTCTCAATTCAAAAAATCAAAAAGGTGATCTTCTACAGATTCTCCTTCACAAGAACCTATCCAAGGGTCAGGTACAATCTTTACAAAGTCAGAAGAGAGAACAATTCAGAATCTACCTTCGCTGATGCTGACTTAAGAAACATCAATCCTTACGATCTACCTGACCTTCTGCAATGGACAAAAGACAACTACAACACAGAGCCTAATACCAGAGTCTATCAAGTGTTGAGAAAAGCGATGAGGGAAAAGCTTCTGCTATACAGCATGATAGATTTTCAGCTGGGAAAGGATCTTGGTCTCAAACATCTAGATCTACGACCACCAGAAGATCGCTTCCCACCAGACGCTGTGCCCAACTCAATCATCAGAGAACCAAGATTTGGGTTAGTATTTCAAAACCCACAACATCAGGTTAAACTTTTTGTACTCATGGATTGTCAGAAGTACGCAACCAGTACTCTGAGCAAATTCAGAGCAAGCCTTGTAAAATACAGAGGTACAGAGAAAATGGATAGAGATGATGCAGATACTTTCATCAGAGAAATAGACTCAACAATCCGCCTAAGAGAACTCTGCATCAGATTCTACAAAGAGATCAGAAGAGTCGGCAGAGACAACAGAAGCTACAACGATTTCAAAGATGCCAAAATCTGATTCTCAGACCTCCAATCTCTACAAACAAAGTTAAAGTTTATCTTTCATTGTACTCAAATGTAAAATGCCTCTGGCATATTTCTAAATGAAAGAAATTTCGAGGTATTGTTTAACCTCTGTCTTATCTAACTTTGCCAAACTTAACTTAAGTTCAATTTTTTTATTTTTCACTACTTAGGGGGAGATTGTTAGCGTCAATCTTCCTAATCATAGAAGTATTTAGAAGTAGTGAAAAATAGGCTAAGTATAGAAAAGCCTCTCACAGAAGCTCTGCCACTTCTTCCAGAAGATCAAGTCCAGAAAGCCACAGAAGCTACAGAGGTAATCACAGAACCTCTGTAGTGCGCAAGAAGAAGATCAACTCGGAAACAAGTGGACTACTCCACAGAAGGTCAGACCATAGAACCTCTGTAATACCTTACAGAGCCTCTGTGGTCTGCTATGAAGACTTGGAAGATATTACTGGATACGTTCATCAACTTGCATGGAAAAGTACTGTCAAAACACGTGTCAAGCTCTGAGTGGACTCAATAGGGCATGGTACAAAATAGACGTCTGCGCCATTTAATGCATTTGCCAATAGTACATATGCTCCATTAAATGCGCATGGCTCAAACAACTGCTCACACCATCCAGTCAACTGCTCACACCATCCAGTTCACTATTCATGCCGTAAAAGGAACAGTGACCTACTTCATAGTCTTCTAAGAGTAGTATAAAAGGAAGTCTCATGTTGAGATCTTCCTAAGGACGAATACACAAGGAATCAAATACTCTCAAGCTTTATTGTCAAATATCTGAGTGTTATATTCTCACACACACCAACAGTTCTTAATCTGTTCTTTGTGTTGTTATTATATATTGAATAACAGTAACTGTTCAAGAAATCCTTTTCATTCTTTACTGTTTTCTTTATATGTGTGCGTTCTAATATCTATCAAACATATCTGTTAGTTTAATACGCTTCCGCATCAAACTCTAAACTCAACTAATAGACTGTTAATCTTGATTAAGTGTATCTGGGTTCCAACAAATTCACAGATGGATACGCAAGGTGTTGGTTTCTCTGACCTTGCTCCCTACAACGAAAGGAAGAAGACATCTCTGTCCTCCGCCTTCTGTATTGGGAAAATCCAAGAGGACGTGATATCTGGTAATGCCGTTTTCAAAAGAACCAAAATCTCAGATGCTTTCTCAAAACCAAAACATCTTAACTATAGGAACGTCAGCTATGACTCCTCCGATCAAAAGAAGGTTTTAAAACCATCCTCAGAGTTTATTCTTGATCAAGGAAGAGCTAGAATCATACTTCCTAACTCTGTTAAGAACTTGGGCACTAAAGAGATTTTCAACTTCAATTCTTTCAAAGGACAGAAGTCTGCTTCTTCTGAGACAAAGTCCTCTGTTGAAATACCACAGAGCAAACTTAATCCAGAAGCAACAATTTTCTCTCCTACCTCTGAATCTATAAGAACATATTTTGAAGAAGATTTGTTGAAAGTTATTGAAGAAAATGCTATCTCTGATTCTTTAAAGCCAAAGTTGAGAAAGTTCAGATCTGTTAAAACAAATATCCCTGTAATACCCATTGAATCAAATTCCTCCAACAGAGCCACTAGAGACGTTCTAGCCTCTAATTGTGACTCTGACTCCGAGGTAGATGAACAGATCTTCTGTGGTCAAAAGAACATCTTACACAAGTTAAAGCAACTACCGGTAGGATCTCCGGATCTAAAAGAGGATGTTTCTTTCTTTAAGAACCAGTCAAGATTTATACCAGTAACAAGCTTTAACAACAAATATTTCAAGATTCTTGCTTCTAATGCAGTAGAAGTAGAGAAGAAAGAGAAAAACAAAAGTGTCTTTGTAAACTCAAATGTTCCTCTTGCTTTCAAACTTGTAAGATTCACACCAGAACAGAAGGGAAAGTGGATAGCTAAGTCTGTTCCGAATTCCGGTGTAAATCAAGGAAGAAATTCTTTTCGTTCAAATGAGTCCATTTCCAAGAATTTCATGTCAAAAGAGTCTATTCCTAAGAGTAACAATTTTAAGAAACAAAGTCAGGACAGATTGTATGCAAAGACATCGGGTCCTAAAATCTTTCAGAATCAAGCTTCATCCAAACAGTTTTTGAATAAAAACAATGTGCATCAGTCATGCTCCATCAACTGCAATTGTATTCAACTGTTATTGAAATTACGGAATCATCTGAATGGTCCTCACTGTGTTCTGAGTCGTTCTGTTCAAAAGAAAAACTCCACGACCACTCCGAACACACAAAGGAAAACCTCTGGCGCACCACCAAAACCTAACAAGAAAGGACCCATTATGAGATGGGTACCTAAAAAGAACTAATATGTCTTGCAGAAACCTCATGTGCAGATCTGGTACATGGATTCTGGATGCTCCAGGCACATGACGGGGAATAAGGAGCTGTTAACTTCTTTCAAAAACAAGATGGGAAGTGCAGTAACCTTCGGAGGAGACAATGGCGGACAGATTAAAGGTTATGGTACATTAGTAAATGGTGGTGTTTCAGTCTCTGAAGTTGCTTATGTTGAAGGATTAAATCATAATCTTCTCAGTATAAGTCAACTCTGTGATCACGGTTTCGATGTCAATTTTAGGAAGAAGTATTGTTCCTTGTTACTTTCCGAGACTGGTCAAGAACTCTTAAGAGCTGATAGAAAAGGCAATCTTTACAAAATGAATTTCAAACCAAACCAAAACACTACAACAGAGAGACTCTTTTTAGTGTCTTTGAATAATGAAGATGCCTGGCTCTGGCACAAAAGATTTGCTCATTTAAACTTTCGAAATCTTGACAAACTCGTGAAACTGAAGTTAGTAAAAGGACTTCCCTCTCTGAAATTTGACAAAGACCATCTCTGTTCTGCTTCTGAACTTGGAAAGATGAAAAGATCTTCACACAGAACAAAGAGTGATCATAGTTGTCCCAGACTTTTGCATATGCTTCATGTGGATCTATGCGGTCCAATCTCTGTGCAAAGTCTGTCGGGCAAGAAGTATATCCTTGTTTTAATTGATGAATACTCTAGATATTCTTGGATTGAGTTCATCAGAGTAAAATCTGATGTCCCAGAAATTCTGATAAGTTTGTTGAAAAGGATACAGGTTCTGTTAGATCTAAAGTTACAGAAGTTGAGAAGTGATAACGGGACAGAATTCAAGAATGACATAATCAATGCATACCTAACAGAGGAAGGCATCTCCCAAAACTTCTCAGCTGCCAGAACTCCACAACAGAATGGAGTTGTGGAAAGAAAGAACAGAACTCTGGTAGAAGCCGCCAGAACCATGTTGGCTGGCTCTGTCCTTCCAATGAACTTCTGGGCAGAAGCAGTCTCAACAGCATGTTTTACCCAAAACAGAGCTGTAATTGTAAAAAGATTCAAGAAGACTCCTTATGAACTCATTAACAACAGAAGACCAAATGTGAAATTCTTTCATGTCTTCGGTTGCAAGTGCTTCATACTGAATGACAGAGAACATCTGGGAAAGTTTGACAAGAAAGCAGACGAAGGAATCTTTATTGGTTATTCTTTAACCTCTAAAGCCTACAGAGTCTACAACACCAGATGTCGGGTCATTCAAGAGAGTGTAAATGTGTCCTTTGATGAAAGCATATCAAGCTCCTCTAATCGAAAATCAACAGAGGGGACACAGACAGAACAAGAGAAGATAAGTTCCTCTAGATCAAGGGAAGAAGACATCAATCTCATGTTCAATGATTTCTTCGATGATGATTCCTATGATAACGTCAACAGAGGAGATCAAGCTCAGAACTCAACAGATCAAAATCTGACAGGTACATCTCTCACTGGTCCCTCTAATACTTCACCATCTACTTCTCTGTCTACAGGAGTAATTCAGAGAAATGAGGAACCACACCAGAATGAAAGAGAACCTGAACAAGAGCCTTCATCACCTCTGATGACAAACGTCGGAAGAAATTCCTTGTTTGAAAGTTCACCATCACAGAGCCCTGTTAATGACTCTCAGAGCAATGAGGCCACTCTCCAAAGTTGTGTGCCACAGAGCCCTGGTCCAAACCTACAGAACTCTGATGCTGAAGTTCGTCTTTTCCCATCAGAAGCACATACGCCACCCGTTGTCCATGCTCCCATGACACGATGGACAAAGGATCATCCTCATCATCTTATAATTGGTGATGCTGAAGATGGTGTAAAGACAAGATCGGCCACAATCAATGAAGCTTTCTTTGTAAATTTTCTAAGCATGATTGAGCCAAAGAAGATTTCTGAAGCCCTAGAGGACCCAAATTGGATCAAAGCTATGCAAGAAGAGCTTCTGGAATTTGAGAGAAATAAAGTCTGGTCCTTGGTTCCACTCCCAAAAGGAAAAACAGCCATTGGAACCAAATGGGTGTTTAGAAACAAGAAGGATGAAGATGGGATTATCATTAGAAACAAAGCCCGTCTGGTTGCAAAGGGATATAGACAGGAAGAAGGGATTGACTATGACGAAACCTTTGCTCCTGTGGCTAGGCTAGAAGCAATAAGAATCTTCCTAGCCTATGCTGCTCATAAAGGTTTTAAGGTCTATCAAATGGACGTCAAGTCTGCCTTTCTAAACGGCAAGCTGCAAGAAGAAGTTTATGTCCAGCAACCTCCTGGTTTTGAATGCTCAGAGTTTCCAGACCACGTTTACAAACTAGACAAAGCGCTCTACGGTCTTAAGCAAGCTCCCAGAGCCTGGTATGAAACTCTGTCCAAATTTCTGTTGATCAATCACTTCGAGAAAGGTACCGTCGATAAAACTCTATTCTTCAGGAGATATAAAAATGATATACTTCTGGTACAAATATATGTTGATGATATTATCTTTGGGTCTACACGGCAAGAGTACTGTGATAAGTTTGAATCCTTAATGAAAAGTGATATCAAAATGAGCATGATGGGAGAACTCTCTTTCTTCCTGGGTTTACAAGTCAAACAATCTGACAGAGGGACTTTCATAAGTCAGTCCAAATACATCTCTGACATGTTGAAAAAATATAAGCTCAATAATTCAAAACCAATGAAAACTCCTATTGCCACTGGAGTTAAACTTGACTCTGATCCTAATGGTGAACCAACAGATGTCAAGCACTACAGAGGCATGATAGGGTCACTTTTGTACTTAACCGCCAGTAGACCTGATATACTGTATGCAACCTGTCTATGTGCCAGATTTCAGGCAAATCCTACCGAAACTCATTTAACAGCTGTCAAACGTATCTTTAAATATCTGAAAGGGACTCAATTTTTGGGTCTCTGGTATCCTCTTAACTCTGGTTTCGAGCTTGTAGCATACACAGACTCAGACTATGGAGGATGCAAGAACGACAGAAAGAGTACCTCTGGTAGCTGCCAAATGCTTGGAGAAAAGTTGGTGAGTTGGACATCCAAGAAACAGAACTGTGTTTCAACCTCTACAGCAGAAGCGGAATATGTTGCTGCTGCTAGTTGTTGCTCCCAACTAATATGGATGAAGACACAACTCAGAGATTATGGTCTGGAGTATGGTAAGATTCCAATTCTATGTGACTCCAAGAGTGCCATTGCCATAACTGCGAATCCAGTTCAGCACTCAAAGACCAAGCACATCGACATAAGGTATCACTTCATAAAGGATCATGTTGAAAAAGGGACTATTGAAATGTACTTTGTTTCAACATACCTCCAGCTTGCTGATTTGTTTACAAAAGCCCTTAATGAAAGGAGATTTAACTTCCTAATCAGCAAACTGGGTATGCTGAACTTGTCCTCCTAACTCTGTTTAAAATCAACAGAGGCTCTGATGTTCCTACCAGAGCTCTGTAAAAAAAAAAAAAAAATTGGGAGCTTAAAGGAAAATTGCATGGTTTTAGGGGGAGCAAGTCAATAATCAA
This sequence comes from Saussurea involucrata, assembly GCA_033807775.1. Lineage (NCBI taxonomy): Eukaryota > Viridiplantae > Streptophyta > Magnoliopsida > Asterales > Asteraceae > Saussurea > Saussurea involucrata. The sequence continues at coordinate 56,765,361 of CM066323.1, forward strand.
ATTTCCAAAACCAAATTGACTTTGCTTTTTGAGCTTAAAGCTAAATCTTTTGGAGAACCAGTCAGAACTCTGACATCTCATCAGAGCCTCTGTTGCTTCTCATCAGAACTCTGTTTGATCATGTAAAGTTCTGACCATCTCACATCAGAACAAGTTCTGGTAAAGGTAACGGTAAGAAATGGAGGCCACGCAACAGAAGCAACTTAACACAGCTCCATCAGAGCTCTGTTAGTCTATTCTGCCACGTCATCAGAACACGTCATCAGAGTGTGGGTCATTTCTAAACGTCAACCACTTGTAACCCACACATCTCTAACCGCGACGGTTTACTTGCACAAAAGTGGTCAGAACAAATCCACGTGGCAATCTCCAATTGAAAGCTAAACCACTAGTTGTCCCCACGATACACATTTCAGGCCATTCCACCTTCTGACACTCGAGTGCCTACAGTATTTGCGGCGATTACTCAGCCACAAGCTCGGACTATAAATATCCAAAACCTTGACCCTCTTTTATTTAAACCCTGTTCATCTTTCCTCTTCATTCAAACCTTCAAAACTCAAACCTGCAAAAATGGCAAACCCCCAACACTCAGCAGATTCAAGCCGTATTGGTCCCGTCGACCAAATTGTTATTCTCCCATACGAGTTCGCTGAAAGCAACCATCGATTAGATCCAAACCCTGCTCTCTATCTACCCACATACCACATATTTCTGGAGTTCTTCAGAAACTCAGAAATCTTCAAAGCCCTAACAGACTTCGACAACAACATTCCTGAGCTCTACATCAAGCAATGGTGGACTACATGCCAACACGTAGAAGAGCTCAACGGAATAATCGACAATGTGGATTCTGGTCGAGATGGAGGTTCTGGAACGATCAGAATCAGAGCAACTACCCTGCGGAGAATCCTTGGAATGAAGAGCAATCGACAGCTCAACATAGAAGCTTTCGAGAAGCCACCCAATACTGCTGTCCTTCTGGAGTTTGTACGATTTCTAGGCTACAACAAAGATATCACCCGAATCGGAGCATTCAAAAGACAGAATCTACCACCAGTGTGGAATTTCATGTTCTCTGCACTGAACCGAACCCTCTCAGGAAAATCTGGTAGTCAAGATCAAGCCAGCATAGAAATCCTACAGATAATGTATGGATTGTTCTTTCAAAGAAATCTTGACTATGCCAGCATTCTCTACACCGATCTTCTCACTGCTGTCAATCTCAAGACCTCTGCCATTGCCAAAGGAGGAGAAGTTGGGCAACATAAATTCCTGAAGAACATCAAGTTTCCAAGGTTTATCGGGTTGGTAATCAGAAGAGCATTTCAGAGTCTGGAATTGACTCAACAAGGCAACATGTTCAGGAACTGGATCATGACCAGATTCAATCCCACCATTTCATGGGAATATCCCCTCATACGACGCGTTCCAGGTACAATGCTCGCTCTGATAAGCCCAGACCACATTTCTATCCAAAACTATAGACATGCTGCTCAACCTCAAGAACCTGAGGTGAGAACCCCAGCATACTTAGGCTCTGAGCCATCTGAGGAGAGTACGAGTGAGGAAATAGGAGTGGAAGAAGGAAACGGAACAGAGGCAAGAGTACCCGAAGTGGGGTCTTCCTCTAGAGTGGAATTAGAGGACAAAGCATCTCCTAGAGAGGCTGTTCATGAGGGAGTACAAGAGTCACCAGAGGTAGAAGTTCTTTCCTCTGATACTGGTGAGCAAATAGATAACAGAGAGGAACCCGAGCGTTCTACAGCCTTAGGTGCCGAGGAAAATGTGAGGATAGAAGATGTCCAAGATGACACATCTGAGAGAAATCCTAGCCCACATCCCAGTGCTTCCACACATGCTATCCCTGGTGATCAAGACCAGAGGGATATTGAAACAGAGGTGCACACCTTGAACCCCAACCAGCCTATACCATCAGAGGCAACTCTTCATGCCTCTGATATGCACGAAACTGGGGGATCCATATTCGGTAATGATGTCACTTTTCCCCACGACATCGATAGGTCACCTCCACACCTCTGTTGCGTGGCCTCCATTTCTTACCGTTACCTTTACCAGAACACGTCATCAGAACACGTCATCAGAGTGGGGGTATTTCTAAACGTCAACCACTTGTAACCCACACATCTCTAACCGCGACGGTTTACTTGCACAAAAGTGGTCAGAACAAATCCACGTGGCAATCTCCAATTGAAAGCTAAACCACTAGCTGTCCCCACGATACACATTTCAGGCCACTCCACCTTCTGACACTCGAGTGCCTACAGTATCTGCGGCGATTACTCAGCCACAAGCTCGGACTATAAATATCCAAAACCTTGACCCTCTTTTATTTAAACCCTGTTCATCTTTCCTCTTCATTCAAACCTTCAAAACTCAAACCTGCAAAAATGGCAAACCCCCAACACTCAGCAGATTCAAGCCGTATTGGTCCCGTCGACCAAATTGTTATTCTCCCATACGAGTTCGCTGAAAGCAACCATCGATTAGATCCAAACCCTGCTCTCTATCTACCCACATACCACATATTTCTGGAGTTCTTCAGAAACTCAGAAATCTTCAAAGCCCTAACAGACTTCGACGACAACATTCTTGAGCTCTACATCAAGCAATGGTGGACTACATGCCAACACGTAGAAGAGCTCAACGGAATAATCGGCAATATGGATTCTGGTCGAGATGGAGGTTCTGGAACGATCAGAATCAGAGCAACTACCCTGCGGAGAATCCTTGGAATGAAGAGCAATCGACAGCTCAACATAGAAGCTTTCGAGAAGCCACCCAATACTGCTGTCCTTCTGGAGTTTGTACGATTTCTAGGCTACAACAAAGATATCACCCGAATCGGAGCATTCAAAAGACAGAATCTACCACCAGTGTGGAATTTCATGTTCTCTGCACTGAACTGAACCCTCTCAGGAAAATCTGGTAGTCAAGATCAAGCCAGCATAGAAATCCTACAGATAATGTATGGATTGTTCTTTCAAAGAAATCTTGACTATGCCAGCATTCTCTACACCGATCTTCTCACTGCTGTCAATCTCAAGACCTCTGCCATTGCCAAAGGAGGAGAAGTTGGGCAACATAAATTCCTGAAGAACATCAAGTTTCCAAGGTTTATCGGGTTGGTAATCAGAAGAGCATTTCAGAGTCTGGAATTGACTCAACAAGGCAACATGTTCAGGAACTGGGTCATGACCAGATTCAATCCCACCACTTCAGGAGAATATCCCCTCATACAACGCGTTCCAGGTACAATGCTCGCTCTGATAAGCCCAGACCACATTTCTATCCAAAACTATAGACATGCTGCTCAACCTCAAGAACCTGAGGTGAGAACCCCATCATACTTAGGCTCTGAGCCATCTGAGGATAGTACGAGTGAGGAAATAGGAGTGGAAGAAGGAAACGGAACAGAGGCAAGAGTACCCGAAGTGGGGTCTTCCTCTAGAGTGGAATTAGAGGACAAAGCATCTCCTAGAGAGGCTGTTCATGAGGGAGTACAGGAGTCACCAGAGGTAGAAGTTCTTTCCTCTGATACTGGTGAGCAAATAGATAACAGAGAGGAACCCGAGCGTTCTACAGCCTTATGTGCCGAGGAAAATGTGAGGATAGAAGATGTCCAAGATGACACATCTGAGAGAAATCCTAGCGCACATCCCAGTGCTTCCACACATGATATCCCTGGTGATCAAGACCAGAGGGATATTGAAACAGAGGTGCACACCTCGAACCCCAACCAGCCTATACCATCAGAGGCAACTCTTCATGCCTCTGATATGCACGAAACTGGGGGATCCATATTCGGTAATGATGTCACTTTGCCCCACGACATCGATAGGTCACCTCCACACGATGATGCCTCTGTGGCTTATTTAGAGACTACACAAATTAGACTAGAGATCTTTATAATCTCACGTAGCATCTGTCCGACTCAGGGACAATGGAAGACCATAGTAGAACAAGGGAAGACAATGCTTGATCCAAATGCTTCCCATCACACCAGATTTCCTTCTTCAGAACCTGAGCTGGAAAAGGAAACTCTGATCAGAACACCTGTAGTTGTTTCCCCTCAAAGGCAACATCAAGGATCGGGTGGAAGTCCTGCAAGAGCCAACCTAAAAACAACTCTTGAAGCAGGCACCTCTGAGCTCGAGGTTAACTTGGAACCATGTGTTGGTACCAAGGATATCCCCGTTGACACTGTCACACGAGCAGAGTTCACAAGCTTCTGTGACAGTATCAACAACTCCTTGAATGAGTATAAACTTATCAATGATCAAAAGGAGGAGCTGATCCGCAAGGAAAATGCTTCTCTCCAGGAAAAGGTTCAGACATTAACGACAGAAGTAGCCGCTCTGAAGACGCTCTTAGCAGAAAATCATACGGCTCAGATGAACAGAACCCTGCCAACCCCTTCTCTATCAGACTCCAACATCAGAACCTTGACAGAGCTGATCAACAACTCTGTTAAGACCGCCATCACAGAAGCCACGACTTCTTCTGCCACACCTATCCAGCTCTCTGGCCCCAGACCCAATGACTTACCAATGACTGTCGGTCAGATGGGTGAGTTTAGCAGAAAAGTTCTAAGCAAAATGATGTCAATCTCCTCAAAATTCGTGATGAAGGCCAAATCAACAGAACAGCATGTGCAAGCCTCACTCGATACACACAAGGTCAACTTCGAATCCCAAGTGAAAGAAATCAGAGGTGCAGCAACAGAGGTAGAAGAGGTGATGCGAAAAGCAGCCTTAGACTTCACTAATATTATTTTACAGACCTCTACATCAAAACGACCTGCTGAAGAAGCACCTGCAGAAGAACCTTCGAGCAAAAGGCATAAGGCTAACCCAAAGTTTGTTGTTCCGCCCTCACCAAAAGCTCGAATTGAATCCTCTGACGATGATGATGACTTTGAGGATGCTATAGAAGATCAGTCAGACAATCAGATGGGTGAGTCCTCAGAACAACAAAAGGGGGAGAAGGAGGAGAAAGAGAAGGATAAAGAGAAGGAGAAGGAGAAAGAGAAGTAAAAAGAGAAGGAAAAGGAACCTGCAACAGAGGCTGAGGGATCTGCTAAGGTAAAAGAAAAGGTATCTGAGGCTGAGGCAACTAAAGTAGGAGACCAAGGGAATACTTCTGAAGACTTACCAGAGGTAACTATGGTGGTTTTTGATTACATGTTCAAAGACAGAATCATCAAACCTACAGAATCCTCTCAACAACCACCTGAGGTTATTATCCTGGACACCCCTCCTACTTCACCAAGAACAGAACCAGAGAGAACCGACCCATTGAACCAAGCCCAACCTCAAGTCCAAACCCAAACAACACAAGAATCTGCCCACATTGACATACTCATGGCAGAAACTCATGAAGACCCAAATCCCATGCCAACAGAACAGAACCCCGAATCCTCAACTCAACATTCTGGCAAACCTCCACTAGAAGAAATCTTTGCCTATATTTATGGTGACCATGACACCATCCCCACAAATGTTGTGCCCATCAATCCATACTTAAGCCCCTGCAGGATAAATACGATCTCTGACGTTAGACGGAAATTCATTGAAACCAAGTCCAGATTGAACAGAAATATAAACTTAGACTTTGGAATCCACAGAATCGTAGACATCAAGCAGAAGACCTTTCGGCACAACAGAATACAAATGAGCTATCACGAGTTCATAGTTGAATCAAACGACAACAGGGTTGAGCACTTCAATGAAAACGACCTGGTACTTCTGAACCCTTATGATCTGATTCAACTCCATGCCTACTGTTACAACTTCAGTGACAGATACAAAGAGGCAAGAACAGCACTTCCTGAGGTACGCTTCGCTATGCAAGAGCACATAAATCTAAGAATTCAGATTGACTTTCAGCTAGGCATAGAGTTCGAAGTAGAAGAACTAGCGACTGCTCCACCAAATGAGAGCCTTCAAGGCTATGAGCACTACAGAACCGGAACCGTAGTTGGAGATCCTCCAGTGTTCATCTGCCGACAGAGAAAAATCAAGAAGGCCCTCAGAGCTTCTGAAATCCACAAGTACTCAACAGAGTCGCTGGAATACCTCAGAGATATCATTCAAAATCTCCCAAGAGAAAAATGTCCGGAAGAGCAACAGAGAAACTTCATCACCCAGATCTATCTTATGATCAACTTCCGAGAACTCATCAGAAGATTTGACAGAATCTTAAGGGGAGATAATTTTGCTTAAATGTACTGATCTTTTAATCTTTTTGTAACATTCTAAAAGATTAGTGCAAGGTTTCGACAGAGGTAAAAGTTCTCTGTTCTTTTGTTTAAATCTCTGTCAAATGTAAATTTGTATTTTCAATTCTTAGGGGGAGATTCTTAGCCCCAAGTATATGTTATGTAAAAGTATTGAAAATAGTTCAAGTCAGAAGACCAACAGAGATCAGACAGAAGACTTGGAAGAAGTTCATCAAGAAGACCAACAGAGCTCATTAGAGCTCTGTCGGATCCAACAGAGCTCATCAGAGCTCTGTCGAAGAATTCCTACAAGAGAACAAGTATTCAACAGAAGACCAACATAGCTCTTGCGACAGAGCTCTGTGAAGTAAAAGACCTCTGTCAGCCTAAGTCTCGTAGGAAACCTTAAGTGTAAGACACGTGTCCATACTTTCCACGTATGCCCTAAAGATTGGAGACACACTTTCCACGTGTCATTCAAGGGTACGATAGTACACTGTCTACACTTTATCAGGTCTATAAATAGCGAGGTAGTGGAACAACAATTGTAAGCTTTGGGAAGAGTAGTTTTTCCACAATTGTTTAAGCACACACTGCAGCAATCCCGAGCACTACCTCCGTACGATATTGTTGTCTTATGAGATTTCCGAACACACTTTAACTTGTTCTTGGTGTGATTCATTATCAATATATGAGCAGCTTTTATATCTGATCTTGTTATCATTTTACTGTTCAATATTTGATTCTCATAGTTCACTTATCATTTACACAATCACTCATTTTAATGGCTTTATTTAATATGCTTTCGCTGTCTATTTTACTACCATTAATATGATACAACGTGAATCTGGGAACCTACATATACTGCGCGATGTGCTCCATCGGATCGGTTATTCCCGAATACTTGGGCATGAAAGCAGGGATATTATATTTCTTCGGGACGTCTGAAATCCTGAACGAGGTTCGACATCGACAGGTACGGCTGCCCCCGGCAGCTTAGCGAGCAAAGATTGGACACGCTCGTTCTGATCTTCTAGCATTTTCAACCGCTGAGCGACGGGGTCATTAGGATCAGGATTTACTCCTGCTTGAGGGTTAACTCCCGGACTGGTGCCATTGCCGTACGACGAACCATTGTCATCCCCGTTGAAAGGGACGAAGTATGGTTGAGACCCATTGTGCATGGGTGGAGGCCTCAGATGCTGAGGAGAAACCGGCCCGAACTGGGGATTTGGAATGAACGATCCCGACTGCTGATTCTGCATAAATGGAGCTTGCTGATGATTCTGACTGAACGGTCCTGGCCCTGGATTCTGAACGAATGGACCTAGACCTGGATTCTGGATGAATGGAGCGGACCCTGGATTCTGACCGAACGATCCTGGACCAGGATTCTGAATGAATGGTCTAGGACTGTTCTGCGGTCCGAACAATCCATTCGGATTTTGATTTCTTAGCCGCGCGATTTCCTCAGCTGCCCTTCGACTTTGATCAGCAAGGACGTTGATTTGATTCCGCGCAGCTTACAACTCTTGATACATCCGGGCAATGAGCTGCTCTTGATTCCCATGGGCTGCAATTTTCCTGAAACAGAAAAAAGAGGAAACTCCAAGAAACCGTTAGTAAGACGCACGTTTGTCGAAGATTTTCTCTAGATGGGGGCCCACGGTGGGCACCAAACTGTTAATGCCAAAAATCGTCCAGAAGGATAACTTAAGGTTGATTGTGGAGCTTAACAACTAAAGATAGGAATCGTTCGAAAAAGCAATGCGACTAACACAGAAAACGTAAATGAGACGCAAAGGATTTGGTGACGCGGGAAAAACCTCAACGAGGAAAAAACCCGCAAACGACAGTACGTTGTCGTCGCTGCACTATGGTCGCCAAACAGGGGCGATGTCCTTATGTTTCAGGTGTCGAGAGTACAAAGATTACAATATAAATGAAGGAAAGACTTTAAATGTAAAGTAACAGGTGTATCGAATGTAAAAAACCAGTGCGTCGTGTGTAAGAACAATGTGTCGTGCGTTGGATTCGTGCGTCGAGAGAGAGAGAGTTTTGCTTCAAGTATTTAGCTCTGAGTGTTCTTGGGAATTCAGTTCAGTTATACCAAGATATATGTAAAATGATGATTGAGCCTTTGTATTTATAGTCTTCGAAAGCTTTAAATGATTCCTTAAAAGCTTCAAATAACGGTCGTAACTGACGCTGAGTTAATGGCCTTCGTCGGTTATAGCCGTTGGTCATCAATGACATTGACTCTGCATTAAACAGTGAAAAAGTAACAGTAATATCACATGTTAGTCGGTCGAGGTCGTGAGGTTCCTTACGACGGTCGAGTGTAGCGAGTAACTTTCGATTTCAACTTTGGTCAGATGATAAAGTGTTGTGATTTTATCTTTATTATGGAAAAGTGTAATAAATGTTTGGCGATCATAGTGCACCGTCGACTTTCACAAGCCGATCGCGGTTTTTTCCCTTGTTTGGGTTTTCGCGTCACCAATTCTCTTGTCTTATTTACTTTTTATCACGATTGTGTTGATTGGTCTTGAGATCCCTTTCTTTAGTTGTTAAAAGTTCCACATCAACCTTAAGTTATCCTTTGGGTGATGTTTGGCATTAACAACGGTCGACTTCAGTTCCCCCACCTGTTTTTTGCGCACGGTGAGGGACGCTTTAGTCGCCAAAACCTCTGCCTCGTAGGCAGAGGCTTTCTCCAACGCCTCCTTGAGACGTCCCCGGAGCTCTTCCTTTTCCCTTGATGATGTCTCCAGACTACTACGGAGATCGTCCAGTTGGACAGAGAGAGCCTCCACCTTGGCCTTTATCTCCCGTTCTTCCTCTCGAGCTTTACGCTCACCCTCCTGTGCTCGCTGGAGTTCCTCAGCGATGGAAGGTTCGACCTTCTGGAGTTCCTCCAGTTGGCCGAAAAGGCAAAACGACGCCTGAAACGCCTGCAGTCGCACGCAAAATTTATGGTAAGTCTATCTTATCAAAGAGGAAGAATCATACGACATAAAACAAAAGGGACATACCAGAAAGGAGAGTCCTATGACATGAGACCCCGTCTCATCCACAGAAACGCCCCGATAGCGTTCCTTAAAGGCCGGCAGGAGAAATTTTCCCAAGTTTGGGAAAATCTTTGCATTGTCCAAGATGCCGTCCACCAGGAAGTTCAACGACAACGGAAAGTTAACCGTCGTAAATTCAGGGGTCTCCTCAACCTGAGGACCTTTCCCCTTATTCCTTGCAGTGGACGACATTGGCAACGATGGCATCGCCCCGGGCACACCCGAAGGCGTCTTCGCCTTCTTGGGTGTAGAGACCGTTGTAGGCTCTCCACTCGTCGACGACGGTTCCCTCAAGGGAACCGACTTCGTCTTTTTCTAAACCTCCAACCCTAATGTAGGAGGATCCTTCCTCTTCATCTCTTTGTCCTTTCGGGCCAGAGCTAGTTGCGATTCCTTCTTCGACTTGCCTGAAACAGACTGCATCTCTGAATTGCATGCAAAAAAACGACAAATGTCAGGTATTATCGTATGACTCAAAATAAAAGAATGTACAATTAACACTTACTCAAAATAAAACCAGGTATGTTATTGGTCTAATTAAATCCTTATTATTATGGTTTAAGTAGTTTTATAAGTTAAGGGGTAAGTTTTAATTCTTTTATGGAAGTTTAGGGGTATGTTTTGCCAAATAATAAAACTATAGGGTTTGTTTGGTCTTTTAGCCAAACCCTTGCAACACCACCGCTTTTATTCAATTAGGAGGAGGTGTCCTCTCTTTAGACATCATTAGCAAAAATATCAAAACAAAGTGTGTGTGTGTGTGTGTTTGTTGTTGTCGTTAAAGACCAAGAGAGAAAGAGAGAGAGAGAACCGTGAAGGAGAAGTAATCAAGATAGTAAGCTGGAATTAGAGGGTTCAAGCATGTGAAATCAAAGGTATGTTTTAGTTAAAATTGCAATCTTTATATGTATTAAGTTTATATGAGATTAGAGATGGGTTTTGATGATTTATGGAGGTTTTGGGAAATCTGAATATATGAGTATGTTCAGTTTATAGTCTTAAACATATCTGCATATTTACAGCAACATGCATAGCTTAAAAGATTAGATTTATGGGTTAAGTATGAACTTAATTGGTTGATACATGCATGTATGTCGCAGTAGTTGGTTGCGACATTGATGAGTTTTGCGACATTCATGAGTATCGCAACCTTGAGTTGCGACATGCTCATTGGTATCGCAACAGTGGGTTGCGACTTAAGGTATATCGCAGTAGTTGATTACGATATGGTACTATGTCGAGATAGTTGATTGCGATATGGGTTGTGTATTGCGACATGGGGTTATCACAATAGTTGGTTGCGATATGAGTCGAGGATTTTGGAGATTTTAGTCTTTAAAAGAAATATTTGTATTTATGTCGTACAGATTCTGTGAAATTGGGCTGAAAGAATTGGAGTGCTTGGTAATAGCTTGGAAGGATTTTTGGTGATAAGCAAAACAGGTGAGTTTTACTTAAAAATGTTTTAAACTGGAATACATATATGTGTGTATTGGATATGTGATTGATGATGTGTTTATATGCTTATGTTGGAAATATAATATGTTGAAATGTATATTATATTTACATGAGTATTATACGAGAGTATATTGGCCGAGCTTAGGACCGGTGGTGTTGGCTGTAATACTCGTACGACGGTGTTGGCTGTAATTGTCGTACAGTGGAGTTAATTTATTAGTTGGCTTGCAACCAACTAATATGGCCATGGGAATGAGGAAGGAAAGTACACGAAGTGTGAGTTCTAATTGATATATGTGATTGTGTTATGTGTATGGGATTTATGTAAATGGTTTCAAACTAATCGGGATTTTCTCACTTAGACCATTAGGTCTAACCCTCATTTTGTTTTAAAATATGTATTCCAGGTCGTGAAGCAAACAAAGACAAGTGATAGGAAAGATCTAGGAATTTTTTTTGAAAGAACCATGAAGCATTTTTGTATATATCATGTTTAGTAGTTAATATGTAAAAAAAGTTTGAACTGAAAGACTTATTTTGTTAAGTTAAGGGACCGTAAATGAAATATGATGTATCTTTGTGGTGAAATTATGTTATGAAATATGTGTTATTTGTATGTTTGGGAAACCAGGTTGTTACATTCCACCCGGATGCGACCCAGGAGGTATCCTCGTCTATACGATCGAGCGACGGTATACGACCGATAACATACTTGGCCTTCCACCCGCGGTCGTGGACCTGGGTGTCAGGAACCAGAGTATATCCGCCTCTCAGCTTGGAGGATAGGCTATATCGTTGATAGCCGTCCGACCTGACCTCGAACGCCGTCAAAAGATCGCTCACCATGAAAGATACATCCCAATCAGCGGTGATTCGATCGATCTCCTGAAAAAATCTGCCAAAGTTCGGGCAAGATTTGCCCAGGAGATAGGTCAAAAGTGTCCAAAAACTCCCTGACCAGGTAGAAAAGGGCCACCTAAATCCTATTCTAAAAGGATACTCGTATAAGACGAAGAATCCTCTTAGGCGGTCTAAGCTGGTCGGGCGTGTATAGTCGGACCTCGGCAGGTATGCCCGCCGACAACCTAAAGGCTTCTACCTCCTCCTTCTCTTGAAAAGAGCTCACCGGCTCGAAGGAGACAGAAAAATCGGGGACAGAAATTTGCGCTACGTATAGGTCCATATGGTCCTTATTCATAGTGGTCTTCCTAGCTATCGATTTTTTCCACATGGTTAAAAGAGTAAAGATCGTACCTTAGATCTCTAAAAACCTCGATCGATCAAAGCAAAAGCACTGGCAGATCTCTTCTGAATCTCTCTAAAGTTCTCTCTCGAAAAATATCAAAGGCATAGAAAGAAAAGATCTCCACGAGCGCGATATTTATAGCATCGTCGTGTCAGGTCGTTCCGATGGATGGTCGACAGCTGTCCACCACCTTTTCGCATGCAACGTGCCGATGAACGACATATGTCCTCTAATGGATCCATGCCTCTGAAACGTCGCCATGACATCACGACCACTTCGTCTCCCTTGGTCCGAATCGAACCAAGACGGTTAGGATTCGACCAGACACTCTCCCCATGTGACACGTGTCAAGACACTTCGTTGGATTTAAAATTCGAATTTCACGCCTAAATTATGTTGATCCAAACCCTCAGTGATTTGATAATGACTCTGAGAAACACTTAGTGAAAATTGTAAGTAGACAATATGTATTAATGTTTTTCCATCAAAGAAAATATACTAAGTCTGTTTAGTATCGCTGATGAAAACATGCGCTTTAAATTATGTATTCAGCGAACATTGTTCCTCAGTGAGCCCTGAGTATGTTCAGTCACACTTGATCGCTGATAGTTATGTTGTTTACTTATGATCCCTGAAGACAAGATTCACGTCAACCATGTTCTACGCTGAAGTCGAAGATCAAGCCAAAGAACAAGCGACTATGTCTACTAGTGACCTGATGTGGATATCAGCGAAGCCAAGACTTGTCCACTCAACGTGAAGTATCAAGTAAAATACATCAGCGAACGCTGAACTCTATCCTTCGCTGATAAAGAATCATTCAGCGAATGTTGATCATGAAGCTTCCTCTACAAGCAACTTTTGTCTTATCCCCTTGCACACCCCTGTACGATTTTGTCAGAACGGACATCCTTTTTGTCCAGAATCGTACAACCAACTCTGATCTTACACTGTTCATCATCCGGCCACTAGGTTGTCTACTAAAGTCAAACCATGCAACCAACCAGAGGCTGCCACGTGTAAAGATGTACTGTTATGCATGAAATGAAAGCAGTATATAAAGGAAACCCTACTTCATTTGTGAAGTGCTCACCCATTCCTCTCTTCGCTGAACTACTGTGTGAAAGAATACTATCCTTAGTGTTCTTGATTTTCTTTCTCTCTTATTTCTAGTGCAAGAAATCGCAGTGTTCTCATAGTTTGTTATATTAGGTTTATAACTTAATCTTGTTCCGCAACAAACTGTAAATTGTTTGATATGTATCAATAAACAATTTAGAAAGATAAAAATCGTGTGTTTATATTCAACCCCCCTTCTACAAACTTGTATAACCCCTTTGGGACCAACAAGTGGTATCAGAGCAGTTTGTTTAATCTAATAAACAAGATCTTGCTTATACTAATTCTTTTCTCTTCCTTGCTATTTTCTCAATATGGCAAACTCCACAAATACAAACTATATCGATAATGGCTCTCTTGCAAAACCCCATAGATTTTCCAAAGATAACTTCAATCTCTGGAAAAATAGGATGATGCTCTTCTTGGAAGGTGTAGATCCTACTATACCTTACGACATTGAAAATGGACCATATGTCCCTTTCATGTTAGACCCTGCTATTCCAGGCACTGCTACTAGAGTTGCCATCCCTGAAAGAATCATTCCCAGGGAAGTTAGCACATGGACTGATGAAGACAAGAAGAAGGTGGCCATCGATATTAAGGCCAGATCTATCATCTCTGTTAGATCTGATGTTTTGTCAAAAGTTACAAGTATTGGTTCTGGATAGAAGACTCAGAGTTCTGAGTAAGAAGACTCAGAAGCTCTGGCTGAGAAGTCTCGAAAAGATTACAAGTATGAAAGTCTGAACAGAAGGATCAGAGTTCTGAGTAGGAGACTCAGAACTTCGGAAGATGTAGTTGAAAAAGTCCAAGTGCTTTAAAGGACGTTCTGATATGCTTAGTCAGAAGATTGTTCAGAAGTTCTGAACAACATGTTCAGAACTTATGACAGGATACTTTCTTTTGTATTCTGTTAGTTAGTTAGGACACGTGTAATACTCCTATTAGACTTTCATGTATATGTACTGTAGCTTTAGCTTTTCCTTACAGTATATATAGTTGTTAGCAACTGTAAGCTAACTAATCTTTGGCATAACTTTCCCACATATCTTTGTATTCACTTTTGTAATCTTTGAGAGATTCTCTCTCTAGATTTGTAATCTGTTCTTAATCGAATACAATACTTTGGGATCCAATTCTCTATCATTTACTGTTTGATTGTTCTTAATTGATTGTAAGATTGAATCCTGGTTTCTACAATTGGTATCAGAGCCAATCAACAAACAAATTCGTTCAAGATCGTGTTCTTGATGGTTTCTTGATCGCATTCTTGAAGATTTCTTGATCAATTCGTCAATTGATTCCGCTGCTACTCACAATTCTTGAATTCTTTGTAATTATTGAATTCGTTTTACGTTTGTTCAAGAAACTCGATTTGTCTTTCTGTTGAATTATCTTACAATCATTTCTTCTAAAGAATTTCTCTCTATGGGATCCGAAACAAAACCTCCTGTTCTTATTCCCGAGGAATACCAGCAATGGAAGATTCGTATGATTCAGTTCTTGGATAATATCGATGAGAATCTTATGATTTCTATTCGAGAAGGTCCAATAGAAGTTCATGTAGATGTTCAAGCTACACCTGCAACAGATACAACACCAGAGATTCCTGCTACAAAGGTGAATAAAATTTTTTCTCAATACACAGAAGCACAGAAACAGAGACATGCAATTGACAAAAGAGCTGTTACTCTAATGACTTTGGCTGTTCCAAATGAAGTTTTCAATAAAATTGATAGTGGAACTTCAGCTAAAGAAATGTGGGATGAACTAGAGTAGCAAATGCTTGGTACTGTTAAATCAATTCAGGCCAAACTGAACCAAAGTATCAATGCTTATGAAAGATTCAAAGCGAATGAATCTGAAAGATTCAAAGCGAATGAATCTAACACTTTCAACAAAAGATATGGTAAGAATAAGTTTCAGGGTAAGTACAGAAGGGAACAGGGGAGTTCAGAAGAGAAATATAAGAAGAAAGAAGATAGAGAAGAAAGTAAGTTTGAGAAGAAAGAAGAGAAGGAAGAAAGAAAAGAGAAGGATTTGTGTTTTAAGTGTGGAAAACCTGGTCACTTTGCCAGAGACTGCAGAGTGAAAGTAGTAAAAGATTATGAATACTACACAAAGAAGGCTCAGCTGGCTAAGAAAAGAGATAATGAAATTGCAATGTTGGCAGAACAGGAGAATTGGCTATATCATACTTCAGATGAAGAGGATTGCATTCACTTTTCTCAAATGCAAAGTTATATGGCTAAGATGAAGAATGAGGATGATTCTGATTATGAAGATGCTGATTCTGAATCTTCTGCTGAGGTACATTCTGCACTTGAAATTGATTTAATGACTCAAATTGGCAATATGAATTCTGAATTTGTTAAACTCAGAAAACAAATAAAAGGTGAAAGAATTCTGGTTAACAAGTTCAGAACAGAAAAAGAGATAATTAAATAACAGTTTGAAGAATCTGAAGTTGAGAAACAAAAAGTCAAAAATGAGAATTCTGATCTTTTAAAGAAGATTTCTGAATTAAAAACCCAATTTTCAGAAATAAAAGATGAAAAGGTTGATTTACAAATTAAATATGATATGTTACTTGAGGAGAGAAAGAAGCTGTACACAAAAATCAAAGAGTTGGAAGACCTTAATCTGAAAAGAGGTCAAACTCAACAAACCTTGTATCTTCTCACTAGAAATGTTAAAGACACAAGATTCTATAATCCAAAAATGGGTTTAGGTTTGGAAGAAAATGTTGTTTTGAAAAGAGCTCCAACAAATCTTTATGATTTTGATAAACTACAGGTTCCTAAACCAAAAATCCCAGAGATTGTTGAAGTTTTTGTGAGACCTGCTAGTTCTATAACAAATTCAGATAATCTACAAAAATCAAGTCCTGTAAAAGCAAAAGAAACAATTTCTGAACCAAAAATTCAGAAGTCAGAAGTTTCAGATGACAAGGTTAAGAAAGAAATTTCAAAACCAACAGAAGAGAAACCAAAATATAATGATGCTAAATTTAAATATGATTCTTTAAATGTCAGTTATAAAAATAAACAACCAAATTTTTCATATTCTGACATTGAAAGTATATTTGATACAAGTAAGTTTTCTGAAACAGTCAGTCAGAAGTCTGAATCTTCTAGTCAGGATTCTGACTCTATTAGTCAGAACTCTGAGTCTGAAGGACAGAATTCTGAGTCAACTGAAAATTCTCAATTCATTTCAGAAAGTTTTTCAGAACTTGAAAAGAGATTTAAACTTGTTAGTCAAGACCTTGAGGACTTAAGAAAAACTTTTGATGATCTTGAAAATGATTATTGTGATTTAGATTTTAAACTGGACCAAGTTTTAAAAGAAAACAACACTTATGTCCAGAAAATAACAGAGCTTGAGAAGTTAAAGGCTGAATATGATCTTTTCAAGGTTAATGCATTAAAAGAAGATAAGAAATTCTTTGATGAATCAAGTACATTTGAAAATGGTGAATCATCCAAATCATCTGCTAATTCTATGAAATTGAATGTTTCAGAAAAAGAGGAAAGCAAAAGGAAAGATGATCTGAAAAGAGTTTCTGAGGAGATTGGATTAAATACTACTTCTGAACCTAGAGTCAAAAGTTCTTGTATGAAATGAAATTGTAATCTGAAATCTTGCAATAAAAGTGAAAAGACTTATGTTTCAGATCTATTGTCTCTTGCAAGAAAGAATCTCATATGTGTTCAATGTGGTAGTCATTCATTTCAATCATCTCAGAAAAGTACAATTTTAATAACATATGTTTCTTATATAAACAAACCATATCAGAATTCAGAAAAGAAAACTATTTTGATTCCTCAAACTCAGATAAAAGGAAAGAAGATTGAAAACATTTCTCAATCTAATTTAAAAGAAAAGAAGAAAGAAAATATCTTTCAAACTAAAGAAAAGAAGACTGAAAATGTTTCTCAGTCTCAACCAAAAGTTTTCAAAAAGAAAAGAAACAATTTTGTGAACATAAAATGTTCTGACTTCATAAAAGTAAAAGGAAAGTGGTGCTTAAAAGAAGATTTTGAATGAAAAGTCAAAGGAACTTTTGTTAAATCAGATACCAAAGCTAACAAAGATGGACCCATTCCACAATGGGTACCTAAATCTAACTAATTGTTTTTGCAGGGCTGTCATGTGTGGTTTTTAGACTCTGGAGCTTCAAGACACATGACAGGTCATAAGTCTTCTCTGACAAACTTCACAGAAAAGGCTGGAGGAGCAGTAAATTTTGGTAATAACAGCAAAGGACAAGTCAGAGGTTTTGGAGATTTAACAAAAGGAGATCTAACCATTCAGAAGGTTTTCTATGTTGAAGGATTACAACATAATCTATTCAGCATAAGTCAGTTTTTGGACAGTTTCTGTCAGATTAAATTCTGCATAATAGGTTGCATGATTTTAACTGAGAATGACATAAAAGTCTTCTGGGCCAAAAGACATATGGACCTATTTGTGGTTAATTTTTCAAAAATACAAGCTTTAACCCCTGTTTGTCTATTATCAAATGCAGTTGCTAATGAATGTTGGCTTTGGCACAGAAGATGTTCTCACTTAAATTTCAAGGATCTGAACAATCTGGTTATCAAACATCTGGTCAAAGGTTTACCAAAGATCAAGTATGAAAAGGAATCATTATTCTCAGCATGCGAAATGGGCAAGATGAAGAAAAGTTCTCACAAAATAAAAATGGATTCTTCATGCAAATCACCATTAGAGATGCTACATACAGATCTGTGTGGTCCTATTTCAATTCAATCAATGGGAGGAAAGAAATATATGCTTGTTATTGTGGATGAATATTCCAGGTACACATGGGTTGAATTCTTAAGAGCAAAGTCAGAGGCTGCTACAACACTGATTAATTTCATCAAAAGAATTCAAGTATTCTTACAACTTCCAGTCCAGAAAATCAGAAGTGACAATGGGACAGAGTTCAGAAATGAGACTCTTCAGAATTTTTTGCAAATCCTGGGGATTTCTCATAACTTTTCAGCTGTAAAAACTCCTCAACAAAATGGTGTCGTTGAAAGAAAGAACAGAACTCTAGTTGAAGTTGCAAGAACCATGTTGGCTTATTCAAATCTTCCAACCTTCCTATGGGCTGAAGCAATAGCCATTGCTTGTTTTACACATAACAGAACTTTGATAAATAAGAGACTAGATAAAACTGATTATGAACTGATTAACAAGAGAAAACCACTGATTAAATTTTTTCATGTTTTTGGATGCAGATGCTATGTTCTCAAAGACAGAGAGAACCTTGGTTAATTTGATAAAAAGGCAGATGAAGGATACTTTGTTGGTTATTCACTAACTTCCAAAGCATTCAGAATCTACAACAGAAGAACCAAGAGGATAATGGAGAGCATAAATGTAACACTTGATGAGTCAAAAATGAAGACTTCTGAACAAAACAGTTCAGAACTCAAACAGGATAAGACAACAAAGACTTCTGAACAAAACAATTCAGAACTCAAACAGGATAAGACAACGATGACTTCTGAAACAGCTTCTAATCATAACTGTTCAGAACTCAATTTATTGTTTAAGGATGCATTTCTAGAACTAACTTCTGAATCTTATGCAGATTTTGAAAATCCTAAAATGATTCAAGAAATGAAAAAGCGACCTCAGAAGTGGTTCAAACAACAGTAATTTCTGATACTGGCTCATCAGAGGAATGTCCAACTTTAATCAACACAAGTAATGAAACTTCTGAGCCTAGAACTCAGAATTCTGGACAAGTTAATCAGACTTCTGGTCAAGGTACACAGACTTCTGGTCAGAGTACCCAGAACTATGAACAAGTTATTCAGAATTCTAACTCCACTACTCAGAATGCAAACTTGGATGTTTTACCTCAACAAGTACCAGAACAAGGGGACAGTTCAGAATTACAAGCTATTATTGATGAGAATGATACAAACAACAACTTCTCAGAGATTGATGTACTTCCTAGTTCAAATAAATGGACAAAAGACCATCCTATTCATCAAGTGATAGGAGATCCATCAGTGGGAGTACAGACCAGATCAACAACAGCAAATGAGGCAATGTTTGCAGGATTTTTGAGTGTGATTGAACCTAAGAAAGCCAATGAAGCCCTAGAGGATCCAGATTGGATTTTAGCAATGCAAGATGAATTGCTACAGTTTGAAAGAAACAAAGTCTGGGGACTTGTTCCAAAACCTGAAGGAAAATCTATTATTGGAACAAAATGGGTATTCAGAAACAAGAAAGATGAGTCAGGTGTTGTGGTCAGAAATAAGGCTAGATTGGTTGCAAAGGGATATTCTCAACAAGAAGGAATAGATTATGATGAGACATTTGCACCTGTGGAAAGAATAGAAGCAATCAAAATATTCTTGGCATATGATGCACATAAGAACTTCAAAGTGTACCAAATGGATGTCAAATCAGCTTTTCTAAATGGTATACTTAATGAAGAGGTTTATGTCTATCAACCAGAAGGTTTTGTTGACCCTGAATTTCCAGATCATGTTTATGTTTTAGATAAAGCCTTATATGGTCTGAAACAAGCACCAAGAGCCTGGTATGACACTCTAACTCAACACTTATTAAAATCTGGCTTCAAGAAAGGTAAAATTGACACTACTCTGTTTCTAAAGAAAAAGGGTGATGATTTGATCTTAATTCAGATATATGTAGATGATATCATATTTGGTTCTACAAGTGCAGAATTATGTACTGAATTATCAAAAGTCATGGAATCAGAATTTGAAATGAGCATGATGGGAGAACTGAATTTTTTCCTTAGTCTTCAAGTAAAACAATTGTCAACTGGAATTTTCATAAATCAAGGAAAATATGTAAAGGATATTTTAAAGAAAATTAAAATGTCTGATTGTGCTTCTATAAGAACACCAATGGCAACAAATGTCAAGTTAGATGCTGATCTCTCTGGAGTTTCAACAAATATCAAGATTTATAGAGGCATGATTGGTTCTCTACTTTATCTGACTGCAAGTAGACCAGATATCATGTTTGCTACATGCTTATGTGCTAGATTTCAATCGAATCCAAAAGAATCTCATATGCTAGCTGCTAAAGGATCTTAAGATATCTTAAAGGTTCACCTGATTTGGGCCTTTGGTATCCTAAAGAAATTGATTTCAAACTAATTGCTTTCACTGATGTTGATCATGCAGGAAGTAGATTGGACAGGAAAAGTACTTCTGGTGCTTGTCATTTTCTTGGAGACAAGATAGTGAGTTGGGCTTCAAAGAAGCAAAATTGTGTGTCCACATCCACTGCTGAAGCAGAGTATGTAGTTGCTGATCCTTGTTGTTCTCAAACCTTGTGGATGAGAACACAACTCATGGACTATGGATATCAACTCAACAAAATTCCCATATATTGTGATTTAGAAAGTGCCATTGCAATAACTCAGAATCCTGTCCAACACTCAAAGACCAAGCATATTGATGTAAGATATCATTTTATTAAGGACTATGTAGAAAAGGGAACAATTGAAATGCACTTTGTGCATACAAAGTATCAATTGGCTGACTTGTTCACAAAGCCTCTTGATCACAAAAGGTTCACCTTTCTCATATGTAAAATAGGAATGCTTAATTTGACTAATTGAACATATTTGTTAGTTTTCAGAAATGAAAATTTTTCTAAGTGAGATTTTCTGAGTAGTGTTCCCAGAACTCTGACTCTCTTAATCAGAATTCTGACTCTTGAGTTCAGAACTTCTGAATCAATACTTCAGAAATCTAACTTCAAATTCTTTACTTCTGAATAGGTTAATCAGAACTTCTGACTACTTTTCAGAACACATTTCTGAAAATTACAAATATTTCAATATGTTGTTAATATCTTTCTGTTTTATTTTTATATTCCTTATAATATGTGTTTGAGTATATGCAAAAGTCAAGGGGGAGCATTGAAATCATTCAGATATCGTTATGAGGTACTCATAAGGTTTGTATATTCTTTTCTCATCACTAATCATTCTAAGGGGAACAAGCTTTCAATGATAAACCTTTTACACTTGTTCAAACTACTTCTGAACCCTTAAAATATTTTTCAAGATCAGATGTTAGATTTTCAATGCTTTCAGAAATTTCAAATCGTCAAAAGAAGGACAGGATTTTGATGATAAAATAATTTTCTATATGTTCAAACTACTTCTGGATGATTAAATGTTTGTATATAATCAGAAGTTGATTTTAAATGAATTTTGGTTCTAAGGGAATTTCTTCTGAACTGTGTACTCAGAACTTCTGAGTATGCATTCTCAGAACTCTGAGCGTGTTATTCAGAACTTTTAACTTGTATTAATTTCTATCCAATAACACGTGTCAGCTTCTTATTCTTTGAACTTGCCACGTTTCTTTTTAATATCTTATGTGGCATTTCACAGTGTTTGAATTCCTTATAACTCTGACAAAAAGTAACTTTTCTTCGTTAAAACCTTTCAGCTTCGCGGATTTTAAATAGACCTTAAAATCCCTATTACAAATTTTATTTGAATTCTATGAGCGAAAAGTGAGAAACGCACAATTCCTGAGTTCTTTGTTATTGTTTTCTTTCAATCTTCGATTTTAAATCATGTCGGGTTCGAGAAGAAGTAAACCTATTTCCTTACACTCTGAAAAATCATTGATGGAATCCTCGTCTGATTCAGAGAATAATGACGTACAGAGACCTGAAAATAGAGCTGTAGAAGAAGGGGCAATAGGAGAAAACAATGTACTAGAAAATGTTGAAGAAGAAGCAGGGGATGAAAACATTGATGAATCAGAGGGAGACGCAGATGAGGGAAATGAGAATATTCAACACGAACAGAGTGCAGTTAGGTTAGTCATGTCTGGAAGATCTAATACTGGTGAGAGGATTGTTCCTAAGAGTGAATATTTGCAGTTGATTGAAAACAACTGTGTGTTAATACTTGATGAAACTAGGTTCAAGAAAGAACAAAGGATAATCATAGAGTTACTGAAATACCATCCTTTTAAGAAATGGTTTACAATGAAGAAATCGGTTCCTGTTCAGTATATCCAACAGTGGTGGAAGCATTTGGAGTTACAAGGTAACAATTTTGTATCTGAAATAGGGGGAGTCACTGTAACTCTAAATATACAGTTTATGAGAACAATGCTGATGCTACCAGAAAAGGATGATTTACAGGGAAAATTAGATTTTGAAGATTCTAATAACAGAGGAATTATTGGCTGAAATTAGAAGATTAGGGTATAATGAAGAGTTGAAGACTCTAAGCTTGTTCAGAAGGAACAAATTGCCACCAATTTGGGCATGTTTTTTCAATATAATCAACAAATGTCTTTCTGGGAAGAACAGCTCACTAGATCAAGGTTCAAAGCAGATTTTGCAGATCTTTCATGGATTAGTGAAGAATAGGCATTATGACTATACTTCTATTCTATGGGAAGATATGAAGAACACTTTTGAGAGGAATCAGAAGGCAAAAGAAAAGAGAACAAGGGATAAGGTACTTACATACATACCATATCAGAGGTATTGGCAGTTGGTAATTTGGCATGCAATGGATCAAGACAGAAACATTCCAAGAAGATCAAATGAGGAGCATGGACCAATATTCTATATGGGTAAAATGATTTCTGCTCTGAAACTAGAAAATTTTCCAAATCACAGACCTCTTCCAAGGTCACTTAGGCAATACATTCCAAGGAGAGTGAGATATTAAAAGCTTATTGCAACTCAATGGGACTTGAACAACCTCAAGCCCCTACCCATGAGGAACAACCTGAGTTGAGAGGTGAGGGGTCTATTCAAAATAGAGAGGGGGAGAATGTTCAAGGGGGAGAACATTCTGAGAGAATAGAGAGGGAAAATTCAGAGAGCTTGGTTAGAAATGAAACTGAAAAACAGAAAGAGAGTGGTGAGAATGAGAGATTGTTAACAGAATTTGAAACAGAAAGAGATAATTCTGATCCAGCCAACTTAATCCGGGCAGCCACATCTGCTGTTGGTTCACAACCCTTGGTGACTAACATTGAAGAAAACACCATGGAGCCCGTGGTGGAACTTGAACAACCCATCCCTAGCCACTCTGAAGCATTTCAACATGCTACTGTTTCAAAACAAACAGGGGAACCATCCCAAACTCATTTGGAGGGAGGTGATAAATCCCAAGATTTCATTCAACACTTTGAGTCTGACTTACACGGTAAAATTCAATTTGAGCCTGAAATTTTTTTCAACACAAGCACATCACAGAAATTTCGTATTCCTGTAACAACATCCATAGACACTCCTAATATTGGTTGTCAAGGATTGGATGGAAGTCCTGATGAAGTGAACATCTCAAAAGCTTCATTACACAGTGCCTCTGTGGTACATGGTGTCTTTGTGGCACCTACAGGCCAAGAGTTCTCTGAACACTTGAAAACTGGACCATTTGTTGATCCAAGTTCATTGTTAGAACCTTCTGAACTTGAAAAGATTCAGAAACAAAATCAATTGTTGGGGGAGAAAGTTGAAAAATTGGAGAGTACTGTTGACTCCTTAAAAGATGAGGTGAAGGAGCTTAAGTTTTTGTTGGAAGGGAAAGCAAATTCTGTTGAGACAAAGATGGATAAAATGAAAGAATCCTTGGATGCTCACAAAAAGGAGATCAAGGATGAAATGTCAGAATTTCAAAAAGTGCTTTTCAACAATATGAAGGATTTGAAATCTTCATTGTTACAAGTTTGTTAGTTCATCTTTGGCTAGTGTTTCAAAGCCATTAGCTATCATGCCTGTATCTGAAGCTGAACCTGAATCAGAATCAACTCAGTCCAAAAGAAAGTTTGATGATAATGATCCTCATGATCATCAAAAGGGGGAGAAAAGGCAAAAGATATGTACTGAGTTAGAAAAACAAAGCACTAGTGAGTTTGAAAATATTGAAAAGTTAGCAGATATTGGAGTGACAGATTTTGAGTTTGCAGATATGGAGTTAGCAGATGCAGATGTTCAGAACTCAGAAAAGGTTGTTTTTAAAGAATCATCAATTGTTGAGAAATCAGCAGAGGTTCAAAAGGAAATAAGTATTCAGACAATAAGTTCAGATTCTGAAGATGATATGGAAACTGATAAAGTGGTAAAAGATAACTCCTCTGAAAGTGTCACTGATAAAACAGAGGAACTGGATTTAAATACTGAAATGGAGGTAAATTCTGATAAAACTGAAGTTCTTATGGCAGATGTTGATGTTGTCATGGAAGTTCAGAATGTCAAGTCAGCAAGTATTTTTGGATCAGACAAGGCAGTAATGACAGATCAGAATGCTATGACAGAAGAAGTAGTGACAGATTCTTCAGAAGAAGGTTGTGAGATCAGTATGGCAGATATTTCTGAGGAAAGTTTGACTGAAAGTTCTGAAGTAAACACTTGTAAAGAGATAGTTCCTTATGTCAGTGGTGAACTTCTAAATTATGAGTTAGAAGAGAGAAGACTGAATGAAGTTCTGATAAGAAGAATGCATGGTGAGTTGGTCAGAGCACTCAATGTTCAGAAAATTCAAAGAATTATGAAGACAGTGAGACCTATTGATTTGTTGGGAGAAGAGGATCATTTAGTTGGATACACAAGTAGTTTTCAAGATAATTTTGAACTTCATTTTCTGGATGAGTTAAATGTTCTAAGTGGAAAATTTGAAAGAGTTGAAAACTACTTCATGCCTTTGGAGTATGTGTACAGAAGACCCATTGTGATTTCTAGGATTGAATTACCAGTATTAAAATAGCCTTTATGTGATTTCATTATCAGTCAGAGTGATACTCCTCTGGCTAATCATTTCTTTAAAGATATCTTTCTAGAAGAAACATATGCGAATATCTACTGCGAAGAAGATAACTCAGTAATAATTGAGAATTTTATTGATGGATTTTTGGATGAAAGAGTTCAGATGGTTTATGTGGAAGCTTCTAATAGATTCAGAAAGCCTGATGAAAGACTACATGTTCAGAGAGCAAATGTGAAAGTTCTGGAGTTTCAAACTGATGAATTTGATGGGTTAAAATATGTGAGTCTAACAGTTCAGAAGGAAGGTAATCTGAAAGTAAGCATGACCAGTTTTGACTTTCATAGACTATTTCTAAATGATCAAGTATTTCTGGTGAAGTTCTTTGCTAGTACTGAAGAATCTTGGATAGAACTTGAATGTAGAAGAATTGTGGGGATTTATGTCAGAAATATATACTTCTATGATTTTCAGTTGGCAATTGAAGCAGGGAAAGAGAAATGTAACCTGAGCAAACCAGTAAAAAAGCCTATTCATGAAATTGGAGGTCGAGGATTCATTATTCAAGGAGTTGAAAATGATGGTTTTGCATACATAGTCTCTGGAGTAAGAATGTTTTTCAGATTAAATGATCTGGTGAAGTACAGTAATGCCACTTTACAGTACTTGTTACTAGAAATGGCTGTAAATGCTGAGGGTGAGAAAGCAGTTCTGAAACAAAAATGCAAAATGCATATCAAAGAGAGGTTGGATCTCAGAACAAGAATCAAAGACTGCAGTGAATGGATGCTCTCGGAAGAAAACCCAAAGAAATTGTTACATAAAGACTTTGTATTCCCTGCTGAGTATTAGGTAAATGGAGTTTATTCAGAAGAGATTGAAGAAGATATTCCAGATGTGTCTTCACAAGATGTGAAAAGGAAAGATGCAGATCAGCCAGAAAAGTCTGAGGCTAATGAAGAAGAAATACCTGTTGATGTTAATGGTTACTTTCTGGAGTATGCTCTTCCTAACTTCTTTAAACCAAGAGAAGTAAACTTTCTGAGTGTGTATCATGATAGAACAGATGTACATAAATGGCTTCGTGCAGAGATGGCAAGATACTTAGCAAAACCAAAAGAAGCAGTGTACTCAGATTTCTTAATCACTGGAATAAGAGAATTGAGTGTTAAGAAGTTCAGAAAACATGAATATTATTCATTTGAAGTATTGAGAGAAGATGGAAAAGTCTACTACTTTACTGAGGCAGATTTTGGCAAGATCTCAGTGACAGATTTCTACAGACTGTATAGTCTTTTGTCAAATAAAGGCTGTAGTAAACATAAGAAGGAGAGAGGAGCATTGGCTGTGGTAAGAGATGATATGTTTTACATTCTGAGATGGTATACATATACAGATTTTCAGATTGCTCTATATATACAAAGACCATGTGTATATCTTTCAAAGCCAAACAATGGTCATGAACAGTTGAATCTTCTGAAGAGTGGAAGTGTTGTAAGATATCCAGAGTTGGGAGTTTTCTTAAGAAATGACAGAAAAGAGAAGATTTTCTTCAGACTAGATGAAGTGGCAAAATATTGTTCTGGAACTCTGAGATTCATCAAACATAGCTTGGAGAAAAAGTTAACAAGAGGATCTCAAGTTGAAGAACTATAAGTGATCATAGAAAAGATTGAAAGAATGCTTAATCTGAGAAATGTAATTCTTTTAAAGATTGTACCTGCTTTGAAAGAGTTCAATGTTGATAAGTACATGACTGTTTGACAAAAAGGGGGAGATTGTTAGATCTGAAGTTTTGTCAAAAGTTACAAGTATTGGTTCTGGATAGAAGACTCAGAGTTCTGAGTAAGAAGACTCAGAAGCTCTGGCTGAGAAGTCTCGAAAAGATTACAAGTATGAAAGTCTGAACAGAAGGATCTGAGTTCTGAGTAGGAGACTCAGAACTTCTGAAGATGAAGTTGAAAAAGTCCAAGTGTTTAAAGGAAGTTCTGATATGCTTAGTCAGAAGATTGTTCAGAAGTTCTGAACAACGTGTTCAGAACTTATGATAGGATACTTTCCTTTGTATTCTGTTAGTTAATTAGGACACGTGTAATATTCCTATTAGACTTTCATGTATATGTATTGTAGCTTTAGATTTTCCTTACAGTATATATAGTTGTTAGCAACTGTAAGCTAACTAATTTTTTGCATAACATTCCCGCATATCTTTGTATTCACTTTTGTAATCTTTGAGAGATTCTCTCACTAGATTTGTAATCTGTTCTTAATCGAATACAATACTTTTTGTTAGCTCCAAAATTCTGGAATATTAGAAGTATTGAAAAATGGCCAAGTACAGAAGAACTTCCACAGAAGCTCTGTTGAGTGCAACAGAAGCTCTGTCGGGCATCTCAGAGAAATCAAAGGAAATTTGATCAAGAGTGATCAAAGACCGAAGAAACCACAGGAGAACGCTACCGAAGATCAAGACCTCATAACCTCTGTCACCAATAACAGAGCCTCTTCAGACATCTTCAGAAGACAAAGAACCCAGTGAAGACTGCTCTACAAAAGAACAGACCACAGAACCTCTGTAACACTTTACAGAGCCTCTATGATCCTCTTCAAAGTCTTGGAAGATATTTATAATATCTTACCACTATTAAAGAAATATCTTGCTACTGTTCTAGGATATGTTCATCAACTTGCATGGTAGCATGCCCTGTCCAACTTCAACACGTGTCAAACTCTTAATGGACTCAATAGGGCTTAGTACAACATAGACGTCTGCGGCATTTAATGCTTGCAGTTTTCCAACTATTCATACCATCTCTTGTTTCCTGTAGCAACAGTTTCTTGTCTAGAATAGATCTTTTGTGGTAGTATAAAAGGAAGACTCATGTTGAGTTCTTCCTAACAACGATAACACACAACACAAAAACACTTGCAAACAATTAGCGTCAAATCTGTTCTAAGTGTTCTTGATATATTAAATACAGTGGGTCTTTGTGCTATAAATCTATTCTCGTCACTGTTTATTTGACTTTGTGTGTTCTAAATCTATCAATCTTATCTGTTAGTTCTTCAAATACGCTTCCGCATCAAACCTTAAACTTAAACTAATAGATCTGATAATCTTGTTTAAGCAAAACGGGAACCAACAATTGGTATCAGAGCAAAGCTTGGTTTTCAATATCAAGTGATCCTCGTTTAGACAAGATTTTTGATAGAAACTGTCTGTTCTTAACCTATTCTTCATTCCTTCAAACAGATTCTGTTTTACTGCCATTTTCGATTTATTCGATCTGGTAACATCCTAGAAACTGTTTCTTTCGTTAAAACTTCATTCAATATGTCAAGACTAAAATTTAGTGCTGATGCTGATTTTCATTATTATTTCAAACTCAGCACAAATTTTAAGAAAATAATTCCTACTCTTGAGAAAGAATTAGAGGAAAGAAACAAAAGTATTCTTATTGACTCAGACAACATTGCCAAGCTTAAAGAATCAGGTAAACTCCTAAACTGTGAAAATCTTGAACTGAAAAGGAAACTATCTGAGTCAGAAGAGCTTGGTAAAAAGGAGAAAGAGAAGTTTGAGGAAGTTAAGACTGTTTTTAAAGAAGAGAAGAAAAGCCTTGAGCTTAAGTGTCTAAACTTTTCTAAACTGATTTCCAACTTTGAAAAACTTATAATCAGTGAAAATGAAAAGTTTGGAAAAGAGAAAACTCTTCTTGAGACAAAGAATATGGAACTTTCTTTCAAAATCTCAAAATTACAGAAATCTCTTGAAAAAGAGAGGAAAGAGCAGGATTTTGAAAGAAAAGAGTCTGAAAAGGTGAAGAGAGAAGGATTTCAAACAAAGTGTTTGAAAGACAAGTTTGAGAAGGAAATAAAGGTCTTTAAAACTGAAATGTCAAATTTAACAAAGAGACTATCCGATTTGTCAAACAAGATTATGTTGGAGAAGAGGTATAAATCAGACCTTCTAAGAAAATTTGATTTAAACCTTAAAGAAAAAGATGTTTTAGCTAAAAGGCTTAAGAACCTTGTCTTAGCAAACTCTTGTGCTAAAAATTCAAATAATCCTGTTTACAAAAAGATGAAAATGGTTTGGAAAGTCAAAAACTCTATTCTTGACAAAAATGCTCCAAAGCCATTTGTTTCTACAAAGCCTTCATCTTTTCATTCATATAAATGCTTTGATCTTCTGCTTCAATTAAGAAACCTTTTCTCTAAATCTTTCTGTGTACAAAATGGGTCATTTCAAAAGAAAAATCCAAAGACCCAAAATGAGAAAGGTCATAGAAAGAAAGTTGGCAAACCAACAGAGATTGGCAAACCAGAGGACCTAAAGACAGCTCCAAATCCTAACAAAAAAGGACCCATTTTGATATGGGTACCAAAAGTTCTTTGATCTGTCTTGCAGGTACACGGACTTCTGATCATTACAGATCAGGACTCGCTCTTCAGAGGAGAAAAGGACTCCTAAACACATCAGTTTAGGACTCGCACTTTAGTGAAATAGACTCTTAAACAAATCAGTTTAAGACTCGAGCTTCATCAGAAAATGACTTCTGACCATTACAGATCAGGACTCACTCTTCAGCAAACAATGGACTCCTTAATACTTCTATTAAGGACTCAGGCTTCAAAGTTCACTATGACTCTTAAACACTTTGTTTAAAACTCATCCTTCAAAGGTTCTATACTTCACAGAGCCTCTGTGGAATTGCTCAGAGCCTATGACAATCTCCACAGAACCTCTGATGAGGTTGACCTATGTTATGTGCATTATTTATCTCTATTGATTCAAGCATAGGTCAAGGGGGAGCAGAAGGAGACCTCAAATTGATCTACAGAGGTTGATCATTCAAGGGGGAGCCAAAGGAGGATTATGATCAACAAGAGTCTATGTCGTCCAAACTAGACACTCTAAAAGGTATGTGTCGCACAAAATCTTTTTCCAAAACAGTTTTCCAGGACAAAAATTTCTAAATATGTCCTAAAAACAATGTTTAAAACCATAAAAACTTTGGATGATCAAAAAGTTTTATAAATTATTAGTTATTAGAAATTTCATGTCACAGAGCCTCTGCTGGCTCTGGCAGAGGTCCAAAAAACCTCTGTAGGATAATTTCTCTCTACTAAAGATTTATCGATCCTCTCCAATGTTTTTCAAACGTTTTTGGTAAAAGTACAAGCTTCAAGAGATAAAAAGGCAGGTTTCAAACCACAGAGATCAATCCTACAGAGGTTGTTAGATCAAGGGGGAGCGAAAAAGGAGACCTTGCTGAATCTACAGAGATTCATAAGTCAAGGGGGAGCTAAGAATGCGACAGAAGAGATCACATTCGCCGATCAAAAAGAAATAGGTTGGTATCTCGTACTCAAAAAAAAATTGCCACATAAGTCATAAGCCACAGAGTTCTTTCAACCAAAGAACCTCTGTAGATCACTCAAATCATTCAAATGACTTCTGCTGCACAAAATCTTTGAGATTTACAATTTTCTAGGACACCAACTTTCAAATAAGTCCTAAATACATTGTTAAAACTGATCAAAAACTTGGATGATTAAAAATGTTTATAAATTATTAGTTATTAGAAATTTCCTGTCACAGAGCCTCTGCTAGCTCTGGCAGAGGTCTAAAAACCTCTGTAGGATAATTTCTCTCTACTAAAAATTTATTGATCCTCTCCGTGTTTTTCAAACGATTTTCATTAAAGATACAATCTACAGAGATAAACGTTTTTCAAAATCACAGAGCTTCTGTACCCACAGAGCCTCTGTAAAGATTTCCACTTGGGAATTTCTGTATCTGTAACGGTAACTTTTCTGTGGTGAAAATTTAAAACCCACGCGTTTTTCATTTAATGTGGCCGCCCACGACGTCTCGTCGTCACTGACATTGATGACGTGTCAAATTTTCATTAACGTACATATCACGTCGTCCTAGAAACTTGCACCACGCCGAATGAACTCGAGTGTGAACCTCAAATTTTATTAACTTTCTCACATTTTCACCGTTCCGAATTCTATCAGTTACCACAGTATAAAACCCAAGTTAAAATCACTTTCAAAACTTTACTATTCTCTCATCTTCTCCGGCGAACTTGCTTATTTCTTTCTGAAAACTTAGAACTTTCAAACCTACAAATGGCTTCTAGTTCCAAAGCTGCTCATGTTTCACCAACGAACTCTCTGACACCCTCTCCAGTGCATTCTGAGCACTCCCACAACCCACACATCGCCGCCGATGCCGACAGACATGACTCCGGCGACGAGGCATCCTTCGTACCCACTACCCACCTGCAACAATTTTTCTCAAATGACCATTTCGAGCAAACCCTTCCCATTAAATCGAACAACTGTTATCTTGTTCCTTCTCCTACGGCATTTGGCAAAGAACATGCCATCCTGCTAAACATCCTAGAGAACCACTTTCTTTACCCTCTTCTGAGCAAAACCGTTGAACAAATACCAGTACGTTACCTACATCAGTTTTGGCAATCTTGTCGTTATGACGCTGACACCGATTTGATCAGAGGCTACATTTCTAAACCTGACCAAAGTAAGAGCCTTGAACTGATGTTCAATCGCACCATGTTCTCATTAGAATTGGCCTTCCAACAAGAGGACTCATGGGAATCAAAAAGTATGCACCCCAACCAACAAATGAAGAACTTGTCGACTTTCTGCACATGTTACGGTACAACCAACAGTTGAAAAAGAGGAACGATTTCCGCAGAGCAAGACTACCCCCTGTGTGGAATACCTTATTCTCCATCCTAAATCGTTGCCTCACGGGCAAAATCGGAAGCATCGATCAAAGCTCACCTCAAATTCTCTCAATCATGTATGGTGTGTACTATGATCTACCCCTAGATTATGCCACCATAATGATGCAAGAGATCATCAACACCATCGATCGCAAAATCGCCTCCCAAAAAGCCAAAATGTCTGATCACAACTGGTTACCCCCTATGCAGTTCCAGCGAATCCTCAGTGTACTTTTCGAACCCCTACTCCTTATCCAAAAATGGCCAAATGACGGTCCCAAACCTAAGCAATTTCCTATGTCCAAGAACACCCCTACAGAACATGAAGACGGCTACCCGCACAGCAGGCCACTGTCAAAGGTAATGTTAGGTTATGCTAGAGATGAGGAACTAGTTAGTGAGTACATACGCGTTTACAGAACTCCTGAACCCAGTTCTGTAACACCCCCGCGTATAGGAGTGCCAATAGGAGTACGTATAATAGAGAGACTTACAGAAGAAGAATGGAAGATAAAGTTGGCTAAACACAAGGCCAACCAGAAGAACTTCAGAAATCTAAGGAAAGACCTTTATCCTTCAAAAAGGAAGTCTTCTGAAGAATCTAAAGAAAAGAAGAAAAAGGGAAAGAAATCCAAGACCCCTACAGAGGAACCACTTGCCTCTGCTATCCAACCACCCTCTTCCCCTCCCTCTTCCAAAAGAAAAAGGAAGTCAAAATCTTCAGAGGAGGGGGCACCAAAACCAAAGAAAAGAAAATCAAAGACGAAACCATCGTCTCCTCTGCAAACAATAACAGAAGGAATCGAACCACCTCTGCAAACTCCAATCTTCACAGAGGTTCTTGATTCACTTCTGCCAAGACAAGAGACTGCAGAAGAAGAGGTGCAAATAGGTTTAGAGGATAGGGTAGAAACGTCTGGATGAAAACAAAATGAAAAAGAAAAAGATGCCGAAGTTGCATAAGGCACACATCCCTCAACCCCTCCCAGTGCAACCCACACATCTGACACCGCAGGTCTAGCTGCAGAAGGTGTCATTGAAATAGAGCAGCACAGCTCGATCCTTACCCAAACCAAACAGCCAGAAGTCACTCTTTCGACTTCTGCGCCCACAGAAGCCGGGGAATCCATTCCTAGGGAGTCTCCTCAGAGAGACTCACCTATAGTTCGTGATCCATCGCCCCAGATCACACTAGAACACCCTACAGAGGAATTCGTTTCCTCTGACACGCACAATATAGGGCCAAAACTTCTTTCAGAGAGAAGTAGAGAGCACCATGACGAAGAGACTCTAGACAAGTATCCGAGTCAACAGAAGAATATTCCGATACCCACCTCTGGAGTGGATTTGGACAATGTTCTTCACAGAACTTCTGTAGAGACTGAAACTCAGGTTTCTTCTCGAGGATCAGATGGAAATCCTTCCACCCCCAACGTACAAACAAGGGTGAACGAAGGTGTCCCAGGAACAGGGACTCACTTTGGAGAAGGAGTTGTTCCTCCAGATGTTACCCAAGAGGAACATGTTACGAAGGATGAGTTCCAAGCCTTTGTAACCTCTGTAACTCAAACATTGAATGAGTTGCAAAGCTCATTCACGATTTTTTCAGATTCAACTTCAAACGCGCTTACAGGATTAAATACCAAAGTGGATACCTTATCCACAGAGGTTAACACAGCCCTTGAAGAAATGAAGTCATCTACAGAAACTTCTGCTACTGCTGCCATCGCCTCTGCCACTAACATTGCCAAAACAACCGCTGCAGAGTTCGAGAAAAGTGCGACCAAAGCCTTCAAAACTTCGATCGCAATCTACTTTGAAACAATGAAGAAAAATGCAGCAAGGCAAGCAGCTCAAGACACCTGCAGAACAGAAGTTGCTGCTAAAAGAAGGCAGGATGATCCTGATGATGGAGCATCTGGTCATCCTGAGGGGGAGAAAACAAAGGAAACAACGGAGGCTGCTTCTGCAAACACTACAGAGAAAACTGCAGAACCCTCTACGACAGAAACCCAGAAGGGAAAACAACAGAGGCAAAACACCTCTATCTCACCAGAGGATGCACCAACCACAGAACCTAAGGTAATCAATCTTGCATCCTCATCCTCAGAACAAACTCCACCCTCACCCAAAGAACCAACACCAACCTCACAACTAATCCTGCGCAAAACTAGAGTCAAATCCATAGCTCGAAAACCCCAAAGACCAAAACTCTCTGCAGAGTTCATTCTTCGCAGAATGGAATTTGTAACTGCTTTTCAATCAGCAAAGTGTTTTGACATCCCACCTCAAAAACCCGAAGACTCCTCACCAACAGAGACCTCACAACCCAAAGTATCAAAACCTTCAGAGGCAACAACCAAATCAACAGAACCTCCAACTGTCAAATCTACAGAGGTTCCACCCACACCCACACAAATCCAAAACCCAACCTCTGAAACCTCAAAACCAAAAGATAAAGGCAAAGGAAAAATGACAGAAGAAGAACCAAAGAAGAAGATGCCAGTTGCTACAGAGAAATTGATGAAAGGTGCCTTTAATGCCTTCGTCACTCCTAAACCCGAAGAGGAAGACTGGGCATTCAACTTGAAACCTCTGTCAGAAAATCCAACTCTGGATCCCATAGCTAAGGTAACAGAAGGTAAAGTAGCAGACATCACTCGACAAATGGATAAGCTAAGGAGACCAATTCCAAGAACTACTCCAACCATTGAACAAATGGAAGAGCATGTTTACAGTTATCTCTACAGACAGCACTTCCAGAGCGATCTGCCAACCCATGTCCGAGATCAGAAGCTAAGAGAGGAATTCGATGCCATCTTCACCTCTACAAAGTCAAAACCAGTCAATCAAGTTTACTCCATTTACAAGATCAAGAAGGTAATCTATTGTAGATACTCTAAAATGATAACCTATCCTCATACGATGTATACAATCTGGAAAGTCAAAAGGTCTGACAGATCAGAGAATCAATTCTCTGATGCTGATATCCGAAACCTCAATCCCTATGACTTACCTGACCTTCTGCAATGGACGAAAGACAACTTCAATGACGACTGCCACCAAAGGTCTTATCGAGTTCTCAGAAAGACGATACGTGAAAAGCTCCTAATCTACAGCATGCTCGACTTTCAACTAGCTATCGATCTAGGCGTGACTACTCTAAGCATAAGACCACCAGAGGATTTTTGCCCACCCAATGCCATACCCAATTCGATCATCAAAACTCCAAGGTATGGGTTAGTATTCAAGAATCCTGCTGATCAACTTAAACTGTTTGTGACAATGGACTGTCAGAAGTACATAACCCGTACTCTGAACATGTTCAGAAAAATACTAGAGGAGAACAAAGCAACAGAGCTTATGGATGAAGAATCTGCTCTGATGATGATCAAAGAGATTGATGCTACACTAGGCTTAAGAAATCTCTGCCTCAAATTCTATGAAGAACTCAAGGAAGTAGGAAAAGACAACAGAAAGTTCGACGACTTCCCAAATGCAAAAATCTGAGTCTCTTCAAAGAATCTCTGTCAAAACGTTTATTTATGTTCATTTAATGTACTCTAATGTAAATGCCTCTGGCATAAATTCCAAATGAAAGAAATAATCTTCTGAGGTATTGTTTAACCTCTGTCTATCTTAACTTAGCCTAAAATTCAAAAAGTCAAATTTTTATTTTTCAATACTTAGGGGGAGATTGTAAGCTCCAAAATTCTGGAATATTAGAAGTATTGAAAAATGGCCAAGTACAGAAGAACTTCCACAGAAGCTCTGCTGAGTGCAACAGAAGCTCTGTCGGGCATCTCAGAGAAATCAAAGGAAGTTTGATCAAGAGTGATCAAAGACCGAAGAAACCACAGGAGAACGCTACAGAAGATCAAGACCTCAGAACCTCTGTCACCAATAACAGAGCCTCTGCAGACATCTTCAGAAGACAAAGAACCCAGTGAAGACTGCTCTACAAAGGAACAGACCACAGAACCTCTGTAACACTTTACAGAGCCTCTATGATCCTCTTCAAAGTCTTGGAAGATATTTATAATATCTTACCACTATTAAAGAAATATCTTGCTACTGTTCCAGGATCTGTTCATCAACTTGCATGGTAGCATGCCCTGTCCAACTTCAACACATGTCAAACTCTGAATGGACTCAATAGGGCTTAGTACAACATAGACGTCTGCGACATTTAATGCTTGCAGTTTTCCAACTATTCATACCATCTCTTGTTTCCTGTAGCAACAGTTTCTTATCTAGAATAGATCTTTTGTAGTAGTATAAAAGGAAGACTCATGTTGAGTTCTTCCTAACAACGATAACACACAACACAAAAACACTTGCAAACAATTAGCATCAAATCTGTTCTAAGTGTTCTTGATATATTAAATACAGTGGGTCTTTGTGCTATAAATCTATTCTCGTCACTGTTTATTTGACTTTGTGTGTTCTAAATCTATCAATCTTATCTGTTAGTTCTTCAAATACGCTTCCGCATCAAACCTTAAACTTAAACTAATAGATCTGATAATCTTGTTTAAGCAAAACGGGAACCAACACTTTTGGATCCAATTCTCTATCATTTACTATTTGATTGTTCTTAATTGATTGTAAGATTGAATCCTGGTTTCTGCAATCTCTATGGCTCTACCTGATGAAGTCTACCACTCCATCATGAACCTGAAAAGTTCTAAAGCCATGTGGGACACAATATGTGTTCAATATGAAGGTACATCTGAAGTCCAAGATTCAAGAAAGATCAACCTGGTAAGACAGTACGAAGGCTTCATTTGTGGTAATAATGAAACTCTCTCTGAAGTTCACCAACGCTTTAACTGTTTAATCATTGACTTAAAGACTGTTGGTAAGGAATATTCTAACTTTGAGATCCTGACAAAGCTTCTGGAAAGTCTTCCTGAAAGCTAGGACATTTATTCAATGTGTCTTAAGCTCTCAAAGGAATTGAAATCAATGACCCTTTCTACCTTATTTGGCACTATACTCAATCATGAGCAGTCGTGAAATCGTAAGAAAAATCTTGTAAAAGATTCCAAAAGCACACCTATTGCTTTACTCTCAGAGTTAATGCCCACTCAGCGCTCTACTGTTACTATCACTGAGTTGGAATCTAACTCTGATGAATCATCAGAAGCTGATCCTTCAGAAATTGATGAGTCACTGGCACTCCTGACTAATACATTCAGGAGATTCGCCAGAAAGAGTAACTTCAGAAGAAATAAACCTCTCTCGCTCACTGACAAGCCAAAATCTTCAACCCCTGTAGATAAGGCAACTGCTACCTGCTTTAACTGTGAAAAAGTAGGACACTTTTCTAGTGAATGCAGGTCAAAGAAAGTCTTCAAACCCAAATCTTCTTCATACAAGAAATCCTCTAACCCCAGGGCTAGAGATGACATTTACAAGAAGCTGAAAGAAAAATATGTAAAGCTGAAAAGCTTTAAAAAGAAAGGCAAAGGCATGATCGCTGAAGATCATGACTGGGCTGCATCTGACAAAGAATCATCTAACTCTGAAGATGATGATGAGGCCAATCTCTGCCTTATGGCTTAAATAGAAGAAGAGGAAGAACAAGTTGAAATTCCCTCTACTTCTACCTCTACCTCTCAGGTATCAAACTCTCTCACCGATACTCATACTTCAGCCCTCAGTGACAGCGAAAGACGTCGGACCGTCGATCTTTTGACTATTGATATATATGATGCCATGAATGGCAAGACCAAAGCTGAAAAACTAAATATTGATCTTGTTGAACAGCTTAAGAATTGTCATTTGGAAATTCAAAAGCTTTCTGAAATAGAAGAAAATTTGAAAGATCAGGTCTGTATAAATCAAATCATTCGTATTGAGCGAGAAGATGTTATCGCTGCATTAAAGGCTGAAAAGGCTACTGTTGAAGGATGGTGTAAATCATCAACAACGATCACAGAGATATTAGGTGCTCAGATTCCCCTCAGTGACAAACGTGGTCTTGGTTACGAAGCTGACACTGAAGAACCAACCACTGATCGTTCCATGCTTAAGTTTAGAATGTTCGTGTCCTCTATCCCTGACACCTCTTCGTCTCAGTGTTCTTCTTCAAATACTCCTATTCCTGAAGAAAAACCTTCCTTGACTTCTAAAGGCAAAGGTAAAGAAAAGGTTTTTAATAAAAAACCTCAGAAGGGTACCAATGTACCTAAGCTGAAAGTCTCAAAACCTTCAACAAGTCATCCCTCTAATTCTAAGAACAAGATTCCTGAATTCATTCAGCGATCTACTCCTAGAATTAGAGTAAATGTAATTGGTTAAAAAATCCGAAGAACTGATAGTTCCTCCAATTTCCAATGCCAAATGTATTCTTGGTGCTAGCCCTGCTCATTTAAAAATTTCGGCTAAGCATGAAAATGGTCCTAAAGCTACTTTTAGCTATAGGAAATGTTATCACTGTGGACTTACTGATCATATTGCTAGTAAGTGCCCTACAGCTACCAAGGCTGATAAATTAGCCAAGGTAAAAAAGGCTTCCCCCAAGTCAAAGAAGACCAATCCTGGTGCAAATCAGGTTAAGGTGAAAACAACCACTGAAGTTAAGAAATTAACCAAAGTGAAGACTTGTCCTGAAGTTGAATCTTCAAACGCTGCGAAGATTGCTGAACCTTCCACTTCCTCTACCACCACTGACAAATGTGGACCCATAGTAAAATGGGTGCCTAAATCAAACTAATGTTCCTTTGTTTGCAGGTCCCGAAGGGTATCTGGTATCTTTAGAGCGGATGCTCTAGACATATGACTGGGAAAAGGAACCTGCTCACTGAATATAAGGAAGAGAAAGGTCCCTCAGTGACCTTTGGTGGAAATGGAAAAGGCTATACCCGAGGGTTTGGTGTACTTTCTAATGGTACAACTACCTTCAGAAGAGTCGCATATGTTGAAGGACTGAAGCACGATCTTCTGAGCATCAGTCAGCTATGTGACAAGGACTACAAAGTGTGTTTCACTAAGGAATCATGCTTTGTCACTGACAAAAAGGAGAAGATCTCTCTCAGCGAATACTGGTTGGAAAATGTCTATGTTATAAACATGGACTCAACAACCACTGAGAATTCTTGTTTCTTCTCAAAAGCCTCATCTGATGTTAACTGGCTATGGCATAAGAGGCTCTCTCATCTAAACATTCATATGCAAAGGAATCTCTATGTTCAGCATGTGAAAAAGGGAAACAAACCAAAGCAAGCTTCAAGTCTAAGCAAGTTTCCTCAGCGTCATCTCCTCTTCAACTTCTTCACATGGATTTGTTTGGCCTTATTAAAAAACAATCCATCGCTGGAAAGAAATATACACTGGTCATAGTTGATGAATTCTCTCGCTACACCTGGGTTATGTTTCTCCGTTCTAAGAGTGACACCCCTGAAGAACTCATCACTTTCGTCAGGAAAATGGAAGTCCTGAACAATATGACTGTTCGCTCAATAAGGGTATTTCTAACAACTTTTTTTCGGTGAGAACACCACAACAAAATGGAGTCACTGAAAGAAGAAATCGAACGATCATCGAAGATGCACGTTCAATGCTCAGTTATTGTCATCTACCTACTCAGTTTTGGGCAGAAGCTGTCAACACTACTTGTTTTACCCAAAATAGGTCGCTGATTGTCAAAAGATTCAAGAAGACAATCTACGAACTTTTCCATGGGAGAAAGCCTTCAATTAGCTTTCTTCACATCTTTGGATGTCAGTGTTTCATACTGAACAACAGGGATGCCCTAGGAAAGTTTGATCCCAAGGCTGATGATGGAATTTTTCGTGGATATTCTTCTATCTCTAAAGCCTTCAGAGTCTTCAATCGTAGAAGACAAACTGTAGAAGAAACAATCCACGTCACTTTTGACGAATCCCGTTCAGCGAACTCAAGACCTTCTGTTGATACTAAAGAACTGAATCAATGGATGTTTTCTCATCTTAGTGATTCAGAAGTTGCTCCTATCCCTCAAGTCAATACTCCTACCGCTGATGATGATCCTACCATCATTCTAAGCATGCAGACAAATGAAGCTGAATCTTCATGGGGTTTCAGCTGTTCCTCTCACCACTATGCCTGCTTTTGAACCATCTACCTCAGATATCCCATCTACTTCTCAGCAATCAGTGAATGAAATGACATATGAACCTCTTCCTCTTCTACCTGAAGTACCTGAAGTTGCTGAAGCCTCTTCTTCAGCTCCTCCAGAAGTTCAAATTGAGTCAGCAAATCATGCTCCGCCTCAGCGATGGACTATAAATCACCCCATCGATCAGATTCTTGGTGATCCAAATGCTGGTGTTCAGACTCGACGAAATGCAGGTAACATTTGTTTATTTGTTATCTTTATTTCACTGATTGAACCAAAGAAAATAGATGATGCCCTCAGAGATCCAAACTGGGTCAGCGCTATGCAAGAAGAGCTGACAGAATTTGAAAGAAACAAAGTTTGGAATCTCGTTCCAAGACCATCTGACAAGTCAGTGATAGGCACTAAATGGGTCTATCGAAACAAGTTGGATGAACATGGAACTGTAACCCGCAACAAGGCTTGTCTTATTGCCCAGGGATATAGACAAGAGGAAGGCATAGACTATGACGAAACATTTGCCCCAGTGGCAAGACTCGTTGCAATTCGTCTATTCTTAGCATACGCTGTTCACATAAACTTCAAGGTATATAAAATGGATGTGAAATCAGCATTCCTTAACGGAAGGCTGAATGAAGAAGTCTATGTTGAACAACCTCCAGGATTCACTGATCCTAAGCATCCAGATTATGCATATAAGCTGGATAAGGCACATGGTATGACACTCTCTCTACTTATCTCCACATTGAAAATTTTGAGCGAGGTAAAATCGATAAAACTCTATTTTTCAAGAAAGTAAAAGGTCATATCATTGTTGTTCAAAATATGTCGATGATATTATATTTGGTTCTACTAACCCTGATTTATGTACTCGTTTCGCTGAAGGAATGAAAGCTGAATATAAAATGAGTATGATGGGTGAACTAACATATTTCCTTGGTCTTCAAATTTGAACCTATGGAATCTCATTTGATCGCTGTAAAGCGTATTTTTCGATACCTTAAGGCTACTCCGAACCTAGGTCTTTGGTATCCCAAAGACTCAGGGTTTGATCTAATCGCCTATTCAGGTAGTGATTTTGCAGAATTCAAATTGGATAGGGAAAGCACCACAGGAGGCGGTCAGCTCCTGGGTGGAAAGCTGGTGAGTTGGACAAGTAAAAAGCAAAATTCAGTGTCCACCTCAACTGCTAAAGCTGAGTATGTAGCCGCTAGAAGCTGTTGTTCTCAAGTCTTATGGATGAGAAATCAACTATTGGACTATGACCTTCAGCTCTCTAAAATTACAATATATTGCGACAGCACTAGTGTCATCGCCATAGCAAACAATCCAGTGCTACACTCAAAGACCAAACACATCGAAATCAGGTATCATTTTATCAGAGATCATGTGATGAACGGAGATATAGAACTTCATTTTATTCCCACTGACTTTTAGTTAGCTGATCTTTTCACCAAACCTCTTGATGAAACAAGATTCAACTTTCTCATCAGCGAGCTTGGAATGCTGAACCTAGAAGAGTAAAATCTTCAGCGGTATGCAATATATCAGTGATAAAATGAACTTGTATACCCCTATTTATCATCTAACATTTGAACAAATTGATTCGCTGATATCAAGGTATGTTCTATCTCTTAATCGCTGACGTTCGCCTCAGCATGCAAGATTTCAAAATAAATTACATCGCTGAATATCTCTTCCTTTTAGTGATTGTTTTGAAAATCTAAATATCTTACTGATATTTTTAATCAGTGATTCTCTATTTTCAAAATGTCCATGATCTTTTTTTCTAAAACCTTCAGAGACACCTTAAAATATGAAAGGACGTTTGTGACGTCATCCTTTGGATAAACCATGGCACGCCTTTTCGTCTGACACGTTCGCCCATTTCGTTTCCTTGTCCAATCAGATTCAAGGGACGTGTCACGTGTCATCATGAAAAACTTTTCCCGCTCTTTGTTTTTCTCTCTCTACTCTCACTATATAAACCATTCGAGTTTATATTTTTACCTTTTACGCATACGAACTCTCTTAAAGCGAAAAGCATTCACATATTTTCTTTGCATTCGGATTTATTTCAAGAACTTGTGTTAATCATCCTCTTCATTCACGAAACATGTTACATTTCTCTTCTTTAATCCATCTTAAACAACATTTTTGATCTTATTCTTGTTTTTACAAGATCAAACAATGTACGTTTCTAAAGTTTAAAATCATCTTCTTCATGGTTTTTATAAACACAACTTGCTTTCAAGTTGTTCTTGTGAGTTTAATCAAAGAATCTTAAACTTACACGTTTCATATGTTTTTCCAGAATCCTTTCCATAAAAGGAAACTGGAAAACAAGAACTTTCACTAGTTTTGTACCTCTTTTCAAAACTGCAAAACCCTAAAAATCTCATTGTGGAATCTCTTTCCACTTTATGAAATTTTCTTCATCTTCTTCATCTTTGTGTGTTCTAAACAGCAATGGAAACCACTGACAATGTTAGACAACCTAAGGGGGGGTAAGGTTGTATTTAAAATCTTTTACTTTCAAAAATTCTTTTATAAATAAATACAGAATAAATAAAGCAGAGTATAAATAAATAAGTATACAACAATTATATAAACAGATATAATTTAAATGCACAGAGATTATATAAATAAATATAATAAAGCACAGCGGAATAAATAAAGAGATAAGGGATAGAGATACTTGACACAGAGATTTACTGATTTACCACCAACTGTGATAAACCAGCAGCCGAGACACTTCTCGACACGATCCAATAAATGTATTCTTTACGGTAGAAATACAAACCAAGTACAAAGGTATTGTAATAGTTTCTCAAGCCTCTGCTATGAGATAAACAGGATCACACACCCGTTATTCAAAAACTTACAAGAGGAGTATAACTCACAATGGGTAATCACTCTTGTATAATAATCACACTTGGATATTTTATAAAAAATATTTTTATAAAATATATATATATAAATGAGAGAGCTGAGAGTATGCTGCTTGTTGTTACTGTTGTGTTCTTAGGTCTGAAGTCTTCATCAA
This sequence comes from Saussurea involucrata, assembly GCA_033807775.1. Taxonomy (NCBI): domain Eukaryota; kingdom Viridiplantae; phylum Streptophyta; class Magnoliopsida; order Asterales; family Asteraceae; genus Saussurea; species Saussurea involucrata. Next base: position 56,808,168 of record CM066323.1, read on the forward strand.
CAGCATGCTTCATATATACCAAGAAGCTCCAACGGTCACATGACCTGGCGGTATACCGCCTTGCACACCGCGGTATACCGCGGTCAGAAAGCACACTGGTACACAACGGCTACATGCAAAGTTGACTTCTGGAAAAACGTACCCGCGGTATACCGGCTGTACCGTCGCGGTATACCGCCGTCAGGAAAAGCCACTTCAACCAATAGGAATTGTACACGGCCTGCCGCGGTATACCGGCTGACCACCCGCGGTATACCGCCAAAAGTGTACCCACGGTATACCGGGTATTCTCCACGGTATACCGGCGTCAGGAATGAAAACTTTCCAGAACTGCAACCAAATCTTGCTGAATCTTCTCAAAACCATATTAAAATAAATTGTTGGGTTTTTAGAAATATCCAAGTGGTATATTATTTTAGGGTGTTTATCATTATTAGTTATAAACAATAATGACGACGTAAACACTTCCGTCTTGAACCCTTCAGATTAAATCTTCGTGTTCTTCAACAACTGCACACTTGGATTAAATTGTTAGATAAACAATAATGCGGTGTGTTTGTAATCATCAAAATAAATATATATAAATATATAGAGATGTGGTACACTTGCACCAACAATCTCCCCCTTTTTGATGATGACAAACACAACCGCTAAGCAAGAGCATATGCGGTTTCTCTCCCCCGTTTGTCGAAGCAAAAAGGGTCAAGAAAGACGGTATGCTTCCCCTCGAGAGATGCTCCCCCTCAAAATATGCATATAATTGAGGTAGCATACACTCATGGGTAAAAGAGCTAAAACGCTCCCCCTCAAATTAATAACGACATCAAATTGATTTTATAAAATTTGAGGGATAAAATAAAATGCAAAAAGCAATAGAGACAAAGATATACAAACCAATACGAAACACTTGCACCAAAACGGATCTTAAGGCTTCAATATACGGTTAATTATATGTGATAAAAAAAATCACCACGTATTATGACCTCGTCAGGTAACCACGTATTATAACCTCGGCAGGTAACCACGTATTATAACCTCGGCAGGTAACCACGTATTATAACCTCGGCAGGTAACCACGTATTATAACCTCGGCAGGTAACCACGTATTATAACCTCGGCAGGTAACCACGTATTATAACCTCGGCAGGTAACCACGTATTATAACCTCGGCAGGTAACCACGTATTATAACCTCGGCAGGTAACCACGTATTATAACCTCGGCAGGTAACACCTACAAAAGGCAAAGAAAATTTTTCGTGGTACCCTTTTCTTATGGGTCCTTTTAACAGTTAGTATAAAACATAAACTGCAAAAAATATGTTGTCGACATAAAACAAACACGACAAACATACAAAGCCATATAAATGGTTTAAAACCATAAACGCATTCCACCCGGATTATCAACATTAAACATTCCTTTCGGAATCCATTTTCTAACCATTTTAATTTTACGATCGTATTCATCATAGACGTAAAATGAAGCATTTATATTCGCATTATTTTTAGATCTAGAAAAATTACCAATATACATACGAGCATGCGGTTTCCTCCCATAATTCACATTTTTCATTTTTGACATATATGGGGGTTTTCTCGTATCAACTTTAGGAGATGCAAAAAATCTTTTAATGGGTTTACACGAACATTTATCAACACATGTATCGGAACCAATGCCTTTTCGGCAATTTATACGATTTGATATATTTAGCATTTTAAGCACTTTATCATTGCTACTATTAAAAGCATTTGCTAATAAGTCATTTTTCTCATGCGATTTGCATTTAGCATTTAAACATGCAATTTCATTTTCAAGAGACTCGCATTTTGTACATGCAACACTTTCCTTTTTATTTTCACTTAAGCATGCAATTTTATCATTTAAAATAACACAAGATTTACAAACATCTTTTTCACTTAATTTATTTTCTAATTTAGTGATAACATCTAAATCATAAGCAGATTTTTGTTTACCGTCATCTATTTCCTTTTTATATACAGATACGGTTTCTTTTAAATTAGAAATTTCATCTTTATATTTATTTGCGAGAGCGGCCATAGCATGAAATGATTTATATAATTCGTCAAGATTATTTTCATCGTCACTATAGTAATTATCACTATAATTATTATCATAATTATTTTTAGAAGAATATGATGAAGATACCTCATTATCATGGTCGGCCATGAAACAAAAATTTTGGGCCTCATTTATGCTTGCGCTCAACGCGCCTCCAACTAAAGCTTTTGGTGTGTTGATTTGTTTTGCTCGATTCGGACACACACTTGCATAGTGATCCTTGTCACCACACACATAGCAAAAGCCTTTCTTTTTATTGGCTTTTTCATCGTCGCTAGATTCGTCATATTTGTCTTCACTTTTATGGACGTTGCGACTTTGGTTTTTACCACCACGACGGTAGTCTTCATTTTCTTGAAACCTATCAATATTGGCAAACTTTTTGTTAGATAGAAGATTAGAAAGTTTTCTTACCAACTTGACTAAATCGTCAAGATTTTCGGGTTCATCATCGGATGAACTTGCATCTTCCTCCTCTTCCTTTTCTTTTGAGGCAACGACCTTGAGAGCGATGGATTTCTTTTTGACTTGCTCCCGGACTTGATTTCTTTTTAGTGCGATTTCGTGCACTTTAAGATTGCCGATGAGATCATCGAGCTTCATAGTTGCGAGATCTCGGGAGTCTTCCAAGGATGTGATTTTTGCCATCCACTCCGAAGGAAGTGCTCGAAGAATTTTCCTTACATAGTCTTCGTTAGGATAAGTGCGACCTAATCCCTTCAAAGTAGTCATGATGAGGTTAAAACGTTTAAACATTGAGTCGATTGACTCATCTTTTGACATTTCAAATAATTCATAATCATGAACTAAAATGTTTATTTTAGAACTTTTAACTTGAGTATTTCCACGATGAGTGTCACTCAAGCTTTGCCAGATTTGGTTAGCAGTTTTACAGGTATAAACTCTTTCTATTTCATCGGAAGTTAAAGCAGCATATAATATATTTTTAGCCTCAAAATTTAAACAAAAAAGAGATTCTTCAGCGGGAGTCCAGTCCTTAACAGGTTTATCAACAATAACATTATTTTTTATAATAGTAGGGTTAAAATTCCCATTTTCTATAATATCCCAAATTTTTTGACTTTTGCCACGAACGTGACATTCAAATAGCTCGGCCCAAATGCCAAACTTTTCAGTATCTATCAAAGGAGTTTTAGAGAACACAAAATTAGTTTGTTGAGCCATTTAAAAAAAAGAAATGACTTTAAAAATTTAAACAGAAAATTTTTGAAAGCCCCGCTCTGATACCAAATGTTAGACAACCTAAGGGGGGGTAAGGTTGTATTTAAAATCTTTTACTTTCAAAAATTCTTTTATAAATAAATACAGAATAAATAAAGCAGAGTATAAATAAATAAGTATACAACAATTATATAAACAGATATAATTTAAATGCACAGAGATTATATAAATAAATATAATAAAGCACAGCGGAATAAATAAAGAGATAAGGGATAGAGATACTTGACACAGAGATTTACTGATTTACCACCAACTGTGATAAACCAGCAGCCGAGACACTTCTCGACACGATCCAATAAATGTATTCTTTACGGTAGAAATACAAACCAAGTACAAAGGTATTGTAATAGTTTCTCAAGCCTCTGCTATGAGATAAACAGGATCACACACCCGTTATTCAAAAACTTACAAGAGGAGTATAACTCACAATGGGTAATCACTCTTGTATAATAATCACACTTGGATATTTTATAAAAAATATTTTTATAAAATATATATATATAAATGAGAGAGCTGAGAGTATGCTGCTTGTTGTTACTGTTGTGTTCTTAGGTCTGAAGTCTTCATCAACAGCATGCTTCATATATACCAAGAAGCTCCAACGGTCACATGACCTGGCGGTATACCGCCTTGCACACCGCGGTATACCGCGGTCAGAAAGCACACTGGTACACAACGGCTACATGCAAAGTTGACTTCTGGAAAAACGTACCCGCGGTATACCGGCTGTACCGTCGCGGTATACCGCCGTCAGGAAAAGCCACTTCAACCAATAGGAATTGTACACGGCCTGCCGCGGTATACCGGCTGACCACCCGCGGTATACCGCCAAAAGTGTACCCACGGTATACCGGGTATTCTCCACGGTATACCGGCGTCAGGAATGAAAACTTTCCAGAACTGCAACCAAATCTTGCTGAATCTTCTCAAAACCATATTAAAATAAATTGTTGGGTTTTTAGAAATATCCAAGTGGTATATTATTTTAGGGTGTTTATCATTATTAGTTATAAACAATAATGACGACGTAAACACTTCCGTCTTGAACCCTTCAGATTAAATCTTCGTGTTCTTCAACAACTGCACACTTGGATTAAATTGTTAGATAAACAATAATGCGGTGTGTTTGTAATCATCAAAATAAATATATATAAATATATAGAGATGTGGTACACTTGCACCAACAGACAATACCAACACTGCATCTCCTACAACTTCTAACAAAGTTGAACTTACCAAGGCTCCAATGATGAAACTCTCAACGGACCAGATCACGTTCCACTTGAACAATCCCTATGCTTTACTGGAATTCCCTCCGAAGAAGATGGTCACTCATCTAAACGATGCAGTGAACATAAAAACCTGTCCTCTGGCGACAGCTATGACTATCAGGCCTCCTGCTCACAAAATCCTCTTGGCTCAGTTCTGGTACACGGCTCATCGTACTCAGATCTCCTCCTCCAAAAACTCAAACAAGAAGATCGATGCCATCGCCTTCGAGACTGATCTAGGCGAAGCAAAAATCACCCCTGTAGATATCAAACATGCCCTGAACCTCCCTTCCATTTCACTGGACAACAAATTCGTCCCTTTCCCTGGCACCAATTCCAACGAAGGAAAATCCGAAATCATCGCCTTCTTGGATGCGATGAAGTATAACTGGAACACAGGACGTGACAAGCAACCTGAGAAGAAGATCACGATAGTTCTGAAGAGCAAAATGCCCAGCGAGATGAACTTCATCTTTGCTCATCTCATCAGTTGTATGTCAACAAAAGTCGGGTCTACTGATCAGGCCTCGAAGACCCAATCTGCCATGGGTTATGCACTGATGAAAGGTCTGCACGTGGACTGGGCTAGTCTAATCTTTGAAGACCTAATGGAACGCATCGAAGCCCCAAATAGGCCAGCGAACGTTCTATACCCACGTTTCTTATCAACTATTTTCATGCATGGCCTGAAGGAGAAGTACCCTACTGAGGGAGACCTGAAGTTGTCTCAGGTCGGCCCTAAGGTACTGGACTACAAACCGATCGATAATGAGGTATTTCTCTCTACTCTCTTACCTCTTCTTTGCCCCTCCACTTCTTCTACTTTTGCGGCTACCTCCTCGGCAGCGATCGTCCCAACCGCTGGTACCCAAGTCGCAACCACCACTCCATCTCGAAAGAGAAAACCCTCTGACTCCCCACTTGGCATCCATAAGACCAAGAAGATCTCCAAGGAGCAACCCAAGCCTTCCCAGGCTGAAGACTCCACGTCTGTCTCTCTACAGAAGACGCTGGATAGTTTCGTGGCACGCTCCGCCACATCTGCTGAACCCATCCCTTCTATACCTACTTCAGTACCTCAAGACACTGAAGTTACCATGGATCAGGACCCCCCACTCTCAGTACCTCTAAGTACTGAAGAGATTTTTCTCAGCGGATCCAACGTTGAATCTGCCACCCAAACCCTCTTCTCATCTTTTGTTCCTCCCTCATCTTCTTTGGTCACTCCAAACTTCTTAATTCCCCCATTCTCCAACTTCTACGTCATTCACTTGAGTGACACAGCGGCTGCTTATCTTCAGCATATGATGAATCAAAATCTAGGACCTGCGGGCTCTCAGCGTCAACCAAACATGGAAGATGATATGGAGCATTTAACTGGACACCGTCATTTCCACACTTTCTCCAACCCGCCCCCAGGTATACACAACACTTCTCTCTCTGAACCCCCAACTTCTGAGCTATTCTTTGTTCATAAGTTATTTTCTGTTCCAGATCCTAATTTGGGCACCATTAGCCACTCCCTCACGGAGATTGCTAATAAGGTAGAAACTCTCATCACCACCATCTCCTCGAACTCCACAACGGTTACAAACGCTGGGGAGACTTTAAAGAAGCGGGTTGAGGCTGTCGCTGACAAAGCCTCCAATGCTGCAATGTCCAAAGTTGAAGGAAGCTTGTCTTATGTTGCTGAGGCTCTCATGAACAACTCTTCCACACTCAGCGCCCTCAACAACACCAACACTGATCTCTCCACCAACTTCAACACCCTGTCCAGCGAAGTCACATCATTGAAGACAGTGGTTACAAATCTTCATGGAGACGTATCTTCCTGGAAAGGATAGATGAGCAACCTGGTTCTGAAGGTTGGGTCATCAAACGAGCTGCTCCAACAAGTCCTCGAGTGCCTGAACGCTCCCACCGTCCCTCTATCCCACTTTACTCAGTTAGATCAGGAAAACCTGGAGAAGACGGTGGAATTCATCGAGAAGACCAACCCTTCTCTATCTGGCCTAGAAGACAGATTGGCAGTGGTTGAAAACCGCTCAGGCCTTCCTGGCCACGAAGACAGGGAACCTGATCATGTTGTTGCTGCTGCTACCGCTGATACCTCCCCTCTTCAACAGGCGGAAGAGGGGGAGAAGACTAAAGAAGACCTTCCACATATTTCTGAGGGGGAGGAAAATGTTGAAAACCCTCAAGGAGTTGAAAACCCTGAGGGAACCGAATTTTCCGTACACGCAAGTGTTGAGGGGGAGAATGTGGAAGAACATGTTGAATCACCAGTGCATGTTGATTCTTCAGAAAATTAAGAAGAAGCTGCAGAAGAAGAAGACGAAGAAGACCTGGATCTTCAGGATGACGAACCTTCATCATCACCCAAAAATGATGATGATGACGATGATGATGATGATTTTGATGGCTTCGTCTTCCAGCCCAAGCCCAAAAAGACCCCTGCTCTAAAAGGGGTGGTCATCACTGAACAAGGGGAGGGGACCAAAACAAAGCCTCCAGCGCCTGTGGCCGATAAAAGCAAAAACAAAGGCCTCGCTGAAGACAATCTGACTATTCTACTCAAAAAGCCAGTTTGTCAGGTAACATATACTCTTTTCGCTTACACTGCATCCCTCCTCTATCCCTTCTCAACCTCAGTTCTACTCTCACTCAAACCTCTAAACAATTAAACCCATCCTTTCTTTATCTCTTTTCCCAAATGATCTTACCTCTGTGATCATTTTGTTTCAGCTAGTCCTCTCCCCTGCTTGAGGGTCAAACTAAAGTTCCCCACAGCAATCCAGAAATAATCCCAGCCCCGAGTGCTGATGACTTACAAATAATCCCAGTCTCCTTCGCTGAGACTGATGAAGATATTGAAGAAGAAGAAGAACTGCTCTCGCACAATAAAAGACCTTCCTTGGCTCCTCAAAAGCCAAGTGGAGAAGAACTAAAAAAGAGAGCATCCATGATTCAAAAGCTTGAGGCTCAGCGCTCGTTCCTCCTCATCTCAACATCCTATCAAATAGGGAAATCGTTGAAGCTTTCAAGGCTGAGAAAATCTTTACCGAACGAAAAAGAGCTGAAGAAAAAGACAAAGAATATGCAATCGAACTCGTTCAGCATTCGGTAAAAGATCCTGAACTGAAAAGGTTCCCTGTAGCTGTCCAACGAAAGCTGATCAAGGATGCACAGAAGTGAAATCAAGAGAAAACAAAGGTCAGTGATTCTGTTTGGGTAAAAATTCACACCTCGCGACCGATGATAGAAAAATCAAATAACATTTGCATAAGACCACTCTTGTATTAAGATAAGGTCTTATAGGTTATTTACAGATGAGTATTTGGTCATACACTCTCTTGATGGTCGTATGTTTCATACGACCGACATCAAAACTCAAGACGGTCGTACGATTACCGTTAACAGTCGACATTTGTTTCTTTTGTTCATTAATGCAGGTCTACGAGCATTCATGGTACAACGGCCAGTAACGTACAAGCTTTTAATGACATTAAAGACCCGACAGCGGTTACAAAACAAGTAATCAAGACACATTTATTGCCAATGAAAGATATATAAAGACCTTCTTTACATCTGAAAAAAGACATCTGTGATCAATACATTACACACCGATTACATTCTGAAGCAACCAACAATCTCCGTAATACAACTGTAACAATCTGAGCATTCGAACACATATCGCTAACGTAACCTTCGAACGATAGCAGTTTGAACCGCACGACAACAGCTTATATCGCACGATTTACGCACGACGTACGATTTTTCCATATGATTAAGTTTACTTTTTCTCATATTATAATCTGTTGTACATAAAACACTTGTTACAAAAGGACTTTCACCCCTGTTTGGCGATCATAGTGCACCGTCGACTCTCACAAGTCGACCGCGGTTTTTTCCCTCGTTTGGGTTTTCTGCGTCACCAATTCTCCTGTCTTATTTTTTTCGATTGTGTTGATTGGTCTTGAGATCCGTTTCTTTAGTTGTTAAAGTCCACATCAACCTTAAGTTGTCCTTTTGGGTGATTTTTGGCATTAACAGTTTGGCGCCATCCGTGGGACCCCATCTAGAGAAAATCTCAAGCCAACGCATATATCGCTCTAACGATCTTGTGAAGTTTTTGTTACTTTCAGGTAAATGGAAAATTACAAAGATCCCATGGTTCAACTTCAATCAGAATTGAATGCGGCTCGAGGTCAGATTCAAGCCCTGCATGAGCAGAACCAGAAGGCAGCCGCGGAGATCGCCTCCTTGAGAAATCCGACGATTGGTAACTCATTTGGACCTCAGAACGGTCCCCAACCTATAGGTGCACCATTTGTAAGGCTACCATTCCAAGCAGGTCCAGGACCTTTGCCAACAATCCTCCCTTCGGACAATTACCTCCACAGCATCTGAGACCTCCGCCACTATACAATGGAGCTATACCTCATCAGATCCCGATGAACTTCCCCTTCACCGGAGAAGCCAATGGGTCGTCGCACGGAAATGGTTCCCACCCGACAGTCGGCGCAACAACCCAGAACTCAGGAGTCATTCCTCTGATAGGTACAATCCCCGATCCTAACGACCCCGTCGCTCAGCGACTCAGGTTATTGGAAGATCAGAACGAAAAGATGTTGACGCTACTTTCGAAATTACCTGGCGCCGCCGTCCCTGTCGACGTCGAACCTCTCACAGGATTCCAGGCGTCTCCTTTCATCGAAACGATAGCAAGTGTTGACGTTCCGAAGAAGTACAGCATTCTTGCTTTTACGCCCAAATATTCAGGAATAACGGATCCAACGGAGCATATCGCACAATATAAACAACTGATGTGGACAGTATCAATCCCACATCAGTATCAAGAGGTGTGCATGTGCAAAAGCTTTGGTGTGACTCTTACAGGTCCTGCCCTTCGGTGGTTGATAAATCTTAAACCCAAGTCCATCAGTAACTTCACGGAGTTGGTCAACCAGTTTTCACAACAATTCGCCAATAGTCGCAAGATGGAGAAGCAGACCAGCGACCTATACTACGTCGTCCAAAAGTCCGGAGAATCCATCCATGGTTATTTAACGCAGAAATGAGCAACATTCGTAATTGTGACGTCAAGACCGCCATCGAGGCCTACAAGCGTGGACTAGACGACAACACTACCGGATTGTACGTAGATCTTACGAAGTATCCACTAGAGATATTTGAAGACGTCCGAGCTAGGACTTTGGATTACATGAGGGTCGAGGATGACCTAGTTGTCCGCTGTAAGCATTCCACCAACAAAAAATCACTTGGGATCAAGAAACCAGATTTCAAGTCCAAGCCAAGCATCAAGACGGAGCCAGCGCGCCAAATATCGAACGTTCGGTTCGATAAGAAAAAGAGCAATCCTACGCCCCGATTCCCTCAATATCCTAAGATCTCCTCTTATGGATTCAAGGGGACATCGAAAGAATTGGTCAAAGCTCTTAAAACCATTCAGTCGTCCGTCTGATGGCCCAAGAAAAGTGATAAAGATGACGACAAGAAGGACAAGACCAAATGGTTCGACTTCCATAGCGACCATGGTCATACGACAGATAACTGCCTTGCTTTACAGAAGGAGTTTTCCTGGATCGTCTCCAAGCGTCATCTCCACGGTTTGATTGATAAAGAATCTACGTCAGTTGGTAACATAAGACCAGCATCCCCCGTCCATGAAAAAGTCGTCAACTGTGTGACGGGTGGATCATACGTATGTGATTTAACCTATTCGGCAGCCAAGCGGCACGCCAATCAATCATCGGGAGAATACCCCATTCCTCGGTCGTCCCGACCAAAACAACAATTGGAACTCGAGGCGATGCCAATAACGTTCGATCAGGACGACCTCCAGGACAGTTGGCAGAAACATCGCGATGGCTTGATTATCCAGCTCACTATCGGCAGCTGCTCGACCAAAAGAGTATTGGTCGACGTGGGAAGTTCGGCCAACATCATTTTCCTAAGCACGATGAAAGCTATGGGAATCGATAAATCAGAGATCACCCGTCGATCAACGATTCTGATAGGATTCAATGGCGATTCTACCAACACTTTGGGAGAGATCATCATCCCAGTGTATGCTAAAGGGGTCGACAAGTAAACAAAATTTAACGTTATCGACTGTTCGTCAGCCTACAACGTTATACTTGGACGACCATGGATCCACGACATGAAGGCGGTCCCCTCGACCTATCACCAGACGATCAAATTCCCGATGCCATGCGGAGTACAAGAAATCAAAAGTGAACAAAAGACCACCCGTGATTGCTACAAGGCAACGTTGAAGCCTCCGAGAAAGGACATCTAGCAATTACACAAGCCTCACATGGAAATTGCACCACAGGTCCTAACCGATTCCAGTGCTGACTTCATTCCTGAACTGGAAAAAGAAGCACAGATCGAGACCTGTATTGTGGCGACTATAAACGACACGACCCGGCTAGTCCATGTCGACAGTTTTTTATACGCTAAAAAAGCAGGTCTCGGTGTCGTCTTAAAGTCCCCACAAGGGGGCAAAATGGTGTACCCCATACGAATTACGAATTCCAGTTTCCATCTACTGATCATGGGCATGAATATGGCTCACGACTTGGGGGCAGTCGGACCTTACGTCAGAAGCAAATTTTCTACTAGCTGACATTAAATGCCACCAGGTACGTTACACACGTCAACGTTACCCAGGTATGATATACCAACCTTCTGAAGCTTCACATACGACCTTAATCCCACGACCCTTCATAAGGTAGGGAATGGACATCGCTGGTAAGTTACATCCTGCCCCAGGTGAGAAAATTTTCCTGTTAGTCTTTAAAAATTATTCCTCTGAACAGATAGAAGTAGACGCCTACTCCCAGATTCGGGACAGAAAGGTCATCTCTTTTATCCAGACTAACATTCTATGTAGGTTCGGAATTCTTTCCGAAATCATGTACGACAATGGTCCACAGGTGATCATACCATACGTCTTAGATCGTAACATCAAACCTACGACCTCAACTCCACGTAGCTGGGCTGCAATACAGTTCAAGAAGTATTTCTTTTAACATTTTACTTTCGATTTATTTCGACAAACGATTACTGACTTAAGCATCGAAGGGTCGTTGGTCAAACCAACGACCACCCATGAATCTTACATTACAGGCTCGCAGGATCGCACGAACGCCAGTCTTATTAAATCGTGAGATATAAAGTCTCTAAGACTACAAGGTCACGACTGATATGTCATGGCCAATAAGTCATGACCATTAACTCATGACTCATACGACATAAAACAGAATCTCATGATTCATCTCATGAATCTTATGATCACAAGCAGGTGCTTTTTAATCCGAGTTTCGGAGTCAAAGTCTTATGACTTGAATTCCATACTTAGAATATTACCTCGGCCCAGTCGCCAGACTACTCCAAGAAATTGCTCGTACCTATATCGTACAGCTTCACATCCGTCCTACTGCTTCATACGTCCGTTTTATCATTCTATTATGTCTCGTTTATTTTGTTTGTTTACAACAATGTAAAGTAACACGATGATATAGCAAAAATTTACTTGTATTTACATTGTCAAAAAATTACAGGTAAAAGGGCACGACCGATTATAGTCGCCCCACATCAAAAACTAAGGAACAAAAAATCAAGGAAGAGGGGAGTCCTGCTCTTTAGCGACCTCCTCGTCGCCAGTAACATCGACCCCAACGTCTGTCGGGTCCTCTTCTTCGAGGTTATCTTCTTGGTTGAGGTCTTCCTCATCCCCGATCTGCTCCAAGAAAGTAGCGACTTCAACTTCGGCTCCGGCCATAGGGTTTAACCCCCGTAAATGACAACGCATGATCGCCGCTCGAACCCTCAGATGGGTCAGATCTTCAAACGACTGGAGTCGCTCCTTTAAGGACGCGATCTCCCCCTCTTTCGCCTCGACAAGCGACTTAAGGTCCTTGACCTGTTTTTCGCTCTCGGCCAAGGAGCCCTTAGTCGCTCCTAACTCCGCCTCAGTCGTATAGGACTTCTCAAGGGCCTCCCTCAGATGGCGCTGAAGGTCTTCCTTCGCGTTCATCGACGCCGCGAAGAAATCTTGAGCTTCGTCGAGTCTCGCCGAAAGACTCTCGACCCTTTCCATCATGAGCTTCCTAGTGCGTCTTGCGCATTTTCTCCAAGGCAACGGGAGCAACCCTACGGATCTTATCCATATGGGTATACAAACAAAGAGAAGTCTGGAATGCCTGTAGCGCACGAATACACAAACGTCAGAAAACAATCGACAGAATAACAAAAATATTTTAAACAAATGGACCTTACGTACCTTAAAGATTATTCCTGCGACGTACGACCCCATGTTGTCGACCGTGACGTCCTCCAGTCGCTCCTTAAAGGATGGCAGGAGGAATTTCTCCAAGTCAGGGAAGAGCTTGTCGCTATCCAACTCCTTCCCGACCATGAAATTTGACGGCAGCGTGAAGTTCACCGTCATTGTACCGGAGGACTCCTCCGTCTTCTTTCCCTTCCCTTTGTCGGTCGACGAGGAGGAACGGGCGACCTCCTCAGTCAAAGGAGGGGCCACACTCACCGGAGTCGCATCTATAACTCCCGGTGGCGTCTTCGTCTTCTCAGCAGTGGCGACCCTAGACGGATCACCACCCTTTGACGACGGTTCCTTCCGGAGGACCATCTTAGACTTCTTTACCCCCGACAACGGGGGTGGGGGAACTTTTTGCTTCAACTCCTTGGCCTTACGAGCCAAAAGGAGTTGGGCCTTCTTCTTCTGCACATCAGGGGTAGGCACATCGCCTGACCCACCTGCAAAACGATAAAGATACGATAAGAGGAAAGACGTATAAGCAAAACGTATGACATACCGAGTAAAATGTATGATAAATTACCTGCTATCTCTTCTTCCTCTTCTTCTCTCTCTGCTTTTTCTCTTACAGGGATCTCCGTCCCTGTAAGCTCGACGACCTCGTCGTCTGAACCCTCGTCTCTGAGACCACGCTGGACGAAGAAAGATCTGTCATCCGGATTATACATCCGGAATTTTTCGATCTTCGCTTCCATCTCCTTGGACACGCTGACATCAGGGAACGTAAGGGCTGAAATAAAAACTCATGATCAGCTAAAATACACGACCTGGAAATAACACACAACAAGTGAAAAACTTACTGTTGGTGTTCCACCCAGCAATAACCCGCGTCGTATCCTCCTCCAAGAGATCCAGCGACTGCGTCTTGCCGAAGACGTATAGGGCCTTCCACCCACGATCATTCACCTGGGTGTTCAGCACCAAAACTTGAGTTCCCCTATACTTGGAGAACAAGCTATACCAGTGATAGCTATACACTTTGACCGTATGAGATGCTAGAAGGTCCTCCACCGTGAACGGACTCGTCCACTCGTCGATGATCCTATCGATCACACGGACTATTCACCAAAACGGTGGCATCATTTGGGCAGGGGAAAGGTGGAACTTCTCCAAAAACTCCCTAACTAATGGGGAGAACGGCCACTTAAAACCCACCTTAAAAGGTATTCGTACAAAACGAAGTGCCCATTCGGGCACTCAGACGACCGAAACTGGCCCGACGAATACAGCTGTATAGCATCAGGGACGCCTGATAACGTCCGAAAAGCTGACAGACCCTCTTGGCTAATGACGGTGCTTGCACGTTCTATCGACATTGCAAAAACAATGAGAAGATTAGCAAATTTCTCTCTCGATTTATAGCCAACACGCGAAAAGGCAACTAAGTCTTTTGAAAATCGCTCTCTAAAAATATCACGAACGTAAAAAAGGAAGTGATCTCAACGATCGCGATATTTATATCAACGTCGCGTCAGGTCGACCCGGTGGATGGTCGACAACTGTCCACCACCTTTTCGCGTGCATCATGCTGATGGGCGACACCTGTCCTCTAACGGCTCCACGCTCTGTCACGTCGTCATGACGTCACGACCTCTTCGTCTCCTCTAGTGCGAATCGGACCAGGATGGTTGGGATGCGACACGTGTCGAATCACTTCGTCGGATTTAAAATTCGAATTTCACGCCTAAATTCAAATTTTTGGGGCAAACTGTTTGGGTAAAAAAATCACACCTCACGACCGACGATAGAAAACTTAAATAACATTTGCATAAGACCACTTTTGTATTAAGATAAGGTCTTACAGGTTATTTACAGACGAGTATTTGGTCGTACACTTTTCTGATGGTCATATGTTTCATACGACCGACGTCCGAGACTCAAGACGGTCGTACGATTACCGTTAACAGTCGACATTCATTTCTTTTGTTCATTAATGCAGGTCTACGAGCATTCATGGTACAACGGCCAGTAACGGACAAGCTTTTAATGGCATTAAAGACCGGACAGCGGTTACAAAACAAGTCATCAAGACACATTTATTGCCAATGAAAGCTATATAAAGTCTTGCTCTACATCTGAAAAAAGACATATGTGATCAATACATTACACACCGATTACATTCCGAAGAAACCAACAATCTACGTAATACAACTGTAACAATCTGAGCATTCGAACACACATCGCTAACGCAACCTTCGCACGACAGCAGTTCGAACCGCACGACAACAACTTATATCACACGATTTACGCACGATTTTTCCATACGATTAAGTTTACCTTTTCTCATATTGTAATTTGTTGTACACAAAACACTTGTTACAAAAGGACTTTCGGCCCTGCTTGGCGATCATAGTGCACCATCGACTCTCACAAGTCGACCGCAGTTTTTTCCCTCGTTTGGGTTTTCCGCGTCACCAATTCTTCTGTCTTTTTTTTTGCGATTGTGTTGATTGGTCTTGAGATCCCTTTGTTTAGTTGTTAAAGTCCACATCAACCTTAAGTTATCCTTTTGGGGTGATTTTTGGCATTAACAGATTCCACTCTGGCCTGGTGCAAACAGAAATGCCATTACAGAAGTTATGCTTCAAGGATTAAAATTGTGTTCCTGAAAGGGAGAATGGCAAAAAATGTTCCAATAGTTGACGTCAAAATCATCAGAGAAAACGGATTCAAGTCAAGTCGCTACCTGTCAAATATTGATAAGCTTGGCTTCCCTGAATTGTTGGAGATGAGGGTAGCTATTCAGCGATCGCGCTCAACATACAAGGCTCATGTCAAGATAACTCTTAACAGGCTGATCGACATGGTTGCTTCAGCTGTTGACATCCCAAAACCTCCTCCAATCCAGTCCAAGCGACCTACTGCTAAGAAAGCGAAACCCTCAACTTCAGGTCCTCCGATAAGGAATGAAACGGGGATCGACTTTTCTCGTGAAGCAGTTCTTGGTCCGGATGTTGATCTCTATGGACACGATGTCTCCCTACCTCCCACTGAAACATTTATCCCTGGAAAGTTTGTCAGCGAACCATATGGCATTTTCTTCGTCGACTGCACTGGACATAAATGCTTTCAACGCATCTCTGAGCTAGCCACCACTCCTATCGAACAACTCAGAGATCTTATCTACGGGTGTGGATACAGACAAGACCTGCTCGGACACTTCATGAAGCCCTTAATCTAGAAAGAAGCCAAGAAAAGAAGGGAACAGGTAGTGAAAGTCCCTGATTGGATGGTCTCTGAATCAAATTCTCTTGGTGGACTTCTTACGAAGAATGAACCTGAATAGATGATAGGATTCCTTTTGTAATTCTTCTATCTTTTATCAGCTTATATCTTTTTGTACTTGTAATTATTATTCGATGTACTTGTAATTTTTCCACTTCCCTCTGTAATCTATACGAAGTTAAATGAAAATTTTCAGTGAATGTACTTTACTCCATCAGAACTTAAAAAGATCCCTGAAAATAGTAAATGGGACAAATATTTTATGAATCCTTTTTATCCTTATGTTTTCTTACTTAGCAATTTTCCTTTATTGCTATGTCATTATCAAATAGGGGGCGATTCTTGATCCAAACCCTTAGTGATTTGATAATGACTCTGAGAAACACTTAGTGAAAATTGTAAGTAGACAATATGTATTAATGTTTTGTCAGCAAAGAAAATATACTAAGTCTGTTTAGTATCGTTGATTAAAAGATGCACTTTAAATTATGTATTCAGTGAACATTGTTCATCAGTGAGCCCTGACCCTGTTCAGTCTCACTGATGATCGCTGATAGTTATGTTGTTTACTTATGATCCCTAAAGACAAGATTCACGTCAACCATGTTCTACGCTGAAGTCGAAGATCAATCTAAAGAACCAGTGACTAAGT
Source organism: Saussurea involucrata (assembly GCA_033807775.1). Lineage (NCBI taxonomy): Eukaryota > Viridiplantae > Streptophyta > Magnoliopsida > Asterales > Asteraceae > Saussurea > Saussurea involucrata. The sequence continues at coordinate 56,825,001 of CM066323.1, forward strand.
CTACTAGTGACCTGATGCGGATATCAGCGAAGCCAAGACTTGTCCACTCAACGTGAAGTTTCAAGTAGAAGACTTCAGCGAACGCTAAACTCTATCATTCGTTGATAAAGAATCATTCAGCGAACGCTGATCATGAAGCCTCCTCTACAAACAACTTTTGTCTTATCCCCTTGCACGCCCCCGTACGATTTTGTCAGAACGGACATCCTTTTTGTCCAGAATCGTACAACCAACTCTGATCTTACACTATTCATCATGCGGCCACTAGGTTGTCTACTAAAGTCAAACCATGCAACCAAACAGAGGTTGCCACGTGTAAAGGTGTATTGTTATGCATTAAATGCATGCAGTATATAAAGGAAACCCTACTTCATTTGTGAAGTGCTCGGCCATTCCTCTTTTCGCTGAACTACTGTGTGAAAGAATACTATCCTTAGTGTTCTTGATTTTCTTTCTCTCTTATTTCTAGTGCAAGAAATCTTAGTCTTCTCATAGTTTGTTTAGATTAGGTTTATTCCTTAATCTTGTTACGTAACAAACTGTAAATTGTTTGATATATATCAATAAACAATTTAGAAAGATTAAAATCATGTGTTTGTATTCAACCCCCCCCCCCCCCCTTCTACAAACTTGTATAACCCCTTTGGGGGGCAAACTGTTTGGGTAAAAATTCACACCTCACGACCGACGATAGATAACTCATATGACATTTACGTAAGATCATTCTTGTGTTAAGATAAGGTATCGCAGGTTATTTACAACCGAATATTTGGTCGTACACTTTCATGAAGGTTGTAAGTTCCATACGACAGACGTCCAAGACTCAAGACGGTCGTACGATTATACTAACCGTTAACAATCAACATCCATTTCTTTTTCATTAATGCAGGTCCACGAGTAATCATGGTACAACGGCCAGTAACGGACGAGCTCTTAATGACATTAAAGACCCGACAGCGGTTACAAACAGGTCATCAAGACACATTTAATGCCGACGAAAGTTATATAAAGAACCGCTCTGTACTCGAACGGGACACATCGATACACATCGGATCAAGCTAAACATTGCAACATCCAACATCTGAACTCAACCCTTCTACATTTCCATGCAATACAACAATGATAATCTAAGCATTCGAACACACATCGCTTACGCAAGCTTCGCACGACAGCAGTTCGAATCACATGACTACATCAATTCCCTTGTCTAATTTACCTTTTTTCTGCGATTGTGTTGATTGGTCTTGAGATCCCTTTTTTAGTTGTTAAAAGTTCCACATCAACCTTAAGTTATCATTTGGCTGATTTTTGGCATTAACAAATGTTAGCTCCAATCTCAAAGATTCACTTTGTATTGATCAAAATAGGAACACCAAGAACACCAAAAGTTAAAATAGAATTCTGCTCTAAAGGGTGTGTGTATCGTGCAAAGCTTCATAGAAGAGCTCAACATGAGCCTTCTATTTATACTATTCTACAGGGGACGAGTATTAGACAAAAGGTACAAAGGGGTACAAGAAACATCGTGAATCTGCAAAGGGTACAACGTTAATGTAGTGCGCCGATTTCTACTAAGGCTGTAACCCATCAGAGGTTGACACGTGGAGATGGCAGGGCACGCCTTGTATGAATGATCTTCAGGATCTTCGTACAGCAGAGACACGTGAGAAGCACGAATGTCTTTGTCTTGATCTTCATTCTTCAGATTCTTCTAAGTCTTCAATACCACAGAGGCTCTATCAGGTGTGACAGAAGCTCTGTGGCCTTGTCCTCTGTGAATGTCTTCTGCTGAGTCTTCTTACGGTGTCTTGGCAGAGGTATGTACATATATACAAGAGGATCAAGTATCACTTACAGAGGGTTTCAACTCATGTTTATCATACCCAACTTACTCACCAAGAAGAGGAATATTTTCTCATCAAGTGCCTTGGTGAATAAATCAGCAAGCTGGTATTCAGTGGACACGAAGTACATCTCGATTGTACCATGTTCAACATGATGCTTTAGAAAGTGGTAACGAATATCGATATGCTTTGTTTTTTAGTGTTGTACTGGATTGGCAGAGATAGCTATGGCACTTTTTGAATCACAGAGGATGGGTATTCGGTATATGGTGTAACCGTAGTCCTTTAGATGAGTCTTCATCCACAGAACTTGGGAGCAACAGCTAGCAGCAGCAACATATTTAGCTTCTGATGTAGATGTAGACACGCAGTTCTGCTTCTTTGAAGTCCAGCTGACTAGTTTACCACCCAGGAATTGACAACTCCCAGAGGTACTTTTTCGATCAAGCTTGCATCCTCCATAATCTGAATCTGTGTATGCCTTAAGATCAAATCCATAGTTCTTCGGATACCAGAGCCTAAGATTTCTGGTCCCTTTAAGGTATCTGAAGATCCTCTTTACAGCAATAAGGTGGGATTCCTTTGGGTTAGCTTGATATCTTGCACAGAGGCATGTGGCATACATTATATCGGGTCTACTTCCGGTTAAGTATAAAAGAGACCCAATCATGCCTCTGTAGAGCTTGCACTCTACAAATTTGCCATTTGGATCTGAGTATAACTTATTTCCAGTGGCCATGGGGGTCTTCATTACAGAGGCATCAGAGAGACTGAATTTTGAAAGAATGTCAGAGACATATTTAGCTTGATTTATAAAAATTCCCTCTGATGATTGTAATACTTGGAGTCCGAGGAAGAAGTTTAATTCTCCCATCATACTCATTTCAAACTCACTCTACATAAGTTTTTCAAAATCTTTGCACTGTTGTGCATTTGTAGAAATGAAAATAATGTCGTCCACGTAGATCTATACAAGCAGAATCTCATCACCTTTTCTTTTGTAAAACAAGGTAGTATCTGTCGTACCTCTGTCGAAATCATTATCGAGAAGAAAGGTTGAAAGTCTTTCGTACCATGCTCTTGGAGCCTGTTTCAGTCCATACAGAGCTTTGTCAAGATAATACACGTAGTTCGGGTACTTGGCACTTTCAAACCCTGGTGGTTGTTGGACATAGACTTCTTCTTGAATTTCACCATTTAGATAGGCAGATTTTACATCCATTTGAAAGACTTTGAAACCTCTGTGGGTTGCGAAGGCTAAGAAGATTCTTATTGCTTCGAGCCGTGCGACAGGGGCAAAAGTTTCATCGTAATCAATGCCTTCTTCTTGGCGATATCCCTTGGCCACCAATATCGCTTTATTTCTAATGACCACCCAATCCTCATCCTTTTTGTTTCTGAAGACCCATTTAGTCCCTATTGCTTGTTGTTGATCCAAACCCTCAGTGATTTGATAATGACCCTCTCTTAACACTTAGTGAAAATTATAAGTAAATGATATGTATTAGAGTTTCACTATCGCTGATAAGTACTAAGACTGTTTCAGTACCGCTGATAGTAACTCTTGCTCTTTAAAGTTAAATAGTCAGCGAACACTGTTCATCATCATATAGCTCTGAGCATGTTCAGTTCTATTGATGATCGCTGATAGTTTAGTTTGTTTACTTATGATCTCTGAAGACAAGTTTCACGTCAACCAAAGTTCTACGCTGAAGTCGAAGATCAAGCTCAAGAACCAGCGACAAGTCTACTCATGAACTGATGCGGATATCAGCGAAGCCAATATTTGTCCACTCAACGTGAAGTATCAAGTAGAAGACTTCAGCAATCGCTGAACTTTATCATTCGCTGATAAAGATCTGACTCAACGAAAGTTGATCATGAAGTCTCCCTGCATGTTACTATTGTCATACCTCCCTTGCACGTCTTCGTACGAACTATCAGAACGGACATCCCTTTTGTCTGTAATCGTACAACAACTCTGATTCTACACTGTGCACCATGCGGCTACTAAGGTTGTCTACAAAGGTCAATGACATGCAACCACTCAGCTGCTGCCACGTGTAAAGCAATACTGCCATGCATTAAATGCATGCAGTATATAAGAAGAACCCTACTTCAGAAATGAAGTGTGCTCGGACCATCTTCTTATTTCTATCTGTGTGTTAGGTTATTATTCGTATATTCCTTATCTCCTTCTTGTGCAAGAAACTTAGTGTTCTTAAATTGTTTAGATTAGGTTAATCCTTAATCTTGTTCCGCAACAAGTTGTAAATTGTCTTGATTTATCAATAAACAATTTAGAAAAGTAAAAACGTGTGTTTGTATTCAACCCCCCCCCCCCCTTCTACAAACTTGTATAACCCTTCGGGACCAACAAGTGGTATCAGAGCAGATTTGTTTAATCTCATAAACAAGATCTGATCTATACTAAGATTTCTCTTCCTTGCTATTTCTTAAAATGGCTCCCAACACAAACACCAACTATATTGACAACGGTTCTCTTGCAAAAACCCCTAGATTCTCTAGAGATAATTTTAATCTATGGAAAAATAGGATGATTCTCTTCTTAGTAGGTATAGACCCTACTATGCCTTACTATCTTGAAAACGGCCCATATATTCCTATAAGAATTGATACTGCAGTTCCAGCCACTGAGAATAGACCTGCTATTCCAGAAAGGCTGATTCCCAAGGAAATTCATATGTGGACTGTTGAAGATAATAAGAAAGTGGCTATCGACACCAAAGCCAGATCCATACTCTCCATGGCTCTTCCTGACGAAGTCTACCATTCCTTCATGAACCTGAAAACCTCAAAAGCTATGTGGGACACAATATGTGTTCAGTATGAAGGTACTTCTGAAGTCCAGGACTCTCGAAAGATCAACCTGGTAAGACAGTACGAAAGCTTCATTTGTGGTATGAATGAAACTCTCTCTGAAGTACACAACGTTTTAACTGCTTAATAATAGATCTGAAAACTGTTGGTAAGGAATATTCTAACTTTAAAGTACTGACAAAGTTCTTAGAATGTTTACCTGAAAGCTGGGACAGTTATTCTATGTGTCTCAAGTTGTCAAAGGATCTAAAATCAATGACCCTTTCTATGTAACGTCCCAAAAATTACAAGGAAATTTAAAATTTTTAAAACATACAATTCATTATAAAACAATCATGATTTAATAATTCACGTCTTAAATAAAATTAACGTCGTTACTTCAAACCATCAACAAAGTTTATGCAGCGGAAAATTTCATAACTAAATTCAAGGGTTCAAAAGTGAAAATTTAATAATATTTGACACTCCGCGCTCCATGTGTGTACGGTCACGCCCGACTGCCGCCCGCACCTGAAATAACAACACATTGGGAAAGGGTAAGCTAAGCGCTTAGTGAATTCAATCACGCACGTAGGTAGCAACCCCACGCATATCGCCCCTACTCGCAAATAGGCAACATCACCATCACTACGAATATCAAGCCACATAATGATTATTATATAAGTACGAACCTCGGTCCCACCGAATACACAAAACACATTAATACAAGCTCAGTCCCACCGAGCCCTCGGTCCCACCGAGTAAAGATTACCGTACTAGCTTAGTCCCACCAAGCCCTCGGTCCCACCGAGCCCCTCAGTCCCACCGAGGTGTACACGTGCATATATATATATTCCACATACGAATTTAACAAATCACAACCAGTTATCACATCCCATATAATTCATGTAAGCACATAAATACACGTAATAACATGTAACACAAAAGAACGACATACATGAAATTCCTAACTACGCGGTGAGAGAACTCACCTCAAAAGCGATGTAGAAATCTCGAACGATCACACGAGCTAGCCAACTCCAAAATCACTTCTCGACACCTAAATAAGTACTATAAAGTGTCAACTCGAAGCCCCAACCCTCAAATATAAACATAAGATTAAACGAGGGATATTTCATCTTTTCGGCCTAAACTGCAGGTCTGTTCGGGACCTGCTTAGCCCTCCCTAGACCCACTAATCCAGGAATTAAATCCCACAAACAGGAGGGTCTAGGTCTTAGCTTTCCAGGGACATAATATACGCATTCTAACGATTTTCCTACGATTTTATACGATTATTTTAAGATCGAGACGTAAGGCTGGCAGATTCGGACCTGCTGCAAAAACGGTCCTTTTGCACCTAGCTAGAGGCCTAACCAGGTTTTCGCTAAAATACGAAAAATGTGCCCGACACAGAATGTGAGCCGTGGGCACCAGTTTCGCCTCAAACCGAGCTACGACGGAAAGGTTATGGCCGATGCAAAACAGGGGCAGAACCGATATCACCACATAAAATGATAACTTTATTTTTCGTTTCGGGTTTACGCGATCGGGTCACGGATCAGGGTTAGCAATTAGGGTTTTATGGTTACAAGGGGTTGGGCTCAACCGCGCACCACCCACTGCCACCTCCGGCAGTGGTGGTCGCCGGCGGCGATGGCGGTTTACGAATTTCCGGCGAGACCACACGACCTCCCTCACCCCGCCACATACACACACACACACACACACCATGTCCCACCCTGGAAACTCCCGACCACACACACACTGCCACCACCCGCGGTGGTGCACGGCGGCGGCGGTGGTGGTTTTTCTCAGTTTTTGCGGTCGAAACGACGACGAAAAGAAAAAGGGGGAGAAGGTACTTACCTCTCGTGATCGGCACAGCAACACACGCAGCAACACACCACAGAAGTCTCGGTTCCGCTCTCAACCAATTCGTCGCTCCTCTCTCTTTCTCTCTCGCTCTCGCCGGCGATGGACACAGCGGCGCCGGCTGTGCAGGTGCTCTCCGGCGGCAGCAGCAAGGAAAACAGTGGGGGGTTTAGGGTGTTCGACGGCAGCAGCAAGGGAAGAAAGGGAAGTAGGGTTTGGGGCGTTTGTGCTTGCGACGTGAAAAGAAACGAGAAAGCAACAAAAGAGGGGGGGTCGGTTCTATATGGGCCGAACCCCATGCATGCTATTTACGAAATTACAACAACGGCCCCGGGACACGGGCTTTACATTCTACCTTATATGGCACAATGCTGAATCATGAGCAATCGAGTCATCTTAAGAAGAATCTTGTAAAAGATTCCAAAAGCACCCTTGTTGCTTTAATCTCAGAGTCACCTTCCACTCAGCGATCGACTATCACTGTCACTGAGTTGGAAACTAACTCTGAAAGATCATCAGACTCTGACGTTTCAGATAATGATGAAACTCTGGCATTCCTGGCTAATAAGTTCAGGAGATTTGCTAGAAAGAGTAATTTCAAGAAGAACAAACCTCTTGCTATTACTGACAAGCCAAGATCATCAACCCCTGTTGATAAGGCTACTGCTACTTGCTATAACTGTGAAAAGATAGGACATTTTGCTAGCGAGTGCAGGTCAAAGAAAGTCTCTAGACCCTCAGCTTTTCCCAGGACTAGAGATGAAAAATACAAAAAGGCTGAAAGAAAGGTATTCAAAGCTGAAAACCTTTAAGAAGAAAGGCAAAGGCCTTATGGCTGACTATGATTGGGCTGCCTCTGACGAAGAAGAATCATCTGACTCTGAAGATGATGATGAAGCCAATCTATGTCTCATGGCCAAACTTGAAGATGAGGAAGAAAAATTCTGACATTCCCTCTATTTCAACCGCTACTAAGGTATCACCTTCCTTCTTTACCAATATTTTAAATATTGATGAAGCTGATAGTCTTCGAAAGATCGATCTTCTGACTAGAAGTTTATATGAAGCCATGAATGGCAAAACTGTAGTTGAAAATCAAAACCTTGATCTCGCTGAACAGCTTAAAAACTGTCACCTTCAAATAGAAAATCTTTCTAAAATTGAAGAAGATTTTAAAGATCAAGTTCACTTAAATCAGCTAGTCAAAATCGAGCGCGAAGAAACTATCGCTGCATTAAAAGCTGAAAAGGCTACTGTTGATGGATGGTATAATTCTTCAACAAAGATCACTGAGATAATTAAGTCTCAGATTCCCCTGAGTGATAAACGTGGTCTTGGTTACAAAGTTGATACTCTAGAACCAACCACTGACCGTTCCATGCTTAAGTTTGGAATGTTCGTATCCTCTATCCCTGACACTTTCTCATCTCAGTGTTCCTCTTCTAAACCGCCTATCCCTGAGGAAATCTCTACCTTAACTTCTAAAGGTAAAGAAAAAGTTGCTTTTCCAAAACCTACCTCAATCTATAAAGACAAAGGTAAAGGAATTATTTTTAATCAAAGTCCTCAAAAGGGTACCTCTGTACCAAAGCTGATCCCTGGATTTATTCAGCGTGGATCTATTCAGCGATCTACTCCTAGAATCAAAGTGGAAATTATTGGTAAGAAATCCGAAGAACTGAATGTTCCTCCCATTTCAAAAGCCAATAGCTTACTTGGTGCTGGTCCTTCAAATTCAAAATCAAAAGCTCAGCATGCAAATGGTCCTAGAACTACTTTTAGTTATAGGAAATGTTATCATTGTGGACTTACCAATCATATTGCTAGTAAGTGCCCTACAGCCACCCAAGCTGAAAAGATAGCTAAGGTGAAGATCATTGCCCCCAAGGCAAAGAAGACCACTGAGGTTAAGAAATTAACCAAAGTGAAGACTGACAAAGCTGAATCTTCAAATGCTGCGAAGACTGCTGAACCTTCCACCTCCTCTTCTACCCCCACTGACAAGTGTGTACACATGGTTAAGTGGGTACCCAAGACAAACTAATCCTCCTTTGTAATGCAGGTTAAGAAGGGTATCTGGTATCTCGATAGCGAATGCTCTAGACACATGACTAGTAAGAAGAACATGCTCACTGAGTACAAAGAAGAGAAGGGTCCCTCTGTAACTTTCGGTGGAAATGGAAAAGGACATACCCGAGGGTTTGGTGTACTCTCTAATGGTACAACAACCTTCAGAAGAGTCGCATATGTTGAAGGGCTGAAGCATAATCTTCTAAGCATCAGTCAGCTTTGCGATAAGGATAACAAAGTAATCTTTACTAAGGAATCCTGCTTTGTCGCTGACAAAAAGGAGAAGATAGCTCTCAGCGGTTATCGTTTAGAAAATGTTTATGTAATAAACATGGACTCAACAACCACTGAGAACTCCTGTTTCTTCTCAAAAGCCTCATCTGAGGTCAACTGGCTATGGCATAAGAGGCTCTCTCATCTCAACTTTAAGACATTGAACACTCTTTCTTCAAAAGAGTTAGTCACTGGTCTACCTCAACACTCATACGCCAAAGAGTCCTTTTGTTTAGCGTGTGAGAAAGGCAAGCAGACCAAAGCAAGCTTTAATTCAAAGCAAGTTTCCTCAGTGTCATCTCCTCTACAACTTCTCCATATGGATTTGTTTGGCCCAGTTAACAAACAATCCATCGCTACAAAGAAATATACACTGGTCATAGTTGATGAATTCTCTCGATATACATGGGTTATGTTTTGCCGTTCTAAGAGTGACACCCCTGAAGAACTCATCACCTTTGTCAGGAAGATGGAAGTCCTGAACAACATGACCATTCGCTCAATAAGGAGTGATCATGGGAATGAATTCAAAAACAGTTCTCTTGATTCCTTCTTTGAGAGTAAAGGTATTTCTCACAACTTTTCTTCAGTGAGAACACCGCAACAAAATGGAGTCGCTGAAAGAAGAAATCGAACTATTATTGAAGTTGCATGTTCAATGCTCAGCGATTCTCACCTGCCTACTCAGTTTTAGGCAGAAGCTGTCAACACTGCTTGTTTTACGCAAAACAGGTCGCTGATAGTCAAAAGATTCAACAAGACAGCCTATGAACTTTTTCATGGGAGAAAGCTTTCAATTAGATTTCTTCACATCTTTGGATGTCAGTGTTTCATACTGAACAACAGAGATGCCCTTGGAAAGTTTGATCCTAATGCTGATGATGGAATCTTTCTTGGATACTCTACAATCTCCAAAGCCTTCAGAGTCTTCAATCGAAGAAGACAAACTGTAGAATAAACTATTCACGTCACCTTTGACGAATCCCGATCAGCGAATTCTCGACCTTCTGCTGATACTGAAGAACTGAATCAATGGATGTTTTCTCATCTTGGTGATTCAGAATATATTCCCACTCCTCATACTCATACCGTTGAAGATGATGGTCCTACTATCATCCCAAACATGCAGGATAGTGAAGCTGAAACATCATGGGTCTCAGTTGTTCCTTTAAACACTATGCCTGCTTCTGAACAAAATGTCTCAGACATTCCATCTACTTCTCAGCAATCAGTGAATATAATGACATCTGCACCTACTCCTCTCTTGGCTGATATTCCAGATGTTGCTGAAGCCTCATCTTCAGCCCCTCCAGTTCAAGTTGAGTCAGCGATTCATATTCCGGCTCAGCGATGGACTGTCAATCACCCTATTGATCAAATTCTTGGTGATCCAAACGCTGGTGTTCAGACTCGACGAAGTGCAGGTTATATTTTTTTATTTGTTAACTTTATTTCTATGATTGAACCAAAGAAAATAGATGATGCCCTCAAAGATCCAAACTGGGTCAGCTCCATGCAAGAAGAGCTGACTGAATTCAAAAAAACAAAGTTTGGAATATTGTTCGAAGACCAACTGACAAGACAGTGATAGGCACTAAATGGGTCTATCGAAACAAGTTGGACGAACATGGAACTGTAACCCGCACCAAGGCTCGACTTGTTGCTCAGGGATACAGACAAGAGGAAGGTATAGACTACGACGAAACATTTGCTCCAGTAGCAAGACTAGAATCTATTCGTCTATTCTTAGCCTACGCTATACACAAAGACTTCAAAGTATATCAAATGGATGTTAAGTCAGCATTTCTCAATGGAAAGCTGAATGAAGAAGTCTATGTGGAACAACCTCCAGGATTCTCAGATCCTAAGCGTCCAGGTTATGTTTATAAACTGGATAAGGCACTTTATGGCTAAAGCAAGCTCCACGTGCATGGTATGACACTCTATCCTCTTATCTCATAATTGAAAATTTTGAGCGAGGTAAAATCGACAAAACTCTATTTTTCAGAATAGTAAAAGGTTATATCATTCTTGTTCAGATATATGTTGATGACATTATATTTGGTTCTACTAACCCTGACCTTTGTACTCGTTTCGCTGATAGAATGAAAGAAGAGTATAAAATGAGTATGATGGGTGAGCTAACATATTTCCTTGGTCTTCAGATAAAACAAAATGAAAAGGGAACTTTCATTAATCAGGGAAAGTATGTTAAAGATATGCTGAAGAAATTCGATTTAACTCAGAGTTCAGCTATGAAAACCCCAATGGCACCACCGCTGACACTAAACAAGGATTCAAATGGAATACCTGTTAATGTCACGTTGTATCGTGGGATGATCGGCTCTCTCTTGTATCTTACAGCTAACCGACCCGATATTATGTACACAACCTGTTTGTGTGCACAATATCAAGCTGAACCTAAGGAATCTCATATGATCGCTGTAAAGCGAATCTTTCGTTACCTTAAGGGTACTATGAACCTACGTCTTTGGTATCCCAAAGATTCAGGGTTTGATCTAATCGCCTATTCTGATAGTGATTGTAGAATCCAGATCCGTGCAACGATTATGTTTGTGAAAAAGCAAATAAGAACAGTTGATATGATTCACAAAGGCTGCCCACTTAGCTATTGATTTAGAGAGAATTACAGTGTAAAGCAGAAAAGCTAAATGAGACAACTAGCTAATTTTCTAAGCTAATTGCACTTTATATACGTTGGGCCCGTGGTAACAAGCCCACGGCCCGTTCACAATGGACTAAGTTTAATCTATTACAAATTAACCCTTGAACTTTAAATCAACACATATTTTACCCTAACAATCTCCCCTTTTGATTTGAAGTTCGAGTTCGCGCTGGAGCTCTTTCCAGTTGTAGACGTAACGTTTGCGGAGCGCGAAATGAACCTCGAAGAATCTGATGGCGCGGCGATAGTCGAGACGTTCTTCAACCATATCCAAAGCAGTCTGAGCAGTTCTTTCATTCAGATTGGGCAAATAGGATACCTTTGGATTTTCGGATTCGTGTTTGATGATCTTCCGAAGAGCTTCTTGAACTTTGAGCAGTGTGCCGTCGCAAAATCGAACTACCTGACTGAACCTCATAAACCTCTTTTCTTTCTGAGCGTTGAGGAAGACGATCCCAAATTCTGGTTGAAGCAGCATGGCGTTCTCGGGATACATCGTCAGTTCAGGAGCTTTCAAATTCGGTTTGATCAGGTTTACCTTCTTTGCTCGGTTCTCGATAGCCATTTGGAAGTCCGTCAGATAAGACATCATGATAGAACGGACAAGGAATCGACGAACCGCTTCTAGCGCCTTTGTTACAGTAAGCGGTCGGATGGTTCTGGTGCGAAGGTTTCTCAGAATAACCAGGAGGTCGAACGGATGGAGATGCTTAAAGTCAGCTTCAGAAAAAATCCATTCTTTTCCGTCTTCACGTCGAACAGTGAATACGGGTAAGACGATCTTCATAATTCGGTTTGACTGAATCTTTAGCACTTCTGAGATCTTATGCTTAGTTCGAACCTGGTCTCTCGGAAGACACCGCTTCATGGCTTCTACATATCGGAGTTGACGTGCCGGTTCAGGACTGTAGATGCCAAGGCAGAAGGTCGGCTCGATCGGGCGAATTCTGTGTACAAACAGCTTCTTCAGAGATTCCTCCAGATGAGGAATGAGGACCGTGATCTTCTCCCAACGATTTTGTTGCTGAGGAGGGGGAGGAAGATCAGGAGCTGTCGTTTGCTGAGGAGATGTCGGGATTTCTGCATTTGAGCTTTCGGGTTGATCTGTAGTCGTAGTGGGTTTAGTAGAGTGAACGGGAGGCGTACCATAGAAATTATGAAGCAGAAACTGGTCGTAATCAACGTTGTCGTCTTCATCAGTGGGAAACACCAAGTTTACCTCGAAGTTTACGGCTCTGGCAGCTTTTTCGTACCATGCGTCTTCGGTTTCCGGGTTGGTTTCACATGCAGGATCAATCATGGTGAGCGTCGGCATGTCTGATGGTTCTTGTGCGACCAATTCTTGTGTTGTATCCTTGGGCTTTTCAACCGTTGGGGCTTCATCATCTGAAATATCCATGTCGATGACCATCTGTGCTAATGGCAACTCGGCTTCGGGTGTTTCTGTTGAAGCTGCCGCAGTTGGGGGTTCCTGTTGGACCACAGATGTCGCTGCAGGCTGTATCAGGGAGGCGGTCTCGGTTATACGTTGTCGCTTCTCCCCCTCACGGTGATCAGGATCCTCCTGGTCATCGTGTTTGTGTTTTAGACCGCCAGCTTGACTCTTACACGTTTCTTTAAGTGTGCGGAACCGCTCGGATAGAGTAGCGAGTGCTCGGTTGTAGTCCTTGAGGGCTGAGTCAATGGCGTCTAGGCGTGATGTAACAGATGATGGGGCAGTGACCTGGATTTGGAGAAGTGAGATCAGGTCTGCGTCGGTAGGGGCATCAGCTGCTGATTCCTGGAGCAATTGAGCCAGGAGCATGGCTTTCAAAGTATCTACCGAGTAAGAGGGTTGAGGTGCAGGTGTGGATTCGGCTTCAACGATCTGTGTTTTGCCTTTGATGGCTTTGGCGAATGAGAGGCCGGTGGAAGTTGTGCTTGTTCCCCGTGTAATATTTAAACATCCGTCTGTCGTGAGACGGATGAGTGGATAGGGGGTCGTGCAAATGCTCCGTTGGGTCCACGGAGTCTTCTTCAATACCCCGTCCCAACAGATGAGACGGTGTAGTAGATGTGGCTACCCGGATATCGCTCGTTTGGGGTCGCTCATGAGCCTCGTTATCTTGACGGCTCAATCTTTCTTGGTTCAACTTTGAACGCAGTTCTCTCCGGCTCGCATGTCCTAACTCCTCTACTTGTTCTCCCTCAGATGTCCTAATGGGTTCGGTTCCAGTATGTGGAGGTGAGTCAAGTGGGATTCCAACGGTAAAATTAGGGTTGGATCCGATACCGAGAGGTATTTGTCTCAGGCATATGTTTCGGTCGGTATCGGAGTCCGTGGAGTCAGATTCCACGTCTTCAACATTGTGAGATGGTGAGGGGGGTTCGGTGATATACGGCTCGGTTGAGTGATGTCGTATCGGTCTAGAGGATGGACCGGCTGGGGCTGAGCTGGAACCGGTTGCGATTCCACTGCACCACCTACTCTCGTTCCCCTTTTCTCTCACAACTAACGTTCCCCGCCCGACAGCACCTGCTTGTCGGGCCCTCCACCTCTCACTCTCGGACCCTCACGTCTCTCGGGTCTAAGTCCCTGGGCAGGTCCCTCCGGCGCTGGCTGGACCATGGGACTACCTAACGCTTCCCTATATGCTACTACCCCTGGTGCAGTGGGATCGGCGATGGCTAGTAGTGGTTCAGGGATGGGCATTGCTACCGCATCAGATGGATTGCGGATAACCATGAATTGTAAGTGGTGATGGGGACATACCGGATGGTTCAGGCGGCGAGGTATGGCAGGATTCGCGTCCATGTGTTGACGCACAGCCAGCGAAAGGAAACGCGGATACGGAAGAAATTTCTTCTGTTTGGAACCTCCGATTTGGCGAATTGCCACGACGAGCTCCCTCCAGATAATCATCACAAAGTCTATGTGGCGGTTGTAGCACACAGCATGAACTAGGCGCAGGAAGTCGCCGGTGCACTGATCAATGCCTCTCCATCTCGATGAAAGGCAGCGGTTTAGGATTGTAAAGAGTGTGTACCATATCGGAGCGAGGTACTTGCGATTGAAAGCAGATGGCCGGTTTACGTCATGATTGTATCCAAGTACGCGAATTTGAGCGCAAAGCGTATCATCATTTACGGCAGGATCGTACCGTTCATGATTGTTGGCGGTGGCTTCCGGAAGAGACAGAAGGCGGCGGAATGAGTCTGGTGTGAGAATGAAAGGTTGGTTATCGATCTGAGCGGTGATCGACTGCGAGTTACCGGCGGTGACGACTCGGGCGGTGAGCCATACCTGTAGAACGTACAGAACTGGGACGTCGGCTGTGCTGGTAAGGGCCTCACGGAGAGGGTGATTCGTGAGAATGTCCAAGAGCACTCGTTGAAGTGGTTGGGGCCTGAACAAGGTCGTGTCCAGGTGGTGGTTGTTGGCCTCCAGTTCAGTGCCATGGTCAGGATCAACCAAGGCAGCATCTGCTACTTCGTCGATGATTTCCTCCTCCTGAGGAATTTGGTCTTCCGGATTTTGTTGATCCGCCATGTAAAAATCTGTCAAAATGGCACACAGTTAGAAACTTAAACAGAAGAACAAGTGTCGGTGCGTACCTTCGCGTTGAATGGCTCAATCTGAGACAGATCGAGGACTGGTAGGGAGAAAACAGGTACAGAATGGACACAACAGCAGAGTTTTCCGGATGAAAGTGCCAAGGAGTCCGGACAACACATGGTGTCCGGGTACATGGATTTTCCGGATAAGTTAAGCAAGTGTCAGGATAAAGTGGGGACTCCGGACAAGAGAGTCCGGGTGTCAAGGGTGTCCGAGTGCAATTCTCTTCCGGATAACATTAGCGTCCGGACACCAAACTACCCGGTAGTTGAACTTACCGGAAACCCTAAGGTTTCCGGACAACTAGGTCTCCGGGTGATGGTGATTTCCGGATGGATCTTCATGGCCGTGAAGATGTCCGGACACGATGAATGTGTCCGGACGTTATCGCATTTGTTCAATCTGCCTAATAAGGGATCCCAAGCTAGTGCTAAGGGGCTGAATGGATGTCCAGAAGCAAATAGTGGCTGATTGGAGTGTGGACAACCCATGAATCATGTTCATTGAGGCGAAAACGACGAAAGACCCTTAACGGTTTCGGGACTGTGGGATCGACCCAATCAGGGGTCAATTTGTGGTGCTATGTGTGTGAAATGTGCATACATTTGACGAGCATTGACATTCGATGAACATACCTGAATAAAGAGACGAGAAACACCGTGAATCGATAGAGAGAGGAGAGTCCGAGCGAGAGAGAAAAAGTCGTGGGGTTTAGGGTTTTAGGCGTCGTCCGGATAAGGAAACCTAAAGGGAGTCCGGGTGCGTATATATATATGTGGGTGGAGTCCGGGTAAGAGCCGACCCGGATAGCCACCCGGTCCGGATTGTATCCGGATTCGAGTGTTGTCCGGGTGCGCGAGTTTCCGGATGAGAGTTATCCGAATGGGAGAGTTATCCGGATGTGAGAGTTGTCCGGATAACACTGAATAATCCTTTTCCGTGAAGAATTTTAGGAATTTGTGCTGGAAAAGAACTTCCTCTCGCTCCCCCTCAAGCGGAGCATTGGTATAACCTTGCTCCCCCTCGGATAGTGTAGTAGAGTGCGGTGGAGGGATCCGGCACACAAAAACTTGTAGACTTTTTAAGAGATAAACAACTGGTGCCGCTACCCCTCAAGTGATGACTATAAAACACACACACGCAGGAGTGCCCACATACACAAAAACTTTTGACATTAAAGAAAACTGTGTGTGACGCTCCCCCTCAAAGTATGAGGAAACTTACCTGATATTTCATTGTGCTCCCCCTGAACACGAGAATAGTTGGTGAAAGCACAGAAATAGTGAAAGAAAATATAGACGACGGTAAGAAAAAAATGGAAACACACGAAGAAAGAGAGAAAAGCAAACGAAATCTACCTAATAAATACCTAGACTAAATCTAGTTGTGTAACGGGAACAAGTAGAATACAAATGCGAGGAAGTGTGTGCTCATGCATCAGGATGTCAACCACCGGATGATGAGGAGACAGTTACTCGTATATGTGTGGAACTTGTAACGGGCACACGGTCGGATTACGTCTTCAGATTAAGCATACCTAGCTTGAACACAAGAGTTTTAAAGCATTTTTCGTCCAAGGCTTTGGTAAAAAGGTCTGCTAACTGATGTTCAGTATTTACGAAGTAGAGTTCGACTGTACCTCTTTCGACGTGATCCTTAATGAAATGATACCGAACGTCGATGTGCTTCGTCTTTTTGTGTTGGACCGGGTTGCTTGATATAGCAATGGCGCTCTTTGAGTCACAGTAGATCAGGACCTTGACATACGTGAACCCGTAGTCTTTGAGTTGTGTCCTCATCCAGATGACTTGGGAACAGCAGCTTGCGGCGGCCACGTACTTAGCCTCGGCAGAATTGACCGATGCTGAATAGATTGTGTCCTAATCCTGTGACGTGGGATACCTTCTTGATTGTTATCTTGTCTTCTACGATGTCGCCGTAGCCCACAATCGGCGACTTCTCGTTATTCCCAAATCTCACGTCTCCGCAGTATTCTTCCTTGTAATTCGTGAGAAGCTCCCTTCTTCCGGTCATGTGCTTGGAGCATCCAGAATCTAAGTACCACACATGACCGTTCTGCAAAACAAGATTAGTGACGTTTAGGTACCCAAATTTGTTTGGGTCCTGGGGGGTTAGATTTGGCACTGCCTTGGGAAATCTGCTTCTACTCAGCTTTCCCTTTAGGTGTAGATTTTACACCGTTGGAGGGAACTGGTTTTGGCACTTGTTGCCTCTTGGGTGCTGAATTTACCCCTTTTGGAGGAACAGATTTTGGAGCAGATTTCCACCTGGGTGTCGGTTTAACCTCAGTAGGAGTATCCCGTGTAGGAATGGGTCGGGTCTCCCGCTGTGGTTTAACCGTGTGATTGAAACCCCTTTTGAAATGATGTTGTTGCTTGTTATTATGAGGTTTGCGCTTATGTAATAGGTTACCAACAAAGTAAGGCGCATACCAATCATTATTGTGAATATCATCAAAGTCATTCCAACCACAATTAGAACAACATAAACAATCATGCGATAACTGAATCAATTGATTAAGAGAGTTAACTTTAACGGGAAAAGAAACATCAAAATGGTTCCAATGATTCCAAGTATAATTGTCTTTGTCTATTCTAGAATTGAAAACAGGTGGGAAAGACTTGGACGCATCCTTCTTGACTAAGTCCCTCTTTAGCCACTTTGGTGTTTCTTTATTAGCGCGACCATTTTTATCTGAAACAGCAGGGACAGTATGATCAGTGACTTTTGAGGAAACAGGAGTCTTAGTGGTCGGTCGTTCGGTCTTTTGCTTCGGTTGTGACTGTTTTTGAGAATTGGAAACATTTTGAAGAATCTTGGTCACAACCGGAGTCTTAGGTTGAGAACAGTCGCCCTTTAGAAAATTGACCGGACGATTAACCACTGGAGACAAAAAAATCAGGTTGACTTGGAGAAATAGTAGTGTTGGCAGTCAATGGTCCGGTAGCTTGCCTTGGCTGTGATTGCCTTTTGGGAACAGGTTTCGAGGTTGGTTTTGACTGGGAAATCTTGATCACAGCTGAGGACTTTGTTTTAGAACAGCTTTCTTTTAAAGAACTAACCGGAGGATTGACCACGGGAGAAAAATCAGTGTGACTTGGAAGAGGTTTGTCGAAGGGAAACGAATCAAACTCTTCATCACAGTTACCTTCGGAGTTCATGTACTCTAAAAAATCTATTTTTGGAATATCCGGAATCAGATCATGAGTGGAAGGCGAGGAACACTTTGTGCTTGTGTGCTTTGGGGAACTTGGTGCGGAGGCTAAGAAAAAATCAGAGTTTAAGTTCCTTAAAACACTCTCGTCTTGAGAATCTTGACCGTCTTGTGAACTAGAAATCTTGCCTAAGAAAGCTTTGCACGAAGACGTGTCGGATGAATTTGAGGAAGGTTCGGGGGAAATCTTCTTTTCAGATTGGAGTAGGTCAATTTGCTCTTGAAGCTGACCATTTCTCGCATACTCTTCCATCTTTTCTGTTGCCAAAGCAGACAGTTGTGATGTGAGTCGATTGATTTCACACCGAAGGATTTCCTGTCCTTCATCAAACACTCCTTCGGTTTTTACCGGTTGTAGATTCTCAAGTTTTTCAATTAACGCTTGCTTTTCCATTTAAAAATTGGACCTTTCTTTTTCTAATGACTCCTCCAACTCGACTATCTTTGCTTCCAAGATGAGAGGGGGAACATAGAGTTTAAACTCGTCCGTCTCATTCTTGGTTGCGGGTGCTTGGTCCTCATCCTTTTTGGAGGAATCCTTGGGCGTAGCTGCCTTGTAGGGGTCGAAGTAGTCATTGGAAAGATACTTTTTGTCCTTTTGATATGAGTAGTTTAAAGGTTCATAACAAAATGGAAGTTGAATTCCTCGTTTGTGTGTGTGTTTATGTTCCTCGGTTTCCTCCTCCTTTTCTGGTTCAAGAGGACCAGTCCATTGAATTGCGTACTCTGGATATTTTTTATCTAAACCATAGCAAGCAAAATCATACAGAGTGGGGACTTGATACCTTCCCTTTTTCAGATAATGTGGGTTGTCATATCCGATTCCCCATTCTTTGTTAAAGTACGTGAACTCTTTGGGTTTGTTCAAAAAATGGTTTGATCAGTTTAACCCCTTTTGTGGAGTTTGGTTTCAAGATCTAAATTTTAGCTACATACTCCTTGTGTTGAATTTGAAGAGAAGAACATTGATAAGTAATGTCTTCTTTCTCATTCAAGCACTGATCAAACTGACGTTGGAGATCAGATAATCTGGCCCTTAAGTCTTTAGGTGCTAGTGAAAGAATTTTGCATCTATCTTTTAAATCAACATTTTCAGACTTATACTTCTCAGTTAATTTCATTTGAACATTAAGCTTTTCAGTTATTGAAGTAATTTCAAGCTTTTGTTTTTCATTTGTGGCTTTGAGGGAGTTTGCCTTTTCTGTGATGGTTTGCAGTTGAAGTATGAAGTTTTGTAAGCAAGAGTCACATACCTGATTTGCTGTTGCCTTGTCTTCATCCGTAGATGATTGATATCCCATGAAAGCATCAGCACCTTCATAATCTTCCTCATCATCAGATCTGCCTAGCCAATACTCATTTTCTGCGAACATTACCTCCCCAACCTCCTTCTGTCTGGCCAGTGCAAGCTTAGCTTCATAATAGTGAGAGTTCTTCACTGTAGGTTGACGGCAATCTTTAGCGAAGTGACCGAGTTTCCCGCAGTTGTAGCATTTCACAGGTTCATCTCGCATCTTTCGGTCACCTTTCTCTGTCTTCTCCTTCTTCTCAGATCTATCTTGCTCCTCTACCTTCTTCTTTCCTTCATACCGGTCCTTATAGTCATGACGCTTATTGGAGGAGGTGGAGTAGCGTTGACTATTGGAAGAAGGCTTCTTGTAAAACTTTTGTTGTTGAAAGGATTTAGTCAGAAGGGCAATAGCTTTCATTAAGTCTAATGCTTCATCATCATCATCACCTTCTTTCTCGTCTTCAGGTTCTGACTCTGAGGAGTTGTGCTGTCGACCGCGTCTGGATTGACTGCTTGAGGATTTCCCTTGTTTGGAAGTGATGAGGGCAATTGAATCAGCAGATGGTTTTGGCTCATTCTTATTCTCTCCCAGAAGCTCATTCACTTCATCCTCGTCTTGGAGAAGTGTCTCATACAGTTCATTGATGCTGATGTTCTCTATCAAGTTGTTGTGCTTGACATGAGAAGCATACACTTTCCATTCAGGTAGCAAGTTGTTGAGGAACTTTAGTGCATTCTCAGTATTGGAATGAACAATTTTATTCTTGTTCAGTTCATTGAGGAGTAGACAAAAACGTTCATAGGTCTGGGTAAGGGATTCACCGTTGCGCTGCTTGAAACCATCGAACTTGGTTATCGCACTGTTTATCTTCAGCTGATTGCCTACAACGCTCCCTCGCATCATTTTGGCTACATGGTCCCACATGCCATTAGCCGTGTCTTTGTAACTGTCTATGGCAGCGTAGATAGAATTAGGAAGGGCTTGAATCATATATCTCTTTGCATGCTTTTCGCCTTCAGTCATGCCTCTTTCAAAATCTGTCATCTCAGCAAGAGTCTTCTTCTCACGTCGAGCTAATGCAGTTGCTGTTGCAGCTATGTCCTTCATTGGGTCGGCAATTGGGCCATGATCCAGAGCTCTCTTGATGTACTCATAGTTGTCCTTGGACTCTATGAAGATCATAAACCTGTCTCGCCATTGGCTGTACTCGTTCGGGTAGAGACATGGTGGCTTGGTGTCGGTGCCAATTGCGAGAGCATCACGAGAATGAGACATCTTCGTTTGCAACGGAGTGATCGTCAGACGTGTAGATTGATTCAAAGTTTAAAACCTAACGCAAGGCACTAAGAGTGGAGTCCTAACGCAGGTTCTATGAGTGGTCAGACAATAACTTAGCTTACTGGATAGGAATCCAAATAGGTAATCTGATCTGGAAGTGTCCGGACCAGAATTATGAAAAACAATTCAAAATTGCAGAGTTGTCCGGATAACCAAGGTTACCGGATGGACTAAAGATACCGGATAGAATCAACAGGATAAACAAAGTTTACCGGATGCAATAGAGTCCGGAAAGTATGAGATTTCCGGGTACTTTGAAGTTTCCTGAAACTGTGAGGTGTCCGGATACTACGAAGATTCCGGGTAAACGAAGATTCCGGATAAAATGAATTCCGGATACTTTGAATTATCCGGAACAAAATTACCCGGAAAGATTGAGATTAAAGAGAACTTACCCGGATGATTGACTTGTCCGGAAGAATTGAACTAGTCCGGATGGAACCACAAACGTCTGGACACCTTGATCTGTCCGGAAAACGCGGCAGGTTTATCCGGACACTGCGGCTGTTTGCTAAAATCGATCGAAAACTCAACTAGGGTTACTCTAATGTGTTCCTGAAAGGTTAGAAACAATACCAAGTACAAAAACAACACTAATCCAATCGATTTTAGAGCAAAAACAACACCTTTTGATATCAAAAATCCGATTTTTAAATAAGAACACAACCAAAAGTTTTTGAACTTATAATGCGAAATTGACCAATCAAACGAACGAATTAGGATGTGAAAATTTGCAGAAACACTTATAATGATAATGCTAACACAACCCAATAAGCAAAAACAATCAATTTACGCAGAATCACAGAATCAAAAATTCAAGAAAAGTCAGACGCGAAAAGGTCAAACTAACCAGAAATCAAAGAATGATACTTTGAATCGAATCCGTCTGTCTGCTCTGATACCAAATGTAGAATCCAGATCCGTGCAACGATTATGTTTGTGAAAAAGCAAATAAGAACAGTTGATATGATTCACAAAGGCTGTCCACTTAGCTATTGATTTAGAGAGAATTACAGTGTAAAGCAGAAAAGCTAAATGAGACAACTAGCTAATTTTCTAAGCTAATTGCACTTTATATACGTTGGGCCCGTGGTAACAAGCCCACGGCCCGTTCACAATGGACTAAGTTTAATCTATTACAAATTAACCCTTGAACTTTAAATCAACACATATTTTACCCTAACAGTGATTTTGCAGGTTGCAAATTGGATAGGAAAAGCACCACAGGAGGCTGTCAACTCCTGGGTGGAAAGCTGGTGAGTTGGACAAGCAAAAATCAAAACTCAATGTCCACCTCAACTGCTGAAGCTGAGTATGTAGCCGCTGGAAGCTGTTGTTCTCAGGTCTTGTGGATGAGAAATCAACTACTAGACTATGACCTTCAGCTCTCGAAAATTCCAATCTATTGCGACAGCACAAGTGCCATCGCTATAGCCAACAATCCAGTGCTACACTCAAACACCAAACATATCGAAATCAGGTATCATTTTATCAGAGATCATGTGATGAATGGTGATATAGAACTTCATTTTATCCCAACTGACTATCAGTTAGCTGATCTGTTTACCAAACCTCTTGATGAGACAAGATTCAACTTTCTCATCAGCGAGCTCGGAATGCTGAACTTTGAAGAGTAAAATCTTCAGTAGTTCACATTTGATCGGCGATCGAATAAAACCAACTTATATAACCCATTCTATCATCTTCTCTCTGAACAAAGTTGATTCGCTGATATCAAGGTATGTCTCTCTTTACTCGCTGACATTCGCATGTAAATGCAAGATTTCAAAACAAATCACATCGCTGAATAACTCTTCCTTAACAGCGATACTTTGAAATTTCTAAAACTAACACTGATATTTCTATTCAGTGCTTCATGTTTTTCAAAATAGTCCCTGAGCTTTCAAAACCTCAGACACATCCTAAAATATGAAAGGACGTTTGTGACATCATCACAACGGATAAACCCTGGCACGTTCTTTTTCTGACACACGTTTGCACGTTTCATTTACCATCCAATCAAATGCAAACACATGTCCGTGTCATGATGAAAAACTTTCCCGCTCTAGTTTTTCTCTCTCTCAAATCTCTCTATATAAACTATTTCGAGTTTATATTTTTCCTTTACGCGAACTTCTTCTCCAAGAAAGAAAAGATTTCCTGTGCTTATTGAACTCGAGTTTTTCCAGAAAACTGTTCATCTTCTTCTTCGACAACCAGGTTAATATTCATCATTATTTATTTATTTTAACTTGTTTCTGATCTTCTTGTTGCTTTTAACAGATCAAACAAAAGAAACCTTTCTAAAATGAAATCATTTCTTTCATGGTTTTATGAACACAACCTTTTCATGGTTGTTCTTCAAGTTTAAAACTCAAAATCTTAAACTTGTTCTTCATTTGTCTTTTTCCAGAATCCTTATCTAAAGGAAAATGGAAAACAAGACTTTTACTGGGTTTGTTTTTCTTTTTCAAAACAAGAAAACCCTAATCTTCATTAAGACATTTTTGTCTGAATGAAATGGACAAAATTCAAAAACATATTATTGGAAAATCTTTCACATTAAGACTATTCTTTATCTATGTTCATGGTTGATATGTTAAACAGAAATGGCATTTCTACTCCTGCTCCTACCGCTGAGAAATCCACTGCTGCAAAGAAACTGACTCTGGTCAAAGCTCCTCAGGTCAAGTTCAAGCTTGAGGAAGTCGATTTTTCAAAATCGAACAACCTCCATGCGCTTTTCGAGTTTCCTCCTCGAAAGCAAGTCACACATCTGGATGATGCTGTGAATTACCTCAAAACATGTTGCTTATCTATAGCCCTGACTATTACACCCCCTGCTCATCAATTCCTACTATCTTAGTTCTGGTATACTGCCAGAAGAGCTCAGGTACCCCATGCCAAAGACCCAACGAAGATCGTTGACTCCATTCTGTGTGACACCAAATTTGGCACCACCAAAATCAACCCTGCCATTATCAGGAAAGCACTGAGTCTTCCTACCTCTACCAAAGAAAACCGCTTTGTCCCTCTCCCAAACCACAAATACCATGCTGATAGGGAAGCCATCACTGCATTCTTCGATGCAATGGGTTACGCATGGGACACTGGAAGGGACAAGAAGCCTGAGAAGAAACTGACCATGATCAAGAAGTCCAAAATGCCCAGCGAAATGAACTTCATCTTCGCACATCTGATAAGCTGCATGACAGCGAAGAGTGGCTCTTCTGATCAAGTTGCTCAACCTCAGCAAGCAATGGGCTATGCATTGCTGAAAGGTCTAAATGTTGACTGGGCCTCAATAATCTACGACGACCTTGCGTTCAGAGTGGATATGGCTGAAAGACCTTCATGGGTTCCTTATCCCAGATTCATCAGCGCCGTCTTTCAACAAGGACTTGGCGAGAAGTACCCAAAATAGGGTGATCTGAGACTCTCTCAGGTTGGCCCTAAGGTGCTCGACTTCAAGCCGCTGGAAAACGAGGTACGTCTTTCTACTCTTTTATCTATTCTCAATCCTCCTTCTTCTACTTATGCAGCTCATTCAGTGGAAATCCCCACCGCTGATACCCACGCTGCACCCTCCACTCCTTCTCGAAAAAGGAAACACTCATCTTCCCAACTTGGTTCCAAAAGAATCAAGAAAACCAAGGAGCAACCCCCCAGCATTCACACGCTGAAGACTCCACAGCTCATCTTGAAGAGCTGATGGAAAGTTCCGTGGTACGCTCTGCGACAGCTGAACAAGCCACCCCTTCCATCCCGGCTTCAGCGTCTCTAAACGCTGAAGTTATAAACTTTGAAATGAACCCACCTCCTTCAGCCTCTCTACAGACTGAAGTGATTGTCAGCGGATCCAACGCTGAACATCCCACCCAACCATCATTCTCATCCTTCATTCCTCCTACTCAATCTTTGGTCTCTCCACCAATTTTCCCAACTTTCTCACGGACACCCTTCATCGTACATGACTCAGCTGCAGACACTCTAAATACGATGATGGGTGCAAACTTAGGATCTGCAGGCACCTCCATGCGCCAAGGTACTCTTGAAGGCGACATGGAATATCATTCAGGACACAAAGGGTTCGACAACTTTGCCAACCCGCCTGCAGGTATACACACAATCCTAAACACTCCTCTCTCTCTACCCCAAACTTCTGAGCTTTCCTCTGTTCATAAGTTAATAACTGTTTCAGGTCCTAATTTGGGGGATATCAACACCTCCCTGAAGGCCCTGGAAACAAAGGTGGAAAATTACAACACCATTCTCTCCATGAACTCTTCAGCGGTTACAGACGCTGGAGAGAAACTCAAAAAGTTGACCGAGATCATTGATACGAAAGCCTCCAAAGCTGATCTGGAGAAGGTGGATGGTAGCATTGCTCAATTTGCTACCACCCTCGCTGACAATTCAACCGCCGCCACCTCTCTTTCAACAAACTTCACCACTCTGTCCAATGAAGTCACATCATTGAAGACAGAGGTTGGTTCTCTTAAGGGTGAAGTCTCCACGATCAAGACTGAGGTCTCCGCCGTCAAAGAAATTGTTCAGAAAGTACTCGATCGCCTGAACGCCCCAACTTCTCATTTTACTCAGGTCGATCGAGAGGATCTTCAAAAGATCAATCCTGCTATAACTGGCCTGGAAGTCAGATTAGCAGCGATTGAGAACTGTGTTGGGATCTTTGGCCTAGAAGATAGGGACCAAATACACACTGCTGCTGCTGAAAAGTCTGTTACCTCCCCCAACCATAATGTGGAAGAGGGGGAGAAGACTAAAGAAGACCTTCCCCAAAATGCTGAGGGGGAGGGTATTGAAACTGCTACTGCTGCTACTTCTACTTCACGACCTCAGGGAGTTGAAAACCCTGAGGAAATCGAGAAACCTCCCTCTGTATCTGAGGGGGAGCAACTCGATGAGAAACTTAAGGAAGCTGATGCTGACGTGACCGAACCTTATGCTGAAGAGGTCGAATCTGACGAAGAAGCTGAAGACGATGAACCTGTCGACATCTCTGATGAAGAACCATCATCATACCCCAAATATGATGATGATGACGATGATGATGACGACTTCTTCTACGTCCAGCCTGTTGCAAAAGCCCAAGCTCAAAAAGGGATTTCGATAAACGAACCATCAGGGGAGAAGACAAAGCCTGCAGCATCTGAAGCTGACAAAGGCAAAAACAAAGGCCTCGCTGAAGAAGACAATCTGACGATCTTGCTTCAAAAGCCAGTTTGTCAGGTACACTACCTTCTATTCCCTTACACTGCATCTCAATCTCAATCCTCCTCTCCATAAAACCTCTATACACTTAACCCTATTCTTTTCTCTTTCTTCCCAACTTTTCTTACTTAAACGATCGTTGTTTTTCAGCTAGTCCTCTCCCCTGTTTGAGGATCCCGCTGAAGCTCCTACAACAATACCATCAATAATCCCAGCCACAAGAGCTGAAGAAATAATCCCAGTCTTAGATTTGACCTCTGAGACTGATGAACATGAAGAACAGCCTCTCTCTCACAAAAACAGACCTTCCTTGGCTCCTCAAAAGCTAAGTGAAGAGGATCAAGAAAAGAGAGATGCAATGATCAAACAGCTTGAAAATCAGCGAATCATTCTTCCTCGTGACAAAATCCCTGCTCCCACAAAGTTCAGGATATCAAGGAAAGAATACGAGGATCATTTAAGAGCTGAACGATTACTCGCCGAAAAGAAGGAAGCTGAAGAAAAAGATAAGGCTCTCGCCATCCAGCTTGTCCAACAATCGGTGAAAGACCCCGCGCTGAAAAGAACACCCATTGATGTCCAACGTCAGCTATGGGATGATGCCCAAAGGATTGTTGAAGAAAAGACTAAGGTATCTGATTCGACTTTGGAATGGTGTAAAGATGTGTTGAACTATCGATCTCGACCATCCAAAATCATCAAGGCAAATATCAGAGGAAAAACGTTTGTAGACGTTCCTGTTGTTGAAGTTGACGTATTCAGAGAAGACAAAACCAAGCAAACCTTCTACGCTACTTCATTAGAGAAGTTTGGTTTCTCTGAATGGTTGGAAGTGAAATTAGCCATTCAGCGATCTCGCTCAAAGTTCAAGGGCCATGTCGAGAAAATTTTAAATTCTCAAATCGACTTGGTTTCTTCTGCTGTGGATATCCCTCCTTCCACTTTTCTTCCACCTCAACAAAGAAAAGCCTCTGCAAAGGAAAAGAAAACCTCAGACCCAGGTCCTCCTATCCGAAATGAAACATGTATTGGTTTCTCTCATGCTGAAGTTCTTGGTCCTGATGCTGACCTCTCAGCGCTTGACACCTCCCTGCCACCTGGTGAAACTTTCATCCCTGGCAAAGTCCTGAGTCATCCCTATGGTATATTCTTTCTAGACTGCTATGGAAATCAACACTTTCAACACATCTCTGAGCTTCCAATCACTCCCATCGAACAGCTCAGAGACCTCATTTACTGGTGTGAAGTCAGACGCGACATTCAGGCACGTCACCTCAAGCCCCAGATCTTTGAAGAAGCAAAGAACAAAAAGGATCAAGGTGTAACGGTCCCTGACTGGATGATTCCCACATTAAAGAACCTCGATGAACTTCTCATCAAGGAAGAACCTTTTGACGGATAGGATCGCCTTGTAATTCTTTCTATCCTTATCTGTCTACATCTTCTGTACTTGTAAATTTTATTTGTTGTACATGTAATTTTTCCACTTCCCTCTGTAATCTTTATGAAGTTTAAAGAAAAATTTCAGCGAATGTACTTTACTCCATCAGTACTGAAAAGATCCCAGAAAACAGTAAAAGGGACAAATATTTTATGAGTTCTTTTTATCCTTATGTTTTCATTAAATAGCAATATTCTCGGTTGCTATGTCATAATAAAATAGGGGGAGATTGTTGATCCAAACCCTCAGTGATTTGATAATGACCCTCTCTTAACACTTAGTGAAAATTGTAAGTAAATGATATGTATTAGAGTTTCACTATCGCTGATAAGTACTAAGACTGTTTCAGTACCGCTGATAGTAACTCTCGCTCTTTAAAGTTAAATAGTCAGCGAACACTGTTCATCATCATATAGCTCTGAGCCTGTTCAGTTCTATTGATGATCGCTGATAGTTTAGTTTGTTTACTTATGATCTCTGAAGACAAGTTTCACGTCAACCAAAGTTCTACGCTGAAGTCGAAGATCAAGCTCAAGAACCAGCGACAAGTCTACTCATGAACTGATACGGATATCAGCGAAGCCAATATTTGTCCACTCAACGTGAAGTATCAAGTAGAAGACTTCAGCAATCGCTGAACTTTATCATTCGCTGATAAAGATCTGACTCAACGAAAGCTGATCATGAAGTCTCCCTGCATGTTACTATTGTCTTACCTCCCTTGCACGTCTCTGTACGAACTGTCAGAATGGACATCCCTTTTGTCTGTAATCGTACAACAACTCTGATTCTACACTGTGCACCATGCGGCTACTAAGGTTGTCTACAAAGGTCAATGACATGCAACCACTCAGCTGCTGCCACGTGTAAAGCAATACTGCCATGCATTAAATGCATGCAGTATATAAGAAGAACCCTACTTCAGAAATGAAGTGTGTTCGTACCATCTTCTTCTTTCTATCTGTGTGTTAGGTTATTATTCGTAATTTCCTTATCTCCTTCTAGTGCAAGAAACTTAGAGTTCTTAACTTGTTTAGATTAGGTTAATCCTTAATCTTGTTCCGCAACAAGTTGTAAATTGTCTTCATTTATCAATAAACAATTTAGAAAAGTAAAAACGTGTGTTTTTATTCAACCCCCCCCCCCCCTTCTACAAACTTGTATAACCCTTCTGGACCAACACTTGTTTCCCTCATGGCAGAAGAACTAGGGTCCATACCTTGTTTCTCTCAAACTGTAGAAGCTCTTCTTGCATTGCATCTACCCAGTTTGGATCATCTAGGGCTTCAGAGACACGTTTTGGCTCGATCACACTGATAAAATTTGTAAAGAAACAAAAATTAGCAGTGGTTGATCTTGTCTTGACCTTTTCAGAAGGGTCGCCAATTATAAGGCTCGGAGGATGGCTTTTCGTCTACTGTGTTGTTCTTGGAAGATGGTCATTGGCATCATCAAGTTGAACCTCTGTGGTTGCACACTGTGGTTCTAGTGCAACCTCTGTAGTGGAAGGTACTTCTGTGCTTGAACTTGGTGTATCAGCTTGTGGGATTATTGGAATGAGAGTTGGAATTGATTCCTCTGAGGAATTAGAGACTGAGTCCTCGTTTTCCTCTGGTATTGATTCCTCTGTAGTCGCTGGAGTTGGTATTTCAGGAGCCTCTATGGTTGTATCCTTGGTTGTATCATCTTCTGTTCGCTCCCCCTCAGCTCTTGCATCTGTACGATTCACTAAAGAGGATGAAGTATTTAATGGACCAGTTATAGAAATACCTGACTTAGTCTGGATGGCAGAAGATGTTTCTCCAGAGGCTCTGACGGCTTCGGCAGAGGGATCAATATCATCGTGCAACATCTCTTCAAATAGCAGATTTAGGTCTGCTTCTCTTGTAGGTGAGATCCCAGAGGATTCCTTTTTGAGACCGAGTTCTGACCTGACTTGTTCAGAAGTCTTTTGAAAAGAATCGTCAAAAGAGACATTTATACTTTCCACAATGGATCGAGACCGCAGAAGATAGACTCTGTAGGCCTTTGGAGTGGCAGAGTATCCTATGAACTTTCCTTCATCTGCTTTCACATCGAACTTTCCTCTTGCTTCTATGTCGTTTAGAACGAAGCATTTGCATCCAAATACATGGAAGAACTTGATGTTGGGTAGCCTCGGATTGATCAATTGAAAAGGAGTCTTGATGTGCCTCTTGACTATGGATGATCGATTTTGGGTATAGCATGCTGTTGATATAGCTTATGCCCAGAAAGAAATCGGCAATCCAGACGCTGTTAGCATAGTTCTGGCAGCCTCCACAAGCGTTCGGTTCTTTCGCTCAACAACGCCATTTTGTTGCGGAGTTTGTGCTGCAGAGAAGTTCTGCGAGATGCCTTCTTCTGTTATGTAGGCTTCAATGACAGAGTTTTTGAATTCTGTGCCATTGCCGCTTCTCAATTTCTGAATTTTGCTTTTAAGGCAGAGTTGAGTTCAGAAATCTTTTCTTTCAAAGGATTTAAGTGTTTGTTCCAATTTGTTTCAATTTCTTCCTTTTCTTGAAAAATTTTGGCCTTTTCTTGAGTGAGAAGTCTAGCTTCTCTCTCAAAGAAGGTGAGCTTCTTCTGAACACTTTCGCAGGTCTTTTTAAGTTATGTGTATTCAATGGTCAGTTTAAGCAAATCAGCTTCTGCTTGATTAGAGTAAGAGTCCGAAGTGGATACCTCACTATCAGAGTCGGATGAGCTGACCTCTGCCATGCCACAGAACAAGGCGTTCTTGTCGCCCTCATCAGATGATTCGTCTGACAGCCAGTTCTCCTGATTCACCATTAGCGACTTCTGAGCATAATATTCCGCTTTCTTTTTGTAGAAAGCAGAATCCCTCTGTAAGTGATACTTGATCCTCTTGTATATATGTACATACTTATACTCTTCTGCGTGTAAATTCTTTATCACCAAAAGTTCTATACCCAACAGAGCTTCTGTGGGGTTGCTCAGAACCTCTTACGATCTCCACAGAACCTCTGGTGAGTTTGACCTATGTACTATGCATTGCTTATCTCTTTTGATCCAAGCATAGGTCAAGGGGGAGCAGAAGGAGACCTTGAATTTAACTACAGAAGTTGTTAATTCAAGGGGGAGCCAAAGAAGAATAGTGGTTAGCCAAACCAACAGAAGTCAGGTCGTTCACCGAGCAAAGAAAAGTCAAAAAGAGAATGTCTCGCACAAAACCTTTTTCCAAAACAGTTTTTCCGGACACTAATTTTCAAATATGTCCTAAAAACAGTGTTTTAGACAATGAAAACTTTGGATGATCAAAAAGTTACATAAATCATTAGTTCTTAGAAATTTCAACTCATAGAGCCTCTGCTGGCTTCAACAGAGCCTCAAAGCCTCTGTGAGTACAAATTCTATACTAAAGTTCTATCGATCCTCTCCAATGTATTTTCAAACGTTTTTGGTAAAGGTGCAAGCAAAGAGGAGATGAAAAGCAGGTTTCAAATCACAGAGCTCATTCCACTACAGAGCCTCTGTTGATTCTGACACTTGGCTTTTTAGGGAAATTCTGTAACATGCGGTTATTTATGTAAGTGACAGCCATTCAGAAGTAGAAACACCCACGCGCCAAGCATTAATGGGCCGCGCACGACGTCTAATCGTGTTCTGACACTTCTGACGTGGCAACTTTTCATTTGACGTGCGTGCCACACGATCCTTCTGAAACGTTTCCCCAGCTGAAGAACTCGAGTGCGGACCCCATATGTTTATTAATTCACTTTTACCGTGGAATTCTATCCGTTTTCTACCCCACTATATAACCCCGTTCAACTCATTCCTCAGTCTTTTACGAATTTACTACTCCTTTCTTCTCCGGCGAACCTTTGCAAAACCTGCAACTTCTACATTTCTACTCCATTTCTTAAAGATTACAGCAATGGCTTCCACCGCAAACTCACCGGCGACATCCCCTGTTCACTCCAAGTACTCACAACACCGAACCAGGTCCCCAAATCAAGAACAAGAACAAGGCGAATCCGTTGATTTCAATCCAACCACCCATTTGCAGTTCTTTATCGAAAATAACCATTTCGAGAACTCATTACCCCTCAAACCAAACAACCACTTCCTTGTGCCCTCCAGAACAACATTTGGGGAAGTACATGCCATTTTGCTAAATATCCTTGAAAACCACCGATTGTACACCCTACTATCCAAAAATGTCACTTGCATCCCTGCCAGATATATGAACCAATTCTGGCAGAGCTGCTATTATGATGGAGA
This sequence comes from Saussurea involucrata, assembly GCA_033807775.1. Lineage (NCBI taxonomy): Eukaryota > Viridiplantae > Streptophyta > Magnoliopsida > Asterales > Asteraceae > Saussurea > Saussurea involucrata. The sequence continues at coordinate 56,856,965 of CM066323.1, forward strand.
ATCAAGGGAAATCAGAGGATGGGTCTCCAAACCTGATAAATCTGAGAACATGGAACTCAGATTTAACTGAACAATGCTTTCTTTGGAGTTCAATCTGCCAACAAGAGGATTCTTAGGGATTAAGGAGTATGCAGAAATCCCTTCTGATAGAGAGCTCTGCGATTTTGCAGAGATGTTAGGTTATAATACCCACCTAACTAAGAGAAATGACTTTAGACGAAACCGATTCCCACATCTGTGGAATACCCTATTCTCGATCCTTAACAGATGCCTCACAGGCAAGGTGGGGAGTCCAGATCAATCCTCACATCAAATCCTGGCCATTATGTACGGGATTTATTATGACCTACACCTTGACTTCGCAGCTCTGATGATGCAAGAGCTAGTGAACGCAATTGATCGTCGCATCTCAACACAGAAGGCAAAGGGTCCAAATGTGCTAGATCTCCCTGCTCTGCAGCTCCAGATGACTATCGGAGTCATTCTGGAACCTCTGCTACAAATCAACAAATGGCCAATGGAAGGGCTTGTTGTGAAGACTTACCCCCTGAACAGAATGGCAGCCACAACACACGCATAGGGGTATGCGATCTGCAGACCTCTGCCATCCAAGCTTCTGTCCTATGCCTCTGATGAACAACTTAGGATAGAATACATACGCGCTCACAGGACTCCAGAACCGAGTCCTGCGACACCCCCGCGTCTAGGAGTCCCCCTAGGAACCTTAGTTGTAGAAAGAATGAGCCCAGAGGAGCACACAGAAGCTATGGCAAAGCATGAGCAAAAACTGGCAAAGATCAAGCAACAGAGGAAAAAGATGATCTCCTCTGTATCCAAGGCCACAACAACCACTCCCAAACCAAAAAAGGCTCCCAGAGCAAAGAAACCTTCAGAGGGAACCTCTTCCAGTGCTGCACAGATCACTGAACCTCCACAAGAAACCATCATTGCATCCTCTGCACCCCCCTCCCCTCCAAAAGAGAAGAAGAAACGCAAGGCTAAATCTTCAGAGGAGGGAGCCCCTAAGCCAAAGAGGAACAAATCCAAGAAACCCAAGACTCCTCTGCAAACTATCACAGAGGAAGTCGTTGCAGAAGAAGGAGCAGCTGCTGAACAACCTCTGCAATCCCCCACTCCTATTAATTATGCAGATCAAGGAGATTTCTCCGCATTCCTCGAACAACACGAGTTTGCAGACACATTGGACACCTCTGGATGGACTGCAGAGGCACACCCAATGATTTCTACAGAGGACCGAGTTTCAGATCTTCAAACTTCTGGTAGAGCAAGTTCATCCATGGAAAAGAGTTCTAGTCCTGCAAAAGCTAAATTTGTCAATCAAGAATTCACCTCTGAACAAATCCAAACGGATTCTCCTATCCCAGTAGATGACCCTACCGCAGAAGAACATGGTGACAAGTTCCCCTCCCCTCCAAGCTATGATCCAGAACTCCAACACACAGAGGAGGTGATAGACACAGAGGATACCTGGGTGGAAATTCAATCCAAGCCCTCTGTCCAAATCTCAGAGGTTGACTCTGACCTAGAGGGAGCGGACAGAACCCCTGAGGGCATACAGGCAAACACTCCAGAAGGAATCCTTCATCCAGATGTACAGACTTTACAAGGATCCCACCCCTGCTATGATGTACTAAGAAAAATCCCAGAGGATATGGATGACTTCGATATGATAGAGGGTAGCAGAGAGACCATTAGGTTGGGGTGTATGACAGCAGAAGAGGCAAGAAAAGATGTCGTGGAAAGTAGTGGCACACAACCTCAACCAACGCCCAGTGCAACCCACATTTCTAACACCGCCAGTCTAGTGGCAGAAGGTGTCATTGAAAAAGAGCCGCACAGCTCGAGCCCAACCCCTGCTAACCGGACAGAGGAACTTCTTTCCTCCTCTGTGCCACTCATACCCGGAGAAACCATTCCAAGGGAGTCCTCTCCAAAGGACTTACCTTTAGTAAGTGATCAATTGCCCCAGATCACATCCGAAATCCCAACAGAGGGATTTATTTCCTCTGACACACACACGCATCTAGGTCCAAAAAGCTCTTCAGAGGAGCTTAGAGTGCACACTCTAGACAAGTCCCCAAGTCAACTCAAGGATACTTCTGCCCCCACCTCTGGAGTGGATCAGAATAAGGTCCTTGACAGAACCTTCGTAGAGTCTGAACCTCAAAAGGCCTCTGCTCTAGGATCGAAGGGAAGTCCTTCCGCTCTCAACGTACAAACAGGAGCGAAAGAAGGCGTCTCAGGAACAGAGACTCACTCTAGTGATAGATTTTTTCACCCAGAGGTTACACTTAGTCCGCATGTCTCAAGGGATGAGTTCCAAATCCTTGTCACCTCTGTGGACAACACGTTGAAAGGGTTGAAAAGCTCTTTCAATTCTTTTGCAGATACCACTTCAAGAGCAATCACAGACCTAACCACCAAAATGGACAACTTGTCCACAGAGGTGAAGAATGTTATCTCCAAAGTCGCTCTTGATGCACCAACCTCTGCCAAGGCTGATCCGGCTTCCACCTCTGCTCTGGAAACATCCATTGCTGCCCTCTCCAAGCAGCTAAAGAAGGCAAGAAAAGCTCAAAAGAATCTACCACAAACCTCTGCTCCAGTCATCACCATCAACGATCTGTAAAAGGCTCTGGATAAAGTCCAAGAGCACACTCTTGATCAAACCAAGGCTCTGAAGCCTTCGGACTATATCACCAGAGCACAAATCACGGAATTGGGTCAGAGTGTTCTAAATCAAATGACCGAATTCATCACAGCCTTCACAGCAGCCAACGCGAACTATGTCAAGGACTTTCGAGTAAGCGTGGGAAAACTGCGTTTCAACACAGAGGCACAGGTCCAATACCTACTTGGCATCTGCGATGACTTATGCGCAAAAATGCTTTCCGCAGGTACCTCTCAACCGAAAAAGCCAAAAGCTTCATGCAGGGCAGAGGGTACACGAGAAAGGGGTCAGGATGACTCTGATGATGATTCTAATGGATCATCAGGTCATCCTGAGGGGGAGAAAACGAGACAAGACAGAGCTGCATCCAGAGGATTACCTGCACCTCCACCAATATCAGCAGAACCACTATCCCAAGCTCCCCCAACTGAAACCCAAAAAGAAACCCAAAAGAAGACCACAGAGGCAACACCCACCTCTGTGGAAACAACCTCAATAACCATAGAAGACTTACCATCACCAACCCCCAAAACCACCGAACAAGTACAAATCCTGACATCTTCTGAAGAAGACCAACCCACAAAACCAACAGAAGAAAAACCCTATTCTCCTAAACCCAAAACACCCAGAACCAAAACCATAGCTCACAAAAGGAAATATCTGAGCAAATCTGCAGAAGCCTCACCACCCAAACCCACATCACCACTCAAGTCCTCTGAAAAACCAACAGAGGCAACCCCTACAAAAACTACAGAAGCACCTCCTTCAACCAAGTCCTCAGAAGCACAAGTGCTAAAACCATCAGAGGCAACCACAATAAAAACCGCAGAAGCAACACCACCAAAGCCCTCAGAAACGCTAAAGCCCAAACCAACAGAGGCAACCCAATCCCATCGAGCAGAACCACAAAAGCTGAAGGCCAAAGACAAGGGAAAAGAGATAGTGACAGAGGAACCTAAGAAGAAGAAGCCAAAGCATCAACCAACAGAGAAGTTGATGAAGAGTGCTTTAGATGCCTATGCCACTCCTAAGCCCGAAGAAGAAGACTGGGCTTACGGACATACTCCTCTGCCAATAAATACCACAATAGATCTCAAGGCTAAGCCATCAGAGGATCGAGTGGCCCAAATTAAAAATCAAATGGATGCCCTGCGCAGGCCCATGCCTCCACCTGGTGCACCTCCACGACAAATGGAAGAAGTGGTGTATCCTATACAACAGAACTATCTGAGATCCTCTGCCACCATCCATTCAAGACCCCGACTTCCGTGCTGAGCTCGATCACATCTTCAATAGAACAACACCCAAGCCCGTCAACCAAGTCTACTCAATCTCCAAAATCGACAAGGTCATATACTGTAAGTTCTCTCACACCAAAGCCACTAAGATCTACTACAACATCTATAAGGTCAAAAGAGTGGACAGAACTGAGAACCAATTCTCAGATGCTGATCTTAGGAACCAAAGCCCCTATGACCTACCCGATCTTCTGAACTGGACAAAAAAGAACTACGCAACCGGAGATGCAGTTCGGAGGGCATACAGGGTGATCAAGAAAGCCATGTGTGAGAAACTTCTACTATATAGTCTGATCGATTTCCAAGTAGGACGAGATCTTGGAGTGAGAAACCTAAGTCTTAGACCACCAGAAGATGACTGCCCATCCTCTGCCATACCAAATTCAATCATCACATTCCCAAAGGTTGGGTACGTCTATCAAGATCCTGCTGGGAAGTTGAGGCTGTTCCTAGAGATTGACTGTCAAAAATACGAAACAAGTACTTTGACAGAGTTCAGAGCTAACCTCATGAAGCACAGAGGTATGGAGTTCATGGATCAAGCCCTTGCAGATAGATTGATAGAGGTCATCGACTCGGTAATCAATTTCAGAACCCTCTGCATCAGAATCTATCATGAGCTTAAAGAAGTAGGACTCGACAACAGAAGTATCAACGACTTCCAAAACGCCAACGTCTGATGTCGTTAACCAACCTCTACAACTTTTTCTTTCATCATGTAATCAAGTGTAAGTGCCTCAGGCATAACGTTATATGAAAGAAAAGTAAAATCTTTTGAGGTACATTGTTTCACCTCTTGTCATGCACTTAGTTTAGAAAACCTTGCATTTTTCAATTTTTTATTTTTCAATACTTAGGGGGAGATTGTTAGCTCCAATCTTTATGTTTAAAGAAGTATTGAAAAATAGGCTAAGTGTAAAGACACCGACAGAACCTCCGCCAAGATACCGCAAGAAGACTCAGCAGAAAACATTCACAGAGGACAAGGCCACAGAGCTTCTGTCACACCTGACAGAGCCTCTGTGGTATTGAAGACTTAGAAGACTCTGAAGAATGAAGATCAAGACAAAGACATTCGTGCTTCTCACGTGCCTCTGCTGTACGAAGATCCTGAAGATCATTCGTACAAGGCGTGCCCTGCCATCTCCACGTGTCAACCTCTGATGGGTAACAGCCTTAGCAGAAATCGGCGCACTACATTAACGTTGTACCCTTTGCAGATTCACGATGTTGTCTTGTACCCCTTTGTACCTTTTGTCTAATACATGTCCCCTGTAGAATAGTATAAATAGAAGGGCTCATGTTGAGCTCTTCTATGAAGCTTTGCACGACACACACACCCTTTAGAGCAGAATTCTATTTTAACTTTCGGTGTTCTTGGTGTTCCTATTTTGATCAATACAAAATGAATCTTTGAGATAATCCAGTGTTTATTTAAACTTTGTTATTTGATCTCGTGTGTTATTCTACCTAAGAATATCTTTTAGTTCGTTAAAATGCTTCCGCATTACTGTTTGTTTGAACTAATAGATATATAAATCAGTATTGAGTAAAATCGGAACCAACAACAAATCATAAGAAAAAAAATTTAAAGAAGTATTTCCTTAGATGTACTGCATTCCATCTACGTGGGATGTCTTGATCGTCGATGGTTCGGAGCCGGTAAGCACCTTTTCCTACTGTTTGGGTAAAACATCACACCTCACGACCGACGTTAGAAAACCCATATGACATTTCTATAAGACCACCCTTGCACTAGGATACGGTCTTACGAGTTGCTCACGGACGTATACCCGGTCGTACGTTCCATACGACGACGTATGAGACTTAAGACAGTCGTACGCTTTATACTAACTGTTAACAGTCAAACATCTGTTTCTTTTGTTCATTAATGCAGGTCTAAATAGCATTCATGGTGCAAACGGTCAGTAACGATCAGCTCATCAATGGCATTCAAGGCCCGGCAGCGGTTACAAAGTACGCCATAAAGGCACCATTAATGGCCAGCGGAAGCTATAAAAGAGCCTGTGCAGCAACCAAAAAAGGCATCCAGTTTTTTGATCTGATTCAATCTGTTCTGAAATCTGCTCCAAGCTATTTCGATCTACTTCATCTACTCTCTAAGCAATTCTACACCAGAAATGCAATAATTTGCAAGGCATTCGAACAAATATCGCTGAAGCTCCTTCGCACGACAGCAGTTCGAACCGCACGACGACACCTCTTTTCGCACGTTTTACGCACGACACACAACTATTACACACGAATAAGTTTAGTTAATATTTATTTGTAATCTGTTGTACACAAAACACCTGTTACAAAAAGACTTTCGCCCCTGTTTGGCGAACATAGTGCACCGTCGACTCTCACAAGTCGACCGCGTTTTTTCCCTCGTTTTGGGGTTTTTCGTGTCACCAAATCTCTTGTTCTGTTTACTTTTTCCTACGATTGTGTTGCTTGGCCTTGAGATACGTCTCTTTAGTTGTTAAAAGTCCACATCAACCTTAAGTTGTTATTTTGGGCGATTTTTGGCATTAACAGTTTGGCGCCATCCGTGGGACCCCATCTAGAGAAAATCTCAAGCCAACACATATATCGCTCTAACGATCTTGCAAATTTTTTGTTGTTTTCAGGCAAATGGAAAATTATCAAGATCCCATGATTCAAATGCAGTCAGAATTGAATGCCGCTCGAAGCCAGATTCAGGCCTTGCATGAGCAGAATCAGAAAGCAGCCGCGGAGATCGCTTCTCTGAGGAATCCAGCGGTGGGCAATCCCTCTGGCCCTCATAATCCAGCGGTGGGCAATCCGTCTGGCCCTCAGAATCCATAGATAGTCAATCCCTCTGGTCCTCAGAATGGAGCAATGGGCAATTCCTTTGGACCTCAGAACGGTCCCTGACCTATGGGTGCACCTATCATAAGGCCTCAATTCCAGGCAGGTCCAGGGCCATTCTTCAATAACCCAGGATCGGGTCCATTCGTCAACAATCCAGGTCCAGGTCCATTCGCGGGTAATTCGGGTCCAGGGCCATTTTTCAATACTGTACTTCTTTGGGACATCGATAGTTGCGATCTCATCGACAAAAGGTGATGCCTGGAATCCTGAGAGGGGCTCGACGTCGACATGGACACCAGCACCCGGCAGTTTTGATAGTTAAGATAGCATCTTTTCATTTTGATCTTCCAAAAGCCTTAAGCGTCGGGCGGCTGGGTCGTCCGAATTAGGCAATGTAGCAGTCGGAGGGATCACTCCTGAATCTTGAGACATCATGTCGACCGTCGTGTGGAAATTGTTTCCGTACGACGAACCGTTTGCCTCTCCATTGATGGGAAAATTCATGGGAATCGTCATTGTCGGTTGAGGGATCGTCGTGATGTGGTAAGGCACGGCTCCGTTGTACAACGGGGTGGCCTTAAATGCTGCGGAGGAAATTGTCCAGAGAGAGGGTTGCTGACAAATGGCCCTGGACCCGTCTAGAGTGGTGGTCTTACGAGAGGCGCACCAAAAGAAGGTTGGGGACCGTTCTGGGGTCCGAAAGAGTTGCCTATCGTTGGATTCCTCACGGAAGCAATTTCTGCGGCTGCCTTTTGGTTCTGCTCGTTTAAGGCTTGGATCTGACTCCGTGCAGCATTCAATTCCATGTGTAACTGAGTGATTGGATCTTGCTGAGCTGCCATATTCCTGGAAAACATAAACTTCACAAGATTGTTAGTACGATGTATGCTTGGCTTGAGATTTTCTCTAGATGGGGCCCCACGGTGGGCGCCAAACTGTTAATGCCAAAAATCACCCAAAGGATAACTTCAGGTCGATGTGGAGCTTTAACAACTAAAGAAAAGGATCTCAAGACAAACAATGCAATCGTCGACATAAAGTAAATAAGACAAAGGAATTTGGTGATACGGAAAACCCCGTTGAGGGTAAAAACAGCGGCCGACTTATAGAAGTCGACGGTGCAGTATGATCGCCAAATAGGGGCGATAGGAGGAATTTCTCCAGGTCCGGGAAGATTTTGTCGCTATCCATGTCTTCCCCAGGCATGAAGTTGGACGGCAGTGTGAAATTCACCGTCATGGTACCGGTGGACTCCTCCGCCATCTTCCCTTTCCCTTTGTCGGCCGACGAGGGAGAAGGGGCGACCTCTCCAGTCAAAGGAGGGGCCACACTCATCGGAGTCGCATCTATGACTCTCGGTGGTGTCTTCGTCTTCTTAGTAGTGGCGACCCTAGACGGATCACCACCCTTCGACGATGGTTCCCTGCGGAGAACCGTCTTGAATTTCTTTACCCCCGATGACGGGGGTGGGGGAGCCTTGCATTTCAACTCCTTGACCTGACGGGCCAGGAGAAGTTGAGCCTCCTTCTTCAACACGCCGTGAGTAGGCATATCGCCTGACCCACCTGCAAAATAAAAGAGATACGATGAGAAATGAGACTTATGAACAAAACGTACGACAATCCAGGTAAAACGAAAGATTATTACCTGTCGTCTCCTCTTCCTCCTTTTCTCTCTCTGCCTCTTCTTCGGCAGAAATCTCCGTCTCCCCGAGTATTTGGACCTCGTCGTCCGAACCCTCGTCCCTAAGATTGCGCTGGACGAAGAAAGATCTGTCTTTCGGATTATACATCCGGAATTTTTCGATCTTCGCCAACGTCTCCTTGGAAACGTTGACCTCAGGGAACGTGATGGCTGAAACAAAAACATACGATTAGCAAAAACGCACGATTCCAAAATTATACACTACAAGCGAAAAGAATAAACTTACTGTTGGTGTTCCACCCAGCAGAGACCCACGTCGTATCCTCCTCCAGGAGCTCCAGCGATTGCATCTTGCCAAAGACGTACCTGGCCTTCCACCCACGATCGTTCACTTGGGTGTTCAGCACCAGGACCTAAGCTCCCCTATACTTGGAGAATAGGTTGTACCGGTGGTAGTTATCCACCTTAACCATATGGGAGGCCAGAAGGTCCTCCACCGTGAACGGAGTCGTCCACTCGTCGGTGATCCTATCGATCACACGGACGATTCGCCAAAACTGCGGCGTCATCTGAGCCGGAGATAAGCAAAATTTCTCCAGAAACTCCCTGACCAGCGGAGAGAATGGCCACTTGAAACCCACTTTGAATGGGTATTCGAATAAAACGAAATGTCCATTCGGGCACTCCGATGGCCGGAATTGATCCGGTGAGTATATCTGCAGTGCATCTGGGACTCCCGATAACGTCCGGAAAGCCGACAGACCTTCCTGTCCTATAATGGTACTCGCAGGCTCGATCGACATTATGAAAGTGATGAGAGATTGAACAAACTTTTCTCTCGATTTATAGCAAACGCATGAAAAAGGCAACTAAATCTCTCTGAAACTTTCTAAAAATCTCTCTCTGAAAATATCGCAAGCGTAAAAAAGGAAGTGATCTCCAGAATCGCGATATTTATAGCAACGTCGTGTCAGGTCGATCCGGTGGATGGTCGATAGCTGTCCACCACCTTTTCGCATGCAACGTGCCGATGAACGACATCTGTCCTCTAACGGCTCCACGCCTCTGACACGTCGCCATGACGTCACGACCACTTCATCTCCCTTGGTCCAAATCGAACCAAGATGGTTGGGATTCAATCAGACCATCTCCCCATTTGACACGTGTCAAGACACTTCGTCAGATTTAAAATTCGAATTTCACGCCTAAATTCAAATTTTGGGGGCAAACTGTTTGGGTAAAAATTCACACCTCACGACCGACGATAGATAACTCATGTGACATTTACGTAAGATCACTCTTGTGATAAGAGAAGGTATTGCAGGTTATTTACATCCAAATATTTGGTCGTACGCTTTCATGAAGGTCGTATGTTTCATACGACCGACGTCCAAGACTCAAGACGGTCGTACGATTATACTAAACCGTTAACAGTCAACATCCGTTTCTTTTGTTCATTAATGCAGGTCCACGAGTAATCATGGTACAACGGCCAGTAACGGACGAGCTTTTAATGGCATTAAAGACCCAACGACGGTTACAAACAAGTCATCAAGACACATTTATTGCTGTCGGAAGCTATATAAAGACTCGCTCCATACTCGAACGGGACACATCGATACACATTGAAACACGTTGAACACTGCAACACCCAATATCTGAACTCAATTCTCCTACATTTCTACGCAATACAACAGTGACAATCTGGGCAATCGAATACATATCGCTAACGCAAGTTTCGCACGACAGCAGTTTGAATCGCAGGACAACAGCTTATTTCGCACGATTTACACACGACGCACAACTTTATCTTACGATTAAGTTTGTTTTACTCTATTGTAATCTGTACACAAAACACTTGTTACTAAAGGACTTTCGCCCCTGTTTGGCGACCATAGTGCACCGTCGACTCTCACAAGTCGACCGCGGTTTTTTTCCTCGTTTGGGTTTTCCGCGTCACCAATTCTCTTGTCTTATTTACTTTTTTTGCGATTGTGTTGATTGGTCTTGAGATCCCTTTCTTTAGTTGTTAAAAGTTCCACATCAACCTTAAGTTATCCTTTGGGTGATTTTTGGCATTAACATCGTTACACGACTATAAATCGTAAACCAATCGTACCAATAAGATGCAACGTTTAAATGATAACCATTTGTAGATATATGCATTTCAGTTCGAAAATGATTAAAAGAAAACTCACATGAATGTAATACGGCCAACTTCTACTTATATTAGACTTCACAATCGACCCACGTAATCTTAGACAAACTTAAAACACAGCTCCATATCTTCAAACTTAGCTTTCCTTTCTCTTCTTCAGCTTTTCTCACAATAACCACACGTCAACACAAAATTGCCGACTTAATAATGATAGGAACAAAAAGGAGATGATCCTTTTTATACTTATCCAAATTTGCACATGTAAATCTTTATCTATCCACTATGAACACTTTAACCCCTTAACTTATGTTAGAAAATAAACTTACCCATAGATTTACAACACATATTTATAAAAAATCCCTTAGACTATAATAAAACATAAAGTCGTAAAGAAACTTACCCGGGTTATTACAATACCCCTGAAGCCGGATTTCAGAATCCCCTTCAATTTGGTTGCGATCAAGAGATAGAATCTGTCATCACGTGCACAATTGAAGATGAGTTTTCATTTGAACTTGATTCTAATATGATATTCATTATACATATATTCAAGTTTAGAAGTTACTATAGTTTTCGTACAATTTCATGCTTGAAGTAAAATAAATGTAACTCATAATCTCTATAGATTCGAAATCTAAATTATTTAAAATAGAATTAATTTTTTGATAAGATAATTTATATAAGAACGGACGTAATCTGATATCAATATAAACATTATTATTTTTAATATTCAATCTGAGTTTTTAAATTTTTGAGAGCATCTCCAACAGCTATGTTAAAGTTTTTCTAAAAGAAAGTAAAAATTTCAAAATTTCTAAAAAAATTTGCATCCAACTCCAACAACAAGGATGCAAATATTTTAGTGGTAATGATGGCTAAGCTCATTTTCTTTTAAATTTTTTATTTTTCATGCAACACCCCAAATCTATGGTGTTAATGATTTTTACTTGGTAATAGCTTGTATCAGGACTAATTTGTGTGCATCATGAATAATCTTTAGGAACCTTAAAATTAAGAGCTAGTAGCTATCCTTTAGAAGGAACTTGAACCGACCCAAAGTCTTGCAAGTTGAGCTACATTAAAAGATTATAATGTATATCATGTACTCATTTACGTAAATGCTTTATAAGATATTTTATATCAAATATAAACAACCCCTTAATGATTAGAAATGGATATTTTATATCAAATAAAAACAACCCCTTAATGATTAGAAATGGATAAAAGCAATATAACTAATATGGGGTACGTTCTGTTATAAACCTAAAATTGATTAAGAACCAAGGGATCGTCCACTTGCAACACGTGTCATATTCATCTCAGATGTGGACATATCATTCAACATTAATGTTGAATATGTTATTCATGATGAATAACACGTCCATATTCATCATTAACATCGTGAATGCAACTTATTCATTCAGATTCATTCATCCTAAAGAAAAACATGTGACACATTGTGGTGGTTCTCAATTCCAAATCATTTTTTGGTTCTTAATGGAACTTCCCTCTATCTAATATATTTGTATGAGCATACTAATAAATGCTTTCTTTTAGGTGCATAACTGAAATAAAAAAAGGGTACCAAAATTACAATCGATGATATGCTTTGCATTACTATTACAACACAATTATGTGGATAATAACCCCCATTTCTTTGCCAGAATGTAGGGAGTGCAGCTACATGCTATCAGTTTATTCATATATGAATTTGTCCTTGATTATCATGCATACCATAAATGTTGAACAAATAACCAATGAAGATGTTCCATAACTGTGTCTGTATATCCAGCCTTATCATGATCTGAATAGCAGGTTGTGACAACTCTTGTCACATGGATACGGGCAGTCCGTTTCTTTCACGCCCGATCGATCAAAAAACCAGTCTCCGACAGCCAATGCTATCGCCTGCAGCATTCGTCATAATTAGCATCATATCAAGATCCAAACTCAACTAACCATGTTTTAAAGTTGAAAAGATTATTGTGAAGCATTAGGCAACATTTACAAGTGTTGCAATAAGTTTATAGAACATTTTTAGGCGTCTTAACAAGTTTTTATAACACCGTTTAAATAAAGTGTCCAATTACTTTCTTTATATAATATTATTTGAAAAAGCTTTTATATGTCCTATTAAAAAAATGTTTTCATAGGACACTTCTCCAAAGTGTCTTGTAAAAAAAGTTAATACAACACTTTATTTTAAAACTGTCCTACAAAACATGTTAAGATGCCCAAAAGCATTCTATAAACTTATTGCAACACTTTTGAATAAGCGTACAATTGTTTGGTCCTGTAAACTGAAGTCCTATAAAGTAGTAAGGGTCCTATAAAGTAGTAAGGGGCTGTTTTCTAAATTCTTACCGGGTAAGCACTTACCGGCAAGAGTCACCATCCTCATTTACCTTATCATGTAACATTCTCGGCCATCAAAACAATATGTTTGCTATCATCTCTTACCCGGTAAGCACTCATCAGGTAAGAGTCTTCTCTCTCACTTACCGAGTAAGAACCTCAGTTGTTGTCATGAATTCTCGGTTCTTTCCTTGCTCATCCGGTAAGGTAAGTGACCCAGTAATTGTTTAGTAAACGGCCCCTTAGACATTTTTAGCGTCATAGAAACCCAATTATCTTGTAACGAGTAATCTAATGGAGTTCTGCTTATTCTAAGAGCAAATACAATGTGAAGAATGTAAAGGGCATATACGTACTTTGTTGTTAATAACCGGAGAATCATCTGCAAACCATGTATCCTGCCTCTCTGTTTGGCAATGAGCAAAACAAGAATTTACGAACAATCCGTTTTCTTTGGACATGGAGAATCCTTTAAGTGCATTCAGCATCTGGTTTCTGAATTCTGGTCAAAGAATCGATGGCATTAGTCAACCCATCACATTCTAGTTTCGTTATGACAATGGCAAGAAAGATATGATACCTTGAAGGAAATTCATCTGTGCTGGTGAACAGTTTCCGGGGTTCTTCTGGCACGCCTTCCAAGCACCATGTGGATCAGCCGATGGTGCAGATAAGCTGGAGATGACCTGAAATACAGAGATTATGTTGAAGATTGATTCAAAATAGGTCTCTATTGTTAAGATGAAGTCTTTATCCTATTATTAGTCCTTATCTTATTTAGTCTAGTGTTTATCTTTATTTTGAAATTATAGGAGTTCTGTTTAGAATAGGAGTTATCTTTCTGTTGCCTATTTAAGGCCCCTTCCTGGTTAATGAGAATTATCTTTTCTTTCGCATACATCATATCTTCCTTGCTCTGCTAGGCATGGGAATGGGGCGGGTATGGGGCGGGGACCTCAATCCCCATCCCCGTCCCCGATCATTATATTCATCCCCATCCCCGTCCCCATCCCCGCCGGGGAATATGATCATATCCCCATCCCCATCCCCACCGGGGAACGGGGATCCCCAACGGGGAAACGGGGATTTTTTCCCCAATCGAATTTTTTTTATTTTAATACAAAAATAATTATTTTAATACAAAAAAAAGTTATTTTAATACAAAATTAAACATCATATAGTAATTAACAACCTAAAACCAAAAGAAAATCAACCTAATCCAAAAAAAATAACGTTACACGTACCAAAACATATCGAGTAATATCCAAAAAAATAACGTTACACGTACCAAAACATATCGACTTATCGAGTAATATGGCAGAAAGGTAAACATATTACATTTACAACAAAATATAAAAAAATAACAAAAACTACAAAATATTTTGTTTAGAAATGCATCAACTTTATTAAACAAATCACCAAAATGGTGCACCAACCAAAAACGTACAACACCTATCAAACATTCCAGGGCCAAAAAATAAAAATAAAACTATGAGTTTGTAAGGCACAAACCTAAAGCCATCAGTAAGCCAACGATGGTGGTATCAGAGCCAGGTTGTAACAAGGGTTCTGTGTTCGTATTTTCTCAGCAGAAAGATGGCATCCAACAACTCAGCAGTAGGTATCTCTCAACCTCACATTCCGGTCTTCAAAGGACAGTCCTATGAGTTCTGGAGTGTCAAGATGATGACCCTCTTCAAATCGCAAGAAATGTGGGAGCTAGTTGATCATGGCGTGGTCGAAGCAGATCAAGATGAGACGGAAAAGAAGGAACTTCTGAAGAAGGATGCAAAAGCATTGTTTCTCATCCAACAGGCTGTAGATGAAAGCATATTCTCAAGGATTGCAACAGCCACCTCAGCGCATGAAGCATGGAGTATCCTCAAAACCGAGTACCAAGGGTCTGCAAGAGTAATCAGTGTGAAATTACAATTTCTCAGAAGAGATTTTGAATCTGCAAGTATGAAAAACAACGAGACGGTACAAGAGTATCTTGCAAGAATCTCTTCTACTGTAAGCCAAATGAGGACATACGGCGATAACATTGCCGATAAAACTGTCGTTGGAAAGATTTTGAGGAGCCTGACTTCCAAGTTTGACCACGTAGTTGCAGCCATTGAAGAGTCTAAAGACCTAACCTCCTATTCAGTAGATGAGCTCATGGGGCCGTTACAAACGCATGAAGTAAGGATCAACCGAAACACTGCAAAGGAGGAAGATCAAGCATTCCAAGTACAAGGAGAACAAACTAGGTTCTCATATAACAGAGGCAGAGGCCGAGGATATTTCAGAGGACGAGGTCGTGGTAGAACAAGTACAATCAAGTGCACATATTGCCACAAGTTTGGACACAAGTCCGAAGACTGTTGGAACAAAGATAAAGAAGCACACTACATTCAAGAGGAAGCAGAAGATTACTTGTTCATGACCGGTGAAATATCTCAAAGTGCACATAAAAATATTTGGTATATTGACAGTGGGTGTTCAGTCCATCTAACCGGAGATGAGGCAAAGTTTCAAAGGCTGGATCAATCACAAAAATCTCAAGTCAGATTAGGAGATGATAAGCAAATACAGATCAAAGGAAAGGAAAGGGAGAAGTTGCTGTAAAAATCGATGGAAGAGAAAAGTTGATCAAGATGGTGAGTTATGCACCAGGTCTGGCTCATAACTTAATAAGCGTGGGACAACTCCTAGAATCTGGTTATCGTGTCGTATTTGATGACTATACGTGTATTGTTGAGAAAAAAAATTCGGGCGAGATACTCTTGAAGGCTAATATGACAGAAAACAAGATGTTTCCTGTAAACTTCTCTTGTAAAGAGGATTATGGACTCATAAGCAGCCAAGTAAGTGAGTCTGAAGTATGGCACCTACGGTACGGACATCTGAACATTAAAGGACTGCAATTACTTGCAACCAAAAATATGGTAAAAGGCTTACCTGCAATAAAAGACTTGGAGCACATATGCAGAGGGTGTGCTATGGGAAAGCAAACCAGAAGATCATTCCCCGTCGGCCAGTCTCAAAGAGCAGAAAGGAAGTTGGGGCTAGTGTATGCAGATGTGTGTGGACCAATAAAGACTGAATCACTAGCCGGCAGTAAGTATTTCTTGCTTTTCATCGATGATTTCTCAAGAATGAGTTGGGTGTACTTCCTTACTCACAAGTCTGAAACATTCGAGTGTTTCAAAAAATTCAAAGCTTTGGTAGAAAATCAAAGCAATGAAAAAATAAAGATTTTGAGAACTGATAGAGGGGGAGAATTTTGTTCTTCGGAATTCAACAAGTTTTGCGAAGAAGAAGGAATTAAGAGAGATCTCACAGCTCCCTATACCCCAGAACAAAATGGTATAGCTGAACGTAAGAACAGAACGATTGTTGAAATGGCAAGATCAATGATAAAAGCAAAAGATATGGCTGATACTTTCTGGGCAGAAGCGACTGCAACTGCAATCTACTTGATCAACCTCTCTCCTACAAAAGCCGTGTGGAACAAGACGCCGTTTGAGGCTTGGCATGACTTTAAACCATCAGTTAATCACCTTCGAATTTTTGGTTCCTTATGCTATGCGTTAGTTACAACTCATAGACATAAATTTGAATCGAAAACAAAAAGGTATGTGTTTGTAGGCTACTGCTCCAATTCCAAAGCATACAGGTTATATGATCCAGAGTCAAGAAAAATTGTAGTGAGCAGAGATGTGCAATTTGACGAACAACTAAAATTTGAGGAAGCCAACACAAGTCATTGCTCAATTCCTGATACAAGCCTTGATGAAGATCAGGAAGAAACAACAAGTGAAGAAAAAGATGATTCATCAAGTAACATACCACATGATGCAACAAGCGGCAGCACTGAATCACAACCCTCTCAACCAAGCTCACCCGAAAGTGAGCCCGAAACTCCTCAACTGCGCAGAAGTCAACGCGGCCAGATTCCCAAGAAAAACTTTTCAATCGAAGCAGAAGACGAATGCTCATTTGCTATGTTTGCAGCAGACCCAACACAAGTGGGGACAGCCATGGAAAGTGAAGTCTGGAGGACAGCCATGAATGAAGAACTCAATGCCATAGAAAGAAATGGAACATGGGAACTCACTGATCTTCCAAGAGACAAGAAAGCAATTAGTCTAAAGTGGATATTTAAGACTAAATACCACTCTGATGGGAGCATCCAGAAGCATAAAGCCAGATTAGTGGCTCGCGGATACGCACAGGAACATGGAGTTGATTTTGAGGAAACCTTCTCTCCGGTGGCTCGTTTTGAAACGGTAAGAATGATTCTTGCACTCGCTGCACAACTGCAATGGACGTTGTTTCAGTTTGACGTCAAGTCTGCCTTCCTCAATGGCGATTTGAAAGAGGAAGTCTACGTACAACAACCAAAAGGCTTCATCATTGAAGGGAAAGAAAACATGGTTTACAAGTTGAAAAAAGCCCTGTATGGTCTAAAACAGACTCCTAGAGCCTGGTACAGCAAGATCGATGAGTTCTTCCACAAAAAGGGGTTTTCACGGAGTCCAAACGAGCCTACTCTATACATAAAGAGACAAGGTATAGCTGATGTTATGTTGGTTTGCTTATATGTAGATGATATGATCTATACAGGGTCTTCTGCATTGCTTATCGAAGAATTCAGGAAAGACATGACAGACATGTTCGAGATGACCGACATGGGAAAACTTAACTACTTCCTTGGTTTAGAAGTAAGGCAAACCACAAATGGCATATTCCTGTCCCAACAAAAATATGCCAGTGATCTCCTAAAGCAATTTGGCATGTTGAGCTGCAACTCTACATCAACGCCAATGAATGTGAATGAAAACTTAATAGCTGAAGATGGCACTGGAATGGCAGAAGCAGGGAAGTACAGAAGCCTGGTAGGTAAACTCATTTATCTCACTCATACAAGACCAGATCTGTCGTTTGCTGTTGGTCTCCTTTCAAGATTCATGCACAGTCCAACCAAACAACACTTTGGAGCAGCAAAAAGGGTTCTCAGATATGTAGCTGGCACCAAAGATCTAGGGATATGGTATAAGAAAAATGAGAAGTTCATCTTAACTGGAAACACAGATAGCGATTGGGCAGGCTCTCATGATGACAGAAAAAGTACCAGCGGAAGCATTTTTATGTTAGGATCCGGAGCCATCACTTGGAGCTCGAAGAAACAAGCGACCGTGGCCTTATCATCCACCGAGGCTGAATACATAGCAGCTACAGCTGCTGCGTGCCAAGCCATCTGGTTAAGGAGACTCCTTGTGGATCTGAATCAAGAGCAAACTCAAGCCACTCCAATTTTCTGTGACAATGTGTCTGCAGTGGCATTAACAAAAAATCCGGTTATGCACGGTAGAACAAAACACATTGAAATCAAACACCACTTTATTCGAGAACTGGTTACGAAGGAAGAAATCAGTATGGAAGTTTGCAAGACCAGCAATCAGTTAGCCGATATACTCACTAAAGCTCTCCCGCCAGCGAAGTTTGTGGAAATGAGGAACCGCCTGTTCATTACCAGTTTTGAATCAAGGGAGGGTGTTGAAGATTGATTCAAAATAGGTCTCTATTGTTAAGATGAAGTCTTTATCCTATTATTAGTCCTTATCTTATTTAGTCTAGTGTTTATCTTTATTTTGAAATTATAGGAGTTCTGTTTAGAATAGGAGTTATCTTTCTGTTGCCTATTTAAGGCCCCTTCCCTTCCTGGTTAATGAGAATTATCTTTTCTTTCGCATACATCATATCTTCCTTGCTCTGCTCTTTCCGCCAACAGATTATACATGATATTCATTATGAATAAAACTATGTTCGTCCCCCAAATTTCCTGTCCACCGATCGCATGAAGCCACATCATCCATCAATTGATGAGAGAGGATAAAAAGATGAATTCATTAAATTGTATTAAAATAGGTTAAATTTCATTTTTAGTCCCTGTGGTTTGTTGAAAATTTCTATTTTTGTCCTTATGTTTTTGAAATTGCAATTTTCATCCATATGGTTTATAATTCAACACCTTTTTCGTTCTTATGCTTTAAATTTTATTGCTATTTTCATCCTTATGGTTTACAATTCATTTCTATTTTAGTCCTTCATACTTAAAAGTAGTGTTTTGGTGTCAAGGACGAAAATAGAATAGAAATGCAAACCATAGGGACGAAAACCGAAATTCCGAAACCACAAGGACGAAATCAGAAATTTTTAGCAAACCACTGGGACGGAATGATGTGTCTTCAAGTAATTGGTGGGACAGGAAGGTGACCGGGAATTTGGGGACAGCAGTTTTTTATTTACGATTACTTGCCCTTTGGAGATTAAAAAAAACTTGAGATAAAAATACTTACCTGCCAAGAATCGTAGGCTGCATTGAGGATGAACATCGGCGTTTTGATGTGGGAAACTATGTTCTGAGGGAAAAAACACTGAAACCAAAACCATTTCTGAATGAAAAACGAGCACCGATACCCATCAGAAACCCGAATTGGAGGTGAATACTTACTGAAGTCGGGTTGTTTTGGCTGGTGCAAGTCGGTGATAAGTTTTTAGCAACCCCCTGCCAAGAAATTAGACAAACGATAAGTTAGATTATCTATTGAGCTTATTGGAGAAGCCACTTTAATATGCCATAAGGTAGCTTATAAGTTGGGTTTTTGAAAAGCTACTTCAGATAGCTTATAAGTTGGGTTTTTTAAAACCATGGGAACGAAATATTACAAAAATATATTTGAAGTGAAAGAAAAATGGCGATTTTGAAGTACCTGCAAGGTAACAACACCTTCATACATGTTCCTTAGTGTATGTCCGCCAGATACATCAGTCCTAAATTTTTAGAACATAACAACATTAAGCTGCAGATAGAAAAAGAAAATTATGCACTCTCAATAGTTTGAGAGAAACCAAACTAAACGATCCCAGTATATTTATCCCATCTAGAGGTGGGGGGGGGGGGGGTAAGATGTACGTAGATCTGACCTTTACCCGAAAGTGTAGAGCAGTGAAAAGTGTGAGAAGGAAAAAATTACAGATATGCTAAAATTTGAAAAGCTAGATATGAGTAAACGGTAGCAATAAAAATAGAAAGAGAGAAAGATAGATATGCTAAATTTTGAGAAACCAAATATGAGTAAGCAATAGCAATATATATATATATAGAGAGAGAGGGAGAGAGAGTGAGGTAAAAAGAATGAAAAACTGAGGAACACCGTGGTAATCGTTCATCTGGATGGTATGCACATGTGCATACAAGTAAATTGAGCTGTTTTTTTGTTTTTATGCAAGTGTGCATTACGCACATGCACATGTGCATGTTACAAATTACTTGTATGCACATGTGCATATTGTCCAGATGAACAACTATAAGGGTGTTCCTCAGTTTTTTCATTTTTTTGCGATTTTCCGCTAAACGTTACTCTACATATATATAGGCGAAAAATCGTGTGAGAAGTTGAGGTTGATGCGAGAAGCGTGAGAAGTGGATCTGAATCGTTGATCACTTTTAATCAAATTCCCTCCCATGAATTGCGGCTTAGAAAGGAATTGATCTGGTGCATCTAGTTGCATCTTATCTTTGTGCATCAATTTCTCATCCAACGGATAACCACTTCTCACGTTTCTCACGTTAACCTCGACTTCTCACCAGATCCCAACCCTATATATATATACAGGCATACAGCAGCAAGTTTTTGCATGACAAAAGATATGCTAGCAATATAAACTAGGTATAATCAATCTTACGCATCCATGAACATTCCAGCATCAGCCAAACACTTTACTTTAGTGCTTCTAGGGAACAACGAATGGAACTCGTCGCAGTGTAAAATAGATGCCAAACCACCGGCTGAACACCCAGAAAGAAGTGTCTGAAATCCATTCAATATATGATTAATGCAAACGAATCTTTACCCGGAAAATAATTGAATGATTGATCGGAATACCTGGTCAGCATTGCGCATCCCCTTTGACATCAAGTCTTCCATTGCTGCCAACCATATTTTTTGGCCTCTAAATTGTAGGTTATTTGCCTGTTACCAATAGATGAACATCAGATATAAACCAAACGAGCCCAGTATATCCCACTAGACGGTGGGGTCTACGGGGTAAAATGTACGCAGACTTGGGCTCTATCTAATGTAGAGCGGTTGTTTTCATGAAGACCCCTGTCTTGTGAAAATATTAATCCGGATACACACCCATATACAGATACATACATACATATAAACAACAATCATCTCTCTCTCTCTCTCTCTCTCTTTGTATATGTATATATATATATATAAACTCGAAGTACAAACAAATGGGCAACATTTGAAACAATAACAATAGTGAACAAGAGCCATTGAGAGACTGCTTGCTACCCACCTTATCTTCTGCATCCCCAGCAAAAGAGGCACCATCACAATAACGAACCTTTACTCGATTCCAGTTGAAAAAATCTGATCACAAAACTCTTAAGTTAATTTAAGACAAATAAATGGTAAAAGTTGAAGCTAAATTCGAGCTAGATGAATGCTTTGAGAGAAAACCTGGATTTTCTTCAGCCTTATTGCTCAGAATTCCTGTGAACGCCAATTGTTTTTCAAAAAACTTTGACGATCCACGCCTCGTCGTTTTTCGGTAAACACAAGCTCTAACAGTGTTACACCATCCTCCACCCTGTTATATTTATTAAATTTTAATTTTCATCCAAATCGAAAATTTTGATTCAGATTATAAAAGTAGTAGAAAGTATACAACAAACCAAAAAAAGTTGCTTTTGATCATAAAAAAACCTTCAAGAATATATCATGGAATATAAAGTGACATATGCACACCTTACGGTTGCTTTACCATTGGAAATAAGATTTATTAGTTCAAAAGTGTTATATATATAATAAGGTTAATAGAAATAAATACAGTAGTAATAATCTATTTCAGAAACAGAGGCTAGTGGTATGAATAATTGAAAGTGGATAGCTACTAAAGAAAGCATATAAAGAACAATGAAGGGTAACATCAATTAAAGATGTTTAAATTGTGGAAGTACAACACATAATTAGATATAAAATGTCATTATCCATTTAGCTGTCACAAACCTCCAATTGAATGAGCCAGCTGTTTGCACCCGACTCAAATCCACGGTGCAAATGATACCCGGGTAATGTTCCATCCAAGCACACTGTAGAACCGACACCCAAATTAAGAAACCGACTATTTAAAAATACTTTTGTTTACCGATTAATCCTATTTATATAGACACCTTCAGGGGAAAACCACAAAAAATGGAAAACTGAGGAACGCCCTAATAACCATTCATCTGTACGGTGTGTACATGTGCATTAAAGTAATTGAAAATGTTTCATAGTTTTTATCCATATGTGCATACCGTACAAATCACATTTATGCACTTGTGCATCCCGTTCATGTGAATGACTACAAGGGTGTTCTTCAATTTTCCATTTTTTTGGTATTTTTCCACTGAAACTGACCCTATATATATGGGGCTAATCATGTTGGAACCACTAAAAGGTTAGAAATTGTGAGAACCTCGGTGCATCATGTGTAATTTATCTCATTTTATTTCATGTAAGGCAAGGACCTAGGAATTAAGGTCTTGATGTTAATTTGTTTCACAATGTGACACTTTTGACGTGTGAAACATAGATATGTTAATTAAACTATAGCCTTAGATTGTGAAACAAAGATATGCGAATCAAATTATAGCCTTGGATGAAAAAAAAATATTATAAAAAATTACCATGGTAACAGTTCTCATGGTTCTCACAATAAATGGGTTCTTATATATATATATATATTTATATATATAGGTGAAGGATCGTGTGAGAAGTCGAGTTTAACGTGAGAAGCGTGAGCAGTGGATCTGAACCTGAACCGTTGATCACTTTTAATCAAATGTCCTCCCATGAATTGTGCCTTAGAAGAGAATTGATCGGGTGCATCTCATCCTAATGTGCGTCCATTTCTCATTCAACGGTTCATAAGCACTTCTCAAGTAACCTCACGTTCTCAACAGAACCCAACCCTATATGTATATGTATATATATATATATATAAAGGGTTTATGAATCTCATGATCCATGATAACAGACTAGGAAAAGCAAAAGTGCAATAAAAAGAAAAGATATTCCCTTCCCAAATTCTGAATTCCTTTTACAAAAAGATTAGGTTGAGGAGAATGAAAGGAACCTTGAATAGCATGATCCATGATAAAAGTACCAACAATTTTAGAAATAAAAACATTTGGGTTCTGGAAAACTTAAAAATTTATTTACATTAATTAATATAAATCTTGAAAATCCTAGGATGAAATTCAAGAATCAAAAACAGATCTCTTTGGGGAATAAGAGATAGAAATTGAAAAGAAGAACAATAGGTTGGTTAAGAAGAGAAAACATTTTAAAGAAAAGTTTTTAAATCTTAAAACAAAATCAAGCAAATTGTATGACACAAAAAAAATTAGATATATTAAATCCAAAAACCAGTCAACTAATTGTAGAACTACTAATAGCAGAAGAAAAAGAGGTGGACTCTTCAGACTGTTCCGGAATTTAAGGAAGAACAAAGAACCCCAAAATCAGCAGCAAAATTAGCCACAAAAACCAACATCTAATTCGATTAAATCTGCACAAAAACAAAACTTAAAGAAACCCAAATGCACAAATGGGTTCATCATCAAATCTTACAGATTTCCTTTGTAAACAAACCCAAATACACAAATGAATTCATCATCAAATCTTGAAGATTTCCTTTGTAAACAAACCCAAATGCACATGTGAATTCATCATCAAATCTTGAAAGACTCTCTTTGTAAACAAACCCAAATGCAGAAATGGGTTCACCATCAAATCTTGAAGATTTCCTTTGTAAAGAACTCAAAAACAAGAAACCCACCAAAATGCAAATAAAAACAGGGCTCAAAACCCACAAAAAGATATTAGAGATAAAGAAAGATAATAATACCTGCGCCTTTAGCAGCAGCTCCTGGAATAAGAGTAAGACCCACAATTAGTGGATTAGAAACAGCAGCTGAAGAAGATTCTTCCAAAAATGAAAGAACTTCAGTTGTATTGAAATGGAACTCTGCTTCATTAAACTCATATCCACAAACCCAGTTTCCAAAAACACCAAATCCAATCGCCAAAATCAAAACCCAATTCCTCATTCTCAAATCTTGCTCTTCCCACTGTGTTTTATATTTTTATATAGAATCGTATGTGTTTAATTAAATATATGATCTAAATTTGTGAAAAAATTTCTTTGTAATCTAGATTTTAGAATCTATGTTTAGTTAAAAACATAAGCATGAGCTTTGAGGGAGGGAGAGAGAAAAGGGAGGCAATTTGTGTTCTTTGCCTGGGCAAAAGCCGAGGATGCTGTGCTTTTTTATTGCCTTGTAATGTGTATTTACGTGAGTTACGCTTCGAATATTTAAGGAAAATCAATGTTTTAGTAATTTCTGCCCCTACACTTTCCTTTATTTTACCTTTTTTGTCCTTGTATTTTTTGTTTTTTCACATTTGATACTCTAGTGTCTTATTTCTTGAAAAGACCCGACTTATATGAAGACGATAGAAAATACCATAAATTTATCGTCACCTTGAACAAAATATTTTTAAGAAAACGATCTTACCTGTTTGATTCAACTACAGATCCAAAAAAAACCTAAACTTGAAGCCAACCCTTTGTAGCTCGGATCTTGCAAGCACGAGCCTAGACAGACCTTAATGTTCGATAAGGCCAAAAAAGGTTTAAGACCTGGTAGAAGTCTGGCTCGAAAAAGGTTGATCATACTAATTTTCACACCAAAGGTCAAAACCCAAACCTTGTGTATATTTAAATTGAACCATAAACATGTTCTTAATTTATCTAAAATGTCAAAATCTTAGTGATAGTAACAAGAAAAGGTAGGTCAACCATATATGATATAACCATCAAACTATAGACATAATGGAATAACTTGGGTGTATGTGAATAGAGATGCTCTAAATTTGTTAAACCAATTAAAACATGATTGTGTTTTTACTTTCTTTTATATCCTTCATTCTTTTAACTTTTCATATTCCATATATAGTATATACCCTTTTTCATATCAAAATATGTCCATGTGCTTATAGTTTTATCCACGTTTTTTTTCTGAATAGTTAGTTATTCGTATTGTTGATTTTGGTTGTGGTTCTAATGGCTTCAATATGATCATAAACGATACATATGCAGGAGGATTGAGGATTGAACATTTTGATTTGGAATTAATAAGATAATAAAGATTAACTGCTTTAGAAAAAAATTGAAAACAAGGACCATGTGGGAAGATAAGAAGATGAAAAAAAAACTTGGTAAGATTTACCATAAAGAAGACAAACTTATTAAAGGGTCAAAATTCATTTAATATTTGTATTTATCTTCCATTTTGTAAGTTGGTCATCTTGTTTCAAGATAACTCTGTGAGGTAAAAAAAAGTTCCCTTTTGGTAAGGTGATAAGCATGTCATAAGTCTCAATAATCGGATTTGTATATAAATATAGACATGCAATGATTAAATACTTAGAAATATATTATCTTCTTTGTCAACAAAAATAGGTCCAATCCGATGTATACTTAAACCATCGGATTAGACATTCAATAAGGTTTAAATATGATGAAGGAATCAAACCTATAACCATCGAATTTATAACCGTCGGATTTAGTGTATTTGAATAAAAGTCAAAATCGCTCTTAGGGAACCATTGGATTGTTACTGTCATCGGATTATCATACTCCTTTGAATTATTCCATATCTATCTTTCACAAATGTCTATAACTAGTGTATAGCTTATACTTTAGAATTGACAGATAGGATTTTTACATGTAAAATTCTTATTACTATTTGTATTGTCCCAAGAGTAAATAGCCTTCAACAAAATCGAACATTAGTTAAATAATGGTCAGATTGTCGCCAAAGCGGATTGGTTTGTCGTCTAGTCAAAGGAAGATCAATACAATATACATTTAGTATGTAGTATGACAAATACTACTACTGGCAAGCCGAATTCGATGTGCAAACTTGGCCAGCAAGATTGGTTCACCACCTCTTCCTGACTCTCATCCTAAAATATGGGAACGTGCCAAAAAGCATGTCAGTATAAGTATGTTCTAAAGTATTATTTAAATAGTACTTATCATACTTTATCATTCCCTCTATACACAAAAGGATGGGAAGGGTTGATGTTTGTCTATATCAACTCAAAAGGCTGAAGTAAAAAGTACAAGCATACATGGATCAACAAATCCGATAGAGATACGTGTTAAAGTTAATGGAGAGCATATAATGCAATGAAGGCTATAGATAGACTTCATTATGTTAACTTGAAAATCAACCATTTTGAAAAGGAACTTATCAGTGAAAAACTTCAAAGTAAATTTGGCGTCAATATCTGAGAGATACTTTATCTCTCAAATCTGAAAAGGAAACCTTTTTCTTTTCTCTTTCAATGTGTGTAAATTTGTCATCCCAAATAGTTTAGGATCAAGGTCGTGTATCCTAGTTTCCGCAACTTATCTGTAACTTTATGTTTGAAATAAACTAAAATCCAAAAGAGCAAATTTATTGTGTTTGTATTCTACCACCGCCCCCTTTCTACAAACACTTTATGTGTGAGTCATTGTGGTCCAAGACAAACACCATGACATTATCTTGATTCCTAGATTCATTTTTTTAATAAAGCTACAAGTGGCATTTATTAACACTGTTCTTTAGTGCATAATTTTCAAAAATCTTATAATTACAAATTGTGATGCATTAGTACAAGTTTTTAAAGCATGGTTTTATTGTCCATTAAAGAGGACAGTTCAGACTTGCCTTTCTTCCCACCAGTATTTTTCTGACCCACTTTCACCATTCTCCATCCCCAATAGATGATTCAAAATTCAAATGAGTCGCTCCTAATATATTTACTCTTCACGCTCTTTTCTCTCTCTCTCCTGATGAAATATCGACTCCTCTCTTCTGGTGAAGTCCTCTACGTGAAGCATAGTGCTTCTATCCCTCTTCAAATTGATTTGCATCAAGTAAGGAATTTGAATGTGTGTGTTTAAACTTATAGTCAAATATTAGTTTTTGATATTTGATTGATGCTCTCTTAAATCTTAGGGTTTCTTTTTGATTGATTGAGGATCCGAAGGATTGTCGAGAAGGAAATGAGGCCAACTCAAAGAAGGTTTGTGATTCACCTTTCTTAATACACGATTCTAATCAGCTCCAGTGTTTGAGTTCTCATTTATTTAAAGTTCTATTGGTTATATCTATTGGCTAGTTGGATTATTCTTTCTTAAAAAATTTATGAATTATTTTCACTTATTTTCTCGGTTTCATGTTTTTATATATTGTTAAACACTGTATTTAGGTTTGACAAGAGGTCTAGCAAGATACTAAACTTCCCAAGCTACCATAATGTCTTACCTGTGAGTTTTGGAACTATTTGAATTGTGCCTTTTGGGTTTTTGCTATGCATTAAATTGGATGCAAAGTATGAAGTTCTTGCAATTTTAACTATGAGATTAGTTTAACATGGTTCAATTGCATATTTTGATTAACTTTTGGTTGAAATTGAGAACATATTTAAGTCTATGAGGTCATCTAAACGCATATATTCATCTAAACCCTCTTGAGAAGTAACAAGGTAGTCAAATCCTAAAACATCAATTTATATGTAGGTTTGTATTTCTTTGCAAAAGGTTTCCAGTTTGAACCACAATGGTGTTACATAAAGTGTTGTAGTTATGCTTTGGTATCTCAACCTGCTCAAGGTATAGCTTCTCTTTCGTTAGGATTTTAGTTTTGTTATCCAACTACTGAAGAAATCTGCTTAATTAGATTTTCCGGAGGCAATATTCATCTGGATTAGGTTTATGGAGTTTGCAAATGAGTTTAGATGCAATTATTTCCGTATCTAAATAGGGCATGCATTTATGACCGGTGAAGATGTTTGTATGTATATAGTAGATGAAAACACACACATGTTGTAAAAGGTACACTAAAGAGATACTGATATATTAATTCAAAAACATTTATGCAAGGAAAATAGAAATCAGTTAATACATTGTTTCTTTTGTTGATCTCTGCATCATACTATATTGTCTTTGATTCTCTGACAGGGACAATATTTATTGTTTTTGCAGGTATTTGTTGTTTGTTTATGGTATAATTTTGCCCTCTTTGAACTTATATTTTCTTTTGTTTTAAGTGTAGTGATGCAAAAGACATATTACCTTGCTAGGATCCATTTGATTAAGATGGACAAAAACAAGTATAACAATCCAAAATATCTAAATGTTGTTGGATTGTAGGCTCTCTCTATTTTTGGGGATTGATCTGATTTTCTAAGAATTCTCTATAAAACTAGTTCCATTATCATTCTTGGTTGTTTGCATGTGATTCGGTTCAAGTATTTATCATTTGTTTATTATTATATATATGTAGGACGGTAATCAAATGAGAACGAAAAAAATTGAAAACCGTGAAAACCGATCTAAGCCCTTTATTGATTTTAATATATGGACATCAAATACAATGGCAATTTTGAAATACTTTAGAACTTCATGATCTATTATGTATTAAAATTGAAAATGTAGGGGCATATTAGGTTTATTAAATACAATCAATGATTAAAGACTTGGGCTTCATCGACCCAACCATTTGAGCATCAACCACTTCTTTCATCTTAGCCACACGCCTACCCCGCCTTCAATTTTTGCGTCTCCTCCATTCCAAGAACCATGTATCAAAGATTGCTTCTTCAAAGTTCAGAAAAATCATTGTTATTGTGGGTTAAATGTTATAAAATGTATTGTAATCCATTGAAGACTGCTTATAATGTTTAAATCTCTTGGTTTGGACTCCGGCTTCTTGGAACGACGCTTCACTTGAGCGACTTCTGTCAATCTTTTTTAGTTTCCTTTTTGTTCATCTTTAGCAACTGATCAAGCATCTAAGGTATGTGATATCTTCCGATTATGAGTATTTGAAGTTATATTTAGTTTCTGGTATTTTAATCTAAGGATAGAGGGGTGATTTTAATGAACGAGTAGAGATTCGATCTCGTTCATAGTGTATAGATTGTATGTGATCCGTTTTTCCCGATACTTTTGAAACACACCTGATTTGAAGTTGAATTTGTTAATGTTTTCTCATTTGGTTTCCATATCGCTAAATTTCGAAACTTTGTGTGTCGGAGCGATTGTTGTTCATTTTGGAAAGATGGAAATCATACATAAACAGGTTTAAGTACTGATTTGTTAACATTTGCTCATCTAGTTCCATCTGCTCATAAGTTTGTATTGAGAAAAGGAAAACGTTACGGATTAATTTGGGGAAAATGTGAAATTTGATTGATTGCATTATCGATCTGTAAGGTTGGGTTTTAAGTTGGTTTCAAATTTGAGTCTTAGGTTTGATTTTGATTGGGTTTTCTTATTATCGATCTCCTTTCGAAGACAGTGCCAAGATCGTTCTTTCCGATATAAAGACGATGTATACAACAACTAGTATGAAGACGTTATGAAGAAGATGGCAAAATCGTTCCTTTGGCGGCCGGAGAGTCCCTGTCCACCGGTGATTATGAAATCAGATATGAATCGGTGATTACAGACATAAATTGTATTTGATTTCATTGGGTGAAAATAGATTATAGATGGAATTTGTGTTTGATTTCATGTGGTGAAATAAGGTTAGTATGTGTTTCATCCGATGAATTTGTGTGTTTCATATGGTGAATAGTGTATTTCATATGATGAATTTATATGTTTCATATGGTGAATCTGTGTGTTTCATATGATGAATCTGTGTGTTTCATATGGTGAATCTGTGTGCTCCATATGGTGAATTTGTGTGTTTCTATCCGATGAATGAATATGTATGTTTCATCTGGTGAATCTTGTTACCAAAATGACGATTATGCCTTTTTCATGTGGAAATGAGGGGTGCAAGCTACCAACAAGGGATTCAGGGTGGGGGTAAGGTATGTCAATCCATAGATGGTTCAAGGAGGCAGTAGGTGCATCTTACATGGGTCATGGTCGCGGTCACATGGGATTTTTGGGCTTATTTGTTTTGGTTTGGTTAATTGAGCTCTGTTAATGGGACTGGATTATTAGATGCTAAGTTTTCATCAAAAGTAAAAAGTATTGGTAGAATTTCATGCATTTTAACATATGGCTTTAAGTTATCGATACTTTTGCTTTTTTGAGATGTGTATATGTATATGTTTGTCTTTTCAAGGTACCCAGTCTGATAAAATTCTAACAGGCACTTCCACCGGAAAGAGAAGAAATACCACACAAAATCATTTCAGTGCTTCAATTTCAACCAGAGAAGGTGTGCAGTTTTCATAAAGACCTTAAAGTTATAAAGTTGCAATATATCTAATCTATTATCTCTCATTTTTTATCATTATAAAATTATACTTCAGGTGCATACTCTTCGGCTTCAAGCTTTTGTTCTTTCCATCACGAAACTAAATTTGGACATTCCAAGGCCCAAATGCCAGTTCCGTTGGTAGTTATAGAATCGATGTTGATGAAACTAGATTGTGGAATCAAAAAGATTTTGCTATAGATGTGAAGGTAGAAAATGATGTAGAATTCTATAAGAATGTGACCTACAAGTTTGTGTCACTTGACTTTAATTCTTTATATCCTCAAATTCTTTTGCTCTCTTAGGGGAAGTTTAAAAGAGAACCGCAAATGTTTTGAGAACCTGTGAAACAACTATTTCATGTATTTTATATGATGAATATCAGTAAATAATCATGAATATTATTTATCATGATTTCATGTATTTTTATAATTCGATCATGTAGTTTCATCATGAATATCATATGTTTCCAATATGAATAATTTTAATCATGAATATCTATTACGACATTCATTATTCATGAATAGTTAGTCCCATGTTTTTAAAAATTTATAGTTTTTATTTGAACATGCCCTTGCTCCCTCATAACACCATCAGTTAACAAGTTTCTTTTTTAAACTTTTGCAGGAGTCGGTAGGGCTATTGGGTGGTGCAACTGGAAGCATTCATTCAATGATGAAAAGCATTTTGGCAATAACTTTACATCGGGAGATCGAGGTTCGTTATGATTGATCCAGATTCTGAACTAGATCCAGGTGCGGAACTTCAACTCACCCAACATGAACTCAATGCCATCAAAGATGAAGTCGACAACCTGTGTGATTTCACTGGAGAAGAATTTCAACAACAGGAAGACTACGACTTCCTCGTTCTTCAAAGCCTTCAAACGAGTGCAAACCCAGAACCCAAAACTTCTTGTAACACCTTAGGCATATCCCACATCGGCTGTGGACAGGAGAGATGTTGGGTATATTAGTAAACCTTGGCCTTACCAGACACAACGCGTTTTGGGGCCACAAGCATGCGGGTTCCTTGGGAACTCTGTGGTTAAGCGTGCTTGGGTGGGAGTAGTACCAGGATGGGTGACCCCCTGGGAAGTCCTCGCCAGGTCGCCAAGAACAAAGCCGTGAGCCAGTGGGGCAAAGCGGACAATATTGTGTCGTGGTAAGCGGGGTGTTACAAATGGTATCAGAGCCACTCCTGTGCCGTTCGGGATGGTGGGGCAAACCTCATCGAGGACGATGAGTCCCTAAGGGGGGGTGTGTGTAACACCTTAGGCATATCCCACATCGGCCGTGGACAGGAGAGATGTTGGGTATATTAGTAAACCTTGGCCTTACCAGACACAACGCGTTTTGGGGCCACAAGCATGCGGGTTCCTTGGGAACTCTGTGGTTAAGCGTGCTTGGGTGGGAGTAGTACCAGGATGGGTGACCCCC
This sequence comes from Saussurea involucrata, assembly GCA_033807775.1. Taxonomy (NCBI): domain Eukaryota; kingdom Viridiplantae; phylum Streptophyta; class Magnoliopsida; order Asterales; family Asteraceae; genus Saussurea; species Saussurea involucrata. The sequence continues at coordinate 56,888,775 of CM066323.1, forward strand.
TGGGAAGTCCTCGCCAGGTCGCCAAGAACAAAGCCGTGAGCCAGTGGGGCAAAGCGGACAATATTGTGTCGCCACTTCAGTCAACCGAAGATAAAAGTTTGACCAGAGCAAATCAATCTCAATCTGCTCAGGTTGAACATAATCCTCCACCAAAATGGGGTAGAGTAACGGTTCCTTATGCTGAAGCGTCTGAAAAGAAAGTGTTCGCTCATTGGATTCGAAAGTACAATTCAGTCGCTCTCTACGGTATTGAGTTTATGAAAGAAAAGTCAAGACAAATCGAATACTGCCATATGCGAAGAAATGAAGGCAAATCGGTCAGTGATGTCAAAACCAAGTACATGGTCAAAGAAGTAAAATAGATTTCCTCCAAGCATTTGTTAAAAGTCTATTACCCTGTTTTCACCGTCATGAGGGAAGATGGAAAGGATTAGACGTTCACCGAAGCAGACTTTGAAAATCTGGAGCTACAAGATCTCGAGTTTCTACTAAGGTGGATGCGAACCATGACTATCCGACCCCGGGAAGTGCTTGCCGCACTTGAAGCCGTAAAGCGATACATGAAGAGTGCGATCACTCTTTGATACTTTGAAGACTTCCAAATGGGCATCGAAAGCAATCAAAGGAAGATAAATCTGCTAAAGCCGAATACGAGTCTACCTAACCTTGTAAATGTTCTGAAAGACTTGATCATCGAATATCCAGACTTCGGCGTGGTCTATGTAAATGGCCAAGGTGATAAGGGATTTCTCTGATTCAATGAAATTGCCAAATTCTGTGATGGTACTCTAAAGAGAATTCGAAACCGTCTGGAATACAAGTTAAAGAAAGAACCAGAGACACTTACTGAAAAGGAAAAATCGTTGATAGACATAGATTTAATGGAGATAGAAGAACGACTGGAATACATGAATGCACTTTGTCGGTTCGAGATCAGATTTGCAATCAGAATATGTTACGTTCCAGAATGGCGACATTTTCAACTTTAATCCAAAATGGGAGATTGTTGGGGTTCAAATGTATTGTATTAAGTTGAGGGATCAATATTGTAAATACCTCTTTGAGGTATAAATAGTTTAGTGTTAATACCTGATTAGGGTTAATCAATCTCATTAGAGCAATATGCCTCTGTAATTTTACTCTCTATTCAATACAATCATATGACTAGGTTTTGTGGCAAATATATTGTTTCATTGGTTTATTATTGATATTGCACTGTTACTGGGATCCACACTTTCCAATAATGTATTCTTTTGAGTTATGTTGCTCGTTGTTGACGAGTCATTTTTTGTAACCTATACATATTAAAGAGAAATACAAAATAAGTTAGAGAAGCCGCTAAAACTTTCATTAGGTTATCGGGTTGGTCAGGTTACCTTGGACCTAACCTAATATCAACCCAATAGATTTTGTTTGCTCTAACTTTGTATCGATTATATGTCGGGATTACCTCGGGTTGATTTTCTTGGGTTTTTTCGGGTTGGGTTAGTCGGTTTTATTAGCACCCCTATATATCATCATGGATCTTAAATTAAAGATAATGAAATTATCATTTTTGGTATAATTTACTTAAATAAAATATTGATTATATATTAGATAACTTAATTTAAAAGAAAATTGATAACTTAATTATTATTTAAAAAAGAAAGCGGTGCCATTAGTAAGATTAATAATTTAATAGCTTGGATTGGTAATTTAATTCTTTAAAAGTTTCAAAATGGCCTCTTCAACTTTCCTAGGTTTTTAAATTCTTCACAATTTTTTCTATATTGACATATTTTTCTCTTATGTTCGTGATCATTGAAAAATCCCATGATGAGTGAGATCACTTCTCATGTTCTCAAAATTTTGAGACTACACGTGCGCGCGCATGCACTTACACACACACACACACACACACACATATATATATATATATATATATATATATATAGAGAGAGAGAGAGAGAGAGAGAGACTTGAGATCATGTGAGATCAAGTTATTTTCGTGAGATGCGTGAAACCATATTTTTACACTTGAAACTTTACAGCAAAATACTGTGAAGGTAACCTTCACAGTGTTTTTGTTGTGAAGGTTCTGTTTATTTTTACGTTCACAATGTTTAACTATGAAATTTCAAGTGTTTTCGGATTTTTTATTGGATTCACATATGAACCTTGTTGACCTTCATTTCTTATGTTCTTGTGATATTTTAGTTTTTATTTATTTATTGGAATCGAACCTTAAATATGTATGTATATATATATACAACCATTATGCATATATGCTATTATCTCATTATCACGAATTTCAAAGAAAGAAACACATTTTGAATGGAATGGAATCTGTCAATAGAATTTGACTTTGAAAGAATTGGAATGGAATGTTATCAGGATTGACCAACTGTTTGGTTGACACACGTTGGAATGGAATTGGTTAAACGAATTGGAATCTGTCTGTTTGGTTCACATAATGTAGCTTTGGAATTGGAATGAAATATTAGTAAATGGCCAAATACCTTTCAGATCGGTGGTCGTCGGCGGTGGTGGTCGACGATAGTGGTTCAGAATGGTGGTGGTCGGCGGTGGTTCAGAACGGTGGTGATCGGCGGTGATTCAGACCGGTGGTGGTCGATAGTGGTTCAGAATGGTGGTCGGCGGTGGTTTAGATTGGTGGTGGTCGGCGGTGGTTATGACTGGTGGTGGTCAATTGTGGTCGACGATGGTTCAGATCGGTGGTGGTCGACAACGGTTCAGATTGGTGGTGGTCGGCGGTGGTTCAGATCAGTGGTGGTCCATAATGGTTCAGATCAGTGGCCGGTGGTGGTTCAGAACAATGGTGGTCGGCGCTGGTTTAGATTGATGGTGGTCGACAGTGGTTCAAATCCGTGGTGGTCGATGGTGGTTTAGATTGGTGGTGGTCGATGGTGGTTCATATTGGTGGTGGTCGATGGTGGTTCAGATCGGTGGTTGTCGAAGGTGGTCAGATCGGTGGAGGTACAGATGGTGGTGGACAATAGTGGTTGAAATCGGTGGTCGACGGTGGTTTAGAACGGTGGTGGTCGGCTGTGGTTTAGACTGGTGGCCAACGGTGGTTCAGAACGGTGGTCGACGGTGGTTCAGTTCGGTGGTGGTCGGCGGTGGTTCAGATCGGTGGTGGTTAGTTGTAGATCCGAGTTTGATCAAGTAACAATGTATAAACGAAATGATTAATCTTTATTGGATGATTAGAGAGGTTACATGTAATGGAATGAAGAACTATCCCTATCTCTATTAGGCGTATGAAACTAAAACTGATTAATCTCTAACCCTAAACCTCACACAAAATAAACTATTCATACCAAGGCTTAAAGCTAATCTAAGCCCAATTAACAATTAAAGGCTTTTACAATAAATAATCAAACACTATAATTCTTTATATAACTTTCTAATTAATAGAACATTTATGGTCCTAACAATCTCCCCCTAAAGTTATATAAAGAAAAAATTGGTCTTGAAACCTTCAGTTCTTGATCTTCTCTTCCTCTTGAATCTTTGAAACACTTTGATGTTGCTTGTCTTCATGTCTTTCCAAGCTCCCCCTTGAATAAAGCTCTTAGTCTTCATATCTTCAATTTTATCACCATATTCAATGAATAATTACCTCGACTAAGTGCACGAAAAGCAGCTTTCAACTGTAGGAACTCAACATATCGGATAAGCACACAAGAAAGATAATGTGTGAGTTACGTGACATTCCACAGTGCGACTTCAGTTTAAAATAGAGAACCTGTCTTTGAACCACGAGTTGAATATGCTTTCAACTTTAGCTTTAAGAGCTTGTAGAACTAGTATGCTCGATGGAGGAAATAATAATTTGTAGCGAACACCACTTGATAAGGAATGAGAAGAATTGATCACTTGTAAATACTTTGAACTCTTTTTGGAACTGATCAATTTCAGAACTGATCAAACAACAGTTACTCCCCCTCAGCTTTTGCTAACTCCCCCTCAACTGATAATCCGTGTCTTTGAATTTGTATCATTTCTCCCCCTCATGATGAGTAGGAGCATCTGAAGTATCATGTAACCTCAAAGACAATACTGGTGGGTAGCAAAAATATCAGACATAACATTTTAAGTAGCCAAGATGGGTAAGAATCTAACACAGAAACACAATAGTAACTGTTATCACATCAATTAAAATAATTGAGTGATCTATGTTCAGAGTTGGCATTGGGGTATCTCTGATAGGACTTCCAGTTATCACTGAAATAAAATTTTGAAAAATTACTTCTCAAACTGTTCCGACAATATCACAAAGATATGCAATGAGAATCACAAAGACTCGTGCATGTGTGAAAGAATTAAGTTATATCTGTTTGGCTTAAAATTTGATTTAACCTGGGACGCAAGTTAAAATCAATTGACACAGTGACTAGAATATGAAGTTCGGAGACCGGAGCTGATGTCTTCCTTTTTCAATATCTAATACCTCCGAATGAGGAATAGATAGATTATGTGCTAAATCTTCGTGCATTTATGAAACAAACATCTTTTGTGAGATGCTTGAGTGGCTGGGTGGGGTGACACGAGTTATCGATACTGGGTCCATGTCTGTTTCAATATTCATCTCCAAAGAACGAGAATGAATAGATTGTGTGGTTACCCGGATAACTGACTCGGTTTGGTAAGGGCCAATAATTCTTTTAAGTCCTGTCACATCCTCACCATATTCTTTTCACTCCAAACTCATCTATCAAACTAGACCCCTCACTGTTGTATATAAACGGATGTGTTTCTTGGGTAGGTCCTTCCGGTTCTGGATAGACCATATAAACAATATAATTCCTAACACTTCTTTCATGCAACGAATAGAACAGTTTAGTAAACAGTGAAGTACACATTTAAATACGAGTTCTAAACTGGAATGTTTAGAAGTCAAAGCATTTAAGAACGAGTCCTGATATGAGAAGATCAGAAGTCATTAAAATGAAGTCCGAGTTCTGATATGAGGTAATCAGAAGTCATGAAAAATTATTTGAAATAGAGAATTTCAATAAACAATATCAAGCGCTAAACATAATGACTCATTGAGCACATTATGGTAAAAAATGAAAGAATGATCAGAAAGTTTAATTGTGAAGAACAAGTCACAATTAATATGTTAGATAAGAATTGAATCATTTACAAGAAATGACGAGCTTTGAACGCAAATAAGAATTCAAGCGAGTATATTTCCATCAAAAAATCAACAAACATATGAGACATGGAAATAACTAAATCAAGAAAATATAACACGTGGCAATTCTGGAAATTAAAATCGGAGAATAACAAACACAAGTAAGTTATTCATAACAGATTACCACGGTCTTTGAATTCACTTAAAGATGCATTTATTGAGCAAAACCTGGTACTCCCCCTCAAAACTAGCATATCCTTTAAATGCAGTCATGTGAAAAGAATCTTTTGAACTATACGCACATGACATTCCTGCAAAACAAATTAGAGAGATTTTGGTATCCATGCTTTGATGGATCCCTGATGGTAAGATGCCTTATTAGAGTGAAGACCGGGGATACTATAAGTACTATACCAACTATTTACGTACCTTGGATTCACAAAGTCATTCTTCCCACAATTGGTGCAACATTTCTTTGCTCGGCTCAGACTGATTAGCTTTGTTGTAGAATAAACATGAGTAGGTGAATCAGTCTTGGAAATAAACGACTTTGTATCAACAACATGAGATTTATAAGACGTGTTTCCATCACTGTCTTCTGTAGTTGGTTTCTTTTTCCAAACCATTTTGACTTTTCGAAACACAAGATTATCTTTATTATCAACACAAGAATTATAGAAAAGATTGGAAGGTCGAATATGATCTTTTGAAAACTCATTTGATTTGACAAAACTCTTTGAAGAACTAGCATAAGAAGGTTGAACACTTTTGAACTTTCTTTCTTCAAGTTTCTTGACTTTAACGAATAAAGTATTTCGTTCTTCGAGGATTAAATCAAATTTCTTTTGTAGATCAGATTTTACCATTTGTTCCTTCAAAATCTCGGTTGCTAACCCGGATAATTTCTGTGTGAGCTTATGAATTTCTGTTTCAAAAATGGTCCTTTCACATTCAAAATCCTTTTCCATAGTGTTGCGTTTGTCAGATATTTCTTTGAAAATTGCAACGTTTTTCTTTTTAAGCTTTTTCTTTTCACTTTCAAAGGATTTTCTTTTATTCTCAAAATTTTCTCGCTCAATTATTAAAACCTTTACAAAATCAGATATTTGTTTTGAAAGTGTTATGCATTTCAGCTCAATAGCTTTCTTTTCCTCAATTGATTTCTTTGAAAAATCAGAAAACTTTTGTCTAAACATCTTTCGTTCATTTGCAAAAGTATTTCGTTCATTTTCAAAGTCTTTTCTCTCTTTCGCAACGACTTGTGTTTCTATTTTAATGTCGTCTCTTGCTTTCTGAAAGGCTTCCTTTTCTTTTACAATCTGCATCTTCATATCAACATTTTCGATTTCCAAGGCTTTTACTTTTCCCTCAATCTCCTTTATGTCGTCTTTTGAGGTCAATTCATAAATCTTCTTTTTCAACTTAGTGTTTTCAGTTTCTAAGATCGTTGCCTTTTCTTCAGATTTAGCAAGCTTCTCAGAACTTTCAGATATTTGAAATTTTTGTTCCTTCAGCTCTTTGAAGTACTTTCTACAGTATTCATTTGATTGATTGAGATTCCATTCAAAGGATTTTATCCTTTCTGCACACTGCCGATATGAACATTTAGGTACTAAATATAGCGACATTATTACCTGAAAATTTAAAGAGAAAGATCGTTAATCGGTGTTACTTTGAAGAATTAGAGAGAATAAATGCGGAGGAAGATCAAAATTAAATCTGAAAAACAAATCTAAAAAAATAAATTCGTTTTCAAAATTTAAATTCTGACTATCGATTCTGAACGAATAATCTTCGAAATTAAAATCTGCAAGATCAACAAACACGATTAGCTCAAGGACGTCAAAAATGAATCACATAGAATAATAAAAGGCGTAAATAAGCTCAAATCGTCGCAAAAAAGTCTCAAATCATACTACCATGCAAATCGTCGCCAAAAATTCTCGAAAACCGTCCCAAAACGTCTCACAACTATCGTTAAAATATCAGACGATGAACGGTAAACTCTTAATCACGAGACGTGCGGTAACTCAGGTACCGATCATATCCGTGTGATTAACCTTCAAAAAATTGAGACGACTTCGTGCGAAATATAGATGCAAAAGGATCGAACCATGCGATGTACGATTAAACCGATGGTTTAGCACGATATATATATATATATATATATATATATATATATATATTGCTTAAAACGTTTCACGGTCAAATAGGTTTACCGATGAACACTTACCAACCAAAACTTACCGGCGATGTACGATTAAACCGATGGTTTAGCACGATATATATATATATATATATATATATATATATATATATATATATATATATATATATATCTATATATATATATATATATATATATATTGCTTAAAACGTTTCACGGTCAAATAGGTTTACCGATGAACACTTACCAACCAAAACTTACCGGATGAATGAGTTTCCCGCACAAAAGACAACTTACCGGATGAGATTACCGGATAGAAGTGGGTTTCCGATCAAAATCAAACTAAGCAAAAATAAAACAAACAAAACAAAATGTTGTGAAACTATAAATCATATATATGCATGCTATGTATGTAAGTATGCAACGAAGAAATAAAAAAAATGCAGTGGCTTCAATTTATTCTAAATATGTATTCATATGGATGCAAGATGGATTAATAGGGAAAAAACGTGAGGATACGATGGTCAGCATCAGAGACGGACCTAGAAATTTTTTCATATGGTGGCACCATATTTTTTCATACGGTTTTTATCGAAGTGTCTTTCATCTTTTTTATCAACGTTCAATATCATCCGATGTGTTTTTAGCCAAATTCCGGTGTTTCGAGAGATTTTTAACGTTTTTTGCTTGATTTCAGGGGATTTTTAAGTTTTTTTTATCTATTTCGAGAGATTTTTTCGTATTTTTTGTTGATTTCAAGAGATTTTTTTTCGGTTTTTTTGGTTGAATGGGTATAAGATTTGAGACTTTTTTCAGTTTAGGTGCACCCCTTGTAGTTTCCATACGAATTACGGTCAGGGCCGTTCCTTATATTTTGGAGACCCTGTGCGAAAAACTAGATGTAATTTTAATTTTTTCGTATTATTTATTATATTACTTTTTACTATGTTTTATAATAAATATATCGATAACTTATTTTTGAATTTGATCAAAATGTCCATCTTTTTTCTGTTTTGACACTAAATTTTAATTTTTAATGTTATTATGTTAGTGTGGATTCAAAATTAATAATTGATATTAGTGTTTTAACTTCATAACTCATCCAATAAGGGGTCTATGAGAAGGTTGGAGATACGAAAGTGAGGAGGAGATATGAATAACAATCATATTTCTATAGAATTGGTCAATCATTCGGTAATTATAAACCCATATTAACAAGAACGTATTACCATTAAAAATCAATATATTAAATATTAAAAGTGTGCCAAAAAACATATGAAGAAAATCAACAAATATTAAAAAAATCTAAATTCTCTTAAATATTGAAAGAAAAATATAAGATATAGAGTTAAAAAGTAAACAACTAAAGTTATTCAAAGCATCTCTGTTAGCCAATTCATATTTTTTTCAACCATTGACAATCTAAATTTAAAGTCTCTAAAAAATTATATTCAACTTCGATAACTATTTTATTTTAACAATTCTTTCGTTATTTTATATTATTAAATATTTTATAAGTTCATTATCTCAAAACACTTTAAAAGTATTATACAAATAAAAAAGAATGTAAATTAAAAGCTTTAGATTTGAATTTTGAAGAATAAATTATATAGAAAACATATTAAAAATAATAATATAATTAATTAAATCATCACGTAAAAAATAATAAAGCAATTATATATTTAAGTAATCCTAAAAAGAGTTAAAAATAAAGAAATTATTAAAAGGTTTATATATTTAATTTATTCTAAAAATGATTCATAATAACACAAAGCTGCTTTTTTTAAATAAAAACTAAAATTTTCTTAGCATGGGCACGCAGGATTCGATACCTAGTTGCTTTGTAACAAGACATTAGCATGGAAGCTTTTGCCACTCCGCCAGAGGGATTCTGTAAAACTTTGCATTAGATATACTATATACCAATATTATCCTAAATCGATACGGTGACACTTTCACAAAAACGAATTTTTTTACCCTTCGTCGAAAAATTCTTACGGTGGCACGTGCCACCACGTGCCCCTCTTGGGGTCCGTCCCTGGTCAGCACAAATGATAACAATGGAGGTCAACCATGGTTGCTTCTGGTCAAAGAAAGTGTGTTATGGGAAAAAACGATGGCGTATGTATATATAATGGTACAGTATGCATATGCGGTAAACGAAAAGAAAGTGAATCCGGGATTGCTAAGTATCCGGAAAATTATGTCACGCAGAGAGAAATATTTCATCCGGAAAAGATGATTTATCCGGGAAAAGTGATTTATCCGGATATGTTTTATCCGGGAATAAATTTGTCCGGAAAGGAGACTTATCCGGAAAATATTTTATCCGGAGAAGTGAGTTATTCGGAAACCGCGAAAACTTACCGGAAAAGTCGATTAATCGATTTCTTCGGATCTGGAACTCAACGCAATTAATTTTAATGCTTCCTGAAAATCGAAAATAGTATAGAAACACCAAACACAACTAACCCAATTAGATTAGTACCAAAATATGCTCAATTTCTCAATAATCACCAAAAAAAAATTAAGAACAACACCAAAAACTCAAGAACCGATTTTTTTAAATTGATGCTTTAAACTTCGATTCTGGATCTGAAACTTTTCCAAACACGATTAATGACTCAAAGAAATCGAATGAAACAACTATTGATCAAAAAATTTAACAAAGATCGAAAACTCAGAACTCTTACCAAACAACGCCGTTTACCTGAAAAGTTAATACCTCTGAAAATCGATATAAACGCAGATGAAAAAACCAGATTAAAACGATTAAACAATCGAGATCTAACAAAAGAATTATTAAATCGACGAAAAGCTTTGCAAACCCGATTGATGTTTTTCACACACAAAAAACTGCACTATATCGAACAGAACACAGATGCCATATGGACCCAAACGCCAATCTCCACTGTTCATAATGTAGACCAAGATGTCGTGAAGCTACTGTCCAAAAATCGCGACGATCCAACGGTTCAGACTCTAGGAATAGGCAAAACGGCACGACTACGTTTCCAGAAAATTGTATACGATTTTTTTTTTGTTTTCTCATACTTTCGATCGGTTTCTTCTATTTCTTCAAATCACCGATTCGGCTCTGATACCACGTGTAGATCCCAGTTTGATCAAGTAACAATGTATAAACGAAATGATTAATCTTACCGGAAAAGTCGATTAATCCCAGTTTGAGTTATTCGGAAACCACGAAAACTTATCGGAAAAGTCGATTAATCGATTTCTTCGGATTTGGAACTCAACGCAATTAATTTTAATGCTTCCTGAAAATCGAAAATAGTATAGAAACACCAAACACAACTAACCCAATTCGATTAGTACCAAAATATGCTTAATTTCTCAATAATCACAAAAAAATTAAGAACAACACCAAAAACTCAAGAACCGATTTTTCTAAATTGATGATTTAAACTTCGAATCTGGATCTGAAACTTTTCTAAACACGATTAATGACTCAAAGAAATCGAATGAAACAACTATTGATCAAAAATTTGAACAAAAATCGAAATATCAGAAATCTTACCAAACAACGCCGTTAACCTGAAACATTAATACCTTTGAAAATCGATATAAACGCAAATGAAAAAACCAGATTAAAACGATTAAACAATCGAGATCTAACAAAAGAATTATTAAATTGACGAAAAGCGTTGCAAACCCGATTGATGTTTTTCACCCACAAAAAACTGCACTATATCGAACAGAACACGGATGCCTTCTGGACCTCAAACACCAATCTCCACCGTTCAGAATGTAGACAAAGATGTCTTGAAGCTACTGTCCAAAAATCGCGACAATCCGACGGTTCAAACTCTGAGAATAGGCAAAATGACACGGCTGCGTATTCTAGAAAATTGTATACGATTTTTTTTTTGTTTTCTCTTACTTTCGATCGGTTTCTTCTATTTCTTGAAATCACCGATTCAGCTCTGATATCACGTGTAGATCCCAGTTTGATCAAGTAACAATGTATAAACGAAACGATTAATCTTTATTGAACGATTAGAGATGTTACAAATAATGGAATGAAGAACTCTCTCTATCTCTATTAGGCGTATGAAACTAAAACTGATTAATCTCTAACCCTAAACCTCACACAAAATAAACTATTTATACCAAGGCTTAAAGCCTAAGGCTCATGACCCATTAAGCTAATCTAAGCCCAATTAACAATTAAAGGTCTTTACAATAAATAATCAAACTCTATAATTCTTTATATAACTTTCTAATTAATAGAACATTTATGGTCCTAACATTAGTGGTGGTCGACGGTGGTTCAAATCGGTGGTGGTCGACGATGGTTCAAATCGGTGGTGGTCGACAAAAGGTTCAGATTGGTGGTGGTCGGCGGTGGTGCAGGTTGGTGGTGGTCGCCTGAGGTTTGTATGGGTCTGGGTAAATTTAGTAGGAAAAATAGGGATAGTGTGGACTTTAATTACATTTTCAATTGTGATGGAATGAAATTGAATTTCTTCTTAGTTATGTTGGAATGACCAAATCCATGAATGATGGAATGTGTAAATTTAATTCAATTCCATAGGTAAACCAAATCCTGCAAACCAATCATCCCCTAATATTTACCTTTGGTAGTTTGAATCCCAAAAGTGATTCCGATTTCTAGACTTTTTTTTCGGTTTCAGCTTCACTTTGGTTAATAAAAATCTTTTATTTATTTATGGACGTACACCAGCTTCTGGTGGTGGAATCACAATAAATTAGTGAGTTAGAGTAAATTACACTTTTGGTCCCTGTGGTTGCCAGCTACTATCAAGACTGGTCCCTATTTCAAAGTAATTACAAAACCAGTCATTAGGGTTTCTGTTTTGTTTCAATGTTGGTCCCTGTGTGGTTGCCAGCTATTCACGGATATGATTTTAAAAAAACGCCGTGAAGTATCCAGGGGCAAAATGGTCCAAACCCATTTAACCCCTTTCACCTCTATTTACCCCATACGCATCATCTGAGCATCTAATTTCAATTAAGTTTTCATCGTCTCCTACATTCTCTGCCCTACGATTAATGAAGATTATATGGTAAAATCGATCCTGTGGTAAAATCGATCCAACATTGAAGACGAAATCAGTAAGCTCTCTCAGGGTTAAAATCAAATTTCGATCGTTTGGTCGTATTATGTGGCACATCAGACAACGGGATGAACAGTTTGCTGAAGAGATTTATGGTAAGTTTTGTATTTCAGATTTCTTTTAAGGTGTTTAGAGTTGTTTATGTTGTGTGATTGTTTATATTTACTCATCCAGTCTTTTTTTTTTCACCTCACAGAACTATATCCCACCTTAATGTCTATGAAGATGCATCATGGTGGATTCTTTACGAAGGGTGATGGTAGGAAATACTTGAACGGTAAAATTACTTATGTAGATTTAATAGACACCGGTTCTTTATCGCTTCATGATCTTGTTTCTGTTACACAAGAGTTAGGTTACGCAGACCACGAAGTAATTTATTACCACTTCATGAGACCCGATAGTGATCTGTGTTTTGGTTTGCAAGCATTACGGAACGAGGAAGATCTACTTATGTTGCTGAATTACTTTCCTAAGTTCAAGCTAATTGATGTATACACTGAATATTGTGAAACCAATCTGGATAACTATTCAAAGACTCCACAGGAATATGATGTTGAAATTCAGGAATTACCATATGATAAATTACTTTTGGAATGGCATCCAGACAATATAGGCGAAGGTAGTGGGTTGGGTCAAGATGGCATAGATGTGGGGATGGATGAACCCCAAATGAGTGATGATTTTGATCATTTCCTTAGTCAAAGCATGGATGAGGAGGAATCCGAAAACAATGAAAGTATGGAAGATTTGGTAGATGATGGGAATATGATAGATGATATTGAATTTGACATGACCAATCTTGAAGATTTTGATAGTCAAACAGACGACTCTGATATCGAATCAACAAGAAAAAAATGTTTAAGAAAGGTACAAAAGAAGAAAGAAGTTGTGGTTTCATCATATCCCAATTTTTATGTTGGTCAAACATTTGGTAGCAAGGCTGATGTGAAGAAACTGATAAAGCTTCATGCAATAGAAACTAGGAGGAATATAGTGATAATAAAAAATGATCGGACAAGGTTGCGGGCAATTTGTAAGGGCAAGTTACCAATCTTTACTAGCGGGCCAAGTGAGACAATAAAGGAGGAAACATCAAGTGAAAAATGTACTTGGGTGTTGCATGTCTCAACAAGTAAAGATGATCAAACTTGGATGGTGAAGACATATACTGAGACCCATAAGTGTTTGCAAACCAGAAATGTAAATGCTTGCACTGCATCTTTTCTCTCACAACACATTGCAGAGACCATTGCACCAAATCCAGATATCCCTATCATATCCATTCAAGAGCAACTCGAAAGGACATATTCAGTTAATGTTTCTGTTTTGAAAAGTTTTAGAGCAAAGGCCATGGCTTTAAATAAACTAAGGGGAGATTATGCTGAACAATATGGTAAGATAAGGGATTACGTTTTAGAGCTGCAAAGAACCAATGATGACACTACGGTGAAGATACATGTCGAGAATGCACCAGACCCATCTTCCAATACAAGGCAGTTTAGTAGGATTTACATATGTTTTGGTGCATTGAAGAAGGGGTTTAAAGCATGTATGAGAGATCTGTTGGGGCTTGATGGTTGCTTTATGAAGGGACCATATCCTGGTCAAATACTAACTGCTGTTGGTGTTGACCCGAACAATGGCACTTACCCCCTAGCATATGCTATAGTTGAGGCGGAGTCAAAAAGGTATGTTAATTGTATACTAATCTGTTAAATTACATTTATGCTTAACGTACTTTAATTGTATACTAATCTATTTTTCACTTATGTACTTTAGTTCATGGACTTGGTTCTTGGAATGTGTTGGCGATGATCTTGATTTATCAAGAAATTCCAATTTCACTTTTATTAGTGATAGACAGAAGGTGTGTGAAAATATTATTTATATTTCTTTACTATTGTACACATTTCAATTTTGTTGTATACTTATGTTTATTCTTTATGTTTAAAGGGGATTGCTCCAGCCATAGCTTCTTTATTCCCATGTGCTGAGCATAGGTTTTGCTTGAGACATATACACGAGAATATGAAACTATACTGGAAGGGGAAAGCATTTAAGGATCATTTGTGGAAATGTGCAACTGCCTCCAATGTCTCAATGTTCAATAAAGCTATGGATGATTTCAGAAATTTCCATGATGAAGCACATAAATGGTTGAAACTGATTCCCCCAGAACATTGGTCGAGAGCTTATTTCACTGGTAATCCATCTGTAAATATGAGATATAGTCACTATTGAGTTTTCATGTGATACATATTCTTTTAATGTTGTAACAAGTAGATGTCACTCTGACATTCTCTTGAACAATATATGTGAAGTTTTCAACCGACAACTGGTAAATGGTCGGGACAAGCCTATAATCACGGCATTGGAGTTCATCAGACAATATTTGATGAAAAAAATTGTCAACGTTCAAAAGGTTATTGCCAAGTCTATTGGACCACTCACTCCGACAGCTACAAAGTTGTTTACCACCATCAAGACGGAAGCTGTTCACTACACTGTCCAGTGGAATGGGAGAAGCAAATATGAGGTGACTGGACCATGGCAGGATAAGTGTATTGTGGATGTTCAAGAGAGGAGTTGTTCGTGTAGGCGTTGGGAGTTAACAGGGATGCCATGCAAGCATGTAGTGGCCACAAATTGGTACATGGCATTAAATGGGGAAGATGTACGCCAACCTGAGAATTGGGTGCACCCTTGCTATTTGCTAAATACTTGGAAGAATGTGTACAGTTTCAAGATGACTCCCATCAACGGACCAACGCTTTGGCCTAAATCTAATTGTCCAACTACCCTAACTCCCCCTAAGCATCATGTACAAGTTGGAAGGCCGAAAAAGAAATGAAAGAGGACCAGAGATGAGCTAAGTCAATCGATTGTTAAAGGAAGTAAAATATCGAGGGCTGGAACAACCGTCACTTGTGCAAAATGCCGTAAGAAGGGTCATAACTCTAGGACTTGTAGAGGACAAGGTGTTTAGATGAAATGGGTATGCTCTTTTGGTTTCATTTGATCTTTTGGTTGTAAGTAAGAAGGGTCATAACTCTGTATTGTTCTTTTGGTATGTTTGGCCTTTGCCTTTTGGTTGTAAGTAAGAAGGGTCATAACTCTGTATTGCCTTTTGGTTGTAAGTAACAGCTTAGTGCAGTTGGTATGTAGTTGTATAGTTGTCCTTTTGCTTTGTAAACAACTATTGGTAAATACATTAAGCATCTGCTGTTACATTAAGCATCTGCTGGAATTTTAATTGTGCATCAAATATGTCCATTTTATTGTTATATTAAATCTGCCATTTTTTGCATCAAATCTGCCATTTTAGATAATAAAATCTGCCCATTTTGTGTTATATTGAATCTGCAATTTTAGTGCAGCAAATGTGCACTTTTAGTGCAGCAAATGTGCAATTTTAAGTGCAGCAAATGTGCAATTTTAGTGCAGCAAATCTGCTATTTTAGTGCAGCAAATGTGCAATTTTAGTGCAACAAATCTGCAATTTTAAGTGCATCATATGCTGCCAATGTAGAGCTTAATTACTACCAAACCAAATGACATGAAAATGAGATAAAAATGGTAGCAAATCTGCTGCAATTACCAAACCAAATGACATGAAAATGAGATAAAAATGGTAGCAAATCTGCTGCAATTACCAAACCAAAAGACATAACATTGATTGAACTTTTCATCGTACATAAATCAAAACAGTTACAACCATGACACAAGTCTTCGTCCGTACTAAAAACAACTACAAATCATAACAATTACAATGATGGATCACTAAAAAACATAAAAGATGGCAAATGCCACCCAACTTATACAAAAACCGAACTTCCATTTACGTGTTTCCTTTTTACTTGTTTCCAAAGCATCTTCCAGCTTGTTCATTGACCTCAATAAACCGGGTATGATCTGAACAGCTCGTGGACACAAAAACTAGAAGCAGTATTAACCTTAGTAGAAGTACTAACAGAGTCAGCAGTACTAACAGAGTTAGCAGCACTAACAGAGTTAGCAGCACTAACCGAGTCAGCAGCACTAACCGAGTCAGCAGCACTAACAGAGTCAGCAGCACTAACAGAGTCAGCAGCACTAACAGAGTCAGCAGCACTAACAGAGTCAGCAGCACTAACAGAGTCAGCAGCACTAACAGAGTCAGCAGCACTAACAGAGTCAGCAGCACTAACAGAGTCAGCAGCACTAACAGAGTCAACAGCACTAACAGAGTTAGCAGCACTAACACTGCTAGCAGCAGCATTCTCTTTAAAAGAAGTACTAACAGTGTTAGCAGCACTAACACTGCTAGCAGCAGTATTGGCAGTAGTATTTCTTCTAGCAGCACTATCCTTGTCAGCAGTACTATCTGAGGTAGCAGTACTAACATTAGTGCTTTTGGGGACCCACATATTGACACATTCCTTTTCAGTCTGTTTTCTCATGTGGCTTTTGGATTCAGCTTGTTTCTTAGCAGTACTAATTATGCTCTGGCAATATTAACTTTGATCCAGCAGTATTAATTGTTGTTTGCAGTACTAACATTGACCTGGCAGCACTAATGTTGTTCTGGCAGTACTATCCATACTTAGCAAATCTTTAGTTCCCAACAAACGTGTACCCGGTAAGAGTTTGGTAAACGGCCCCTAAGTCGTATGACGAGAGCAGGTGAATGCACATATGTGATATATAAACTGGCCTCAAACTAAGTTTCCTGCAATGAGTAAATGAGTCTCTATAAAACAAAGCATCTTCCAGCTTGTTCATTGACCTCAATAAACCGGGTATGATCTGAACAGCTCGTGGACACAATGGGTCGTCAACCAACCAAGAAACCTACATCTTGCACCCTGTATCAAAATAAGCCACAAAATAACCCATTGTAAGAAATTGAGAAAAAATTAAGCCACTGTAATCAACCCACTGTAAGAAGTTAAACCACTGTAAAATTAAGCTACATGAGTAAAAAAAGCCACAAAAATCACTATCCCAAATTAAGCCACATTGAGTAATAAAACTCTATTGTATCCAATTAAGCCACAAAATAAACCACTGTCCCAAATTAAGCCACATTGAGTAAAAAAACTTTACTATATCAATTTAAGCCACAAAATAAGCCACTATTCCAAATTAAGCCACATTGGGTCAAAAAACTCTACTGTATCAAATTAAGCCCCAAAATAAGTCACTTCCAAAAAATTCAGCAACTTACTTCTCAAATCGCAAATAAAAAAAAAACCATTTTTGCTTACATTTCTTGAACAAGAGAAGAACCTTCGTCCTGGATTATTGGAGGTCCAGGAGGTTCGTACCACACCTGTTGCACCACAATCGCATATCACCATGGAACTTTGAGGAGACGAAAATCTAAGGAGAAGAAGTACTAATAGTGGATACAAAATCAGAGATGGGGATCGATTTTGTGTTAATCGTAATCAGATTCAACCCGAGAGAAGAAATCAAAGAGGATGAAACTCGATTTCATGTTAATCGATTTGCTGAGAATCGCAGAGAATTTTGGGGTCGATGGTTTTTTTGAAATCAGGTGCGTAGTAATAGAATTGGGTCAATAGGATTTTTTGAAAGGGTTAAATGGGAATGGACAATTTTGCCCTTTAATTGATTTAACACTTCACGGTATATGGATGGCGTGAATAGCTGGCAACCACACATGGACCAACATTGAAACAAAACAGAAACCCTAATGACTGGTTTTGTAATTACTTTGAAATAGGGACCAGTCTTGATAGTAGCTGGCAACCACAGGGACCAAAAGTGTAATTTACTCTAGTGAGTTATTTACGGTTTCTTTCATTATTTGTTTATTACATATTGCTTCCATCATCTTTGTTCTTTTTTTTTAATCCATGTTTATTTCACATTTGATTGTTAATAAATGTCACTACTATGTTATTGTTTTTGAATAAAGTTTCTAAGTGTATTGTTGGGACCATATATATGACCCATAACCCAACGGAATGCACTCCACTCCACTCCACTCCATGGTTGCATGCCTTATATGGGTGGAGATATGATTTCATAAGCAAATAATATTAATCATTGTTTGTATCTTTTCTGTAAGTAATATATATATATATATATATATATATATATATATATATATATATATATATAAATACACAATCTATACTCAAAAGAATAAATAATATCATTCACATTTTGTTAGTTAAGATAACTGGATCAGTTATGAAAATACGAAAGGTTTTTGGAAATAGATGGTTAAAAGAACACATCCTATTTTTATTAAACTTCACTAAAGTTTGATTTTATAACTTCTTCTAAATGTAAAGTTTATAACTTGTTTTACAAATAAAAAAGTTACGTGTGATACACATTCAACTATAAGTAATATACCTGTTATTTACCTTTCCCCACAACTTGAAAGTAGTTACCATTCAAAAATGACGGATGTTAGAACTTCTACTTAACGAAATTGATCGTTTATCAACAACAACAACAACAAAAGTTGAAATTAAACAATGAATTCTTGATTTTAAATAAAAAGAGGAATTAGACCAAAAGTTTGGGGGCTTAAATACAAATTACAAAACTTGCTTTTTGGTTTGAAATAACTTTATATTGAAAGTAGGGTAAAAAACGAAACTAACCCAAAGTATAAGGATCATAATTAATGTAAGGCGACCTTGTATAGGTGGCTTAACAAAAAGCTAGAAAGAGGGGACCAATTTGAAAATACCATTCCCGACCACAACATTAATCATTCCAAGAAAGATATTAATCTTGGTTTTTGTCACCGCACGGATATAGTAAAGGTGCACGGGGGTCGTGCCAAGAGTTTTAAATGAGAGCCGATCCATTATATAATAGAACCAAGTGAACAAGTTTGATGGAGGGTTGAAAATGCTATATATTATTATATTCTTTTTTATACATTATACATTAACTAATTATAATTAGTATGTAATCTTTTTTATCATGTATTAATCAATCATATTTGGTGTAAACTTTTTTTCCGGTTGGTGTATGTGTATGTTTGTGTATCAACATCAAAAAGGTTGAAGTTACAAATTTGTTTAGATGATATGTTTATCGACTACATCTAGATGCACAAAAAACTTTTGAGCATTCAAATATCATCACTACAAAACATGACTTTTACCCATAAAATTTACACAGGGAAATTTTCGTCGGTGATTACCTAGTGATCACCCAAAATATACCAATGGTTCGGTACAATCGTATGTTTTTCGAGAAAATACCCATGGATCACCCACATAATCTATGGGTAATCTGTCACTGATTTGCATTACCCACCAATAATGTACTCACCAACTTTTGTGACGATTTTGTGACGAACCACCTATTAGCGACATATTTCTCTAGGAAAAGTTCATAGGTAAAAGTCTTTCGTTTAGTAGTGCATGTTTATATTTATTATACCACTTATCCATATATATATATATATATATATATATATATATATATATATATATATATATAGGGTTGGGTTAACGTGAGACCAACCTGTTTTCGTGAGACCAAGAAATTAACACTAAAGCTTCACATTGATTCATTGTGAAGGTAAGAAAAACATCAAACCTTCACAGCAAAAACACTGTGAAGGTTTACCATCACAGTACCTTCACAGTCTTTTGCTGTAAAGGTTTAGTGTTAATTTTTTGGTCTCACGGTCTCACAGAAATAGTCTGGTCTCACATTATCTTAAGTCTCTCTCTCTCTCTCTCTATATATATATATATATATAAACATTCAAATAATCTTCATATGATAAAAACATTCACTAATAGTCTAATACAAGCGGGCATTGAGCAGCGACGATAGACCGTGGAGATGTTGACGAGTTACTAAAGTTGTTAGGGTTAGGCGAATGAATTCAATCAAGTTCCATATATCCATCCATATTATAATTTAGCAAATTTAGATTGAGATAATTTAAAATTAAAATATATTGTATTATTGATTATTAAATAAGTCGATATGGTATGTATTAACGTAATACACTGTTAACACCAGATCTATTAGGTAATCATTAAATCTTCCATTGATCTTGAGAAAATCTAGATATTACATAAGAATGAAGCTTTCTCTCTCTAGAATATTACAATAACCTCTCTAATTACTTTCTAATGACTTGCTTACTTAAGACTTACTTACAAACTAAGCTTTACAAAACCTATTTATATCTTCTAATTACAAAGCTTTAAACACTAAAGCTAGTTTGACTTTACATGACCTTGACTATTTTGACTAATGCTTTGACTTTACAATGTTTGACTTATTACAAGACTTTACAATAAATCTTGAATACAATAATGTTTTAACATACACAACTTTAAATACTACGTATCAATTAAATTTAAATAGTTAATACAATATTATGAACTAATTAGATTGATATCAACCAAATTGATACACTTGATATAAGAATTGGTTGGCTTATATTGATATAAAAGATGATAGCCCTAGTTTAATGTAATAAATGGTAATATAATTTGGTATATAATTATTTATTTATATTACTTTTTGTACTAATTTTATATAATTTGAACTTTAGCCCCTTAATAGTGAGATTTATGTATTTTTAAGAATGTTAAATTTTAATAGCTTTACTTGTTATATATATATATATATATATGTGTATATATATATATATATATATATGTATATATATAGGGGTGAGTTCAAATGAAAACTCATCTTCAATTGTGCACGTGAGGACACACAACAGCCATTGATTAAAAAAACGGTGAATAGATCAATAGCATAAAAACGCGGTGGCAATTTTGTAAATAACGTCAAAACTATGTCCATGACTTAATGAATATTTAGCGCGTAGGGGTAGAATTGAAAAAATTCAGTGACGGTTCAAAAATCAGATATACCCATAATCATAATGGAGACAGCCTACAGTACACTTTCTTCATCATTTATCGCCGAATATTTCTCTCACTAAAAACCTCCATTGTTGAATACTAAGACGAAGAAGAAGACGATCGTCGAAGAAAAGTTAAGAACATGAAAAAAATGACTGAATCATCTAAAGATACTAGAGATAACATTCCGATAGGTCAACTTATGAAAACAGGTAAGTTTAAATGTTTGAAAATCTGTCGAACTGAATAGTTAGGGTTTTTATTAAACTTCTACAGATTAAGAAGCAAAAAATTAGGGTTTATATTCAACTTTTAATAGATAGAGTTGCAAAATAAGCAAAATTTGATTGGAAAAACCCTAAAACGGAAAAAATGAAGAACACAATAGATTTCATGAATAAATGCTTCAAATGAAGAGTAAAACACAGATATACTGTTAGATATTATTAGAAACATTTTTCAAGAATTTTTTAACTAAAAAACAGGGATATATTGATAGACCCACATAAAATACTTTAATCTAAACATTTTATTCAGTCTGAATAGATTCAAATAAAATGTGGTTGATTATTAAAGCTAAAATGTTGTTAAAACGTTTTATATGTAGTTATATTCGTTTTGAATATCTGCCTTTATTCAGAAACATTTTATTCGGTCTGAATAGATTCAAATAAAATGTGGTTGATTATTAAAGCTAAAACGTTGTTAACACGTTTTATATGTAGTTATATTCATTTTGAATATATGCCTTTATTCAGTCTGAATAAAGGTAGATATTCAAAACGAATATAACTTAAATGTTTATTTTAAACGTTTTATTCAGTATGAATATACGCACATAAAATATGGTTGATTACTAAACATAAAACATTGTTAACATTTTTGTGAGTAGTTATATTCATCTTGAATATATACTTTATTCAGACTGAATAAACCTTTTAGCTAAAAACTTTTAGTTATATTCAGACTGAATAATATAATATAAAAAGTGTGATTGATTATTATTGCTAAAACGTTGTTAAGATGTTTGTGGGGAGTGATATTCATATTGAATATCTACCTTTATTCAGTCTGAATAAATGTAAATATTCAATATGAATATAACTTCAACTTCTTGATATATACCTGTTATTCAGACTGAATAATATAAAATAAAAAGTGTGATTGATTATTATTGCTAAAACGTTGTTAAGATGTTAGTGAGGAGTGATATTCATACTGAATATTGTTGGTCCTAAAGGGGTTATACAAGTTTGTAGAGGGGGGGGGGGGGGGGTTGAATACAAACACACGATTTTTATCTTTCTAAATTGTTTATTGATATGTATCAAACAATTTACAGTTTGTTGCGGAACAAGATTAAAGAATAAGCCTAATCTAAACAAACTATGAGAACACTAAGATTTCTTGCACTAGAAATAGTAGAGAAAGGAGATTAAGAAAAACTAAGGATGATTTTTCTTTCACACAATAGTTCAGCGAGAGAGGAAATGGCCAAGCATTTCAAAATGAAGTAGAGTTTCCTTTATATACTGCATGCATTTAATGCAAGTCAGAATACCTTTACACGTGGCAACCTCTGATTGGTTGCATGGTTTGGCTTCAGTAGACAACCTAGTGGCCGCATGATGAACAGTGTATTAGCAGAGTTGGTTGTACGATTCTGGACAAAAGGGATGTCCGTTCTGACAAAATCGTACGGAGGCGTGCAAGGGGGATAAGACAAAAGTTGCTTGTAGAACAGGCTTCATGATCAGCGTTCGCTGAATGATTCTTTATCAGCGAATGATAAAGTTCAGCGTTCACTGAAGTCTTCTACTTGAAACTTCACGTGGGATGGACAAGTCTTGGCTTCACTGATATCCGCATCAGGTCACTAGTAGACTTAGTCGCTGGTTCTTTGGCTTGATCTTCGACTTCAGCGTAGAACATAGTTGACGTGAATCTTGTCTTCAGGGATCATAAGTAAACAACATAAATTATCAGCGATCATCAGTGAGACTGAACAGGATCAGGGCTCACTGATGTACATTGTACGCTGAAGTATGAATTTAAGGCGTATGTTTTCATCAGCGATACTAAACAGACTTAGTATTTTTTCTTTGATGACAAAACATTAATACATATTGTCTGCTTACAATTTTCACTAAGTGTTTCTCAGAGTCATTATCAAATCACTAAGGGTTTGGATCAACAATCTCCCCCTATTTGATGATGGTATAGCAATAAAGGAAAATTTCTAAGTAAGAAAACATAAGGATAAAAAGAACTCGTAAAATGCGTGTCCCATTTACTGTTTTCAGGGATCTTTTCTAGTACTGATGGAGTAAAGTACATTCACTGAATTTTTTCATTAAATTCGTAAAGATTACAAGGGGAAGTGGAAAAATTACAAGTACAACGAATAATAATTATAAGTACAAAAAGTTACAAACTGATAAAGATTGAAGAATTACAAAAGCAGATCCTATCAGCTATTCAGGTTCTTTCTTGACGAGAAGTTCGTCAAGAGTATGAGTTTGAGGAATCATCCAATCAGGAACTTTCACTCTCTGGCCTCTTCTTTTCATTGCTTCTTTGAAGACCAGGGGCTTCAGAAAGATTGCTTGGAGATCCTTTATGTAGTCACACCAATAAAGTAAATCTCTGAGCTGTTCGATGGGAGCTTTGTGTAGCTTAGAGACTCGTTGAAAACATGGGCAGACAGTGCACTCATAGAAGAAAATGTCGTAAGGGTTACTGAGAACCTTACCAGGGATGAATGTTTCAGCGGGAGGTAGGGAGACATCGAGTCCAGAGAGATCAGGATCAAGACCAAGAACTGCTTCACGAGAAAAGTCGATCCCCGTTTCATTCCTTATCGGAGGACCTGAAGTTGAGGGTTTCTTCTTCTTAGCAGTAGGTCGCTTGGACTGGATTGGAGGAGGTTTTGGGATGTCAACAGCTGAAGCTACCATGTCGATCAGTCTGTTAAGAGCTTTCTCGACATGGGTCTTGTATTTTGAGCACGATCGCTGAATAGCTACCCTCATCTCCAACCATTCAGGGAAGCCAAGCTTGTCAATGTTTGACAAGTAGCGAGTTGACTTGAATCCATTTTCTCTGATGATTTCGACGTCGACTATTGGAACATTGCTTGCCATTCTCCCTTTCAGGAACACAAATTTAATCCTTGAAGTGTGACATCTATAATGGCATTTCTCTTTGCACCAGGCTAGAGTGGAATCATTGACCTTTCTTTTCTTCTCACTGATCTTCTGTGCGTCACTGATAAGCTTTCGTTGGACAACCACAGGGAACCTTTTTAGTTCTGGATCCTTGACTGAACGTTGAACGAGTTCGAAGGCGAATTCTTTGTCTTTTTGTTCAGCCTCCTTTCGTTCAGCCAGGAGTTTTTCAGCCTTGAAAGACTCAGCGATTTCCCTATTTGATAAGAACTTTAGTTGAGGAGGGACAATGCGCTGATCTTCCAGCTTCTGGATCATCGCTGCTCTTTTTGAGTTTTCATCTTCACTTGACTTTTTAAGAGTCAAGGAAGGTCTGCTGGGATGAGAGAGCAGTTCTTCTTCTTCATCAATATTTTCATCGGTCTCAGCGAAGTTCATGACCGAGATTATTTGTTGATCTTCAACTCTAGAGGATGGGATTATTGGTGAAGTGTGGGGAGCTTCAACGTTACCCTCAAGCAGGAGAGAGGACTAGGTGAAACAAAACGATCACAGAGGTTAGATCATTTGGGAGAAGATATAGAGAAAGGAGAGAGCTAAGTGTATAGAGGTTTGAGAATGAGAAGGGTTGAGATTGAGAATGGGTAGAGGAGGGATGCAGTGTATGGAAATAAAAAGGAACATACCTGACAAACTGGCTTTGTCATGGGAATGGCCAAGTTGTCATCAGCGAGGCCTTTTTGTTTTCCTTGGTTGGCCGCTTTCGCTAGAGATTTGGTTTTGGTCCCCTCCCCTTGTTCTTGTATAATGACTCCCTTTTGAGCAGGGGTCGTTGCTCGCTTTCGTTGGAAGACGAAACCTTCATCGTCATCTTCATCATCATCATCATCATCATCATCATCTTTTGGTGATGATGAAGGTTCGTCATCTTTCAGATCGAGATCTTCGTCTTCATCAGCTTCAGCATCCGCTTCCTCACTCTCTGAAGATAGATCCACAGTAGCAGCATGAGAGTTAGTGAGGTCTTCGAGTTACTCCCCCTCAGAGTGAGAGGGACTTTTCTTGGTTCCCTCAGTGTTAGTGCAATATGTCTTCAAGGTTTAAATATAGAAAAGTCAAAGTCAAAGTCAATGTATTGAGTTGTATTGTGTTGTTTACACCTTGTAATGTGTTTAGTATAAATAGGTTTAGTTGTGTGTTAGTAGAAAGGACTCTAGACATACTTAACTCACATTCATATATTCTAGAGAGAGAAACACTTGTACGGAACTCCTAATCTTGTAATGTGTTCTTGAGTGAAATAGATGACGAATTCATATCTTCTCTATCTTGATTAGATCTTGGTTTAACAATTGGTATCAGAGCAGGATCTTAGATTCAGAGAGTGTTTCTATGATCATACACAAATTTTTGTGCAGATCTTCAAGAAAATTTGATTGATTTCTTGATTTTTTTCAAGAAATCTCGTTTTCTTGAGATTTTTTTCAAAACTTTTTGTTTGTGATCGAATTGCTTCAAATTTGGTATCAATAGATTCGTGATCTGATGTGGAACGTGATTAAAGAAGGGTTCGAAGGCCAATTTCATCGATTTGAGGTTCAATTTTGAAGATTTGTGAATTTTTTTGGGTTTTGAACTCGAGATACTGTTCGATCTACAAGGATAGCTTTTCAGACGTTTTCAGTGATTGTTGTGTGAAGAAAGTACTATCAGACTGATTTTTCGAGCATTTCTGTGAAATTTCGTGCAGAGATATTCAGATTTCAGACGTTTTTGAGGATTTTTGTGAACTTTTCGCAAGATCTGTGGTTTTCGCAAGACTCATCGTGGTTTTCGCAAGACTCATAGAACTTTTCGCAAGTTCATCATCTTTTGAAGGTTTTCAGAATCCAAGTGGAGTTTTCGCATCCCAAAGGCACGAGAACAGGAACTTTTCGCAAGCTTCCTTCACGAGAACAGGAACTTTTCGCAACCCACAGTCGCGCAAACCTCAGATATCTTTAAAAATTTTCTAAGTCAACTTTTCGCAACCGTTGCTTGCGAAAACTTTGACTTTTCGCAACCGTTGCTTGCGAAAACTTTGACTTTTCGCAACCGTTGCTTGCGAAAACTGACACTTAGTCGATTTTCTGGAGTATTAAAAAAAAAGAGTATTTTGAGAATATTTTTTATACTGAAATTTTTTCTATAGTGTATTTCATACATTTTAAGAGTTTTTCAAGAAAAAGTTTTATATAATTTTTTTCAAGATGAATTATCAAGCTTCAGGTAATCGTCCTCTGGTGCTAATCAAAGAATCAGATTTTGATCAATGGACGATTTCATTTATCGATTTTATTTCAAGGAAAGAAAATGGTGATTTCATGATACAATCTTTCTCCGAAGGTCCGTTGATCATTTATAAACGGGAAGAAGATTTTTCCGAAGAAGAAATTAATCGAAAGAAAGCCGATAGAGACGCGGTATCCAATTTGATGTATGCAATTTCCAAACTTCCACACAAAGACTACAGTCGAATTGAATGTTTCAAAAACAATCCAATGCTTTTGTGGAATGAATTAACGAAGCTTATGCATGGATCAAAGGTTGAATTCAAGAGAAAAGAAGAGAAGAAAGTTGAAAGGGGAGATGATAAAGAGAAGATTATCGAGCTTACAAAGAAGTTGCAAGAAATGGAAAATCTTTTGAATATGGAAAGAGAAGATTTCAAGAAAGAAAGAATGGGTCTTGCTAAAAGGGTTTCGGAACTTGAAATGGCGTTGAATTCAAAGACTAAAGAAATTGATGACAAGAAAGATGTTGAACACAAATGTCTAAGACTTTGCAAGCAGAACTCAGATTTTCAGAAAGTATTATTTTTAGAGAAGCAAAAGGTGGAGAAGGAAAGAGCCGAGTTTGAGGTTAAAAGGAAAGAGTTTGAAGTGAAGAATGGGAAGCTTTCAGAGAAAATTTATGAACTGCAAGAGGAGTTGGATTTGGAAAGAAGTGAGTTAGAAAAGAGAAAGAAAGCTGAGTTTCAAGCAAGGAGCGTAAAGGATGATTTTTCTGTAGAACGGAAGATATTTCAGCAAGAAATTCAGAAACTCACGAAGAACTTGGCGGGTTTATCTACAGATATCATGAAGGAAAAGAGGGTGAATTGTGATATTCGGAAGAAGCTCGAGTTGATGGCAAAGGAACGAAATGCCTTAAAAGACAAAGTGAGGTCGTTCAACAACTCCGAGTGTTTTTCAGAATGTCCGATGCGTCCTTCTAACATTTTATACGAGCATTCTGTGGATAAGTCTTCCAAATCATTTGCTGATCTTCCTTCCTACAAAAGAGTCAACATGCAATGGAAGGTAAAAGGTAAATTTCCTGGAAAAGATGTACCAAAATCATCATTTCCAAATAAGAATTTTACAACGAAAGTTAATTCTTTTGTTAATTCTTATTGCGGAAATAATGATTTTGTTAATAATAATTATGTTCAATATTGGTATGGTACTTACCATTTTCCTTCTTATAGAGCTCCGCTTAACGTGTCAGGACCCAAGACTCGTTGGGTACCAAAAACTACTTAATCTGTTTTGCAGATTTAGAGACAAGTGTTGAACTCTCGGAAGATGAAGTACTTGTGCATTCAAGAAGATATTGAACATCACATATTTTCAGGGAGTTTATTATTTTTTTATATACATGTGATTAATGATAAATCTTTTGGTATTTTGTAGGGGGAGAGAGAGTGAGATAAAAGACTATGGCTTTTCAACATATCAGTTCAAAACCCGCACTTCAACGGTAATGGGTTCTGAATACATCAATTCAGGACCCGTACTTCAAAGGCTATGACTTCTAAACATATCAGTTTAGAACTCGTACTTATCAGGTGATATCCTTTCACTGTCATATCTTTCTATTTTTAGGACATGTGCTTAAAGGTAACTTTTTGTTATATTTTATGTCTACTAACGTTGAAAGTTTGAACCTTCACAAATTTAATTCAATGAAGTGAAATTCTTCAATTTTTCATTCAATGAATAAAATGTGTGTTAAGGATGATTTTACGAGCATTTTTGTATCATCAGAGTTATATTTGTTTCTACTTTCGCTTCTGAAATAAGTCGAAAGGTCAGCGAAACATGTTTGAGATTTTGATATAAGTGCAAAATTGTGTAAATCTAGACTTATTTAGAATACAATGCTCACAAAGCCTATTCGTTTTAAACATGAATGGAAACGAAAATATGGGAGAAGCACTACGTTTTTGAACCAAGTGATTGAGATGCTATATTAAAAATATATATATATATATATATATACATATATAATAAAATCATTCAGTTTGATAGTCTGTGCCTGTGGCCTATCTGGTTTGGGAGATTAAGTCCCAAGTAGTACTCGTTACCTAGCCCCTAAGATCAACTGATCTGGGATTGGCTGACCCAAATCCTGCTATAGAACCAGGTAGAAAGCCATGTTCTACTGGTATAGATGGGATTAAGGTATATCGATGTAGCCTTTCTGGTTCGGGAGAGTAAGTTCCAAGGGGTGCTCGTCACCTAGCCCCTAAGGCCAACTGGTCTGGGATCGGCTGACCCACATCCTGCTATAGGACCAGTTAGAAAGTTACGTTTACGGTGTATCTTAGTCTTAATAAACTGTTTGATTATAAAAGATGCCAATGAGCACATAATAAAAGTTTCCAATGTGCACAATATGAAAAGATGCCTAAGAGCACACATCTCTTGAAACTTGGGAAAATACAAAGTCGCGATAAACCTGTAAATTTGTGAAAATTCTGTTTTTGGACAAATAGTGTGAGTAAGAGCAAAGTATTCTTATAGGTTTTAGAGGTGCATTTGATTGTCGCTAATCATATCTCGCATGCTAGTCCACCAAATAGATTTTATAAAGGGGTTGAAATTGAACTTTTGTAACTCGATATGCGATGATGTCTTGTTTTTGAATCCAAACGCATGCATTTGATTTCACTTGATGGAAATATCTGTTACATTTCATAAAGTTGAATTTCTTTTGTTTGGTGTTCAAATGATTAAACGTTAGTTGTTATAAAATGTTGTTCAATGAATTCTATTTTTTCTTTATATAAGTTTGTTAAAATGTGCGCTTATATGATTTTTATGCAAATTTTCAGGGGGAGAAAATCATCTTGCTCTACAATTCTTATTTTTAGGGGGAGCAAGATCTTTCGTTTATGGGGAGATTGTTCGTGTTTTTCAAGGGGAAGAAATATTTTTGAAGAGGGAGATTGTCCGTTGTTGGTCCCGAAAGGCCTAAACAAGTTTGTAGAAGGGGGGGGGGGGGTTGAATACAAACACACTATTTTACTTTTCTAAATTGTTTATTGATAAATCATTAACAATTTACAGCTTGTTGCGGAAACAAGATTAAGGATAAACCTAAATCTAAACAAGTTGGAACACTAAGGTTTTCTTGCACTAAGAAAGATAAGGAGATTACTAATAAAATCCTATCTTGAGAGATTTGAACTTGTCCAGAGTTAGCAAGTTACTTCAAATGAAGTGAGTTCATCTCTTTATATACTGCATGCATTTAATGCAATTCAGTATACACTTTACACGTGTCATCAGCGGATTGGTTGCATGTCATTGACCTTTGTTGACAACCTTAGTAGCCGCATGAATGAACAGTGTAGTATCAGAGTGGTTGTACGATCTCAGATTTTCGAAGGTTCTTTTCTGACATTTCGTACGGTGGCGTGCAAGGGAGGTTAAGACAAAAGTACATTGTACGGAGGACTTCATGATCAGCTTTCGTTGATTCAGCGATTATCATTTACTATTCAGCGAATGATAAAGTTCAGCGATAGCTGAAGTCTTGTACTTGATACTTCACGTTGAGTGGACAAATCTGAGTCTTCGCTGATCCGCATCAGTTCATTAGGAGACTTGTCGCTGGTTCTTGAGCTTGATCTTCGACTTCAGCGTAGAACATTTGTTGACGTGAATCTTGTCTTCAGGGATCATAAGTAAAAAACTAACTTATCAGCGATCACCATACGGACTGAACAGACTCAGCGATATGGTGAACAGTGTTCGCTGAATGTTTAATCTAAAAGTGCGAGAGTTCCTATCAGCAGTACTGTAAGATCATAGTACTTATCAGCGATAGTGAAACTCTGATACATATTGTTTACTTACAATTTTCACTAAGTATTTAAGATAGGGTCATTATCAAATCACTGAGGGTTTGGATCAACAATCTCCCCCTATTTGATTATGACATAGCAACAAAGAAAATTGCTATTTAATGAAAACATAAGGATAAAAAGAACTCATAAAATATTTGTCCCTTTTACTGTTTTCTGGGATCTTTTCAGTACTGATGGAGTAAAGTACATTCGCTGAAATCTTTCTTTAAATCTTTGAATCAGGTTACAATATGAATAAGAAAGATTACAAGTACAAGCGAAATAAATTACAAGTACTGAAGGATGACTGATACAATAGAGAAAGTGGTGATTGTTGTCAGCCTTCAAAAGGTTCTTCCTTAATGAGAAGTTCATCAAGGGTTGTCTTTTCAGTTGGAATCATCCAGTCAGGAACCTTTTCTCCTTTATTCTTTAGCTTCAAAGCAGCTTCAAAAATCAAGGGTTTTAGGTGTCGTGCCTGAATGTCTTTTCTGAAGTCGCACCAGTAGATGAGATCTCTGAGCTGTTCGATTGGAGTGATTGGAAGCTCAGCGATCCGTTGAAAGCATTTACGTCCGTCGTAGTCAAGAAAGAATATTCCATAAGGATTACTGATGACTTTACCAGGGACGAAAAGTTCACATGGTGGCAAAGAGATGTCAAGGGCAGATAGATCAGGATCAGGACCAAGTACTTCAGCGCGAGAGAAACCAATTCTAGTTTCATTTCGTATGACAGGACCTGAGTTTGAATCTTGACATTTCTTCTTTGGTGAGCCCCTTTTTCTTTTCGGCTTTAGATCAGGAACAGGAGGAATATCCACACAAGAAGATATCAAATCGATCTGTCTGTTTATCAGCTTTTCGAAATGATCCTTGTACTTAGATTTTGATGGTTGGATAGCTAACCTCATCTCCAGCCATTCAGAGAGACCATACCTTTTTACAGTGTCAGCACGAAAGGTTTCAGACGAGCCATCTTCTCTGAACAGTTTGATGTCAACAATAGGTACTCCGATGGAAGTTCTTCCAGAGATGAATACCTTGTTGATCTTCGCTGGACGATATCTGAAGTGGATTTTCTCTTTACACCAGATAAGGGTGGTCTGAGAAACTTCAGCTTTCTTTTCCACGATCTTCTGGGCTTGTTCCCAAAGCTTTCGTTGGATTTGAATGGGAATACGCTTCAGCTTGGGGTCTTTGACAGATTCTTGAGTGAGCTTGATGGCGTATTCTCTGTCTTTATCTTCAGCTTCCTTCCTTTCAGCGATGAGGCGTTCAGCTCTGAGATGATCCTGGTATTCAGCTTTTGAAATTTTGAACTTAGGAGGAACTGAAGGTAGTTGATCGCGCCTTAGGATGATTCGCTGATCCTCGAATCGCTTTATCATTTCTTCTCTCCTCTTTTGATCTTCTTCACTCAGCCTTTGAGGAACTGAGGAAGGTCTGTTTCTGTGCGAGAGAGGTTGTTCTTCTGGTTCATCAGTCTCAGAGATTAAATCTAAGACTGGGATTATGTCTTCAGCGGTAGCTGGAATTATTGGTGAAGTCGCAATAGAAGATCTTTCAGCGATATCCTCAAACAGGGGAGAGGACTAGCTGAAACGCAGCGATCTTACAAATAAGAACTGGGTAGAAGAACTTGGGTAGAAAAGATAGAAAAAAATGTGGATGTGTATGGTGTTTGTGGAATGGATAACTGATTGTTCAGAGATGATCAGGGAAGGAAAAATAAGTTTAGTGTACCTGACAAATCGGCTTTGCAAGTAGGATCGCCAGATTATCATCTTCAGCGATGCCTTTGTCTTTGCTTTTCCCAGCGCCAGAGGCTGAGTGCTTTGTCTTTGTTTTTGTCTTCTCCCCTGTGGATTCGGTTATCACGATCCCTTTAAGAGCTTTTCGAGGAGCATGTTTGACGACAAAGAATTCTTCATCTTCATCATCATCGTTCCTTGGAGAGGAGGATGGTTCAGCTTCAGGGATGTCGATGTCTTCGTCTTCTTCTGCTTCGGATTCCTCAGCATCTTCTTCGAGTTGCTCCCCCTCAGATACAGAGGCGAGGTTCTCGGTTCCCTCAGGGTTTTCATCTCCCTGAGGTTCAGTAATCAGATCTTCATTACCCTCTCCCCTGATAGATTCATCATGGGAAAGGTCTTCAGCGCTCTTATTTTGATCTTCAGCGCTCTTCTCCTGTTCAGCGCTCTTCTCCCCCTCTTTCTCATGATGGGCGGGGGAGGAATGGGTAGATTCAGCATTGGTGTTGTCTCTGTCTTCTGGGCCAGAGACTTTCACACAACCTTCAAGCTTAGCTATTTTGTCTTCTAGGCCAGAAATAGCAGGCGTGATTTTCTTCAGCTCTTGGCGATCCTCTGCGGTGAATGAGTCCAAAATAGGTGCAGGGGCCGGAGCAGGAGCTGGATTGTTTGCCTTGTTCACCAGCATCTCGATCATTGTCTTGACAGAACTAAGGTCGGTCTTCACTGAGCCCAAGTCGGTCTTGACCACTGACATATCACCTTCGAGTGTACCAACCGATTTCTTCAGCGTTGTAACCTCGCTGGAAACGGTGGAAACTGACGATTTGAGGTTGGTGTAGTCAGTGTAGATGTCGGAGAGCACTTTGGCAAAGTCGGCGAGAGTTTTATCAAGGTCTTTGATGTCATCAGAGGAAGCCTTCTTTTCCACCACAGCAGTCAGCTTCGTCAGATTCTCTCCAGCGTTTGTTACAGCTGTAGAGTTATTTGATAGACCGGTGGTGAGATCTGTAAGTTTCATCTCCATGGACTTCAGAGACTGGTTGATATCTCCCAAATAAGGACCTGTAACATATAAGTACTTGTGAACAAAGGAAAGCTCAGAAGTTTCAGGTTTAGTTACAGTGTTTAAGGTGGGATCTGTACCTGCAGGAGCGTTGACAAACTCATCAAAGTTTCGAGTCCCTCCATAGTGTTCCATGTCTCCCTCAAAAGTTCCGTGAGGGATGGAGATCTCTGCAGGTCCTTTCTTCGTCATTCGCTGAGAAGCTTCAACGGCTTCTTGAATGATGGCATCTCCAGCTTTAACTGGAGGAGTGTCCAAAGAAGTAGAGGGAGGATCGAAGGATAAGAATTGGGGTTGGGTTGCAAGTTCAGCGTTGGATTCGCTGAGAAGTACTTCATCAGTCTTTTGAGAGACTGAAGAAGGTAGGGTAGATTCCAAAGTTCTAACCTCAGCGTGTAGGGACGCTGAAGTAGGTTTAGAAGGGATGGCTTGAATTGGTGTGGCAGAGCGTACCACGGAACTTTCCTTCAGCTCTTCAGAATGAGCTGAGGAGTCTTCAGCATGGAATTGCTGGGGTTGCTCCTTGGTTTTCTTGATCCTTTTGGAATCAAGAGGGGTAAGAGATTGTTTCCTTTTCTTAGAAGGAATGGATTTTGTGGCCTGGGAATCAGCGAGGGGTATTGTCGCTGAAGGAGCCACAGAAAGCGGAGAATTAAGTAGAGTGAGAAGGGTAGAGAGACGTACCTCGTTGGCGACAGGCTTGAAGTCGAGAACTTTAGGGCCAATCTGAGAGAGTTTCAGATCACCCTCTTTAGGATAGCTGTCCTTCAGGCCATATTGAAAGATGGCGCTGATGAATCGTGGGTAAGGAACCCATGCTGGTCGGTCAGCGGCAGAATCAACACGTTGAATGAGGTCTTCATAGATGATGGAGGCCCAGTCAATGTTGAGACCTTTCAGCAGTGCGTAACCCATGGCCTGCTGAGGTTGAGCGGCTTGATCAGAAGATCCGGATTTTGCTGTCATGCAGCTGATCAGGTGAGCGAAGATGAAGTTCATCTCGCTGGGCATCTTGGATTTCTTTATCAGCGTCAGCTTCTTCTCAGGTAGCTTGTCTCTTCCAGTCTCCCAGATGTAACCCATCGCATCAAGGAAAGCAATGATTTCTTCCCTGTCAGCGTGCTTCTTGTGGTCAGGAAATGGAATGAAAGGATTTTCTGAGGTAGCGTTAAGGAATTTTAGAGCTTTGCGGATTATTGCGGGGGTTATCTTGATGGTGCCATACTCAGTATCGCTGAGTATGCAGTCGATGGTTTTAGATGGATCTTTGGCGGAGGGTAGGTCGGTGTGTCTGGCAGAGTACCAGAATTGGGATAATAGACGCTGACTGGCAGGAGGTGTGATTGTCAGTGCTGTGTAGATGGGGCTATTCTTCAAGAAATTTACAGCGTCGTCTAGATGGGATACCTGCTTCCGAGGAGGAAACTCGAGAAGCGCTGAGAGGTTGTTTGCCTTCGTCCAGTCTAGTTGATCCAGCTCAAACTTAACCTGAGGAGCTTTGGTGATTTCTAGTTCCTCAGAATCAGCGGAGATGGACTCAGCGGTAACATTCAGCTTTGAAGTTGCCATTTCACTGTATTATCAGTTCAACCAAAGATGTTAACAAATAAGAATTATCTTAATGTGGAAAGAAAATTTCCATTAAGATTTTTCGAATTTTGTCCATTTCATTCAGACAAAAAAGGTCTTAATGAAGATTAGGGTTTTTCTTGTTTTTTAAAAAAAAAATGAATATAACACCTATAAGCCTTGTATTCCAGTTTTTTTAAAAAAATGGATACGAAAGAAGAACAAGTTTAAGATTTTAGATATAAAACTTGAAGAACAACCATGAAATGGTTGTGTTTATAAAACCATGAAAGAAAATGATTTTATTTTTGAGTTCTTTTGTTTGATCTTGTGTAAAACAATGATAAGATCGAAAACAAGTTATTCGCATTTGATAATAGATAAGAACATATTAACCTTGAGTTTGATGAAGAAGATGATGAACAGTTCTTGAAGATTGAGAGCACAAAATGCAACAGTGTTCTTTTCTTGCGGAGAAAGATTGATTCGCGTAAAAGACAAATATAAACTTTGAGAGTGTTTATATAGGAAGAGAATAGAGAGAGAAAAACTTGAGCGGGAAAGTTTTTCATCATGACACGGACACGTGTTTGCATTTGATTGGATAGACAACGAAACGTGCAAACGTGTGTCAGAAAAAGAGCGTGCCTGGTGTTATCCGTTGCAATGACGTCACAACTGTCCTTTCACATTCTTTCGTTGTCTCTGAGGTTTTGAAAGAAAAAACTCAGGGACTCTTTGGAAAATATGAAGCACTAAATAGAAATATCAGTGAGGGTTTTAAGAAATTTCAAAATATCGCTGTTAAGGAAAGATATTCAGCGATGAAAGAATTTGAAATCTTGCATTTTCATGCGTTTTGTCAGAAAGAGAAAACATACCTTGATATCAGTTTAACCAAATTTATTCAGAGAGAAGATGATGAACTAGATTGTACAAGTTTATTTTATCCAGAGCCTATACAAGAATGTATAAACGTATCGCTGATTAAATGTGAACCGCTGAATATTTATCCTTCAAAGTTCAGCATTCCAAGCTCGCTGATGAGAAAGTTGAATCTTGTCTCATCAAGAGGTTTGGTAAACAAATCAGCTAACTGATAATCAGTTGGGATAAAATGAAGTTCTATATCACCATTCATCACATGATCTCTGATAAAATGATATCTGATTTCTATGTGTTTTGTCTTTGAGTGTAGCACTGGATTGTTTGCTATAGCGATGGCACTTGTGCTGTCGCAATAGATTGGAATTTTGGAGAGCTGAAGATCATAGTCTAGTAGTTGATTTCTCATCCACAAGACTTGAGAACAGCAGCTTCCAGCGGCTACATACTCAGCTTCAGCTGTGGAAGTGGACACTGAGTTTTGCTTCTTACTTGTCCAGCTTACCAGCTTTCCACCCAGGAGCTGACATCCTCCTGTGGTGCTTTTCCTATCCATTTTGCAACCTGCAAAATCACTGTCTGAATAGGCGGTTAGATCGAATCCTGAATCTTTGGGATACCAAAGACCTAGATTCGTTGTACCCTTAAGATATCGAAAGATTCGCTTTACAGCTTTCATATGAGATATCTTAGGTTCAGCTTGATATCGTGCGCACAGACATGTTGCAAACATAATATCGGGTCGGCTAGCTGTAAGATACAGTAGTGAACCGATCATCCCACGGTACAGCGTGACATTGACAGGAACACCCTTTGTGTCCTTATCAAGTATCAGCGGTGGTGCCATAGGGGTTTTCATAGCTGAACTTTCAGTTAAGTCGAATTTCTTCAGCATATCTTTAACATACTTTCCCTGATTTATAAAAGTTCCTTTTTCAGTTTGCTTAATCTGAAGACCAAGGAAATATGTTAGTTCACCCATCATACTCATTTTATACTCATCTTTCATTCTATCAGCGAAACGAGTACAAAGCTCAGGGTTAGTAGAACCAAATATAATGTCATCAACATATATTTGAACTAAAATGATATGACCTTTTATTTTTCTAAAAAACAAAGTTTTGTCAATCTTACCTCTCTCAAATTTTTCAAGGTGGAGATAAGTAGAAAGAGTGTCATACCATGCACGAGGAGCTTGCTTCAAGCCATAAAGTGCCTTATCCAGCTTATAAACATAACCTGGACGCTTAGGATCTGAGAATCCTGGAGGTTGTTCCACATAAACTTCTTCATTCAGCTTTCCATTTAGAAACGCTGACTTAACATCCATTTGATGTACAGTGAAGTTTTTGTGTACAACATATGCTAAGAAAAGACGAACAGATTCAAGTCTTGCTACTGGAGCAAAGGTTTCGTCATAATCTATGCCTTCCTCTTGTCTGTATCCCTGAGCAACAAGACGAGCTTTGTTGCGAGTTACAGTACCATGTTCGTCCAACTTGTTTCGATAGACCCACTTAGTGCCTATCACTGTTTTGTCAGTTGGTCTCCGAACAAGTTTCCAAACTTTGTTTCTTTCGAATTCAGTCAGCTCTTCTTGCATGGCGCTGACCCAGTTTGGATCTCTGAGGGCATCATCTATTTTCTTTGGTTCAGTTAAAGAAATAAAGTTAACAAATAAACAAATATTACCTGCACTTCTACGAGTCTAAATACCAGCGTTGGGATCACCAAGAATTTGATCGATTGGGTGATTTACAGTCCATCGCTGAGCCGGAGCATGCGTCGCTGACTCAGTCTGAACTGGAGAAACTGAAGATGAGGCTTCAGCTACTTCTGGATTATCAGCTAAGAGAGGAATGCTTGCATTTGTCACTTCATTCACTGATTGCTGAGAAATAGATGGAATTTCTGAGATATTTGGATCAACTGCGGGTATAGTGTTTATAGGAACAGCTGAGACCCAAGATGTTTCAGATTCACTATTCTGCATATTGGGAATGATAGTAGGACCATCATTTTCAGTTGTATGAGTATGAGTAGTGGGAACATCTTCTGAATCACCAAGATGAGAAAACATCCATTGATTCAGTTCTTCTGTATCAGCGTTCGGTTTAGAGTTCGCTGAACGGGATTCGTCAAACGTGACGTGAATAGTTTCTTCTACAGTTTGTCTTCTTCGATTGAAGACTCTGAAGGCTTTGGAAACTGAGGAGTATCCAAGAAAGATTCCATCATCAGCCTTAGGATCAAACTTTCCAAGGGCATCTCTGTTGTTCAGTATGAAACACTGACAACCAAAGATGTGAAGAAAGCTGATTGAAGGCTTTCTCCCATGAAAAAGTTCATAGGCTGTCTTTTTGAATCTTTTGACTATCAGCGACCTGTTTTGCGTAAAACAAGCCGTGTTGACAGCTTCTGCCCAAAACTGAGTAGGCAGGTGAGAATCGCTGAGCATTGAACGTGCAGCTTCAATAATTGTTCTATTTCTTCTTTCAGCGACTCCATTTTGTTGCGGTGTTCTCACTGACGAAAAGTTGTGAGAAATACCCTTACTCTCAAAGAAGGAATCAAGAGAACTGTTTTTGAATTCAGTTCCATGATCACTCCTTATTGAGCGAACAGTCATATTGTTCAGAGTTTACATCTTCCGAACAAAGGTGATGAGTTCTTCAGGGGTGTCACTCTTAGAACGGAGAAACATTACCCATGTGTAACGAGAGAATTCATCAACTATGACCAGCGTATATTTCTTTCCAGCGATGGATTGTTTGTTAACGGGGCCAAACAAATCCATATGGAGTAGTTGAAGAGGAGATGACACTGAGGAAACTTGCTTGGACTTAAAGCTTGCCTTGGTCTGCTTCCCTTTTTCACACGCTGAACATAAGGATTCTTTGGCGTATGAATGTTGAGGTAGACCAGTGACTAACTCTTTGGATGAAAGAGTATTCAGTGTCTTGAAGTTGAGATGTGAGAGCCTCTTGTGCCATAGCCAGTTGACATCAGAAGATGCCTTTGAGAAGAAACAGGAGTTCTCAGTGGTTGTTGAGTCCATGTTTATAACGTAAACATTTTCCAAACGATAACCGCTGAGAGCTATCTTCTCCTTTTTGTCAGAGACAAAGCATGATTCCTTAGTGAAAATCACTTTGTTATCCACGTCGCAAAGCTGACTGATGCTCAGAAGATTATGCTTCAGCCCTTCAACATATGCGACTCTTCTGAAGGATGTTGTACCATTTGAAAGTACACCATACCCTCGGGTGTGTCCTTTTCCATTTCCACCGAAAGTCACAGAGGGACCCTTCTCTTCCTTGTATTCAGCGAGCAGGCTTTTCTTTCCAGTCATGTGTCTAGAGCATCCGCTATCGAGATACCAGATACCCTTCTTAACCTGCAATACAAAGGAAGATTAGTTTTGCTTGGGTACCCACTTCGCCATGTATACTTGTTTGTCAGTGGAAGAGGTTGGAATGGGTTCAGCAGTCTTCGCAGCATTTGAAGATTCAGCTTTGTCTTTCTTCACTTTGGTCAATTTCTTGACCTCAGAGGTAGGAGTCACCTTGACCTGACTTGCAACTGGTTTGGTCTTCTTGGGTGCTATCTTCACCTTAGCTATCTTATCAGCTTTGGTGGCTGTGGGACACTTACTTGCAATATGATCGGTAAGTCCACAGTGATAACATTTCCTATAACTAAAATTAGTTCTAGGACCACTTGAGTGCTGAGCTTTTAATTTGGAATTAGAAGTGCCAGCACCAAGTACACTATTGGTTTTTGAAATAGGACGAACATTCAGTTCTTCAGATTTCTTACCAAGGACATCTACTCTGAGTCTAGGAGTAGGTCGCTGAACGGATCCAGAGGTCTGATTTCTAGAACCAGATGAATGAATCACTAAGGCTTTGGAAGCGTTCAGCTTAGGTACTAAAGTACCCTTCTGAGGATTTTGATAAATTACAATTCCTTTACCTTTGTCTTTAGAGACAGAGGTAGGTTTTGAATAAACCATTTTCTCCTTACCTTTTGAGGTAGGAGTTTCCTCAGGGATTGGTGTAATCGACGAGGAGTACTGAGATGAAGAAGTGTCAGCTATTGAGGATACGAACGTTCCAAATTTAAGCATTGAACGTTCAGTGGTTGGTATTGGAGTATCATATTTATAACCCAGACCACGTTTATCACTCAGAGGAATCTGAGCCTTAATTATCTCAGTGATCTTTGTTGAAGAATTACACCATCCTTCAACAGTAGCTTGTTCAGCTTTTAATGCAGCGATAGCTTCCGCTCGTTCGATTTTGACTAGCTGATTTAAATGGACTTGATCTTTAAAATCTTCTTCAAATTTAGAAAGCTTTTCTATTTGAAGGTGGCAATTTTTAAGCTTTTCAGCGAGATCAAGATTTTGGTTTTCAACCACAGCTTTGCCGTTCATGGCTTCGTATAAACTTCTAGTCAGTAGTTCGATTTTACGGAGACTATCAGCTTCATCAATATTTACAATATTGGTAAAGAAGGAAGGTGATACCTGAATGGTAGATGTTGAAGTGGAGGGAATGTCTGAACTTTCTTCCTCTTCTTCAATCTTGGCCATGAGACATTGATTTGCTTCATCATCTTCAGAATCAGATGATGAGGCTTCTTCATCAGAAGCAGCCCAATCATAGTCAGCCATCAGGCCTTTTCCCTTCTTCTTAAAGTTTTTCAGCTTTGCATACTTCTCCTTCAGCTTTAAGTATTTGTCGTCTTTATTCCTTGGAACAAAGGATTTCTTTGTAAAAGCTGAAGGTCTCATGATTTTCTTTGACCTGCACTCGTTAGCGAAATGACCTGTCTTTTCGCAGTTAAAACAAGTAGCAGTAGCCTTATCAACAAAAGCTGATGACTTAGGCTTGTCAGCTATAGAAAGAGTTTTGTTCTTTCTAAACATTTTCTTCTTGGCGAATCTCCTGAACTTTTTAGTTAGGAGAGCCAAGGATTCATCATCTGAAGAATCAGAATCTGATGACCTTTCAGAGTTACTTTCTAACTCAGTGATAGTGACCACGGGTCGCTGAGTAGAAGGTTCCTCTGAGATTAAAGCAACAGGGGTGCTTTTG
Source organism: Saussurea involucrata (assembly GCA_033807775.1). Classification (NCBI taxonomy): domain Eukaryota; kingdom Viridiplantae; phylum Streptophyta; class Magnoliopsida; order Asterales; family Asteraceae; genus Saussurea; species Saussurea involucrata. The sequence goes on from CM066323.1 coordinate 56,929,750, forward strand.
GAATCTTTTACAAGATTCTTCTTAAGATGGCTAGATTGCTCATGATTCAGCAATGTGCCATATAAGGTAGCAAGTGTCATTGATCTTAGATCTTTCGACAGCTTGAGACACATGGAATAATTGTCCCAGCTTTCAGGTAAACATTCTAAAAACTTTGTCAGTACTTCAAAGTTAAAATATTCCTTACCAACCGTTTTTAGATCTATAATTAAGCAATTAAAACGTTGATGTACTTCAGAGAGAGTTTCATTCTTACCAGAGATGAAGCTTTCGTATTGTCTTACCAGGTTGATCTTTCTTGAATCCTGGACTTCAGACGTTCCTTCATACTGAACACATATTGTGTCCCACATGGCTTTTGAGGATTTCAGGTTCATGACGGAATGGTAGACTTCGTCAGGAAGGGCCATGGATAGTATGGATCTGGCTTTTGTATCTATAGCCACTTTCTTCTTGTCTTCATCGGTCCAATGATGGATTTCCTTTGGAATCAGCCTTTCTGGAATAGCAGCCCTAGTTGCAGTGGCTGGAACTGCATGATCAATTGTTACAGGGATGTGTGGGCCGTTTTCAAGATAGTAAGGTATAGTAGGGTCTACACCTTCTAAGAAGAGTGTCATCCTATTTTTCCATAAGTTGAAGTTATCTCTGGAAAATCTAGGGGGTTTTGCAAGAGAACCATTGTCAATATAGTGAGTGTTTGTGTTTGAGTTGGCCATTTTCAGATAATAGCAAGGAAGAGAAATATCTTAGATTAGATCTTGTTTATGAGATTAAACAAATCTGCTCTGATACCACTTGTTGGTCCCGAAAGGCCTAAACAAGTTTGTAGAAGGGGGGGGGGGGTTGAATACAAACACACTATTTTACTTTTCTAAATTGTTTATTGATAAATCATTAACAATTTACAGCTTGTTGCGGAAACAAGATTAAGGATAAACCTAAATCTAAACAAGTTGGAACACTAAGGTTTTCTTGCACTAAGAAAGATAAGGAGATTACTAATAAAATCCTATCTTGAGAGATTTGAACTTGTCCAGAGTTAGCAAGTTACTTCAAATGAAGTGAGTTCATCTCTTTATATACTGCATGCATTTAATGCAATTCAGTATACACTTTACACGTGTCATCAGCGGATTGGTTGCATGTCATTGACCTTTGTTGACAACCTTAGTAGCCGCATGAATGAACAGTGTAGTATCAGAGTGGTTGTACGATCTCAGATTTTCGGAGGTTCTTTTCTGACATTTCGTACGGTGGCGTGCAAGGGAGGTTAAGACAAAAGTACTTTGTACGGAGGACTTCATGATCAGCTTTCGTTGATTCAGCGATTATCATTTACTATTCAGCGAATGATAAAGTTCAGCGATAGCTGAAGTCTTGTACTTGATACTTCACGTTGAGTGGACAAATCTGAGTCTTCGCTGATCCGCATCAGTTCATTATGAGACTTGTCGCTGGTTCTTGAGCTTGATCTTCGACTTCAACGTAGAACCTTTGTTGACGTGAATCTTGTCTTCAGGGATCATAAGTAAACAACTAACTTATCAGCGATCACCATACGGACTGAACAAACTCAGCGATATGGTGAACAGTGTTCGCTGAATGTTTAATCTAAAAGTGCGAGAGTTCCTATCAGCAGTACTGTAAGATCATAGTACTTATCAGCGATAGTGAAACTCTGATACATATTGTTTACTTACAATTTTCACTAAGTATTTAAGATAGGGTCATTATCAAATCACTGAGGGTTTGGATCAACAATCTCCCCCTATTTGATTATGACATAGCAACAAAGAAAATTGCTATTTAATGAAAACATAAGGATAAAAAGAACTCATAAAATATTTGTCCCTTTTACTGTTTTCTGGGATCTTTTCAGTACTGATGGAGTAAAGTACATTCGCTGAAATCTTTCTTTAAATCTTTGAATCAGGTTACAATATGAATAAGAAAGATTACAAGTACAAGCGAAATAAATTACAAGTACTGAAGGATGACTGATACAATAGAGAAAGTGGTGATTGTTGTCAGCCTTCAAAAGGTTCTTCCTTAATGAGAAGTTCATCAAGGGTTGTCTTTTCAGTTGGAATCATCCAGTCAGGAACCTTTTCTCCTTTATTCTTTAGCTTCAAAGCAGCTTCAAAAATCAAGGGTTTTAGGTGTCGTGCCTGAATGTCTTTTCTGAAGTCGCACCAGTAGATGAGATCTCTGAGCTGTTCGATTGGAGTGATTGGAAGCTCAGCGATCCGTTGAAAGCATTTACGTCCGTCGTAGTCAAGAAAGAATATTCCATAAGGATTACTGATGACTTTACCAGGGACGAAAAGTTCACATGGTGGCAAAGAGATGTCAAGGGCAGATAGATCAGGATCAGGACCAAGTACTTCAGCGCGAGAGAAACCAATTCCAGTTTCATTTCGTATGACAGGACCTGAGTTTGAATCTTGACATTTCTTCTTTGGTGAGCCCCTTTTTCTTTTCGGCTTTAGATCAGGAACAGGAGGAATATCCACACAAGAAGATATCAAATCGATCTGTCTGTTTATCAGCTTTTCGAAATGATCCTTGTACTTAGATTTTGATGGTTGGATAGCTAACCTCATCTCCAGCCATTCAGAGAGACCATACCTTTTTACAGTGTCAGCACGAAAGGTTTCAGACGAGCCATCTTCTCTGAACAGTTTGATGTCAACAATAGGTACTCCGATGGAGGTTCTTCCAGAGATGAATACCTTGTTGATCTTCGCTGGACGATATCTGAAGTGGATTTTCTCTTTACACCAGATAAGGATGGTCTGAGAAACTTCAGCTTTCTTTTCCACGATCTTCTGGGCTTGTTCCCAAAGCTTTCGTTGGATTTGAATGGGAATACGCTTCAGCTTGGGGTCTTTGACAGATTCTTGAGTGAGCTTGATGGCGTATTCTCTGTCTTTATCTTCAGCTTCCTTCCTTTCAGCGATGAGGCGTTCAGCTCTGAGATGATCCTGGTATTCAGCTTTTGAAATTTTGAACTTAGGAGGAACTGAAGGTAGTTGATCGCGCCTTAGGATGATTCGCTGATCCTCGAATCGCTTTATCATTTCTTCTCTCCTCTTTTGATCTTCTTCACTCAGCCTTTGAGGAACTGAGGAAGGTCTGTTTCTGTGCGAGAGAGGTTGTTCTTCTGGTTCATCAGTCTCAGAGATTAAATCTAAGACTGGGATTATGTCTTCAGCGGTAGCTGGAATTATTGGTGAAGTCGCAATAGAAGATCTTTCAGCGATATCCTCAAACAGGGAAGAGGACTAGCTGAAACACAGCGATCTTACAAATAAGAACTGGGTAGAAGAACTTAGGTAGAAAAGATAGAAAAAAATGTGGATGTGTATGGTGTTTGTGGAATGGATAACTGATTGTTCAGAGATGATCAGGGAAGGAAAAATAAGTTTAGTGTACCTGACAAATCGGCTTTGCAAGTAGGATCGCCAGATTATCATCTTCAGCGATGCCTTTGTCTTTGCTTTTCCCAGCGCCAGAGGCTGAGTGCTTTGTCTTTGTTTTTGTCTTCTCCCCTGTGGATTCGGTTATCACGATCCCTTTAAGAGCTTTTCGAGGAGCATATTTGACGACAAAGAATTCGTCATCTTCATCATCATCATCATCATCGTTCCTTGGAGAGGAGGATGGTTCAGCTTCAGGGATGTCGATGTCTTCGTCTTCTTCTGCTTCGGATTCCTCCGCATCTTCTTCGAGTTGCTCCCCCTCAGATACATAGGCGAGGTTCTCGGTTCCCTCAGGGTTTTCATCTCCCTGAGGTTCAGTAATCAGATCTTCATTACCCTCTCCCCTGATAGATTCATCATGGGAAAGGTCTTCAGCGCTCTTATTTTGATCTTCAGCGCTCTTCTCCTGTTCAGCGCTCTTCTCCCCCTCTTTCTCATGATGGGCGGGGGAGGAATGGGTAGATTCAGCATTGGTGTTGTCTCTGTCTTCTGGGCCAGAGACTTTCACACAACCTTCAAGCTTAGCTATTCTGTCTTCTAGGCCAGAAATAGCAGGCGTGATTTTCTTCAGCTCTTGGCGATCCTCTGCGGTGAATGAGTCCAAAATAGGTGCAGGGGCCGGAGCAGGAGCTGGATTGTTTGCCTTGTTCACCAGCATCTTGATCATTGTCTTGACATAACTAAGGTCGGTCTTCACTGAGCCCAAGTCGGTCTTGACCACTGACATATCACCTTTGAGTGTACCAACCGATTTCTTCAGCGTTGTAACCTCGCTGGAAACGGTGGAAACTGACGATTTGAGGTTGGTGTAGTCAGTGTAGATGTCGGAGAGCACTTTGGCAAAGTCGGCGAGAGTTTTATCAAGGTCTTTGATGTCATCAGAGGAAGCCTTCTTTTCCACCACAGCAGTCAGCTTCGTCAGATTCTCTCCAGCGTTTGTTACAGCTGTAGAGTTATTTGATAGACCGGTGGTGAGATCTGTAAGTTTCATCTCCATGGACTTCAGAGACTGGTTGATATCTCCCAAATAAGGACCTGTAACATATAAGTACTTGTGAACAAAGGAAAGCTCAGAAGTTTCAGGTTTAGTTACAGTGTTTAAGGTGGGATCTGTACCTGCAGGAGCGTTGACAAACTCATCAAAGTTTCGAGTCCCTCCATAGTGTTCCATGTCTCCCTCAAAAGTTTCGTGAGGGATGGAGATCTCTGCAGGTCCTTTCTTCGTCATTCGCTGAGAAGCTTCAACGGCTTCTTGAATGATGGCATCTCCAGCTTTAACTGGAGGAGTGTCCAAAGAAGTAGAGGGAGGATCGAAGGATAAGAATTGGGGTTGGGTTGCAAGTTCAGCGTTGGATTCGCTGAGAAGTACTTCATCAGTCTTTTGAGAGACTGAAGAAGGTAGGGTAGATTCCAAAGTTCTAACCTCAGCGTGTAGGGACGCTGAAGTAGGTTTAGAAGGGATGGCTTGAATTGGTGTGGCAGAGCGTACCACAGAACTTTCCTTCAGCTCTTCAGAATGAGCTGAGGAGTCTTCAGCATGGAATTGCTGGGGTTGCTCCTTGGTTTTCTTGATCCTTTTGGAATCAATAGGGGTAAGAGATTGTTTCCTTTTCTTAGAAGGAATGGATTTTGTGGCCTGGGAATCAGCGAGGGGTATTGTCGCTGAAGGAGCCACAGAAAGCGGAGAATTAAGTAGAGTGAGAAGGGTAGAGAGACGTACCTCGTTGGCGACAGGCTTGAAGTCGAGAACTTTAGGGCCAATCTGAGAGAGTTTCAGATCACCCTCTTCAGGATAGCTGTCCTTCAGGCCATATTGAAAGATGGCGCTGATGAATCGTGGGTAAGGAACCCATGCTGGTCGGTCAGCGGCAAAATCAACACGTTGAATGAGGTCTTCATAGATGATGGAGGCCCAGTCAATGTTGAGACCTTTCAGCAGTGCGTAACCCATGGCCTGCTGAGGTTGAGCGGCTTGATCAGAAGATCCGGATTTCGCTGTCATGCAGCTGATCAGGTGAGCGAAGATGAAGTTCATCTCGCTGGGCATCTTGGATTTCTTTATCAGCGTCAGCTTCTTCTCAGGTAGCTTGTCTCTTCCAGTCTCCCAGATGTAACCCATCGCATCAAGGAAAGCAATGATTTCTTCCCTGTCAGCGTGCTTCTTGTGGTCAGGAAATGGAATGAAAGGATTTTCTGAGGTAGCGTTAGGGAATTTTAGAGCTTTGCGGATTATTGCGGGGGTTATCTTGATGGTGCCATACTCAGTATCGCTGAGTATGCAGTCGATGGTTTTAGATGGATCTTTGGCGGAGGGTAGGTCGGTGTGTCTGGCAGAGTACCAGAATTGGGATAATAGACGCTGACTGGCAGGAGGTGTGATTGTCAGTGCTGTGTAGATGGGGCTATTCTTCAAGAAATTTACAGCGTCGTCTAGATGGGATACCTGCTTCCGAGGAGGAAACTCGAGAAGCGCTGAGAGGTTGTTTTCCTTCGTCCAGTCTAGTTGATCCAGCTCAAACTTAACCTGAGGAGCTTTGGTGATTTCTAGTTCCTCAGAATCAGCGGAGATGGACTCAGCGGTAACATTCAGCTTTGAAGTTGCCATTTCACTGTATTATCAGTTCAACCAAAGATGTTAACAAATAAGAATTATCTTAATGTGGAAAGAAAATTTCCATTAAGATTTTTCGAATTTTGTCCATTTCATTCAGACAAAAAAGGTCTTAATGAAGATTAGGGTTTTTCTTGTTTTTAAAAAAAAAACCGAATATAACACCTATAAGCCTTGTATTCCAGTTTTTTTTTAAAAAAATGGATACGAAAGAAGAACAAGTTTAAGATTTTAGATATAAAACTTGAAGAACAACCATGAAATGGTTGTGTTTATAAAACCATGAAAGAAAATGATTTTATTTTTGAGTTCTTTTGTTTGATCTTGTGTAAAACAATGATAAGATCGAAAACAAGTTATTCACATTTGATAATAGATAAGAACATATTAACCTTGAGTTTGATGAAGAAGATGATGAACAGTTCTTGAAGATTGAGAGCACAAAATGCAATAGTGTTCTTTTCTTGCGGAGAAAGATTGATTCGCGTAAAAGACAAATATAAACTTTGAGAGTGTTTATATAGGAAGAGAATAGAGAGAGAAAAACTTGAGCGGGAAAGTTTTTCATCATGACACGGACACGTGTTTGCATTTGATTGGATAGACAACGAAACGTGCAAACGTGTGTCAGAAAAAGAGCGTGCCTGGTGTTATCCGTTGCAATGACGTCACAACTGTCCTTTCACATTCTTTCGTTGTCTCTGAGGTTTTGAAAGAAAAACTCAGGGACTCTTTGGAAAATATGAAGCACTGAATAGAAATATCAGTGAGGGTTTTAAGAAATTTCAAAATATCGCTGTTAAGGAAGAGATATTTAGCGATGAAAGAATTTGAAATCTTGCATTTTCATGCGTTTTGTCAGAAAGAGAAAACATACCTTGATATCAGTTTAACCAAATTTATTCAGAGAGAAGATGATGAACTGGATTGTACAAGTTTATTTTATCCAGAGCCTATACAAGAATGTATAAACGTATCGCTGATTAAATGTGAACCGCTGAATATTTATCCTTCAAAGTTCAGCATTCCAAGCTCGCTGATGAGAAAGTTGAATCTTGTCTCATCAAGAGGTTTGGTAAACAAATCAGCTAACTGATAATCAGTTGGGATAAAATGAAGTTCTATATCACCATTCATCACATGATCTCTGATAAAATGATATCTGATTTCTATGTGTTTTGTCTTTGAGTGTAGCACTGGATTGTTTGCTATAGCGATGGCACTTGTGCTGTCGCAATAGATTGGAATTTTGGAGAGCTGAAGATCATAGTCTAGTAGTTGATTTCTCATCCACAAGACTTGAGAACAGCAGCTTCCAGCGGCTACATACTCAGCTTCAGCTGTGGAAGTGGACACTGAGTTTTGCTTCTTACTTGTCCAGCTTACCAGCTTTCCACCCAGGAGCTGACATCCTCCTGTGGTGCTTTTCCTATCCATTTTGCAACCTGCAAAATCACTGTCTGAATAGGCGGTTAGATCGAATCCTGAATCTTTGGGATACCAAAGACCTAGATTCGCTGTACCCTTAAGATATCGAAAGATTCGCTTTACAGCTTTCATATGAGATATCTTAGGTTCAGCTTGATATCGTGCGCACAGACATGTTGCAAACATAATATCGGGTCGGCTAGCTGTAAGATACAGTAGTGAGCCGATCATCCCACGGTACAGCGTGACATTGACAGGAACACCCTTTGTGTCCTTATCAAGTATCAGCGGTGGTGCCATAGGGGTTTTCATAGCTGAACTTTCAGTTAAGTCGAATTTCTTCAGCATATCTTTAACATACTTTCCCTGATTTATAAAAGTTCCTTTTTCAGTTTGCTTAATCTGAAGACCAAGGAAATATGTTAGTTCACCCATCATACTCATTTTATACTCATCTTTCATTCTATCAGCGAAACGAGTACAAAGCTCAGGGTTAGTAGAACCAAATATAATGTCATCAACATATATTTGAACTAAAATGATATGACCTTTTATTTTTCTAAAAAACAAAGTTTTGTCAATCTTACCTCTCTCAAATTTTTCAAGGTGGAGATAAGTAGAAAGAGTGTCATACCATGCACGAGGAGCTTGCTTCAAGCCATAAAGTGCCTTATCCAGCTTATAAACATAACCTGGACGCTTAGGATCTGAGAATCCTGGAGGTTGTTCCACATAAACTTCTTCATTCAGCTTTCCATTTAGAAACGCTGACTTAACATCCATTTGATGTACAGTGAAGTTTTTGTGTACAACATATGCTAAGAAAAGACGAATAGATTCAAGTCTTGCTACTGGAGCAAAGGTTTCGTCATAATCTATGCCTTCCTCTTGTCTGTATCCCTGAGCAACAAGACGAGCTTTGTTGCGAGTTACAGTACCATGTTCGTCCAACTTGTTTCGATAGACCCACTTAGTGCCTATCACTGTTTTGTCAGTTGGTCTCCGAACAAGTTTCCAAACTTTGTTTCTTTCGAATTCAGTCAGCTCTTCTTGCATGGCGCTGACCCAGTTTGGATCTCTGAAGGCATCATCTATTTTCTTTGGTTCAGTTAAAGAAATAAAGTTAACAAATAAACAAATATTACCTGCACTTCTACGAGTCTGAATACCAGCGTTGGGATCACCAAGAATTTGATCGATTGGGTGATTTACAGTCCATCGCTGAGCCGGAGCATGCGTCGCTGACTCAGTCTGAACTGGAGAAACTGAAGATGAGGCTTCAGCTACTTCTGGATTATCAGCTAAGAGAGGAATGCTTGCATTTGTCACTTCATTCACTGATTGCTGAGAAATAGATGGAATTTCTGAGATATTTGGATCAACTGCGGGTATAGTGTTTATAGGAACAGCTGAGACCCAAGATGTTTCAGTTTCACTATTCTGCATATTGGGAATGATAGTAGGACCATCATTTTCAGTTGTATGAGTATGAGTAGTGGGAACATCTTCTGAATCACCAAGATGAGAAAACATCCATTGATTCAGTTCTTCTGTATCAGCGTTCGGTTTAGAGTTCGCTGAACGGGATTCGTCAAACGTGATGTGAATAGTTTCTTTTACAGTTTGTCTTCTTCGATTGAAGACTCTGAAGGCTTTGGAAACTGAGGAGTATCCAAGAAAGATTCCATCATCAGCCTTAGGATCAAACTTTCCAAGGGCATCTCTGTTGTTCAGTATGAAACACTGACAACCAAAGATGTGAAGAAAGCTGATTGAAGGCTTTCTCCCATGAAAAAGTTCATAGGCTGTCTTTTTGATTCTTTTGACTATCAGCGACCTGTTTTGCGTAAAACAAGCCGTGTTGACAGCTTCTGCCCAAAACCGAGTAGGCAGGTGAGAATCGCTGAGCATTGAACGTGCAGCTTCAATAATTGTTCTATTTCTTCTTTCAGCGACTCCATTTTGTTGCGGTGTTCTCACTGACGAAAAGTTGTGAGAAATACCCTTACTCTCAAAGAAGGAATCAAGAGAACTGTTTTTGAATTCAGTTCCATGATCACTCCTTATTGAGCGAACAGTCATATTGTTCAGAGTTTACATCTTCCGAACAAAGGTGATGAGTTCTTCAGGGGTGTCACTCTTAGAACGGAGAAACATTACCCATGTGTAACGAGAGAATTCATCAACTATGACCAGCGTATATTTCTTTCCAGCGATGGATTGTTTGTTAACGGGGCCAAACAAATCCATATGGAGTAGTTGAAGAGGAGATGACACTGAGGAAACTTGCTTGGACTTAAAGCTTGCCTTGGTCTGCTTCCCTTTTTCACACGCTGAACATAAGGATTCTTTGGCGTATGAATGTTGAGGTAGACCAGTGACTAACTCTTTGGATGAAAGAGTATTCAGTGTCTTGAAGTTGAGATGTGAGAGCCTCTTGTGCCATAGCCAGTTGACATCAGAAGATGCCTTTGAGAAGAAACAGGAGTTCTCAGTGGTTGTTGAGTCCATGTTTATAACGTAAACATTTTCCAAACGATAACCGCTGAGAGCTATCTTCTCCTTTTTGTCAGAGACAAAGCATGATTCCTTAGTGAAAATCACTTTGTTATCCACGTCGCAAAGCTGACTGATGCTCAGAAGATTATGCTTCAGCCCTTCAACATATGCGACTCTTCTGAAGGATGTTGTACCATTTGAAAGTACACCATACCCTCGGGTGTGTCCTTTTCCATTTCCACCGAAAGTCACAGAGGGACCCTTCTCTTCCTTGTATTCAGCGAGCAGGCTTTTCTTTCCAGTCATGTGTCTAGAGCATCCGCTATCGAGATACCAGATACCCTTCTTAACCTGCAATACAAAGGAAGATTAGTTTTGCTTGGGTACCCACTTCGCCATGTATACTTGTTTGTCAGTGGAAGAGGTTGGAATGGGTTCAGCAGTCTTCGCAGCATTTGAAGATTCAGCTTTGTCTTTCTTCACTTTGGTCAATTTCTTGACCTCAGAGGTAGGAGTCACCTTGACCTGACTTGCAACTGGTTTGGTCTTCTTGGGTGCTATCTTCACCTTAGCTATCTTATCAGCTTTGGTGGCTGTGGGACACTTACTTGCAATATGATCGGTAAGTCCACAGTGATAACATTTCCTATAACTAAAATTAGTTCTAGGACCACTTGAGTGCTGAGCTTTTAATTTGGAATTAGAAGTGCCAGCACCAAGTACACTATTGGTTTTTGAAATAGGACGAACATTCAGTTCTTCAGATTTCTTACCAAGGACATCTACTCTGAGTCTAGGAGTAGGTCGCTGAACGGATCCAGAGGTCTGATTTCTAGAACCAGATGAATGAATCACTAAGGCTTTGGAAGCGTTCAGCTTAGGTACTAAAGTACCCTTCTGAGGATTTTGATAAATTACAATTCCTTTACCTTTGTCTTTAGAGACAGAGGTAGGTTTTGAATAAACCATTTTCTCCTTACCTTTTGAGGTAGGAGTTTCCTCAGGGATTGGTGTAATCGACGAGGAGTACTGAGATGAAGAAGTGTCAGCTATTGAGGATACGAACGTTCCAAATTTAAGCATTGAACGTTCAGTGGTTGGTATTGGAGTATCATATTTATAACCCAGACCACGTTTATCACTCAGAGGAATCTGAGCCTTAATTATCTCAGTGATCTTTGTTGAAGAATTACACCATCCTTCAACAGTAGCTTGTTCAGCTTTTAATGCAGCGATAGCTTCCGCTCGTTCGATTTTGACTAGCTGATTTAAATGGACTTGATCTTTAAAATCTTCTTCAAATTTAGAAAGCTTTTCTATTTGAAGGTGGCAATTTTTAAGCTTTTCAGCGAGATCAAGATTTTGGTTTTCAACCACAGCTTTGCCGTTCATGGCTTCGTATAAACTTCTAGTCAGTAGTTCGATTTTACGGAGACTATCAGCTTCATCAATATTTACAATATTGGTAAAGAAGGAAGGTGATACCTGAATGGTAGATGTTGAAGTGGAGGGAATGTCTGAACTTTCTTCCTCTTCTTCAATCTTGGCCATGAGACATTGATTTGCTTCATCATCTTCAGAATCAGATGATGAGGCTTCTTCATCAGAAGCAGCCCAATCATAGTCAGCCATCAGGCCTTTTCCCTTCTTCTTAAAGTTTTTCAGCTTTGCATACTTCTCCTTCAGCTTTAAGTATTTGTCGTCTTTATTCCTTGGAACAAAGGATTTCTTTGTAAAAGCTGAAGGTCTCATGATTTTCTTTGACCTGCACTCGTTAGCGAAATGACCTGTCTTTTCGCAGTTAAAACAAGTAGCAGTAGCCTTATCAACAAAAGCTGATGACTTAGGCTTGTCAGCTATAGAAAGAGTTTTGTTCTTTCTAAACATTTTCTTCTTGGCGAATCTCCTGAACTTTTTAGTTAGGAGAGCCAAGGATTCATCATCTGAAGAATCAGAATCTGATGACCTTTCAGAGTTACTTTCTAACTCAGTGATAGTGACCACGGGTCGCTGAGTAGAAGGTTCCTCTGAGATTAAAGCAACAGGGGTGCTTTTGGAATCTTTTACAAGATTCTTCTTAAGATGGCTAGATTGCTCATGATTCAGCAATGTGCCATATAAGGTAGCAAGTGTCATTGATCTTAGATCTTTCGACAGCTTGAGACACATGGAATAATTGTCCCAGCTTTCAGGTAAACATTCTAAAAACTTTGTCAGTACTTCAAAGTTAAAATATTCCTTACCAACCGTTTTTAGATCTATAATTAAGCAATTAAAACGTTGATGTACTTCAGAGAGAGTTTCATTCTTACCAGAGATGAAGCTTTCGTATTGTCTTACCAGGTTGATCTTTCTTGAATCCTGGACTTCAGACGTTCCTTCATACTGAACACATATTGTGTCCCACATGGCTTTTGAGGATTTCAGGTTCATGACGGAATGGTAGACTTCGTCAGGAAGGGCCATGGATAGTATGGATCTGGCTTTTGTATCTATCGCCACTTTCTTCTTGTCTTCATCGGTCCAATGATGGATTTCCTTTGGAATCAGCCTTTCTGGAATAGCAGCCCTAGTTGCAGTGGCTGGAACTGCATGATCAATTGTTACAGGGATGTGTGGGCCGTTTTCAAGATAGTAAGGTATAGTAGGGTCTACACCTTCTAAGAAGAGTGTCATCCTATTTTTCCATAAGTTGAAGTTATCTCTGGAAAATCTAGGGGGTTTTGCAAGAGAACCATTGTCAATATAGTGAGTGTTTGTGTTTGAGTTGGCCATTTTCAGATAATAGCAAGGAAGAGAAATATCTTAGATTAGATCTTGTTTATGAGATTAAACAAATCTGCTCTGATACCACTTGTTGGTCCCGAAAGGCCTAAACAAGTTTGTAGAAGGGGGGGGGGGGTTGAATACAAACACACTATTTTACTTTTCTAAATTGTTTATTGATAAATCATTAACAATTTACAGCTTGTTGCGGAAACAAGATTAAGGATAAACCTAAATCTAAACAAGTTGGAACACTAAGGTTTTCTTGCACTAAGAAAGATAAGGAGATTACTAATAAAATCCTATCTTGAGAGATTTGAACTTGTCCAGAGTTAGCAAGTTACTTCAAATGAAGTGAGTTCATCTCTTTATATACTGCATGCATTTAATGCAATTCAGTATACACTTTACACGTGTCATCAGCGGATTGGTTGCATGTCATTGACCTTTGTTGACAACCTTAGTAGCCGCATGAATGAACAGTGTAGTATCAGAGTGGTTGTACGATCTCAGATTTTCGGAGGTTCTTTTCTGACATTTCGTACGGTGGCGTGCAAGGGAGGTTAAGACAAAAGTACTTTGTACGGAGGACTTCATGATCAGCTTTCGTTGATTCAGCGATTATCATTTACTATTCAGCGAATGATAAAGTTCAGCGATAGCTGAAGTCTTGTACTTGATACTTCACGTTGAGTGGACAAATCTGAGTCTTCGCTGATCCGCATCAGTTCATTATGAGACTTGTCGCTGGTTCTTGAGCTTGATCTTCGACTTCAGCGTAGAACCTTTGTTGACGTGAATCTTGTCTTCAGGGATCATAAGTAAACAACTAACTTATCAGCGATCACCATACGGACTGAACAGACTCAGCGATATGGTGAACAGTGTTCGCTGAATGTTTAATCTAAAAGTGCGAGAGTTTCTATCAGCAGTACTGTAAGATCATAGTACTTATCAGCGATAGTGAAACTCTGATACATATTGTTTACTTATAATTTTCACTAAGTATTTAAGATAGGGTCATTATCAAATCACTGAGGGTTTGGATCAACACGCACGTTTATGAAGATCGACACTGAAGAATGAAATTCTCAAGTCATTGGAAATGGGGAGAATTCTTCAAGAGTTTGAGAAAAATCGATTGATAATTTTGTGATCTCTTTTTCTTGAACTTGTGCTTAAGGTGTTAAAAAGGTTTGTGTGAAGATTCATATTCTCCTGTTCGAAGAAAGAAGTTCGTTATTTGTCATTTAAAGATTGGATGACGTTTTTGACTTTGACAAGCTTTGATGAAGACCGAAGATTCAAGAAAGCTAAAGCTTGCTGATCGCATTTGTTTAAACCTTGAATCCAAGGGGGAGATTGTTAGTGCAATATGTCTTCAAGGTTTAAATATAGAAAGGTCAAAGTCAAAGTCAATGTATTGAGTTGTATTGTGTTGTTTACACCTTGTAATGTGTTTAGTATAAATAGGTTTAGTTGTGTGTTAGTAGAAAGGACTATAGACATACTTAACTCACATTCATATATTCTAGAGAGAGAAACACTTGTACGGAACTCCTAATCTTGTAATGTGTTCTTGAGTGAAATAGATGACGAATTCATATCTTCTCTATCTTGATTAGATCTTGGTTTAACACTCAGGGTTCTTATCTCCCTGGTTCTTCATCATTTTCCTCCCCCTTAGAAACATGGGGAAGGCCTTCATCACTCTTTTCCTTCTCCCCCTCTTCCTCATGTTGGATGGGGAGGTAGCAGCATCAGCGGTAGTAGCAGCAACTACCTGTTCAGTATCCCTGTCTTCGTGGCCAGGGAAGACTGAACGTTTTTCAACCTCTACTAATCTGTCTTCAAGGCCATATATAGCAGGGGTTGTCTTCACAATGTGTTCCACTGCCTTTTCCAAATTTTCCCGGTCGATCTGAGAAAAATGAGACAAAGGAACAGTGGAAGCGTTCAGGTGGTCGAGGATTTGGCTCAACAGATCGTTAAGGAGCTAACCTTGTGAGCAAGATTGTAGTTGAGGCAGTAGGGAAGATGAATTGTGAAGAGACCAAAGAATGAGAGGGAGGAGCAAAGGTTGTGAAGAGGGTGGTGGTAGCAGTGTCAGCGTTGGATCCGCTGGAAATAGTCTCCGCAGCGCTTTGAGGCGCTGAGGATTGGGGGTTCTCATCCATGAAAGTTTCAATGAATTGAGGCACTGAAATGGGTATGGAAGTGGTTGGTTCAGCGGAGGTGGAAGAGTGTACCACGAAACTTTCCATCGTCGTCTGCAGAGGGACCGACGTGGAGTCTTCAGCCTGGGAAGGCTTGGGGTTCTCCTGTAAGGTCTTCTTGGACTTATGGGTGCCAAGGGTGGATTGAGAATGTTTCCTCTTTTTGGAAGAGGTGGTGGTTGCAGCCTGGGTACCAGCGGTTGGGTCGACCACTGCCGTTAAGGTAGCTGCAGAAGTAGAAGAAGGAGAGCGAAGAAGAGTAAGAAGATTAGAGAGACGTACCTCATTTGAGACAGGCTTGAAGTCAAGCACCTTCGGGCCAACCTGTTTCAGGTCGCCAACCTTGGGGTATTCATCCTTCAGGCCATGAGCAAAAATGGCGCTGAGAAAGCGAGGGTAAGGAACCATCTGTAACACCTTAGGCATATCCCACATCGGCCGTGGACAGGAGAGATGCTGGGTATATTAGTAAACCTTGGCCTTACCAGACACAACGCGTTTTGGGGCCACAAGCATGCGGGTTCCTTGGGAACTCTGTGGTTAAGCGTGCTTGGGTGGGAGTAGTACCAGGATGGGTGACCTCCTGGGAAGTCCTTGCGAAGTCCTTGCCAGGTCGCCAAGAACAAAGCCGTGAGCCAGTGGGGCAAAGCGGACAATATTGTGTGGTGGTAAGCGGGGTGTTACAAATGGTATCAGAGCCACTCCTGTGCCGTTCGGGATGGTGGGGCAAACCTCATCGAGGACGATGAGTCCCTAAGGGGGGGGGGGTGTGTGTGTAACACCTTAGGCATATCCCACATCGGCCGTGGACAGGAGAGATGCTGGGTATATTAGTAAACCTTTGCCTTACCAGACACAACGCGTTTTGGGGCCACAAGCATGCGGGTTCCTTGGGAACTCTGTGGTTAAGCGTGCTTGGGTGGGAGTAGTACCAGGATGGGTGACCTCCTGGGAAGTCCTTGCGAAGTCCTTGCCAGGTCGCCAAGAACAAAGCCGTGAGCCAGTGGGGCAAAGCGGACAATATTGTGTGGTGGTAAGCGGGGTGTTACACCATCGCTGGTCTTTCAGGCATCTCCACTCTCTCCAGCAGATCGTCGAAGATCTTCTTGGCCCAATCGACGTGAAGACCTTTCAGCAAGGCGTAGGCCATGGAATTCTGAGGTTTGGAGGCCTAATCATGCGAGCCCGTCTTGGCAGACATGCAGCTGATGACGTGAGTGAAAATAAAATTCAGCTCAGAGGGCATCTTGTTCTTCAGAACGGTGGTGATTTTCTTCTCAGGGTTTCCTTCACGGCCAGGGTTCCATGTGTACCTCATGCAGTCGAGGAAATGGATGAGTTCAGCCTTTCCTTGTGGAGAGTTGGGGTCAGGGAATGGGACGAATTGGTGGTCTTTTGATCGACCAGGGAGATTCAGCGCTGAGCGTACCACTCCAGGGGTGATTTCAGCTTCGCCAAGTTCGGTTTCGAAGGCGATAACGTCGTACTTGCGGTTAGGGTTTTTGGTGGATGTGGCAGTGGTACGGTGAGTTGTGTACCAGAATTCTTGTAGAAGCCTTTTGTGGGCTGGGGGCTTAATGGTCATGGCTGTTGAGAGAGGGCATGTCTTGATGAAGTTGACTGCCTCATCAGGATGTGTGACATTCTTTTTCTTGGGAAATTCCAAGAGAGCGTTGGGGTTATTGGATTGGAAAGTGATCTGGCTCATCGAGAGCTTCATGTTTGCAGCTTTTTCAAAGAGAGGGGCAGAGGGTGCAGTGGTTGCATCAACATTAGTGGAAGCCATTTCTATTCAGAATAACAAAAGATGCAGAAGAAGATGAAACAAAAGCTTAAAATGGAAAAAGTTTCCAAAATAAGGGTTTTAGGGTTTTCCAGTTTCCATTTTGGAAAGATGGTAAAAAGGGTTTCTAGTTTTGAAAAGAAATACATAAACTAGTGAAGTTTCTTGTTTTCCAGTTTCCTTTTAAGGAAAGGATTCTGGAAAAACGTATAAAAAGCATAAGTTTAAGATTTTTGTTTTAAACTTACAAGAACAACCTGTAAACAGATTGTGTTCATGAAATTTTGAAGAAGAAGATTTCATGTTTTTAGAAAGTGCATTTGTTTGATCTTTTAAGAACAAGAATAAGATCAAAAACAAGTTTTAAAAGGATTAAAGGTAGAAAATGTGAACCTGTTTTGTTGAAATACGAGGTGATGAATCACAAGTTTGTAGAAATTCAAAGCTTAGAGATGCAAGAAAATTCTTTTGCCTTTAGAGAATTCGAGAGCGTAAAAGGTAAAAATATAAACTCGAAAGGTTTATATAGTGAGAGTAGAGAGAGAAACTAATGAGCGGGAAAAGTTTCTCATGATGACACGTGACACGTCTCTTGAATCTTATTGGACAAGGAAACGAAACGGGTGAACGTGTCAGATGAAAGGTCGTGCCAAGGGTTATCCAAAGTATGACGTCACAAACGTCCTTTCACATTTTAAGTTATCTCTGAGGATTTTTGGAAAAACTCAGGGACATTTTAAAACACTTGAGAAACACTGATTGGAAATATCAGTGAGATTTTAGAGTTTCAAAAGAATCACTGAAAGGAAGAGACATTCAGCGATGTAATTTATTTTGAAATTCTGCATGCTGAAGCGAGCTTCAGCGTTTAAGAGATAAAACGTACCTTGATATCAGCGAATCAGTTTTGTTCAGAGATTAGATGAGGAATGAGTGAATAAAAATTTATTTATCACTGATCCAATACTTTACCGCTGAAGAATTATTCTTCAAGGTTCAGCATTCCAAGCTCGCTGATGAGAAAGTTGAATCTTGTCTCATCAAGAGGTTTGGTGAACAGATCAGCTAACTGAAAGTCAGTTAGGATAAACTGAAGTTCTATATCACCATTCATCACATGATCTCTGATAAAACGATACCTGGTCTCGATGTGTTTGGTCTTTGAGTGCAGCACTGGATTGTTTGCTATAGCGATGGCACTAGTGCTGTCGAAATAGATTGGAATTTTGGAGAGCTGAAGGTCATAGTCCAATAGTTGATTTCTCATCCATAAGACCTGAGAACAACAGCTTCCATCGGCTATGTACTCAGCTTCAGCGGTTGAGGTGAACACTGAGTTTTGCTTTTTACTTGTCCAACTCACCAGCTTTCCACCCAGGAGCTGACTGCCTCCTGTGGTGCTTTTCCTATCCCATTTGCATCCTACAAAATCACTATCTGAATAGGCGATTAGATCAAACCCTGAGTCTTTGGGATACCAAAGACGTAGGTTAGGAGTACCCTTAAGATATCAAAAAATACGTTTTACAGCGATCAAATGAGATTCCTTAGGTTCAGATTGATATCGTGCACATAAACAAGTTGCATACATAATATCAGGACAACTAGCTGTAAGATACAGAAGAGAGCCGATCATCCCACGGTACGCTGTGACATTAACAGGCTTCCCTGAAGGATCTTTATTAAGTGTTAGCGGCGGTGCCATTGGGGTTTTCATAGCTGTGCTTTGAGTTAAATCAAACTTTTTCAGCATATCTTTAACATACTTACCTTGGTGAATGAAAGTACCTTTTTCATTCTGCTTGATTTGAAGACCAAGGAAATATGTCAGTTCACCCGTCATACTCATTTTATATTCAACTTTCATTCTTTCAGCGAAACGAGTACATAATTCAGGGTTAGTAGAACCAAATATAACATCATCAACATATATTTGAACAAGAATGATATGACTTTTTACTTTCCTGAAAAATAGAGTTTTATTGATTTTACCACGCTCAAATTTTCCAATATGGAGATAAGTTGAGAGAGTGTCATACAATGCATGAGGAGCTTGCTTTATGCCATAAAGTGCCTTATCCAGCTTATATACGTAACCTGGATGCTTAGGATCAGTGAATCCTGGAGGTTGCTCCACATAGTGTAACGTCCAAAAAGTTACAAGGAATTTAAAATTTTTAGAAGTGATACATTTCATTATAATCAAACCAAAAGTTAACAAATCCCATTACAATAAGAATAAACGTCGTTATTTAAAACCGTCAACAAAGTTTAAGCAGCGGAAAGTTATATAATTAAATCCCCATTTACTAAAAATCAATTTAAACAATCTTCGCCTTGCGCCCGTGTGTACCGTCATGCCCGACTGCTACTTGCACCTGAAAACATACGACATTGGGAAGGGGTAAGCACGGAGCTTAGTGAATTCAATCCTTACATAGGATCGCAATCATATCAGCATCACCCTTAAACATACCAGCACATAAATTTCTTGGAACATCCATCAAGAAAATATAACACGATTAATAATAATCCTTATGCTCCTTGGAACCACCATCAAGAAGACATAATCACAACACATTATACCAATACACCTACTCCTTGGAACAACCATCAAGAAGTGGCCTTATACTTCTTGGAACAATCCTCAAGAAGATATATTCACAACTCATTATACCAATACACCTACTCCTTGGAACAACCATCAAGAAGTGGCCTTATACTTCTTGGAACAACCCTCAAGAAGATATAATCACAACTCATTATACAAACGCATATACCTCTTGGAACATCCATCAAGAAGTACATCAATCACAGTTCAATATATACACACAAATATATATATTCCACACCACAATAATATCAACAAACAATCATAATCAACACACTCGAACTATAGCAACACAAATATAATTCCCATCCTATATAGTGAGAGAACTCACCTCAAACGCAAAGCTTATGACCTCAACAGCAACACGAACCGGCCAACACCAGTTCACCTTTTTCCACCTAAATAAGCGTTAACAATTGTCAAAGTGACGCCCCAAACCAAAGCCACGACTACTAAATTTAAAAATACATTTCTCCAGTTTTTACTCTCAACACACAGGTCTGTTCGGGACCTGATTAACCCCTTATAAACTGATTAAACCAGAAATATTTTTCCTTAATCACAAAGTCCCATGTCTTAGGGTTCCAGAGATATATCGCACGTGCTCTAACGATTTTTCTACAATTTATTATGGATTTTATAAAACCAACCTGCTGCACAGCGAAAAAAACAGTACCTTTCAGTACAAAACTGCGGTTTGACACTAGCTATGGTCCGAACTGGTTTTTCCGCAAAACATAAGAAACATACTAGACTCAGAATGAGAGATTTTGGCACTAGTTTCACCCCAATACGACGTTCCTATAAAAGGTTATGGCTTTCCCAAAAACAGTGACAGAAACTGCCAATTTCACATAAAATGACAACAAAGCTTAACATTAATTCTTAACCCATTAAGCCACGACTTAAGCACTCAGACCTGTGATTCCAGCAGACTTATTGATCAAGACTAAATGGGCTGAGCAGCCCGAGCACCACCCTCTGCCACCTCCGGCAGAGGCGGCCGTTGGCGGCGGCGGTGGTTAAGAATTTCCGGCGAAACCACACCCCAAACACCGCCCATCCCGACTTACCCGCAACCTCAAACCCGCACACACCCACACCCCCGCACACGTATACACCCTTCCTGCCGCCACCCGGCGGCACGCAGCGGCGGCCCCACCGCCGGCAGCCGTGGCTGCGGTGGTGGTGGTCTTGCGATCGAACAACAAAGGAAAAAAAAAGAGACGGATGAAGTTCTTACCTCGAGACGACGACGACACGACGTAACCACACCGAAACCGATGGTGTTTCTCTCACGCCGATGCCCTCTATCCTCCTCCTCTCCACTCTCGCTCACCTACTCTCTCGGTTCTTCTCTCTCTCTCTCTTTCTTCTCCGGCCGGCGACAACGAACGGAAAAATGGGGAAGAAGAGCCGTAGGGTTTTGGTTTTGCTAATCTTATTCTTTCTCTTCTTGTGACTCACGGCATCCCCAACAAACCACAAAAATGGGTTTCGGTCATTGGGTAGCATGGGCCGAAACCCATGCATGTTTTGGCCCTTGACACTTCTAGTCCCTCCACTTAAACCTTCTCGCAACTAACCCAAAATTCCGACATTTTTAACGATTAGGTCCAACTCGACTAACCCCGTTAACGGAAACCACATTAAATCAACTTAAGAGAAAATAATTAATAAAAGAAATTACATACCGGGGTACGGGCTTTACAACTCTCCCCCACTTGGATTAGACTTCGTCCTCGAAGTCTCTGCCTACGAATAGCTCCGGATAGTTCTCCCTCATCTCAACCTCAGGTTCCCAAGTCCACTTGAAACCCCTTCTAAAACTTCTCGAACACTTTTCTTACTAACGTACTCTTTCTAGGACACTGGGATTATGATCGACAGAATACCCCAACAGTTGAAATCATTCTTAGCCAAGCGACTTCGGTTGTCTCCCAACCTTAGACATTCCATACATCCCGAGTCAAATCTCAAGCTCTAACCATTCTAAAGTTGCCTACCAATATACCCAACTGGATATTCGGATCCGATCATTCCTACCATTAACTGTCGATTAACTCTTACGAGTTCTAATAGACTCCCAAAACTTACCTTACACGCATCATCAAACCAGTAAATTTATAATCACTCACGAGGTCATTCCACCACAACCATTCATCACAAGTAGGCAGCTCAGGGTTACTACTACCGTCACCAAAATTATTTTAGAAATCGGCTACAAATCTTCGATTACAATAAAGGTGTTTGGCCTCAAGCCCAAAAGTCGACACCTAAACATACTACTTACTTCAAAAGGTTACTGCGCATTTATTCTTTTAATTACAAAGGGCTTCAATCCCTTAACCGACACAATTCGGTCTACACTAACATCACGTGTGGAACACCCAATCTTCTACCGTCTACTTATCCTCCTCAGCCGCCCTAGGAACCTAGTTACACCGTAACAAGATACACCTTAACGCCTACCTCCCAGGTACGTCTAAAGTCCCGGCACCTCGGTACTACCTCTCAAGTAAGCGCCCAAGACTGTATCCTCTTAGTGCCTACTGGAAAGTCAAGGTCATAACATGTGGATACCGGGGTCCCACCCCGAGATACCCAACCGATCGTTACCAACGTCTGACTGACCTGACCAAGGATTTAAGGCAAACAGTCTACCAACAACATGTCTATCCCGGAATGACTCACTCACCCAACATGTAAATACTCAACGTGCAATAAGTGCAAAACTGTGCAACAAAACAACCCATCAACAAAACTCCACACCGAGCCATTAAAAACCGTGCAATTGACCCATGACTATTTCAAAGTCAAAACCGAGCAAAATGCTCCCCGCTTGCTAGACCCATAAGTCGGTCAAAAACGTGTTTAAATAAAGTTTAAGCAAGCAATACTCTAAAATCAACATTAGTCCCAACCTCGACACGGGTTAAACCAAAGAGTTTTCCAAAAGGACTCACACCCTTAAAATTCTCAAAATGACACATAACACTTATAAGCGCACTTCCCAAATGGTTTACAAAATCATTTACAAAATATTTTCAACGTCAAGATTTTTCATTTCAAAAAGACCGTAAGCAATAAAACTACTATTACCAGGTCGGTAGTTACGCAAAAATGGACACGCTCGTCTCATATAGTAAAAAAAATCATGTTGAAAATCACTCCATTGCCGTTCTGTTTACTTACAAAACACAAAGCGTAATGAATAATTTCTTTAAAAATGAACCGTCACGGTTCTAGTATGGATTAACTCATGACATGTACTTAAAGTAACCGCTCGACCTTACACCGGGTGCGACAAAAGTGTGCACATAATTTCAAAAAATCAGTTCCACGACATTTGACCCAATTTTTTTTTTAACATCAAATGTCGTGGCACAGGGTTCACCAACAAATCTTACGCACGCCGGCTAGTCATACAAAACGATGAAACGGTTTACAAATATATTTTTGTTAAAACACGACTGTCTCGTGTAAGTTTCAACTTAAAGTTAAAAACCAATCCGTTTCCATCATTTGAAAATATCGACTAAAATCTCATAAAATCTCAAAAGGTGGGGTTCTTTAAATTGATTTCCAAGATTTCCCCAAATGGTCATATAAACAAATAAGATATGCACCTTGTGAAATTAAACCCACACGACTCAGCATGCCGTAAAACAAAACTTATTTTAACCAACTCACTCAAATAGCTTTATACAGACATCGTGGAATGTAACTTTCCGTCTCAACTCTAACATATGTGGAGGAGTTCCAATGTTAAAGTCACAAGCCGTAGTCACTTGCCCAACATTTTAAACACCACAAAACACGGATATCATCTTACTCGAAAGAACCGTTGGAAAATAACGAAATGAGACAAATTCTAACAAAGCTTGCACTCCCGCGATAAAACGATTTCATACACGTTCAAAACCATAATTCGAAATCTTGTGTGTGTGCTAAACATTTCTCAAAATTCTAAAACAAAATCCACAAAAGGATTGGAAACACAAGAATTAGTTAATGCAATTTATTTTCAAAATAAACTTTATGCATGACTCAATCAGCATCCGACGTCTCGACTCATACCCCTCCAAAACTCTCCGATCCACAAACGTCATCCGGACAATTACACCTCTTAGGCAAGTTGGAAATTACGTCCAATAATCCCTACGATTTTCCTCAAATCAAAGTCGGCTCTATAAGCCTATGATTCTAGCACAATCATCCACCTTGACCCGAAACAAACATCATCCTTATCATCACTCCAAGTGATTAATACTAGAATCGTCCTTTTTATTCCAACGACTACTAATTTATAACCTTCGTCACTACCCCAACGATCATCCCATCAAAGCAAATCAAGTACACACCTGTACTAGTAGGTTTACTATAGTCGTTCCTCCTTGTGATGGCTATTCTGGGTAGATATTACAACGAGTTATTAGCACATAATAATTCACACTAACAACGCTCATGCTCAACTCCTTGGATTCCTCGTGACTCTCCCCGACTCGAGCATTGATCCTGTGTTTCCGATAGTAGGAGCTCTACTACTACCTTCCACACCTATCATCACTCGTTCCGAGTTCCATCCAATGGGTCCAAGTAGTTTCTCACCGATAACTACACACATATGTCCGCACCGGCATGTGTACACATTCTTCCTAGCTCCCTAGGAATTCCACCCAACTCCACTACCCTTGCTATGACGAAATCCCCACTAGTCATGACGAGTCGCCTCGCGAATGCACAGTCGCCTCGCGAATGCACAGTCGCATACAGTGTAAAACAAGATAGACATTCGAATATAAGATTCTACCCTACAACGGTTGGACTCAAACAAGAGCTGCGCAATAGAACTAAATCCGACATTCTAAGGCTACTTGGTTCCTACCGCATACAACCTATAGTGCATTCACTTAACAACTTATCAAGGCTAACATGAACTCCTATTAGCAAACAACAAACATGCAGTACAGTGTAATAAGCACCAAGCAATCTAGCACACATACTCCTATGTTCTAGAAAGCATTCTAGCATACATACTCATATGTAAACACTCTTCCCAGCTCACTAGGAATTTCATCTCATCCCACTACCCTTGCTACAACGGAATCCCTATTAGCCATAACGAGTTGCCTCGCGAATACCCAGTCGCATGCAGCTTGAATCAAATAGACATTCGAATACAAGATTCTATCCTAGAGCGGTTGGACTCAAACAAGAGCTGCGCAATAGAACTAAATCAAATATTCTAAGGCTATATGATCCTTACTGCATACAACCTATAGGGCCTTCACTTAACAACCTACTATAACTAGTATTGATTCCTACTAGCAAGCAATCATCATACAGTACAGTGTAAACAACATAGGCAATCTAGCATGCACACCTTATGATCTAGGAAGCGATAAATACACTAAGTACTGTACCTTCCCAATTGGCGTCGGCTGACTGTACACACTGCGCCCACGATCACCGTTTCCCAAATGGGTTTTCCTTTTTCCTTTATTCGCAAAGATTTTAATTAAAGAGTTTAAAAACTTCATAGCCGCAACTTGAGACCAAACGCACCGAGATGTGTTTGATTCACTCAAGCTGTGCTCTGATACCAAGTTGTAACGTCCCAAAAGTTACAAGGAATTTAAAATTTTTAGAAGTGATACATTTCATTATAATCAAACCAAAAGTTAACAAATCCCATTACAATAAGAATAAACGTCGTTATTTAAAACCGTCAACAAAGTTTAAGCAGCGGAAAGTTATATAATTAAATCCCCATTTACTAAAAATCAATTTAAACAATCTTCGCCTTGCGCCCGTGTGTACCGTCATGCCCGACTGCTACTTGCACCTGAAAACATACGACATTGGGAAGGGGTAAGCACGAAGCTTAGTGAATTCAATCCTTACATAGGATCGCAATCATATCAGCATCACCCTTAAACATACCAGCACATAAATTTCTTGGAACATCCATCAAGAAAATATAACACGATTAATAATAATCCTTATGCTCCTTGGAACCACCATCAAGAAGACATAATCACAACACATTATACCAATACACCTACTCCTTGGAACAACCATCAAGAAGTGGCCTTATACTTCTTGGAACAACCCTCAAGAAGATATAATCACAACTCATTATACCAATACACCTACTCCTTGGAACAACCATCAAGAAGTGGCCTTATACTTCTTGGAACAACCCTCAAGAAGATATAATCACAACTCATTATACAAACGCATATACCTCTTGGAACATCCATCAAGAAGTACATCAATCACAGTTCAATATATACACACAAATATATATATTCCACACCACAATAATATCAACAAACAATCATAATCAACACACTCGAACTATAGCAACACAAATATAATTCCCATCCTATATAGTGAGAGAACTCACCTCAAACGCAAAGCTTATGACCTCAACAGCAACACGAACCGGCCAACACCAGTTCACCTTTTTCCACCTAAATAAGCGTTAACAATTGTCAAAGTGACGCCCCAAACCAAAGCCACGACTACTAAATTTAAAAATACATTTCTCCAGTTTTTACTCTCAACACACAGGTCTGTTCGGGACCTGATTAACCCCTTATAAACTGATTAAACCAGAAATATTTTTCCTTAATCACAAAGACCCATGTCTTAGGGTTCCAGGGATATATCGCACGCGCTCTAACGATTTTTCTACAATTTATTATGGATTTTATAAAACCAACCTGCTGCACAGCGAAAAAAACAGTACCTTTCAGTACAAAACTGCGGTTTGACACTAGCTATGGTCCGAACTGGTTTTTCCGCAAAACATAAGAAACATACTAGACTCAGAATTGGAGATTTTGGCACTGGTTTCACCCCAATACGACGTTCCTATAAAAGGTTATGGCTTTCCCAAAAACAGTGACAGAAATTGCCAATTTCACATAAAATGACAACAAAGCTTAACATTAATTCTTAACCCATTAAGCCACGACTTAAGCACTCAGACCTGTGATTCCAGCAGACTTATTGATCAAGACTAAATGGGCTGAGCAGCCCGAGCACCACCCTCTGCCACCTCCGGCAGAGGCGGCCGTTGGCGGCGGCGGTGGTTAAGAATTTCCGGCGAAACCACACCCCAAACACCGCCCATCCCGACTTACCCGCAACCTCAAACCCGCACACACCCACACCCCCGCACACGTATACACCCTTCCTGCCGCCACCCGGCGGCACGCAGCGGCGGCCCCACCGCCGGCAGCCGTGGCTGC
Source organism: Saussurea involucrata (assembly GCA_033807775.1). Taxonomy (NCBI): domain Eukaryota; kingdom Viridiplantae; phylum Streptophyta; class Magnoliopsida; order Asterales; family Asteraceae; genus Saussurea; species Saussurea involucrata. Next base: position 56,956,411 of record CM066323.1, read on the forward strand.
GGTGGTGGTGGTCTTGCGATCGAACAACAAAGGAAAAAAAAAGAGACGGATGAAGTTCTTACCTCGAGACGACGAAGACACGACGTAACCACACCGAAACCGATGGTGTTTCTCTCACGCCGATACCCTCTATCCTCCTCCTCTCCACTCTCGCTCACCTACTCTCTCGGTTCTTCTCTCTCTCTCTCTTTCTTCTCCGGCCGGCGACAACGAACGGAAAAATGGGGAAGAAGAGCCGTAGGGTTTTGGTTTTGCTAATCTTATTCTTTCTCTTCTTGTGACTCACGGCATCCCCAACAAACCACAAAAATGGGTTTCGGTCATTGGGTAGCATGGGCCGAAACCCATGCATGTTTTGGCCCTTGACACTTCTAGTCCCTCCACTTAAACCTTCTCGCAACTAACCCAAAATTCCGACATTTTTAACGATTAGGTCCAACTCGACTAACCCCGTTAACGGAAACCACATTAAATCAACTTAAGAGAAAAGAATTAATAAAAGAAATTACATACCGGGGTACGGGCTTTACACATAGACTTCTTCATTCAGCCTTCCGTTAAGGAATGCTGATTTCACATCCATTTGATATACTTTGAAGTCTCTGTGAACAACGTATGCTAAGAATAGACGAATGACTTCGAGTCTTACCACTGGGGCAAATGTTTTGTCGTAGTCTATGCCTTCCTCTTGTCTGTATCCCTGAGCAACAAGACGAGCCTTGTTGCGGGTTACAGTTCCATGTTCATCCAACTTGTTTCGATAGACCATTTAGTGCCTATCACTGACTTGTCAGATGGTCTTGAAACGAGTTTCCAAACTTTGTTTCTTTCAAATTCTGTCAGCTCTTCTTGCATAGCGCTGACCCAGTTTGGATCTCTGAGGACATCATCTGTTTTCTTTGGTTCAATCAGAGAAATAAAGTTAACAAATAAACAAATGTCACCTGAACCTCGTCGAGTCTGAACACCAGCGTTTGGATCACAAGAATCTGATCAATGGGGTGATTGATAGTCCATCGCTGAGCCGGAGCATGATTCACTGACTCAATTTGAACTTTTGGAGGAGCTGAAGAAGAGGCTTCAGCAACTTCAGGTGTTTCTAGCAAAGGAGGAAGAGGTTCAGATGGCATTTCATTGATTGATTGCTGAGAAGTAGATGGGATATCTGAGGTTGATGGTTCAAAAGCAGGCATAGTGTTGAGAGGAACAACTGAAACCCATGACGATTCAGCTTCACTTGTCTGCATGCTTGGGATGATGGTAGGATCATCATCAGCGGTAGGGATGTTAATCTGAGGATTGGGAATGTTTTCCGAGTCCCTAAGATGAGAAAACATCCATTGATTGAGTTTTTCAGTATCAGCAGAAGGTCTTGAATTCGCTGAACGGGATTCGTCAAAAGTGACGTGGATTGTTTCTTTTATTGTTTGTCTTCTACGATTGAAGACTCTGAAGGCTTTAGAGATTGAGGAATATCCAAGAAATATTCCCTTATCAGCGTTGGGATCAAACTTTCCAAGGGCATCCCTGTTGTTCAGTATGAAACACTGACATCCAAAGATATGAAGAAAGCTAATAGAAGGCTTTCTCCCATGGAAACGTTCGTAGGCTGTTTTCTTGAATTTTTTGACAATCAGCGACCTGTTTTGAGTAAAGCAAGCAGTGTTGATAGCTTCTGCCCAGAACTGAGTAGGTAGATGAGAATCACTGAGCATTGAACGTGCAGCTTCGATGATCGTTCGATTTCTTCTTTCAGTGACTCCATTTTGTTGCGATGTTCTCACTGAAGAAAAGTTGTGAGAAATACCCTTGCTTTCAAAGAAGTTTTCAAGGGAACTGTTTTTGAATTCATTCCCATGATCACTCCTTATTGAGCGAACGGTCATATTATTCAGGACTTCCATTTTCCTGACAAAAGAGATGAGTTTTTCAGGGGTGTCACTCTTAGAACGGAGAAACATAACCTAGGTGTAGCGAGAGAATTCATCAACAATGACCAAAGTATATTTCTTTCCAGCGATGGACTGTTTGTTGACAGGACCAAACAAATCTATGTGAAGAATTTGAAGTGGAGATGACACTGAGGAAACTTGCTTTGATTTGAAGCTTGCTTTGGTTTGTTTTTCTTTTTCACACGCTGAACATAGAGATTCTCTATTGTATGAATGTTGAGGAAGACCAGTGACCAACTCTTTTGAAGAAAGAGTATTCAGTGTCTTGAAGTTGAGATGAGAGAGCCTCTTATGCCATAGCCAATTGACATCAGATGAGGCTTTGGAGAAGAAACAAGAATTCTCAGTGGTTGTCGACTCCATGTTTATAACAAAAACATTTTCCAAACGGTATCCACTGAGAGCGACCTTCTCCTTTTTGTCAGTGACAAAGCAGGATTCCTTAGTGAAACACACTTTGTAGTCCTTGTCGCATAGCTGACTGATGCTCAGAAGATTATGCTTCAGCCCTTCGACGTATGCGACTCTTGTGAAGGTTGTTGTACCATTAGAGAGTACACCAAACCCTCGGGTATAGCCTTTTCCATTTCCACCAAAGGTCACAGAGGGACCTTTCTCTTCCTTGTATTCAGCGAGTAGGTTCTTTTTGCCAGTCATGTGTCTAGAGCATCCGCTATCAAGATACCAGATACCCTTCAGGACCTGCAAACAAAGGAAGATTACTTTGATTTGGGTACCCATTTTACCATGGGTCCACATTTGTCAGTGGTGGCAGAGGAAGTGGAAGGTTCAACAATCTTCGCAACATTTGAAGATTCGGCTTCAGTGACATTCTTCACTTTGGTTAATTTTTTAACCTCAGTGGTTATTTTCACCTTACCCTGATTTGCACTAGGATTGGTCTTCTTTGCCTTGGGGGCAGTTATCTTCACCTTTGCTAGCTTCTCAGCTTTGGTGGCTGTGGGGCACTTACTAGCAATATGATCGGTAAGTCCTAAGTGATAACATTTCCTATAGCTAAAAGTAGCTTTAGGACCATTTGCATGCTTAGCAGAGATTTTTAAATGGGCAGGGCCAGCACCAAGAATACCATTGCACTACAAAAAATAACTACTTTTGCTGGAGGAAAATGTCGTCGGCAAAAGTCTCAAAAGTCGCCGGCAAAAGCTCAAAATCTTTTGCCGTCGGACTTTTCCGTCGACAAAAGTGTTAGCCCCAAGTATCTCTTATGTAAAAGTATTGAAAATATTACAAATCAGAAGACCACCAGAGATCCAGCAGAAGACTTAGAAGAAGTTCAACCAGAAGACCAACATAGCTCGACAGAGCTCTGGTGGAACCAACAGAGCTCATCAGAGCTCTAGCAAAAGACTTCTATACATCAGAACGGTTTACACCAGAAGACCAACAGAGCTCTGGCGAAAGAGCTCTGGTGACTGAAGACCTCTATGAAGCCTAAGTCTCGTAGAAATCTCTAAGTGTTAGACACGTGTTCGTACTTTCCACGTAAGCCCTAAAAGGACGTAGACACACTTTCCACGTGTCATTCCAGGGTTAGATAGTACACTGTCTAGTGCTTTATCAAGCTATAAATAGAGCGGTAGTGGAACAACAATTGTAAGCTTTTGGAAGAATAGTTTTCCACAATTGTTAGAGAACACACTGCAGTATTCCATAGCACTACCACCGTACGATCTTGTTCCCTGTGAGATTTCCGAATACACACACTTGAACATGTTCTTGGTGTTATTCATATTATCAATATACTAGCAGCTTATTATATTTGATCTTGTTATCATTTTACTGTTCTATATTTGATACTCACTGTTACATTATCGTTTTACACAATCACTCACATTTTAATGGCATTATATATAATGCTTCCGCTGTCTATTTCTTACCATTTATGTGATACAACGTGAATTTGGGAACCTACAGTTGGTATCAGAGCCTCTTTGATTTGCTTAAATCAAACGATCCAATCTACCTAGGTTGATTCATAGGTGTTGATTGTGTGTCTTAAAGCTTCATAGAATACTCTGTTTTACTGTTCAAGTTAAAAACAAGCTTTCAGAGTTCATTTAACTTTGTTTAAGGTTTTCTAGCAAGTTTAAAGATCTTCTCTACTCAAAGTTACTGTTCCATTGGTTACTGTTCATTCAGTTTCAGTTTAAACTCTTTTGAAACCATATTACTCTGTTTTTCTTCAAAATGGCTAACAACAACATTAATGCCATCTACACTGCTGGTTCTATGACCAAACCTCCTACTCTTCTGAGAGATGAATATCCTCAATGGAAGATTAGGATGGTTAACTTCCTTGATGGAATGGACAGAGATTTAATGCGATCTGTCAAAGATGGACCATTCCAACCCATGGTTTTGGTTCCTCGTGTACCCGCAACACAAACAACTGCTGAGATTCCTGCTCACTTCAAAGTTAAAACCACTGGTTTTACAGATGAAGAGACACTAAAAATGGAAAATGACCTTAAAGCAGTTAGACTTCTGATTATGGCCATTTCCAACGATATATTTCAAGAACTAGATTCATGTGTTACTGCTAAAGAAATATGGGATCAGCTTCTTAATCAACTTGAGGGTGGTATCAAAACCCAAAAGAACAGAAGGACCCAATGTATTAACGAATACAATGATTTCAAGGCACTTCATAAGGAAACCTTACAACAGACCTACAACAGATTCAACGTTTTAATAAACAAGTGTAAAAAGTGTGGGGTTGTTAGGTCGAAAGAAGATAACAATGTTCTGTTCTTAAAAAAGTTTGAATGATAAATGGTTAAATCTGTCCATGTCTTTACAAGCTAACCAAGATTTGGATGCATGGTCTCTTACTGATGTGTATGGCACTTTTGTTGTACAAGAGAAGGATGTTGTCAAACAAAAAGGCAAATCCACCATTGTAGGTCCAATAGCTTTGATATCTGATTCAAAGAAACCCACTGAAGGAAAGTCCAACAGAGAGAGATCTAGCAGAGAGAAAAAGAAAGAGAAGGTTATGAAAAAGAAGGGAAAGAAGAGTCTGGTCGCTGAAAGTGATGCTGAAGAAAGTTCATCAGAGGATGATGATATCAATGCCTTTGCTCAATCTCTTGCGTTAATAACTCAAAAATTTAACAAGAGATTTGGCAACAAGGTATTTGATAGAAGAGGAAGGTACGAGAGAGAAGAGAAAGATGAGAAAAGAGGTTACGCTGCACCTACCCACCAGAACAGAGCTCCACAAGAGCAAAGACAACAACCACAACAGAAGTATAATCCTCCAGCATCTCAGAAAACCGATGCTGCCCAACCCATCAACCAGAATGATGGACGTTGTTTTAGATGTGGCAAACCCGACCATTTCTCTGCTAATTGTAGAGGTAAACTGGTAAAAGACCAGGATTACTACAAGAACAAATACAAGTACAATTACAGAGAAAGAAGCTATGTTGCTGAGATGGAGAATTGGAACTCTGATTGTTCCTCTGATGACGAACCAGAGCAGGCCAATTTCTGCGGAGTTGCTGTGGATGATGAAATTCTAGAGGTAGCAGATTGGATGTGTAACGTCCCAAAAATTACAAGGAATTTAAAATTTTAAAAATAATGCATTTCGTTACAATCAAACCATAAGTTAACAAATCCCATTACAATAAAAATAAACGTCGTTAATTAAAACCGTCAAATGAAATTTAAGCAGCGGAAAAGTTATATAATTAAATCCCCATTTAAAAAGTTAAACTTAAACAGCCTTTGCCTTGCGCCCGTGTGTACCGTCATGCCCGACTGCTACTCGCACCTGAAATCATAAGATATTGGGAAGGGGTAAGCACGAAGCTTAGTGAATTCCATCACATGCGCAGAAAGGAATTATATACACATCACCCCTATCTGCACATAAGCAACAACATCACAGTTACATAAAACGAGTAAACATCTACAAGTAATTATGTATCCAACAACTCGGTCCCACCGAGCCCTCGGTCCCACCGAGTTGTAATGTAACACACTCGTCACACCGAGTTCCCACAACGTTTCTTTCCACTTCCTCGGTCCCACCGAGCCCTCGGTCCCACCGAGTTGTAATGTAACACACTCGTCACACCGAGTTCCCACAACGTTTCTTTCCACTTCCTCGGTCCCACCGAGGTGTAATGTAAAACATTTATACTAAGCATTTAAACCAATCAAATATTACACACCACAAACAACTAGTTCACACCACAAAGACAGTAGTACATACAAACTACTATGACATGCATACAACCCCTAACTACACAGTGAGAGAACTCACCTTAAAGCAACGCGAGTATCCGCAACCGCAATCACAAGCCGGCCAACTTCACTCACCTTCTCCCACCTAATTACGTGTTAACAAATGTCAAAGTGACGCCCCAACCCAAAACCACGACTACTAAATTATAACATACACATTCCAGATTTTACTCTAAAAACACAGGTCTGTTCGGGACCTGTTTAACCCCTTATAAACTGATAAATCCAGAAATATTAATATATAATCACAAAGTCTCATGTCTTAGGGTTCCAGGGACATATCATACGCGCTCTAACGATTTTTCTACAATTTACTATGAATTTTCTAAAAACAGGACACGAATCTGTCACGTGCAGACCTTCTGTGAAAACAGCCAATTTACGCCTAGTTAGAGGCCGAACCAGACTTCCGCTAAAACACGAAAAGTGTGCCCGGAACAGAATGTGAACCGTGGGCACCGGATTCGTCTCAAACCGAACTACGACGAAAACGTTATGTGCGTCGCAAAATAGGGGCAGAAAAACGTTTTCACATAAAATGACAACTATCGCTAATTAACTCATTAAGTCATGGCTTAATTCAAACAGACCCGGAAAGCCTACAAGCTTACTGGAAAAAAGTCATAATAAGCTGGACAACATCCGTGCACCACCCCTGTCGCCTCCGGCGGCGGTGGTGGTTGGCGGCGGCGACGAGGGTTACGGTAACACCCTCCGGCGAGACCTCCCAACGTCACCCACTCCCGACTCCTCCGCAACTTCACACCCGCACACACCCACACACCCATACGCACCCCCCTGCCGCCACCACAGCGGCGTGCAGCGGCGGCCCCACCGCCGGCAGCCGTGGCTGCGGCGGTGGTGGTGGCGGTTTGCGGCGGTTTTTGACAATTAACAAACGAAAGGTTTACGAACTACCTCGACGCAGCGTTTTCTCGTCCTCTAATCCGACCGAACTCGCCGGCGATCACCTTCTTCCTCCTCTCTCCTCGTCGCCGGCAGCACCCTCTTTCTCTCTCTCGGCTTCTCTCTTTCCCTCTCTCTCTCTTCGATTTCTCTCTCTCTCCTTTTCTCTTCTCGACCGAACACAACAAGGGGGAGGGGAAAGAAGGAAGAATTGGGTTGTCTTGGAAGAAAGCGATGGCCAAAAGATCGATAGGAGTGTGAGGGATGAAGCCGTAGGGTTTCTCCCTTTCTCTCTTCTCTCGCTTGCTAACCAAGAAACCAACACACCCCAAAAATAAAATCATGGATTCGGTTGGGTTTGCATGGGCCAATCACACAATTTTTGGCCCTTGAACAATTCTTTTGGTCCGTCATTTAATTCCCTCTCGCAATCTAGTTGAAGTTTCGACATAATTTACGATTAGGTCCAAGTCGTCTAACCCCGTTAACGGAAACCACAAAAATAAAACTAAAACAAAAGAATTAATAAAAGAAGAATTACATACCGGGATACGGGCTTTACAACTCTCCCCCACTTGGATTAGACTTCGTCCTCGAAGTCTATGCCCGTGAATAGCTAAAGATAGTTCTCCCACATCTCAACCTCAGGTTCCCAAGTTCACTTGAGACCCCTTCTAAAACTTCTCGAATACTTTCCTTACTAACGTACTCCTTCTAGGACACTGAAATTATGATCGATAGAACACTTCACCAATTGGAATCATTCCTAGCCAAGCGACTTCGGTTGTCTCCCAACCATAGATATTCTATACCTCCCGATTCAAATCTCAAACTCTAAACATTCTAAAGTTGCTTACCAATATACCCAACTGGATACTCGGATCCGATCATTCCTACTATTAACTGTCGATTAACTCCTACGAGTTCTACTAGACTCCCAAAATTTACCCTACAAGAATCGTCAAACCAGTAAATTTAAAATCACTCACGAAGGTCACTCCACCATAACCATTCATCACAAGCAAACATCTCAGGATTACTACTACCATCAACATAATTTCCTTAAAATCGGCTACAATTCCCCAATTACACTAAGGTGTTTGGCCTCAAGCCCAAAAGTCGACACCTAAGTATACTATTTACCTTAAAAATTCTACGCATTTATCCTCTTTATTACAAAGGGCATCATTCCCTAACCGATACTATTCGGCCTACAGTACCAACACGCGTGGAATACCCAACCTTCCACCGTCGACGTATCTTCCATACTCGCTCTACGAAGCCTAGTTACACCGTATCAAGATACACCTTAACGTCTACCTCCCAGGTATGTGCTCAAGACTATATCCTCCTAGTGCCCACTGGAAAGTCAAAGTCATAACACATGAATACCGGGGTCCCACCCCGAGATACCCAACCGACCGTTACCAACGACTGACTGACATGGCCAAGGATCCAATGCAAACAGTCTACCAACAACATGCCTATCCTGGAATGGCTCACTCCCCCAAATATGTAAGTACTCAAACTGACACATAACACTTAAAAGCGCATTTCCCAAAATTCTACAACACAATCCAAATAAGAATTGGAAACACAAGAATTAGATAATGCAATTTTATTTTCAAACTCAAACTTTGTGCATGACTTAGCCGGCATTCCACGTCTCGACTCGTACTACTCCAAATCTCTCCGGTCCACTATCGTCATCCGGACATTTAAACCTCTAAGGGCAAGTTGGAATTCACGTCCAATTATCTTACGGCTTTTCCATAAAACAAAGTCGGCTCAAAAGCCTAAAATTCTAGCTCAATCATCAACCTCGACCCGAAATAGTCTACTTAAAACACCTATTACAACAGCAACCTCGACCACAAGTGGACAGCCTAGCTGTCCTATACTACGACCCAAACGCTCACTACAAGCGTGAGGCACGAAATAATGGGTAGCCCCGCTCTCAAACAGCACTACAGCAGACACCGAGTTAACTAAGAACGTACTTAATCACACAGCTTAAGCAAAAAGCAACTACATACCATATCCAATAAAAGAAAACAAGTGATGAAATATACCTGTCACCACTTTAGGCGTAGTCTGTGCCTCCTTCACCGTCAGTTGATGAACTCCACCTCGGCCGCCTCGGGTCCAGCCTGACCCACACGACCATCAGTAATACGCAAGGGAGCAACCACAGGGGCTTCTTGTGCCCCACTCCCAACAGAAATCCTCGGATTCTGGCAGTTGATCTTCACGTGGCCCGTCTGATTGCAGTTAAAACAGACCACCAGTGGTGCCCTGCAATCCCGACCGTAGTGTCCTACCTGGCCACACTTGAAACAATTGTCGTTTCTCCTTCCGCTACTATCCTTCGTTTTAAACCCACCACTCCTTCGATTCAAAAGTGAGTCTGAAAACCTCGTTTTCTTTGGGACTGCGGATTCTGATGCAACGGCCTGCGTCGTCTTCCTCTTCTTGGCCTGTTCCTCTAACTCGTGTCCCTGTCCCCGAGCAGCCTCCAGCATCATTACTACCTCATCACGAACGGCGGTAATAATCCCGGGGATTGCCTCCCTAATAGCATGCTTTACTTCAGCCGCGATCAACTCACGTATCTTTTCACTAGTGAGTTCAATACTAGCAGTCGGTTCAACATCGTTGTTCCTCCTTGCGATGGTCATCCTAGGTAATTAATACAACGAGCTATTAGCACATAATAACTCACCCTACCACGCTCACGCTCGACTCCTTGGATTCCTCGCGACTTTCCCCGACTCGAACATTGATCCTGTGCTTCCGGTAGTAGGAGCTCTACTACTACCATCTACACCTATCATTGCCCGCTCCGAGTCCTATCCCGAGTACCCAAGTAGTTGCTCGCCCAAACAACACCATACACGCGTTCCTATACTGACGCATGTACACACTCTTCCTAGCTCCCTAGGAATAATCATAATACCCCACTACTCTTGCTAGGGCGGAACCCCCACTAACCCTGACGAGTCGCCTCGTAAACGCACAGTCGTATACAGTGGAAACCAGATAGACATTCGAATATAAGATTCTATCCTACAACGGTTGGACTCAAACAAGAGCTGCGCAATAGGACTAAATCAAATATTCTAAGGCTATATGATTCTTACCGCATACAACCTATAGTGCATTCGCTCGACAACCTATCATAGCTAGCATAAGTTCCTATTAGAAAATAACAACCATACAGTACAGTGTAATAAGCACCAAGCACTCTAGCATACATAATCGTATATAAACACTCTTCCCGACTCACTAGAAATTTCATCTCATCCCACTACCCTTGCTACCACGGAATCCCTATTAGTCATAACGAGTTGCCTCGCGAATACCCAGTCGCATGCAGCGTGAATCAAATAGACATTCGAATACACGATCCTATCCTAGAACGGTTGGACTCAGACAAGAGTTGCGCAATAGGACTAAATCAAATATTCTAAGGCTATATGATTCTTACTGCATACAACCTGTAGGGCCTTCACTTAACAACCTACTATAACTAGCATTGATTCCTACTAGCAAACAATCATCATACAGTACAGTGTAAACAACATAGGCAATCTAGCATGCATACCCTATGATCTAGAAAGCGATAAATACACTAAGTACTATACCTTCCCACATAGCGTCGGCTGACTGTACACACTGCGCCCTCGATCACCGTTTCCCAAACGGGTTTTCCTTTTTCCTTTATTCTCAAAGATTTTAGCAAAAGAGTTTAAAACTTCATAGCCGCAACTTGAGACCAAACACACCGAGATGTGTTTGATTCACTCAAGCTGTGCTCTGATACCAAGTTGTAACGTCCCAAAAATTACAAGGAATTTAAAATTTTAAAAATAATGCATTTCGTTACAATCAAACCATAAGTTAACAAATCCCATTACAATAAAAATAAACGTCGTTAATTAAAACCGTCAAATGAAATTTAAGCTGCGGAAAAGTTATATAATTAAATCCCCATTTAAAAAGTTAAACTTAAACAGCCTTCGCCCTGCGCCCGTGTGTACCGTCATGCCCGACTGCTACTCGCACCTGAAATCATAAGATATTGGGAAGGGGTAAGCACGAAGCTTAGTTAATTCCATCACATGCGCAGATAGGAATTATATACACATCACCCCTATCCGCACATAAGCAACAACATCACAGTTACATAAAACGAGTAAACATCTACAAGTAATTATGTATCCAACACCTCGGTCCCACCGAGCCCTCGGTCCCACCGAGTTGTAATGTAACACACTCGTCACACCGAGTTCCCACAACGTTTCTTTCCACTTCCTCGGTCCCACCGAGCCCTCGGTCCCACCGAGTTGTAATGTAACACACTCGTCACACCGAGTTCCCACAACGTTTCTTTTCACTTCCTCGGTCCCACCGAGCCCTCGGTCCCACCGAGGTGTAATGTAAAACATTTATACTAAGCATTTAAACCAATCAAATATTACACACCACAAACAACTAGTTCACACCACAAAGACAATAGTACATAGAAACTACTATGACATGCATACAACCCCTAACTACACAGTGAGAGAACTCACCTTAAAGCAACGCGAGTATCCGCAACCGCAATCACAAGCCGGACAACTTCACTCACCTTCTCCCACCTAATTACGTGTTAACAAATGTCAAAGTGACGCCCCAACCCAAAACCACGACTACTAAATTATAACATACACATTCCAGCTTTTACTCTAAAAACACAGGTCTGTTCGGGACCTGTTTAACCCCTTATAAACTGATAAATCCAGAAATATTAATCCATAATCACAAAGTCCCATGTCTTAGGGTTCCAGGGACATATCGCACGCGCTCTAACGATTTTTCTACAATTTACTATGAATTTTCTAAAAACAGGACACGAATCTGTCACGTACAGACCTGCTGTGAAAACAGCCAATTTACGCCTAGTTAGAGGCTGAACCAGACTTCCGCTAAAACACGAAAAGTGTGCCCGGCACAGAATGTGAACCGTGGGCATTGGATTCGCCTCAAACCGAACTACGACGGAAAAGTTATGGCCGTCGCAAAACAGGGGCAGAAAAACGTTTTCACATAAAATGACAACTATCGATAATTAACTCATTAAGTCATGGCTTAATTAAAACAGACCCGGAAAGCCTACAAGCTTACTGGAAAAAGGTCATACTAAGCTGGACAACAGCCGTGCACCACCCCCTGCCGCCTCCGGCGGCGGTGGTGGTTGGCGGCGGCGACGAGGGTTACGATAACACCCTCCGGCGAGACCTCCCAACGTCACCCACTCCCGACTCCTCCGCAACTTCACACCCGCACACACCCACACACCCATACGCACCCCCCTGCCGCCACCACAGCGGCGTGCAGCGGCGGCCCCACCGCCGGCAGCCATGGCTGCGGCGGTGGTGGTGGCGGTTTGCGGCGGTTTTTGACAATTAACAAACGAAAGGTTTACGAACTACCTCGACGCAGCGTTTTCTCGTCCTCTAATCCGACCGAACTCGCCGGCGATCACCTTCTTCCTCCTCTCTCCTCGTCGCCGGCAGCACCCTCTTTCTCTCTCTCGGCTTCTCTCTTTCCCTCTCTCTCTCTTCGATTTCTCTCTCTCTCTTTTTTCTCTTCTCGGCCGAACACAACAAGGGGGAGGGGAAAGAAGGGAGAATTGGGTTATCTTGGAAGAAAGCGATGGCCAAAAGATCGATAGGAGTGTGAGGGATGAAGCCGTAGGGTTTCTCCCTTTCTCTCTTCTCTCGCTTGCTAACCAAGAAACCAACACACCCCAAAAATAAAATCATGGATTCGGTTGGGTTTGCATGGGCCAATCACACAATTTTTGGCCCTTGAACAATTCTTTTGGTCCGTCAATTAATTCCCTCTCGCAATCTAGTTGAAGTTTCGACATAATTCACGCTTAGGTCCAAGTCGTCTAACCCCGTTAACGGAAACCACAAAAATAAAACTAAAACAAAAGAATTAATAAAAGAAGAATTACATACCGGGATACGGGCTTTACAGGATGACTGGAAAGATACCAGAGAAAACAACAGAGGAAGATCTGTCTCAGAATGCATACGCTCTTACTGTAACAGAGCCAAATGATAGAGCGCTGGAAACCACAAGACCCAGTGCCAAGGTATGTTCTGCTTCTGAATCAAAATCTGACTCTGAGTTGGAAATGCACGTTTCTTTGTTAACAGAAGAATTTCAACTTTTAAAACAAAAACTTTCAGAGGAAAAGGAATTGAGAAAGCTAGCTCAGAAGGATCTGTCCTTCTACAAGAGAGAGAAAACTCTCTTGGAACAGGAAAAGGAAGAAATCTTTAAAGAAAAATCTGAGCTAGAAGTCTTAACTAAACAGAAGGAAAATACATTTTTAGAAAAAGTTAAAGAGTTTGAAGAAGCTTTGAAACAAAAGACTGAAGAGGTTAAGAAATCAGAAACCGAAAGACTTAACTCTGTTGCTTTAAAAGATTATTTTCAAAGAGAAAGGGAGGTTTTGCATCAATCCCTGCAAAGAAAAGAGATTCAAATCAAAAAGTACTAAGATGCATAAGATGTGCACATCAAGATAAACTCTCAAAAAGATACACAAGGTCTTAGTTTCAGTGACCTTGCTCCCTATAATGGAAGGAAGAAGACATCTCTGTCCTCTGCCTTCTGTGTTGGGAAAATCCAGGAGGATGTGATCTCTGGTACTGCAGTTTTCAAAAGAATCAAAACCTCAGATGTATCTTCAAGGACCAGGAGACTTAACTTCAGGAATGTCAGCTATGACTCCTTGGATCAAGAAAAGGTTACAAAACCATCTTCAAAGTTTATTCTTGATCAAGGAAGAGCTAGAATCATACTTCCTAATTCTGTTAAAAGTCTGGATACAAAAGAGATCTTTAATTTCAACTCTTTCAAAGGACAGAAGTCTGTTACTTCTGTGGCTGAATCCTCTGATGTTAAACCACAGAGCGAGCTCAACCCTGAAGCCCAGCCTTCTCTCCTACTTCTGAAATAATTAGAATATTTTTTGAGGAGGATTTGAAAAGAGTTCTGAAGGAAAATGCTGTTTATGATGCATTAAAACCCAAGCTGAGAAAGTTCAAGTCTGCCAAAGCTAATATCTTAGTGATAACCCAAGAGTCTAACACCTCCACCAGAGCCACCAGAGACTTTCTAGTCTCTGACAGTGACTCTGATTTTGAGGTAGATGAGCAAATTTTCTGTGCTCAAGAGACTGTTTTACACAAACCAAAGCAAGTAACTGCTGAATCTGAACCTTTGAAAAATGTATCTTTCTTTAAGAAACAATCCAGATTCATACCAGTTCCTAATTTTCAAAACAAGGTAATAAACCCAGATCTAGCAATCAAGAATATAGAGAGAATCTAGAGAGTAAATGTGTCATTCATATATTGAACTTGAGAGTACAAATGACAATATGCATGAAGTGTTCTAAGAGTTCTATCTAACTATTACATGACACACCTATTTATACCCCATACATACAAGGTATAAAGGCTAAGCAATACAGTATGGACTTATTACAGCACATTGAATTTACAGTAAATCTTGAATACAAGGGTATCAGAATTCTTTCTTCTGATAAGATAGAAGAGAAGAGAAGAGAAGAGAGGAAGCTAAAAGTGTTTCTGTGATTCCAACTTCAGTTCCATTTATTTATAAACCGATCAGATTTACACCAGAGCAGAAGGGCAAGTGGATAGTCAATGACAGACCTGTTCCCAACTCTGTTGTAAATCAAAGAATAAACTCTTTTTGGCCAAGTGAATTTGTTCCAAGGAAAAACAACAACTTCAGAAAACCAAACCAGGACAGAATGTTTGATCCTAAAGTTTTTCAATCCCAAGAACCATTCAAACCACAATTTTTGAATAAAAACAGCAATGTGCATCAATTATCTTCATGTTCTATCAATTGCAACTGCATTCAACTGTTGTTAAAACTGCAAAATCATATGAATGGTCCCCACTGTGTTCTGAATCAGTCAGCTCAAAGGAAAAATCCCAAGACTTTTCAGAATACACAGAGAAAGTCCTCTGGCACACCATCACATAATGGAAAGCCAGTAGGAAAGCCTGTTAACACCTCTAAGCCTAACAAGAAAGAACCTATTATGCAATGGGTACCTAAAGGGAACTAATCTGTCTTGCAGAAGCCTCATGTGCAGACCTGGTACCTAGATTCAGGATGTTCCAGGCACATGACAGGCAAGAAGGAGCTGCTGACTTCATTCAAGAACAAAATGGGAAGTGCAGTGACCTTTGGAGGATATAATGGTGGACAAATTAAAGGCTATGGTACTTTAAATAACGGTGGTGTTTCAGTTTCTGAAGTTGCTTATGTTGAAGGATTAAACCATAATCTGCTCAGTATAAGTCAACTTTGTGATCATGGGTTCGATGTCAATTTTAGAAAGAAGTATTGTTCTTTGCTACTTTCCGAGTCTGGTCAAGAACTTTTAAGAGCCGACAGAAAAGGCAATCTGTACAAAATGAATTTTAATCCAAACCAAAACTCTACAACAGAAAAACTTTGTTTAGTGTCTTTGAAAAAGGAAGATGCCTGGCTCTGGCATAAAAGATTTGCCCATCTAAATTTCCAAAATCTTGACAAACTCGTGAAGTTGAACTTAGTGAAAGGTCTGCCTTCAGTTAAATTTGACAAAGACCATCTCTGTTCTGCGTGTGAAATGGGCAAAATGAAAAGATCTTCACACAGAACAAAGAGTGATCACAGTTGCCCCAGACCTTTGCATATGCTTCATGTGGATCTCTGTGGTCCAATCTCCGTGCAAAGTCTGTCGGGAAAAAAGTATATTCTTGTCTTAATAGATGAATTTTCTAGATATACTTGGATTGAGTTCATCAGAGTAAAATCTGATGTCCTAGAAATATTGTTAAGTTTGTTAAAGAGGATACATGTTCTGTTAGGTATCAAAATCCAAAAGTTGAGAAGTGATAATGGGACAGAGTTTAAGAACGCCAGAATTGATGCCTACCTATCAGAGGAAGGAATCTCCCAGAACTTCTCAGCTGCCAGAACTCCACAACAGAATGGTGTGGTGGAGAGAAAGAACAGAACTCTGGTAGAAGCCGCCAGAACCATGTTGGCAGGTTCTATCCTCCCAATCAACTTCTGGGCAGAGGCAGTCTCAACAGCCTGTTATACCCAAAACAGAGCTGTAATAGTGAAAAGATTTAAGAAGACTCCCTATGAACTCATCAACAATCGAGGGCCAAATGTGAAATATTTTCATGTTTTCGGCTGCAAGTGTTATATCTTGAATGACAGAGAACAACTGGGCAAATTCGACAAGAAGGCTGACGAAGGAATCTTAATTAGTTATTCCTTAACCTCTAAAGCCTACAGAGTCTACAACACCAGAACCAGAGTCATTCAAGAAAGCATAAATGTGTCCTTTGATGAAAATACATCAAGCTCCTCTGATCGCAAATCACCAGAGGGGACACAGAGCAAAGAAAAGAAGCCTAGTTCTTCAAAGTCAAGGGAAGAAGATATCAACTTAGTATTCAACGATTTCTTCGATGATGATGATTCCTCTGATGACATCACCAGAGGCAATCAGGCTCAAAACTCAACAGAACAGAATCTGACAGGTACAACTCTTACAGGTCCCTCCAATTCTTCACCATCACTTCTCTGTCTACATGTGTTATTCAGAGAAATGAGGAACCACAACCAGATGTAAGAGAACCCGAGCAAGAGCCATCATCACCCATGTTGACAAATATTGGGAAAGATTCCCTGTTTGAAAGTTCACTTTCTTAGAGCCCTGTTGGGACAACACAGAGCAATGGGGACACTCTCCAAAGTTGTGTGCCACAGAGCCCTGGTCCCAATCCACAGAGCTCTGATGCTGAAGTCCGTCTTTTCCCATCAGAAGCACAAACTCCACCTATTGTCCATGCTCCCATGACAATTGGACAAAGGATCACCCCCATCATCTAATCATTGGTGCTGCTGAAGATGGGGTGAAGACAAGATCGGCCACAATCAATGAAGCTTTATTTGTCAATTTTCTAAGCATGATTGAGCCGAAGAAGATCTCTGAAGCCCTAGAAGACCCAAACTGGATTGAAGATATGCAAGAGGAGCTTCTGGAATTTGAAAGAAATAAAGTTTGGTCCTTGGTTCCACTTCCTAAAGACAAAGATGCTATCGGAACCAAGTGGGTGTTCAGAAATAAAAAGGATGAAGATGGGATTATCATCAGAAACAAAGCTCGGCTGGTTGCAAAGGGATATTGCCAAGAATAAGGTATCAATTATGAAGAGACTTTTGCACCTGTGGCTAGGCTGGAAGCAATCAGAATCTTCCTAGCCTATGCTGCTCATAAAGGTTTCAAGGTCTACCAAATGGATGTGAAATCGGCCTTTCTGAATGGCAAACTCCAAGAAGAAGTTTATGTCTAGCAACCACCAGGTTTTGAAAGCCCAGAGTTTCCAGACCACGTTTACAAGCTAGACAAAACTCTGTATGGCCTTAAGCAAGCTCCCAGAGCCTGGTATGAAACTCTGTCAAATTTTCTGTTGACTAATCACTTCGAGAAAGGTACTGTCGATACAACTCTATTCTTTAGAAGGTACAAGAAAGATATTCTTCTAGTACAAATATATGTTGATGACATTATATTTGGGTCTACAAGACATGAATACTGTGACAGGTTTGAGGATTTGATGAAAAGTGAATTCAAAATGAGCATGATGGGAGAACTTTCTTTCTTCCTTGGTTTACAAGTAAAACAATCCATCAGAGGGACTTTTATAAGTCAGTCTAAATACATCTCTGATATTTTGAAAAAAATATAAGCTCAATAATTCAAATCCAATGAAAACTCCTATTGCCACTGGAGTCAAACTTGACTCTGACCTTAATGGTGAATCTGTGGATGTCAAGAACTACAGAGGCATGATAGGGTCACTTCTGTATCTTACTGCAAGCAGACCTGATATAATGTTTGCAACCTGTCTTTGTGCCAGATTTCAAGCAAATCCTAAAGAATCCCATTTGTCTGCTGTCAAACGCATATTTAAATATCTAAAAGGGACTCAATTCTTGGGTCTCTGGTATCCTCTTAATTCTGGTTTCGAGCTTATTGCATATACAGATTCAGATTATGGAGGATGCAGGAATGACAGAAAGAGTACTTCTGGTAGCTGCCAATTGCTTGGAGATAAGTTAGTCAGCTAGACATCCAAGAAACAGAACTGTGTCTCAACTTCTACAACAGAAGCAGAGTATGTTGCTGCTGCTAGTTGTTGCTCTCAAGTGATCTGGATGAAAACACAACTCAAAGATTATGGCATGGAGTACAGCAAGATCCCAATTCTGTGTGACTCCAAGAGTGAAATAGCAATTACAGCTAATCCAGTTCAGCACTCCAAGACAAAGCATATCGACATAAGGTACCATTTTATAAATGATCATGTTGAAAAAGAGACAATTGAAATGTACTTTGTTTCAACTGACTTCCAACTTGCTGACTTGTTCACAAAAGCCCTTGATGAAAGGAGATTAAACTTCTTAATCAGCAAGATGGGTATGCTGAACATGTCCTCCTAACTTGGTTTAAAAAATCAACAGAGCCTTTGATGTTCCTACCAGAGCTCTGTCAAAATAGTTGGGTAGGATAGTTCACCAGAGCCTCTGATGTTCTCACCAGAGCTCTGCCAGCATACGTTTTCAATGTTTTCTTCATATGAATTTCTTGTTTGTATATTTTTTTTGTACATAAAGTTTTTTTAATCTTTCAAAAAGCTAAAAAGAAATTTGTCAATTAAGCTCACCATTTAAGGGGGAGCTTAAGAGGATAATAAGCATGGTTTTAGGGGGAGCAAGTCAAAATCAGTTTTCAAATCTAAATGAATTTGCTTTTTGAACTTCAAAGATAAATCTTTTTGAGGAAGGGAAAACTTGTTCTGTTGAAAACCTTTTGATAATGTCAAGAACTTACCAGAACTCTGACATTTCACCAGAGCCTCTGTTGATTCTCACCAGAACTCTGTGAAATTTCTGAGTCAGTTCTGTTCTCGTTCTTTGACCACTTTCACAACAGATACAGGATTTTCAAATGATTTTGGGTAAAGGTGAAACATATTGGGTTACTTGGAAAGAATGAAAAAGGTCACTCAACAGAGGCAAAACTGTACTAAGCTCCACTAGAGCTCTGTCAGTTTTTCTGCCACGTCATCAGATGCACTGTCACCAGAGGTGCGGGTTATTTCTAAACGTCAACGACATGTCACCCACCCATAGCCAACCGTGACGGTTTGCTAGCCCAAAAGTTGTCAAAACCAGATCCACGTGGCAATCTATGATTGAGAAACAAACCGTTAGCTGTTTCCACGTTACACTGTTAAGGCCACTCCACTATCTGACACTCGAGTGACTACAGTACCTACGACGTTCATCCAGCCACATGATTCTAGTATAAATATCCATACCCACAACCCATTTCATTTCTTACGTTTTCTGATCATTCAAAACCCTTAACTTTTCCCTCCTTCGTTCAAAACCTTTGAGTCCTTCAAGAAACCCTAAACCTGCAACAATGGCGGAACAACAACACTCTGCTGAATCTAGCCACATAGGGCCTGTAGACGAAATCGTAATCCAACCTTACGAGTTCGCCGATAACACCTACCGTTTCTATGCAAACCCAGGCCTCTATTTACCCACTTACCACATCTTTGTAGAGTTTTTTTAGAAACTCTGAAATTTTTAGAGCCCTAACTGAGTTTGACGACAACCTTCCCGAGCTCTACGTCCAACAATGGTGGACTACGTGCCAGTACATTCCAGAGCAAGAGGGGATCGTTGGAAATGTTAATTCTGGTAGAGATGGAGGCGCAGGTACAATCCGCATTCGTGCCAGCACTTTCAGAAGGATTTTCAGAATGAAGACAAGAAGACAGCTTGGAATTGAAGCTTACGAGAAACCCCCAAAAGTAGCTGTTCTTCTTGACTTTGTGAAGTTTCTAGGCTACAACAAATCTCTGAACAAAATAGGCGAGTTCAGAAGAGGAAATTTACCAGCATTGTGGAACTTCATGTTTTCCACACTAAATAGAACCCTAACTTGCAAATCTGGTAGCCAAGACCAAACCAGCACAGAGATTCTCCAAATCATGTATGGGCTGTTCTTCAACAGAAACTTCGACTATGCCACGATTCTCTACAATGATCTTCTTGCTGTTGTTAACACGAAGACCTCAACCATAGCAAGAGGAGGAGTTGTCGGAGTTCACAAGTTCTTAAAGACCATCAAGTATCCTCGATTCATCAGTCTGGTAATAAGAAGAGCCTTCCAACGCTTGGAGTTAACTCAACAGGGAAATCCCACACCTATTTGGGTTATGTCCAGGTTCCTTCCTACAACATCATGTGACTATCCTTTTATTAGACGAGTACCAAGAACAATGCTCGCTCTAATTGACCCTCAACATATTTCTATCCAAAACTATGAGAGTGCTGCTCAACCTCAAGAACCTGAGGTGAGAACCCCAACATACATAGGATCTGAGCCATCTTTGGAGAGTTTGTATGAAGAAATAGGAGAAGAAGTAAACAGACCAGAGGTAAGAGCACCCGAAGTGGGGTCTTCCTCTGCAAGGGTGTTAGAGGAGGAAGTACAGAACAGAGCATCCCCTATGGAGACTGTTCATGAGGGAGTAAGGGAAACTACAGAGGTGGAAGTAATTTTGTCCTCCTCTGGTAGTAGTGAGCAAGAGGAAGGTGAGGGAGAGCATCCTGAGTCTTCTAAAACCCTAGGAGCCGAGGGAAATGTGAGCTTAGTACAAGATGTTCAAGAGAACACACATGTGAGATTCCCAAGCCCAACTCCCAGTGCTACCACACAACCTATTCCTGGTGATCAAGACCAGAGGAATATTGAAACAGAGGTGCACACCTCGAACCCTAACCAGAAGAAACCACCAGAGGCACCTCTTCACGCCTCTGGTATGCACGAAACCGAGGAATCCATCTTTGGTAATGATGTTCCTTTGCCCCAGAACATCGATAGGTCACAACCACACGTTGATGCCTCTGTGGCTCAAATAGATTTGTCACAACATAGCCCCAAGATCTTTCGTATCTCACGTAGGCTCTGCCCAACTCAGGGGCAGTGGAACGACCTAGTGGCACAAGGGAAGACTTTGCTTGATCCAAGTTCTTCTCATCACATCAGATTTCCTTCTTCAGAACCTGAGCTGGAAGAGGAAACTCTGGTCAGAACACCTGTAGATGTTTCCCCTGAAAAGGAACGTCAAGGATCAGGTGGAAGTCCTCCAAGAGCCAATCTCAAAACAAATCTTGATGGAGGCACCTCTGGACTCGAGGCTGAATTGGATCCATTTGTTGGAGCCAAGGTTACCCCCGCTGAAATTGTCACAAGAGCAGAGTTCACAAGCTTCTGTGACAAGATTAGAAACTCTTTGAATGAGTATAAACTTATCAATGAATCCAAAGAGGAGCTGATCCGCAAGGAGAATGCTTCTCTCAGAGAAGAGCTGCAATAGATTTCAGCAAAA
This sequence comes from Saussurea involucrata, assembly GCA_033807775.1. Classification (NCBI taxonomy): domain Eukaryota; kingdom Viridiplantae; phylum Streptophyta; class Magnoliopsida; order Asterales; family Asteraceae; genus Saussurea; species Saussurea involucrata. Next base: position 56,978,126 of record CM066323.1, read on the forward strand.
TATGCAGAGACAACACAGAAGTATGCAGATGCTGAAAAGGTCAGAGCAGAGGAGACTACAAAAATATCAACAGAGCTTGCAGATCTAAAAAGACTTATGGCAGAGAATCAAACGGCTGCAATGAACAGAACCCTGCCTATACCTTCACTTCTCCTATTAGACTCAAACATCAGAACCCTGACAGAGTTAATCAACAACTCTGTTGAGGATGCAGTGAAAGAAGCAACGACATCTTCTGCTACTCCAGTCAACATTTCTGGTCCAAGCCCCAATGATTTACCTATGACAGTTGGTCAGATGGGAGAGTTCAGCAGAAATGTTCTTAGCAAGATGATGTCAATTTTGTCCAAATTTGTCATGAAAGCCCAGGCGACAGAGCGACATGTGCAGGCATCACTTGCCTCTTACAAATTCAACTTTGGGAGTCAAGTAGATGAAGTTAGAATGGCTGCGACGGAGTTGGAAGATGTACTGAAAAAGGCCGCGGCTGAGTTTAAAGCTGCTATCACCAACACCATATCACTCAAAAGACCTACAGAAGGTCCCCCATAAGGAGAACCCTCAAGCAAAAGGGCTAAGTTTGTTGCTCTGTCCTCACCCACTGCAGGAATTGCCGATTATGATGATGATGATGACTTTCAAGATGCTCCAGAGGGAAACTCAGATAATCAGACGGGTGAGTCCCCAGAACAACAAAAGGGGGAGAAGGAGAAAGAAAAAGAAAAAGAGAAGGAGAAAGAGCCTGAGAAAGAAAAGGAGAAAGAGAAAGAAACGAATAAGGGGAAAGGGAAAGAGATAGCAAAAGAGGCAGAGGCAGAGATGGAAGAAGTTACACAAGGAGACAAGGGGATGACAAAAGAAGAAACACCAGAGATGACTATGGTAGTGTTTGACTACATGTTCAAAGACAGAGTCATCAGAACAGAAGAGTCAACTCAACCACCACCATAGATCATCATACTTGACACCCCTCCTCCATCTCCAAGAACTGAACCATAGAGATCAATCCCAATCTCTGCTGATGAACAAATAAGCCAAGCTCAACCCCAAATCCAAATCCAACCCCAAGTCCTATAAGAGTCCGGACGCCATGTTGACATTCTTATGACTGAAACCCATGAAGATCAGAACCCAATTCAACCAGAACAGAACCCAGAACCATCAACTCGACACACCGAGAACCCGCCCATAGAAGAAATATATGCATATCTCTATGCTGACAGAGATATCATACCAATCAATGTCGTACCCATCAACCCATACCTTAACCCTGACACAATAAGAGAACTTTCTGATGCTAGGCGAAAGTTCATTGAAACCAAGACAAATCTGAACAAAGCCGTAAACTCAAATTTTGGGATCCGCAGGATCATGAACATCAAGCACAAAAAATTCCAATATGATAGAGTCGTGTACCATGAGTACACTGTTGAATCAACAGAAGGCAAGATCGAACACTTCAACGACAACGATCTTGTGCTACTGAACCCATATGATCTGGTAACACTTCACGGATATTGCTTGAACTTCAACGAAAGATACAAAGAAGCAAGAACCGCTTTACCAGAAGTAAGATTCGCTATGCAAGATCCCGTCAATCTCAGAACACAGATCGACTTTCAGCTAGGCATAGAATTCGAAGTGGAGAAACTGGCGATTGCACCTCCGAATGAAAGTCTTGTGGGTTATGGCCATTACAGAACTGGAACCGTGGTTGGAAATCCTCCAATATTTATCTGCCGACAGAAGGGCATCAAGAAGGCCATCAGAGCTGCTGAAACCCACAAGTACTCAAATGAGTCGCTACAGTATCTCAAGAACGTGATCCAGAATCTCCCAAGAGACAAGTGTCCAAAAGAACAACTGAGGCTCTACATCAACCAGATAAATCTTATGCTGGACTTCCGAGAGCTGATCAGAAAATTCGACAGAATGCTAAGGGGAGATTACTATGGTTAAGTGTACTTATTCTTTTGCATTGTATTGTAATATCTTAAAAGAATAGTGCAAAGTTTCACAGAGGTAAAAGTTCTCTATCTTTTGTTTATATCTCTGTAAATTCCAAATTTTTATTTTCAATACTTAGGGGGAGATTGTTAGCCCCAAGTATCTCTTATGTAAAAGTGTTGGTCCCGAAGGCCTATACAAGTTTGTAGAAGGGGGGGGGGGGGGGTTGAATACAAACACACAGATTTTACTTTTCTAAATTGTTTATTGATAAATCATTAACAATTTACAGCTTGTTGCGGAGACAAGATTAAGGATAAACCTAAATCTAAACAAGTTGGAACACTAAGGTTTCTTGCACTAAGAAAGATAAGGAAATTACTAATAATAACCTATCTTGAGATAAGAGATATGAACTTGTCCAGAGTTAGCAAGTTACTTCAAAAAGAAGTGAGTTCATCTCTTTATATACTGCATGCATTTAATGCAAGTCAGTATACACTTTACACGTGTCATCAGCTGGTTGGTTGCATGTCATTGACCTTTGTTGACAACCTTAGTAGCCGCATGGATGAACAGTGTAGTATCAGAGTGGTTATACGATTTCAGACAGTCGGAGGTTCTTTTCTGACATTTCGTACGGAGTCGTGCAAGGGTGGTTAAGACAATAGTACTTTGTACGGAGGACTTCATGATCAGCTTTCGTTGATTCAGCGATTATCATTTACTATTCAGCAGATGATAAAGTTCAGCGATAGCTGAAGTCTTGTACTTGATACTTCACGTTGAGTGGACAAATCTGAGTCTTCGCTGATCCGCATCAGTTCATTAGGAGACTTGTCGCTGGTTCTTTAGCTTGATCTTCGACTTCAGCGTAGAACCTTTGTTGACGTGAAACTTGTCTTCAGGGATCATAAGTAAACAACTAACTTATCAGCGATCATCATAATGACTGAACAGACTCAGAGCATTTATGGTGAACAGTTTTGCTGAAAGTTTAACTTAAAGAGCGAGAGTTCCTATCAGCGGTACTGGAAGATCTTAGTACTTATCAGCGATAGTGAAACTCTGATACATATTGTTTACTTATAATTTTCACTAAGTATTTAAGAGAGGGTCATTATCAAATCACTGAGGGTTTGGATCAACAATCTCCCCCTATTTGATTATGACATAGCAACAAAGAAAATTGCTATTTAATGAAAACATAAGGATAAAAAGAACTCATAAAATATTTTTCCCTTTTACTGTTTTCTGGGATCTTTTCAGTACTGATGGAGTAAAGTACGTTCGCTGAAATCTTTCTTTAAAATATTGAATCAGGTTACAATGAAGAACAGAAAGATTATAAGTACAAGCGAAATAATTTACAAGTACAGAAGGATAACTGATACAATAGAGAAAAAGGAGATTATATCAGTTTTCAAAAGGTTCTTCCTTAATGAGAAGTTCATCAAGGGTCGTCTTTTCAGTGGGGATCATCCAGTCAGGAACCGTTACGCCTTGTTTTCTTTTGTTTAGCGCTTCTTTAAAGATCAAGGGTTTTAGGTGTCGTGCCTGAATGTCTCTTCTGAAGTCACACCAGTAGATGAGATCTCTGAGCTGTTCGATTGGAGTGATTGGAAGCTCAGCGATCCGTTGAAAACATTTACGTCTGTCGTAGTCGAGAAAGAATATTCCATAAGGATTACTGATGACTTTACCAGGGACGAAAAGTTCACATGGTGGCAAAGAAATGTCAAGGGCAGATAGATCAGGGTCAGGACCAAGTACTTCAGCGCGAGAGAAACCAATTCCAGTTTCATTTCGTATGACAGGACCTGAGTTTGAATCTTGACGTTTCTTCTTTGGAGAGGCCCTTTTTCTTTTCGGCTTAAGATCAGGAAGAGGAGGAATGTCCACACAAGAAGATATCAAGTCGATCTGTCTGTTTATCAGCTTTTCGAAATGATCCTTGTACTTATATTGTGACAATTGGATAGCTAACCTCATCTCCAACCATTCAGAGAGACCATACCTTTTTACAGTGTCAGCGCGAAAGGCTTCGGATTGGCCATCTTCTCTGAAAAGTTTGATGTCAACAATAGGTACTCCGATAGATGTTCTTCCAGAGATGAATACCTTGTTGATCTTCGCTGGACGATATCTGAAGTGGATTTTCTCTTTACACCAGATCAGGGTGGTCTGAGAAACTTCAGTTTTCTTTTCCACGATCTTCTGGGCTTCTTCCCAAAGCTTTCATTGGATTTGAATGGGAACACGTTTTAGCTTGGGGTCTTTGACAGATTCTTGAGTAAGCTTGATGGCGTATTCTCTGTCTTTCTCTTCAGCTTCCTTTCTTTCAGCGATGAGGCGTTCAGCTCTGAGGTGTTCCTTGTATTCAGCTTTTGAAATTTTAAACTTAGGAGGAACTGAAGGCAGTTGATCACGCCTTAGAATGATTCGCTGATCCTCGAATCGCTTTATTATTTCCTCTTTTATCTTTTGATCCTCTTTACTCAGCTTTTGAGGAGCTGAGGAAGGTCTGTTTCTGTGCGAGAGAGGTTGTTCTTCTGGTTCATCAGTCTCAGAGATCAAATCTAAGACTGGGATTATTTCATCAGCAGCAGCTGGCTTTATTTGTGAAGTCGCAGTAGTAGAACCTTCAGCGACATCCTCAAACAGGGGAGAGGACTAGCTGAAACGCAGCGATCTTACAAATAAGAACTGGGTAGAAGAACTTGGGTAGAAAAGATAGAAAAAGAATGTGAATGTGTAGAGAGGTTGTGGAGTAGAGAACTGATTGTGTATAGAGATGTTCAGGGAAGGAATATAAGTAAAGTTTAGTGTACCTGACAAACCGGCTTTTCAAGCAAGATCGCCAGATTTTCATCTTCAGCGAGGCCTTTGCCTTTGCCTTTCTCAGCGCCAGAGGCTGAGGGCTTTGTCTTTGTCTTCTCCCCTGAAGGTTCTTTTATTGAAATACCTTTAAGAGCTTTGGTTCGAGGAGCAGGTTTGACAACAAAGAAATCATCGTCATCTTCATCATCATCATCATCATCCTTCCTTGGAGAGGAGGATGGTTCATCTTCAGGGATGTCGATGTCTTCATCTTCTTCTGCTTCAGATTCCTCAGCATCTTCTTTGAGTTGCTCCCCCTCAGATACAGAGGCGAGCTTCTCGGTTCCCTCAGGGTTTTCAACTCCCTGAGGTTTTTCAGCGATCAGATCTTCATTCCTCTCTTCCCTGATAGATTCATCATGGGAAAGGTCTTCAGCGCTCTTGTTCAGATTTTAAGCGCTTTTGTTTAGATCTTCAGCGCTCTTCTCACCGGAATGTTCAGCGCTCTTCTCCCCCTCTTTCTCATGATTGGGGGAGGAATGGGTAGACTCAGCGTTGGTGTTATCTCTGTCTTCTGGGCCAGAGATTTTCACACAACCTTCAAGCTTTGCTATTCTGTCTTCTAGGCCAGAAATAGCAGGCGTGATTTTCTTCAGCTCTGTGCGATCCGCCGTTGTGAAAGATTCCAAAATAGGGGCAGGGGCAGGAGCAGGAGCTGGATTATTTGCCTTGTTGACCAGCGTCTCGATCATCGTCTTCATAGAACCAACGTCGGTCTTTACAGAGCCTAAGTCGGTCTTGACCGCTGACATATCACCCTCGAGTTTTCCAACTGATGTCTTCAGCGTTGTTACTTCGCTGGACACGGTCGAAACTGAGTTTTTGAGGCTGGTGTAGTCAGTGTAGATGTCAGAGAGCACCTTGGCAAAATCACTGAGCGTCTTATCAAGGCCCTTAATGTCATCTGTGGAAGCCTTCTTCTCCACCACCGTAGTCAGCTTCGTCAGATTCTCTCCAGCGTTTGTTACAGCTGTAGAGTTGTTGGAGAGTGTGGTGGTGAGATCAGTCAGCTTAGTTTCCACGGACTTCAGAGACTCGTTGATGTCTCCCAAATTAGGACCTGTAACACATAAGTACTTGTGAACAAAGGAAAGCTCAGAAGTTTCAGGTTTAGTTACAGTGTATATGGGTTGATTTGTACCTGCAGGAGGATTGACGAAATCGTCAAAGTTGCGGATTCCTGAGTAATGTTCCATATCCTCTTCGAAAGTACGGTGAGGTATGGTGATCTCCGCAGGTCCTGTCTTCATCATTCGTTGAGAAGCGTCAGCGGTGGCTTCTGGAATGATGGCATCTCCAGTGTTAGCTGGAGGAGTGTCCAAAGAAGTGGAGGGAGGAGCGAAGGATAAGAATGGGGTTCGGGTTGCGAGTTCAGCGTTGGATTCGCTAAGAACTACTTCATCAGTCTTTTGAGAGACTGAAGAAGGTTGGGTAGATTCCAAGTTTCTAACCTCAGCGTTTGGAGACGCTGAAGTCTGGATTGGAGGGATGGCTTGAACGGGTGTGGCAGAGCGTACCACGAAACTTTCCTTCAGCTCGTCAGAATGAGCTGAGGAGTCTTCAGCATGGAATTGTTGGGGTTGCTCCTTGGTTTTCTTGATCCTTTTAGAATCAAGAGGGGTAGTAGAGGGTTTCCTTTTCTTAGAAGGAGAGGGTTTTGTGGCCTTGGTATCAGCGATGGGTATTGTCGCTGAAGGAGCCACAGAAAGCGGAGAATTTAGAAGAGTGAGAAGAGTAGAGAGACGTACCTCGTTGGCGACAGGTTTGAAATCGAGCACCTTAGGGCCAACCTGAGAAAGTTTCAGGTCACCCTCTTCAGGATAGCTGTCCTTCAGGCCATATTAGAAGATGGCGCTGATGAATCTTGGGTAAGGAACCCATGCTGGTCGGTCAGCGGCAGAATCCACGCGTTGTACTAGGTCATCATATATAATAGAGTCCCAGTCAATGTTTAGACCTTTCAGCAGTGCGTATCCCATAGCTTGCGTAGGTTGTGCGGCTTGATCAGAAGAGCTGGACTTCGCTGTCATGCAGCTGATCAGGTGAGCGAAGATGAAATTCATCTCGCTGGGCATTTTGGACTTCTTTATCAGCGTCAGCTTCTTCTCGGGCTTCTTGTCCCTTCCAATGTCCCAGATGTAACCCATTGTGTCGAGAAAAGCAATGATGGCATCTTTGTCAGCTTGCTTCTTATGGTCAGGGAATGGAACAAAGGGTTTTTCTTTGGTGGCATTGGGAAAGTTCAGGGCTTTTTGTATGATAGCTGGGGTTATCTTAATTGTACCATACTCAGTATCGCTGAGTATGCAATCGATGGTTTTGGATGCATCTTTGGCGGAGGGTAGCTGAGTGTGTCTGGCAGAGTACCAGAACTGGGATAGTAGTAGCTGACTTGCGGGAGGTGTGATGGTCAGGGCTGTTGAAATGCAGCAGTGTTTCAGGAAATTCACAGCATCATCCAGATGTGTGACTTGCTTTCGAGGAGGAAACTCGAGAAGCGCAGAGAGGTTGTTGACCTTAGTCCAATCTAGTTGATCCAGCTTGAACTTAACCTGAGGGGCTTTGATGATGTCCACTTCCTCAGAGTCAGCGGAGATGGACTCAGCGGTGACATTGATCTTTGAAGATGCCATTTCTCTGTATTATCAGTTCAACCAAAGATGTTAACAAATAAGAATTGTCTTAGTATGGAAAGAATTTCCATTAAGATTGTTCGAATTTTGTCCATTTCATTCAGACATAAATGTATTAATGAAGATTAGGGTTTTTCATGATTTTGAAACGAAATGTAAAACCCATAAATTCTTGTATTCCAGTTTAAAAAAAAACTGGATACGAATGAAGAACAAGTTTAAGATTTAGATTTAAAACTTGAAGAACAACCATGAAATGGTTGTGTTCATAAAACCATGAAAGAAAATGATTTTATTTTTAAGTTCTTTTGTTTGATCTTGTTTAAAACAATGATAAGATCAGAAACAAGTTATCTGCATTTGAAAAATAAGAACATATTAACCTTGAAGTTTTGATGAAGAAGATGATGAACAGTTCTTTGAAGATTTGAGAGCACAAATGCAACAGTAATTTCTTTCTTGCGGAGGAAGAATGTTCGCGTAAAAGACAAATATAAACCAAGAGTTGTTTATATATGGAGATTTAGAGAGAGAAAACCTTGAGCGGGAAAAGGTTTTCATCATGACACGGACACGTGTTTGCATTTGATTGGAAGTTTGAGCGAAACGTGCAAACGTGTGTCAGAAAGAAATCGTGCCTGGTGTTATCCGTTGCAATGACGTCACAACTGTCTTTTCACATTCTTTTAGGATGTCTCTGAGGTTTTGAAAAACTCAGGGACTCTTTTGAAAAACATGAAGCACTAAATAGAAGATATCAGTGAAGGTTTTAAGAATTTTCAAAATATCGATGTTAAGGAAGAGATATTCAGCGATGCATTTGTTTTTGAAATCTTGCATTTTCATGCGTTTGTCAGAGAGAGAAAACATACCTGGATATCAGTTTAACCAAGTTTATTTAGAGAGAAGATGATTGAATAGGTTATACGAGTTGATTTTATCCTTTCGCTGATTAATGTGAACCGCTGAAGATTTTACCCTTCAAAGTTCAGCATTCCAAGCTCGCTGATGAGAAAGTTGAATCTTGTCTCATCAAGAGGTTTGGTAAATAAATCAGCTAACTGATAATCAATTGGGATAAAATGAAGTTCTATATCACCATTCATCACATGATCTCTGATAAAATGATATCTGATTTCTATGTGTTTTGTCTTTGAGTGTAGCACTGGATTGTTTGCTATAGCGATGGCACTTGTGCTGTCACAATAGATTGGAATTTTGGAGAGCTGAAGATCATAGTCTAGTAGCTGATTTCTCATCCACAAGACTTGAGAACAACAGCTTCCAGCGGCTACATATTCAGCTTCAGCTGTGGAAGTGGACACTGAGTTTTGCTTCTTACTTGTCCAACTTACCAGCTTTCTACCCAGGAGCTGACATCCTCCTGTGGTGCTTTTCCTATCCATTTTGCAACCTGCAAAATCACTGTCTGAATAGGCGGTTAGATCGAATCCTGAGTCTTTGGGATACCAAAGGCTTAGATTCGTTGTACCCTTAAGATATCGAAAGATTCGCTTTACAGCTTTCATATGAGATATCTTAGGTTCAGCTTGATATCGTGCACACAAGCATGTTGCAAACATAATATCGGGTCGGCTAGTTGTAAGATACAATAGTGAGCCGATCATCCCATGGTACAGCGTGACATTGACAGGAACACCTTTTGTGTCCTTATCAAGTGTCAGCGGAGGTGCCATAGGGGTTTTCATAGCTGAACTTTCAGTTAAGTCGAATTTCTTCAGCATATCTTTAACATATTTTCCCTGATTAATGAAAGTTCATTTTTCAGTTTGCTTAATCTGAAGACCAAGGAAATATGTTAGTTCACCCATCATGCTCATTTTATACTCATCTTTCATTCTATCAGCGAAACGAGTACAAAGCTCAGGGTTAGTAGAACCAAATATATTGTCATCAACATATATTTGAACTAAAATGATATGACCTTTCACTTTTCTAAAAAATAGAGTTTTGTCAATCTTACCTCTATCAAATTGTTCAATATGGAGATAAGTAGAGAGAGTATCATACCATGCACGAGGAGCTTGCTTTAAGCCATAAAGTGCCCTGTCCAGTTTATAAACATAACCTGGACGCTTAGGATCTGAGAATCCTGGAGGTTGTTCCACATACACTTCTTCATTCAGCTTTCCATTCAGAAACGCTGACTTAACATCCATCTGATGTACAGTGAAGTTTTTATGTACGGCATATGCTAAGAAAAGACGAATAGATTCGAGTCTTGCTACTGGAGCAAAAGTTTCGTCATAATCTATGCCTTCCTTTTGTCTGTATCCCTGAGCAACAAGACGAGCTTTGTTGCGAGTTACAGTACCATGTTCGTCCAACTTGTTTCGATAGACCCATTTAGTGCCTATCACCGTTTTGTCAGTTGGTCTACGAACGAGTTTCCAAACTTTGTTTCTTTCGAATTCAGTCAGCTCTTCTTGCATAGCGCTGACCCAGTTTGGATCTCTGAGGGCATCATCTATTTTCTTTGGTTCAGTTAGAGAAATAAAGTTAACAAACAAACAAATATTACCTGCACTTCTACGAGTCTGAATACCAGCGTTGGGATCACCAAGAATTTGATCGATTGGGTGATTTACAGTCCATCGCTGAGCCGGAGCATACGTCGCTGATTCAGTCTGAACTGGAGAAACTGAAGATGAGGCTTCAGCTACTTCTGGATTATCAGCTAAGAGAGGAATGTTTGCATTTGTCACTTCATTCACTGATTGCTGAGAAATAGACGGAATTTCTGAGACATTTGGATCAACTGCAGGTATAATGTTTATAGGCACAGCTGAGACCCAAGATGTTTCAGCTTCACTATTCTGCATATCTGGAATGATAGGAGGACCATCATTTTCTACGGTGTGAGCATGAGGAGTGGGAACTTCTTCTGAATCACCAAGATGAGAAAACATCCATTGATTCAGTTCTTCAGTATCAGCGGACGGTTTAGAGTTCGCTGAACGGGATTCGTCAAACGTGACGTGAATAGTTTCTTCTACAGTTTGTCTTCTACGGTTGAAGACTCTGAAGGCTTTGGAGACTGAGGAGTATCCAAGAAAGATTCCATCATCAGCCTTAGGATCAGACTTTCCAAGGGCATCTCTGTTGTTCAGTATGAAACACTGACATCCAAAGATGTGAAGAAAGCTGATTGAAGGCTTTCTCCCATGAAGGAGTTCATAGGTTGTCTTTTTGAATCTTTTAACTATCAGCGACCTGTTTTGCGTAAAGCAAGCAGTGTTGACAGCTTCTGCCCAAAACTGAGTAGGCAGGTGAGAATCGCTGAGCATTGAACGTGCAGCTTCAATAATTGTTCTATTTCTTCTTTCAGCGACTCCATTTTGTTGCGGTGTTCTCACTGACGAAAAGTTGTAAGAAATACCCTTACTCTCAAGGAAGGAATCAAGAGAACTGTTTTTGAATTCAGTTCCATGATCACTCCTTATTGAGCGAACAGTCATATTGTTCAGAGTTTCCATCTTCCGAACAAAGGTGATGAGTTCTTCAGGGGTGTCACTCTTAGAACGGAGAAACATTACCCATGTGTAACGAGAGAATTCATCAACTATGACCAGCGTATATTTCTTTCCAGCGATGGATTGTTTGTTAACGGGGCCAAACAAATCCATATGGAGTAGTTGTAGAGGAGATGACACTGAGGAGACTTGCTTTGACTTGAAGCTTGCCTTGGTCTGCTTCCCTTTTTCACACGCTGAACATAAAGACTCTTTGGCGTATGAATGCTGAGGTAGACCAGTTACTAACTCTTTGGAGGAAAGAGTATTCAGTGTCTTGAAATTTAGATGTGAGAGCCTCTTGTGCCATAGCCAGTTAACATCAGAAGATGCCTTTGAGAAGAAACAGGAGTTCTCAGTGGTCGTTGAGTCCATGTTTATTACATAAACATTTTCCAAACGATAACCGCTGAGAGCTATCTTCTCCTTTTTGTCAGAGACAAAGCAGGATTCCTTGGTGAAAATCACTTTGTTATCCATGTCGCAAAGCTGACTGATGCTCAGAAGATTATGCTTCAGCCCTTCAACATATGCGACTCTTCTGAAGGAGGTTGTACCATTTGAAAGTACACCATACCCTCGGGTGTGTCCTTTTCCATTTCCACCGAAAGTCACAGAGGGACCCTTCTCTTCCTTGTATTCAGTGAGCAGGTTTTTCTTTCCAGTCATGTGTCTAGAGCATCCGCTATCGAGATACCAGATACCCTTCTTAACCTGCAATACAAAGGAAGATTAGTTTTTCTTAGGTACCCACTTAACCATGTATACACGTTTGTCAGTGGAAGTAGTTGGAATGGAAGGTTCAGCGGTCTTCGCAGCATTTGAAGATTCAGCTTTGTCTTTCTTCACTTTGGTTAATTTCTTAACCTCAGTGGTAGGAGTCACCTTGACCTGATTTGCATCGGTGTTGGTCCTCTTTGCCTTGGGGGCAATCTTCACCTTAGCTATTTTTTCAGCTTTGGTGGCTGTGGGGCACTTACTAGCAATATGATCGGTAAGTCCACAGTGATAACATTTCCTATAACTAAAAATAGTTCTAGGACCACTTTTATGCTGAGCTTTTAATTTTGAATTAGAAGTGCCAGCACCAAGTAAGCTATTTGCTTTAGAAATGGGACGAACATTCAGTTCTTCAGATTTCTTACCAAGGACATCCACTCTGAGTCTAGGAGTAGATCGCTGAATAGATCCAGAGATCAGCTTTCTAGATCCAGAGGGGTTGGTCACTGAGGCTTTAGAAGCATTCAGCTTTGGTACTAAGGTACCCTTCTGAGGATTTTGATAAATAACAATTCCTTTACCTTTGTCTTTAGAGACAGAGGTAGGTTTTGAATAAACCATTTTCTCCTTACCTTTTGAGGAGGTAGGAGTTTCCTCAGGGATTGGTGTAATGGACGAGGAGCACTGAGATGATGAAGTGTCATCGACTGAGGATACGAACGTTCCAAATTTAAGCATTGAACGTTCAGTGGTTGGTTTTGGAGTATCATATTTATAACCCAGACCACGTTTATCACTCAGAGGAATCTGAGCCTTAATTATCTCAGTGATCTTTGTTGAAGAATTACACCATCCTTCAACAGTAGCTTGTTCAGCTTTTAATGCAGCGATAGCTTCTGCTCGTTCGATTTTGACTAGCTGATTTAAATAGACTTGATCTTTAAAATCATCTTCAATTTTAGAAAGCTTTTCTATTTGAAGGTGGCAGTTTTTAAGCTTTTCAGCGAGATCAAGATTTTGGTTTTCAACCACAGTTTTGCCGTTCATGGCTTCGTATAAACTTCTAGTCAAGAGATCGATCTTACGGAGACTATTAGCTTCATCAATATTTCCAATATTGGTAAAGAAAGAAGGTGATACCTGAATGGCAGATGTTGAAGTGGAGGGAATGTCTGAACTTTCTTCCTCTTCTTCAATCTTGGCCATGAGACATTGATTTGCTTCATCATCTTCAGAGTCAGATGATGATGCTTCTTCATTAGAAGCAGCCCAATCATAGTCATCCATCAGGCCTTTTCCTTTCTTCTTAAAACTTTTCAGCTTTGCATACTTCTCCTTCAGCTTTGAGTATTTGTCATCTTTATTCCTTGAAACAAAGTTTTTCTTTGAGAAAGCTGAAGGTCTCATGACTTTCTTTGACCTGCACTCATTAGCGAAATGAACTGTCTTTTCGCAGTTGAAACAAGTAGCAGTAGCTTTATCAACAAAAGCTGATGATTTAGGCTTGTCAGTTATGGAAAGAGGTTTGTTCTTTCTAAACATTTTCTTCTTGGCGAATCTCCTGAACTTTTTAGTTAGGAGAGCCAAGGATTCATCATCATCTGAAGAATCAGAGTCTGATGACCTTTCAGAGTTACTTTCTAACTCAGTGATAGTGACCGAGGGTCGCTGAGTAGAAGGTTCTTCTGAGATTAAAACAACAGGAGTGCTTTTGGAATCTTTTACAATATTCTTCTTAAGATGGCTAGATTGCTCATGATTCACCAATGTACCATATAAGGTTGAAAGGGTCATTGATTTAAGATCCTTTGACAGCTTGAGACACATGGAATAATTGTCCCAGCTTTCAGGTAAACATTCTAGAAACTTTGTCAGCACTTCAAAGTTAGAATATTCCTTACCAACAGTTTTTAGATCTATAATTAAACAATTAAAACGTTGGTGAACTTCAGAGAGAGTTTCATTCTTACCAGAAATGAAGCTTTCGTATTGTCTTACCAGGTTGATCTTTCTTGAGTCCTGGACTTCAGACGTTCCTTCATACAGAACACATATTGTGTCCCACATGGCTTTTGATGACTTCAGGTTCATGACGGAATGGTAGACTTCGTCAGGAAGGGCCATGGATAGTATGGATCTGACTTTTGTATCTATAGCCACTTTCTTCTTATCTTCATCGGTCCACATGTGTATTTCCTTTGGAATCGGCCTTTCTGGAATAGCAGCTCTAGCTGCAGTGGCTGGAACTAAAGGATCAATTGTTACAGGGATGTGTGGTCCGTTTTCAAGATAGTAAGTCATAGTAGGGTCTACACCTTCTAAGAAGAGTGTCATCCTATTTTTCCACAAGTTGAAGTTGTCTCTGGAAAATCTATGGGGTTTTGCAAGAGAACCATTGTCTATATAATGTGTGTTTGTGTTGGCCATTTTCAGATAATAGCAAGGAAGAGAAATATCTTAGATTAGATCTTGTTTATGAGATTAAACAAATCCGCTCTGATACCACTTGTTGGTCCCGAAGGCCTATACAAGTTTGTAGAAGGGGGGGGGGGGTTGAATACAAACACACCGATTTTACTTTTCTAAATTGTTTATTGATAAATCACAAGTTGGAACACTAAGGTTGTTGCGGAAACAAGTTGGAACACTAAGGTTTTTTGCACTAAGAAAGATAAGGAAATTACTAATAATAACCTATCTTGAGATAAGAGATATGAACTTGTCTAGAGTTAGCAAGTTACTTCAAAAAGAAGTGAGTTCATCTCTTTATATACTGCATGCATTTAATGCAAGTCAGTATACACTTTACACGTGTCATCAGCTGGTTGGTTGCATGTCATTGACCTTTGTTGACAACCTTAGTAGCCGCATGGATGAACAGTGTAGTATCAGAGTGGTTGTACGATTTCAGACAGTCGGAGGTTCTTTTCTGACATTTCGTACGGAGTCGTGCAAGGGTGGTTAAGACAACAGTACTTTGTATGGAGGACTTCATGATCATCTTTCGTTGATTCAGCGATTATCATTTACTATTCAACAGATGATTAAGTTCAGCGATAGCTGAAGTCTTGTACTTGATACTTCACGTTGAGTGGACAAATCTGAGTCTTCGCTGATCCACATCAGTTCATTAGGAGACTTGTCGCTGGTTCTTGAGCTTGATCTTCGACTTCAGCGTAGAACCTTTGTTGACGTGAAACTTGTCTTCAGGGATCATAAGTAAACAACTAACTTATCAGCAATCATCATAATGACTGAACAGACTCAGAGCATTTATGGTGAACAGTTTCGCTGAAAGTTTAACTTAAAGAGCGAGAGTTCCTATCAGCGGTACTGGAAGATCTTAGTACTTATCAGCGATAGTGAAACTCTGATACATATTGTTTACTTACAATTTTCACTAAGTATTTAAGAGAAGGTCATTATCAAATCACTGAGGGTTTGGATCAACAAAAAGTATTGAAAATATTACAAGTCAGAAGACCACCAGAGATCCAGTAGAAGACTTAGAAGAAGTTCAACCAGAAGACCAACAGAGCTCGACAGAGCTCTGGTGGAACCAACAGAGCTCATCAGAGCTCTGGCAGAAGACTTCTATACATCAGAACGGTTTACACCAGAAGACCAACAGAGCTCTGGTGAAAGAGCTCTGGTGATTGAAGACCTCTCTGAAGCCTAAGTCTCGTAGAAATCTCTAAGTGTTAGACACGTGTTCGTACTTTCCACGTAAGCCCTAAAAGGACGCATACACACTTTCCACATGTCATTCCAGGGTTAGATAGTACACTGTCTAGTGCTTTATCAAGCTATAAATAGAGAGGTAGTGGAACAACAATTGTAAGCTTTTGGAAGAATAGTTTTCCACAATTGTTAGAGCACACATTGCAGTATTCCATAGCACTACCACCGTACTATTTTGTTCCCTGTGAGATTTCCGAATACACACACTTTTTTTTTGAAAGGCAGCACACACGCACACTTTCCCGAGGTATCCAGGCTCCCACTTAAGGGTGCCACCCGACTAATCCCAGGCGACCCGGCCAACCCTTTGGACCGACCCGAACAGCCCGAAAGTGGATCCTATAGACTGGATCCTCCGCAACCGTCCCCGGACCCGACCCCAAAGGACCAAGCCCAAAGTCTTGATACGGCCGAAGTGCAACCCCCGTGGTTCGAACTTGAGACATAGGCCTTCCAGCACTATCCCCAAGTCTTTGCCACTGAGCTAACACCCCTTTGGTCGAATACACACACTTGAACGTGTTCTTGGTGTTATTCATATTATCAATATACGAGCAGCTTATTATATTTGATCTTGTTATCATTTTACTGTTCTATATTTGATACTCACTGTTACATTATCGTTTTACACAATCACTCACATTTTAATGGCATTATATATAATGCTTTCGCTGTCTATTTCTTACCATTTATGTGATACAACGTGAATCTAGTAACCTACAAAAAGTTTCCGTGAAAAGCTGGCCGCTATAAAGGTTTTTGCCGGCGAATAACATGTGCCGCCGGTAAACACACATTTGCCTGCGAAAAAGAGTCGTCGGTAAAAACTGAAGTCGTCGGCAAAAACATCTTTTAAGTAATCTTATAAAATCCTTTTCCCGACGACTAAAATATTTTTGCCGGCGTACTTTTTTCCGCTGGGAAAAGTTTTTTTTGACTTTTTGGTCAAACATTTATCGGCCAAAAAATCCATCGGCAAAAATTCTTTTTAATTTTTACACATTACTTTTTACCGACACACTAACTCGTCGGCAAAAGTTATGTTTGACTCTTTTGGTCTAGTATTTACGAACATAGAAACGTACCGCCAAAAGTCATATTTTAATTATTTTCAAAAATATTTACATACTCTATGATTGCAACTCATAATATCAAAAATAGTAATTAACATTAAAAATTACAAAATTACTTGCAAAATACATAAATATCCACATTCAAGGAAAATTGTTCAAAACTAAAGTACAAGGAGTTCATGAGGTCCAACTCATCCATGACCAATTGACCACCCAGATTCTAGGTAACAATCCTATCATTCAAAACCAAATCTGCATTTCCATAAACAAATGAAAGTTAAAAAACAATGACATAGTAATCAGATTTTTGTTGTATGGTTGTTTATACCTCTTAGAATTATATATACTTGGCTTTGAATTTTTTAAAGTCGACGCATTACAGCCCCGTCCTACAAACCAAAATCCAACATTGGTTGCTTTTGAAGATCAAAAGCAACCACAAAACAAATATTTTTTCATAAACTTACCATCAAATTCCGCTATAGTGAATAATCTTGGTGTCTTAAGATAATTGAAGCACCAACGACAAAGTACAAGCTCATTGTGGAATATAACTCAGGTGTATTGAAGTATGATCAAAACTTTATATCTTACTTTCATGCCAGTCTAAATAACAATTAAAGGAATTGCGGATAAAGTAGAAAACCTTGCGGTAATTAGATGACATTAATTCCCTTTAGATATAAGAGGCTGGATAGACTGTGAAACATACTGCACCGATTATTTGATTTAGAACAGCCGTGATCAGAAGATTGGGGGTCCTATAGAACATCTTTGATTTGAATCAAAGATCAAAACATTATGATTTTGATAAGCAACATACCAAAAGACATACCTGAAGATGTAAATTACCATCAATATTCTTGCTTGAACACAAGAAATCATAAACTACCAAAAAGAGTACCTGGAAACGAATACAACCATAAGAAGCAAGGATTTGCATAAGGACCCTCAAGTACCAAAATCCTACATTGAGCAATAAGATAATCAACATGGTTTGATAAGCCAACAACAATAATAGGTAATCATCGAGAAAAAATCCCATTTGGAGAAGCAACAACTAGTAAGTAACAATAAACTTATACCGACTCGATCTCATTTTTTACTACGAGATGCTCCTTCACAGAACAAGAAGGCGCCAACCCGATGCCTTTATTTGACTAATTAACATTATCCATGCTTTGCTTTATCGGAGCCAAAACAACTTATTATTCTTAACACACTACTTTCACTTGCTTAGACTAAGTTCCCTTAAGGCCTTAACTAGCATGTCTATCTTTAGAAGCTCAAGCTTGTCTAATTGTAACCAATCTTATAAGGAAACAAGGTTTACCTCATCGATAACGGCAATTGTTTGCTCGTACGGATGAAAAGACCTCAAACCTATATACCGTTAAATGGTTAGCAAGTTATTTTTTCAGCATTAAGATGTAAAAAACAACGATAATAATGTTACCAACAATATGGTTAGAAGACTTGAGCCCTGCTTGAGCAAGAACTTCAGTCACCTGTGCAAGAAGTAAAAGTCTCATTCTATTAACAATAGAAGTTTATAACCAAAAACTACATGAAACTGATTCTCTGCACTAACTTGCACATGCTACTACAAAATCCACCATATTACAAAAGTATGATGCATTTTTTAAAAATAATTTCCCCAAGAATCAGCATACTAGAATCAATAATAATTCATTTACATGACATCAAATTCAGTAATAAGATTGACATATATACCAATCGATCATAGGATCCTAATATTCACAAAAATATATCATTTTACATCGTATCTTTCAAGTCGTGTAATAAAATTACCAGCAATTTTACATGTTTCACTGCATAGTAATTATTAGCAATCCTTGAATATCTCTCTTGTCAAGCAATCCTTGAATATAACCTGATGGAATCACTAATCAAAAAATCCAAGCCATAACTAAAATAATTGTGCAAGAAAAATACCCAATAAAATGAAGATTGCCCTAATACAACATGGTCTTTAATACCTCCTTGCAAAAGCAACAACAGCACCATTCCTACCAAAAGCAGGACCGATGGCAAAGCTTGTGCTTCAACAGATGCCTTGACAACCCTAGGAAAGTGGAAGATAGAAAAAAGTAAACATTTAAATGGTGTTCTTGAACCTCGATCGGATCCTCTTGGGGTTTTGGGAAGTGGAAGATAAAAAACAGTAAATAATTTCTTTTGATTTGGTCTATGAATTGTGGAAATGGGAAGCAAAACAAAAGTATTTGATTTTGAAAAAAAAACGTGGGAGGAGGAGGGAAAAGGGTGGGAAAAAGGATGGGGAAAAGTTTTTGGGAAATTTAAATTACTACTCCTTTTTAATAATATGTAATTGGATTCAAAATTTTATTGATATTTTATTTAAAATAATATACCTTAATATATATATATATATATATATATATATATATATATATATATATATATATTTTAAATTCGTTTTGTACGTATATATATATATATATTGTTGTAACCGCCCATCTAATCACATCCATCAAATTATCTAATCTAACGGTTGAGAAAGTGTTTTTTAGTTTTCCATTTATTTGAGGTTTTCCCCTGAACCTATATATATATATATATATAGGTTCAGGGGAAAACCTCAAATAAATGGAAAACTAAAAAACACTTTCTCAACCGTTAGATTAGATAATTTGATGGATGTGATTAGATGGGCGGTTACAACAATATTAATTAAATTAAAAAACTTCACCACCCCTATTTTTTAATCGAAAAAAGACGAAAAATAAACAAAATCCGAATGAAATAAATTACACCAAATAAACGATCATATTTTTCTCGTTAATTTGACATCCATATTGATATACTTTTTCTTCCGTATTTTCGTGGTTTTCCGGTTTTCCAGTTATTTAGGGTTTTTTCTTGAACCTGACCCTATATATATATATATATATATATATATATATATATATATATATATATATATTAAATTCGTTTTGTACGTATGAATGTGTTCAACCATTTGTGCACCCATACGAATAATATATTCATATTAGTGTTACAATAACAATTAACAATCTTTAAAAATACATATTGCTAATCGGAATATAAGATTAAAAAAATACAAAATTAAAAGATTATAAAATTCTCATCTGTTAGTATAATTTGTTTAATTTAATTATTCATTACAAATTTAGTATTTTAGATTTAACAATGAATACATAATATATTTTAGTTCTCAATGGTGGAGTATTTTTGTGTATGGGTAAAAATAATGATCAAATATATTGTGAAAATTTTCATTTTTTGCCTTTTATAACCATCATTTCTTGTAGTACGTATGGATACATTGGTTGTAATGGATCTTATTGGGTGGTTGTGTTGCATTAAGCAATGTTAGTTATAATGGGTCGTAAAGTACCTTATTGGGTTACAATATG
This sequence comes from Saussurea involucrata, assembly GCA_033807775.1. NCBI lineage: Eukaryota > Viridiplantae > Streptophyta > Magnoliopsida > Asterales > Asteraceae > Saussurea > Saussurea involucrata. Next base: position 56,998,075 of record CM066323.1, read on the forward strand.
TTATAGTGGGTCGCATTTGGGTCGTATTTAGTTCATATTGGGTTGTACAACAATAAACTGGTTATGTTGGGTTATAATGGGTCGAATTCAGTTATATTGGTTGCAAAGGGTCGTATTGGGTTACATTTAGTTGTAATGGGTTGTATTTGGGTCATATTGGTTGTAATAGGTTGTATAATGAAGTATTGGGTTTCGTTGGGTTATAATGGGTCGAATTCAGTTATATTGGTTGCGAAGGGTCGTATTTGGTTACATTTAGTCGTATTTTGGTCATATTGGTTGTAATAGTTTGTATAGTGAAGTATTAGGTTACATTGGGTACATTATAATGAACTGTATTGTGTTTTGTTTGTTGTATTGGGCTTTAATGGTTGGATTGTGATATATTGGGTTACATTAAGCTATAATGGATTGTATATGGTTCTATCGGGTTATAATGAGTCTTATTGGGTGGCAATATGTCGGATTCGGTTCTGTTGGTTGTAATGGGTCGTATAGTGACATATTGTGTTACATTGGGTTACATGAATTGTATTGGGTCATGTTGGTTGTATTGGTTTAACTGGTCGTATAGTGACATAATGGCTTAAATTGGGTTATAATAGGTCGTATGGGATCTATTGGGTTGTAATGGGTCTTATTGGGTGGTAATGTGTTAGATTCGGTTATGTTGGTTCTAATGGATAATATAGTAATGTATTGGATTACAATGGGGCATATTGGGACATGTTGGTCATATTGGATTATGCTGGGTTCTAATGGGTCATATAGTAATATGTTGGGTTATAATGTGTCATATTGAGTCATATTGATCGCATTAGGTACCATTGGGTTATAGTGGGTCATATCAGGTAACATTGGGTTATAATAAGTTGTATAATGGCGTATTGGGTTATAGTGGGTCGTATTTAGTCATATTGATCGTATTATGTTCCATTGGGTTATAATGGGTCATATCGGTTAACATTGGGTTATAGTGAGTCGTATAATAACGTATTGGGTTACAATAAGTCGTATTGAGTCATGTTGCTCTTATTGGGTTACATTAGGATAGAATGGGCCGTATTGGGTCATGTTGGACGGACTTGGTTCTATTGGCTTGTGAAGACTCGTGAGGGAGGTATTGGTTAACATTTGGTGACAATGTGTCGTATTGGGCCATGTTGGTCGTATTGAGTTCTATTGAGTTGTAATGGGCCTTATTAGGCGATAATGTGTCATATTTGGTTATTTTTGCCGTTGACTTAGAGAAGCTCGTCGGAAAAAATGTGTGTGAAAAAAAATAACTAATAAGATTAAAATGCTTTTGCCAACGACTTAGTGAAGTTCGCCGGTAAAAATGTCATTAAAAATAATTAAAATGACAAAATTACTTTTGCCGACGAGTTTGAGAAATCAACAGAAGGTCTAGAGTTCGCTGAACGGGATTCGTCAAAAGTGACGTGAATTGTTTCTTTTACAGTTTGTCTTCTTCGATTGAAGACTCTGAAGGCTTTGGAGACTGATGAGTATCCAAGAAAAATTCCATCGTCAGCCTTAGGATCAAACTTTCCAAGGGCATCTCTGTTGTTCAGTATGAAACACTGACATCCAAAGATGTGAAGAAAACTAATTGAAGGCTTTCTCCCATGGAAGAGTTCATAGGCTGTCTTCTTGAATCTTTGACAATCAGCGACCTGTTTTGAGTAAAACAAGCAGTGTTAACAACTTCCGCCCAAAACTGAGTAGGTAGATGAGAACCGCTGAGCATCGAACGTGCAGCTTCGATGATAGTTAGATTTCTTCTTTCAGCGACTCCATTTTGTTGCGGTGTTCTCACTGAAGAAAAGTTGTGAGAAATAGCCTTACTTTCAAAGAAGGAATCAAGGGAACTGTTTTTGAATTCAGTCCCATGATCACTCCTTATTGAGCGAATAATCATGTTGTTCAGGACTTCCATTTTCCCGACAAAGGTGATGAGTTCTTCAGGGGTGTCACTCTTAGAACGGAGAAACATTACCCATGTATAGCGAGAGAATTCATCAACTATGACCAATGTATATTTCTTTCCAGCGATGGATTGTTTGTTAACAGGGCCGAACAAATCCATATGGAGAAGTTGTAGAGGAGATGACACTGAGGAAACTTGCTAAGATTTGAAACTAGCTTTTGTTTGTTTCCCTTTCTCACACGCTGAACATAGAGACTCCTTAGCGTATGAGTGTTGAGGTAGACCAGTGACCAACTCTTTTGAAGAAAGAGTATTCAGTGTCTTGAAGTTGAGATAGGAGAGCCTCTTATGCCATAGCCAATTGACATCAGATGAGGCTTTTGAGAAGAAACAGGAGTTCTCAGTGGTTGTAGAGTCCATGTTTATAACGTAAACATTTTCCATACGATATCCGCTGAGAGCTATCTTCTCCTTTTTGTCAGTGACAAAGCGGGATTCCTTAGTGAAAATCACTTTGTTATCCTTGTCACATAGCTGACTTATGCTTAGAAGATTATGCTTCAGTCCTTCAACATATGCGACTCTTCTGAAGGTAGTTGTACCATTAGAAAGTACACCTAACCCTCGGGTATCGCCTTTTCCGTTTCCACCGAAGGTCACTGAGGGACCCTTCTCTTCCTTGTATTCAGTGAGCAAACTTTTCTTTCCAGTCATGTGTCTAGAGCATCCGCTATCGAGATACCAGATACCCATCTTAAGCTGTAAATAAAGGAAGATTAGTTTGACTTAGGCACCATTTCATTATGGGCCCACACTTGTCAGTGGTGGTAGAGGAAGTGGAAGGTTCAGCATTCTTCGCAGCATTTGAAGATTCAGCTTCTGAACTATTCTTCACTTTGGTTAATTTCTTAACCTCAGTGGACTTCTTTGCCTTGGGGGATTGATCTTCACCTTAGCGAACTTTTCAGCTTTGGTGGATGTGGGGCACTTACTAGCAATATGATTGGTAAGTCCACAGTGATAACATTTCCTATAACTAAAAGTAGATTTAGGACCATTTGCATGCTGAGCCGTTAATTTTAAATGAGCAGGGCCAGGACCAAGTATACCTTTGGCATTGGAAATGGGAGGAACTATCAGTTCTTCAGATTTCTTACCAATAATATCCACTCTGATTCTAGGAGTAGATCGCTGAATAAGTCCAGGGATCTTGTTCTTAGAATTAGAGGGATAAGTCAGTGAAGCTTTAGAAGCATTCAACTTAGGTACAAAGGTACCCTTCTGAGGTTTTGGATAAAAAATTTTCTCTTTACCTTTAGAAGTTAAGGTAGAGATTTCCTCAGGGATAGGAGTTTTTGAAGAGGAACACTGAGATGAGGAAGTGTCAGGAATATAGGACACGAACATTCCAAACTTTAGCATGGAATGATCAGTGGTAGGTTCTAGAGTATCAGCTTTGTAACCAAGACCACGTTTGTCACTCAAGGGAATCTGAGACTTTATTATCTCAGTGATCGTTGTTGAGGATTTACACCATCCTTCAACAGTAGCCTTTTCAGCTTTTAATGCAGCGATAGCTTCTTCTCGTTCGATTTTGACTAGTTGATTTATATGAACCTGATCTTTTAAATCTTCTTCAATTTTAGAAAGCTTTTCTATTTGAAGGTGACAGTGTTTAAGTTGTTCAGCAAGATCAAGGTTTTGATTTTCAACAATAGTTTTGCCATTCATGGCATCATATAAACTCATAGTCAGAAGATCGATCTTTCGAAGACTATCAGCTTCATCAATATCTGAAATATGTGTAAAGAAAGAAGGTGATACCTTGGTAGCAGAGGCTGAAGTAGAGGGAATGTCAGAATTTTCTTTCTCATCTTCAATTTTGGGCATAAGACAGAGATTGGCCTCATCATCATCTTCAGAGTCAGATGATTCTTCTTCATCAGAGGCAGCCCAATCAAAGTCAGCCATCAGGCCTTTGCCTTTCTTCTTAAAGCTTTTCAGCTTTGCATATTTATCTTTCAGCTTTGCATATTTATCTTTCAGCTTTTGATACTTGTCATCTCTAGCCCTGGGGTTAGAGGATTTATTGGAGAAAGCTGAGGGTCTGGAAACTTTCTTTGACCTGCACTCACTAGCAAAATGTCCTATCTTTTCACAGTTATAGCAAGTAGCAGTAGCCTTATCAACAGGGGTTGATGATCTAGGCTTGTCAGTGAGTGAGAGGGGCTTGTTCTTTCTGAAAATTTTCTTTTTCGCGAATCTCCTGAACTTATTAGATAGGAGAGCCATAGATTCATCAAGATCTGAAGAGTCAGCATCTGATGAGCATTCAGAGTTAGTTTCCAACTCAGTGACATTGATAGAAGATCGCTGAGTGGAAGGTGACTCTGAGATTAAAGCAACATGTGTGCTTTTGGAATCTTTTACAAGATTCTTCTTAAGATGACACGACTACTCATGATTGAGCATAGTGCCATATAAGGTAGAAAGAGTCATAGATTTTAGATCCTTTGATAGCTTGAGACACATTGAATAACTGTCCCAACTTTCAGGTAAACATTCTAAGAACTTTGTCAGAACTTCAAAGTTAGAATATTCCTTACCAACGGTTTTTAGATCTATAATTAAACAGTTAAACCGCTGATGTACTTCAGAGAGAGATTCATTCTTACCATAAATGAAGCTTTCGTACTGTCTTACCAGGTTGATCTTTCTTGAGTCCTGGACTTCAGACGTACCTTCATACTGAACACAGATTGTGTCCCACATGGCTTTGGAGGTTTTCAGGTTCATGACGGAATGGTAGACTTCGTCAGGAAGAGCCATGGAAAGAATGGATCTGGGTTTAGTGTCGATAGCCAATTTCTTCTTGTCTTTATCAGACCAATTGTGAGGTTCCTTAGGCACGGCTCTTTCAGGAATGGTAGCTCTAGTAGCAGTGCCTGGAACTTCAGGGTCAATTCTAACAGGAATATATGGGCCATTTTCGAGATAGTAAGGCATAGTAGGGTCTACACCTTCTAAAAAGAGTGTCGTCCTATTTTTCCACAGACTAAAGTTATCTCTGGAAAATCTAGGGGGTTTTGCAAGAGAACCATTGTCAATATAGTTTGTGTTTGTGTTAGTAGCCATTATGACAAATAGCAAAGAAAGAGAAAAGATTAGTTGTTAGCTTTAATCTTCCTAACCATAGAAGTATTTAGAAGTAGTGAAAAATAGGCCAAGTGAAGAAAGCCTCTTACAGAGGCTCTGCCGAACTTACCGAGAGATCAAGGTCAAGAAGCTACAGAAGCTAAAAGAGGCGTCCTACAGAAGCTCTGTCATACGCGCAAAGAAGACCAAAGACTCGGAATCCGGTGAAGACTGCTCTACAAAGGACGAAACCGCAGAACCTCTGTGACACTTCATAGAGCCTCTGCGGTCTTCAACAAAGACTTCAAAGATATTTATAATATCTTGCTACTGTTTCTGAACCTATTCATCAACTTGCATGGTAGCATGCCCTGTCCAAATTCAACGTGTCAAACTCTGATTGGATTCAATAGTTCTTAGTACATAATAGACGTCTGCTGCATTAAATGCAATACGACACATCCAACTGTTCATGCCATCCTTCCAACTATTCATACCGTCCGTTCTAAATAGTAGCTTATGCTTTATGGTCCCCTTAGAGTAGTATATAAGGAAGACTCGTGTTGAGTTCTTCCTAATCGAGAATTAAGAGAGAAAAACATCAAGAACACATAGCTTATATACTTTGAGAGTCATATCTGTTTTAAAAGCTTTGCTTACTCACTGTTCTTGAATCTGTTCTTGATATATATATATATATATATATATATTCAGTAAACTTTGAGATATTATTTCCTGTTCACTGTTTATTTATATTGTGTTCTAAATCTATCAAACATATCTGTTAGTTCTTCAAATACGCTTCCGCATCATACTTAAACTAGTAGATCTGATAATCTTGTTTAAATAAAACGGGAACCAACAATTGGTATCAGAGCAAAGCTTGATTTTCAATATCAAGTGATCCTCCTTTGACAACATTATTGATAGATTTCATTCTGTTAAAAAGGTTTCTGTTTTCCTATTACTCTTCGACTCATTCTGATAGAAACCATTTTACCAGGTTAGAACACCATTAAACAATTATGGATATCAGTTTTTTTTACCCAGAAATCCTTCCAGATCTTCATATATACTTTCTGAAACCCCTGAAAAGATCTTAAAATGACAAATACCAATAACTTTTTCACTGCTGGCTCATTAACCAAACCTCCTACTCTCCTTCGAGATGAGTATCCTCAATGGAAGATAAGAATGGTTCATTTCTTTGAGGGTACTGAAAAAAATCTAGTACAATATCTTTACTACCTTCCTCCTGTTCCCATGATAGTAGTACCACGAGTACCAGCTACTGCTGAATCTCCTGAAATCCCTGAACATCAAAAACCGAAGCCAAAAGAAGAATGGTCAAATGAAGATAAGGCAGAAGATGAAGTTGCACAGAAAACAAAAAGAATCTTGATAATGGCTATCCCCAACGAACTTTTTCAATCCTTAGATGCATGCGAAACTGCGCACGATCTTTGGAAAGAATTAGAAAGACAGTTGGAAGGGGGTGCTAAAACACAGAAGAACCGAAGGGCACAGTACATAAATGAATATCATGCATTCAGAGCCTCTGCAACAGAATCTCTGCAAACGACGTACGACAGGTTTAACTCTCTCATAAACAAATGCAGAAAGTCTGGCATTCACAGAACCTCGGAAGAAAATAACGTCATGTTTCTAAAGAGCCTGAATGATGAGTGGCTTTAATTGTCTATGTCTTTACAAACAAACCAAGATCTAGACTCATGGACACTCTCTGATCTCTATGGAACACTAGGTGCACAAGAGCCTCAAATAGCACAGGCTAAACAATAACCATTGCACCATACGCATTGGTTAGTAAATCAACATAGGCTACAGAAAGACCGAGAAATGAGAAAGCAACAGAGGAGAAGAAGAAGGAGAAGAAGAAAATGGTGATGGTTGATAGCGAAGAAGACGAGCTGATAGAGGAAGAAATAACTCTTGCGTCATTAGCTAAATCATTGGCTCTATTGACAAGAGAGTTCAAAGGTAACCAAAGAAATTTTGGAAATGACAGATATAGCAGAGACAACCAGAGAGATAGAAGAGATGAGGGAAGAAGAGAAAAATCAAGTGACCGACAGAGGTCAGACTACAGAAGTGACCGACAGAGGTCGAGCGACAGAAACTACAGAGGAAATGACCGACAGAGGTCAGATGACAAGGTAGGCCACACACAAGAATGCTACAAATGTGGTAAGCCTGGTCATTACGCAAACGAATGCCGAACACAGAAAGGTGGAGATCAACAGAAGTCCGGCGATCGAACTGGAAACACCTCTCAAGGTTGTTTCAACTGCGGCAAGCCAGGCCATTTCGTAAAAGAATGCAGAAGTAGACAAAATCGCCCACAGAAGGACTCAACTTTTTACAAAAAGAAGGCTGAATATTATGCGCAAAAATCCCTAATGGCGAACAAAGGGCATTCTGATGCAAACAAGGAGGACTTCGAGTCAGACTCTAGCTCTGATGATGAATTCACCACCAATGCCCTGTTCTGTGGCATGGCAGAAGTCGACTCCGGCACTGACAATGAGGTATCCATTTCAAACTCTACCTCTTGTACTAAATCTGTAGATAATGATTCAATTAAACTTAACATTGAACTGATTGAACTAAAAGAGATAAATGAAAGCATTCAGAAAAGACTCACCTTTAATGAGAGAGAAGTAAGGCTTCTCACTCAAGAAAAAGCCAAATTTTTTGAAGAAAAGGAAAGAGTAGAAAAATATTGGAGCAATAATATAGATCCTTTAAAAAGGCAAAATTCTGAATTAACCTCTGCTTTAAAAATCAAAACAGAAGAGCTTTCAGTTTCTAGGAGTGAAACAACTGACATAAGAGCTCTCAAAGAATACTTTCAAAAGAGAGAGAGGTACTTTGGCAAGATCTACTCAGAAGAGAAGTTTTACTTAAAAACTATAAAGATGCACAGAAGGTGTATGAGAAAGTAAACTCACAAATAGGAAGACGAGGTATAGGGTACGATGATATTACTCTAGGTGTTGAAGGCAAAAGACTTAAACCTCTGTCTTCTCTGTTTGTGATAGGAAAAACAAATAAACCAATTTTTCCAAACTTACTCTCTGTAAGTAAAAGGGTTAAAATCTCTGCAGAACCTCACTTGAGGAAACATACGAAGATGATCAATGTGTGGTTTGAAAACACAGATTCATCATCTTCAACCTCTGTCAATAGAGGAATCAAACCAAAGAAATATCTGAAAACACAATATCAGATTGGTATCTTTAAGTTTGGTAAACCAGAGACTCAAACACAGGTCGCTTTTGTCTGTATGATAAATGTCGAAAAGAAATTATCTGCAAAAGCTCCTGAGTTTAAACCCATCTTTTCAGAAGAAAAACTTAAAGAATCAATTGAAAAAGAAATTTTGGAAGTTTTGAAATCAAATATTTTAGAAAATCTCTGTACATCTTCTATAGATCAAATTCTCGCTGAAGAGATCTCATCAGAAACCTCTGCTATCTATGAAAGTTATTTTACAGAGGAAGAAAGCTCGTACGATACATGCTCAGAAAATCCAGCCTCTGTAGAAAGAGATGACTCAACCTCTGTATATGAGGACGATTCATCCTCTGACGACTCAGAGACTGATTCTAAATCAGGGATAATTAACTGTGACACAGAAGATGTTAAATTCTCCTCTGAGGTTCTTAACAGAACAATTTCTCCAAAAGAGAAAATCACAGAGATACCTATCTGTCCAGATTTTCTCAAAATGTGTATACAAGTCAAAACCTCTACAGAGCTTGATAATTTGAAAAAGGCCTTTAAAAATCCTAAAAGCTCAAAATTTTCAAAACCTTTAAAGCAAATTAAAGAGAATCCCACTTGGCAACAAAAGGGAAAAAGGCCTGAAGCTAACAAATATTTTTCCTCTGTGACAGTGAAGAAAGATGTTCACCACAGAAGAGACTCACAGAAGGCACGAATTAAACAAGACTTTTGCAAACAACATTCTAGTATTCATAGATCTTCTTGTAATAGGAAATCTAATGTTCAGAAAGAATGTAATGCCTCTGTGGTTCAGTTCAATAAATTCAATGAAAAGTTCAAACAAATCACGTCTCATATTAAATATTGTCATTGCTTTGATCTTATGTTCAAATTGAATAATCACTTCTCAAGTCCAGATTGCTTACTCTCCACTAAAATTCAAACTCCAAAGTCAGAACCTAGAGAGAAACAATCTGATTTTTCTACAAAATATAAAATGTATTTCAAGAATGCTAAGGCAAACTTGAAAAATTCTAACAATATTGGACCCATATGGATATGGGTACCTAAGTCTCTGTGATTGTCTTACAGAAGCGGTTTGTGCCAATTTGGTATCTTGACTCCGGATGCTCAAGGCACATGTCTGGCGACAGAAGTTTACTATCCACGTACACAGCAACACACGATGGTGGATCTGTAACTTTTGGAGACGACAAGATGGGACACATCAAAGGCTATGGAGTCATACAGAAGGAAAACGTCTCTGTATACAAAGTTGCATATGTGAATGGCCTTAAACACAACCTACTCAGTGTAACTCAACTCTGTGATACAGGATTCGATGTGTTATTCAAAAGAACTTTCTGCTCTCTACAAAGTGAAGATACATGAATGGAACTTCTGCGAGCCGAAAGAAAAGGTGATCTGTATCTGATGAATTTTTGTTCAACAACCAAGGACAAAGTTTTCCTTGTAGCTTGCGAAAGTAAAGAAGCCTGGTTATGGCATAGCAGGTTCTGTCACTTGAACTTTCACACATTAGATAAACTGGTAAAACTTGATCTAGTTAAAGGTTTGCCTAATGTTAAATTTAATAAGGATCACTTGTGTTATGCCTGTGAAATGGGAAAACTCAGAAGAGCTTCCCACAGAGGCAAAACAGATGTGTCTTGCACTAGACCTCTGTACATGCTTCATGTTGACCTCTGTGGTCCCATTGCCATACAGAGCCTAGGTGGCAAGAAATACATACTTGTCTTAATTGATGAGTATTCGCGTTTCACATGGGTTGAATTTATTCGAAAGAAATCGGATGTTCCAATCATCTTGATTAATCTAATGAAAAGAATCCAAGTTCTTTATGAATGCATAATACAGAAGTTAAGAAGTGACAATGGCACAGAATTTAAAAACTCTGTCATTGAAGCCTATCTTTCTACAGAAGGAATATCACAGAACTTCTCTGCAGCACGCACTCCACAGCAGAACGGCGTAGTCGAAAGGAAGAATCGAACGCTCGTGGAGGCAGCAAGAGCTATGCTATAAGCATACGGATTACCGATGAACTTTTGGGCAGAAGCGATTTCTACCGCATGTTATACACAAAATCGTTCAACCATTGTGAAAATACACCTCAAGACTCCTTACGAATTGATCAACAAAAGGCGGCCAAACAATAAATTTTTTCATGTGTTCGGATGTAAATGCTTTGTTTTAAACGACAGAGATTCAAGAGGAAAGTTTGAGGTAAAAGCTGACGAAGGCAAATTCATTGGATACTCTGCCACTTCCAAAGCCTACAGAGCATTCCTTACAAGATCTCGCAAAATCGTAGAAAGTATCAATGTTTCTTTTGATGATTCATTCCAAATGACTTTTGAGCAAATCTGTTCAAAACTCGAACTTAAAAGGGAAACCTCTGACATCTCGCAAACGAAAGAAGACTTAAATCTTCTATTTTTAGAGATGTTCCACGATGACATTGATCCTTCTGTTGGAACCATCAGAGTTTCTGAAGAACCATCCTCTGTCGGACAAAATCCTACAGGTATGACTCTAACTGGTCCAAATAATGCTTCATCTTCTTCTGTAAATACTACAGATGCAAATGCCGAAGAAGAAAATGCAGAAGATGAAACATCAAGAAAAACAACCACAGAAGCTGCTGAAAAACAAACTCCACAATCCACAGAAGAACCAATTACAGAGGAAATTGAGGACCAAGACTATCCGTCCTCAGAGGAACAAACTCCACCACCACTCATACCAATCATTCCACAAATGGTAGAATCAACTACCAAGGCAAGAAGAACGACAGAGGCTACACAAGCAGAAGATCCACAAGAAGCTTCTGAAGAAAGGTTCGATGACATTGATGACCATCTTCCACGCACCACTCAGTGGACAAAAAGCCATCCTCCAAGCCAAATAATTGGAGAACCTTCTGACTCAGTAAAAACCAGGTCTGCCACTGCTAATTTTTGTTTCTTTACAAATTTTATTAGTGTGATAGAACCAAAGAAGATTTCTGAAGCCCTAGATGACCCAAACTGGGTAGACGCCATGCAAGAAGAACTTCTGCAGTTTGAGCGTAACAGAGTATGGACTTTAGTACCTCTGCCACGAGGGAAACAGGCCATTGGGACTAAGTGGGTCTACAGAAATAAGAAGGATGAAGATGGAGTGGTCATCAGAAACAAAGAACGATTGGTGGCCAAGGGTTATAGACAAGAAGAAGGCATCGATTACGATGAGACTTTTGCTCCTGTTGCACGGCTCGAAGCAATAAGAATATTCTTAGCCTTCGCAGCTCACAGAGGTTTTAAAGTCTATCAGATGGACGTAAAATCAGCTTTTCTCAACGGTGAAATCCAAGAAGAGGTTTACGTAAATCAGCCACCAGGGTTTGAAAGCTCAAAATTCCCAAGGCATGTATACTACCTTGAAAAGGCTCTGTACGGACTGAAACAGGCTCCAAGAGCATGGTACGAACGACTTTCTACCTTTCTTCTAGTAAATGGCTACAACAGAGGTACACCAGATACTACCCTATTCTATAAACGTAAAAACAGTGAAATAATGCTTGTACAAATCTATGTGGACGACATAATTTTTGGGTCTACTAATTCAGAAGAGTGCAAATGTTTTGAAAAACTCATGCAGAGTGAGTTTGAAATGAGTATGATGGGAGAATTAACATTCTTCCTCGGACTCCAAGTCAAACAAACATCAGAGGGAATTTTTATAAATCAGGCCAAATATGTCTCTGACATTCTTTTCAAGTATAGCCTCTCTGATACCTCTGCAATGAAAACTCCAATGGCCACTGGAAATAAGTTATCCTTAGATCCAGATGGCATCTCTGTAGAATGCACTATCTACAGAGGCATGATTGGTTCTCTGTTATACTTAACTGCAAGCAGACCTGACATTATGCATTCCACATGTCTTGGTGCACGTTATCAAGCTAATCCTAAGAAATCACATTATGATGCTGTTAAAAGAATCTTTAGATACCTAAAGGGGACCAAAAACCTTGGTCTCTGGTATCCACAGAACTCTGGCTTTTGTCTTAAAGCTTATACAGATTCAGACTATGGAGGATGCATGCTCGACAGAAATAGTACCTCTGGGAGTTGTCAATTCCTAGGTGGTAAGCTAGTCAGTTGGACCTCCAAAAAGCAGAACTGTGTATCAACATCTACGGCAGAAGTTGAATACGTTGCTGCTACTAGCTGTTGTTCTCAGGTTCTATGGATGAAGACTCAGCTAAAAGACTACGGCCACATTCTATTCAAAATACCCATCTTCTGTGATTCCAAAAGTGCCATTGCCATCTCTGCCAATCCTGTGCAACATTCCAAAACCAAGCATATCGATATAAGGTACCACTTCTTGAAACATCATGTTGAACACGGTACAATCGAGATGCATTTCGTGCCAACAGAATATCAACTTGCAGACTTATTCACCAAAGCATTAGACGAGAAAAGATTTAATATCTTGGTGGGTAAGTTAGGATAGATTAATATGATGTGAAAATCCTCTGTAAGTATAGCTTTATCTTCTGTAAATAAGTATATATTTCTATTTTACTTAACTTATTGCTTTGATTGATTTATTTCTGTATGAAAATTCTCAATCTTAAATAGTTCTTGATATCACAGAACTTCTGTAAGTCTGCTCAGAACCTCTGACGACCTCCACAGAACCTCTGGAAAAACAAGACCTATGCTCAATACAAATCTTATCATTCTTTGATCCAAGCATAGATCAAGGGGGAGCAAAAGGAAAATTCTTGATCTACAGAGGTGATTAGATCAAGGGGGAGCAAAAAGGGACCCTGAAATGATCTACAGAGGTAAAACTTTCAAGGGGAAGCCAAAGAAAAACGTCGATGAATCTATATCGACAGAAGTTAGACATCACTGCCGAGAAAAGAAGAACGAAAAAGGTATGTCTCTCGTACAAAAGGTTGTTGAAAACAGTTTTCTGGGACACAAATTGTCAAATATGTCCTAAATATACTGTGGATAACATTTCAAAAATCAAAAGATCAAAAAGTTTCATAAAATTTGAGTTATGAGAAATTTGAGGTCATAGAGCCTCTGATGAGCTCAACAGAGGCTCTGCCAGAAATATGCTCTGAGATCACAAATTAACCCTCTATCGATCTTTTGGAATGTTATCTCGGAAACCGAATACATACACCATGACCTTCACGAACAAAACTTTTTCCATAACAGTTTTCTCGGGCACCAACTTTCAAATATGTCCGAAAAACATCTTTTAAAACAGATCAAAAATTGGATGATCAGAAAATTTAATAGAATTTTTGTTATGAGATTTTTTTCCCTCATAGAGCTTCTGCTGGCCCTCACAGAGCTTCTGCAAGTTCCTACAGAGCCACAAAACCTCTGCGAGTAAAAATTCTTAACTAAAAATTCTATTGATCCTCTCCAGTGCCTTTGCAAACGTTTTGGTTAAATAAGAACCCACAGAAGTCATGATAACAATAAGATATATTAGAAAGGGATAAACATCAAGATTTTCAAAATCACAGAGCTTCTGTAAACCATAGAAGTTCTGTCAATCTGTTACTTGGGCATTTCTGTAGTAATAACGGTTACTTTTACTGAGAGTGAATCTCATGTGGCTAAGAACAATCCCACGCGCCTAGCATTAATGGGCCGCACACGACGTCCTGTCATCCTCTGACATGGCCTACGTGTCCCATTTTTATTGGGCGTACATGGAACGTTTTCTGTGGAAAGTTGAACCCGCCGTTCTAACTTGTGTACGGATTCCAAATTTTAATCCATTGCCATATATTTTACTCTTTCGAATTCTACCGTTTTACCCTTCTATAAAAACCAAGCTTACCCTCTCATAAACTTTTTACAAACCCTCATTCTTCTCCGGCGAAACCCTGCAAAAACCTGCAAGTATCTTATTCTCATTACCAATGGCTTCATCTTCTCAAGCTATCTCCCCTGCACACTCTCCGGCGAACTCACCAGAACATTCACCTGCTCATTCTGAACATTCAGAAAACCCCCACCTTGCCAAAAGTATTGAACTAGAGGATTCCGGCGATTCAGCAGAATTTGCTCCGACCACACATCTTCAAAACTTCATAGCAAAGGATCATTTCGAAAAGGTACTACCAATCAAATCCAACAATTGCTATTTGGTCCCCTCACCCACTGCTTTCGGCGAAGCCCATGCCATTCTTCTAAACATAATGGAAAATCATATCCTCTTCCCTCTACTCTCAAGAACCCCAAACAAACCTCCAGTTAGATATTTGAACAGTTTTGGCAAAGTTGTCGATTTGATAAAGATGATTCTCTTATCAAAGGGTACATTTCAAGACCTGACAAATCTAAACATCTGGAAATCAAGTTCAATAGAACAATGTTCTCACTTGAATTCAACCTACCAACAAGGGGTCTTCTTGGATTGAAGAAATATGCAGAGCAACCAACAGACGGCGATATCTGTCGTTTCGTAGAAATGCTTGGGTACAACACCCAACTGAGGAAGAGAAATGACTTCCGCAGAGGCAGATTACCACCTCTGTGGAACACCTTGTTCTCAATTCTTAATAGATGCCTGACAGGGAAGATAGGCAGTATTGACCAGAGCTCACATCAGATATTAACCATCATGTATGGGGTTTACTATGATCTCCCACTGGATTACGCGACCATAATGATGCAAGAGATCATCAACACCATCGACAGAAAGAACAACGCCAGAAGGGTCAAAGAGAACGATCCTAACTTTCTACCACCTCTGCAATTCCAAAGAATACTGGGAGTTTTGTTCGAACCTCTGTTGCTGATACAGAACTGGCCAATGGAAGGGCCAATTCCCAAACATTTCCCAATGAACAAAAATACCCCCACTGATCATGTGGATGGCTATACACACTGCAGACCTTTGTCAAAGAACCTTCTGAGGTATACCACGAATAAAACCCTTAAGAAAGAGTACATACGCGATCATAGAACTCCAAAACCGAGTCCTATGACACCCCCGCGTTTAGGTGTCCCCCTAGGAACAATGATTGCAGAACCTCTTTCCACTCAAGAAGAAAAAGATCACAAACTAGCAAAACACATGGCTATTTAACTTAGCTTCTTAGCCAAACGTGCATAGCTCATGGAAAAGAAGTCCTCTTCGAAATCTTCTACCTCTACTCCAAAATCAAAGAAGAGGAAAACTGAAGAAGGCACCTCCACAAGCGCTGCAGAAGATCAACCTTCACCTCCTCATGCCACAGAAATTGGCTCCACTGCTCCTCCCTCTTCTCCAAAACAGAAGAAGAAAAGAAAATCGAAAACCATAGAGGAAGGGGCACCAAAACCTAAGAGGAGGAAAACCAAAAAGAAGCATGGGAAATCACTAGAAAAATTGGTTACCATAGAAGAAGAAGCAATCGCAGAAGAAAGAACTGCAGAAAAAGAAGATGCAGAAGTAGAAATGACAGAAGAGGGATATCAATCACCCTATCAATCCCCAGATCGATTTGCTCACCAAGGAAACTTAAACGATTTCCTACAGAACCCTGACATTGCCCACACTCTAAATACAGCAGGGTGGACGGCACAACCACTCGACCACCACTCCCCAGAAGAACAATACTTCTCTATTTCTGGCATTGACACACATCTGCAAGAAGATGATCAAACACCCAGAGATCAATCAGCTGAGACACCTGTTATTCTACAGAACCCCTTCATTCAACAAGGATTGGACGTCCACAGAAGGAGTCCAAGCCCAGCTTCAGAAGAAATAGAACAAACAGAAGCTGAGTGGAATAGAGATGAAGTAACAGAGGCTTTAGAGAAAATAATAGAAAAAGGAAAAGAGGCCAAAGTTGTACAAGAAGAGGGATTTGAAACAAGGGAGACAAGAATGGAGGTCTGTAGAATCCATATACGTGCAACGATTATGTTTGTGAATAAGCAAATAAGAACAGTTGATATGATTCACAAAGGCTGCCCACTTAGCTATTGATTTAGAGAGAATTACAGTGTAAATCAGAAAAGCTAAATGCGACAACTAGCTAATTTTCTAAGCTAATTGCACTTTATATATGCTGGGCCCGTGGTAACAAGCCCACGGCCCGTTCACTATGGACTAAGTTTAAACAAATACAAAATAAACCCTTGAACTTAAAATCAACCTAAATTCTACCCTAACAATCTCCCCCTTTGATTTGAAGTTCGAGTTCGCGCTCTATCTCTTTCCAGTTGAATACGTATCGTTTGCGCAACGCGAAGTGAACCTCAAAGAATCTGATGGCGCGGCAGTAGTCGAGACGTTCTTCAACCATATCCAAAGCAGTCTGAGCAGTTCTTTCATTTAGATTGGGTACATAGGATACCTTTGGATTTTCGGATTCGTGCTTGATGATCTTCCAAAGAGCGTCTTGAACTTTGAGCAGTGTACCGTCGCAAAATCGATCTACCTGGCTGAACCTCATAAACTTCTTTTCTTTCCGAGCATTGAGGAAGACGATCCCAAATTCCGGTTGAAGCAGCATTGCATTCTCGGGATACATTGACAGTTCAGGAGCTTTCAGATTCGGTTTGAGCAGATTTACCTTCTTTGCTCGATTCTCGATTGCCATTTGAAAGTCCGTAAGATAAGAGATCATAATAGAACGGACGAGGAATCGACGAACCGCTTCGAGCGCCTTTGTTACAGCAAGCGGTCGGATGGTTCTGGTGCGAAGGTCTCTCAGAATAACCAGGAGGTCGAACGGATGGAGATGCTTAAAGTCAGCTTCAGAAAAAATCCATTCTTTTCCGTCTTCACGTCGAACAGTGAATACGGGAAAGACGATCTTCATAATTTTGTTTGACTGAATCTTTAGCACCTCTGAAATTTTATGCTTAGTTCGTACCTGGTCTCTCGGGAGACACCGCTTCATGGCTTCTACGTATCGGAGTTGGCGTGCTGGATCAGGACTGTAGATGGCAAGACAGAAGGTCGGCTCGATCGGGCGAATTCGGTGAACAAACAGCTTCTTCAGAGATTCCTCCAGATGAGGAATGAGGACCTTGATCTTCTCCCAACGGTTTTGTTGCTGAGGAGAGGGAGGAAGATCAGGAGCTGTCGTTTGCTGAGGAGATGTCGGGATTTCTGCATTTGAGCTTTCGGGTTGATCTGAAGTCATAGCGGGTTGAGTCGAGTGAACGGGAGGCGTACCATAGAAATTCTGAAGCAGAAACTGGTCGTAATCAACGTTGTCGTCTTTATCAGTGGGAAACACCAAGTTTACCTCGAAGTTTACGGCTCTGGCAGCTTTTTCGTACCATGCGTCTTCGATTTCAGGGTTGGTTTCACATGCAGGATCAATCAAAGTGAGCGTCGGCATGTCTGATGGTTCTTGTGCGACCAATTCCTGTGTTGTGCCCTCGGGCTTTTCAACCGTTGGGGCTTCATCATCTGAAATATCCATGTCGATGACCATCTGTGCTAATGGCAACTCGGCTTCGGGTGTTGCTAATGAAGTTGCCGCAGTTGGGGGTTCTTGTTGAACCACTGTTGTAGTTTCGGCGGTCATGATCTGGGCGGTCTCGGTTTGGCGTTGATGCTTCTCCCCCTCACGGTGATCAGGATCATCCTGGTCATCGTGCTTCCGTTTGAGACCGCCGGCTTGACTCTTACAAGTGTCTTCTAGTGAGCGACCCTCTCAGACAGCGTGGCGAGCCCTTTGTTGTAGTCGTTGAGGGTCGAGTCAATGGCGTCAAGGCGTGAGGTGATGGATGAAGATGGAGCAGTGACCTGGGATCGAAGAACTGAGATCAGGTCTGCTTCGGCAGATGCGGTTGTGTCGGATTCCTGGAGCAGTTGGGCTAAGAGCATCGTCTTCAGGGTGTCCACCGAATAAGTAGCTTGCGATTGAGTCGGTGGAGGCACAGAGGCGGTTTCAGTGTCTACGAGGTGGCCCTTTTCTTTGATAGCACGCATCGCTTTGGCAAGTTCAGCGGCTACATGTTCCTGCATTTGTTGCTCCATACCCTGTCGGACAGCCTCAAGGGTGCTGTCCAGAGACCCTTTTGACACAAAGTCGGGTAAAATAACACCGGGCTCACTTAGAGTTCCCGTTGAGGCATCTACCTTAGAGGCAGAGCCACCTACGTTCACAGCTGGCGTGATATTAACTGTGGTAGGATTTCCATCCAATCCTCGTGTTCCATCAGTCGGAGACACTATAGACGTTCCGGTCGGGTCACTAAGAGCCTCGACTTGGTGTTGTACCTCTTCAAGTGTCCTAGCCAAAGATTGATCTATTTCAAGTGGCTCTAGACTCGATGGTGCACGAAATGAAGGCGAGACCGGGGGCTGCTGGTCTCTTATTTCAACACCAACACTCTCCGAATGAGAGGCCGGTGGAAGTTGTGCTTGTTCCCCGTGTAATATTGAAACATCCGTCTGTGTGAGACGGAGGAGTGGATGAGGGGGTCGTGCAATTGCTCCATTGGGTCCACGGAGGCTTCTTCAATACCCCGTCCCAACAAATGAGACGGGATAGTAGATGTGGCTACCCGGATATGACGTGGCTAGTTTCGCTCAGGAGCCTCGTTATCTTTACGGCTCAATCTTTCTTGGTTCGCTTTAGACCTTAACTCCCTCCTTATCACATGTTCTATGTCCCGGGGAAGGTCCCTCCGGCTCTGGCTGGACCATGGGATTCCCTAACTCTCGTCTATATGCATAGCACCGATATTATCTTGCTCCCCCTCAAAACATACATGGGGATTGACTTGCTCCCCCTCGGAGTGAGAGTGATATCAACATAAGAAAAAATATTTAGACTTTGTAAGAAAACAGTGTGATTCTTCCCCTCTGATTGAGGTTGTTGATCCGCCATGGAATATCTGTAAAAAGACCCAAAGTTAGAAACTGAGGCGGATAAACAAGTTCCGGTGCGTACCTTTGCATTAAGTGGCTCAATCTGATACAGATTGAGGACAGGTAGTGATGAAACAGGTACTGGACTGACAAACACAGAGGTGTCCGGACAACATATTGGAAAACAATAGTTTCCGGACAAACCATTGTATCCGGACAAAAGGTGTCCGGACAGCAACAGTTTCCGGATGGCAGGATAGATTCCGGACAATGTTGAGGATTCCGGACAAATAGGACTGTCCGGATACACTGGGATGTTCACAAAAATTGCTCTGGTCTTGTAGAGTTTGCCAAAATAGGACTGTTTGGATAAAAATGACCCTTCTCTCGCTCCCCCTCAGACTGAGCATGGGGATGGCTTTGCTCCCCCTCAGAATGTGCGCGTAGAGTGAAGTGCACACGGGAGTATCCACACACACAAAAAACTTTTTAACATATTTAAGAAAAAATGTGTGTGACGCTCCCCCTCAATAGTAGAGTAACATACCTGATAGCTGATCATGCTCCCCCTAAACACATGAGCAACTTGTTAAAGTACAGGTATAGACAAACCTCACGTCTTCACAATATTATTCATTGTAGATCGTGAGCAGCTCCCTCCTTCCGGTCATGTGTGTGGAGCAACCAGAGTCTATGTATCATACATGACCGTCCTGCAAAATAAGGTTAGCGGACCTTGGGTACCCAGATTTTCCTGGGTCCCGGAGGGTTAGGTTTGGCACCGTTTGGGGAAGCTTGCTTTGTCCCAACTTTCCCTTTAGGTATAGGATTTACACCGTTTGAGGGAACTGGTTTTGGCACTTGTTTCCTCTTCGGTGCAGAATTTACACCTTTAGGAGGAATAGATTTTGTAGCAGCTTTCCACCTGGGTGCTGGTTTAACCTCAGTAGGAGCAACCCATCTAGGAGCAGGTTTGGTCTCCCGCTGTGGTTTAACCGCTGATTGGTAACCCCGTTTTTGATAGTCTCTTTACTGGTTATTACGGGGTTTGCGTTTGGGTGTATGATTAAACCTTTGATATGACCCAAACCAATCATTATTGGCAATGTCATCAAAATCATTCCAACCACAACTAGAACAACACAAACGATCGTGTGATAATTGAATCAATTGCTGAATGGAATAAATTTCCATCGGAAAATTAACATCTCTATTAACAAAATTATTCCTATGATTCCAGGCACAATCGTTTTTGTTCATCCTAGGATGAAAGACAGTATTGAACGACTTTGATGCATCATCCTTGACAGATTCCTTGGCTGGCCACTTTGGTTTTGTTTGTTTAGCTCGACCGGTTTTATCCGAAACAACAGGGACAGTGCGGTCAGTGACTTTCGAAGGAGTAGGATTTTTGTTGGGCAATCGCACGGTCTTTTGCCTCGGCTGTGATTGGGTTTTAGAAACAGGTTTAGGTTGAGAAATCTTAATCACAGCCGGGGTCTTCATGTTTGAACATGCACCCTTTAAAAAATTGACCGGCCGATTGACTACTGGTGACAGAAAATCAGTATGACTCGGAAGAGGTTTGTCGAAGGGGAACGACTCATACTCTTCCTCAGAATTGCCTTCGGAGTTCATGTATTTAGAAAAATCGACATCCGGAATTATAGGACTTGGATCGGTCGAGGAAGGCGAGGAACACGTTGTGCTTGTGTGCTTTGGGGAATTTGGTGCGGAAGCTAGGAAAAAATCAGAGTTCAAATTCCTTAAAACACTCTTATCTTGAGAATCAGAACCCTCTTGTGATCTTTTTTCAGTTGGGAAAGAGGTTGTTCCAAAGAAAGCTTTACACGAAGACGTGTCCGATGAGCTAGAGGAAAAATCGGGTGAAATCTTCTTTTCAGATTGGAGTTGGTCAAACTGCTTTTGTAGTTGACTTTTTCTCACTTTCTCTTGCATCACTTCTGTTGCCAAAGCGGACAGTTGTGATGTGAGTCGATTGATTTCAAACCGAAGGATATCCTATCCTTCATCAGACACAACTTCAGTTTTGACCGATTGTTGATTCTCAAGTTTTTCAATTAAAGCTTGCTTTTCCATTTGAAAATTTTGCCTTTCTTTCTCAAATGACTCCTCCAACTCGACTATCTTTGCTTCCAAGATGAGAGGGAGAACATAGAGTTTAAACTCATCCGTCTCAGTCTTGGTTTCGGTTGCTTGGTCCTCATCCTTCTTGGAGGAATCCTTGTGCGTAGCAACCTTGTAGGGGTCGAAGTAGTCATTCGAGAGGTACTTCTTTGGATTTTTCTTATAAGAATAATTTAAAGGCTCATAACAAAATGGAAGTTGTATTCCTCGTTTGTGTGTGCGCTTATATTCCTCGGTTTCCTCTTCCTTTTCAGGTTCAAGAGGACCAGTCCATTGAATTCCATATTCAGGATACTTCTTATCTAACCCAAGACAAGCAAAATCATACAGAGTGGGTGTATGCCATCTTCCTTTTTTCAAATAATGTGGGTTATCATAACCGATTCCCCACTCTTTATTAAAGTACGTGAACTCTTTAGGTTTATTTAGAAAGATGGTTTGATCAGTTTGACCCCTTTTGTGGAGTTCTGTTTCAAGATCAGTGATTTTATTTACAAACTCCTTGTGCTGAATTTGAAGAGCAGAGCATTGATAAACAATTTCTGCTTTTTCATTCAAGCACTGATCAAACTGTGACTGAAGTTCAGATAATTTGGCCCGTAAGTCTTTAGGTGTTATAGAAAGATTTTTGCATTTCTCCTTTAAAATAGCATTTTCAGACTTATATTTTTCAGTTATTTTCTTTTGAACATCTAGCTTTTCGGTTAGAGACCTAATCTCAAGCAGTTGTTCTTTAGAAGTGGCCTTAAAGGAACCTACCCATTCAGCAAGAGGTTTCACTCGGTCATAAAGTTCTAAAAAGATAGGTTCACATACCTGACACGGCCTTTTCATGTCTTCTTCAGCAGGAGACATCTTCAGTTGCACTGGAGTGATCGTCAGACGATTGTTCGATTGAAAGTGGAATAGTATCCAAGATACTTAAATGCCCCCCTCCTGCGACTTAGCACGGGGGTCCCGGTTAGCGGGTGGGGTCAAGGGGCAACGCCCCCAGAAAAAAATTGAAAATTGAGGTTTTAGAAAGCTCCCGGATTGTGGAATCCGGGTGGTTTCCGGATAAGGTATCCGAAAAAATGAGCTTACCGGGTGAAGAGCAAGTTACCGGGTGAAGAGCAAGTTACCGGGTACAAGGAGATTCCGGATAAAACGAAGTTACCGTATCCGGATTACTTGAAGAGTCCGGGTAAAAGATGTCCGGATAAGATGAAGAGTCCGAATAACTTGAGTTGTCCGGATGCAATGAAGTTTCCGGGTAAAATTGATTGTCCGGATAAGATATGTCCGGAAACACTGGGTTTCCGGATACAAATGTTACCCGGATAATATAAGGAATAGTGACTTACCCGGATTGCAGAACTTACCCAGAAAAATGAGGAGTCCGGATGGAATTGGAGTTGTCCGGATGAATTTCACACAAACGTCCGGACACCTTTAAGTTGTCCGGAAAAGTCGGCTGTTTTATCCGGACTCTGCGGCTGTTTGCTTAAATCGATCGACTTTTCGATTAGGGTTGCCCAAAATCGATCTTGGAAGATTAGTAACAATGCAAGACACAAAAATAACACTAATCCAATCGATTTCAATGCAAAAACAACAAGTTTTGATGGTAAAAAATCGAATCTTTGTCAAGCACACTGCCAAAACTTTTGATCTTAAATTGCTAAATTGACCACTCAAACGAATGAATTAGGATGTGAAAATTTGCAGAAACACTTATAACGATAATGGTAACACAACCCAATAAGCAAAAACAACCAATTTCGACTGAATCAAAAAGTCAAGAATTCAAGAATAGTCAGACGAGTAAAAGTCAAACTAACCAGAAATCAAAGAATGAAGCTTTGAATCGAATCCGTCTGTCTGCTCTGATACCAATTGTAGAATCCAGATCCGTGCAACGATTATGTTTGTGAATAAGCAAATAAGAACAGTTGATATGATTCACAAAGGCTGCCCACTTAGCTATTGATTTAAAGAGAATTATAATGTAAAGCAGAAAAGCTAAATGAGACAACTAGCTAATTTTCTAAGCTAATTGCACTTTATATATGCTGGGCCCGTGGTAACAAGCCCACGGCCCGTTCAGTATGGACTAAGTTTAAACAATTACAAAATAAACCCTTGAACTTAAAATCAACATAAATTCTACCCTAACAAGGTCTCAGAGGTAGATTCAGATGAAGAAGAAGATGTCTGGATACGAAAAGGTCTCTATCATCCACATGTCATGAGATTATACGGTTCTCATCAAATGTACGACTTCTTAGGCACAGAGCAAGGAACTTCAACAGAAGCTAGGGAAGAAGCACCAAGCCATCGGATAGCTACAGAAGCTGAAATGGTAGAAAATGATGTAGTGCTTGGATGCTTAACAGAGGAAGAAACAAGAAAAGATGTCTGGATTAATAGAGGCACACAACCAAAACCAACTCCCAGTGCAACCCACACATCTAACTCCGCAGGTCTAGCTGCAGAAGGAGTTATTGAAAAAGAGCAGCACAGCTCGATCCAAACCCAACCCATCCAGCCAGAAGTCACTCTTTCGACTTCTGCGCCCACAGAAACCGGGGAATCCATTCCTAGGGAGTCTCCTCAAAGAGACTCACCTATTGTTCGTGATCAATCGCCCCAGATCACACTAGAACACCCTACAGAGGAATTCGTTTCCTCTGCCACGCACGAAATAGGGCCAACCCTTCTTTCAGAGAAAAGTAGTGAGCACAAAGACGAAGAGATTCTAGACAAGTCTCCGAGTCAACAGAAGAACATTCTGATACCCACCTCTGGAGTGGGATTGGACACTGTTCTTCACAGAACTTCTGTAGAGATTGAAACCCAGGTTTCCTCTCAAAAATCAGATGGAAATCCTTCCACCCCCAACGTACAAACAAGGGTGAACGAAGGTGTCCCAGGAGCAGGGACTCACTCTGGAGACGAATGTGTTCCTCCAGAGGTTACATCAGGGACACAAGTATCAAGGGATGAGTTCCAAACCCTTGTCACCTCTGTGAACCAAACCATGAAAGAGTTGCAAAGCTCTTTCACATCTTTTGCAGAGAAAACATCAACGACCTTGCTAAATCTGAAGACCAAAATGGACAATCTGTCCACAGAGGTGAAAACGGCCATCACAGAGATGAAATCTTCTGCTCAAACAACTGCCACAACTACATCCACTTCTGCTGCTAAAGATTTTGGAATAGCTGCAACATCTGCATTCAAGGAATCAGTCAAACATTTCCTTGAACAAATGAACAAGCAATCCAACAAATCATAGAGCATCACACCTGCAGAACTACATAAGGCTCTGCAAAACGTTCAAGAAGAGGCAATGTGCAACACTACAATGATGCAGCCAAAAGATTACATGACCAGAGCACAGCTGACAGAGCTCGGGCAGAATGTCATAAACCAGGTCACAAAAGTCATTGTCTCCTTCACTACTGCAAATGCCAACTACGTCAAAGAATTCAGAAAAAGTGTCGGCAGAATACGCTTCAACACAGAAGCAGAGCTTGCAACTCTAGTCGGCCTCTGTGATGATGTATGTGCAAAGTTGATGGCCGCAGGAGCAGAACTACCAAAGAAACCCAAAGCTTCCTACAGAGCAGATGGTACTTCTGATAAGAGTCAGGATGACTCTGATGATGACCATCCTGGTCCATCAGATCATCCTGAGGGGGAGAATATAAGGGAGAAAGCTACGACCAGAGGACTACAAGCTCCACCAATCGCAGCAGAACCAATCAGCCAAGCTGTAACATCCCAGGCCAACCGTACCAGATATTGTCCGCTTTGTCCGCACACTTGGACTCACGGTTTTAAAACGCGTCTGATAGAGGAGGTATCAAGTCCCTTATAAGGCAACATTTGTTCCCCTCCCCAACCAATGTGGGATCTTACAATCCACCCCCCTTGGGAGCCCAGCGTCCTCGCTGGCACACCAGTCCGGTTCCCGGCTCTGATACCATCTGTAACATCCCAGGCTAACCGTACCAGATATTGTCCGCTTTGTCAACACACCTGGACTCACGGTTTTAAAACGCGTCTGATAGGGGAGGTATCAAGTCCCTCTTATAAGGCAACCTTAGTTCTCCTCCCCAACCAATGTGGGATCTTACAATCCACCCCCTTGGGAGCCCAGCGTCCTCGCTGGCACACCAGTCCGGTTCCCGGCTCTGATACCATCTGTAACATCCCAGGCCAACCGTACCAGATATTGTCCGCTTTGTCCGCACACTTGGACTCACGGTTTTAAAACGCGTCTGATAGAGGAGGTATCAAGTCCCTTATAAGGCAACATTTGTTCCCCTCCCCAACCAATGTGGGATCTTACAATCCACCCCCCTTGGGAGCCCAGCGTCCTCGCTGGCACACCAGTCCGGTTCCCGGCTCTGATACCAAGTTGTAACGTCCCAAAAATTACAAGGAATTTAAAATTTTAAAAATAATGCATTTCGTTACAATCAAACCATAAGTTAACAAATCCCATTACAATAAAAATAAACGTCGTTAATTAAAACTGTCAAATGAAATTTAAGCAGCGGAAAAGTTATATAATTAAATCCCCATTTAAAAAGTTAAACTTAAACAGCATTCGCCTTGCGCCCGTGTGTACCGTCATGCCCGACTGCTACTCGCACCTGAAATCATAAGATATTGGGAAGGGGTAAGCACGAAGCTTAGTGAATTCCATCACATGCGCAGATAGGAATTATATACACATCACCCCTATCCGCACATAAGCAACAACATCACAGTTACATAAAATGAGTAAACATCTACAAGTAATTATGTATCCAACACCTCGGTCCCACCGAGCCCTCGGTCCCACCGAGTTGTAATGTAACACACTCGTCACACCGAGTTCCCACAACGTTTCTTTCCACTTCCTCGGTCCCACCGAGTTGTAATGTAACACACTCGTCACACCGAGTTCCCACAACGTTTCTTTCCACTTCCTCGGTCCCACCGAGCCCTCGGTCCCACCGAGTTGTAATGTAACACACTCGTCACACCGAGTTCCCACAACGTTTCTTTCCACTTCCTCGGTCCCACCGAGCCCTCGGTCCCACCGAGGTGTAATGTAACACATTTATACTAAGCATTTAAACCAATCAAATATTACACACCACAAACAACTAGTTCACACCACAAAGACAGTAGTACATACAAACTACTATGACATGCATACAACCCCTAACTACACAGTGAGAGAACTCACCTTAAAGCAACGCGAGTATCCGCAACCGCAATCACAAGCCGGCCAACTTCACTCACCTTCTCCCACCTAATTACGTGTTAACAAATGTCAAAGTGACGCCCCAACCCAAAACCACGACTACTAAATTATAACATACACATTCCAGCTTTTACTCTAAAAACACAGGTCTGTTCGGGACCTATTTAACCCCTTATAAACTGATAAATCCAGAAATATTAATCCATAAACACAAATTCCCATGTCTTAGGGTTCCAGGGACATATCGCACGTGCTCTAACGATTTTTCTACAATTTATTATGGATTTTACAAAACCGGTTAACTGCACAGCGAAAAACAGCACCTTTCATTACCAAACAGCGGTTTGACACTAGCTACGGTCCGAACTGGTTTTTCCGCAAAACATAAGAAACTTACTAGACTCATAAAGGGAACTTTTGGCACTGGTTTCATCCCAATCCGACATTCCTAGCAGAAGTTATACTCGATACAAAAACAGGGACAGAAACTGCAGTTTCACATAAAATGACAAATAATGCTTAGTAACCCATTAAGCCATAGCTTAACCCAAACAGACCCGAATGAACCTTTGAGGATGCAAACAAATAGGGTATTCTAAGTGCAAGTAAAAACAACCCCAAAACATACAATCAACAACCACAATGAGACCCCAAAATTTTAGCGTGGAAAACCCCTCAAAATCGAGAGTAAAAACCACGGGACTACTAGAGCCGCTTCAAATGGTGGATTGTAAGATCCCACATTGGTTGGGGAGGGGAACAAATGTTGCCTTATAAGGGACTTGATACCTCCTCTATCAGACGCGTTTTAAAACCGTGAGTCCAAGTGTGCGGACAAAGCGGACAATATCTGGTACGGTTGGCCTGGGATGTTACAACTTGGTATCAGAGCACAACTTGAGTAAATCAGACACATCTCGGTGTGTTTGGTCTCAAGTTGCGGCTATGAAATTTTAAATTCTTTTACAAAAATCTTTTAGAATAAAGGGAAAAGGAAAACCCGTTTGGGAAACGGTGATCGAGGGCGCAGTGTGTACAGTCAGCCGACGCTATTTGGGAAGATACGGTACTTAGTGTATTTATTGCTTTCTAGGCATAGGGTATGCATGCTAGATTGCCTATGTTGTTTACACTGTACTGCATGATGACTGCTTGCTGGTAGGAATCAATGCTAGTTATAGTAGGTTGTTAAGTGAAGGCCCTATAGGTTGTATGCAGTAAGAATCATATAGCCTTAGAATATTTGATTTAGTTCTATTGCGCAGCTCTTGTTTGAGTCCAACCGTTCTAGGATAGAATTTTGTATTCGAATGTCTATTTGATTCACGCTGCATGCGACTGGGTATTCGCGAGGCAACTCGTTATGGCTAACAGGGATTCCGTTGTAGCAAGGGTAGTGGGATGAGATGAAATTCCTAGTGAGCTGGGAATAGCGTTTACATATGAGTACGTATGCAAAATTGCTTTCTAGAACATAGGAGTATGTATGCTAGATTGCTTGGTGCTTAATACAATGTATTGTATGGTTGTTACTTGCTATTAGGAACTTATACTAACTTTGATAGGTTGATTAAGCGGATGCACTATAGGTTGTATGCGGTAGGAACCGAATAGCCTTAGAATGTTGGATTTAGTTCTATTGCGCAGCTCTTGTTTGAGTCCAACCGTTGTAGGATAGAATCTTATATTCGAATGTCTATCTGGTTTCCACTGTATACGACTGTGCGTTCATGAGGCGACTCGTCAGGGTTAGTGGGGGTTCCGCCCTAGCAAGGGTAGTGGGGTATTATGTTTATTCCTAGGGAGCTAGGAATAGTGTGTATATGCGTCAGTATGGACATACGTGTATGGTTTTGTTTGGGCGAGCAACTACTTGGATACTCGGGATGGGACTCGGAGCGGACAGTGATAGGTGTAGATGGTAGTAGTAGAGCTCCTACTACCGGAAGCACAGGATCAATGTTCGAGTTGGGGAAAGTCGCGAGGAATCCAAGGAGTCGAGCGTGAGCGTGGTAGGGTGAGTTATTATGTGCTAATAACTCGTTGTAATATCTACCCAGAATAGCCATCACAAGGAGGAACAACTATGGTAAACCTACTAGTACAGGTGTGTACTTGTTTTGCTTTGATGGGATGATCGTTGGGGTAGTGTCGAAGGTTATAAGTTAGTAGTCGTTGGAATAAAAGGACGATTCTAGTATGAGTCACTTGGAGTGACGATGAGGATGATGTTTGTTTCGGGCCAAGATGGATGTTTGTGCTAGAATCATAGGCTTATAGAGCCGACTTTGATTTGAGGAAAAATCGTAGGGATTATTTGACGTAATTTCTTAACTTGCCTAAGAGGTTTAAATGTCCGGATGATGTTAGTGGACCGGAGAGATTTGGAGGAGTAGGAGTCGAGGCGTAGAATGCCGACTAAGTCATGCACAAAGTTTGATTTTTAAATAGATTGCATTAACAAATTCTTGTGTTTCAAATCATTTTATGGATGGTGTTTTGGAATTTTGGGAAATGTTCAGCACACACACAAGATTTTGAAATATGGTTTTGAAAGTGTATGAAATCGTTTTATCACGGGAGTGCAAACTTTGTTAAAATTTGTCTCATTTCTTTATTTTTCCAACGGTTCTTTCGGGTAAGATGATATCCGTGTTTTGTGGTGTTTAAAATGTCGGGCAAGTGACTACGGCTTGTGACTTTAACATTGGAACTCCTCCACATATGTTAGAGTTGAGACGGAAAGTTACATTCCACGATGTCTGTATAAAGCTATTTGAGTGATTTCGTTAAATAAGTTTTGTTTTACGACATGTTGAGTCGTGTGAGTTTAATTTCACGAGGTGCATATCTTATTTGTTTATGTGACCATTTGGAGAAATCTTGGAAATCAATTTAAAGAACCCCACCTTTTGAGATTTAATGAGGTTTTAGTCGATATTTTCAAATGATGGAAACGGATTGGTTTTTATCTTTAAGTTTGAAACTTACACGAGATAGTTGTGTTTTAACAAAAATATATTTGTAAACCGTTTCATCGTTTTGTATGACTAGCCGGCGCGCGCAAGATTTGTTGGTGAATCTTGTGCCACGACATTGAATGTTGAAAAAGAGAAATTTTGGGGTCAAATGTCGTGGAACTGATTTTGAAATTTTGTGCACACTTTTGTTGCACCCGGTGTAAGGTCGAGCGGTTACTTTAAATACATGTCATGAGTCAATTCATGCTAGAACCGTGACGGTTCATTTTCAAAGAAATTATTTATTTCGCTCTACGTTCTGTGAGTAAACTAAGCTGCAATGAAATACTTTTTAACATGATTTTCATATGTGGGGCAAGCGTGTCCATTTTTGCGTAACTACCGACCTGGTAATAGTAGTTATATTGCTTACGGTCTTTTTGAAATGAAAAAAAAAATAAAAAAAAATAAAAAAAAATCTTGACGTTGAAAATATATTGTAAACCATTTGGGCAATGCGCTTTTAAGTGTTATGTGTCATTTTGAGAATTTTAAGGGTGTGAGTCCTTTTGGAAAACTCTTTTGTTTAACCCGTGTTGAGTTTGGGACTAATGTTGATTTTAGAGTATTGCTTGCTTAAACTTTATTTAAACGCGTTTTGACCGACTATGGGTCTAGCAAGCGTGGAGCATTTTGCTCGGTTTTGACTTTGAGATAGTCAGGGGTCAATTGCACGGTTCTAATGGCTCGATGGGGAGTCTTGTTGTTGGATTGTTTTTGTTGCACAGTTTTGCATTTATTGCACGTTGAGTATTTACATGTTTGGGTGAGTGAGTCATTCCGGGATAGGCATGTTGTTGGTAGACTGTTTGCTTTGGATCCTTGGTCATGACAGTCTGTCGTTGGTAATGGTCGGTTGGGTATCTCGGGGTGGGACCCCGGTATTCTTGTGTTATGACCTTGACTTTCTAGTAGGCACTAGGAAGATATAGTCTTGAGAACTTACCTGGGAGGTAGTTCCGATGCGCCGGGCCTTGAGACGTACCTGGGAGGTAGGCGTTAAGGAGTATTTTGATACAGTGTAACTAGGCTTCCTAGAGCGAGCGTGTGGGATAAGTAGACGGTGGATGATTGGGTATTCCACACGTGTTAATATGGTAGGCCGAATAGTGTCGGTTAAGGGAAGGATGCCCTTTGTAATTAAGAGAATAAATGCGCAATAACCGTTTTGAAGTAAGTAGTATATTTAGGTGTCGACTTTTGGGCTTGAGGCCAAACACCTTTAGTGTAATCGGAGATTTGTAGCCGATTTGAAAATAATTATGATGATGGTAGTAGTAACCCTGAGATGCTTATTTGTGATGAATGGTTATGGTGGAATGACCTGCGTGGGTGATTATAAGTTTACTGGTTTGATGATCTGTGTGAAATAATTTTGGGAGTCTATTAGAACTCGTGGAAGTTAATCGGCAGTAATGGTAGGAATTATCGGATTCGAGTATTCTGTAGGGTATGTTGGTGAGCACCTTTAGGATGGTTAGAGCTTGCAAGTTGAATCGGGATGTATGGAACATCTAAGGTTGGGAAGCAACCGAAGTCGTTTGACTAGGAATAAATTCAGTTGTTGGAGTGTTCTTCCGATCATATTTCCAATGTCCGTGAAGGAGTTTTGTTAGTAAGAAAAGTAATCGAGAAATTCTAGACGGGGTGAGAAATTTAGATTCTAGTTGAGGAAAGTCCAGTGGCAACACAGAAAGGGCTCCGAGTGGACTTGGGAACCCGAGGTTGAGATGTGGTAAAACTATCCAGAGCTGTTTGCGGACGTAGACTTCGAGGACGAAGTCTAATCCAAGTGGGGGAGAGTTGTAAAGCACGTATCCCGGTATGTAATTTCTTTGTTTTAATTCTTTTTAAAAGTTTTATTTATCATGGTTTTCGTTAGCGGGGTTAGACGAATTGGACCTAATAGTTAAATATGTCAAGACGTGGTTAGTTTGCGAGAAGGATGTAGTGAGGGACCAAAATTGTTAAGGGGCCAAAAAGTGAGAGTTTCGGCCCATGCAACCCAAACCAAACCCTTGTATCATTTTTTGGGGTGGTGTTCGTGAGTAACAAGAAAAAAAAGGGATGGAGCTCAATATTTTCGTATTTTGAAAACCTAGCTGCAGAAAACTTCTGTTTCCCGGAGATTGAACGGTCGGATCGTCGTGATTTTTGGTGAGCAGCTTCACGACATCTTCATCAACATTCTGGACGGTGGGATCGTGGTTTTGAGGTCCGGAGGTCATGGTTTCGTGGGGTTCTGCACAGCAGTAACTTTGTGGTGATTTTTCTCCTTTCTTGCTCTATTTTGGTTCCATACATCTTGATGTGCTTATTTCCAAGTGTATGATGGTTTTGTATGCCTCTAGTATAATCTAGAGAAGACTTTGTATTGCTCTAATATTGGTGGTAGTGGATTTGAAGCGGCTCTAGTAGTCCCGTGGTTTTTACTCTCGATTTTGAGGGGTTTTCCACGCTAAAATTTTGGGGTCTCATTGTGGTTGTTGATTGTATGTTTTGGGGTTGTTTTTATTTGCACTTAGAATACCCTATTTGTTTGCATCCTCAAAGGTTCATTCGGGTCTGTTTGGGTTAAGCTATGGCTTAATGGGTTACTAAGCATTATTTGTCATTTTATGTGAAACTGCAGTTTCTGTCCCTGTTTTTGTATCGAGTATAACTTCTGCTAGGAATGTCGGATTGGGATGAAACCAGTGCCAAAAGTTCCCTTTATGAGTCTAGTAAGTTTCTTATGTTTTGCGGAAAAACCAGTTCGGACCGTAGCTAGTGTCAAACCGCTGTTTTGTAATGAAAGGTGCTGTTTTTCGCTGTGCAGTTAACCGGTTTTGTAAAATCCATAATAAATTGTAGAAAAATCGTTAGAGCACGTGCGATATGTCCCTGGAACCCTAAGACATGGGACTTTGTGTTTATGGATTAATATTTCTGGATTTATCAGTTTATAAGGGGTTAAATAGGTCCCGAACAGACCTGTGTTTTTAGAGTAAAAGCTGGAATGTGTATGTTATAATTTAGTAGTCGTGGTTTTGGGTTGGGGCGTCACTTTGACATTTGTTAACACGTAATTAGGTGGGAGAAGGTGAGTGAAGTTGGCCGGCTTGTGATTGCGGTTGCGGATACTCGCGTTGCTTTAAGGTGAGTTCTCTCACTGTGTAGTTAGGGGTTGTATGCATGTCATAGTAGTTTGTATGTACTACTGTCTTTGTGGTGTGAACTAGTTGTTTGTGGTGTGTAATATTTGATTGGTTTAAATGCTTAGTATAAATGTGTTACATTACACCTCGGTGGGACCGAGGGCTCGGTGGGACCGAGGAAGTGGAAAGAAACGTTGTGGGAACTCGGTGTGACGAGTGTGTTACATTACAACTCGGTGGGACCGAGGGCTCGGTGGGACCGAGGAAGTGGAAAGAAACGTTGTGGGAACTCGGTGTGATGAGTGTGTTACATTACAACTCGGTGGGACCGAGGAAGTGGAAAGAAACGTTGTGGGAACTCGGTGTGACGAGTGTGTTACATTACAACTCGGTGGGACCGAGGGCTCGGTGGGACCGAGGTGTTGGATACATAATTACTTGTAGATGTTTACTCATTTTATGTAACTGTGATGTTGTTGCTTATGTGCGGATAGGGGTGATGTGTATATAATTCCTATCTGCGCATGTGATGGAATTCACTAAGCTTCGTGCTTACCCCTTCCCAATATCTTATGATTTCAGGTGCGAGTAGCAGTCGGGCATGACGGTACACACGGGCGTAAGGCGAATGCTGTTTAAGTTTAACTTTTTAAATGGGGATTTAATTATATAACTTTTCCGCTGCTTAAATTTCATTTGACAGTTTTAATTAACGACGTTTATTTTTGGGACGTTACAACTTGGTATCAGAGCCGGGAACCGGACTGGTGTGCCAGCGAGGACGCTGGGCTCCCAAGGGGGGTGGATTGTAAGATCCCACATTGGTTGGGGAGGGGAACAAATGTTGCCTTATAAGGGACTTGATACCTCCTCTATCAGACGCGTTTTAAAACCGTGAGTCCAAGTGTGCGGACAAAGCGGACAATATCTGGTACGGTTGGCCTGGGATGTTACAGATGGTATCAGAGCCGGGAACCGGACTGGTGTGCCAGCGAGGACGCTGGGCTCCCAAGGGGGTGGATTGTAAGATCCCACATTGGTTGGGGAGGAGAACTAAGGTTGCCTTATAAGAGGGACTTGATACCTCCCCTATCAGACGCGTTTTAAAACCGTGAGTCCAGGTGTGTTGACAAAGCGAACAATATCTGGTACGGTTAGCCTGGGATGTTACACAAGCCCCTCCAGAACAAACCCAAGATCAAAAGACCACAGAGACAACACCCATCTCTGTGGAATCAACTTCTGAAGAAACCAATATTCCAGAAGCTGATCAGCAAACCACAGAGGCAACAACCACCCCTGTGGTAATCAACTTGGAAGAAAGACCTTCAACAGAATCAACAGAAAAACCCCAAACCATACCAAGAAGAAAGTCGATTGCCACCAAACCAAAAAGAGCAACGACCTCTGCTTCTTCTATTCTGAGAAAGATGCACAATACAATGACTGAACGAATGGCGCAGAGAGAAGAAGAAAGGCACAAGTTCACATTAGCTTTCAAAATGGCAAGAAAATTCGATATCCAACCTTCACCAACAAAAACCGAGCTTACAGAAGAAGTCACCAAAGAACCTCCAACAGAGGTTACAGAGCAAAGAAAGACAACAGAACCAACGCCACAAAAGTCCTCTCAAACACAAGTGTCAAAACCTACAGAGGCAACCCCCATCATTCCAACAGAAGCACCAACAACCAAACCTACAGAAGCAACAGGTTCTGCACCTCCAAAAGCCAAAGACAAGGGAAAGGCAAAAATGACAGAAGAGCCTAAGAAAAAGAAATCATTGCCCAATCCTACAGAAAAACTGATGAAGAGCTCCTTTGATGCCTTTCAAACTCCAAAGCCTGAAGAAGAGGACTGGGCATATGGATTAAAGCCCCTGTCAGACATTCCACTTACTGGCAGAGCTGCAGAAGTTGTTCAACAGATGGAGAGTCTCAGAAGACAAGTACCACCACATGGTCCAACATATGAAGAAATGGAAGAAGTGGTGTACAAATATCTCTCCAAATAACCCTTTCAGAACCTCCATCCAACAGACCAAATCACAAATCCGAACATCAGAGAAGAATTTGAGAACATCTTCAGCAGAACAAAGCCAAGAACCAAAGCATAAGTCTTCTCAATTCATAAAATCAAAAAGGTAATCTTCTGTAGATTCTCCTTCACAAGAACCTATCCAAGAGTCAGGTACAATCTTTACAGAGTCAAAAGGGTAAACAATTCAGAAACCACCTTCGCTGATGCTGACATAAGGAATCTGAATCCCTATGATCTACCTGAACTTCTGCAATGGACAATGGACAACTACAACACAGAGCCAAACACCAGAGCCTATCAAGTGTTGAGAAAAGCAATGAGGGAAAAGCTTCTGATCTACAGTATGATAGATTTTCAACTGGGAAAGGATCTTGGTCTCAAACATCTGAATTTACGACCACCAGAGGATCACTGCCCACCCGACGCCGTGCCCAACTCAATCATTACAGAACCAAGATCCGGGTTAGTATTTCAAAACCCACAAGGCGATGTCAAACTGTTTGTGTGCATGGACTGTCAGAAGTACGCAACTAGTGCTCTGAACAAGTTCAGAGCAAGCCTTGTAAAATACAGAGATACAGAGAAAATGAATAGAGATGCTGCAGATACTTTCATCAGAGAGATTGATGCCACAATCCGCCTAAGAGAACTCTGCATCAGTTTCTACAAAGAGATCAGAAGAATCGGAAGAGACAACAGAAGCTACAACGATTTCAAAGATGCCAAAATCTGATTCTCAAACCTCAAATCTCTGCAAACCAAGTCAAAGTCTATCTTTCATTGTACTCAAATGTAAAATGCCTCTGGCATATTTCTGAATGAAAGAACTTTCGAGGTATTGTTTAATCTCTGTCTTATCTAACTTAGCCTAACTAAACTCAAGTTCAATTTTTTATTTTTCACTACTTAGGGGGAGATTGTTAGCTTCAATCTTCCTAATCATAGAAGTATTTAGAAGTAGTGAAAAATAGGCCAAGTGAAGAAAGCCTCTTACAGAGGCTCTGCCGAACTTACCGAGAGATCAAGGTCAAGAAGCTACAGAAGCTAAAAGAGGCGTCCTACAGAAGCTCTGTCATACGCGCAAAGAAGACCAAAGACTCGGAATCCGGTGAAGACTGCTCTACAAAGGACCAAACCGCAGAACCTCTGTGACACTTCACAGAGCCTCTGCGGTCTTCAACAAAGACTTCAAAGATATTTATAATATCTTGCTACTGTTTCTGAACCTATTCATCAACCTGCATGGTAGCATGCCCTGTCCAAATTCAACGTGTCAAACTCTGATTGGATTCAATAGGGCTTAGTACATAATAGACGTCTGCTGCATTAAATGCAATACAGCACATCCAACTGTTCATGCCATCCTTCCAACTATTCATACCGTCCGTTCTGAATAGTAGCTTATGCTTTATGGTCCCCTTAGAGTAGTATATAAGGAAGACTCATGTTGAGTTCTTCCTAATCGAGAATTAAGAGAGAAAAACATCAAGAACATATAGCTTATATACTTTGAGAGTCATATCTGTTTTAAAAGCTTTGCTTACTCACTGTTCTTGAATCTGTTCTTGATATATATATATTCAGTAAACTTTGAGATGTTATTTCTTGTTCACTGTTTATTTATATTGTGTTCTAAATCTATCAAACATATCTGTTAGTTCTTCAAATACGCTTCCGCATCATACTTAAACTTGAACTAATAGATCTGATAATCTTGTTTAAACAAAACGGGAACCAACATTAGTATAAGCAAGATCTTGTTTATGAGATTAAACAATCTGCTCTGATACCACTTGTTGGTCCCGGAGGGTTATACAAGTTTGTAGAAGGGGGGGGGGGGGGGGTTGAATACAAACACACATATTTTACTTTTCTAAATTGTTTATTGATATTTATCAAACAATTTACAACTTGTTGCGGAACAAGATTAAGGATTAAACCTAATCTAAACAAGTTATGAGAAACACTAAGTTTCTT
Source organism: Saussurea involucrata (assembly GCA_033807775.1). Lineage (NCBI taxonomy): Eukaryota > Viridiplantae > Streptophyta > Magnoliopsida > Asterales > Asteraceae > Saussurea > Saussurea involucrata. The sequence goes on from CM066323.1 coordinate 57,034,826, forward strand.
GCACTAGAATTAAGACAGAATGGAGATAAGAATATTACTAATAATATTCTAACACAAAGATAGTAGAGAGAAGAAGATGGCCGAGAAGTTCATTTCTGAAGTAGGGTTCTTCTTATATACTGCATGCATTTAATGCATAGCAGTACAACTTTACACGTGGCAGCAGCTGATTGGTTGCATGTTTTGACCTTTGTAGACAACCTAGTAGCCGCATGATGTACAGTGTAGAATCAGAGTTGGTTGTACGATAATGGACAGAAGGGATGTCCTTTCTGACATCTTCGTACGGAGGCGTGCAAGGGGGTAAGACAAAAGTAACTTGTAGAGCAAGACTTCATGATCAGCGTTCGTTGAACAGTACTTTATCAGCGAGTGACAAAGTGTAACATCCCAATTCCCATATACACAACAATTCACATAATGTAACCATACATTCATATAACAAAAGAAACATCATATTACAAGTTCGGTCCTGCAGTCTTTTACAAATAAAAGAAACCATTGTACTACAAACTTTGTACTATTTACATACATAACATTTAATATCATAATACAACTGCAAAAACAAGCCAAAATCTTCATCTTATAATCCTTCACAAAAGCCATCCCTTGGTTACTCTAATTACTTGCTCTTACATGATCCACCACCTGGAATACATATTTTAAAACAAAATGAGGGTTAGACCTTGTGGTCTAAGTGAGAAAAATCCCTGTTAGTTTACAAACCATTTATATAACCTTCAACTTCTAAATCTCAATTAACTGATGATCTTGATTATTTGTATGATGATTTTTATGATGAATACTTTGGTACTAACAAATCTTCTAATGTTCTTAACAGGAATGAACCAGCATCTATAACAATTTCCGCTGCTGTTCCTACTTCTGATACAGATGCAAATCAATCAACAACGATTGATATTTCATCTCCTGTTCAAGACAGTCCCATACCAAATGTTAATTCTACACCACAACCTATTCCTACAAATGTAGGAAGTTCAACACAAAACACAAGTTCTTCAGTGAATGTTACAACTACTCCTCAGCAACCATCTGAATCTTCTGGAGTACAAATTCAAAATACCGATATTCCTTCAGAAATTCCATGTGCTGATGTAGAAGTACCAGTAGCTGAACAAGAGACGAATGCTTCTCTCGACGATGTTCAAACATCATACGTTCCACACCCGCACTCAACTAAATGGACGAAGGCTCATCCTATTAGTCAAATAATAAGTGATCCTAGTTACGAAAATGCATTTTAGTTTATATTTTAGAAATATGCATATAGTACGATATGGGACGATTTAAAAATGTAGCGGTGTGAGTTCCTTGGAAAAGAGGGTTGTCCTAACCCAAGGTATTGTTTCGGTTTTATTTCATGGATTCGAAATATTTATTGACAAAGGTGTGTGTTGCTACGTTTAATTCATTTTATGACTTTTCATGATTGATCTTTTGAGGTAGTCGAGCTTATGGCTCGGTAATGGATTTTGGTTAAGTCTTGGGGACATTGGTCTAGTTTTGATAGCTTAAAGCCGAGTTTTGGTTATGATTTATGTTTATCGGAGAATTACATGTTTGGAATGCACTTGTTCATTCGTTTGGAGTCATGTAATGTTTTAGACCTTACTTGCTATGGATCCATAGGCACTTGAGTTTTTACGTTCAATGGTGAGACGCTAGTTCTCCCATTGTAGCACGGAATAGGCATCGATGGTAAGGTGTAACACCTATGTGCTAATATATTGATTCGGGTATTATGCCAATGATGGGACACTAGTTTTCCACATTGAGGCACAATTAGGCATCGACGGTATGGTATAAGTCCTATGTGTTGATCCAAACCCTCAGTGATTTGATAATGACCCTCTCTTAGACACTTAGTGAAAATTGTAAGTAAACAATATGTATTAGAGTTTCACTATCGCTGATAAGTACTAAGACTTTACAGTACCGCTGATAGGAACTCTCACTCTTTAGATTAGATATCCAGCGAACACTGTTCATCATCTTATAGCTCTGAGCCTGTTCAGTCAATGAGATGATCGCTGATAAGTTAGTTGTTTACTTATGATCCCTGAAGACAAGTTTCACGTCAACCAAAGTTCTACGCTGAAGTTGAAGATCAAGCTCAAGAACCAGCGACAAGTCTACTCATGAACTGATGCGGATATCAGCGAAGCAAGACCTGTCCATTCAACGTGAAGTATCAAATAGAAGACTTCAGCAATCGTTGAACTTTATCATTCGCTGATAAAGATCTGACTCAACGAAAGCTGATCATAAAGTCTCCCTGCATGTTACTATTGTCTTACCTCCCTTGCACGTCTCCGTACGAACTGTCAGAACGGACATCTCTTTTGTCTGTAATCGTATAACAACTCTGATTCTACACTGTGCACCATGCGGCTACTAAGGTTGTCTACAAAGGTCAATGACATGCAACCATTCAGTTGCTGCCATGTATAAAGCCATACTGCCATGCATTAAATGCATGCATTATATAAGAAGAACCTTACTTCAATATTGAAGTGTGCTCGGACCATCTTCTTATTTCTCTCTTATTGTTAAGTTATTATTCGTAATTTCTTTAACTTTTTCTAGTGCAAGAAACTTAGTGTTTCTAAAGACTTGTTTAGATTAGGGTTATCCTTAATCTTGTTTCGCAACAAGTTGTAAATTGTCTTGATTTATCAATAAACAATTTAGAAAAGTAAAAATCGTGTTTGTATTCAACCCCCCTTCTACAAACCTGTATAACCCTTCGGGACCAACAAGTGGTATCAGAGCAGATTTATTTAATCTCATAAACAAGATCTGATCTATACTAAGATTTCTCTTCCTTGCTATTTCTTAAAATGGCTACCAACACAAACACCAACTATATTGACAACGGTTCTCTTGCAAAACCCCCTAGATTCTCTAGAGATAATTTTAATCTATGGAAAAATAGGATGATTCTCTTCTTAGAAGGTGTAGACCCTACTATGCCTTACTATCTTGAAAATGGCCCATATATTCCTATAAGAATTGATGCTGCAGTTCCAGCTGCTGAGAATAGACCTGCTATTCCAGAAAGGCAGATCCCCAAGGAAATTCGTATGTGGACTGATGAAGATAATAAGAAAGTGGCTATATACACCAAAGCCAGATCCATACTCTCCATGGCTCTTCCTAACGAAGTCTACCATTCCGTCATGAACCTGAAAACCTCAAAAGCTATGTGGGACACAATCTGTGTTCAGTATGAAGGTACTTCTGAAGTACAGGACTCTCGAAAGATCAACCTGGTAATACAGTAGGAAAGCTTCATTTGTGGTAAGAATGACACTCTCTCTGGAGTACACCAACGTTTTAACTGCTTAATAATAGATCTGAAAACTGTTGGCAAGGAATATTCTAACTTTGAAGTACTGACAAAGTTCTTAGAATGTTTACCTGAAAGTTGGGACGGTTATTCTATGTGTCTCAAGCTGTCAAAGGATCTAAAATCAATGACCCTTTCTACCTTATATGGCACGATACTGAATCATGAGCAATCGAGTCATCTTAAGAAGAATCTTGTAAAAGATTCCAAAAGCACCACTATTGCTTTAATCTCAGAGTCACCTTCCACTCAGCGATCGACAATCACTGTCACTGAGTTGTAAACTAACTCTGAAAGATCATCAGACTCTGACGTTTCAGATAATGATGAAACTCTGGCATTCCTGGCTAATAAGTTCAGGAGATTTGCTAGAAAGAGTAATTTCAAGAAAAATAAACCTCTTGCTATTACTGACAAGCCAAGATCATCAACCCCTGTTGATAAGGATACTGCTACTTGCTATAACTGTGAAAAGATAGGACATTTTGCTAGCGAGTGCATGTCAAAGAAAGTCTCTAGACCCTCAGCTTTTCCCAAGAAAAACTTTACTCACAGGACTAGAGATGAAAAAATACAAAAAGCTGAAAGAAAGGTATTCAAAGCTGAAAACCTTTAAGAAGAAAGGCAAAGTCCTTATGGCTGACTATGATTGGGCTGCCTCTAACGAAAAAGAATCATCTGACTCTGAAGATGATGATGAAGCCAATCTATGTCTCATTCCCTCTACTTCAAACTCTGCTACTAAGGTATCACCTTCTTTCTTTACCAATATTTTAAATATTGATGAAGCTGATAGTCTTCGAAAGATCGATCTCCTGACTAGAAGTTTATATGAAGCCATGAATGGCAAAACTGTGGTTAAAAATCAAAACCTTGATCTCGCTGAACAACTTAAAAACTGTCACCTTCAAATAGAAAATCTTTCTAAGATTGAAGAAGATTTTAAAGATCAAATTCACCTAAATCAGCTAGTCAAAATTGAGCGTGAAGAAGTTATCGCTGCATTAAAAGCTGAAAAAGCTACTGTTGATGGATGGTATAATTCCTCAACAAAGGTCACTGAGAAAATTAAGTCTCAGATTCCCCTGAGTGATAAACGTGGTCTTGGTTACAAAGCTGATACTCTAGAACCAACCACTGACCGTTCCATGCTTAAGTTTGGAATGTTCATATCCTCTATCCCGGACACTTTCTCATCTCAGTTTTCCTCTTCTAAACCGCCTATCCCTGAGGAAATCTCTACCTTAACTTCTAAAGGTAAAGAAAAAGTTGTTTATCCAAAACCTACCTCAGTCTTTAAAAACAAAGGTAAATGAATTGCTTTTAACCAAAATCCTCAAAAGGGTACCTCTGTACCAAAGCTGAACACTTCTAAAGCTTCAGTGACTTATCCCTCTGGTTCAAAGAATAAGATCCCTGGATTTATTCAGCATGGATCTATTCAGCGATCTACTCCTTGAATCAAAGTGGAAATTATCGGTAAGAAATCCAAAGAACTGAATGTTCCTCACATATCAAAAGCCAATAGCTTACTTGGTGCTGGTCTTTCTAATTCAAAATCAAAAGCTCAGCATGCAAATGGTCCTAGAACTACTTTTAGTTATAGGAAATGTTATCATTGTGGACTTACCAATCATATTGCTAGTAAGTGCCCCACATCCACCCAAGCTGAAATGATAGCTAAGGTGAAGATCATTGCCCCCAAGGCAAAGAAGACCACTGAGGTTAAGAAATTAATCAAAGTGAAGACTGGCAAAGCTGAATCTTCAAATGCTGCGAAGACTGCTGAACCTTCCACCTCCTCTTCTACCCCCACTAACAAGTGTGTACACATGGTTAAGTGGGTACCCAAGACAAACTAATCTTCTTTTGTAATGCAGGTTAAGAAGGGTATCTGGTATCTCGATAGCGGATGCTCTAGAAACATGACTGGTATGAAAACCTGCTCACTGAGTACAAAGAAGAGAAGGGTCCCTCTGTAACTTTCGGTGGAAATGGAAAAGGACATACCCGAGGGTTTGATGTACTCTCTAATGGTACAACAACCTTCAGAAGAGTCGCATATGTTGAAGGGCTGAAGCATAATCTTCTAAGCATCAGTCAGCTTTGCGACAAGGATAACAAAGTAATCTTTACTAAGGAATCCTGCTTTGTCGCTGACAAAAAGGAGAAGATAGCTCTCAGCGGTTATCGTTTGGAAAATGTTTATGTAATAAACATGGACTCAACAACCACTGAGAACTCCTGTTTCTTCTCAAAAGCCTCATCTGATGTCAACTAGCTATGGCATAAGAGGCTCTCTCATCTCAACTTCAAGACACTGAACACTCTTTCGTCAAAAGAGTTAGTCACTGGTCTACCTCAGCACTCATACGCAAAAGAATCCTTATGTTCAGCGTGTGAGAAAGGCAAGCAGACCAAAGCAAGCTTTAAGTCAAAGCAAGTTTCCTCAGTGTCATCTCCTCTACAACTTCTCCATATGGATTTGTTTGGCCCTGTTAACAAACAATCCATCGCTGGAAAGAAATATACACTGGTCATAGTTGATGAATTCTCTCGATATACATGGGTTATGTTTCTCCGTTCTAAGAGTGACACCCCTGAAGAACTAATCACCTTTGTTAGGAAGATGGAAACCCTGAACAACTTGACCGTTCGCTCAATAAAGAGTGATCATGGGACTGAATTCAAAAACAGTTCTCTTGATTCCTTCTTTGAGAGTAAGGGTATTTTTCACAACATTTCTTCAGTGAGAACACCGCAACAAAACGGAGTCGCTGAAAGAAGAAACAGAACTATTATTGAAGCTGCACGTACAATGCTCAGCGATTCTCACCTGCCTACTCAGTTTTAGGCAGAAGCTGTCAACACTGCTTGTTTTACACAAAATAGGTCGCTGATAGTCAAAATATTTAATAAAATAGCCTATGAACTTTTTCATGGGAGAAAGCCTTCAATTAGCTTTCTTCACATCTTTGGATGTCAGTGTTTCATACTGAACAATAGAGATGCCCTTGGAAAGTTTGATCCTAAGGCTGATGATGGAATCTTTCTTGGATACTCCTCAGTCTCCAAAGCCTTCAGAGTCTTCAATCGAAGAAGACAAACTGTCGAAGAAACTATTCACGTCACTTTTGACGAATCCCATTCAGCGAATTCTCGACCTTCTGCTGATATTGAAAACTGAATCAATGGATGTTTTCTCATCTTGGTGATTCAGAAGATATTCCCACTCCTCATACTCATACCGTTGAAGATGATAGTCCTACTATCATCCCAAACATGCAGAATAGTGAAGCTGAAACATCATGGGTCTCAGTTGCTCCTTTAAACACTATACCTGCTTCTGAACCAAATGTCTCAGACATTCCATCTACTTTCAGCAATCAGTGAATGAGATGACATCTGTACCTACTCATCTCTTGGCTGATATTCCAAAAGTTGCTGAAGCCTCATCTTCAGCTCCTCCAGTTCAATTTGAGTCAGCGACTTATGCTCCGGCTCAGCGATGGACTGTAAATCACCCAATTGATCAAATCCTTGGTAATCCAAACGCTGGTGTTCAGACTCGACGAAGTGCAGGTAATATTTGTTTATTTGTTAACTTTATTTCTCTGATTGAACCAAAGAAAATCCTTGGTGATCCAAATGATGGGTTCGCGCCATGCAAGAAGAGCTGACTGAATTCGGAAGAAACAAAGTTTGGAATCTTGTTCGAAGACCAACTGACAAGACAGTAATAGGCACTAAATGGGTCTATCAAAACAAGTTGGACGAACATGGAACTGTAACCCGCAACAAGGCTCGTCTTGTTGCTCAGGGATACAGACAAGAGGAAGGTATATATTACGACGAAACATTTGCTCCAGTAGCAAGACTAGAATCTATTCGTCTATTCTTAGCATACGCTGTACACAAAGACTTCAAAGTATATCAAATGGATGTTAAGTCAGCATTTCTCAATGGAAAGCTGAATGAAGAAGTCTATGTGGAACAACCTCCAGGATTCTCAGATCCTAAGCGTCTAGGTTATGTTTATAAACTGGATAAGGCACTTTATGGCTTAAAGCAAGCTCCATGTGCATGGTATGACACTCTATCCTCTTATCTCCTAATTGAAAAATTCGAGCGAGGTAAAATCGACAAAATTATATTTTTCAGAATAGTGAAAGGTCATATCATTCTTGTTCAGATATATGTTGATGACATTATATTTGGTTCTACAAACCCCGACCTTTGTACTCGTTTCGCTGATAGAATGAAAGAAGAGTATAAAATGAGTATGATGGGTGAGTTAACATATTTCCTTGGTCTTCAGATAAAACAAAATGAAAAAGGAACTTTCATTAATCAGGGAAAGTATGTTAAAGATATGCTGAAGAAATTCGATTTAACTCAGAGTTCAGCTATGAAAACCCATATGGCACCACCGCTGACACTAAACAAGGATTCAAATGGAATACCTGTTAATGTCACGCTGTACTGTGGGATGATCGGCTCTCTCTTGTATCTTACAGCTAGCCGACCCGATATTATGTACGCAACCTGTTTGTGTGCACGATATCAAGCTGAACCTAAGGAATCTCATATGATCGCTGTAAAGCGAATCTTTCGTTACCTTAAGGGTACTATGAACCTAGGTCTTTGGTATCCCAAAGACTCAGGGTTTGATCTAATCGCCTATTCGGATAGTGATTTTGCAGGTTGCAAATTGGATAGGAAAAGCACCACATGAGGCTGTCAGCTCGTGGGTGGAAAGCTGGTGAGTTGGACAAGTAAAAAGCAAAACTCAGTGTCCACCTCAACTGCTGAAGCTGAGTATGTAGCCACTGGAAGCTGTTGTTCTCAGGTCTTGTAGATGAGAAATCAACTACTAGACTATGACCTTCAGCTCTCGAAAATTCCAATCTATTGCGACAGCACAAGTGCCATCGCTATAGTCAACAATCCAGTACTACACTCAAAGACCAAACATATCGAAATCAGGTATCATTTTATCAGATATCATGTGATGAATGGTGATATAGAACTTCATTTTATCCCAACTGACTATCAGTTAGCTGATCTGTTCACCAAACCTCTTGATTAGACAAGATTCAACTTTCTCATCAGCGAGCTTGGAATGCTGAACTTTGAAGAGTAAAAATCTTCAGTGGTTCACATTTTATCAGCGATAGGATAAAACAATTATATAACCAATCCTATCATTCTCTCTCTGAACATAATTGATTCACTGATATCAAGGTATGTTTTCTCTCTTGCTCGCTGACGTTCGCATGTGAATGTAAGATTTCAAAACAAATTGCATCGCTGAATATCTCTTCCTTAACAGCGATACTTTGAAATTTCCTAAACTAACCCTGATATTTCTATTCAGTGCTTCATGTTTTTCAAAATAGTCCCTGAGCTTTCAAAACCTCAGAGACATCCTAAAATATGAAAGGACGTTTGTGACATCATCACAACGGATAAACCCTGGCACGTTCTTTTTCTGACACACGTTTGCACGTTTCGTTTACCTTCCAATCAAATGCAAACACGTGTCCGTGTTATGATGAAAAACTTTCCCGCTCTAGTTTTTCTCTCTCTCAAATCTCTCTATATAAACTATTTCGAGTTTATATTTTTTTCTTTACGCGAACTTCTTCTCCAAGCAAGAAAAGATTTACTGTTGCTTATTTCTAGAAATCTGTTCATCTTCTTCTTCGACTACCAGGTTAATATTCTTATTATTTACTTGCATAACTTGTTTTTGATCTTCTTATTGCTTTTAACAGATCAAACAAAAGAAACCTTTTCTAAAATGAAATCATTTCTTTCATGGTTTTATGAACACAACCTTTTCATGGTTGTTCTTCAAGTTTAAAACTCAAAATCTTAAACTTGTTCTTCATTCGTTTTTCCAGAATCCTTATCTAAAGGAAAATGGAAAACAAGACTTTTACTGGGTTTGTTTTTCCTTTTCAAAACAAGAAAACCCTAATCTTCATTAAGACATTTCTGTCTGAATGAAATGGACAAAAATCGGAAAACATCTTATTGGAAAATCTTTCACATTAAGACTATTCTTTATATATGTTCATGGTTGATATGTTAAACAGAAATGGCATTTCTACACCTGCTCCTACCGCTGAGAAATCCACGGCTGCAAAGAAACTGACTCTTGTCAAAGCTCCTCAGGTCAAGTTCAAGCTTGAGGAAATCAATTTTTTAAAATCGAATAACCTTCATGCTCTTTTCGAGTTTCCTCCTCGAAAGCAAGTCACACATCTGGATGGTGCTGTGAACTACCTAAAAACATGTTTCTTATCCACAACCCTGACCATTACACCCCCTGCTCATCAATTCCTACTTTCTCAGTTCTGGTATACTGCCAGAAGAGCTCAGGTACCCCATGCCAAAGACCCAACGAAGATCGTTGACTCCATTCTGTGTGACACAAAATTTGGCATGACCAAAATCAACCCTGCCATTATTAGGAAAGCACTGAACCTTCCTACCTCTACCAAAGAAAACCGCTTTGTCCCTCTCCCAAACCACAAAAACCATGCTGATAGGGAAGCCATCATTGCATTCTTCGATGCAATGGGTTACGCATGGGACACTGGAAGGGACAAGAAGCCTGAGAAGAAACTGACAATGATCAAGAAGTCCAAAATGCCGTGCGAGATGAACTTCATCTTCGCACATCTGATAAGCTGCATGACAGCGAAGAGTGGCTCCTCTGATCAAGCTACTCAACCTCAGCAAGCAATGGGCTATGCATTGCTGAAAGGTCTAAATGTTGACTGGGCCTCAATCATCTACGACGACCTTGCGTTCAGAGTGGATATGGCTGAAAGATCTGCATGGGTTCCTTATCCCAGATTCATCAGCGCCGTCTTTCAACAAGGACTTGGCGAAAGGTACCCAACAGAGGGTGATCTGAGACTCTCTCAGGTTGGCCCTAAGGTACTCGACTTCAAGCCGCTGGAAAACGAGGTACGTCTTTCTACTCTCTTATCTATTCTCAATCCTCCTTCTTCTACTTCTGCAGCTCATTCAGTGGAAATCCCCACCGCTGATACCCACGTTGCACCCTCTACTCCTTCTCGAAAAAGGAAACACTCAACTTCCCAACTTGGTTCCAAAAGAATCAAGAAAACCAAGGAGCAACCCCCCCCCCCCCCAGCATTTACACGCTGAAGATTCCACAACTCATTTTGAAGAGCTGATGGAAAGTTCCGTGGTACGCTCTGCCACAGCTGATCAAGCCACACCTTCCATCCCAGCTTCAGCGTCTCTAAACGCTGAAGTTATAAACTTGGAAATAAACCCACCTCGTTCAGCCTCTCTACAGACTGAAGTGATTGACAGCGGATCCAACGCTGAACCCCGCACCCAACCATCATTCGCATCCCTCATTCCTCCTACTCAATCTTTGGTCTCTCCATCAATTTTCCCAACTTTCTTAGGGACACCCTTCATCGTACATGACTCAGCTGCAGACACTCTAAATACGATGATGGATGCAAACTTAGGATCTGCAGGCACCTCCATGCGCCAAGGTACTCTTGAAGGTGACATGGAATTTCATTCAGGACACAAAAGGTTCGACAACTTCGCCAACCCGCCTGCAGGTATAAACACAATCCAAAACACTCCTCTCTCTCTACCCCAAACTTCTGAGCTTTCTTTGTTCATAAGTTAATAACTGTTTCAGGTCCTAATTTGGGGGATATCAACACCTCCCTGAAGGCCTTGGAAACAAAGGTGGAAAATTACAACACCATTCTCTCCACAAACTCTTCAGCGGTTACAGACGCTGGAGAGAAACTCAAAAAGCTGACCGAGATCGTCGATACAAAAGCCTCCAAAACTGATCTGGAGAAGGTGGATGGTAGCATCGTTCAATTTGCTACCACCCTCGCTGACAATTCAAGCGCCACCTCCTCTCTTTCAACAAACTTCACCACTCTGTCCAATGAAGTCACATCATTGAAGACAGAGGTTGGTTCTCTAAAGGGTGAAGTTTCCACGATCAAGGGTGACGTCTCCGTCGTCAAAGAAATTGTTCAGAAAGTACTCGATCGCCTGAACGCCCCAACTTCAAATTTTACTCAGGTCGATCGCGAAGCTCTTCAAAAGATCAATCCTGCTATAACTGGCCTAGAAGTCAGATTAGCAAAGATTGAGAACTGTGTTGGGATCTCTGGCCTGGAAGATAGAGACCAAATATACACTGCTGCTGCTGAACAATCTGTTACCTCCCCCAACCATAATGTGGAAGAGGGGGAGAAGACTAAAGAAGACCTTCCCCATAATGCTGAGGGGTAGGGTATTGAAACTGCTGCTGCTGGTACTTCTACTTCACGACCTCAGGGAGTTGAAAACCCTGAGGAAACCGAGAAACCTTCCTCTGTATCTGAGGGGGAGCAACTCAATGAGCAACTTAAGGAAGCTGCTGCTGACGTGACCGAACCTTATGCTGAAGAGGTCGAGTCTGAAAAAGAAACTGAAGATGATGAACCTGTCGACAACTCTGATGAAGAACCATCATCATCCCCCAAAGATGATGATGATGACGATGATGATGACGACTTCTTCTACGTCCAGCCTGTTGCAAAAGCCCCTGCTCAAAAAGGGATAAAGATAAAAGAACCTTCAGGGGAGCGGACCAAGACAAAGCCTGCAGCGTCTGAAGCTGACAAAGGCAAAAACAAGGCCTCGATGAAGAAGACAATATGACGATCTTGCTTCAAAAGCCAGTTTGTCAGCTAGTCCTCTCCCCTGTTTGAGGATCCCGCTGAAGCTACCACGACTACACCAGAAATAATCCCAGTCTTGGATTTAACCACTGAGACTGATGAACCTGAAGAACAGCTACTCTCTCACAAAAACAGACCTTCCTTGGCTCCTCAAAAGCTAAGTGAAGAGGATCAAGAAAAGAGAGATGCAATGATCAAACATCTTGAAGATCAGCGAATCATTCTTCCTCGTGACAAAATCCCTGCTCCCACAAAGGTTAGGATCTCAAGGAAAGAATATGAAGATCATCTAAGAGCTGAAAGATTACTCGCCGAAAAGAAGGAAGATGAAGAAAAAGATAAGGCTCTCGCCATCCAGCTTGTCTAACAATCGGTGAAAGACCCAGCGTTGAAAAGAACTCCCATTGATATCCAACGTCAGCTATGGGATTATGCCCAAAGGATCGTTGAAGAAAAGACTAAATTATCTGATTCGACTTTGGAATGGTGTAAAGAAATGATGAACTATCGATCTCGACCATCCAAAATCATCAAGGTAAATATCAGAGGAAGACTGTTCGTAGACGTTCCTGTTGAAGTTGATGTATTCAGAGAAGACAAAACCAAGCAAACCTTCTATGTTGCTACTTTAGAGAAGTTTGGTTTCTCTGAATGGTTGGAAGTGAAATTAAGCATTCAACGATCGCGCTCAAAGTTCAAGAGCCATGTCGAGAAAATTTTAAATTCTCAGATCGACTTGGTATCTTCTGCTGTGGATATTCCTCCTTCCACTCTTCTTCCTCCTCAACAAAGAAGAGTCTCTGCAAAGGAAAAGAAAGCCTCAGACTTAGGTCCTCCTTTACGGAATGAAACAGGTATTGGTTTCTCTCGAGCTGAAGTTCTTGGCCCTGATGCTGATCTCTCAACGCTTGACACCTCCCTACCACCTGGTGAAACTTTCATTCCTGGCAAAGTCGTAAGTGAATCCTATGGTATATTCTTTCTAGACTGCCATGGAAATCAACACTTTCAACCCATCTCTGAGCTTCCAATCACTCCCATCGAACAGCTCAGAGACCTCATATACTGGTGTGAAGTCAGACGCGACATTCAGGCACGTCACCTTAAGCCCCTGATCTTTGAAGAAGCAAAGAACAAAAAGGATCAAGGTGTCACTGTCCCTGACTGGATGATTCCCACATCAAAGACCCTCGATGAACTTCTCATCAAGGAATAACCTTTTGATGGATAGGATCGCCTTGTAATTCTTTCTATCCTTATCTGTCTACATCTTTTGTACCTGTAATTTTATTTGCTGTACTTGTAATTTTTCCACTTCCCTCTGTAATCATTACGAAGTTTAAAGAAAAATTTCAGCGAATGTACTTTACTCCATCAGTACTGAAAAGGTCCCAGAAAACAGTAAAAGGGACAAATATTTTATGAGTTCTTTTTATCCTTGTGTTTTCATTAAATAGCAATTTTCTCTGTTGCTATGTCATAATCAAATAGGGGGAGATTGTTGATCCAAACCTTCAGTGATTTGATAATGACCCTCTCTTAGACACTTAGTGAAAATTGTAAGTAAACAATATGTATTAGAGTTTCTCTATCGCTGATAAGTACTAAGACTTTACAGTACCGCTGATAGGAACTCTCACTCTTTAGATTAGATATTCAGCGAATACTGTTCATCATCTTATAGCTCTGAGCCTGTTCAGTCTATGAGATGATCGCTGATAAGTTAGTTGTTTACTTATGATCCCTAAAGACAAGTTTCACGTCAACCAAAGTTCTACGCTGAAGTCGAAGATCAAGCTCAAGAACCAGCGACAAGTCTACTCATGAACTGATGCGGATATCAGCGAAGCAAGACCTGTCCATTCAACGTGAAGTATCATATAGAAGACTTCAGCAATCGCTGAACTTTATCATTCGCTGATAAAGATCTGACTCAACGAAAGCTGATCATGAAGTCTCCCTGCATGTTACTATTGTCTTACCTCCCTTGCACGTCTCCGCACGAACTGTCAGAACGGACATCCCTTTTGTTTGTAATCGTACAACAACTCTGATTCTACACTGTGCACCATGCAGCTACTAAGGTTGTCTACAAAGGTCAATGACATGCAAACATTCAGCTGCTGCCACGTGTAAAGCCATACTGTCATGCATTTAATGCATGCAGTATATAAGAAGAACCTTACTTCAATTTTGAAGTGTGCTCGGACCATCTTATCATTTCTCTCTTATTGTTAAGTTATTATTCGTAATTTCTTTAACTCTTTCTAGTGCAAGAGACTTAGTGTTTCTCAAGATTTGTTTAGATTAGGTTTATCCTTAATCTTGTTCCGCAACAAGTTGTAAATTGTCTTGATTTATAAATAAACAATTTAGAAAAGTAAAAATCGTGTGTTTGTATTCAACCCCCCTTCTACAAACTTGTATAACCCTTCGGTACCAACACTATGTGCTATTACATTCTTGGATGTCGGCATTTCATGGGTGTGTGTTTTAAGTGGCCACACTCGGCGTCCAATACTGGAATCTCAATTACATCGGTAAGTGACCTAACTTCGTGTACCCGTCACATTCGATGGAACCGGGTCTCCCCCGTCACCAAAAGGTGTTGTTTTGGGTATTTGTCTTTATCCATGTTTTCGGTGACGTTTTATAATTTGTATGGATTGTTTTCCACAATATATGAGTTATGGGTTATGCTTCATCCGTATTTGGGATTTTTTGAATAATAGCGATTTATTCATGATTTCAACTATTTTGGAAATCGAATACTATTACATTTTTCAAGTAAGTTTTGGGATGAGTCCATTATGAGAATCGTTTTATATTAGAGGTTTCATCATGGAACTTGTGTGCGTTGGAAAATGGGCGTTATGCATCTAAAGTAACTTGTCTCCGAACTCTTGATTTAAATTGCATCTCTCTCGTCTTACGAGTTATATAATCATGATAAAACTCTTGAACTCACTAGGCGTTAGCCTAACCTTTTTATTTGTCGGCATGTGCAACAGGTTCCGGTTGGGAAGTAGTTCTAGTGACCTGATGAAAAGATGAGTGCTTGTAGTGTGCTCGAGAAGTGAATTGCTTAGTGAAGTCTTCCGCACTTATTTTGGGATTAGCAACTTGTACTCGTATTAAGTAACACCCGAATTTACGTGGTCTCATAGTATGACTTGAGTTATTAATTGTGGGAGTTGTTACGTTTTATCTTGAGGTTATTCGAAGAATGGTTTGTAGAATGATTTGTATTCCTTAAGTGATTATTTTATCGAAATTTTATTTAGTTGCTCTTTCCAATTTTGAGGGTGTTACTAGTTGGTATCAGAGCTTAAGTTTGAGAGAATTAGGTGTTGATTTTGGATACCTAGACTCAAACTAGCGTTCTTTTAAGTGAATGGAAGTGAAATTTCACCATTAGGCACTTTAAGATAGGACATTTTGAGGTCGATGGAGTCGCTTGAAACGAGAATCATGTCGAGGGTAGCAAGGATAATCATGTACGGTACGTTCATTATTACACCTGGCCAGTGTTATGGTGAACCTACTAGTTACGTGTGCATACTTGAACTACTTTGATGTGATGTTCGTTGGGGGTGGTGAAGGAGTTTCTAGGCGAGTAAACCGCTAGGAGAGGTTAATGATTTTAGCATTTGTCACTGGAGTGACGGTAAGCATGATGATTGCTTTAAGTGGACTATTTCGGGTCGAAGTTGTTGGTTGGATTAGAACCATAGGCTTATGCAATCAACGTTCTTCGAGGAGATATTATAAGGTGAACCGATGAAATTTTTCAGTGTTGCCTTAAGATGTTTGAGTATCCGGATGATGATAGTGTGACCGGAGGAACCTGGAGGAGCGTGGTTTGAGACGTTGGGTGCCGACTAAATTCATGCACAAAAGAAAAAAAAATAATTTTAAAATAAATTGCATCAGTTTTTTCTTGTGTTTCAAATCGTCATGTGGGTTGTGTTACGAAATCTTGGAAAAACGTTTAGCACACACAAGATTTTAAATCATGGTTTTGAACATGCATAAAATTATTTTATTGCCGGGAATTGCAAACTTTGTCGGGATTTGCTTTACTTTTTGGTTGTCCAATGTTACTTTCAAATACAGTGATATCCATATTTTAATGTTGTTTAAGATGTTGGACGAGTAACTACGGCTTATGACTTTAACATTGGATCTCCTCCACATATGTTAAGGATTGGATGGAGAGTTATCTTCCATTATGTTTATGTCAAGCTTTATTGGAAAATTTATTTAATGCGAGTTTTGATGAAAAGTGTTGTTTATATTGTATTACAACAAAAGGGAATTTTCGGAATTTTGACATTTTAGTCATGATTTTGCTTTATGCAATTCGATTTTTGGAAGCGAAAGGTTTGACACCATTTGGTTGATTTGAAGCCATAGAGCCCATAGAGTTTTGCAGAGTTTTGTTTTACGACGTTTTGTGACGCGTGAGGGCAATTTTGTAATGTACATACTTTAGTTATTATGTGTGTCGATTTTGGATTATATTGGGCGTTTTGTCTCATGCGGGTTTTGTTGGGAAATGTTATTTTATGTCGCAAGACGATCAAAAAGATTGGTTTTTGGAACTTTAGTGTCTCATCATTTCTCTTTTGAAGATTTGTGTTAGCACATTTTGTTGCAACTTGTTCAATGTACGGATTGATTTATACGTGGCGTAAGTAATGCATGAAGGAACATCCTGATAGTATTTCTTAAACGAATTGCTTTATGCGCTTTCGGTTAATTGATTATTTTATTACCATTTTACGCAAATGCATTATATTGATCTAGGCGTATGCATAACTTGGTAGCCACTAATCCTCGACACTTTGATAAATAAATCGTATGTTTTAATAAGTTATTGCATAAATGGAGGTCATTTGGTCAAAAATGTGTTTTAGTATTGTAGGGATTATGCACGATTTATGATACGGTACATTTTGAAAATACGAATGTGTGAGTCGTTGGACTTTGGTCAATTTTGGCTTGATGAACATTTTGGAAATTGTAAACCTTTTTGGTTTTGGAGAAAAGAAGTATCTTGAGTATTTTGATGAGAAAATTTTGAAACTTGAATTAATGAAATTTTCTACTTCGAAAATTTAGTATGGACTACCTAATGCATGTAGTTTTATTTCTGGAAAACCACTAGGAAAGTGTTACAAGTTTGTATGCATATTCCAATTTGAGATTTGTTCATGATATTTTAGTCGATATCTTCGAAGGATGAAAACGGGTTGATTTTGTCTTTAAACTTGGAACTGACACAAATCATTTTATGTTGTAACCAAAGTGTATTTATGGATCGTTTCACCGTTTTTGTGGAATAAACTGACGCACACGAACTTTGTTGGTGAATTTTGTTCGATGTCATTATATGGTTAAAAAGGAATTTTTGGAGTCGGATGTCGTTTAAACTCCTTTTGAAGTACGTACAAACCCTTTTGTTGCACACTATTTAAAGTAGAAAATTTCTTGACGTGAATGACATAAATAAATCCATGCTAAGACCGTAGCGGTTCATTCCAAAGAAGTTGTTTAGTACGTTTTTGCGTTTTGTTAATAACTTAAATTGTGATGAAGTAGTTTTCAAGATGATTTTCATATGTGGGACGAGTGTGTCTATTTTTGCACAACTGCGGTGGATTTTATGCGTACGATTAAATTGATGAGAAAACCTTTGTGTTGAAAATTTCTATAAAAGTTTCGATTGGCATATTTGTTAAGTATTTCACTTGAAAAACCTTGAACTCATTAGAACCTTGGACAGGTTAAGTAACCCCGGTTAAGAGTAAGTGTGTGTAGAACTTCGACAGTGGAAGGTGGGGTATTCTAACGCGTGATGGTACTGTAGGCCAAATAGTACCGTTTTCAGAGTCGGCATATTTTTGTAACTGGAAGTGTTGATCCAAACCCTCAGTGATTTGATAATGACCCTCTCTTATATACATAGTGAAAATTGTAAGTAAACAATATGTATCAGAGTTTCACTATCGCTGATAAGTACTAAGATCTTACAGTACCGCTGATAGGAACTCTCGCTTTTTAAATTAAACATTCAGCGAAACTGTTCACCATAAATGCTCTGAGTCTGTTCAGTCATTATGATGATCGCTGATAAGTTAGTTGTTTACTTATGATCCCTGAAGACAAGTTTCACGTCAACAAAGGTTCTACGCTGAAGTCGAAGATCAAGCTCAAGAACCAGCGACAAGTCTCCTAATGAACTGATGCGGATCAGCGAAGACTCAGATTTGTCCACTCAACGTGAAGTATCAAGTACAAGACTTCAGCTATCGCTGAACTCTATCATTCGCTGATATGAAATGATAGATCGCTGAATCAACGAAAGCTGATCATGAAGTCCTCCGTACAAAGTACTTTTGTCTTAACCACCCTTGCACGACTCCGTACGAAATGTCAGAAAAGAACCTCCGACTGTCTGAAATCGTACAACCACTCTGATACTACACTGTTCATCCATGCGGCTACTAAGGTTGTCAACCAAGGTCAATGACATTGAACCAACCAGCTGATGACACGTGTAAAGTGTATACTGACTTGCATTAAATGCATGCAGTATATAAAGAGATGAACCCACTTCATTTGATGTAACTTGCTAACTCTGGACAAGTTCAATCTCTTATCTCAAGATAGGTTATTATTAGTAATTTCCTTATCTTTCTTAGTGCAAAAAACCTTAGTGTTCCAACTTGTTTCCGCAACAAGCTGTAAATTGTTAATGATTTATCAATAAACAATTTAGAAAAGTAAAATTTGTGTGTTTGTATTCAACCCCCCCCCCCCCCCCCCTCTACAAACTTGTATAGGCCTTCGGGACCAACAAGTGGTATCAGAGCGGATTTGTTTAATCTCATAAACAAGATCTAATCTAAGATATTTCTCTTCCTTGCTATTATCTGAAAATGGCCACCAACACAAACACAAATTATATAGACAATGGCTCTCTTGCTAAACCTCCCAGATTTTCCAAAGATAACTTCAACTTATAGAAAAATAGGATGACACTCTTCTTAGAAGGTGTAGACCCTACTATGCCTTACTATCTCGAAAATGGTCCATTCATCCCTGTAAGAATTGATGCTGCAGTTCCAGGCGCTGAGAATAGACCTGCTATTCCAGAAAGGCTGGTACCTAAGGAAATCCTTCAATGGACTGACGAAGATAAGAAGAAAGTGGCTATAGATACAAAAGCCAGATCCATACTATCCATGGCTCTTCCTGACGAAGTCTACCATTCCGTCATGAATCTGAAAACATCAAAAGCCATGTGGGACACAATATGTGTTCAGTATGAAGGAACGTCTGAAGTCCAGGACTCAAGAAAGATCAACCTGGTAAGACAATACGAAAGCTTCATTTCTGGTAAGAATGAAACTCTCTCTGAAGTTCACCAACGTTTTAATTGTTTAATTATAGATCTGAAAACTGTTGTTAAGGAATATTCTAACTTTGAAGTGCTGACAAAGTTTCTAGAATGTTTACCTGAAAGCTGGGACAATTATTCTATGTGTCTCAAGCTGTCCAAGGATCTAAAATCAATGACCCTTGCTACCTTATATGGCACGTTGCTGAATCATGAACAATCAAGCCATCTTAAGAAGAATCTTGTAAAAGATTCCAAAAGCACCCCTGTTGCTTTAATCTCAGAATAACTCTCTACTCAGCGACCCTCGGTCACTATCACTGAGTTAGAGAGTAACTCTGAAAGGTCATCAGATTCTGATTATTCAGATAATGATGAATCTTTGGCTCTCCTAACTAAGAAGTTCAGGAGATTTGCCAAAAAGAAAATGTTTAGAAAGAACAAACCTCTTTCCATAACTGACAAGCCTAGATCACCAGCTTTTGTTGATAAGGCTACTGCTACTTGTTTTAACTGCGAAAAGACAGGACATTTCGCTAACGAGTGCAGGTCTAAGAAAGTTTCTAGACCCTCAGCTTTTACAAAGAAATCCTTTGTTCCAAGGAATAAAGATGACAAATATTCAAAGCTGAAAGAAAAATATGCAAAGCTGAAAAGCTTTAAGAAGAATAAAGGCCTGATGGCTGACTATGATTGGGCTGCTTCTGATGAAGAAGCATCATCATCTGACTCTGAAGATGTTGAAGCAAATCTATGTCTTATGGCCAAGATTGAAGAAGAGGAAGAAAGTTCAGACATTCCCTACACTTCAACATCTGCTATTCAGGTATCACCTTCTTTCTTTACCAATATTGCAAATATTGATGAAGCTGACAGTCTCCGTAAGATCGATCTCTTGACTAGAAGTTTATACGAAGCCATGAACGGCAAAACTGTGGTTGAAAACCAAAATCTTGATCTCGCTGAAAAGCTTAAAAACTGCCACCTTCAAATAGAAAAGCTTTCTAAAATTGAAGAAGATTTTAAAGATCAAGTATATTTAAATCAGCTAATCAAAATCGAACGAGCAGAAGCTATCGCTGCATTAAAGGCTGAAAAAGCTACTGTTGAAGGATGGTGTAATTCTTCAACAAAGATCACTGAGATAATAAAGTCTCAGATTCCCCTGAGTGATAAACGTGGTTTGGGTTACAAAGATGAAACTCCAAAAACAACCACTGAGCGTTCAATGCTTAAATTTGGAACGTTCGTATCCTCAGTCGCTGATACTTCATCTTCTCAGTGCTCCTCGTCCGTTACACCAATCCCTGAGGAAACTCCTACCTCCTCAAAAGGCAAGGAGAAAATGGTTTATTCAAAACCTACCTCTGTCTTTAAAGACAAAGGTAAAGGAATTGTTATTTACCAGAATCCTCATAAGGGTACCTTAGTACCAAAACTGAATGCTTCTAAAGCTTCAGTGGCTCATCCCTCTGGATCAAGGAAGCAGATATCTGGATTTATTCAGCGATCTACTCCTAGACTCAGATTGGATGTCCTTGGTAAGAAATCTGAAGAACTGAATGTTCGTCCCATTTCTAAAGCCAATAGTTTACTTGGTGCTGGCACTTCTAATTTGAAATTAAAAGCTCAGCATTCAAATGGTCCTAGAACTACTTTTAGTTATAGGAAATGTTATCACTGTGGACTTACCGATCATATTGCTAGTAAGTGCCCCACAGCCACCAAAGCTGAAAAGATAGCTAAGGTGAAGATTGCCCCCAAGGCAAAGAAGACCAACCCTGGTGCAAATCAGGTCAAGGTGAATTCTACCACTGAGGTTAAGAAATTAACCAAAGTGAAGAAAGACAAACCTGAATCTTCAAATGCTGCGAAGACTGCTGAACCTTCCATTCCAACTACTTCCACTGACAAACGTGTATACATGGTTAAGTGGGTACCCAAGAAAAACTAATCTTCCTTTGTATTGCAGGTTAAGAAGGGTATCTGGTATCTTGATAGCGGATGCTCTAGACACATGACTGGAAAGAAAAGCCTGCTCGCTGAATACAAAGAAGAGAAGGGTCCCTCTGTGACTTTCGGTGGAAATGGAAAAGGACATACCCGAGGGTATGGTGTACATTCAAATGGTACAACCTCCTTCAGAAGAGTCGCATATGTTGAAGGGCTGAAGCATAATCTTCTAAGCATCAGTCAGCTTTGCGACATGGATAACAAAGTAATCTTTACTAAGGAATCCTGCTTTGTCGCTGACAAAAAGGAGAAGATAGCTCTCAGCGGTTATCGTTTGGAAAATGTTTATGTAATAAACATGGACTCAACAACCACTGAGAACTCCTGTTTCTTCTCAAAGGCCTCATCTGATGTCAACTGGCTATGGCATAAGAGGCTATCTCATCTAAATTTCAAGACACTGAACACTCTTTCTTCAAAAGAGTTAGTCACTGGTCTACCTCAGCATTCATACGCCAAAGAGTCGTTATGTTCAGCGTGTGAAAAAGGGAAGCAGACCAAAGCAAGCTTTAAATCAAAGCAAGTTTCTTCAGTGTCATCTCCTCTACAACTACTCCATATGGATTTGTTTGGCCCTGTTAACAAACAATCCATCGCTGGAAAGAAATATACGCTGGTCATAGTTGATGAATTCTATCGCTTCACTTGGGTAATGTTTCTCAGTTCTAAGAGTGACTCCCCTGAAGAACTCATCAATTTTGTTCGGAAGATGGAAACCCTGAACAATCTGACCGTTCGCTCAATAAGGAGTGATCATGGGACTGAATTCAAAAACAGTTCTGTTGATTCCTTCCTTGAGAGTAAGGGTATTTCTCACAACTTTTCTTCAGTGAGAACACCGCAACAAAATGGAGTCGCTGAAAGAAGAAATAGAACAATTATTGAAGCTGCACGTTCAATGCTCAGCGATTCTCACCTGCCTACTCAGTTTTGGGCAGAAGCTGTCAACACTGCTTATTTTACGCAAAACAGGTCGCTGATAGTTAAAAGATTAAAAAAGACAGCCTATGAACTCTTTCATGGGAGAAAGCCTTCAATCAGCTTTCTTCACATCTTTGGATGTCAGTGTTTTATACTGAACAACAGAGATGCACTTGGAAAGTTTGATCCTAAGGCTGATGATGGAATCTTTCTTGGATACTCCTCAGTTTCCAAAGCCTTCAGAGTCTTCAATCGTAGAAGACAAACTGTTGAAGAAACTATTCACGTCACGTTTGACGAATCCAGTTCAGCGAACTCTAGACCGTCCGCTGATACTGAAGAACTGAATCAATGGATGTTTTCTCATCTTGGTGATTCAGAAGATATTCCCACTAATGCTCATCCAGTAGAAGATGATAGTCCTATCATTCCAAATATGCAGAACAGTGAAGCTGAAACTTCTTGGGTCTCAGCTGTTCCTATAAACACTATACCTAACGCTGAACCAAATGTCTCAGACATTCCATCTACTTCTCAGCAATTAGTGAATATAATGACAACTGCATCCATTCCTCTCTTGGCTGATACTCTTGACGTCGCTGAAGCTTCATCTTCAGCTCCTCAAGTTCAAGTTGAGTCAGCGTCTCACGCTCCGGCTCAGCGATGGACTATAAATCATCCAATTGATCAAATTCTTGGTGATCCAAACGCTGGGATTCAGACTCGACGAAGTGCAGGTAATATTTGTTTATTTGTAAATTTTATTTCACTAACTGAACCAAAGAAAGTAGATGATGCCCTCAAAGATCCAAACTGGGTCAGCGCCATGCAAGAAGAGCTGACTGAATTCGAAAGAAACAAAGTTTGGAAACTTGTTCGGAGACCAACTGATAAAACAGTAATAGGCACTAAATGGGTCTATCGAAATAAGTTGGACGAACATGGTACTGTAACCCGCAACAAATCTCAACTTGTTGCTCAGGGATACAGACAAGAGGAAGGTATAGATTATGACGAAACATTTGATCCTGTAGCAAGACTTGAATCTATTCGTCTATTCTTAGCATCTGCTGTACACAAAAACTTCAAAGTACATCAGATGGATGTTAAGTCAGCGTTTCTGAATGGAAAGCTGAATGAAGAAGTGTATGTGGAACAACCTCCATGATTCTCAGATTCTAAGCGTCCAGGTTATGTTTATAAACTGGATAAGGCACTTTATGGCTTGAAGCAAGCTCCACGTGCATGGTATGACACTCTTTCCACTTATCTCCATATTGAAAAATTTGAGCGAGGTAAGATTGACAAAACTCTATTTTTTAGAAAAGTGAAAGGTCATATCATTCTAGTTCAAATAAATGTTGATGACATTATATTTGGTTCTACTAACCCTGAGCTTTGTACTCGTTTCGCTGATAGAATGAAAGATGAGTATAAAATGAGCATGATGGGTGAACTAACATATTTCCTTGGTCTTCAGATTAAGCAAACTGAGAAAGGAACTTTCATAAATCAGGGAAAATATGTTAAAGATATGTTGAAGAAATTCGACTTAACTGAAAGTTCAGCTATGAAAACCCCTATGACACCACCGCTGACACTTGATAAGGACACTAAGGGTGTTCCTGTCAATGTCACGCTGTACCGTGGGATGATCTATTAATACAGAGAAATGGCCTCGTCTGACATTCCTACTACCGCTGAGAACATCTCCGCTGACTCTGAGGAAGTGGAAATCCTCAAGGCTCCACAAGTCAAGTTCAAACATGATCAACTAGACTGGACTAAGATAAACAACCTTTCTGCGCTTCTCGAGTTTCCTCCTCGAAAGGAAGTCACACATCTGACAGATGCTGTGAATTTCCTGAAGAATTGCTGCATTTCAACAGCCCTGACCATTTCACCCCCTGCAAGTCAGCTGCTACTATCTCAGTTCTGGTACTCTGCCAGACACTCTCAGCTACCATCCGCCAAAGATCCCTCCAAAACAGTTGATTGTATCCTCTGCGATACTGAATATGGCACGATAAAGATCACACCCGCCATCATTCGCAAAGCTCTGAACTTTCCCATCGCTACAAAGGAAAAAACTTTTGTTCCTTTCCCTGGCCATAAGAAGATCGCTGACAAAGAAGCTCTTATTGCATTTTTTGATGCAATGGGCTATGTATGGGAAATGGGCAGAGACAAGAAGCCTGAGACGAAGCTAACACTGCTGAAGAAATCGAAAATGCCCAGCGAGATGAACTTCATCTTCGCTCACCTTATCAGCTGCATGACTGCCAAGACCGGCTCTTCAGATCAAGCCGCTCAACCTCAGCAAGCTATGGGATACGCTCTGCTGAAAGGTCTACACATTGACTGGGCATCTCTCATCTATGATGATTTGCTGCAAAGAGTAGACTCTGCCGCTGACAGGCCTGCTTGGGTTCCCTACCCCCGATTCATCAGCGCTATCTTTCAATATGGCCTGAAGGACAGCTACCCGCAAGAGGGCGATCTAAAACTCTCTCAGATTGGCCCTAAGGTACTCGACTTCAAACCTGTTGAAAATGAGGTACGTCTTTCTACCCTCTTAACTCTTCTCAACCCTTCTTCTTCTACTTCTGTGGCTCCTTCAGCGACAATACCCATCGCTGATACCCTGGCCACAAAATCCTCTCCTTCTAAGAAAAGGAAACATTCATCTACCCCACTTGATTCTAAAAGGATCAAGAAAACAAAGGAGCAACCCCAGCAATCTCATGCTGAAGACTCCTCAGCTCTTTCTGCAGAGCTGAAGAAATGTTCAGTGGTACGCTCTGCCACACCTGAACAAGCCATCCCTTTTATCCAAACTTCAGCGTCTCTAAACGCTGAGGTTACAAACTTGGAACCTACCCAACCTCCTTCATTCTCTCAAAAGACTGATGAAGTGATTGTCAGCGAATCCAACGCTGAACTCATAACCCAACCCCCACTCTTATCCTTCGCTTCTCCCTCCACTCATTTGGTCTCTACTCCAGATCTAACTGGAGCTGCCATCATTTCCTCGGAACATAAAGCTGATTCTCCAGGAATGATGAAGACAGGACCTGCAGAAAAATCCATGGGCACTTTTGAAGATGACATGGAACTTTACTCAGGAACCCGTGATTTCGATGAATTCACCAATCCTCCTGCAGGTAAACAACAACCCATAAACACTGTGACTAAACCCCAAACTTCTAAGCTTTCCTCTGTTCACAAGTTTTTATATGTTACAAGTCCTAATTTGGGAGATATCAACGCCTCTCTGAAGTCCGTGGAGACAAAGCTGACAGGTCTCACCACTACTCTCTCCAATAACTCTACGGCTGTAACAAACGCTGGAGAGAATCTGAACAAACTGACAACGGTGGTGGAGAAGAAGGCTTCCACATATGACATGAAGTAACTTGATAAGACTCTCAGCGACTTCGCCAAGGTGCTCGCTGATATATACACAGACTACACCTCTCTCAAAAATTCAGTTTCATCCATGTCCAGCGAGGTAACAACGCTGAAGACATCGGTTGGAACACTAGAGGGAGATATGTCTGCTGTGAAGACAAATGTCAACACTCTGACGACTGACTTAAGCTCTGTAAAGACTGACGTTGGTTCGATGAAGACTATGATCGAACAGCTGCTGCACAAGGCGAATACTCCTGCTCCTGCTCCTGCCCCTATCCCTGAATCTGAATATTTTACAGCGGCAGATCGCATTGAGCTCGGGAAGATCAATCCTGCTATTTCTGGCCTTGAAGACAGATTAGCAAAGATTGAAGTTTGTGTAGGTCTCTCTGGCCAAGAAGACAGAGAACCTACCAACGCTGCTGAATCAAGCCATTCCTCCCCCAGTCATCATGAAAAAGAGGGGGAGAAGAGCGCTGAAGATCTCGCCAAGAGCGCTGACCTTTCCCATGATGAATCTATCAGGGGAGAGAAGATGAATACTGAAGAAACCACCGCTGGAACTCAGGGAGATGAAAACCCTGAGGAAACCGAGAAGCTCGCCTCTGTATCTGAGGGGGAGCAACTCGAAGAAGAAGCAGAGAAAACTGAATCTGAAGCAGAAGATGATGAAGCCGTCGACATCCCTGATAATGAACCATCTTCTTCTCCAAAGAATGATGATGATGATGACGAAGATGACGATGACTTCTTTATCGTCAAACCTGCTCAAAAGATCAAAGCTCTTAAGGGAATCTCGATAAATGAACCTTCAGGGGAGCGGACAAAGACAAAGCCCTCAGCCTCTGGAGCTGAGAAAGGCAAAGGCAAAAGCGTCGCTGAAGATGACAATCTGATGATCTTGCTTGAAAAGCCGGTTTGTCAGGTACACTAATCATCTCTCACTCCATCCCTCCTCTATCATACACTATCAGTTCCTTTACCCTAGCCTATACACTTGAACCAATTCTCTCTATCTGATTCTACCCAAGTTCTTACTCGTAAGATCGCTGTGTTTCAGCTAGTCCTCTCCCCTGTTTGAGGATATCGCTGAAGGCTCCACAACTGCGACTTCAATAATACCAGCTGCTACTGAAGAAATAATCCCAGTCTTAGATTTAATCTCTGAGACTGATGAACCAGAAGAACAGCTACTCTCGCACAGAGGCAGACCTTCCTTAGCTCCTCAAAAGCTAAGTGAAGAGGATCAGAAAAGAAGAGAGGAAATAATAAAGCGATTCGAGGATCAGCGAATCATTCTGAGGCGTGATCAACTTCCTTCAGTTCCTCAAAAGTTCAGAATTTATAAAGCTGAATACCAGGAACACTTCAGAGCTGAACGCCTACTCGCTGAAAGAAAGGAAGCTGAAGAAAAAGACAGAGAATACGCCATCAAACTTACTCAACGATCAATAAAAGACCCCAAGCTGAAAAGAGTTCCCATTGATGTTCAACGTCAGCTATGGGATGATGCTCAAGAGATCGTTAGAGAAAAGACCAAGGTCTCTGATACGACTTTGGAATGGGCTAAACAAATGCTGACCTATCGATCTAGACCATCCAAAATCGTCAAGGCAAACATCAGAGGAAGACTGTACGCTGAAGTTCCTGTTGTTGAAGTGGACGTCTACAGAGATGACGAAACCAAGCAAACTTTCTATGCTACTACCTTAGAAAAGTTTGGTCTCTCTGAATGGTTAGAAACAAAATTAGCCATTCAAGGATCGCGCTCAAAGTTCAAAAGCCATATCGAGAAGATCTTAAACAATCAGATCGACCTGCTTACATCTGCTGTGGATATTCCTCCTACTCTTCCTCAACCAAGAAAAGTCACTGATAAGAAAAAAAGAAAGCCTCTGATTCAGGTCCTCATATTCGGAATGAAACGGGTATTGGTTTCTCTCGCGCTGAAATTGTTGGCCCTGATGCCGATCTCTCAATGCTTGACACCTCTCTACCTCCTGGAGAAACATTCATTCCTGGCACAGTTGTAAGTGATCCCTATGGTATATTCTTTTTAGACTATTATGGAAATCATCACTTTCAACGTATCTCTGAGCTAGACATCGCTCCCATCGAACAACTCAGAGATCTCGTATACTGGTGTGAAGTCAGACGCAACATCAAAGCTAGACACCTGAAGCCCTTGATTTTTGAAGCAGCTTTGAAGAAAAAGAATCAAGGAGAAGATGTCCCTGACTGGATGATCCCCACATCAAAGACCCTTGATGAACTTCTCATTAAGGAAGAACCTTTATAAGCTGATATGATCGCCTTTTCTCTATTGTATCAGTTATTCTTCTGTACTTGTAATTTATTTCGCTCGTACTTGTAATCTTTCCATTTCTCTTTGTAACCTGATTCAAAGTTTTTGTTAATGTTACATTATCTTGTACCATGTAGTATTATAGTTGAGGGACCAAATGTGACATGTTGTCAAACTTGGAATAGTATATATAGTATACTATCTGTATTTTTAGGTCAGACCACAACATAGAACATTAAACATACAAAATACACACGCCTCTATCTTCGCAGCCTCCTTCCACTTTGTAAACCTCTCAACCTTCTGTGAAGTTGTAAGTTGCAAGTTCTTCAATCATATATATAGAGGTGTACTTCTTTGATTCATATATATTGTGTATTTACTCTTATTACTTGTCATTGTGGGATCACAATTGGTATCAGAGCTTAATATCATTTTGTTCAGATTTGTTCTTAAAAGTTGTACGTATCTGTATTCTTCAAGTTCAATTTTTTTGGTTGATTTTGGTCTCTGGAGTTCTTCTAGTGGTTGGAATCGATCAAGAAGTGAAAATAGAAATTTCCTGTGTATTTAATTCCGCATATCACCAGGAAATTAGATCAATACGTGCATCTTCTCTGTTTTTCACGAAGTCTCTGTTTTGAGTAAAACTCACTGTTTTGCTCATCAAATCATGGTTAGGTTGGTTTTTAGACAAAACTCAAGGTTATAAAAGTGCCCAGAAATTACCCAGGAACACTCGTTCAAAATTTAAAGCATTTTTGAGTTCATTTGAACATCTGCTTAAAAATCATCATAACCATCGCAACCAACTAATATTCATATCTCTCGCAAGATTCAAACCCCTCGCAATCTTCTAGAAATTAAGACTGCGAGCCTCGCAACCTTCTAAAATTCTGGACTGCGAGCTTCGCAACTTTCAGGATCTTTGGACTGAGATCCTCGCAATTTTTAATTGCGATCTGTTTCTTGCCTCGCAATCTGTTATTACGATTTGTTGGTTTGGTGTTTGCCTCGCAATTGTTGACTGCGAGACTTAGTTTCGATCGCAATTGTTCACTGCGATCCAATTTCATTGCGATACTTTGTTTGCCTCGCAACAGATTGTTGAGACTTTTTGTTGCATCGCAAACAGTAGCCTCGCAACCCATACAAAGGCAGAGACAGAAAGAGTTTGTTGAAAAAGAAAGCTACTGAACAAGAGATAAAACGATCAGACAAGTAATTAAATGACTACAAGAGATGTGCTATCCATTGGTTCCAAAGACAAACCTCCGGTTCTCTTTACATCAGAATTCAAAATTTGGAAAGACAGATTCCTAGACTGGGTAGATAGACAAGAGAACGGAGAATTCATTATCAATTCTCTAGATAATGGACCAATGAAGCCTATAACAAGAAGAGGGATTGCTATTGATGGTGATCCAATTCCAGATATTGTTACTGTTCTACCGATTCACTACTCTGTTGAACAGAAGAAATTGTACCAAGGAGATAAAATGGCGAAATCTCTAATTATTCAGGCCTTGACCGATAATGTCTATCGGAGCGTAGACAGCAAAAATCAATCTGGTAAAGCCATGTTTGATGAACTGATAAAGTTATTTCAAGGATCTGAAGTAGAGAATCAAATGAAAATCTCAACCATCATCAACTCATACGAATGCTTCAAACAGAAAGAAGGAGAGACTCTTGACTCTGCTTATGTACGCTTCACCACAATATTGAATGAGCTAAGCAGATTCAAAATAGAGAGGAAGGTTATTGAGCACAACGTAAAATTCCTGACCGTTCTTCAACCAGAATGGAAGAAGTACGCTCACCGAATGAAGCAGAATGCTAAGCTATCAGAATTACCTCTACAACAGATGTTTGAAACGTTGAAGCAGGATGAAGATGATGCTGAAGCGAAGAAAGTGAAGAAGAATAGGAAAGTGAAGAATGAAGATAAAAGAGGGATGAAGGATGAAGAGCAAGATCCACTTGCGTTGATTTCAAGCAGAGGATACTCCCAGGATGAGGAGAACCAGTCTGAAGGAGAAATGGAGGAAGCAAGTGGGATAGAAGAAATAGAGAGAATGAAGGATTCTCTGGCTCTGCTTACCCGTTCTTTTCAGAGAAAATTTGGGAAAAGTCCTGGTTCTAATAATCAGAGGTATGCGTCGGGCTCAAAGAACTTTGAGCATAGGGCGCATGTTGAATCAAGCAAAAGAGCAGAATACAGGAGGCCGAAAGAGTACAAAAGGCCTACTGAGTATAGACGGCCAAATGATTACAAGAGGCCAGAGGAGAAAAAGATTTTTGAGAAAAAGGAAGAACCACAGACCTGTTACAACTGTGGGAAACCTGGTCATTTCGCGAAGGAGTGCTGGAAGCAGATAGTGAAAGATACCAATTACTACAAAAACAAGTTGTTGCTTGCTGAAAAGAAGCAATCGGGTATTGCACTAATGGTAGAAGAGGATTACTGGCTTGATCATTCTGATGATGAAGCTAATAATGAGACTACTGCTCAAACAAAGATGTGCTTCATGACTAAAGAAGCCAATGATGAAGGAGCAGAGTCTACTTCAGAACAGGTATATTTCGATTTCTATAATCAATTTATTTCTAAACAAGCATGCTTAACACAAAGGTTAGAAGAATTAAAAGCTGATGAGAACATTGCTAATGAAATAATTTCAACTCAAAAGGAAAGACTAATAGAACAAGACAGTCAAATTACTGAATTGAAAAAGAAAAAGACTGAATTCGATATTGGTCATGCGTACTTTCAAGATAGAGTATCTGAACTATCGGAAAAATTAATGAGTTCAGAAATAAAGAATAGCGAGTTTGAAAGTCTTTTACATGCTTATAAAGAAAGAAATGAAGAGCTGAGTGAAAATATCAAAGATCTGGAAGATAAACTGTACAAAGCAGGTCAAACAGAACAAACAATTCAAATGAATAAGCCAAACAAATTCAGATACTATAACGCAAAGTGGGGTATTGGATATGACAATCCTCAGTACCTAAGGAATGCCATAACTAAAACTCCCACTCAGTATGAATTTGAATGGTTTATGCCTGTTACACATCCTTGCTATCAAATCAAACAACTTCATGAGGAAGAACAAAAGGCTGAGGAAGAAACAAAAAGAAAAATCACTGTTAGAATGCAACTTCCTTTTTGGTATGGTCCAGAGAATGCCAAGGCATTAGATAATGAAAAAACCTTACCAAATGATTATTTTGAGAGTTATATTGTTAAAGAACCAGAGGAAAAAGAAAATACTCAAAAGGATAATCCTGAAAAATCTGTTTTGGAAGGAAAAAGGTATTTTCCACCAATGGTTCTTGAACAAAAACTCATGGAGCTCGAAAGGAATATAATTTTTAATGTTGAAGAAATCAGAAACGAAGATCAACTTCTTTTTTATATTGAAAAAGAAGTTATCTTTACTGTTTTGTCATATAGCATAAATGATGAACCTGAAAGCTTTGAAGAAAAGAAATCTCTAGAACTTAGATGTTTGGATCTTTCAGATCAACTATTTACTTTTCAGAAAACGCTTTTTCTTGAAAGACAAATAATAGGGAAAGAAAGAGAGAACAGACTTGTTTTTGAGATTGAAAAGGAAGTTGTGATCACAGTTCTTTTAGAAAACTTAATTGATATGAAAAGAAAACTTGAGGAAATATCTGATGAAAAGGTTTCAAACGTAACACATTCTTCTGATTCAGATCTTTCTTCATGCAAAGCTTTCATGGGAACAACTGTTTTGAAGGGTTGTAAAATAGATGACCAAGAAAAAGAAATAGATGATTTTCTTAGTAAACCAACATCTCATGGTTATGATTTTTGGAATTTAAAGGAAAAATCTGTTAAACATGCTTCAACAGAATTTAATGAATTTCATTATCCTAAGTCTTATGGTTTCTTTTATGCTTCATCAGAAAGTGATTCTGATATTGATAGTATGGATGTTGGTAAAGGCAAAGGCAAAGTTGAAAATGAATTGCCTGTTCTATTTGAATTCAGTGCAAAACTTCCAGATCACACTGATTTTTTGATAAAAGAAGAGGAACCTAAAAATATCATTTTGGAAGGGGAATCTTCCAAGTCTTCAGAGAAAATTTCTGTCAATGATTACTATTCTAAATATAAATCAAAACAATCATTTCAGAAAAAGAAAAGAAAACCAAAACAGAAGAAGCATGCTAAATCTACTCAAACTCTATATTCAAAATCTCACAACTCTTCTTTGTCTGGTGTTTCAGATCGTAATTTAAGAACCAACAAGAAACTTGAGTGGAAGATAAAAGCATCCACACAAGAAGTGACAAAGATCAAATCATCCAAAGTTCCTTTAAATGTTTTAAATTTCAAGAAGGACAAGTTGTTTTTGAATGTAATTAATCATGCTGTTGACAATAGAAAACTTGTAACACCTTGCAAGATTTATACAATGCAACAACTGATTAACTTGTCTCATGATAAAATTTGTTGTGCTTCATGTGGTGTGGATGATTTCATTGGCAAATCTGACTATAACTGTTGGTTGTATACACCTAATTACTCTAACAATGGTAATAGAAAGAGCATTGCCAATTTGAAATGGCTACCTAGAACTACAAAGACTCCTAACCCAAAAGGACCCAATTGGCAATGGGTACCTAAAACTGTTTAAATTCCTTTTTGCAGCTCCGTCATGTGTGGTACTTGGATTCTGGTTGCTCAAAACACATGACTGGAAGAAAGGAACTCTTGAGCAACTTTGTAGAAAGAGATGGAGGGAGAGTCAAATTTGGAAATGATCAGTACTCTCCTATCTTAGGTTATGGAGACATAGTAACAGACAAGGTCAAAATAACCAAGGTTAACTATGTTGAAGGATTGGGACACAACCTGTTTAGTATAGGTCAATTCTGTGACAAAGACCTAGAAGTACATTTCAAGAAGACTCGGTGTGCAGTTCTAACCGATGACGGAAATGAACTTCTAGTTGGGTCGCGCAATTCAAATCTTTACACCATTGACCTATCCAAGCTAAACCCCAAGATGAATGTGTGTCTGATGTCAAAGGCGTCGTTTGACAAAAGCTGGTTATGGCACCGAAGACTATCTCACCTCAACTTTCGATACATTCAAAAGCTGCAGACAGGTGATTTAGTTACTGGTCTACCAGAACTGAAGTTTGAGAAAGACAACTTCTGTACTGCATGTGAAACAGGGAAGATAAAGCATGCTCCTCACCCACCAAAGCCGGAACCCAGCACAAGCAAAGCACTAGAAATTCTTCATATGGATCTCTGTGGTCCGATGAAGACTCAGAGTATCAATGCCAAACGATATGTGTTAGTTGTTGTTGATGATTTCTCAAGATATACATGGGTCAAGTTTCTTCGTTCAAAAGACGAAACTCCTGACTTGATCATCTCGTTAATCAAACAGATTCAAGTGAATCTACAACTATCAGTTCAGAATATCAGATCAGACAACGGGACAGAATTCAAAAACAGAACTCTTGATGACTTCTTTCAGTCATTAGGAATTTCACATCAATATTCTGCGGCCAGAACACCTCAGCAAAATGGTGTAGTTGAAAGACGAAACCGAACACTCGTTGAAGGGGCCAGAACGATGCTGTCTTATTCTGATCTACCTCTGTATCTGTGGGCTGAAGCTGTTGCAACGGCATACTACACACAAAACCGTTCCATTATACATCGACGGTTTGGCAAAAC
Source organism: Saussurea involucrata (assembly GCA_033807775.1). Taxonomy (NCBI): domain Eukaryota; kingdom Viridiplantae; phylum Streptophyta; class Magnoliopsida; order Asterales; family Asteraceae; genus Saussurea; species Saussurea involucrata. Next base: position 57,068,731 of record CM066323.1, read on the forward strand.
ACCATATGAATTAATGAATAAGAGAAAACCTGTAATACACTACTTTCGTGTGTTTGGTTGCAGGTGCGTTGTGCTGAACGATAAGGACAAATTGAACAAATTCAGTCCTAAAGGGCTGGAGGGCTTCTTTATCGGATACTCGCTCACATCAAAGGCTTACAGGATCTATCTCAAGTCTTCAAAGAATGTGAAAGAAAGTGTCAATGTCAAATTCGACGAATCTGAAGAAATGGCTTCTGTCCATAACAGTACAGAACCCGCAATATCAGGGATCCTAGCATCCGGACAAATACGTCCGATGGTGACTAGGACATCAAACAAGAATCAAGCTTCCACTTCTAACTCAAAGCCCAGTGATCTTGATTTATTGTTTGAATACTTTTATGATGACTACTTTAATAATGATAACTCTTCGTCATCTTTAAATAACAGGAGTCAGGTTGCAACACCAACTCAGGCTTCGTTGTCGGGTCCTTCATCGGAACCCTCAACAGATGCAACGACTCAGATAACTTCTTCAAGTGACAGGCATTTGGGTTCTACACAAGAAATCATCATGAGAAGTAGACGACAACGTGAATCCACACATGGTGCTTCTTCGTCGGGTACAACTTCAAATGTCAATGATGATGGGTCTGCAAACATACCAGAGTCATCTTCTGAAGCAGAACCGGAGGCAGTTCCTGTTGACACATCTGTCAATGAACCTGTCAAAACACCGGAACCTATCTTGACAATACAGTTGAACTTCGATAAAGACCCTACCTTGGTGGATCCAAATGTAAGTGCTGCATCTCTCCCACACTCAACGAAATGGACGCAGAGTCACCCCATTACTCAGGTTATTGGTCAAGTCAACGAACCAGTCAAAACTAGATCGGCAACGGCAAACGAGGTCCTATTTGCGCTCTTTCTTAGTCAAGTTGAACCTACATCTGTTCAACATGCCTTAGAAGATCCAGATTGGATAATTGCCATGCAAGATGAGCTGAACTCATTTGAAGCTCTAAAAGTATGGAGACTTGTTCCTAGACCAAAGGGTAAAACGGTCATTGGTACAAAATGGATCCTGAAGAACAAGAAAGACAGTGAAGGGATTGTGATAAGAAACAAAGCACGCCTTGTAGCGAAAGGTTACAGGCAACAGGAGGGAATAGACTATGATGAGACATACGCACCGGTTGCTCGTTTAGAAGCAATACGGATATTTCTTTCATACGCTGCCTACAGAAACTTCACTGTTTATCAAATGGACGTGAAGACAGCATTCTTGAACGGCATTTTGAAAGAAGAAGTATACGTTTCTCAACCAGAGGGTTTTGTGGACACAGATTATCCAGATCATGTCTACATACTTGACAAAGCTCTCTATGGTCTGAAGCAAGCCCCTCGCGACTGGTATGAAATCTTATCTACCTACTTACTTGGTGCTGGCTTTCGAAAAGGTAAAATTGACACAACTCTCTTTACTCTGGAACAAGAAGGTGATATTCTTTTGGTACAAATTTACGTCGATGACATTATTTTTGGTTCAACTAACCCTGGATTATGCACGTGGTTTTCGGGTTTAATGATGACCAGATTCCAGATGAGTATGATGGGAGAGATTAATTTCTTTCTTGGATTACAAGTCAAGCAGTTCTCGACAGGTATCTTCATCAACCAATCAAAATACGTGTTTGACATTTTGAAGAAATACAAAATGGAAAACTGTACTTCGATTGGTACACCTATGGCTCACCAATCAAAAGTTGGTCCTGATCCAAACGGTGTAGATGTCGATGTCAAGAACTACCGAGGGATGATAGGTTCATTAATGTACCTCACTGCGAGTCGTCCAGATATAATGTTCTCTACATGTTTATGTGCAAGATTTCAGGCACAACCAAAACAATCACATCGAAGTGCTGTTACAAGGATCTTTCGATATTTGAAAGGGACACCGTACCTTGGACTTTGGTACCCAAAGGGATCAGGATTCGAGCTCACTGCATACTCAGATGCAGATCATGGAGGTAGTTTGCTAGACCGGAAGAGCACTTCTGGTCATGTTCAGTTTTTAGGGGAAAAGTTGGTCAGTTGGTCATCGAGGAAACAGAACTGTGTTTCTACATCAACTGCGGAGGCAGAGTATGTTGCTGCGGCCAGTTGTTGTTCACAAGTTCTGTGGATGAGGACTCAACTGCAGGACTACGGCTTCAGATACGAGAAGATCCCTATCAACTGTGACAGCAAAAGTGCAATTGCCATTACAGCAAATCCGGTTCAGCACACAAAGACCAAACACATAAATGTCAGGTATCACTTCATAAAAGACTATGTGGAAAAAGGTACGGTTGAATTATATTTTGTTCCAACAGAGCATCAACTTGCCGATTTGTTTACAAAAGCCTTGGATGAAAAACGCTTTAATTTCTTAATATCCAAGCTTGGCATGTTGAACATGAAAGTGTAATATCTAATTTGATCATTTAATGGATGGAAATATGTATCTTTCAATCTAGATAAATCTATCTAAATTGATACACTCATATTTTCATCACATTCTATTATCAACATAAGATATTTCAATTTCATGTATTTGTTGTGTTTCAAAGTTTATTTTATCGTAACGATACAATTGTGATGATATCTATGTATGCAAAAGACTTGTTCATAGTCTCAGGGGGAGTACAGGAAATGGAGTACGCACAAAAAGAGGGGGAGTGTGCATACATGACAGAGTAAGTAAAAGGTATCTCCAAATACTTACTACTTGAAGATAACAAGGTAAGTGTTTCTAACTTGAATTTTTTATAAACCCTTATGCATCATTTAAGGGAGAGTTAAAAATAGTCTTGGAAATTACCTAGTTTAATTAAACAATTGGAAGTTGGACATCTTCCAGTGGGCTAAAATTTGGAAAAAGATCAAAAATGTCAAAGTATCAAATTTCCTCGCAATTCCCTCGCAATAGTTCATTGCGATGGAATCTTTCCATCGCAGTCTTCTATTGCGATGCGAAGATTCCCTTCATTCAAAGATTCCCTCGCAGTAGTTTATTGCGATCCTAAGATTCCCTCGCAATCGTATATTGCGAGGTTTGGTTTTGTTTATTGCGATCCGAATTTTTTTTTTTAAATTTTGAGAAATTCAGGGAGTGACACGTGTCACGGATTTCAAATTGGTTTATATACTTGTGATCTTTGACTTAGTCATTATTTCAAAAACCTCTCCATAAAGAACCCTCGTTTTTTTTTCTCTCGATACTGAACATTGCGATTCGACCAAAGAAGTTTTATTTGTTGATTCTACTCCGTGTAATCGACTACATTCGATTAAGAGGTATGTATTCTCGATTCTTATTACATTTCATCCGTTAAAAATCATGATTTAATCGATTTTGCATTTAAGGTTTAAGGGGTTTTAGGGTCGGTCACTGTTACATGCTAAAATTCAATCGATTAGTGCTTGTTAGATGTTTTAGATGATTAAGGTTTACACACGAACCAAAACCGAGCATGCTAGTATCAATTTTAACATCTATACATGCTAATTTCGAAAATCTGGAAAATCACATAGGTTTTACTGCTAATGTTCATATACCTCGCAATCCTCAGACATTCAAACCCCTCGCAACTCATACTCTTTAAGACTGCGATCCTCGCAACCTTCCAGGTCTTGCGAGCCTCGCAATCTTCTAATTCCGTTGACTGCGAGCCTCGCAATCTTGTATTGCGAGGTTTCAAGGCCTTGTGAATTTTTTTTGTTTTTGGGATTTTTTCATGAAAAATACCTTTCTGTTTGAATTGCTTAAATCTGTTCTAACATGTTAAAATACCTTACAGATGGCTGAACAACCTGCTGAATATGCATCCGATGACAACACCACCATCGCCTCGCAACGCTCTTCACATCCATCCGTCAATGCCGTTGACCCGGATGAAGAAATCATGCCAAGGGCCAGCTTTCTAGCAATCCGTGAAAATAATCATCACCTGGATCTTGAAAGCAACTTCTCTCACCGGATAATTCTAGAGATCATCCGTGGTCATCCAATTCGCACTGCACTGACAAGGGTCGAGAGAGTGCCTGCCATTTATTTACAACAATTTTGGCACACACTCCGATTCAATCCTACGACTCGACCACAGCGATTCAATGCTAATATAGACCATTTCGAAGTAAGGATCACACTACAAGGCTTACGTCGTGCTCTCGAACTTCCAAGACGCGACAACTTCGAAGATCCAGCTGTTTCTGAAGAATTATTCACGGATATCCGCAGCCTTGGATATCAAGATCCAAGAGTCCCCGTACTCACCGGTTCATCACAATTCAGAAGACAACATCTACCGCCGGTGTGGTACACCCTATGCTCAATCCTCAATCGCTGCATGACATCTAAGCATACTGGCCTAGATAAGACGAATCTAGCGATCCTAAAGATGTTTCATGCATTCGCCTTCAACCGCAATATAGACTATGCTGTCCTTATCTGGAATGAAATGGTGGAAATTGTTGCAGATCAGCTCAAACCCAAAATGAGACGCAACTTTGTGCCATTTCAACGGTTCTTCCAAATCCTGATTCATCAGGCTATGCAAGACCGACCGGAAATCCCAAGAAGAGGGGAAGCTGAGCGAGGACCAGCAAGCTGGATGCACCGCCTTGTACCGCCAGCACATGAACCATTCGTACATACCGCCGTTATTCGACCAGAGGTACTGAATTATGCCGACCAGGCTAGCTGGGTAGTGATTCAGTATAGGGAGCAAAACGCATTAATGGACCAGCCAGATCCGGCTGGACCTGCCCAAGATGCAAACCCAGTAGGTGGTGAGGGTCCTATTGTCGAGGGGGTTCAGGAACAAGGGGTTCCCGAACAACGAGTGGTGAGAAGAACAACAAGAAAGAGAGTGGGGGGTAGGACTCGAAGTACTGGTCGTGCTACATCTTCACGCTTTGGCGATCGAGCAACATCTTCTTCAAGCCAAAGAACAGAACCATTCAGTCCTCTAGTTGATTTTGGTGATTATGAATATGACTCAGATCCAGATGTAAACTTGTTACCAAGGCAAACAAGAAAAAGGCCTCGAGTTGAAACACCTGGTGCAGGTTCATCTAGACAACCAGAACCTATGGTTACTTCTACAGTTGCTGCTGTTGATACTTCACTTATACACGAAGAAGTAGACGTAGATGAAGAAAATGTACTTAGTGGTGAGGCAAGAGGGAGAAAAGAAATGAGCGAAAATGTGAAAGAGTCGGAAAAAGTTATAACTACCGACTCTTCCCAAGCCGATCCAAGCCGGGCAACCACATCTTCTGCCAACGTGCGTTCGTCGCCGTTGAGCATTGAAACAGCCATGGTCCGCCCAACCATGCAGTGCACACCCCCACCAAGCCACTCATCGGTCTCTCAACAGGCCGGTGTTTCATTCAGCACAGGGGAATATGCACAAAGTCTATCGGCAACACATTCGGTGTTCGCTGGTATTGAAACTGGTAGGCCCCTGCCCCGGCCACCGACTTCATTTCAGAGCACATCGAGTCTAGCGCCTTTTGGAACAACTTCTTTTCCTAGGTCACCGCTATTTGAACAACACCTTGTTGGGAGCTTTCGTGCCCCAACCGGAACACCCAGAGTGCCACCCTTTGTTGGTGCGTCACGAGGATCGGGTGGAAGTCCTGTCATTGCTAACTCTATGCCAGCTTTGAACATAGGCAGTACGGTTGCTTCAACCGATACTTCAACCAGTAACCTAAGTGGTCTGGGTGTTAGTGCTGATCTCGAACGAGCGTTTAGTTTGGTTGGCCCTCCTCCGAATAGATTCGTGCCACTTACTCTACTAAAGCATTTTGTCAGATCTATCGACAACACATATTAGGCTCATACTGACAAAATGAAAGCAGAGTTTCAGAAATTAAGTGATGATGTAATCAGAGCGGTGAAAGGTAAAGGACCGGCTGAATCTTCTACATCTGAACCTCAACTGACTAGAGCCGAACCCGTTCAACAAGATCCAACATCGATCCCGTTAAATCTTGCTCCTGAAGATCTACTCAAGTCAGAGCTGCTTGCACGACTTCTTGCCAAACACGATCCAAGACCAGGCGAGGATGTCGATTGTTGATCCAAACCCTCAGTGATTTGATAATGACCCTATCTTAAATACTTAGTGAAAATTGTAAGTAAACAATATGTATCAGAGTTTCACTATCGCTGATAAGTACTAAGATCTTATAGTACTGCTGATAGGAACTCTCGCACTTTTAGATTAAACATTCAGCGAACACTGTTCACCATATCGCTGAGTCTGTTCAGTCCTTATGGTGATCGCTGATAAGTTAGTTGTTTACTTATGATCCCTGAAGACAAGATTCACGTCAACAAAGGTTCTACGCTGAAGTCGAAGATCAAGCTCAACAACCAGCGACAAGTCTCCTAATGAACTGATGCGGATCAGCGAAGACTCAGATTTGTCCACTCAACGTGAAGTATCAAGTACAAGACTTCAGTTATCGCTGAACTTTATCATCTGCTGAATAGTAAATGATAATCGCTGAATCAACGAAAGTTGATCATGAAGTCCTCCGTACAAAGTACTTTTGTCTTAACCTCCCTTGCACGCCACCGTACGAAATGTCAGAAAAGAACCTCCGAAAATCTGAAATCGTACAACCACTCTGATACTACACTGTTCATTCATGCGGCTACTAAGGTTGTCATCAAAGGTCAATGACATGCAACCAATCCGCTGATGACACGTGTAAAGTATATACTGGATTGCATTAAATGCATGCAGTATATAAAGAGATGAACTCACTTCATTTGAAGTAACTTGCTAACTCTGGACAAGTTCAAATCTCTCAAGATAGGATTTTATTAGTAATCTCCTCATCTTTCTTAGTGCAAGAAAACCTTAGTGTTCCAACTTGTTTAGATTTAGGTTTATCCTTAATCTTGTTTCCGCAACAAGCTGTAAATTGTTAATGATTTATCAATAAACAATTTAGAAAAGTAAAATAGTGTGTTTGTATTCAACCCCCCCCCCCCCTTCTACAAACTTGTTTAAGCCTTTCGGGACCAACAAGTGGTATCAGAGCAGATTTGTTTAATCTCATAAACAAGATCTAATCTAAGATATTTCTCTTCCTTGCTATTATCTGAAAATGGCCAACTCAAACACAAACACTCACTATATCGACAATGGTTCTCTTGCAAAACCCCCTAGATTTTCCAGAGACAACTTCAACTTATGGAAAAATAGGATGACACTCTTCTTAGAAGGTGTAGACCCTACTATACCTTACTATCTTGAAAACGGTCCACACATCCCTGTAACGATTGATCCTGCCGTTCCAGCCACTGCAACTAGAGCTGTTATTCCAGAAAGGCTGATTCCAAAGGAAATCCATCATTGGACCGATGAAGACAAGAAGAAAGTGGCTATAGATACAAAAGCCAGATCCATACTATCCATGGCCCTTCCTGACGAAGTCTACCATTCCGTCATGAACCTGAAATCCTCAAAAGCCATGTGGGACACAATATGTGTTCAGTATGAAGGAACGTCTGAAGTCCAGGATTCAAGAAAGATCAACCTGGTAAGACAATACGAAAGTTTCATCTCTGGTAAGAATGAAACTCTCTCTGAAGTACATCAACGTTTTAATTGCTTAATTATAGATCTTAAAACGGTTGGTAAGGAATATTCTAACTTTGAAGTTCTGACAAAGTTTTTAGAATGTTTACCTGAAAGCTGGGACAATTATTCCATGTGTCTCAAGCTGTCAAAAGATCTAAGATCAATGACACTTGCTACCTTATATGGCACATTGCTGAATCATGAGCAATCTAGCCATCTTAAGAAGAATCTTGTAAAAGATTCCAAAAGCACCCCTGTTGCTTTAATCTCAGAGGAACCTTCTACTCAGCAACCCGTGGTCACTATCACTGAGTTAGAAAGTAACTCTGAAAGATCATCAGATTCTGATTCTTCAGATGATGAATCCTTGGCTCTCCTAACTAAAAAGTTCAGGAGATTCGCCAAGAAGAAAATGTTTAGAAAGAACAAAACTCTTTCTATAGCTGACAAGCCTAAGTCATCAGCTTTTGTTGATAAGGCTACTGCTACTTGTTTTAACTGCGAAAAGACAGGTCATTTCGCTAACGAGTGCAGGTCAAAGAAAATCATGAGACCTTCAGCCTTTACAAAGAAATCCTTTGTTCCAAGGAATAAAGACGACAAATACTTAAAGCTGAAGGAGAAGTATGCAAAGCTGAAAAGCTTTAAGAAGAAGGGAAAAGGCCTAATGGCTGACTATGATTGGGCTGCTTCTGATGAAGAAGCCTCATCATCTGATTCTGAAGATGATGAAGCAAATCAATGTCTCATGGCCAAGATTGAAGAAGAGGAAGAAAGTTCAAACATCCCCTCCACTTCAACATCTGCCATTCAGGTATCACCCTCCTTCTTTACCAATATTGTAAATATTGATGAAGCTGATAGTCTCCGTAAAATCGAACTACTGACTAGAAGCTTATACGAAGCCATGAACGGCAAAGCTGTGGTTGAAAACCAAAATCTTGATCTCGCTGAAAAGCTTAAAAATTGCCACCTTCAAATAGAAAAGCTTTCTAAATTTGAAGAAGATTTTAAAGATCAAGTCCATTTAAATCAGCTAGTCAAAATTGAACGAGCGGAAGCTATCGCTGCATTAAAAGCTGAACAAGCTACTGTTGAAGGATGGTGTAATTCTTCAACAAAGATCACTGAGATAATTAAGGCTCAGATTCCTCTGAGTGATAAACGTGGTTTGGGTTATAAATATGATACTCCAATACCAACCACTGAACGTTCAATGCTTAAATTTGGAACGTTCGTATCCTCAGTAGCTGACACTTCTTCATCTCAGTACTCCTCGTCGATTACACCAATCCCTGAGGAAACTCCTACCTCCTCAAAAGGTAAGGAGAAAATGGTTTATTCAAAACCTACCTCTGTCTCTAAAGATAAAGGTAAAGGAATTGTAATTTATCAAAATCCTCAGAAGGGTACTTTAGTACCTAAGCTGAATGCTTCCAAAGCCTTAGTGATTCACTCGTCTGGTTCTAGAAATCAGACCTCTGGATCAGTTCAGCGACCTACTCCTAGACTCAGAGTAGATATCCTTGGTAAGAAATCTGAAGAACTGAATGTTCGTCCTATTTCAAAAACCAATAGTGTACTTGGTGCTGGCACTTCTAATTCCAAATTAAAAGCTCAGCACACAAGTGGTCCTAGAACTAATTTTAGTTATAGGAAATGTTATCACTGTGGACTTACCGATCATATTGCAAGTAAGTGTCCCACAGCCACCAAAGCTGATAAGATAGCTAAGGTGAAGATAGCACCAAAGAAGACCAAACCAGTTGCAAGTCAGGTCAAGGTGACTCCTACCGCTGAGGTCAAGAAATTGACCAAAGTGAAGAAAGACAAAGCTGAATCTTCAAATGCTGCGAAGACTGCTGAACCCATTCCAACCACTTCCACTGACAAACGCGTATACATGGTGAAGTGGGTACCCAAGCAAAACTAATCTTTCTTTGTATTGCAGGTTAAGAAGGGTATCTGGTATCTCGATAGCGGATGCTCTAGACACATGACTGGAAAGAAAAGCCTGCTCGCTGAATACAAGGAAGAGAAGGGTCCCTCTATGACTTTCGGTGGAAATGGAAAAGGACACACCCGAGGGTATGGTGTACTTTCAAATGGTACAACATCCTTCAGAAGAGTCGCATATGTTGAAGGGCTGAAGCATAATCTTCTGAGCATCAGTCAGCTTTGCGACATGGATAACAAAGTGATTTTCACCAAGGAATCCTGCTTTGTCTCTGACAAAAAGGAGAAGATAGCTCTCAGCGGTTATCGTTTGGAAAATGTTTACGTTATAAACATGGACTCAACAACCACTGAGAACTCCTGTTTCTTCTCAAAGGCATCTTCTGATGTCAACTGGCTATGGCACAAGAGGCTTTCACATCTCAACTTCAAGACACTGAATACTCTTTCATCCAAAGAGTTAGTCACTGGTCTACCTCAACATTCATACGCCAAAGAATCCTTATGTTCAGCGTGTGAAAAAGGGAAGCAGACCAAGGCAAGCTTTAAGTCCAAGCAAGTTTCCTCAGTGTCATCTCCTCTTCAACTACTCCATATGGATTTGTTTGGCCCCGTTAACAAACAATCCATCGCTGGAAAGAAATATACGCTGGTCATAGTTGATGAATTCTCTCGTTATACATGGGTAATGTTTCTCCGTTCTAAGAGTGACACCCCTGAAGAACTCATCACCTTTGTTCGGAAGATGGAAACTCTGAACAATATGACTGTTCGCTCAATAAGGAGTGATCATGGAACTGAATTCAAAAACAGTTCTCTTGATTCCTTCCTTGAGAGCAAGGGTATTTCTCACAACTTTTCGTCAGTGAGAACACCACAACAAAACGGAGTCGCTGAAAGAAGAAATAGAACAATTATTGAAGTTGCACGTTCAATGCTCAGCGATTCTCACCTGCCTACTCAGTTTTGGGCAGAAGCTGTCAACACGGCTTGTTTTACGCAAAACAGGTCGCTGATAGTCAAAAGATTCAAAAAGACAGCCTATGAACTTTTTCATGGGAGAAAGCCTTCAATCAGCTTTCTTCACATCTTTGGTTGTCAGTGTTTCATACTGAACAACAGAGATGCCCTTGGAAAGTTTGATCCTAAGGCTGATGATGGAATCTTTCTTGGATACTCCTCAGTTTCCAAAGCCTTCAGAGTCTTCAACCGAAGAAGACAAACTGTAGAAGAAACTATTCACGTCACGTTTGACGAATCCCGTTCAGCGAACTCTAAACCGAACGCTGATACAGAAGAACTGAATCAATGGATGTTTTCTCATCTTGGTGATTCAGAAGATGTTCCCACTACTCATACTCATACAACTGAAAATGATGGTCCTACTATCATTCCCAATATGCAGAATAGTGAAGCTGAAACATCTTGGGTCTCAGCTGTTCCTATAAATACTATACCCGCAGTTGATCCAAATGTCTCAGAAATTCCATCTATTTCTCAGCAATCAGTGAATGAAGTGACAAATGCAAGCATTCCTCTCTTAGCTGATTATCCAGAAGTAGCTGAAGCCTCATCTTCAGTTTCTCCAGTTCAGACTGAGTCAGCGACGCATGCTCCGGCTCAGCGATGGACTGTAAATCACCCAATCGATCAAATTCTTGGTGATCCCAACGCTGGTATTCAGACTCGTAGAAGTGCAGGTAATATTTGTTTATTTGTTAACTTTATTTCTCTAACTGAACCAAAGAAAATAGATGATGCCCTCAGAGATCCAAACTGGGTCAGCGCTATGCAAGAAGAGCTGACTGAATTCGAAAGAAACAAAGTTTGGAAACTTGTTCGGAGACCAACTGACAAAACAGTGATAGGCACTAAGTGTGTCTATCGAAACAAGTTGGACGAACATGGTACTGTAACTCGCAACAAAGCTCGTCTTGTTGCTCAGGGATACAGACAAGAGGAAGGTATAGATTATGACGAAACCTTTGCTCCTGTAGCAAGACTTGAATCTATTCGTCTTTTCTTAGCATATGCTGTACACAAAAACTTCACTGTACATCAAATGGATGTTAAGTCAACGTTTCTAAATGGAAAGCTGAATGAAGAAGTTTATGTGGAACAACCTCCAGGATTCTCAGATCCTAAGCGTCCAGGTTATGTTTATAAGCTGGATAAGGCACTTTATGGCTTGAAACAAGCTCCTCGTGCATGGTATGACACTCTTTCTACTTATCTCCACCTTGAAAAATTTGAGAGAGGTAAGATTGACAAAACTTTGTTTTTTAGAAAAATAAAAGGTCATATCATTTTAGTTCAAATATATGTTGATGACATTATATTTGGTTCTACTAACCCTGAGCTTTGTACTCGTTTCGCTGATAGAATGAAAGATGAGTATAAAATGAGTATGATGGGTGAACTAACATATTTCCTTGGTCTTCAGATTAAGCAAACTGAAAAAGGAACTTTTATAAATCAGGGAAAGTATGTTAAAGATATGATGAAAAAATTCGACTTAACTGAAAGTTCAGCTATGAAAACCCCTATGGCACCACCGCTGATACTTGATAAGGACACAAAGGGTGTTCCTGTCAATGTCACGCTGTACCGTGGGATGATCGGCTCACTACTGTATCTTACAGCTAGCCGACCCGATATTATGTTTGCAACATGTCTGTGCGCACGATATCAAGCTGAACCTAAGATATCTCATATGAAAGCTGTAAAGCGAATCTTTCGATATCTTAAGGGTACAGCGAATCTAGGTCTTTGGTATCCCAAAGATTCAGGATTCGATCTAACCGCCTATTCAGACAGTGATTTTTCAGGTTGCAAAATGGATAGGAAAAGCACCACAGGAGGATGTCAGCTCTTGGGTGGAAAGCTGGTAAGTTGGACAAGTAAGAAGCAAAACTCGGTGTCCACTTCCACAGCTGAAGCTGAGTATGTAGCCGCTGGAAGCTGCTGTTCTCAAGTCTTGTGGATGAGAAATCAACTACTAGACTATGATCTTCAGCTCTCCAAAATTCCAATCTATTGCGACAGCACAAGTGCCATCGCTATAGCAAACAATCCAGTGCTACACTCAAAGACAAAACACATAGAAATCAGATATCATTTTATCAGAGATCATGTGATGAATGGTGATATAGAACTTCATTTTATCCCAACTGATTATCAGTTAGCTGATTTGTTTACCAAACCTCTTGATGAGACAAGATTCAACTTTCTCATCAGCGAGCTTGGAATGCTGAACTTTGAAGGATAAATCTTCAGCGGTTCACATTTAATCAGCGATACGTTTATACATTCTTGTATAGGCTCTGGATAAAATAAACTTGTACAATCCATTTCATCATCTTCTCTCTGAATAAATTGGGTTAAACTGATATCAAGGTATGTTTTCTCTGACAAAACGCATGAAAATGCAAGATTTCAAATTCTTTCATCGCTGAATAATATTTTGAAATTTCTTAAAACCCTCACTGATATTTCTATTCAGTGCTTCATATTTTCCAAAGAGTCCCTGAGTTTTTCTTTCAAAACCTCAGAGACAACGAAAGAATGTGAAAGGACAGTTGTGACGTCATTGCAACGGATAACACCAGGCACGCTCTTTTTCTGACACACGTTTGCACGTTTCGTTGTCTATCCAATCAAATGCAAACACGTGTCCGTGTCATGATGAAAAATTTTCCCGCTCAAGTTTTTCTCTCTCTACTCTCTTCCTATATAAACACTCTCAAAGTTTATATTTGTCTTTTATGCGAGTCAATCTTTCTCCGCAAGAAAAGAACACTGTTGCATTTTGTGCTCTCAATCTTCAAGAACTGTTCATCATCTTCTTCATCAAACTCAAGGTTAATATGTTCTTATCTATTATCAAATGCAAATAACTTGTTTTCGATCTTATCATTGTTTTACACAAGATCAAACAAAAGAACTCAAAAAATAAAATCATTTTCTTTCATGGTTTTATAAACACAACCATTTCATGGTTGTTCTTCAAGTTTTAAATCTAATATCTTAAACTTGTTCTTCTTTCGTATCCATTTTTTTAAACTGGAATACAAGGCTTATAGGTGTTATATTCGTTTTTTTTAAAAACAAGAAAAACCCTAATCTTCATTAAGACTTTTTTGTCTGAATGAAATGGACAAAATTCGAAAAATCTTAATGGAAATTTTCTTTCCACATTAAGATATTTCTTATTTGTTAACATCTTTGGTTGAACTGATAATACAGTGAAATGGCAACTTCAAAGCTGAATGTTACCGCTGAGTCCATCTCCACTGATTCTGAGGAACTGGAAATCACCAAAGCTCCTCAGGTTAAGTTTGAGCTGGATCAACTAGACTGGACAAAGGCAAACAACCTTTCAGCGCTTCTCGAGTTTCCTCCTCGGAAGCAGGTATCCCATCTAGACGACGCTGTAAATTTTTTGAAGAATAGCCCCATCTACACAGCACTGACAATCACACCTCCTGCCAGTCAGCGTCTATTATCCCAATTCTGGTACTCTGCCAGACACACCAACCTACCCTCAGCCAAAGATCCATCTAAAACCATCGACTGCATACTCAGCGATACTGAGTATGGCACCATCAAGATAACCCCCGCAATAATCCGCAAAGCTCTGAAATTCCCTAACGCTACCTCAGAAAATCCTTTCATTCCATTTCCTGACCACAAGAAGCACGCTGACAGGGAAGAAATCATTGCTTTCCTTGATGCGATGGGTTACATCTGGGAGACTGGAAGAAACAAGCTACCTGAGAAGAAGCTGACGCTGATAAAGAAATCCAAGATGCCCAGCGAGATGAACTTCATCTTCGCTCACCTGATCAGCTGCATGACAGCGAAATCCGGATCTTCTGATCAAGCCGCTCAACCTCAGCATGCCATGGGTTACGCACTGCTGAAAGGTCTCAACATTGACTGGGCCTCCATCATCTATGAAGACCTCATTCAACGTGTTGATTCTGCCGCTGACCGACCAGCATGGGTTCCTTACCCGCGATTCATCAGCGCCATCTTTCAATATGGCCTGAAGGACAGCTATCCTGAAGAGGGTGATCTGAAACTCTCTCAGATTGGCCCTAAAGTTCTCGACTTCAAGCCTGTCGCCAACGAGGTACGTCTCTCTACCCTTCTCACTCTACTTAATTCTCCGCTTTCTGTGGCTCCTTCAGCGACTATACCCCTCGCTGATTCCCAGGCCACAAAATCCATTCCTTCTAAGAAAAGGAAACAATCTCTTACCCCTCTTGATTCCAAAAGGATCAAGAAAACCAAGGAGCAACCCCAGCAATTGCATGCTGAAGACTCCTCAGCTCATTCTGAAGAGCTGAAGGAAAGTTCCGTGGTACGCTCTGCCACACCAATTCAAGCCATCCCTTCTAAACCTACTTCAGCGTCCTTAAACGCTGAGGTTAGAACTTTGGAATCTACCCAACCTTCGTCAGTCTCTCAAAAGACTGATGAAGTACTTCTCAGCGAATCCAACGCTGAACTTGAAACCCAACCCCAATTCATATCCTTCGCTCCTCCCTCTACTTCTTTGGACACTCCTCCAGTCAAAACTGGAGATGCCATCATTCAAGAAGCCGTTGAAGCTTCTCAGCGAATGACGAAGAAAGGACCTGCAGAGATCTCCATCCCTCACGGAACTTTTGAGGGAGATATGGAACACTATGGAGGGACTCGAAACTTTGATGAGTTCGTCAACGCTCCTGCAGGTACAGATCCCACCTTAAACACTGTAACTAAACCTGAAACTTCTGAGCTTTCCTTTGTTCACAAGTACTTATATGTTACAGGTCCTTATTTGGGAGACATCAACCAGTCTCTGAAGTCTATGGAGATGAAACTTACGGATCTCACCACCGGTCTATCAAATAACTCTACAGCTGTAACAAACGCTGGAGAGAATCTGACAAAGCTGACTACTGTGGTGGACAAGAAGGCCTCCTCTGATGACATCAAAGACCTTGATAAAACTCTCGCCGACTTTGCCAAAGTGCTCTCCGACATCTACACTGACTACACCAACCTCAAATCATCAGTTTCCACCATTTCCAGCGAGGTTACAACGCTGAAGAAATCGGTTGGTACACTCGAAGGTGATATGTCAGTGGTCAAGACCGACTTGGGCTCAGTGAAGACCGATCTTAGTTCTGTCAAGACAATGATCGAGACGCTGGTGAACAAGGCAAATAATCCAGCTCCTGCTCCGGCCCCTGCACCTGTTTTGGACTCATTCACCGCAGAGGATCGCCAAGAGCTGAAGAAAATCACGCCTGCTATTTCTGGCCTAGAAGACAGAATAGCTAAGCTTGAAGATTGTGTGAAAGTCTCTGGCCCAGAAGACAGAGACAACACCAATGCTGAATCTACCCATTCCTCCCCCGCCCATCATGAGAAAGAGGGGGAGAAGAGCGCTGAACAGGAGAAGAGCGCTGAAGATCAAAATAAGAGCGCTGAAGACCTTTCCCATGATGAATCTATCAGGGGAGAGGGTAATGAAGATCGGATTACTGGACCTCAGGGAGATGAAAACCCTGAGGGAACCGAGAACCTCGCCTCTGTATCTGAGGGGGAGAAACTCGAAGAAGATGCTGAGGAATCTGAAGCAGAAGAAGACGAAGACTTCGACATCCCTGAAGCTGAACCATCCTCCTCTCCAAGGAACGATGATGATGATGATGAAGATGACGATGATTTCTTTGTTGTCAAACCTGCTCCTCGAACCAAAGCTCTTAAAGGTATTTCAATAAAAGAACCTTCAGGGGAGAAGACAAAGACAAAGCACTCAGCCTCTGGCGCTGAGAAAAGCAAAGACAAAGGCATCGCTGAAGATGATAATCTGGCGATCCTACTTGCAAAGCCGATTTGTCAGGTACACTAAACTTATTTTTCCTTCCCTGATCATCTCTGAAAAATCAGTTATCCATTCCACAAACACCATACACATCCACATTTTTTTTTCTATCTTTTCTACCCAAGTTCTTCTACCCAGTTCTTATTTGTAAGATCGCTGCGTTTCAGCTAGTCCTCTCCCCTGTTTGAGGATATCGCTGAAAGATCTTCTATTGCGACTTCACCAATAATTCCAGCTACCGCTGAAGACATAATCCCAGTCTTAGATTTAATCTCTGAGACTGATGAATCAGAAGAACAACCTCTCTCGCACAGAAACAGACCCTCCTCAGTTCCTCAAAAGAGGAGAGAAGAAATGATAAAGCGATTCGAGGATCAGCGAATCATCTTAAGGCGCGATCAACTACCTTCAGTTCCTCCTAAATTCAGAATTTCAAAAGCTGAATACCAGGATCATCTCAGAGCTGAACGCCTCATCGCTGAAAGGAAGGAAGCTGAAGATAAAGACAGAGAATACGCCATCAAGCTCACTCAAGAATCTGTCAAAGACCCCAAGCTGAAGCGTATTCCCATTCAAATCCAACGAAAGCTTTGGGAACAAGCCCAGAAGATCGTGGAAAAGAAAGCTGAAGTTTCTCAGACCACCCTGATCTGGTGTAAAGAGAAAATCCACTTCAGATATCGTCCAGCGAAGATCAACAAGGTATTCATCTCTGGAAGAACCTCCATCGGAGTACCTATTGTTGACATCAAACTGTTCAGAGAAGATGACTCATCTGAAACCTTTCGTGCTGACACTGTAAAAAGGTATGGTCTCTCTGAATGGCTGGAGATGAGGTTAGTTATCCAACCATCAAAATCTAAGTACAAGGATCATTTCGAAAAGCTGATAAACAGACAGATCGATTTGATATCTTCTTGTGTGGATATTCCTCCTGTTCCTGATTTAAAGCCGAAAAGAAAAAAGGGCTCTCCAAGGAAGAAACGTCAAGATTCAAACTCAGGTCCTGTCATACGAAATGAAACTGGAATTGGTTTCTCTCGCGCTGAAGTACTTGGTCCTGATCCTGATCTATCTGCCCTTGACATCTCTTTGCCACCATGTGAACTTTTCGTCCCTGGTAAAGTCATCAGTAATCCTTATGGAATATTCTTTCTTGACTACGACGGACGTAAATGCTTTCAACGGATCGCTGAGCTTCCAATCACTCCAATCGAACAGCTCAAAGATCTCATCTACTGGTGCGACTTCAGAAATGACATTCAGGCACGACACCTAAAACCCTTGATTTTTGAAGCTGCTCTGAAGCTAAAGAATAAAGGAGAAAAGGTTCCTGACTGGATGATTCCAACTGAAAAGACAACCCTTGATGAACTTCTCATTAAGGAAGAACCCTTTGAAGGCTGACAACAATCACCATTTTTCTCTATTGTATCAGTCATCCTTCAGTACTTGTAATTTATTTCGCTTGTACTTGTAATCTTTCTTATTCATATTGTAACCTGATTCAAAGATTTAAAGAAAGATTTCAGCGAATGTACTTTACTCCATCAGTACTGAAAAGATCCCAGAAAACAGTAAAAGGGACAAATATTTTATGAGTTCTTTTTATCCTTATGTTTTCATTAAATAGCAATTTTCTCTGTTGCTATGTCATAATCAAATAGGGGGAGATTGTTGATCCAAACCCTCAGTGATTTGATAATGACCCTATCTTAAATACTTAGTGAAAATTGTAAGTAAACAATATGTATCAGAGTTTCACTATCGCTGATAAGTACTAAGATCTTACAGTACTGCTGATAGGAACTCTCGCACTTTTAGATTAAACATTCAGCGAACACTGTTCACCATATCGCTGAGTCTGTTCAGTCCTTATGGTGATCGCGGATAAGTTAGTTGTTTACTTATGATCCCTGAAGACAAGATTCACGTCAACAAAGGTTCTACGCTGAAGTCGAAGATCAAGCTCAAGAACCAGCGACAAGTCTCCTAATGAACTGATGCGGATCAGCGAAGACTCAGATTTGTCCACTCAACGTGAAGTATCAAGTACAAGACTTCAGCTATCGCTGAACTTTATCATCTGCTGAATAGTAAATGATAATCGCTGAATCAACGAAAGCTGATCATGAAGTCCTCCGTACAAAGTACTTTTGTCTTAACCTCCCTTGCACGCCACCGTACGAAATGTCAGAAAAGAACCTCCGAAAATCAGAAATCGTACAACCACTCTGATACTACACTGTTCATTCATGCGGCTACTAAGGTTGTCATCAAAGGTCAATGACATGCAACCAATCCGCTGATGACACGTGTAAAGTATATACTGGATTGCATTAAATGCATGCAGTATATAAAGAGATGAACTCACTTCATTTGAAGTAACTTGCTAACTTTGGACAAGTTCAAATCTCTCAAGATAGGATTTTATTAGTAATCTCCTCATCTTTCTTAGTGCAAGAAAACCTTAGTGTTCCAACTTGTTTAGATTTAGGTTTATCCTTAATCTTGTTTCCGCAACAAGCTGTAAATTGTTAATGATTTATCAATAAACAATTTAGAAAAGTAAAATAGTGTGTTTGTATTCAACCCCCCCCCCCCCTTCTACAAACTTGTTTAAGCCTTTCGGGACCAACATCGATCTTATTAGCTTGCTTCGTCAACAAACCGCACCTCCACCTCCACCACCGCCTCAAGCTTCATCAACCACAAATCCACTGCTTGTTCCCCAATTTGAGCAGCTAAATACCTCAATCTCCAACATGGCAGATTCCTTTTTGGCTGGCTTTCATTCGATTGTCAAAAGGGTCGAAGTAGTCGAACTGGCTTGTGGTGTTCAAGCTGAAACCGCTCAGAAAAGAAGACATGATGATCAGGATGATCCAGATCACCATGAGGGGGAGAGTACAGGTACAGGTACAGGTACAGGTGTTGGAACAAGTACAGTTGCTGCTTCTGAGAGCACTGCAGTAGAGAAAGAAACTGAGACATCTTCCGGTAAAGCGTCCGAGGATACAAGTAAAGGAGCCACTGACTCAGAGAATCTCGATATTCTAGTTGATGTCATAGCTGGGGTTGAAAAGCCTTCGGCTAGTGACAATAGAACAGAAGATGATTGGACGACAGACGTTATAATCATAGATTCAGATGAAGAGCCCGAACGAACAACGGTGCAGATCAAACAAGAAATTGCAAATGTGTTTGATTCTTCTGATACTATGATGGTTGCTCTAGATTCAGAGACTGAAGCTCCAGGATCTTCTATTCAACAAACAGATACTTCAATAACTCCAGCTCAAGCTCAAGTAATTCAACCGCAAGCTCCGATCGTTATCAACCTACAACCTGCTGAACATCTCAGAGATCCAAAGCTTCAAGCAGAAATCAGACTTCTCCAAGACATTATCCAGAATGAACCAGGATTTGTGGCGACTGGCCTACGAGTCAGAATTATGACTCCCTTTCAGGAAATCTTACGAAGCAATATGTTTGTAAGGGTCATGCAGCCAATCTCTTGGGAAAAAGTCTACGGGATTGAAGACTGGCCAGAAAAGCACAGAACTGAATATCTCTATTTCATGAGATATGAATCGCTGAACGCCAATGCAATAAAGTCTGACAAACCGATCAGAAGAGTACTGAAGATAGAATCGCGAAAGCTTTCAAAGGTTTGGTACCCAGTATTTACCGTTCAGAGATCAGATGATTCAGAACTAGTCTTTAATGAGGCAGATTTTCAGAAACTACAGCTCAATGACGTTTGCAACTTGTATGAAATCCTGTCTCGAGATCCTAAAAAGAAGGGAGAATGGTCAGATGCTTATCAAAGTCTGAAGAGGTACATGAAGAACATCCTGAAGTTTTCATATCTTAAGGATTTTCAAATGGCCTTGGAAGCGCGTCAAGAACGAGTCAACATCAGACCTCCGAATCTAGATCTGGCAGATATTCAGAGTGTTCAAGCTTACACCGTGCTGAGTAAACCAGATCTTGGAGTTGTGTTCATTGACTCAGCCTCAGAGAAGAAATTCATGAGAGTCACTGATGCAAATAAATTCAGCGACGGAACTTTCAAGATGATTCAGATTCATCTAGTGAGCAGATTACGATTGGATGCTAAAGGAGAAAAGAAGCTGTCGAAGAAACAAAAGGCGTTGATAAAGGAAGTAATGGATGCCGTCAAATATCGAGTAGACTACCGGAACGCGCTAAGAAGATTCGAGTTGATTTTCGGGCTTCGGAAGACACAAGTGGTTCCAATGAATGTCTAAAGCTTATGGTTCTACATTGGTACAAAGGGGGAGATTGTTAATGTTACATTATCTTGTACCATGTAGTATTATAGTTGAGGGACCAAATGTGACATGTTGTCAAACTTGGAATAGTATATATAGTATACTATCTGTATTTTTAGGTCAGACCACAACATAGAACATTAAACATACAAAATACACACGCCTCTATCTTCGCAGCCTCCTTCCACTTTGTAAACCTCTCAACCTTCTGTGAAGTTGTAAGCTGCAAGTTCTTCAATCATATATATAGAGGTGTACTTCTTTGATTCATATATATCGTGTATTTACTCTTATTACTTGTCATTGTGGGATCACAGTTTTAAAGAAAGATTTCAACGAATGTACTTTACTCCATCAGTACTGAAAAGATCCCAGAAAACAGTAAAAGGGACAAATATTTTATGAGTTCTTTTTATCCTTATGTTTTCATTAAATATCAATTTTCTTTGTTGCTATGTCATAATCAAATAGGGGGAGATTGTTGATCTAAACCCTCAGTGATTTGATAATGACCCTCTCTTATATACTTAGTGAAAATTGTAAGTAAACAATATGTATCAGAGTTTCACTATCGCTGATAAGTACTAAGATCTTACAGTACCGCTGATAGGAACTCTCGCTCTTTAAATTAAACATTCAGCGAAACTGTTCACCATAAATGCTCTGAGTCTGTTCAGTCATTATGATGATCGCTGATAAGTTAGTTGTTTACTTATGATCCCTGAAGACAAGTTTCACGTCAACAAAGGTTCTACGCTGAAGTCGAAGATCAAGCTCAAGAACCAGCGACAAGTCTCCTAATGAACTGATGCGGATCAGCGAAGACTCAGATTTGTCCACTCAACGTGAAGTATCAAGTACAAGACTTCAGCTATCGCTGAACTCTATCATTCACTGATATGAAATGATAGATCGCTGAATCAACGAAAGCTGATCATGAAGTCCTCCGTACAAAGTACTTTTGTCTTGACCACCCTTGCACGACTCCGTACGAAATGTCAGAAAAGAACCTCCGACTGTCTGAAATCGTACAACCACTCTGATACTACACTGTTCATCCATGCGGCTACTAAGGTTGTCAACCAAGGTCAATGACATGCAACCAACCAGCTGATGACACGTGTAAAGTGTATACTGACTTGCATTAAATGCATGCAATATATAAAGAGATGAACCCACTTCATTTGAAGTAACTTGCTAACTCTGGACAAGTTCAATCTCTTATCTCAAGATAGGTTATTATTAGTAATTTCCTTATCTTTCTTAGTGCAAGAAACCTTAGTGTTCCAACTTGTTTAGATTTAGGTTTATCCTTAATCTTGTTTCCGCAACAAGCTGTAAATTGTTAATGATTTTTCAATAAACAATTTAGAAAAGTAAAATCTGTGTGTTTGTATTCAACCCCCCCCCCCTTCTACAAACTTGTATAGGCCTTCGGGACCAACAGGAAGGTTAGACTTGCGGTATCTTCTATTAATGTTTATGGTAACCGTTCTTATCGACAACCTTGTTTTGGGTCTTGGTCAATTTTCGCATAAGGGACGTGTAGGACCCTTTAGTCACCACATTGATAACCTTGGTTTTGTGGGGGATGTTCGACGAATGGAGCTCGTGTGTGGAGTATTGCAGCGGTTTGAATCTTGGTGGTATAGTTAAGTGTCACTTTTGGATTTTGAGGCCATGAACCGTCGGTGTATTTGGAGTGGTGTAGTCCAATCTTAAGGGATGATCGTATCGCTTGTAGTGATTTTAAGAAGTTCAGAATGTAATAAGTGGATTTTAGTAGGACGACCTTCCTTGATTGGTGAAAGAATCTGCCGATTGAATGATTTATATTTGGACGTATTCTTGGAGTTGTATAATCAATGGGTTAGTGACGACCGGAGGTTTTGGAGTCTATTAGGGCTCGTTAGAATTAAGCGACAGTCAGGAGTGGGAGCAATTGGGTTTGGAGAGAAAATTTAAGAGCATGTGGACATGGATTGACTATGAGTTTGAACCTGCTGCTGGGGAAGTATGGAACACCCTAAGGTTGGGAGACAACCGAAGTCGTCTGATTGGGAGTTACTCCAGTAGATGGAGTGTTCACCCGGACATAAGTACAATGTGCCTGAGAGGACATTGTTGGTAAGGGTTTGCTTGAGGTATGTTATAACAGTATGCGTGGGAGAATTTAGATTCCAGTTGGAAGCTAATGAAACATGGTCGGCGTTAAGTTGGTTAGCCTTTAGTTGTAAAGGATCTAGATTTCGAGGACGAAATCTCTTTAAGTTTGGGAGGATTGTAACACCTGTGATTTTCGGATAAGTACAATTTCGAGTCGGTGTGAAATCAATTTTTAAGATAAACATGAAAAATAGGAGTTTGGATTGAATCCTATATTTTATGGTCTAGTTGGATAGAGAATCCAAATACGAATCCAATGCGCCTTTCCAGAGCAAAAACGGAGATAAAACGAAGAAGTTATGACCAAAATAGTGATCGGGCAACAAATCGGGAAACTAGGGTTAAGTGGACGTCTTCATGGTGCTAGTGGACGTCCGCATGGTGCAAGTGGACGTCCGCATTAGTGGAAGCCCGCTTGTGCTTATGCGGAAGCAGCAGAAAGTTGGCCTAGGTGCAAGTGGACGTCCGCATAGGACTCCAACATTGTGTCAGATGTGATTTTTCACCTTTTTCACCCTCAACCCTCCCTCCTCTCTCTCCTACCTTTTATAAATCATATTAGATCTGATCCCTCTCCTCTCCCACTCGATTTTCTCCCCAAAACCCCTAAATCCTCCATTTCTCTCATCCCATTTCCATCTCCTTCAAGAACACTAAGGTGGGTTGATGAAATAAGCTTCAAGGGTTTTAAAGCTTCAAGATCTTCATCTTCTTCACCACTTTTCCACCATTGTTGAACTAACTTGGGGTTTTCTTCAAATACCCATTTGTGAGTTCATCTTCACTTTCCAAACCTTTATTTTGGTAACCTCAGAGATATTTTGTGGGTGGATTCAAGTTGTGGTAAGGTAATCTTCAAATGAGCTTACGTTTGGGAAAAATATAGATTTAGCCTAAATCTAGCAAGGTGAGTTCAAGTTGATTTGTAAAAACGTTGTACATGCCAAAAATGTTATTTTCCAAGTACTTATGTGTTTTACATGAAAATTATCAATTGTTGAGTTATTTGGTGGGTTTTGACTTTTTTGAAGTATTTAACTTTGTAAATATTGTAAAACACTCATATTTGGGATTTTTGGAAAATTTGATAGATAAATCATAAATGAAAATGTTTGGATGATTTAATTTATAAATGGAGTCTACTTGATGCGAAAATGCATTTAGTGTATATTTTAGAAATTTGATAGATAAATCATTCGTTTGGAGTCATGTAATGTTTTAGACCTTACTTGCTATGGATCCATAGGCACTTGAGTTTTTACGTTCAATGATGAGACGCTAGTTTCTCCCATTGTAGCACGGAATAGGCATCGATGGTAAGGTGTAAGACCTATGTGCTAATATATTGATTCGGGTATTATGCCAATGATGGGACACTAGTTTTCCACATTGGGGCACAATTAGGCATCGACGGTATGGTATAAGTCCTACGTGCTATTATGTTCTTGGATGTCGGCATTTCATGGGTGTGTGTTTTAAGTGGCCACACTCGGCGTCCAATACTGGAATCTCAATAACATCGGTAAGTGACCTAACTTAATGTACCCGTCACATTCGATGGAACCGGGTCTCCCCCGTCACCAAAAGGTGTTGTTTTGGGTATTTGTCTTTATCCATGTTTTCGGTGACGTTTTATAATTTGTATGGATTGTTTTCCACAATATATCAGTTATGGGTTATGCTTCATCCGTGTTTGGGATGTTTTGAATAATAGCGATTTATTCATGATTTCAACTATTTTGGAAATCGAATACTATTACACTTTTCAAGTAAGTTTTGGGATGAGTCCATTTTGAGAATCGTTTTATATTAGAGATTTCATCATGGAACTTGTGTGCGTTGGAAAATGGGCGTTATGCATCTAAAGTAAATTCTCTCCGAACTCATGATTTAAATTGCATCTTTCTCGTCTTACGAATTATATAATCATGATAAAACTCTTGAATTCATTAGGCGTTAGCCTAACCTTTTTATTTGTCAGCATGTGCAACAGGTTCCGGTTGGGAAGTAGTTCTAGTGACCCGATGAAGAGATGAGTGCTTGTAGTGTGTTTGAGAAGTGAATTGCTTAGTGAAATCTTCCGCACTTATTTTGGGATTAGCAACTTGTACTCGTATTAAGTAACACCCGACTTTACGTGGTCTCATAGTATGACTTGAGTTATTAACTGTGGGAGTTGTTACGTTTTACCTTGAGGTTATTCCAAGAATGGTTTGTAGAAGGATTTTTATTCCTTAAGTGATTATTTTATCGAAATTTTATTTAGTTGATCTTTCCAATTTTGAGGGTGTTACAAATCCACTATGTGATTTTTTATACATATCACATATAAGCTATAAGCTATACCACAGATAAGTAAAAATCATATTTTGCCTATTTTGATTTAAGTTCTTTAAGAAAGATAGAAAATTAAATAAAGATAAGATAGAGTACAAATGAGACCTTTTGAAGATAAAAAAGGGTACCTTTGCATGGGAGTCTGAGCATTTTCTTGACTTTAGAACATACGATGGATTTTCTGAGTTTCTTTTGTCTGGAGTCGATGAATCAGAGACAACGCCCATAAAGCACAATTTTGTCTCTTTATCTTTAAGATAAATTATGAAGTTATTCCAAACATACCCTTTAGCTGTTAAATAACAAAGTAGACCGACTTTCCAAATAGAATACTTTAAGAGATTTGACGTAGAGGAAACGAGGAGAAGAACTATTTGATTGTCTTTTCCAAAAGAAGAGAGGTGACTGAACCAGATCCGATGATGTTATCGATTTTTTTGAAGTATTTCTTCTTTTGACAGATTGAAGCAAAGTCTGGAAAGGAGGCTTTTGTTTATGGTTGTGGAACTCAATTCAGATCTTGTTATGAGATTAAAGAAACCCCTCTGATAACACTTGTTGTTCCTGGACCACAATGACTTATACAGAAGGTGTTTGTAGAAGGGGAGATGAATACAAACGCAGTAAATTTTCACTTTTTAATTTTTATATTTTATTTAAACATAAAATTACAGATATGTTGTTGAAGCGAGGAATGTAAGACATGTGATCCTAAACTATCTGAAAGAGAGAAGAAAGAAGGTTGTATTTCAAATCTGAAGAACTGAGACAGTCTTCAAATTGTGACACCAAGTTTACTTTGAGGCTTTCACAAATAAGTCCTTTCAAAGAGGAAGATTTGAAAACAATGAAAATTAAGACCTTTTAAAGCGTCCATTGCATTAAATGCTCTCCTTCCACTTTACCATGTGTTTTCATCTGATTTGTTGATACATGTCTGCTTGTATTTTTCACTTCAACCTTTGTATTTGATGTGGAAACTTGTTAACCCATCACATCCTACGTATGCAGAGGGAACAATAAAGGAAATATGATACTAATTAACTATTTAGAACTTTCTTTGGCGAACATGATTTTGCATGTTCCCATACTAGGATGAGTGTTTGGGAGAATTGGTGAGCCAAACTTGCTAGGCAAGTTTTCACATATAAGTTCGACTTGCCAGTAGTAGTATTTGTCAGACTACTAGTTGACTATATCTTATATTGATCTTTATCTCTATTCAACTAGTCTTCAATTTCACTGAAGGCTTTTACACTTTTAATCAATACAAATTGTTACAAGACTTTTACAAGTAAAAATATTATTTTGTCAATTCTGATGTATAACTTATACCATAATTTCCCATTATAGACATTTGTAAAGTATAGTCTATCAGATATCAAAGACTTAGAATATTTCAGAGGTGCTTTGAGAATCCGACATAAGATAGACACTTCTATCAGATTTCAAAGATATAGACCGGAAGACAATCTATTGAAATATTCCAAGTTAAATTTTTGATGGGTCAAATCCGAAGATGTTTGGTTGTTTATTTTTAGGTCTTTGGATAATTGGTTTTGCTTGAACTGAATCCGATGGAAACTGTATATTGGATATGATCTTTTTGGGCGAAGAATAAGAATATTTTTCTAAGTGTTTTAAAGGTCGATGTCTATTTGTATTATTTACAAATCCTATGATTGAGACTAACAGGTTCTTATATGAAAATTTTCATATAAGAACGTTAAGTGAAAGCGTTTCATATATGATGAATAAGTGAAATAAGTTCATATATGACATGCTAATTTGTGAACCAGGTTCATACATGAACAATTTCACACATGTCCACTATTTTTTTGTGAAAATTGTTTTGATTCACCGATGAAAATTTCAATTTCAATGTTGAAGATATCGATTCGAATATTTCTCAACTGCATGAAATTCGACTTAAATAACCTTTCCTTTTGATTTATCGTGTTTTGAGGGTGTACAATTTTTTCCCTAATCTCATGTTTTCTCCCATTTTCCTTTTTTACCCCTATTCACTTACGGACGCATTGGAGGACACATGTTTCTTATATTTTGGGCGCTAAGTTTACATCAAAAACATCTTTTAAAAATTTGATGTAAGATTTGGTGTTATTCATTAGAGATGCTTTTAACATGAAGAGGTTATACAACCAATAATTATATCTTGTGCAAAAATTACTAATGTTTAAAAAATCATTGGACCGTGCAAATTGACCAACTCAAAATCATATTTGGTTGTTTAACAGTCCATTCTGATTTGAAAAATAAATAAACTACATAATTTGATATGATTTAGAGATTTAAGTTGACATTAATTGACTATATATATAATTCAATTAGGCAGTTACAACTTACAATATACATTTTGTTGTTAAAACCAAATGTCAACAATGCTTTGTTGTTTAAGAGTAATCAAATCGCATTTAAAAGTGTTTTGACATTTGTAGTTTAGTTCATTCCATGTTTTACCAAATTAAGTAATATCGTAGACTATTATACTAGTCGCATTAATGCAATAGAGCTCTTGTCATGTTTTATCAAATTACGTTCGGTTATGCTATACAATTCTCCATGTTATATACAAGACGTTAATAGTTTATTGTTTAAAGCCTATAATAATTCGAGATTGTACAAACCCGTCAAACCACACTGTATTTTTGTTCTCCTGGTTGAGTAGTTCGGTCAATTAATATCAAACAACCCAGTATATAAAATTTCTTAAATGTAGCCACACTTGCGGATTAGTTTGTTAAAATGATATGGGTTAGATTGTTTAGACTTAGACACTTAACACTCACTACTAAATGAAAGACTTTTGCCTACGGACTTTTCTCTGGGAAATCTGTCGCTAAGGGTTATTCATCTCAAAACTGTCACATAAGTTGATGGGTAATTTAAATGCATGACGGATTACCCAAAGATTCTCTGGGTGGTCCATTGGTATTTTCTCGAAAAATATCGGATTCTATCGAACCATTGGTATTTTCTGGGTGATTCGTCAGTAATCACCGACGCAGATTTCCCTTGGTGATTTTTTGTTGGAACATGTAGTATTTATCACATGGTCTTGTCCCACATAAGAGGAGTGAAGAAAATTTCCTTTGTTTAAAAGGTGAAAAACATTTGAAATGTTTGAATGAGATTTGGAGGGAACATAAAGAGGCAAAGTCTAGAGGAGTTTTTGCAATGTTATATAGTTGGAGTATATATATATATATATATATATATATATATATATATATATATATATATATATATGTATAACCAAAGACATAGCACTTAGCACTTGCTGAAAAATTTCTTACATTTTTTGTCGTAATAGTCAACGACCAGTTAACTATCAGTTAGTTAATTCGGTTATTTTTGGAGGTAAAATGAACCATTGAATTTGTTCGTTTACCTTTGCACCGATTCGTGAAAAATCGCACCTTTTCGTGAAAAGTTGCGACTGTTGGGAGATTCTGCTATATATATGGTTATTTCCTCCATTTTCATTTAAGTTTTTCGTTTTCATCTTCTTCACTACAACAACCATGAGCATGAGAAGAACTTTTAGGATCGTTGCCTACAGTTCTTAAACACAAGGAGGTCCTGGAAGGAATTAGCCTAGATCCATCAACGACCTAGTGGGGGCTAATATTCCTTAAAGATAATGATTTATCCATGTCCTCATTTTATCAATTTGATCACTTTCGTTTGCTGTCTTATTCTCTGTTCTAATACTTTGTGGATAAAAGTCATTTGTTTTGTAGTGACCCCTAACAAAATCTACAAATAACATGACTAAAATATACAAGGACATTTAAGGCACTACTCTATGAATAGCATCCTAGTAAGGGTTATGAGAACATCTCTCTTAACCTCTATCAAACATTCTCGTGTTACATAACTCTCTAAATTAGGAACAGTGTTCCTTCATTAAGCATAAATAAGATGAATTAAATCATCATCATAATAGATATAAAATTCCAATAAGTAAAATGGCAAGTTGGCCCGGGCGGATTCAAAAGGTTTTTTAAACAGTGACTGTAACAACCGAGTATTTTTTTTATTATTATTTTTAAATGAAATATTGGTGGCCATAGTGTGATAAGAGGAAAAGTTTGAGGGACCAAGTGGCAACTTAGAAGAAGTATAAAAGGGAATAAATCCCTAGGTCACCTCGCTTCTTTACATTTTGTTCTTGGTGTTTTGCGGCTGAGAAAGAGGCCGAAAGGAAGGAAGAGGGAAATCGGCTAGAAGGGTTTTCGCTAAGGTAAATTCTCGAATCCTCCTTTCTTATATGGGTTAGTATATTGATGCATGTACTGATTTGGGTTAAGATTATTATTAAACACCATCAATTTCACAGTGTTTTTCTTTAAAAGAAAATGGGGAAGTTTTCTTGATTTGAAATGAGTAAAGGTCGTCAAGGATAAAATAAATGGAAGCTTTTCATTGTAAATACATGCCTAATGATGTAGCTAGCTAAGTTTGGGGCTTAACCACATGTTTTAATCGATTTTCAGGAGATTTGGGGTTTATCAGTTCGGCTTACCGGATACCGCCTCACCCGGATAGTTTGGTGTCCGGATAAGGTGTCCGGATAGTTTGGTGTCCGGATAAGGCGTTCGGATAGTAAGTGTGTCCGGGTAGTTAAGTCCGGATGATTGGGATCCGAATAGCTCATCCAGATGGTTTGGTCCGGATAGTGGTTTCCGGATGATCCGGGAAGAGGTTCCGGATAGGCGTCCGAGAAGTGGCAGTTCCGGACAGTCTAAGTGTCCGGTAGTTGTGTCCGGATAATTAGTTGCTGAGTTTTTGGTGGTATGCTTTAGGTGTTCGGATTATTCCGGCTTGTTCAAGGGAGTGACGTGTGTGTAGGAAATCACTACAACCAGGTGAGTTCCCTTAACCCTTTTTACATGAAATGACGTGTTAATGTTTTAGTTGCTGATTATTGTATGCTTTGCAAGATACAAGCTTTTATGAATTTATCGTATGAAAGTATGTTTTTAGAAAGACCTATCAAACTGTTTATAAAGATCGCATGTATCATGGGTTATCTATTAGCTTTGCTTATATGCTATGTGGGATTGAATTCGGGTAATGGGGAGTCTGCTTAGGCCCCGATATGAGGCGAGAGGGGAGTCTGCTTGGGCCCTGATCGTGGTTCTGGATTGTGCAATCCTCGAACACTGTGCAAATACCCCTGTTTGTTATGGAATTACTTGTGGGCCTTAGGGCGGATCAAGAAATAATTTTGTACGTGTTTTCGTAGAAACTGCTTTTCGGTGGGAATTCACTAGACCTTATGGTCTAACCCTCGCTTTTCAAAACTAAAACCATTTTCACGAAAATGCATTAGTGGTGCTTCGTCTAGAGGAAAGGAGAAGGCATGAAGAATATAGTTGGAGGCAATCTTGTGTAGAGCACTCTGGTTCTTAAATTTGTATTACGTTAGTATAGCTAGTTCTCGGCTGTGGAAGTTTGTTTCCGCTGCAGGTTTTGTAATCTCTGGTTTGCGTTGTTATGTATTGTTGATCCAAACCCTCAGTGATTTGATAATGACCCTCTCTTTAACACTTAGTGAAAATTGTAAGTAAACAATATGTATTAGAGTTTCACTATCGCTGATAAGTACTAAGACTTTACAGTACCGCTGATAGGAACTCTCGCTCTTTAGATTAAACATTCAGCGAACACTGTTCATCCAGTAGCTCTGAGCCTGTTCAGTCTCTGTGATGATCGCTGATAGTTTAGTTGTTTACTTATGATCCCTAAAGACAAGTTTCACCTCAACAAAGGTTCTACGCTGAAGTCGAAGATCAAGCCAAAGAACCAGCGACAAGTCTACTAATGAACTGATGCGGATATCAGCGAAGCAAGACCTGTCCACTCAACGTGAAGTTTAAAGTAGAAGACTTCAGCAATCGCTGAGCTTTATCATTCGCTGATAAAGAACTGTTCAACGAACGATGACCATGAGGTCTACTCTACAAGTTACTTTTGTCTATCCCCTTACACGTCTTCGTATGAAATGTCAGAATGGACCTCCCTTCTGTCTAGAATCGTACAACAAAATCTGATTCTACACTGTGCACCATGCGGCTACTAAGGTTGTCTACAAAGTTCAAAACATGCAACCACTCAGCTGCTGCCACATGTAAAGTAACACTGCCATGCATTAAATGCATGCAGTATATAAAGAAGAACCCTACTTCAGAATTGAAGTGCTCGACCATCTTCTTCTTTCTCTCTTAGTGTTAGAATATTATTCGTAATATTCTTATCTTCTTTCTATCTTCTTTCTAGTGCAAGAAACTTAGTGTTCTTAACTTGTTTAGATTAGGTTAATCCTTAATCTATTCCGCAACAAGTTGTAAATTGTTTTAAGATTTATCAATAAACAATTTAGAAAGTAAAAATTGTGTGTTTTTATTCAACCCCCCCCCCCCCTTCTACAAACTTGTATAACCCTTCGGGACCAACAAGTGGTATCAGAGCAGATTTGTTTAATCTCATAAACAAGATCTTATCTATACTAATCTCTTCTTCCTTGCTATTTCTTAAAATGGCTACCAACACAAACACTAACTATATTGACAACGGTTCTCTTGCAAAACCCCCTAGATTCTCCAGAGATAACTTTAATCTGTGGAAAAATAGGATGATTCTCTTCTTAAAAGGTGTAGACCCTACTATGCCTTATTATCTTGAAAACGGACCATATATTCCTGTTAGAATTGATCCTGAAGTTCCAGCCGCTGAGAATAGAGCTGCTATTCAAGAAAGGTTGGTTCCCAAGGAAATTCATATGTGGACTGATGAAGATAAGAAGAAAGTGGCTATCGACACTAAAGCCAGATCCATTCTTTCCATGGCTCTTCCTGACGAAGTCTACCATTCCGTCATGAACCTGAAAACCTCCAAAGCCACGTGGGACACAATCTGTTTTCAGTATAAAGGTACGTCTGAAGTCCAGGACTCACGTAAGATCAACCTGGTAAGATAGTACGAAAGCTTCATTTGTGGTAAGAATGAATCTCTCTCTGAAGTACACCAACGTTTTAACTGCTTAATAATAGATCTAAAAACTGTTGGTAAGGAATATTCTAACTTTGAAGTACTGACAAAGTTCTTAGAATGTTTACCTGAAAGCTGGGACATTTATTCAATGTGTCTCAAGCGGTCAAAGGATCTAAAATCCATGAATCTTTCTACCTTATATGGCACGATGCTTAATCATGAGCAATTGAGTCATCTTAAGAAGAATCTTGTAAAAGATTCCAAAAGCACCCCTGTTGCTTTAATCTCAGAGTCACCTACCACTCAGCGATCTACTATCACTATCACTGAGTTGGAGACTAACTCTGAATGTTCATCAGATCCCGACTCTTCAAGTCTTGATGAATCTATGGCTCTCCTTTCTAATAAATTCAGGAGATCCGCCAATAAGAAAAATTTCAGAAAGAACAAACCTCTTGCTATTACTGACAAGCCAAGATCATCAATTCCTGTTGATAAGGCTACTGCTACTTGCTATAACTGTGAAAAGATAGGACATTGTGCTAGCGAGTGTAGGTCAAAGAAAGTCTCTAGATCCTCAGCTTTTCCCAAGAAAAACTTTACTCCCAGGACTAGAGATGAAAAATACAAAAAGCTGAAAGAAAGGTATTCAAAGCTGAAAACCTTTAAGAAGAAAGGCAAAGGCCTGATGGCTGACTATGAATGGGCTGCCTCTGACGAAGAAGAATCATCTGACTCTGAAGATGATGATAAAGCCAATCTCTGTCTCATGGCCAAACTTGTGATCCCAGAATATCATCAACAATTCAAGATTTAGAGAGAGATCGAGATACAAACGTCATCCTCATATTAGATGTTAATCATTTTAGTACATGGAAGACTCTCTCTTTCTCTCTAGAATTATGCTCCCTACATTGTGCCACGCTTTTAACAAATGACCTTACCACCTCTATTTATAGGGGCACACAAGTCATTACAAGGTATAACAAGCTTTTCACAAGCTTTACAAAACTTTCATATAATTAGTACATTTTTGGTACTAACATTCCCCCCCTAAAGTTTTGTAAAGAAAAACCATATCAATCTTCAAAAGCTTTAGCTCCTCTCCCCCTTGATTTTCTTGGAAAAGCTTTAGCGATTCTTTTTTCTTCGAATAAAGTCTAGGCTCCCCCTTGAAAGAAGCTCTTACCCTTCTAATTTTCAACCATGAAAAACCGGATCCGATGTACGCCATAACCTCGACTGGATGCACGAGCACATCTTCAAAAAGTAGAAACTCAAGCTCGTTCCGATAAGCTCACAAGAAAGATAACGAGTGAGTTTTGAGTGACAAAACATAGTGCAATCACAGTGTATAACAAAGAATCCGTCAATGAACCGCGGGTCGAGTAGGAATTCGGCTTAAGAGCTTGGTTCGGATTCGCTCGAAGGAGGAAGCTTCATGTAGGACCCACGCTTTATAATCAATTCCAAGAAAAATTTCCCCCTCAATGAACAGTCGTATGCCTCTTGTACGATTTGGACCAAATATTCAACTCTCGTATGAAACTGGTATGATTTGGAATTTTGAACAGTAACTGTCGTATGGGTCTTGTACGACTTGGATCAATGAATAGTAACTGTCGTATGAGTCTTGTACGACTAACAAGGGTGAACAGTAACTATCGTATGGGTCTTGTACGACTAGCATTGATGAACAGTCGTAGTCGTATGCCTCTTGTACGACTAGAGCGAAAGAACAGTCGTAGTCGTATGCCACATGTACGACTAGCGCACATGAACAGTAGAAGTCGTATGCTTCTTGTACGACTAGACCCAATGAATAGTAACTGTCGTATGAGAGTCGTGCGACAGTCGTGTATGAACAGTAACTGTCGTATGTGTCTTGTGCGACTAAAATTTGAAGTCGGTCCAATGTTGTACGATAGTTATGAGTTTTAGTTGTGTACGACAGTTATGAGTTTTAGTTTCATACGACAGTTATGAATATGATGAACACTTCAGCGTACGACAGTTATGAATATTTGAAGACCTTTGTTGTCCGACAGTTATGAGTATCATCGTGCGACAGTTGCGAACATTTCCGACGAACACTTTAATCAGCCCAAAAACCTTGATTTCTTGCTGAATTTCACCCCAAATTACTGCAAACAGGTCGTTAAATCATACCGAACAGATCTGTGAGCATCTAAACATCAAAACTCCGGTGAAACAGCAAATTCCGGCCAAAATCGCGTTTTTCCGGCGAGGTAGCTACTGTTCATCCCCAAAAATCGTATTTCGCACATTTCTTCACTAAATTCGGATCTGATTGTTGCAATCTCTTCATAATCAATGCAGAAAATGATCTGGTTGGCTAAAATCAATCCATGCACATCAAAATCTTCTAGATCTAAGATTTTTCTTCAAAATTACCGAAAAACTTCAAAATCACCAAATGTGTTCACGTTGATCGATTCTGAATATAGGAATTGATCTGGAATCGAACAACGAACAGATCTTTACGAGATCAGGTGATTAGAACATACTTACTTGAAGATTGAACTCCAAAATCTTCAAATTCTTCAAAATTCGGCACTTTTTCACTTGAATTGTCGAGATCCGATGATCGTATCGAAGAAATATCTTCAATTCTGCTCTGATACCACTTGTAATCCCTAATCTAATCAAGTAACAATCAAGAATTCAAGAGATCTTCATTAGAATAGAGAAAGAATACAAAGATGAGAATGAGATCCACTTTCTCTCTCTAACTTCTCTCTCTAGAAGTCATCCCTCTCACTACACACTTCCTATTTCTCTCTCAATTACACACGTATGAATGACTCTCTTTAATGACTTGCATTTTACAAAACCTATTTATACACTTTGACTATCACCTTTAGTTACTTTGACTTTGACCTTTAAAGCCCTTACTTTGACTTTGACAAATACACTTGACTCTTTACAATTAATACAAATGCATATTAAATATTGAATACATTTTATGCACTAACAAAAAGTCTGACATTCCCTCTACTTCAACCTCTGCTACTAAGGTATCACCTTCCTTCTTTACCAATATTTTAAATATGGATGAAGCTGATAGTCTTTGAAAAATCGATCTGCTGACCAGAAGTTTATATGAAGCCATGAATGGCAAAACTGTTATTGAAAATCAAAACCTTGATCTCGCTGAATAGCTTAAAAACTGTCCCCTTCAAATAGAAAAACTTTTTAAAATTGAAGAAGATTTTAAAGATCAAGTTCATATAAATCAGCTAGTCAAAATTGAGCACGAAGAAGCTATCGCTGCATTAAAAGCTGAAAAAGCTACTGTTGATGGATGGTATAAATCCTCAACCACGATCACTGAGATAATTAAGTCTCAGATTCCCCCTGAGTGATAAATGTGGTCTTGGTTACAAAGATGAAACTCTAGAACCAACCACTGACCGTTCCATGCTGAAGTTTGGAATGTTCGTATCCTCTATCCCTGACACTTTCTCTTCTCAGTGTTCCTCTTCAAAACCTCCCATCCCTGGGGAAATCTCTACCTTAACTTCTAAAGGTAAAGAGAAAATTGTTTATCCAAAACCTACCCCAGTCTCTAAAGACAAAGGTAAATGAATTGCTTTTAACCAAAAACCTTAGAAGGGTACTTGTGTACCTAAGCTGAATGCTCATAAAGCTTCAGTGACTTATCCCTCTACTTCTAAGAACAAGATCCCTGGATTTATTCAGCGATCTACTCCTAGACTTAAAGTGGATATAATTGGTAAGAAATCTGAAGAACTGAAAGTTCCTCTCATTTCCAATGCCAAAGGTATACTTTGTGCTAGCCCTGCTCATTTAAAACTAACGGCTAAGCATGCTGATAACTCTCACTTTTGAGAGTTATTTATTACTCCTTTTCTTAGATTTTAGGTCATTTTACACCCACTTTGTTCCTTTCTCCTTCATTTGGTTCATAATGTTTGCAAAGTATGATAAACGAACCCAATAGTCTAATTCTGTGAAAAATAAAGTTTCTGTTCGTAAAGTGGGCATTCGCAACTCATGTGGAAAATGGCTAACCATGGTTAAATTCTTGGGTGCTGAATACTTGGCTGATGTTTGTTGCTGGTACTAGGAAGGGGAGAATGACTCATCTACCCTTGGTTTCCTCAACTCTTTTGAAGTCTATATAAAGAGGCATTTGGAGCATTAAAGAGGGCATTGAATTCACACATCTCTCTCTCTTCATCACCAAGAACATCATCCATTTTATTTCTTGCTTCCATCTTCAAGCTACTTACTTGTCTTAAGCTTGAAGATCTAATTTAAAATTTACTTTCTTGCATTTAATTTCTGCACTTTTTAATTTCCGTCTAGTTTTAATTCTCGTATTTTAATTTCCGTCTAGTTTTAATGCAAGTAGTTTTTATAATTTATTATTCTTTCGTTACGTATTTTATTATGAGCTAAGCACCTTCATGGGTGTGGGTGTGAGCATAACTTGAGACTAGTAGGCCGCACTTGGGTGTGGCCGTTGTTACTAACTCTTAAAATTGATCACTTAATTCGAGACTTCACTCAACGCAGATAAGCTGATCACTTTTATGTGTTAATATTATATCTTAGACCTCGAGAGGGGCAGATCCGAAATACGGCTTAAGTGATGCACAAAGATTTGAGAAAGTCTTTGCGGACCACGTCGAGAGGCGGGTTTTGCATGATTTACTAAGGTTCAATTGTTGGTCTAGTATTCCAAAGAGATTTGGGAGTAAAACTTTATACTAATGGAACGTTGATTTCTAAATCATACTTAGATAAATCGGCAAGATTAAGAGTTAGTGACAGTGGGCACTTTGTGGGCACTAGTGGGCACGGTTTATAATTAGCCACTTTCGAGAGATCGGGCTTTTTACAAATGACTTGTGTCACGAAGTGACTGACCATATTGTTCCTACGATTATCTCAAGGAAAAATCTTACACCCATATCCATTCGTTAATTAAAAGTTAAATTTCGTATTTTAAAATTAAATCGCCATCAAAACGATAATTTTCTATCTCACTCGAAACTTGTACAAGAAGTTCACGAAAGTTTATGATTCTCAGTAGTCCAGTCCTTGCGGATACGATACTTGGTATTTGTACCATTATACTACTTGTAGCGATCCCTTTGTTGGTGTATACTTGCATCTCCATTGTGGAATTATTGTACCTATAATTGGGATACACGATATTTTGCTATCAAGTTTTTGGCGCCGTTGCCGGGGACTGGCGTGATTTTTATCCTGAGATATTAACTTTAGTTCGAGCCTGTGTCACTAGTTTCAAAAACAAAATCTTTGTGTTGTATGCCACAGTTGCAACGCGGAGAACTTTTACCTCTAAATAACGAAATAGAAAGAACAATTGCTAGACGTAGAAGAGGTAATCGGCAAAACCCACCTTTGAACCGAAACATGGCAGATCCACCACCGGGTGAAACAACGGTTGGTATTGCCGATAGTAAAGATAGGAAAATAAGGGACTATGCAACACCCGAGTTTGATCCATTAAAATCGGGAATTATTAGGCCCAACATGAATGCACAAGCTTTTAAACCTGAACCCGTAATGTTTCAAATGATCCAAGCAATGGGTTAATTTGGAGGATTACCTTTGGAGGATCCGCACTCACAGTTGAAATCATTTATAGAAATGACGGATCATTTTCGCATTCCCGGAGTAACACCAGAAGCCTTACGTTTGACACTCTTCACTTACACGTTAAGAGATAGAGCTAAAGCATGGCTAAATTCACAACCACCGGAATCCATCGACACTTGGGCAAGTCTAGCTGAAAAGTTTCTTAAAAAATATTTTCCTCCAACAAGAAACGTAAAGCTTAGGCACGATATCATGAACTTTCGACAAGAAAATGACGAGGCAGTTTCGGATGCATGGGAAAGATTTAAAGATTTAATTCGAAAATGTCCTCATCATGGAATTCCCTATTGCATCCAATTAGAAATATTCTATAATTGTCTTTCTAATGCTGCTAAAATCATTCTCAATGCTACGACCGGTGGTGCTTTTGTTTCAAAAACATACAATGAAGCATTTGAGATTTTGGAAAAAGTTGCAAACAATAACACCGAATGGCAAAATGCTCGTGTCATCACCACCCAAGTCGCATCGGGAGTTCATGAAATTGATGCCATCACTTCTTTAAATGCACAAATTGTAGCTTTGACTAACTTGGTAAAAAATAATTTAAACATCAATGAGAAAAACCAAGTGCAAGCTATTAATGAATCTTGTGTATTTTGTGGGGAAAGTCATAATTTTGAGAATTGTCCGGGTAATCCCGCTTCGGTAAATTATTTGGGAAACGCTAGAAATAGCCCTTTTTCTCAAACTTATAATCCGAATTGGCGGAATCACCCAAATTTTTCTTGGTCGGGAAATCAAGGACTTCAACCCTCCGGGGCAAGTCAACCACAAAACCGACCACAAAATCCGCCGGGATTTTTTCAAACTCAACCATCCACGTACCAACATGTTCAATCTTCACAATCACATGCACCTAGGCAACAAAATGCATCGGAAAGTAACGGTTCACTCGAATCATTGCTTAAAGGTTTTATAAACCAAACCAATGCAACCTTGAGAGGGTTTGAGACCCAACTTGGTCAATTTGCGACCGAGCTCAAAAATAGACCACAAGGGACTTTGCCTAGTGACACCGAGAATCCAAAAGGACCATGCAATGAACATGTAAAGGCCATAAGTATATGGGAAATAGGTAACGTAGAGGAGTCACGTGAAAACGATAAATCGTCTACCACACCTAACGTACAAAAAGATTCACATCTCTTCGATAGAGAAAATTTTCTTGGACTGTTCCCTGCTGTTGAAAAAAAAAGCAAGACCCTGTTTTTGTGTCTAAAACAACAACTCCTTCTTGTACTGTCAAAAATACGAAGCAGCCTGTGCCCACACCCATTAAAAAGCAAACAATCTTGGACCTACACGAGTTGCCTTTTCCTGAAAGATTCAAAGATAAAAAGATGGATGTTCAGTTTAAAAAGTTTTTAGACGTTTTCAAACAACTCCATATTAACATTCCTTTGGTGGAAGCTCTCGAGCAAATGCCAAACTATGTTAAGTTTTTAAAGGACATTCTCAACAAAAAAAGGAGACTAGGAGAATTTGAAACGATTGCTTTAACCAAGGAATGTAGTGCAATTCTTACGCGTAAAATCCCTCCGAAACTCAAGGACCCGGGAAGTTTTACCATCCCGTGCTCCATTGGTGGTCAAGAGGTCGGAAATGCACTATGTGACTTGGGTGCAAGTATAAATCTCATGCCCTTGTCGATTTTTAACAAATTGGGAATTGGTGAAGTAAGGCCCACTACTGTCACTTTGCAACTTGCGGATAGATCCATAGTTTATCCGAAAGGAAAAATCGAAGATATTTTGGTTAAAGTTGATAAATTCATTTTTCCGGCCGATTTTCTAGTTTTGGACTTTGAGGCGGATAGGAACATTCCCATCATTTTAGGAAGACCTTTCCTTGCGACCGGCCGAGCCTTAATTGATGTCCAAAAAGGTGAGCTAACTATGCAAGTGAATGACCAACATGTGACTTTCAACGTCTTTAAATCACTAAAATTCACCGGTGATTTAGAAGATTGTCAAGCCATCGACACTTTAGGTGATGATTTTGAGCCTAGCCTGTTAGAAGACTTTCATGAAAAACCAATTTTAGGTTTTGAAAATGATATTTCGGAAGAGGATTTGGTAGAGGTTATAGATGCCTTTGAACATTTAGATTTTAATGATCAAACTCCACAAATGCCATCAGTTCTTAAAGCTCCTAAATTGGACTTAAAACCTCTCCCTAGTCACCTTAAGTATGCTTATCTCATGGAAGAAGAAAAATTACCCGTAATTATTTCTTCCAAGTTAAGTAATGACCAAGAGGAAAAATTGTTAGAATTGTTGAAAAGTCACAAGAAAGCCATAGGTTGGACCTTAGCATACATTAAGGGGATTAGCCCATCCATTTGCCAACATAAGATTATTTTGGAAGAAAATAGCATTGGCAAAGTGCAACCACAAAGGCGATTAAATCCCATCATGAAAGAGGTCGTTAAGAAAGAAATTTTAAAATGGCTTGACACAGGTATCATTTACCCCATTTCAAGTAGCGGTTGGGTTAGCACAGTGCAATGTGTTCCAAAAAAGGGAGGTACCACGGTTATAACAAACGAGAAAAATGAACTCATCCCTACTAGGACCGTAACCGGGTGGAGAATATGTATGGATTATAGACAATTGAACCTAACCACGAAAAAAGACCATTTTCCTTTGCCTTTTATAGACCAAGTGCTAGATCGATTGGCCGAAAAAGAATTTTATTGCTTTTTGGATGGGTACTCGGGCTATAATCAAATTCACATAGCTCCCAAGGATCAGGAAAAAACAACTTTCACATGTCCTTTTGGAACTTTTGCTTTTTGGCGAATGCCATTTGGGTTGTGTAATGCTCCCGCAACTTTCCAACGTTGCATGATGTCTATTTTCTCGGACATGATTGAGGATACCATGGAAGTTTTCATGGATGATTTTTCGGTAATTGGGACGTCTTTTGATAATTGTCTTGATAATTTAAGGAAAAGTTTAGAAAGATGTGAAACGCACGATTTAATCTTGAATTGGGAAAAATGTCATTTTATGGTTCAAGAGGGAATTGTGTTGGGTCACATGGTTTCTAAAAAGGGTTTGGAAGTTGATAAAGCCAAATTAGAAGTTATAATGCAATTACCCGAACCCGCTTCGGTTAAAGGCATTAGGAGTTTTTTGGGACATGCGGGATTTTACCGACGCTTTATAAAAGATTTTTCAAAAATTGCGAAACCGTTATGTAATTTACTGCATGTTGACCAAACTTTTGATTTTACATCCGAATGCAAAAAGGCT
Organism: Saussurea involucrata; assembly: GCA_033807775.1. Lineage (NCBI taxonomy): Eukaryota > Viridiplantae > Streptophyta > Magnoliopsida > Asterales > Asteraceae > Saussurea > Saussurea involucrata. The sequence continues at coordinate 57,109,955 of CM066323.1, forward strand.
TTTTCAACAATCAAAGAAGCTCTTGTCTCAGCACCTATTGTAATAGCACCGGATTGGACAAAACCTTTCGAGGTAATGTGCGATGCTAGTGATTGGGCAGTAGGTGCCGTGTTGGGACAAAGAAAAGAGAAAATCTTTCACCCCATTTATTACGCAAGTAAAACTCTTATCGACGCTCAAATAAATTATACAACAACTGAAAAAGAGTTACTTGCTGTAGTATTTGTTTTTGACCGTTTTCGTTCTTATCTGATAGGCACAAAAGTCAGTGTTCATACGGACCACTCCGATATCAAATATCTTTTTAATAAAACCGACCCTAAGCCAAGGCTTATTCGGTGGGTTCTTCTTTTACAAGAATTTGATATAGAGATAGTTGATAGAAAAGGAGTAAATAATCAAGTTGCCGGTCATCTTTCAAGAATAGAAATGAATGTGTCAAGTGGGGGAAGTCAAGAAATAAAAGAGGTTTTTCCAGACGAGCAAATCTTGGCTATACAACATCATTTTGAAAAAGAAGTTCCATGGTATGCTGATTACGCGAATTTTCTGGAAAGTGGAATCAGGCCATACCAAATGCATGGACAACAATTCAAAAAATTCCTTCATGACAGCAAACAGTATTTCTGGGATGATCCTTTTTTATATAAAATAGGAGCGGATCAAGTTTTACAAAAATGCGTCCCAAATTGTGAAATGAAGGATATTTTCGGAGATTGTCATGCATCGCCATACGGGGGCCATTTTGGTGGTCAACCCACAGCTGCAAAAATTCTTCAATGTGGTTTTTTCTGGCCCACATTATTTAAAGATGCATTTGAGTATGTCAAAGGTTGTGATCAATGCCAACGTACTGGAAATCTGTCCCAGCGTAATGAAATGCCCTTAAATAACATTTTGGAAGTCGAACTTTTTGATGTATGGGGCATCGATTTTATGGGACCATTTCCAATGTCTTTCAATAATCAGTATATATTAGTGGCAGTCGATTACGTATCCAAATGGGTTGAAGCCATTGCATGTTCGCGAAATGACGCTAAAACGGTGATTAATTTTCTTCAAAAAAATATTTTTGTCCGTTTTGGTACTCCTCGCGCTTTAATTAGTGACGAGGGAACTCATTTTGTGAACAAAATGTTAAGCGCTGTTCTTAGTAAATATAACATCCAACATCGTGTGTCCACGGCTTATCATCCACAAATAAACGGTCTGGCCGAACTTTCTAATCGGGAAATAAAATCAGTTTTAGAAAAATTTGTCAAACCCGACAGGAAAGATTGGTCATTAAAATTGGATGATGCTCTGTGGGCATATCGAACGGCTTTTAAAACTCCTTTGGATATGTCGCCATATAGATTGGTTTTTGGAAAGGTGTGTCACTTACCTTTGGAACTCGAATACAAAGCTTTTTGGGCTATTAAAGAACTCAACATGAGTGAAGATGAGGCGGACAAGAAAAGGAAATTGCAACTGAGTGAACTTGAAGAGTTAAGATTTCATGCTTACGAAAACGCCAAATTATATAAAGAAAAAACTAAATTTTGGCATGATCGTAGGATCACAAATAGAGTTTTTAGAAAGGGGCAACAACTTCTACTCTTCAATTCCAGGTTGAAACTATTTCCTGGAAAACTCAAGTCACGTTGGTCAGGTCCATTCACCATAATGGAAGTGGGTAAATTTGGTACCATTGATCTTTTAAACCCTCAAGATGGAACTACCTTCCGAGTTAACGGGCACCGGGTTAAACACTACCTTCCAGAGGGAGTGTCCAAACCCACCAGTTTAACTGCTTGAATCAAAGGAAATCACGTTGTAAATAGTGTATATATATATATTTTTTTCTTTTTCTCTCTTCTTGCTGTTTTAGTGCGTGCCCACAGTGGGTAGAGTGTGCCCACTCTATCTGGGTATGGTTTGAAGTGCTCTCATCCGGATTTGAATTTTTTTGTAAAATGAGAAAGAGTGGTGGGGATGTGTTGGCAGAAAAAGAAGGGTTCAGATCCATTTATAGGAAATATCTAGTATTTGGTGTACCTTCATAATCTTGAGAAGATAGCATGGGATGGGTGTGATGTACTTTTTCATGAAAATATCAAGAAAGTGTGTGGCTTTAGATTCAAAAGGTACTACCAACTTCACAATTTGGTTCAAAAAAAATGGACACGTGGGTTTTCAATTTGGTTTCTTCAGCTGGATTCCTTACCAAAAAAAATTAAAAAAAAATAATAAGCTAAAACCACAAGTTGAAAGCGTCAGGGCAAAACTTTGTTTTTTAAAAAAAAAAACCACTTTTGTAAAACCACTTTCCACAATTCCCATTTTTCTTCCATAAAACCCTTTTCTTTGCTTTTTCCAACAAAACTCTCCCATCTCCTTCATCACTCCTCTTTTTCTCAACAATGGCACGATCCAAGAGGATGGTCCCCAACCCAAATCCAACGCCATCCAGAAGATCTATTCGGTTGAGGACCGTCGACGAGTCCACGAAACCCATGGCCGACGAGGTTGCCCCTGTCGCAACCATCGCAACCACCGCTCCTGTCGCAACCATCGCAACCACCGCCACCGTCGCAAGCATCGACGCTGCCGCCTCCACTGTTCAACCACACACCGCAGTTGAGCAATACGAAGGATCCTCCTCCGTAGCTAGCGCCGGAGATAGCTACACCATCTCTTCCTCCGGGGCAGTGTTTGCTCAAAGCTTAAACGAGTGCCACGTGGTCCTCACAATGGTAAGTCCTCCCCTTCTACAGCTAATATCCCACCATTCCCATCATTTCCATCGCCGCCCACTGCTCCTGTGGAAATTCCGGCCACCATCCATAAACCCCTTTTTTATTAATATCTCTATGCCAACCATGTTCACTACATCCCCTCCATCCATCCCGACCATTATTCAAACAACAAATACGAAGGATTTTTGGAACCCAATGTGGTTTTCACGACCACCGACCCCTTTTCGTCATCCGGGTCAAACCTCTTCCAAACCTCATAGTTGGGATCTTAACAAAGAAAATATGGAAAATGACCTTATGGGTGAGGAATTAGACTTTGAGTTCGAAGACAAAGAGAGGGAGGGACCCAACGACCTTTTCCCCACACAAAACCCAGAAAGTTCCACTATGGGCCCGATGGAAACCCCTGTTGTCTCAAAACCCTTATTTGCCCACGGTGGGGACAAAGTGGGCACTTCTAGTATGATTCCCGAAACAGCAGAATCATCTGAAGAAGGGGAATCAGACAGTGGCGAGGAGGGTGAAACATGTAGTTCTACTGAGGACGACGTAGAGATTCCCATCAAAAGACAAAAACCGAACGCGAGCGACGAGGACAGCGATTATGTCCCCGAGAACAAAGGGAAGCGGGTGGTGTCTCCACGGAAAACACGACAACAGAAGAAGCAATCTTTTGGAAAATTTCCAATGGATCAGCGAGTCGCGGACAGGTATAAAAAAGTTCAAAATAATAAACTTCTTTGTGAGCGTCCGTTTGATGTTCAACTTATAGAGTCATTTTCTTACATCAAAGTGCCCCTTCACGGTTTAAAATGGGCTGCCATGATTGACTCACCGTGTGTAGTAAATGTTTCTTGGGTTTTAGAGTTCTTTGCTGCCATTGGGTTTAATAACAGTGGGATTGTAGAAATTCGGGGGAAAAGGTTAATTGGACCGGCCAAACTATTAACAAAGTTTTGGGCATTGAAACGCCATTTGTGTGTACCTTTACTCAACTGTACAAGGGCCAGTTAAAAATTTCTGATGATGCGGTTGCATCTGCCCTCTTGTTACCGGGTTACGATTGGGTACACACTACGTCCTCAAAACACCTCATGGCCGGTCAGTTAAATCAGCGGGCGTCTTTATGGTTTCAATACTTACGCCACAACATTATCCCAATGGTACATGATTGTACCATTTCTCGGGACAAGTGTTTGTTGCTTTACACTATTTTGAAGGCTACGCCCATTGATCTTGGCCTGATAGCTCAAGCGGCCTTGAAAAGAGCAGCAAAAAGAACGAGCTCACGGTTGATTTTCCCATCACTCATCACGAAACTCATGGAGGAGGCTAAAGTACCAAAGTTGGAAAATGATCACATATCTTACGTCGCCACCCCAATTGACAGTGGGACTATTGACCGTCGAAAGCGGGCCTCAAAACAAAAGCTAGATGAACAAGAGCCGGAGGTCCCTGTTTCACGCCAACAGCCCACAGTTACCACTCAGGCCACGACCACTTCGGCTGATGCTCCTGATCCCACAGTTCGCCAAGATCCGATTTCCGAGTACCCATCGATTTTACGCTCAGCCACACAATACGGCACAGAAACATGGTTAACCATGTTGGCTGGGTTAAATACAGAGCAAAATCAGAAGTTTACGGAGTTAAACCAAAAGCTCGACACGCTCATCACCTTGCACAATGACTCACGTGCGAGTTTAGTTGCCTTGGAAAACAAATCGCAGAAGGTTTGGGCTTATCAGAGGGAATGGAACAACGTTTACCAGCAGATGATTGGAGAAATCAACCCCATGACCGCCTCGTTGCTACCGCGGTTCCCGATAGATGTATGCCCTCCACCGACGGGACGTTTTGCAAAGCGCCCACACACTCGTTCGGAGACCACAACTGCTGCTGCCACTACCACAGCCACCACTGAAGCCACTGTGACCGAGACCGTGCCCACCACTGACGACAGTTTGCAGTCTGTTCCACCGTCTTAAACCAAGGGTTTGATATTTTATCATCTTTTGCAAACATTATCTTTTGTTTCTTCCTTTTGGGTATTATCTAGCTCTAAACACTAATCTGTTCCCGTCTTTTGTGTATCATATGCGGGTGTTTATTTCGAAGTTTGTTGGTGTTGGTTTCTTTATGTTTTTCTAGTATTTCTTCATTTCAGGTACCTTTTTCGACACGGGTTGGTTGGTTACGAAACTAAAAAGACGTAGGCCGTCATTCCATATACTTGGCCAAACACCTTATCCTTTGTTGCCAAGCCCGAAACATGCGCTTTTGAGTTCCTCCAACAATGAGGACATTGTTTTAGTAAAGTTTGGGGGGAAGCGTAAAAATGTTAAAATAAAAGAAAAAATATATATATATATATTAATAAAGTCTTCGGAAAAATTGGAAGACAAAGAAAGCCCGGTCCATTCTAGTCTCAAAAAGATATATCCTAAAACCGCGGTTTTCAAGAAGGTGAAACTAGTCAAACGGATACACCATTGAAAAATCTCAAATCCTTGTGTAGTTGAACTTTAGTTTGGGGGTAGAACAAAAGAAAAAATATTTTTTTTACCCAAACACGAACCCAAAATAAATCCCTACCGATTAGTTTCATGATCAAGCAACTCCGAACTCGAAGATGGTACTTCATTCACACTAGAAAGGCGTCAACACCGTTTTGGTATTTTTTTTCTTTCGTTCCTTCTTTACCTCTTCGTAACGTTCTTTTTAATTTATTTTCTGTCACTTGAGGACAAGTAACACCTCAAGTTTGGGGGTGTGATAACTCTCACTTTTGAGAGTTATTTATTACTCCTTTTCTTAGATTTTAGGTCATTTTACACCCACTTTGTTCCTTTCTCCTTCATTTGGTCCATAATGTTTGCAAAGTATGATAAACGAACCCAATAGTCTAATTCTGTGAAAAATAAAGTTTATGTTCGTAAAGTGGGCATGGTACTGCCCACAGTGGGCATTCGCAACTCATGTGGAAAATGGCTAACCATGGTTAAATCCTTGGGTGCTGAATACTTGGCTGATGTTTGTTGCTGGTACTAGGAAGGGGAGAATGACTCATCTACCCTTGGTTTCCTCAACTCTTTTGAAGGCTATATAAAGAGGCATTTGGAGCATTAAAGAGGGCATTGAATTCACACATCTCTCTCTCTTCATCACCAAGAACATCATCCATTTTATTTCTTGCTTCCATCTTCAAGCTACTTGTCTTAAGCTTGAAGATCTAATTTAGAATTTACTTTCTTGCATTTAATTTCTGCACTTTTTAATTTCCGTCTAGTTTTAATTCTCGTATTTTAATTTCCGTCTAGTTTTAATGCAAGTAGTTTTTATAATTTATTATTCTTTCGTTATGTATTTTATTATGAGCTAAGCACCTTCATGGGTGTGGGTGTGAGCATAACTTGAGACTAGTAGGCCGCACTTGGGTGTGGCCGTTGTTACTAACTCTTAAGATTGATCACTTAATTCGAGACTTCACTCAACGCAGATAAGCTGATCACTTTTATGTGTTAATATTAGATCTTAGACCTCGAGAGGGGCCGATCCGAAATACGGCTTAAGTGATGCACAAAGATTTGAGAAAGTCTTTGCGGACCACGTCGAGAGGCGGGTTTTGCACGATTTACTAAGGTTCAATTGTTGGTCTAGTATTCCAAAGAGATTTGGGAGTAAAACTTTATACTAATGGAACGTTGATTTCTAAATCATACTTAGATAAATCGGCAAGATTAAGAGTTAGTGACAGTGGGCACTAGTGGGCACGGTTTATAATTAGCCACTTTCGAGAGATCGGGCTTTTTACAAATGACTTGTGTCACGAAGTGACTGACCATATTGTTCCTACGATTATCTCAAGGAAAAAGCTTACACCCATATCCATTCGTTAATTAAAAGTTACATTTCGTATTTTTAAAATTAAATCGCCATCAAAACGATAATTTTCTATCTCACTCGAAACGTGTACAAGAAGTTCACGAAAGTTTATGATTCTCAGTAGTCCAGTCCTTGCGGATACGATACTTGGTATTTGTACTATTATACTACTTGTAGCGATCCCTTTGTTGGTGTATACTTGCATCTCCATTGTGGAATTATTGTACCTATAATTGGGATACACGATATTTTGCTATCACATGCAAATGGTCCTAGAACTACTTTTAGTTATAGGAAATGTTATCACTGTGGACATACAAATCATATTGCTAGTAAGTGCCCTACAGCCACCAAAGCTGAAAAGATAGCTAAGGTGAAGATCAATGCCCCCAAGGCAAAGAAGACCATTGAGGTTAAGAAATTAACCAAAGTGAAGACTGAAAACAAAGCTGAATCTTCAAATGCTGCGAAGACTGCTGAACCTTCCATTCCATCTACCTCCACTGACAAGTGTGTACACATGATGAAATGGGTGCCCAAGTCAAACTAATCTTCCTTTGTTTGCAGGTTAAGAAAGGTATCTGGTATCTCGATAGCGGATGCTCTAGACACATGACTGGTAAGAAGAACCTGCTCACTGAGTATAAGGAAGAGAAGGGTCCCTCTGTGACTTTCGGTGGAAACGGAAAAGGACACACCCGAGGGTTTGGAATACTCTCTAATGGTACAACAACCTTCAGAAGAGTCGCATATGTTGAAGGGCTGAAGCATAATCTTCTAAGCATCAGTCAGCTTTGCGACATGGATAACAAAGTAATATTTACTAAGGAATCCTGCTTTGTCGCTGACAAAAAGGAGAAGATAGCTCTCAGCGGTTATCGTTTGGAAAATGTTTATGTAATAAACATGGACTCAACAACCACTGAGAACTCCTGTTTCTTCTCAAAAGCCTCATCTGATGCCAACTGGTTATGGCATAAGAGGCTCTCCTATCTCAACTTCAACACACTGAATACTCTTTCTTCTTTAGTCACTGGTCTACCTCAACACTCATACGCCAAGGAGTCCTTATGTTCAGTGTGTGAAAAAGGCAAGCAAACCAAAGCAAGCTTCAAGTCTAAGCAAGTTTCCTCAGTGTCATCTCCTCTACAACTTCTCTATATGGATTTGTTTGGCTCTGTTAACAAACAATCCATCGCTGGAAAGAAATATACACTGGTCATAGTTGATGAATTCTCTCGCTATACATGGGTAAAGTTTCTCCGTTCCAAGAGTGACACCCCTGAAGAACTCATCACCTTTGTCAGGAAAATGGAAGTCCTGAACAACATGATCGTTCGCTAAATAAGGAGTGATCATGGAACTGAATTCAAAAACAGTTCTCTTGATTCCTTCTATGAGAGTAAGGGTATTTCTCACAACATTTCCTCAGTGAGAACACCGCAACAAAAAGGAGTCGCTGAAAGAAGAAATAGAACTATCATTGAAGCTGCACGATCAATGCTCATCGATTCTCACCTGCCTACTCAGTTTTGGGCAGAAGCTGTCAACACTGCTTGTTTTACTCAAAACAGGTCGCTGATCGTCAAAAGATTCAAGAAGACAGCTTATGAACTTTTTCATGGGAGAAAGCCTTCAATTAGCTTTCTTCACATCTTTGGATGTCAGTGTTTCATACTGAACAACAGAGATGCCCTTGGAAAGTTCGATCCTAAGGCTGATGATGGAATCTTTATTGGATATTCTTCAATCACCAAAGCCTTCAGAGTCTTCAATCGTAGAAGACAGACTGTTGAAGAAACTATTCACGTCACCTTTGACGAATCCCGTTCAGGGAATTCTAAGCCTTCTGCTGATACTGAAGAACTAAATCAATGGATGTTTTCTCATCTTGGTGATTCAGAAGACATTCCCACTCCTCATACTCATACCGTTGAAGATGATGGTCCTACTATCATCCCAAACATGCAGACTAGTGAAGCTGAAACATCATGGGTCTCAGCTATTCCTCTAAACACTATGCCTGCTTCTGAACCAAATGTCTCAGACATACCATCTACTTCTCAGCAATCAGTGAATGTAATGGCATATGCACCTACTCCTCTCTTGGCTGATATTCCAGAAGTTGCTGAAGCCTCATCTTCAGCCCCTCCAGTTCAGGTTGAGACAGCGACTCATGCTCCGGTTCAGCGATGGGCAATAAATCACCCTATTGATCAAATTCTTGGTGATCCAAACGCTGGTGTTCAGACTCGACGAAGTGCATGTAACATTTGTTTATTTGTTAACTTTATTTCTCTGATTGAACCAAAGAAAACAGATGATGCCCTCTAAGATCCGAATTGGGTCAGCGCTATGCAAGAAGAGCTGACTGAATTTGAAAGAAACAAAGTTTGGAAGCTTGTTCCTCGTCCATCCGACAAGTCAGTGATAGGCACTAAATGGATCTATCGAAACAAGTTGGATAAGCATGGAACTGTAACCCGCAACAAGGCTCGTCTTGTTGCTCAGGGATAAAGACAAGAGGAAGGTATAGATTACGACGAAACATTTGCTCCAGTGGCAAGACTAGAAGCCATTCCTCTATTCTTAGCATACGTTGTACACAAAGACTTCAAAGTTTATCAGATGGATGTTAAGTCAGCATTCCTCAATGGAAAGCTGAATGAAGAAGTCTACGTGGAACAACCTCCAGGATTCTCAGATCCTAAGCATCCAGGTTATGTTTATAAACTGGATAAGGCACTTTATGGCTTAAAGCAAGCTCCTCGTGCATGGTATGACACTCTCTCTACTTATCTCCATATTGAACAATTTGAGCGTGGTAAAATCAATAAAACTCTTTTTTTCAGGAAAGTAAAAGGTCATATCATTCTTGTACAAATATATGTCGATGATATTATATTTGGTTCTACTAACCCTGACCATTGTACTCGTTTCGCTGATAGAATGAAAGCAGAGTATAAAATGAGTATGATAGGTTAGCTAACATATTTTCTTGGTCTTCAGATAAAGCAAAATGAAAAAGGAAGTTTCATTAATCAGGGAAAGTATGTTAAAGATATGCTGAAGAAATTTGATTTAACTTAGAGTTCAGCTATGAAAACCCCTATGGCACCACCGCTGACACTAAACAAGGATTCTTCTGGATTACCTATTAATGTCACGACGTACCGTGGGATGATCGACTCTCTTTTGTATCTTACAGCTAGCCGACCTGATATTATGTACGCAACCTGTTTGTGTGCACGATATCAAGCTGAACCTAAGGAATCTCATATGATCGCTGAAAGCGAATCTTTTGTTACCTTAAGGGTACTCCCAACCTAGGTCTTTGGTATCCCAAAGACTCAGGGTTTGATCTAATCGCCTATTCAGATAGTGATTTTGCAGTTTGCAAGATGGATAGGAAAAGCACCACAGGAGGATGTCAGCTCCTAGGTGGAAAGCTGGTGAGTTGGACAAGTAAAAAGCAAAACTCAGTGTCCACCTCCACAGCTGAAGCTGAATACGTAGCCGCTGGAAGCTGTTGTTCTCAGGTCTTGTGGATGAGAAATCAACTACTGGACTATGACCTTCAGCTCTCGAAAATTCCAATCTATTGCGACAGCACATGTGCCATCGCTATAGCCAACAATCCAGTGCTACACTCAAAGACCAAACATATCAAAATCAGGTATCATTTTATCAGAGATCATGTGATGAATGGTGATATAGAACTTCACTTTATCCCAACTGATTTTCAGTTAGCTGATCTTTTCACCAAACCTCTTGATGAGACAATATTTAACTTTCTCATCAGCGAGCTTGGAATGCTGAACTTTGAAGAATAAAATCTTCAGCGGTCCGCCTTTGATCAGTGACAGGATAAAACAAACTTGTATAACCCATTCTATCATCTTCTCTCTGAACAAACTTGATTCGCTGATGTCAAGGTATGTTCTCTTTACTGGCCGACGTTCGCAAATAAATGCAACATTTCAAAACAAATTGTATCGCTGAATATCTCTTCCTTATCAACAATACTTTGAAATTTCAAAACCTAACACTGATATTTCTATTCAGTGCTTCATGTTCTCAAAATGTCCCTGAGTTTTTCAAAAACCTCAGAGACATCCTAAAATATGAAAGGACGTTTATGACGTAATCAAACGGATAAACCCTGGCAAGTTCTTTTTCTGACACACGTTTGCACGTTTCGTTTTCTCATCCAATTAAATGCAAACACGTGTTCGTGTCATGATCAAAAACTTTCCCGCTCTAGTTTCTCTCTGTCTCTCTCTCTATATATATATATAAACCATTTCGAGTTTATATTTTTCCTTTACGCGAACAACTTCTCCTACAAGAAAAGAATTACTGTTGCATCTTGAACTCTTGTTTCCAGAAACTGTTCATCTTCTTCTTCGACAACAAGGTTAATATTCTTATTATAACATGTTTTAACTTGTTTCTAATCTTCTCATTGTTTCTAAAAGATCATACAAAAGAACTTTCTTAAAATGAAATCATAATGATTTTATGAACACAACCTTCATGGCTGTTCTTCAAGTTTAAAACAAAAATCTTAAACTTGATTTTCATATGTTTTTTTTCAGAATCTCTTCTTCAAATAGAAACTGGAAAACACATGTAAAGCCCGTATCCCGGTAGGTAATTTCCTTGCTTTAATTCTTATTAAAAGTTTTGTTTAACGTGGTTATTGACGGGGTTAACGGAAGTGGCTAAATGTTGAAATCCTAAGTTATGTAGAAAATGCAAATACCTTAAAAACCTAGGGACTATATGTGGATTTTGTCATTTAAGTTTGCATGGGGAGCGTATTTTGTTGAACCGACCCCCCCTACTTGGTGAATTCTCGTTCTCTCTCTCTCGCAAACACACTAACCAAAACCCTACTTCCCTTTTTCCGCCGCTAACTGCCGAACGTCCCCCCCCCCCACCCTGCTGCCGCCGGAGCAACACGAAACAGTCGGCGGTGCTGTTCGCCGGCGAGAAAGAGAGAGAGAGAGAGAGAGAGAGAGAGAGAGAGAGAGCAGCGGCGAGAGAGACGACCGAGAGAGAGAGAGAGCAGCGGCGAGAGAGACGACCGGGAGAGAGAGAGGAAGCCGGAGTGTGTTTACCGCGGGATCGTCGTCGCAAGGTAAGTCGTTCCCTCGTTCTTCTTCCGTTCTTTCGTTTTCCAGCAAAGGGGTCGGAGGCGACGCCGCCGCCACGCGCCGCCACCGTGGTGGCTGGGTGTCGGGTGGTGGTGGCTGTGTGTGCCGTGTGTGTGGGTGTGCAAGCGGTCGATCGATCGAGAGAGTGGGGAGTTCTTGGTGGGTTGCGGTTCGTTGTATTTGTTTCGTCGAAAACCGCCGCCGGCCGCCACCGGCGGTCACCACTGCCGGAGGGCAGTGGGTGGTGCGTGGCCAGGTCTTATTAATAATCCTTGTTGAACCCATTAAGCCGTGACTTAATCGTTTAAGCCGTTTCGTTAAAACCGTCGTTTTTATAATCAGCAATTTATGTGAAAAACGTTCTTCTGCCACTGTTTTGCGTCAATCATAACTTTTCCGTCGTAACTCCGATTGAGCCGAAACTGGCGCCAACGCTTCGAGCTCGGGACCGGGCACGTTTTCTGTGTTTTAGCGGAAAACTGGTTCGGCCTCGAGTTGGGAGATAAAGTGGTCGCAAGTTCTGCGGTTCGTCATTTCATGTAAAAATTTCTGGAATCTGCCTTGATCTTGCGAAAACCATAACTTTCTGCTCGTAACTCGGTTTGGGGTGAAACCGGTGTCAAATGTTCCCTTTTTGAGTCTAGAAACGTTTCCATGTTTTGTGCAAAACCCAGTTCGGGACGTAGCATGGGTCGATTTATCGTTTTATACTGAAAGGTGCTGAATTTCGCTGTTCCGGAATCTGTTTTTGTAAAATCCGTAGTAAATTGTAGAAAAATCGTTAGGAGGCGTATAATATGTCCTTGGAACCCTAACTCAGAGTACTATCTGGTCGTGAAATAATATTGAGATTTTACTGGGTTTAAAGGGGTCGAAATAGGTCCCGAACAGACCTGTTTGGTGAGACCGTAAAATAGTTTTAGTGACGGTTTAAGCGTGTGTCGTGTCATAGGGTCCGGGTCTCGTATTGACACGTTTTAACATGCGTTTAGGTGCTGGGAAGTGACCGTAATTGTGAAGCTTGAATTGTGTTATTAAGCTGGGCGCGCTTTCGAGGTGAGTTCTCTCACTGTGTAGTTAGGGGTTATATGCATGTCATGATAGTTTGTATGTACTATTGTCTTTGTGGTGTGAACTAGTTGTTTGTGGTGTGTAATATTTGATTGGTTTGGATGCTTGGTATAAATGTGTTACATTACAATTCGGTGGGACCGAGACCTCGATGGTACTGAGGTGTCGGTTACATTACAATTCGGTGGGACCGAGGCCTCGATGGTACTGAGGTGTTGGATACATTACAATTCGGTGGAACCGAGGCCTCGATGGTACTGAGGTGTTGGATACATTACAATTCGGTGGAACCGAGGCCTCGATGGTACTGAGGTGTTGGATACATTACAATTCGGTGGGACCGAGGCCTCGATGGTACTGAGGTGTTGGATACATAATTACTTGTAGATGTTTACTCGTTTTATGTAACTGTGATGTTGTTGCTTATGTGCGGATAGGGGTGATGTGTGTATAATTCCTATCTGCGCATGTGTTGGAATTCACTAAGCTTCGTGCTTACCCTTTCCCAATAAACTGTGGTTTCAGGTCCGAGCGGCTTCAAGGCGTGACAAGTACACACTGGCGCGCGAGGAGAGCTGGTTGTTTTATGGTTTTATTAATTAAACGTTTATTCCGCTGTATTTTTATTATAAAGTTATTAATTATGAGTTTGCAAACGAAACATTGGGATTCATTTAATGAGTTGTTATAAATGAATTGTTTATTTAAAAATTTAAATTTGCTTGTAATTTTTGGAACGTTACAACTTGGTATCAGAGCACAGCTTGAGTGAATCAAACGCACCTCGGTGTGTTTGGTCTCAAGTTGCGGCTGGGAAATTTTCAAATTCTTTATTAAATCTTTTTGGAAATAAAAGAAAAAGTAAAGACCCGTTCGAGGAACGGTGATCGGAGGCGCAGTGTGTACAGTCAGCCGGAGCCAAAGGGGAAAGGTACAGTACTTAGTGTTTTATTGCTTTCTAGATCATAGAGTATGCATGCTAGATTGCTTGTTGTGGACACTATGTTGTATGTTGAACTACTTGCTATTAGGAATTTATGCTAATTATGATAGGTTACTAAGTGGATGCCCTCTAGGTTGTATGCAGTAAGAGATTTATAGCCTTAGAATATTCGATTTAGTTCTATTGCGCAGCTCTTGTTTGAGTCCAACCGTTCTAGGATAGAGTCTTGTATTCGACTGTCTATTTATTTCGCACTGCATATAATCGGGTATTCGCAAGGTCACTCGTTTTAATTAGTAGGGATTCGGTAGTAGCAAGGGTAGTGGGATAAGAGGAAGTTCCTAGAGATCTGGGAAGGGTGTTTATGTATGAGTACGTGTGCTAGATTGCTTTCTAGAACATAAGAGTATGTATGTTAAATTACTTGGTGCTTATTACACTGTGTTGCATGTTTGTTGCTTGCTAATAGGAGTTTATGCTAGCCTTGATAGGTTGTTAAGTGAATGAACTATAGGTTGTATGCGGTATGAACCAAATAGCATTAGAATGTTGGATTTAGTTCTACTGCGCAGCTCTTGTTTGAGTCCAACCGTTGTAAGATAGAATCTTATATTCAAAAGTCTATCTGGTTTTACACTGTATGCGACTGTGCATTCGCGAGGCGACTCGTCAGGACTAGTGGGAACTTCGTCATAGCAAGGGTAGTGGAATAGGGTGAAATTCCTAGGGAGCTAGGAAGAGTGGGTGTATATATATGCTGGTGCGGGCATATGGTTTATTATGTATACAATTGTGGTTGTCTGATCGGCGAGACCGATGGTTTTATATATACAGTAGTTGTATGAGTTTGCCTGTTTAGGATATGTTCTTGAACTGGCATGTGTGGATTAATTGTATTATGTGTATAGTTTCGGCGAGAAACTACTTTGACCCTTGGAATGGGACTCGGAACGAGTGATGATAGGTGTGGAAGGTAGTAGTAGAGCTCCTACTACCGGAAGCACAGGATCAATGCTTGAGTCGGGGAAGTCACGAGGAATCCAAGGAGTTGGGCGTGAGTGTTGTTAGTGTGCGTTGTTATGTGCTAAAACGCGTTGTATTATCTACCCAGAATAGCTGTCACGAGGAGAGACAACTATAGTAGATCCACTGGTACATGTGTGTACTTGTCTTGCTTAGATGTAATGATCGTTGAGGGTAGTGGTGAAGGATCTAATCCAGTAGTCGTTGGAATAGAAGGACGTTTCCAGTATTAGTCACTTTGAGTGACGATGTCGACGATGTTTGTGGTAAGTAGATCATTTCGGGCCAAGATGGAAGGTTGTGCTGGAGTCATAGGCCTATAGAGCAGACCTTGAATTGAAGAAAAATCGTAGGGATTATGTGACGTAATTTCCCATCTTGCCCCAAAAGGTTTAAATGCCCGGAGGACGATAGTGGATTGGGGAGGTTTGAAGGAGTATGAGTCGAGACGTGGAATGCCAACTGAGTCATGCACAAAGTTTTATTTTGAAAATAGGATTGCACTAATTAATCTTTGTGTTCCGATCCTTATATGGATTGTATTTCGAAACTCTGGGAAATGTTTAGCACACACGAGATTTCAAATTATAGTTTTGAAAATGCTTGAAACCGTTTTATCACGGGAGTTGAAAACTTTGTAAAAGATTGTTTCATTTGATTATTTTTTCCAACGGTCCTTTCGGGTACGATGTTATCCGTGTTTTGTGGAGGTTAAGATGTTGGGTAAGTGACTACGGATTGAGACTCTAACATTGGAACTCCTCCACGTGTGTTAGAGTTGAGACGAAAAGTTACATTCCACGATGTCTGTATAAAGGTTAATTTGGTGATTTGTTTAAAATGAGTTTGGAATTCCAGTGTCGTTTAACTTTTCGTTCGAGAGTTTGTATTACTAAGTATTTTATTGCAAATAGTTCAGTGTGTGGATTGATTCATGCGTGACATAAGTGGTGCATGGAGGAATTTTGGTAGCATTTCATAATGAGTTGTTTAGTGCGCTTTTCAGTCAGCTAAAGGTTTTATGAAAATGCGATTTATCGACTTAGGGGTATGCATACTGGGGTAACCTTTGTTCTCGACATTTTGATAAACGAGTCGTGCATGAAAAGGTTTTAGTTCTTTTTTGTCGAAATGAAAGACCATTTGATCCAAGGAGTGTTTTAATGTTGTGAACATCATGCATACGATTACAATGTGTTATATTTTGGAAACATAAATGCGTAGATTTTTGACATTCGGTTAATTTAGAATTACCGATCATTTTTTTTTGGGAAACTAAAAACTTTTGCTTTGGAGGAAACGAGTATTTTGAGCATTTTCGATAAATACATTTTTTTAAACTATAATGTTTTGACGTTATATGTCCCAAGTACGAAACTTGAGGAAGTGTTACAAGCTTGCATGCCTGCCCCCAGTTTGAGATTTTATGAGGTTTTAGTCGATGTTTCAAATTAATAGAGCGGACTGGTTTCTGTCTTCAAGTTTGGAAACTTACACGAGACAGCTGTGCTTTAACAAACATATAATTGTAAACCGTGACATCGTTTTGTGTGACTAGCTGACGCGCGAAAGATTTGTGGCAAACCCTGTGCCACGTCATTTTATGATTAAAAAGAGGAATTTTTGAATCAAATGTCGTGAAACTTATTTTGAATTATGTGCACACCTTTGTTGCACCCTGTTTAAGGTCAAGCGGTTACTTTAAGTGCACGTCATGAGTCAATCCATACTAGAATCGAGGCGATTCATTTTTATTTCTTACGTTTTGCTTTTGTGTGAGTAAACTGAACTGCAATGGGACGATTTTCAACATGATTTTCCTATATGGGACGAGCGTGTCCAGTTTTGCGTAACTATCGATCTGGTAAAAGTAGTTTTATTATATACGATCCTTTTGAGATGAAAATCCTGATGTTGAAAATATTTGGTAAATGATTTTGTAAACCATTTGGGGGAAATGTGCTTTTAAGTGTCGTTTCGAGAATTTTAAGGGTGTGAGTCCTTTTGGAAAACTCTTTTGTTTAACCCGTGTTGAGCCTGGGACTAAGGTTGAGTTCAGAGTATTGCTTGCTTAAACTTTGTTTAAACGCATTTTTTTTCCGATCCATGGGTCTAGCAAGCGTAGAGCATTTTGCTCGGTTTTGACTTGGAGTTAGTCATGGGCCAATTGCCCGGTTTTAATGGCTCGATGTGGAGTCTAGTGATGGGTTGTTTTTGTCGCACCGTTTGGAATTCTTTGCACGTTGAGTGTTTACATGTTTGGGTGAGTGAGTCAATCCGGAATAGGCATGTTGCGGTAGGCTGTTTGCTTTGGATCCTTAGACACGTTAGTCAGTCGTTGGTAATGGTCGGTTGGGTATCTCGGGGTGAGACCCCGGTGTTCAGGCGTTATAGCCTAGGCTTTCTAGTAGGTGCTAGGAGGATATAATTGTGGGCACTTACCTGAGAGGTAATTCCGATGTGCGGGGCCCTGAGGCGTTACCCGAGAGGTAGGCGTCAGGGCGTATCCTCGGTTCAGATAAATTAGCTTTGTAGAGCGTGTGTGGGGGATACGTCGACGGTGGGAGGCTGGATATTCCACGCGCGTTAGTACTGTAGGCCGAATAGTATCGGTTAAGGGATTGATGCCCTTTGTTATTAAGAGAATAAATGCGCATCAACCATTTTGAGGTAGGTGGTATTTTTAGGTGTCGACTTTTGGGCTTGAGGCCAAACACCTTTAGTATAATCGGAGAGTGGTAGCCGATGTTAAGATAATCATGGTGATGGTAGTAGTAACCCTGAAATGATCACTTGTGATGAATGGTTATGGTGGAATGACCTACGTGTGTGTTAGTTGACTTGATTGTGGGGGGTATCTATTTGTGTTAGTGTCTTGGATAATACCACGCTTATGTGATTCATTGTAATCGGTTGGACCGATGTTCGGCGGGTGGCCGATGTTTGTTATTGTAACCGGTTGGACCGATGTTCGGCGGGTGGCCGATGTTTGTTATTATAATCGGTTGGACCGATGTTCGGCAGGGGGTCGATGTTTTGTTAATATAATTTATTTAAAATCTTTGGAGTCTATTAGAACTCGTGGAAGTTAATCGTCAGTTAATGGTAGGAATGATCGGATTCGAGTATCCTGTAGGGTACATTGGTGAGCACTTTAGGACGGTTAGAGCTTGAAATTTAATCGGGAGGTATGAATCATCTAAGGTTGGGAAACAACCGAAGTCGTTTAACTAGGAATGGTTTCAATTGTTGGAGTGTTCTTCCAATCGCGTTTTCAGTGTTCTTGAAGGAGTTTTATTAGTAAGAAAAGTATTCGAGAATTTCTAGACGCGTTTTAAAACCGTGAGTCCAGGTGTGTGGACAAAGCGGACAATATCTGGTACGGTTGGTCTGGGATGTTACAGATGGTATCACGGTTGCCCTGGGAGAAATTTAGATTCTAGTTGAGGAAATTCCGGTGGCCGCACCGAAGGGGTTAGAGTGGACGTGGGAACCCGAAGCGGAGATGCGCGAGAACTATTCCGAGTTATTCGCCGGTCTAGACTTCGAGGACGAAGTCTAATCCAAGTGGGGGAGAGTTGTAAAGCCCGTATCCCGGTAGGTAATTTCCTTGCTTTAATTCTTATTAAAAGTTTTGTTTAACGTGGTTATTGACGGGGTTAACGGAAGTGGCTAAATGTTGAAATCCTAAGTTATGTAGAAAATGCAAATACCTTAAAAACCTAGGGACTATATGTGGATTTTGTCATTTAAGTTTGCATGGGGAGCGTATTTTGTTGAACCGACCCCCCCTACTTGGTGAATTCTCGTTCTCTCTCTCTCGCAAACACACTAACCAAAACCCTACTTCCCTTTTTCCGCCGCTAACTGCCGAACGTCCCCCCCCCCCACCCTGCTGCCGCCGGAGCAACACGAAACAGTCGGCGGTGCTGTTCGCCGGCGAGAGAGAGAGAGAGAGAGAGAGAGCAGCGGCGAGAGAGACGACCGAGAGAGAGAGAGAGCAGCGGCGAGAGAGACGACCGGGAGAGAGAGAGGAAGCCGGAGTGTGTTTACCGCGGGATCGTCGTCGCAAGGTAAGTCGTTCCCTCGTTCTTCTTCCGTTCTTTCGTTTTCCAGCAAAGGGGTCGGAGGCGACGCCGCCGCCGCGCGCTGCCACCGTGGTGGGTGGGTGTCGGGTGGTGGTGGCTGTGTGCGCCGTGTGTGTGGGTGTGCAAGCGGTCGATCGATCGAGAGAGTGGGGAGTTCTTGGTGGGTTGCGGTTCGTTGTATTTGTTTCGTCGAAAACCGCCACCGGCGGTCACCACTGCCGGAGGGCAGTGGGTGGTGCGTGGCCAGGTCTTATTAATAATCCTTGTTGAACCCATTAAGCCGTGACTTAATCGTTTAAGCCGTTTCGTTAAAACCGTCGTTTTTATAATCAGCAATTTATGTGAAAAACGTTCTTCTGCCACTGTTTTGCGTCAATCATAACTTTTCCGTCGTAACTCCGATTAAGCCGAAACTGGCGCCAACGCTTCGAGCTCGGGACCGGGCACGTTTTCTGTGTTTTAGCGGAAAACTGGTTCGGCCTCGAGTTGGGAGAAAAAGTGGTCGCAAGTTCTGCGGTTCGTCATTTCATGTAAAAATTTCTGGAATCTGCCTTGATCTTGCGAAAACCATAACTTTCTGCTCGTAACTCGGTTTGGGGTGAAACCGGTGTCAAAAGTTCCCTTTTTGAGTCTAGAAACTTTTCCGTGTTTTGTGCAAAACCCAGTTCGGGACGTAGCATGGGTCGATTTATCGTTTTATACTGAAAGGTGCTGAATTTCGCTGTTCCGGAATCTGTTTTTGTAAAATCCGTAGTAAATTGTAGAAAAATCGTTAGGAGGCGTATAATATGTCCTTGGAACCCTAACTCAGAGTACTATCTGGTCGTGAAATAATATTGAGATTTTACTGGGTTTAAAGGGGTCGAAATAGGTCCCGAACAGACCTGTTTGGTGAGACCGTAAAATAGTTTTAGTGACGGTTTAAGCGTGTGTCGTGTCATAGGGTCCGGGTCTCGTATTGACACGTTTTAACATGCGTTTAGGTGCTGGGAAGTGACCGTAATTGTGAAGCTTGAATTGTGTTATTAAGCTGGGCGCGCTTTCGAGGTGAGTTCTCTCACTGTGTAGTTAGGGGTTATATGCATGTCATGATAGTTTGTATGTACTATTGTCTTTGTGGTGTGAACTAGTTGTTTGTGGTGTGTAATATTTGATTGGTTTGGATGCTTGGTATAAATGTGTTACATTACAATTCGGTGGGACCGAGGCCTCGATGGTACTGAGGTGTCGGTTACATTACAATTCGGTGGGACCGAGGCCTCGATGGTACTGAGGTGTTGGATACATTACAATTCGGTGGAACCGAGGCCTCGATGGTACTGAGGTGTTGGATACATTACAATTCGGTGGAACCGAGGCCTCGATGGTACTGAGGTGTTGGATACATTACAATTCGGTGGGACCGAGGCCTCGATGGTACTGAGGTGTTGGATACATAATTACTTGTAGATGTTTACTCGTTTTATGTAACTGTGATGTTGTTGCTTATGTGCGGATAGGGGTGATGTGTGTATAATTCCTATCTGCGCATGTGTTGGAATTCACTAAGCTTCGTGCTTACCCTTTCCCAATAAACTGTGGTTTCAGGTCCGAGCGGCTTCAAGGCGTGACAAGTACACACTGGCGCGCGAGGAGAGCTGGTTGTTTTATGGTTTTATTAATTAAACGTTTATTCTGTTGTATTTTTATTATAAAGTTATTAATTATGAGTTTGCAAACGAAACATTGGGATTCATTTAATGAGTTGTTATAAATGAATTGTTTATTTAAAAATTTAAATTTGCTTGTAATTTTTGGGACGTTACAACACATATCCTCCATGTTTTGTATCTCTTTTTCAAAACAAAGAAAAAACCCTAATCTTCATTAAGACATCTTTGGTCTGAATGAAATGGACAAAAATCAACAACATCTTATTTGGAAAATCTTTCCACATTAAGACATTGTTCTTTATCTCTTCTTCATGTTTATATGTGATTAACAGAAATGGCATCTTCTACTGCTCCTACTGCTGAGAAATCTCCTGCTGCTAAGAAACTGAATCTCATCAAGGTTTCTCAGGTCAAGTTCACGCTTGAGAAAGTCACCTTTAACAACAACAATCTCTATGCGCTTTTCGATTTTCCTCCGAAAAAGCAAGTCAGGCATCTGGATGATGCGGTAAACTTTCTCAAACCCTGTTGCTTATCTACAGCCCTCACTATCGTACCCCTTGCCCATAAATTCCTTCTATCTCAGTTCTGGTATACTGCCAGACGAGCTCAGGTTCCTTCACCCAAAGACCCTAAGAAACTCCTTGATGTCATTCTCTGTGACACCAAATTTGGCACCACCAAAATCAACCCCGCCATTATCAGGCGTGCACTCAGCCTACCCACAGCTACCAAAGAAAAACGCTTTGTCCCTCTGCCAAATCACTGCCTTCTTTGATGCAATGGGTTACGCATGGGACACATGGAGGGATAAATTGCCCGAGAAGAAACTGACCCTGATAAAGAAATCAAAAATGCCCAGCGAGATGAACTACATCTTCGCCCACTTGATAAGCTGCATGACAGCGAAGTCCGGCTCCTCTGATCAAGCCGCTCAACCTCAGCAAGCAATGGGCTATGCATTGCTGAAAGGTCTCCATGTTGACTGGGCCTCGATCATCTATGACGATCTTGTGTTCAGAGTAGATATGGTTAATAGACCAACATGGGTTCCATATCCCAGATTCATCAGCGCCATCTTGGGGACAAATACCCAAAAGAAGGTGATCTGAGACTTTCTCAGGTTGGCCCTAAGGTGCTCGACTTCAAGTCTCTGCCAAATGAGGTACGTCTCTCTACTCTCTTAACTCTTCTCAATCCTCCTTCTTCTACTTCTGCAGCTACTTCAGCGGAAATCCCCACCGCTGATACCCAGGCTGCACCCTCTACTCCTTCTAGAAAAAGGAAACATTCTACTACCCAACTTGATTCTCAAAGGATCAAGAAAACCAAGGAGCAACCCCCAAGCATTCACATGCTGAAGACTCCACGGTTCTCTCTAAAGAGCCATTGGATAGTTCAGTGGTACGCTCTGCCACAGCTGCTCAAGCCACCCCTTCAAAACCAACTCCAGCGTCTCTAAACGCTGATGTTATAAACCTGGAACAGAACCCCTCTCCTTCAGACCTTCTAAGGACTGAAGAAGTATTTCTCAGCGGATCCAACGCTGAACTCCGCACCCAACCAACGTTCTCATCCTTCACTCCTCCCACTCTTTCTTTGGACACTCCACCAATTTTCCCATCGTTCTCTGGAATACCCGTCATCTTACAGGATTCAGCCGCTGATACTCTACATAAGATGATGGATGCAAATTTAGGATCTGCAGTCCCCTCCATGCGCCAAGGCACTCTCGAAGGTGACATGGAATACCATTCAGGGTTACAAGGTTTCAACAACTTCGCCAACCCGCCTGCAGGTATACACATAACTCCAAACACTCTTCTCTCTCAACCCCAAACTTCTGAGCTTTCCTCTGTTCATAAGTTAATAACTTTTTCAAGTCCTAATTTGGGAGATATCAACAACTCCCTGAAAGACTTGGAAACTAAGGTGGAATCTCTCACCACTACTCTCTCCACCAACTCTTCAGCGGTTACAGACGCTGGAGAAAATCTGAAAATGCTGACTGAGATCGTTGATAAGAAAGCCTCCAGTGCTGATCTGGAGAAGGTGGATGGCAGCATTGCATGTTTTGCCTCTACTCTTGCTGAAAACTCTACTGCCATCAATAATCTGAACCTCTCCCATACTAACCTGTCCAGCGAAGTCACAACGCTGAAGACAGAAGTGTCCTTCTTACGGACAGATGTCAGCTCTGCCACCAATCTACTGCAGCAAATCCTCGATCGCCTGAATGCTTCTACCTGTGCTCCTTCACATTTTACTCAAGTAGATCGAGAGGATCTTCAAAGACTCGCTCCTGCTATATCTGGCCTAGATGACAGATTAGCAGTGGTTGAATTATGCATGGGACTCACTGGCCAAGAAGACAGTGATTCTCATACTAATGTTGATGTTGTTGTTGCCTCCCCTCCTCATCATGAGGAAGAGGGGGAGAAGAATGATGAAGGTCTTCCCCAAAATGCTGAGGGGGAGACAACTCGAAGAGCAACACAAGGAAGCTGTTGCTGATGTGACCGAACCTTACGCTGATGAAGACGAGTCTGAAGAAGAAGCTGAAGACGATGAAGCTGTCGACATCTCTGACGACGAACCATCATCAACTCATAAAAATGATGATGATGACGATGATGATGATGATGATGACTTCTTCTTCGTTGAGACCAAGAAGGTCCCTGAGAAAGGGATTTCGATAAATGAACCATCAGGGGAGACGACTAAGACAAAACCTGCAGCATCTGAAGTTGATAAAGGCAAAAACAAAGGCCTCGCTGTAGAAGGCTATCTGGCCATCCTTCAGATAAAGCCAGTTTGTCAGGTACAATATATTCTATTCCCTTACTCTGCATCTCTCCTCTATCCCTTCTCAATCTC
Source organism: Saussurea involucrata (assembly GCA_033807775.1). NCBI lineage: Eukaryota > Viridiplantae > Streptophyta > Magnoliopsida > Asterales > Asteraceae > Saussurea > Saussurea involucrata. The sequence continues at coordinate 57,133,391 of CM066323.1, forward strand.
AATCCTTCTATCCATAAAACCTCTATACACTTAAACCCCATTCTTTTCTCTATCTCTTTCTTCACATAATCTCATTTAAACGATCGCTGTGTTTCAGCTAGTCCTCTCCCCTGTTTGAGGATCCAGCTGAAGTCCCCACTGCTGCACCAACAATAATCCCAGCCACAAGAGCTGAAGAAATAATCCCGGTCTTGGATTTAATCACTGAGACCGATGAACCTGAAGAACAACTTCTTTCTCACAACAACAGACCTTCCTTAGCTCCTCAAAGCTAAGTGAAGAGGATCAGAAAAGGAGAGATGAAATGATCAAGAAGTTCGAGGATCAGCGAATCATCCTCCCTCGCTCCAAAGTCCCTGTTCCCACAAAGTTCAGGTTATCAAAGAAAGAGTTCGCTGATCATCTTAGAGCCAAAAGATTACTCGCCGAAAAGAAGGAAGCTGAAGAAAAAGACAAGGCCCTCGCCATCCAACTTGCCCAAGAATCGGTGAATGACCCCAAACTGAAAAGAACTCCCATCGAAGTCCAACAACAGTTATGGGAAGACGCCCAGAAGATCGTTGAAGAAAAGACCAAGTTATCTGATTCTACCTTGGAATGGTGCAAAGAAAGACTGCACTATCGATATCGGGCTGCTAGAATTCACAAGGTGATCATCAGAGGAAAAACGACAATAGATGTTCCAGTTGTTAAGGTCGATCTATTCAGATACAAAGGTACCAAGGAAAACATCTACGCTGCTATGATCAAGAAGTACGGTTTCTCTGAATGGTTGGAGATACGAATAGCCATTCAGCGATCTACCTCACAATATAAGAGCCATGTCGAGAAAATCATAAATTCTCAGATCGACTTGGTTTCTTCTGCTGTGGATATTCCTCCTCTTGCGACTCAACAAAGAAGGGCCTCTGCAAAGAAAAAGTCAAAAGCATCAGATTCAGGTCCTTCTATCCGGAACTAAACAGGTATTGGTTTTTCACGTGCTGAAGTACTTGGTCGTGATCCTGATCTCTCAGCACTGGATGCCTCTCTGCCACCTGGTGAACGTTTCGTCCCTGGTAAAGTCATAAGCAATCCTTATGGTATCTTCTTTCTCGACTACGATGAAGGACAACGTTTTCAATGTGTCTCTGAGCTTCCCATCACTCCCATTGAACAGCTCAGGGATCTCATCTATTGGTGTGAATTCAGACGCGATCTTCAGGAAAGATATCTCAAGCCCCTGATCTTCAAAGAAGCACAAGAAAGAAGAAATCAAGGAGTAACGGTCCCTGACTGGATGATACCCACAACAAAGACCCTTGATGAACTTCTCGTTAAGGAATAACCCTTTGAAAGCTTATTGGATTTCCTTGTATTTCTTCTATCCTTATTAGCTTATATCTTTTGTACTTGTAAATTTATTTGTTGTACTTGTAATTTTTCCACTTCCCTTTGTAACCTTATACGAAGTTTAAAGAAAACTTTCAGCGAATGTACTTTACTCCAGCAGTACTGAAAAGATCCCAGAAAACAGTAAAAGGGACAAATATTTTATGAGTTCCTTTTATCCTTATGTTTTCATACTTAGCAATTTTCTTTGTTGCTATGTCATAATCAAATAGAGGGAGATTGTTGATCCAAACCCTCGGTGATTTGATAATGACCATCTCTTTAACACTTAGTGAAAATTGTAAGTAAACAATATGTATTAGAGTTTCACTATCGCTGATAAGTACTAAGACTTTATAGTACTGCTGATAGGAACTCTCGCTCTTTAGATTAGACATTCAGCAAACACTGTTCATCCAGTAGCTCTGAGCCTGTTCGGTCTCTGTGATGATCGCTGATAGTTTAGTTGTTTACTTATGATCCCGGAAGACAAGTTTCACGTCAACAAAGGTTCTACGCTGAAGTCGAAGATCAAGCCCAAGAACCAGCGACAAGTCTACTAATGAACTGATGCGGATATCAGCGAAGCAAGACCTGTCCACTCAACGTGAAGTTTCAAGTAGAAGACTTCAGCAATCGCTGAGCTTTATCATTCGCTGATAAAGAAATGTTCAACGAACGCTAATCATGAGGTCTACTCTACAAGTTACTTTTTTCTATCCCCTTGCACGTCTCCGTACGAAATGTCAGAACGGACCTCCCTTCTGTCTAGAATCGTACAACAAACTCTGATTTTACACTGTGCACCATGCGGCTACTAAGGTTGTCTACAAAGGTCAAAACATGCAACCACTCAGCTGCTGCCACGTGTAAAGTAACACTGCCATGCATTAAATGCATGCAGTATATAAAGAAGAACCCTACTTCAGAATTGAAGTGCTCGACCATCTTCTTCTTTCTCTCTTAGTGTTAGAATATTATTCGTAATATTCTTATCTTCTTTCTATCTTATTTCTAGTGCAAGAAACTTAGTGTTCTTAACTTGTTTAGATTAGGTTAATCATTAATCTTGTTCCGCAACAAGTTGTAAATTGTTTTAAGATTTATCAATAAACAATTTAGAAAGTAAAAATCGTGTGTTTGTATTCAACCCCCCCCCCCCTTCTACAAACTTGTATAACCCTTCGGGACCAACATGTATGTACTGGACCCGTTGTTTGGGGTATTTTATAATTAAGATGTATGTTATGGATTTTCGGGTTGTTACAGTGACATCATTTGACTATAAGAAACAAAAGAGACATTTTTGACACATTTTCAAGCTTGAGGTCTTAAGTTCGAGTGTTGTCATTGTGATTTTTTTAGAAACATAATAAACATGAAATTAAAAGTAAAAAACTACCAAAATGTCACTAACAAGACTCAAACCCGGGTTTGCAGTGAAATAAGAGTCTTATGAACCAACTCTACCAAGAAAAACTTATGTCTTTATTGTAGTTTCAAAATATATATGGTAGCACAAAACAAATTGATACGATTACACCATTCACAAATCTAAATTTTTACCCTTTTCCGAATAAATAATACAGTGGCACGTGCCACCATAACCACAAAACTATATCCGTCGATGAAGTTGGTCTTGAATAAATAAAAAACAAACATAAACTGGCATTTCTAAAAAAAATATAATATTGAAGAGATTATATTAATTAATGTTGGTGAAAAAGAAAACCTATTTGGCCCTAAGGGTGCGTTTGGTAGGGTGGATAGGACAGGACAGAACAGAACAGAACAACCTTGTCCCATGTTTGGCGTGGCTCTATATGGAACAGACAAGAACTAACTTGGACAAATGTGGAACACACTTGTTCCCTCTTACCCCCTGGAACTAAGTGGAACAAGACCTAATGTACCAATATACCCCTAAAATAGCTAAACCTAATCAGATTCTCATATTCACGTCTCTTTCCTCTGGATCGACTTCTTTATTTGTTCATCATCAAAATTGAATTCTTCCTCCATCATCAAATCGACTTCTTATAATATTAAACGAAATCAACTTGTTCCTTCTCCATCGAAATCGAAGATTGACTCTCTCATACATAAATCGAATCGACCTTCTTCTGTGATCAAAGACCGTTTTCTACAATCGAAGATCTTCTACATCCACCATCAATTCGACCTTATTTTGTAAATCGAAGAACGTTTTCTGCAATCGAATATCGTTTTCTCCATCCACCATCGAAGCGACCTTTGTATGTAAATCGAAGAACAACAACAGTAATATTTTCTAGGTATTGAGGAAATACAACGACTTCTTCATCGAATCGACCTTCTTCTTCCTCAAGTAATCGATTCTAGTTTTCCGTATTCAAGTCTTCCTTAGGCAATCGAACGTTTTGAGTGTTGATCGAGAAATACTGTAGATATACTGATGGTTTTGCATTTTGAGTGTTGATCGAGAAAATACTGAAGTTTTGATTGCAAAAAACATGTTCAGTCTTCTTGTTGTGGTAATCAATTTTCTTGTTGTGGTAATCGATTGTCCAAGAAAATCAACTTATTGTAGCTTAATCATTTTATCATAGTTGATTCTTATGATTTCTTCTACATAGATATGATGTAATGCTATTACATGCTTTCATTTTTTATTTACATTGACACTGATTTAATTTGGGTTCATGATACGTTGTTTTGTTTATTTTTTAATTTCATTTAGGATGATTATATGGTAAAAAAAAACTAAACAACTTGGTAGGGGTAAATCGGTCATTTTACCATTCCTGTTTTGTTCTGTCCAGTTTAGTTATGTTTTACCAAACGCTGGACAGTTGTTCTGTCATGTCCTGTTCTATTCTGTTTTGTCCTGTCCTATCCTATCCTGCAACCAAACGCACCCTAAAAGATGTTAAAAGGTTGTTGAAGGTTTTATTACCTCTTTCCATCACCATTTATTACTGACGACATTAACTACGTCTTTTCATGTTAACTTGTGAGAATTATCAAGTACTATAAATTAATATGTAGAGTTTGAGATTTATAAGAAATTTATCGATCCCTTTTTAATCAATGTGAGATGAAATGATACAAAAAATTTCCCCTAGAATCTTGACATTCTCGTAAGGTTCACCTAACATACTCTCTATATCGATGATTGGAGATTCGTTTAAAATGTTACCAATATCCCAAGTACTTATAATGTTCAATGAGGTTTCTCCAACCATCCTGATTTTATAAAATTCAACTTCGTTACCATTTTGCAATATCCCAAAGGTCAAAGCATTAATTTGACCTACAAAATAATTGTTATAAGTTTTTTCAACGATATCCATGTTTTACTACAACAAAATGAATATTTTAGAATGTCTAATCGTCATTAATTTGTGATAACTATCATTTTGAGCGTTATTTACACATCATTTGTGTGAGTTTTTCTTCCATTTTAGTTGTATTTTATGTTTATGTGTTCGTGTTTTTCCTTTTATTAATTTATTTTTTATTTTGAGTTGTTGAGAACATTTTATGTTTATTTGCATCAATTTTTGGGTTTAATATCAAGAAACGATTTTGCCCACTATGACCACGAAGACATCCCACAGTGGCACGGACGAACCACTTCTTTTCATCATCGGACAAAGCTTAAATCTGGGCAAGAGATATAATATTAAAAGATGTTCATCATGGCTACAAGCATGGGGCAATCCCTGAAAATCCTCAAAGAAGCATGCTTGGTTCTTGTCCAAGGGTTTGAAAGAAATTTGACCAATGGTTCCCCTAACTTTGTGGAGCTATTTAAAGAAGTTTTGGCCATTCATTTTAGAAGAACTTGAACAATGTAGTTCCAACCATATGTTCTTAGTAGTTGTAGTTGTAGTTGTAGTTGTAATTTATTTTCTTCTCTTTACTTTAATGCAAGTATCTTTTAAGTATTTATCTTCTTCTACTATGTCTTTCATTATTAATAGCTAAGCACCCCCTTGGGTGTGGGTGTGAGCAAATTGGAGACTAGTAGGCAACGCTTGGGTGTGGCCATCGTTACAAACTCTCGAGATTGGTTACTTGAGTCGGGACTTAAACTCAATGAGGATAAGCCGATCACTTTGACGTGTTAATATTAGATCTTGACCTCGATAGGGGCGGATTCGAAATACGGCTTAAGTGATGCACAAAGATTTGAGAGAGTCTTTGATAACCACGCTGAGAGGCGCGCTTTGTATGATTTTTTAAGGTTCAAACACCGATAGATATTTATATCACAAAGAGATTTGGGTATAAGTCTCCATACTGGTAGAACTTGACGTTTAGAGTCAAACTTAATTAAATCGGCAAGATCGAGTCGGTAATGATGGACACTTTATGGAAACTTTGTAGGACCGGTTTATAAAATTCATTATTTCAAGAGATCGAGGTTTTTATAGATACTTCGTGTTACAAAGTAACTAACCATTTGTTACTACGTTCATCTCAAGGAAACTTACACCCATGCTCATTTTAGTTACTTGTTTAGATTTTATTATTATTAAAAAAACACCAAACTCGCTCAAAATATTTTATTCTTCTCTCATTGAAATCGGTGTATTCTCGACTTAGGACTCGAAACTTTGAAGTCCAATCCCTGTGGATACGATCTCGGTATATTTACCACTTTATTACTTGTAGCAACCATAGTTGAGGTGTATACTTGCGCCCCCATTGTGGGCATACTGTGGCCAAGGTGTGTAGCTATACGATTTTCCGATATCAAGTTTTTGGCGCCGGTGTCGGGGATTGGCGTATTTCCAGAGTTTCTTGAGTAATAAGTTGAGTTTTCATTGGTTTTTCTTTCACCAAAATGGAAAGTTTTAGTTGGGATTCCCCGTATTTTAATTCTCTCGATTATTCATGGGAACAATATCCTAACTTTTTGGAAAATATTCAAGATGATGACATTTATACTTCATTTTCACCTCCCCGTCAAGATTGGAATGACATGTTTATAAATACATTTGACCATTCATGGGAGGGGAATTTTGATTATTATGATTTTCATAGGAGTGACCCTCACCATGGATTCACGTTCTTTGTTTCCAACAACTCACCCGAGAATTGTTTTGAATAACCCGAACGGTCTCACTCTTTTGAAACTTTTTCCCCAAGCTTAACAGAAAATTTTACCAAGTGATAATGAAAAATTTCCCATCCTGTTTTGAAGCCTTAAATACTAAGATGGGACAACTAGTCGACGAGTTGAAAAATCAAAGTCAAGGTTCCTTACCAAGTGATAATGAAAAATCAAAATGTGTTGGTAAAGATGATAGTGGTGTTAAGAAAGAGATGGAGAATTTTGAGGCAAATTTTGAGCACATGAGCAAGCCTTCTTTACTTCATAGAAGTGAAGAAGTGCTTCAAGATGCTAACATTCCTAACGTAATGATTGTTGCTCATTTTGTGCAACCTTCTTTTTGGGATCACAATACTCTTATCGGGATCATGCCATGGACCTTTGGGAGGATTTGTGTGATCAAGAACTCGAGAATTTTTCCTAGATCGTGTTTTTTGGGTGATGGACTTGTTGGAAGGAGCTTTGGTATGGTGGAGGTGTCTATTATCTAGAAACCACTCCACTTTTTGAAGATGCACTCGTGGGGTGGTGAATCACATCCTACCTAACATTGATACAAACTTATCTTCTTACTCTCAACTCCATTTTTGTGTCTTTTATTTTACATTTTTTGTGCGTGATTTGAGTCTGTTCTTTTTCGACTAGTATCAAAATTTTTGGGGATAAAAAAAAACAAAAAAAATCTCATGCATCTTATTTCCTTAGATTTAAAGTTTGATAGTTTGAATAATCTATCCACCACTCGTAGATTTCTAGAACTAAGCAACCAAATCCATGGTATACATATTGATTAAACTTTGAAACTCTAGAAATGACATGAGTCTTTTTTCTAAACACTTGGCCGATACACTTTTCCTTTGTTGCCTTACCCAAGCCTTTGCGTCTTACTATTCCCTCCACAATGAATACATTGAGTATTTTAAGTTTAGGGAGGAAACTCAAGTGTTGAAAAAAGAGTCACATCCTTCGAAAAATTGGAAGGATAAAAAAAATACAAATAGCTGGAATTGACACGTTGAAGTGAACAAAAAAAGGTTTTTAGGACCGGTTTATAAAAGTCATCATTTCGAGAGATCAGGGTTTTTATGGACACTTCGTGTTACAAAGTAACTAACCATTTTGTTACTACGTTCATCTCAAGGAAACTTACACCCATACTCATTTTAGTTACTTGTTTAGATTTTATTATTATTAAAAAAAACACCAAACTCGCTCAAAATATTTTATTTTTCTCTCATTGAAATTGGTGTATTCTCGACTTAGGACTCGAAACTTTGAAGTCCAATCCCTGTGGATACGATCTCGGTACATTAACCACTTTATTACTTGTAGCATCCATAGTTGAGGTGTATACTTGCGCCCGCACTGTGGGAATATTGTGCCCATTGTGTGAAACTATACGATTTTCCGCTATCAATTAGACATCTTAATAAAATACTTAGGGTCGTTTACCTAAATGCATACCCGTTAAGATTGAATATTGTCATTTTCCTTACCCGATAAGATTCTAATCAAATTAACAAGTTCCATCGATAAAATTTGACAACCTGATTGGAATAAATTAGACTTATATATACATGTATATATGGTTCCGACGAGAAATGAAGGTTATGATAACAAAGGTAAGAAAGAATCTCCACCCTTAGATCATTGATGAGATGCACTAGATCAATCCCCGTATCAAGCACGATTCATAAGTGGGTTTAAAATTAAAAGTGATCTAGAATCAAGACTCATTCTAATCTTCTCACCTTAACTCTTTTTCTCACACGATCATTCGTTTCTCTCTCTTTCTCTCTCTCTGTGTGTGTGTGTGTGTGTGTATATATATATATATATATATATATATATATATATATATACTAGCTGAGTACCCGCGCAATGCGACGGGATGTAATATTCAAATAAATATAAGAAATAATATAACAATGCAAATGTGTTTTTGCCATATAAACCAATCTGATTAGTGGATTGGATCGAGTGGTATTACCCAATGTACTCAGTCGATGATATACATCTTTTACCAATGGTGGTATAGATATACATGATAAAGAGATTTATCGTCATAAATAACACTTTAAAAAACGTTGCGACTTATCTTGAAGCCTACGGCTTGAGGCTCACATCATTTATAACTTTATTAATCAATTGTTTATTACATGGCATTCAAACACATTTAAAAATATGTATTGAAATCTATGGAATTATATACGACTAATGTCAATTTTTTGTTGAACTTATCAAAATAACTTATCTTAAATATTTATACGTGAAATCCTTTTTCTTATTCAGATATCCACAATGTCATCCATTACCAACATCTACAAAAGGTAACGTAAGTCACGGTTGAAACTTTCTCGTTTATCATACATACATATCTCCTCCATATCACACACTAAGGCCAAAATACATAAGAAAAATAATATATGAACGAAAAGAAAAGAACATCGACAACATTAATTGTATCTTTTTGTTTCGATATGATTTAAGCATTAGCTACCTTGCTAGTAGTGGAAGAAGCAGTTACAACCGAATTATTATTTTTGGTCTCGTATTCTTTCGCTGCTGTCTTGATGCTGCAGTAAGGGAGAAACAGGTGTTTTGCAAATTCTCTACAATATTATCAACTATCAAAACAATATTTCAAAACCATGTACTGCAACCACTAGTCCACATACATACAAAGAAACTTTCCTTTCAATAGCTAAGTAACATACAAATCAAAATCCCCTAACGAATAACTTACATGCTGAAGAAACACCCAATCATAATTGTGCAATGTGCAAAATACAGAATAGTCCTTTCTCTTGTGGGGTGCAATCAAGATCATGGCTAGCTATTCTGGGTTGAAAGGTGTGTTTTTTCTCCACCTCCTGAGTGTTTTAGGGTTTGAATGATTGATCGATTATTAGAAAATCTAGACAGTTAAAATTTAAAAAACAATAAAGAACGCAAAAAAAAACAAAGCAGAAGTAGAGAAACCAAGTCGTTGGAAGTTTGAGAATTGAGATCAGAAACCTTACCTGTTGTGAAGCAAAGCAGATTTCGAGAAGCAACAGATAGAGAAACCAAATTGTTGGAGTCTTGATGGAGGTGCTTACCAGATTTCCAGAATTCCTAATAGCCAAAATATTGTTTTAATAGCCAGAATTCGTAATAGCCAAAATATATAGGAGGAATAAGGGATTGATTATTCAGTTTCCTTTAATAATGGGCTTATTTTTGGGGCTTAATAGTTTTTAATAGTCAAAATATTGTTTTTAATTTCTAGCCAAAATATTGGTTTTAATAGCCAGAATTCGTAATTTACTAAAATATACAGGAGGATGAAGGGGTTGAGTATTCAGTTTCCTTTAATAATGGACTTATTTTTAGGGCTTAATAGATATTAAAAGTAAAAAAAACTCGGAATTGATGCAAAATCAAACTCAAAATTAATGCAAAATCAAACTCAAAATTAATGCAAAAGGAAATCACGTTTCAAAATTAATGCAAATAAAACCTACTCATAATCTCTTTCTTTATAACAGAAGTAAAAAAAAATCCAATAAGAATGGATTAATTGAATGACTAACCCAAATCTTTCAACTGATTAACTCGAGTTAAGGAAATGTTTTTTAAGGAAATTATGTTTCAAAATTAATACAAAAGAAAATTAATGTTTTTTTAATTGAAATAAAAAATGTTTTTTAAGGAAGTCACATTTGAAAATTAATGTTTTCTAATTGAAATCAGAAATGTTTTTTTAAGGAAATTAGGTTTCAAATTTAATGCAAAAGGAAATTAATGTTTTTTAATTGAAATCAGAAATGTTTTTTAAGGAAAGTTACGTTTCAAAATTAATACAAAACGAATTTAATGTTTTCTAATTGAAATCAAAAATGTTTTTTAAGGAAATTATGTTTCAAAATTAATGCAAAAGAAAATTAATGTTTTTTAATTGAAATCAAGAATGTTTTTTAAGGAAATTACGTTTCGAAATTAATACCGACTCCAAGTCTTGTATCTCAATCTGCATTCGTCTCTTCGTTTTTCCGTTGCCATTCGAAAAGTTCACCATTGTCTCAAATGCTACAACCTCACCAATGACATCTATATAATGATTAAAAAACTTAGTATAAAGAATGATAATTTCTTAATAACATATATTAAAAAAATTAGTAAATTTAAAATAATTAATTGACTAACCAACTGTTGTATCTTCTGTAATAATCTTTGATATCACGTTTTGATATTTGACAAATGAAAAACCAAAAACGAAATTAATATTTTTTAATTGAAATTAGAAATGTTTTTTAAGGAAATTAGGTTTCAAATTTAATGCAAAAAGAAATTAATGTTTTTAATTGAAATCAGAAATGTTTTTTTAAGTAAATTACGTTTCAAAATTAATGCAAAACGAAATTAATGTTTTCTAATTGAAATCAAAAATGTTTTTTAAGGAAATTACGTTTCAAAATAAATGCAAAAGGAAAGTAATGTTTTTTAATTGAAATCAGGGATGTTTTTTAGGGAAATTACGTTTCGAAATTAATACCGACTCCAAGTCTTGTATCTCAATATGCATTCGTCTCTTCGTTTTTCCGTTGCCATTCGGAAAGTTCACCATTGTCTCAAATGCTACAACCTCACCAATGACATCTATATAATGATTAAAAAAATTAGTATAAAGAATGATAATTTCTTAATAACATATATTAAAAAAATTTAGTAAACTTAAAATAATTAATTGACTAACCAACTGCTGTATCTTCTGGAATAATATTTGATATCACGTTTTGATATTTGACAATTGAAAAACCAAAAACGAAATTAATGTTTTTTAATTGAAATCAGAAATGTTTTTTAAGGAAATTAGGTTTCAAATTTAATGCAAAAGGAAATTAATGTTTTTTAATTGAAATCAGAAATGTTTTTTAAGTAAATTACGTTTCAAAATTAATGCAAAACGAAATTAATGTTTTCTAATTGAAATCAAAAATGTTTTTAAGGAAATTACGTTTTAAAATTAATGCAAAAGGAAATTAATGTTTTTTAATTGAAATCAGGGATGTTTTTTAGGGAAATTACGTTTCGAAATTAATACCGACTCCAAGTCTTGTATCTCAATCTGCATTCGTCTCTTCGTTTTTTCATTGTCATTCGGAAAGTTCACCATTGTCTCACATGCTACAACCTCACCAATGACATCTATATAATGATTAAAAAAATTAGCATAAAGAATGATAACATAAATAACATATATTAAAAAAATTTAGTAAATTTAAAATAATTAATTGACTAACCAACTGTTGTATCTTCTGGAATAATATTTGATATCACGTTTTGATATTTGACAAATGAAAAACCAAAAACGAAATTAATGTTTTCTAATTGAAATCAGAAATGTTTTTTAAGGAAATTAGGTTTCAAATTTAATGCAAAAGGAAATTATTGTTTTTTAATTGATATCAGAAATGTTTTTTTAAGGAAATTACGTTTCAAAATTAATGCAAAACGAAATTAATGTTTCTAATTGAAATCAAAAATGTTTTTTAAGTAAATTATGTTTCGAAATTAATACTGACTCCAAGTCTTGTATCTCAATCTGCATTCGTCTCTTCGTTTTTCCGTTGCCATTCAGAAAGTTCACCATTGTCTCTCATGCTACAGCCTCACCAATGACATCTATATACTGATTAAAAAAATTAGTATAAAGAATGATAACATAAATAACATATATTAATTTTTTTTTGTAAAATTAAAATAATTAATTGACTAACCAACTGCTGTATCTTCTGGAATAATCTTTGATATCACGTTTTGATATTTGACAAATGAAAAACCAAATAGGGAACCATTAAAATCCAAGCAGTTGGTAACCGAAGTTTTGTAATACAAACTTAATTTGTTTGCATTATCAATTAACTTGTATTTTGAGGCATGTCGAGCAATTGTAGGATTTTTTATGAATATGGCAACCCCTTCATGAAGCAAAATTTTAAACTTCGACATGGATTTTTGTAGAACATTAGCATGGATTTTAGTGCCCTGAAAAAGTTGATATGGAAAAATCCTAATTGTTGAAAAATAAGAAGCTATGATGGATACAAAGCTAAAGATTCGAATACAAGTAATTATTTACCTCTTCATCCATTAATATCATCTCGATGGAATATATTTGTTCAAGATTCTTGAACAATGGTTGATTCCACAAACGAATTATTCTAACCTTGACAGTAAAACCATCTTCATGTATATCAATGTCGTTAATAAGAGTAATATTCTTTCCATCCATTATTCTGTTGTGAAACAAACCAGATTTCCAGAATTCGTTGGAGTCTTGATGGAGGTGCTTACCAGATTTCCAGAATTCGTAATAGCTAAAATATTGTTTTTAGCCAAAATATATAGGAGGAAGAAGGGGCTTATTTTTGGGGCAAAATTAATCAATTTCGAAATTAATTAATTTTGATTATTCAGTTTCCTTTATATTTTGGGCTAATTTTTGATATTTGTTAATCAGTTTCTAAAGTAATGCAAACATTAACCAATTTTGATTATTCAGTTGCCTTTAATAAATATGTATAGCCAAAATTACTAATGGACGTATTAATTGAAATCATTAATGTTATGGACGTATTAATAGAAATCATTAATTTTTTTTAAGAGTTTAAAACTTTATGCATAAGTATGTTGTACTCTCTGCTTAAAACCTTGTTTTTTAAGACTTTAAGACTTTGCGCTTAAATTTGTTGTACTTTCTGCTTAAAACCTTGTTTTTAAGACTTTTGTCTTTCATGCTTTATAAGATAGTATAAATATATAGGGAGAGGTTCAAATGAGAAGTGCTAAAAGTTTGAGAAATAAAGAAGTAATCTTAGCCATTCATTCAGTCAAGATCGGCGACTTTGACCGAGAAGCAGCGGATAATTCTTCACGTGGTCTCCGCGTGGTCTGCACAAGATAGAGGGGTAGTTTCGTAAAAAATACGCGGTACGAGTTCATATATGAATCTGTGTGATTCACATATGAACTATACGTTCATATATAAACCTTTGTAATTCACATATGAACTCTTTTTAACTAATTCATATATGAACCTTTGTGATTCATATATGAATCAGTTAATTAGTTCATATGAGCATTAGTTAAAAAAAATTCATATATGAATCACAAAGATTCATATATGAACACAAATGTTCATATATGAATCAGTTAAAAAGAGTTCATATATGAATCACAAAGGTTCATATATGAATCAGTTAATTGGTTCAACTGATTCATATATGAATCTATAGTTAACTAGTTTCATATATGAAACACAAAGGTTCGTATATGAATCACAAGATTCATATATGAATTAGTTATAAAGAGTTCATATGTGAATTACAAAGGTTCATATATGAACGTATAGTTCATATGTGAATCACACAGATTCATATATGAATTCGTCCCGTGTTTTTTTGTAGAAGTTACGAAATTACCCTTCTATTTTTGGAACTGCCGCAACTTTTGACCAGTCAAAGCTGCAACTTTTGACCAGTCAAAGCTGCAACTTTTGACCAATTATAACCGATCTTGACCGAATAAATGGTCATGATTACTTATCTACTTCTCAAATATTTAGCACTTCTCATTTGAACCTAAGGCTATATATATATATATATATATATATATATATGGGCTGGGGTTTCGGTGAGAACTGTCAAACTTGATGAGAAGCGTGAGAAATGGTTATTAACCGTTAGATGAGATGAAATGCACCAGATCAATTCTCTTTTAAGTCGCAATTCATGAGAATGTATTTAATTAAAAATGATCAACGATTTAAAAATATTTCTTACACTTTTTATAAAAATGACAATTCTTAGATGATGTCATGCATATAATGATACTATACGAAGTAGAAGAGACAAGAGGAGTGAGGGCCCGGTAGCGTCGGTAAATAAGGACGCATATATAAGACGCTGGAAAGGTGGGGAAGCCAATAACATGAGCGTCAAAGTAGGGTTTTTAATGAATTTGACTTAACTTTTTTAATGTTAATTTTGACTCTTCTTATTTATTTATTAATAATCATTATTCAAATTTCAAACTGTCATGTAACACTTTTGTTACCTTATGTCTAATTTGAATTTTTTTTAATAGAATATGCAAAAATGAAAAATCAATTGATAAAAAAGGTCTTTAAATGTGATTTTTTAAAGTAGTTATTAAAAAGTTTAAGAACTATAATGATAATTACATAATTACATTACAATAAATTTAGTTGTATATGACGCCAAAAGTATCTTAGGACTGTTTGTTAAAAAAAAGCCTCTTATTATCTTTGAAGTCAGAATCGGTCAAATATTTTTACATTTAAATCGTTTATTTTTTTTCTAGTTTTCAGACCCTCTTAACTCTTAGATGCATCTGAAATAAGAAGTGGTAACCTAGCTTCTTAACGCCTCTTAATAGTCACCTCACATAATATCGTCTCCTTTCTTTCAAGACGCCTCCAAGTTCATACGCTTCTAAATCGATTTCGATCCAAATCGAGATCAAATCCAGTCGATCTCTAAGTATGTTGATCTTCACTCCCTTCCAGTTTTTTCTGTTGATTTCATTCCTGTCGGTTGTGGCTCGACCATGTGGTTTGAGAAGATTCAAAGGAGAGTTAAAAGGGTCACGACACTCGAGCAGCGGTTCGAGGAGAGCCGAGGGCCACCCAAACGTTGAAGAAGTGTAGATCGCAGTTTGATCAAGTAACAATGTAACAACGAAACGATTAAGCTTTATTGAACGATTGTGGAGAGTTACAAGAATGGATTGATGAACAAAACTCTCTCTAATCTCTATTAGACGCACTCAATAATCTGATCAAAACTCTTACCTAATTTCACAAAAACAAACTTTAAATATCAAGGGCTAAAGGCTAAAGCCCATGGCCCATTAACACACTAATAAGCCCATATTATCAATTATGAGGCTTTTACAAACAATTAAATAAACCTATTCATTTCTTTATATCAATTTCTATTTTATAGGACATTTATGGTCCTAACAATCTCTCCCTAAAGTTATATAAAGAAAAATATGGTCTTGAAAACTTTAGGTCTTGATCTTCTCTTGTTGGTCCCGGAGGGTTATACAAGTTTGTAGAGGGGGGGGGGGGGGGGGTTGAATACAAATACACAGATTTTACTTTCTAAATTGTTTATTGATATAATCAAACAATTTACAACTTGTTGCGGAACAAGATTAAGGATTAACCTAATCTAAACAAGTTATGAGAACACTAAGTTTCTTGCACTAGAAATAAGACAGAAAGGAGATAAGGAAATTACGAATAATATCCTAACACAAAGATAGTAAGAAGAAGATGGCCGAGCACTTCATTTCTGATTGGTTGCATGGCCGAGCACTAGAAATAAGAAGAAGGGGGGGGGGGGGGGGTTGAATACAAACACACAGATTTTACTTTATAAATTGTTTATTGATATAATCAAACAATTTACAACTTGTTGCGGAACAAGATTAAGGATTAACCTAATCTAAACAAGTTATGAGAACACTAACTTTCTTGCACTAGAAATAAGACAGAAAGGAGATAAGGAAATTACGAATAATATCCTAACACAAAGATAGTAAGAAGAAGATGGCCGAGCACTTCATTTCTGATTGGTTGCATGGTTTGACCTTTGTAGACAACCTTAGTAGCCGCATGATGTACAGTGTAGAATCAGAGTTGTTTGTACGATAATAGACAGAAGGGATATCCTTTCTGACATTTTCGTACGAAGGCGTGCAAGGGGGTAAGACAAAAGTAACTTGTAGAGGAAGACTTCATGATCAGCGTTCGTTGAACAATACTTTATCAGCGAGTGACAAAGCTCAGCGATTGCTGAAGTCTTCTACTTGTAACTTCATGTTGAGTGGACAAATCTTGGCTTCGCTGATATCCACGTCAGTTCATTAGTAGACTTGTCGCTGGTTCTTGGGCTTGATCTTCGACTTCAGCGTAGAACCTTTGTTGACGTGAAACTTGTCTTCAGGGATCATAAGTAAACAACTAAAACTATTAGCGATCATCAACAAGACTGAACATGCTCAACGCTTTGTTGATGAATAGTTTCGTTGAATGTCGAATTTAAAAACATGAGTTTCTTATCAGCGGTACAGTAGAGTCTTAGTACTTATCAGCGACAGTGAAACTCTAATACATATTGTTTACTTACAATTTTCACTAAGTGTTTCTTAAAGAGTCATTATCAAATCACTGAGGGTTTGGATCAACAATCTCCCCCTATTTGATTATGACTTAACAACAAAAGAAAATTGCTAACTATGAAAACATAAGGATAAAAAGCACTCATTAAATATTTGTCCATTTTACTGTTTTCTGGGATCTTTTGAGTACTAATGGAGTAAAGTACATTCGCTGAAATTTTTCTTTTAACTTCGTATAAGTTACAGAGGGAAGTGAAAAAATTACAAGTACATAAAATAAATTTACAAGTACAGAAGATATAAGCTGATAAAGATAGAAGAATTACAAGGAAATCCTATCAGCTAAAAAGGTTCTTCCTTAATGAGAAGTTCATCAAGGGTTCTTGTAGAGGGAATCATCCAGTCAGGGACTGTTTCTCCAAGATCCCGTCTGTTCTTGGCTTCAGAAAAGATCAGGGGCTTCATGTATTGTCCGAGGAGATCGTCTCTGAATTCTCACCAATAGACGAGATCCCTGAGCTGTTCAATAGGAGTGATGGGAATCTCAGAGATACGTTGAAAGCGTTCTCGTCCATCATAGTCTTGAAAGAAGATACCATAAGGTTCGCTTAAGACTTTTCCAGGGATGAAGCGTTCACCAGGGGGCAGGGAAGTATCGAGCGCTGAGAGGTCAGGTTCGGGACCAAGTACTTCAGTACGTGAGAAACCAATACCTGTTTCGTTCCGAATAGGAGGACCTGAGTCTGAAGGTATTATCTTTTTTCTTTGCAGAGGCCCTTCTTCGTTGAATTGGATTAGGAGGAGGAGGAGGAATATCCACAGGAGATGAAACCAAGTCGATCTGAGAATTTATAATTTTCTTGACATGGATTTTATATTGTGAGCGAGATCGCTGAATGGCTATTCGCATCTCCAACCATTCAGAGAGACCATACTTCTTGATCGTAGCAGCATAAATGGTCTCCTTGTTACCATTTTCTCTGAATATGTCAACTTCAACGACAGGAACGCTTATGGTCGTTCTTCCCCTGATGTTCACCTTGTTGATCCTGGCTGCCCAAGATCGATAGTGCAGTCTTTCCTTGCACCATTCCAAGGTAGAGTCAGATACCTTGGTCTTTTATTCGATGATCTTCTTGGCGTCTTTCCACAACTGACGTTGGACATCAATGAGAGTTCTCTTCAGATCAGTGTCCTTCACCGATTGTTGGACAAGCTGGATGGCGTAGGCTTTATCTTGTTCTTCAGCTTTCCTTCGATCAGCGAGTTGTTTTACAGCCTTCATATGTTCAACGAATTCCTTCTTTGATAGTCTGAACTTAGGGTCAGGGATTTTGTCACGAGGAAGGATGATTCGCCTATCTTCAAGCTGTTTGATCATTGCTTCTCTCTTTTTCTGATCCTCTTCACTTAGCTTTTGAGGAGCCAAGGAAGGTCTGTTTTTGTGAGAGAGAAGCTCTTCTTCTTATTCATCAGTCTCAGCAAGGTCTAAGACTGGGATTATTTCTTCAGCTCTTGTGGCTGGGATTATTGAAGTTGCAGCAGTGGGAACTTCAGCTGGATCCTCAAGCAGGGGAGAGGACTAGCTGAAACACATCGATCGTTTAAATAAGATCATTTGGGAGAAAAGAGATAGAGAAAAGAATGGGGTTCAAGTATATAGAGCTTTTATGGAGAGGAGAACTGAGGTTGTGAAGGGATAGAAGAGGGATGCAGTGTAAGGGAATAAAATATATTGTACCTGACAAACTGGCTTCCTGAAGAGAATAGCCAAGTTGTCTTCAGAAGAAACACCTTTGTTCTTGCCTTTGTCAGTTTCAGACGCTGCAGGCCTTTTGGTGGTCCCCTCTCCTGATGATTCTTTTATAACAACCCCTTTTTAAGCGAGGACCTTCTTGGGATGAACGAAGAAGAAGTCATCATCATCGTCATCATCATCATTGTTTTTAGGGGATGTTGATGGTTCGTCGTCTTAAAGATCGAGGTCTTCATAATCTTCTTCTTCTTCCTCAGATCCAGATTCTTCCTCGTCAGCGTAGGGTTGTGTTACATCAGCAACAGCTTCAGGTTCCTTAACCACTTCGAGTTGCTCCCCCTCAGATAATAATGGAGGTTTCTCGGTTCCCTCAGGGTTTTCAACTTCCTGAGGTTTCTCGGTTGTAGCAGCATCAGAAACAATACCCTCCCCCTCAGAGTTACGGGGAAGGTCTTCAAGATTTTTCTCCTCCCCCTCAGCATTATGGAGAAGGTCTTCAGTCTTCTCCCCCTCTTCCATATGATGAGTGGGGGAGGTAATGGCAACTTCAGCAGCAACATCAATGTGCATTGGGTCCCTGTCTTCCAGGCCAGAGATCCCAACACAAGTTTCAATCCAACCTATTCTGTCTTCTAGGCCAGATATAGCAGGAGTGATTCGTTGAAGAACTTCTCGATCCGCCTGAGTAAAGTGCGAAGGAGCACAAGTAGAAGCATTCAGGCAGTCGAGGATTTGCTGAAGGAGGTATTTGACAGTGCCGACGTCAGTCTTGACCGTAGACACCTCTCCCTTAAGAGTACCAACCTATGTCTTCAATGATGTGACTTCATTGGACAGAGAGGTGAAGTTTGTGGAGAGGGTGCTGTTGGTTAAGTTGAGATTGTTGACGAAGGTGGAGTTTTCAGCGAGAGTAGAAGCAAAAGTTCTGATGCTACCATCCACCTTCTCCATATCAGCTTTGGAGGCTTTCTTTTCGACCTCAGTTGTCAGCGTCTTTAGAGCACCTCCAGTGAGAGGAACGAAGGTTGAGAAGAGGGATTGGGTGCGAGGTTCAGCGTTGGATTCACTGAGAAATACTTCTTCAGTCCTTAGAGGGTTTGAAGGAGGGGGGTTCTGTTCCATGTTTATAACCTCAGCGTTTAGAGACGCTGAAGTCGGTATGGAAGGGGTGGCTTTATCAGCTGTGGCAGAGCGTACCACGGAACTATCCAACAGCTCTTGAGAAGAGTGAGCTGCGGAGTCTTCAGCATGTGAATGCTTGGGGGGTTGCTCCTTGGTTATCTTGATCCTTTGAGAATCAAGTGGGGTAGTAGAGTGTTTCCCTTTCTTAGAAGGAGTGGAGGTTGCAGCCTGGGTATCAGCAGTTGGGATTACCGCTGAGGTAGCCGCAGAAGTAGAAGAAGTTGGGGGATTGAGAATAGATAAGAGTTTAGAGAGACGTACCTCATTTGGCAGGGACTTCAAGTCAAGAACTTTAGGGCCAACCTTTGAGAGTCTCAGGTCGCCCACCTTCGGGTACTTGTCTTTCAGGCCTTGAGCGAAGAACGCACTGACAAACCGGGGATGAGGAACACATGTTGGTCTGTCAGCTGCATCCACCCTGAGCATCAGATCATCGTAAACGATTTTTGCCCAATCAATGTGGAGGCCCTTCAGTAGTGAGTATCCCATGGCCTGTTAGGGTTGAGAAGCTTGGTCAGAAGATCCAGTTTTAGCTGTCAGGCAGCTGATCAAATGAGCAAAGATGAAGTTCATCTCGCTTGGCATTTTTGACTTCTTGATGGCAGTCAGCTTCTTCTCAGGGAGTTCATCTCTCCATGTGTCCCACACACATTTCATTGCATCGAAGAACGCAATCAAGGTTTCCCTATCGGCTGAGTTTTTGGGATTGGGTAGAGGGACAAATCGTTTCCCTTTTGTAGCTGCAGGGAGGTTGAGGGCACACCAGGTGTGATCTTGGAAGTACCATGGTCGGTGTCAAAGAGAATGACATCGATTTTCTTCTCTGGATCCTTGGAAGAGGTGATCTGAGCTCTTCTGGCAGAATACCAGAACTGAGCTAGTAGATGTTTATTGGCTGGAGGAGCGATGGTTAGAGCTGTGGAGATAGGGCATGTCTTCAGAAAATTCACAGTGTCATCAAGATGTGTGACATGCTTCTTTTGCGGGAAACCGAAGAGAGCATATGGATTGTTGCTCTGAAAGGCAACTTGCTTCAGATTAAATTTTACCTGAGGAGCTTTGGTGATCACAGTAACCTCAGTAGCAGTAGGGGACTTGGTAGTAGGAGCGTCAGTGGTAGATGCCATTTCTGTTTATCACATGTAAACATGAAGAAGATGAACAAAAATGTCTTAATGTGGAAAGATTTTCCAAATAAGATGTTTTTGGTTTTGCACATTTCATTCAGACAAACGATGTCTTAATGAAGATTAGGGTTTTTCTTGTTTTGAAAAAGAGATACAAAACATAGTGAATGTTCTTATTTTCCAGTTTCCTTTTGAAGAAGGATTATGGAAAAACATATGAAGATACAAGTTTAAGATTCTTGTTTTAAACTTGAAGAACAATCATGAAGATTGTGTTCATAAAATCATGAAGAGAAAATGATTTTATTTTAAGAAGGTTCTTTTGTTTGATCTGTTAAAAACAATAATAAGATCAAAAACAAGTTTATTAGTTGCAATGTAAAAGAAATATTAACCTGTGATGTTGAAGATGAAGATGAACAGATTCTTGAGTTAATATTTTGAATGCAACAAAGATTTCTTGCTTGAAGGAGATGATGTTCGCGTAAAGGTAAAAATATAAACTCGAATGTGTTTATATAGTGAAAGTAGAGAGAGAAAAACAATGAGCGGGACAGTTTTTCATGATGACACAGACATGTCCCTCGATTTTGATTGGACAAGGAAGTCGAAACGGGCGAACGTGTCAGAGAAAACGTGCCATGATTTATCCGTTATGATGACGTCATAAACGTCCTTTCATATTTTAGGATGTCTCTGAGGTTTTTGAAAGCTCAGGGACATTTTTGAAAACATGAAGCACTGAATAGAAATATCAGTGTTAAGTTTAGAAATTTCAAAGTATCACTGAAAGGAAGAGATATTCAGCGATGCAATTTGTTTTGAAATCTTGCGGTTTTTAGACGAACGTCAGCGAGTAAGAGAGAACATACCTTGATATCAGCGAATCAATTTTGTTCAGAGAGTATATGATTAATGGGTTATACAAGTTCATTGTTATCGCTGATCAAATATGAATCGCTGAATATTTTACTCTTCAAAGTTCAGCATTCCAAGCTCGCTGATGAGAAAGTTGAATCTTGTCTCATTAAGAGGTTTGGTAAATAGATCAGCTAACTGAAACTCAGTTGGGATAAAATGAAGTTCTATATCACCATTCATCACATGATCTCTGATAAAATGATACCTGATTTCGATGTATTTGGTCTTTGAGTGTAGCACTGGATTGTTGGCTATAGCGATGGCACTAGTGCTGTCGCAATAGATTGGAATCTTTGAGAGTTGTAAGTCATAGTCTAGTAGTTGATTTCTCATCCACAAGACCTGAGAACAACAGCTTCCAGCAGCTACGTACTCAGCTTCAGCGGTTGAGGTGGACACTGAGTTTTGCTTTTTACTTTTCTAACTCACCAGCTTTCCACCCAGGAGCTGACAGCCTCCTGTGGTGCTTTTCCTATCCAATTTGCAACCTGCAAAATCACTATCTGAATAGGCTATTAGATCAAACCCTGAGTCTTTGGGATACCAAAGACCTAGGTTAGGAGTTCCCTTAAGGTAGCGAAAGATTCGCTTTACAGCGACCATATGAGATTCCTTAGGTTCAGCTTGATATCGTGCACACAAACAGGGTGCGTACATAATATCAGGTCGGCTACCTGTAAGATACAGAAGAGATCCGATCATCCCACGGTACCCAGTGACATTAACAGGTTTTCCATTTGGATCCTTGTTCAGTGTCAGCGGTGGTGCCATAGGGGTTTTCATAGCTGAGCTCTGAGTTAAATCAAATTTCTTCAGCATATCTTTAACATACTTACCTTGGTGAATGAAAGTTCCTTTTTCACTCTGTTTGATTTGAAGACCAAGGAAATAAGTTAGTTCACCCATCATACTCATTTTATATTCAGCTTTCATTCTTTCAGCGAAACGA
This sequence comes from Saussurea involucrata, assembly GCA_033807775.1. NCBI lineage: Eukaryota > Viridiplantae > Streptophyta > Magnoliopsida > Asterales > Asteraceae > Saussurea > Saussurea involucrata. Next base: position 57,155,992 of record CM066323.1, read on the forward strand.
GTACATAAGTTAGGGTTAGTGGAACCAAATATAATATCATCGACATATATTTGAACAAGAATAATATGACCTTTTACTTTCCTGAAAAATAGAGTTTTGTCGATTTTACCTCGCTCAAATTTTTCAATATGGAGATAAGTAGAGTGTGTGTCATACCATGCACGAGGAGCTTGCTTTAAGCCATAAAGTGCCTTATCCACTTTATAAACATAACCTGGATGTTTAGGATCTGAGAATCCTGGAGGTTGTTCCACGTAGACTTCTTCATTCAGCTTTCCGTTGAGGAACGCTGACTTGACATCCATTTGATAAACTTTGAAGTCTTTGTGTACAGCGTAAGCTAAGAATAGACGAATGGCTTCTAGTCTTGCCACTGGAGCAAAGGTTTCGTCGTAATCTATACCTTCCTCTTGTCTATATCCTTGAGCAACAAGACGAGCCTTGTTGCGGGTTACAGTTCCATGTTCAGCCAACTTGTTTCGATAAACCCATTTATTGCCTATCACTGACTTGTCGGATGGACGAGGAACGAGCTTCCAAACTTTGTTTCTTTCAGATTCTGTCAGCTCTTCTTGCATAACACTGACCCAGTTTGGATCTCTGAGGGCATCATCTATTTTTTTTGTTCAATCAGAGAAATAAAGTTAACGAATAAACAAATATTACCTGCACTTCTTCGTGTCTGAACACCAGCGTATGGATCACCAAGAATTTGATTAATGGGGTGATTGATAGTCCATCGCTGAGCTGGAGCATAAGTCACTGACTCAACCTGAACTTGAGGAGCTGAAGATGAAGCTTCAGCAACTTCTGGTATGTCAGTTAACAGAGGAAGAGGTGCAGATGTCATTTCATTGACTGATTGCTGAGAAGTAGATGGTATGTCTGAGATAAAGGGTTCAGAAGCAGGCATAATGTTAATAGGAACAACTGAGACCCATGATGATTCAACTTCACTAGTCTGCATGCCTGGGATGATGGTAGGATCATCATCTTCGGCGGGATGAGTATGAGATGGAGGAGTGGGAATGTCTTCTGAATCACCAAGATGAGAAAACATCCATTGATTCAGTTCTTCAGTATCAGCAGAAGGTCTAGAGTTCGCTGAATGGGATTCGTCAAAAGTGACGTGGATAGTTTCTTCTACAGTCTGTCTTCTTCGATTGAAGACTCTGAAGGCTTTGGAGACTGAGGAGTAACCAAAAAAGATTCCATCATCAGCCTTAGGATCAAACTTTCCGAGGGCATCTCTGTTGTTTAGTATGAAACACTGACATCTAAAGATGTGAAGAAAAATCTAATTGAAGGCTTTCTCCCATGGAAAAGATCATAGGCTGTCTTCTTAAATCTTTTGACAATCAGCGATCTGTTTTGCGTAAAGCAAGCAGTGTTGACAGCTTCTGCTCAAAACTGAGTAGGCATGTGAGAATCACTGAGCATTGAACGTGCAGCTTCGATGATAGTTCGATTTCTTCTTTCAGCGACTCCATTTTGTTGCGGTGTTCTCACTCAGGAAAAGTTGTGAGAGATACCCTTACTTTCAAAGAAGGAATCAAGAGACCTGTTTTTGAATTCAGTCCCATGATCCTAACGAAGGTGATGAGTTCTTCAGGGGTGTCACTCTTAGAACGGAGAAACAGTACCCAGGTATAGCGAGAGAATTCATCAACTATGACCAATGTATATTTCTTTCCAACGATGAATTGTTTGTTAACAGGGTCAAACAAATCCATATGAAGGAGTTGTAGAGGAGATGACACTGAGGAAACTTGCTTTTGTTTGTTTCCCTTCCTCACACGCTGAACATAAGGACTCCTTAGCGTATGAGTGTTGAGGTAAACTAGTGACTAACTCTTTAGAAGAAAGAGTATTTAGTGTCTTGAAGTTGAGATGAGAGAGCCTCTTATGCCATAACCAATTGACATCAGATGAGGCTTTTGAAAAGAAACAAGAGTTCTTAGTGGTTGTAGAGTCCATGTTTATAACTTAAACATTTTCCATACGATAACCGCTGAGAGCTATCTTCTCCTTTTTGTCAGTGACAAAGCAGGATTCCTTGGTGAAAATCACTTTGTTATCCTTGTCACATAGCTGACTTATGCTTAGAAGATTATGCTTCAGCCCTTCAACATATGCGACTATTCTGAAGGTTGTTGTGCCATTAGAGAGTACACCAAACCGTCGGGTATGGCCTTTTCCATTTCCACCGAAGGTCACTGAGGGACCCTTCTCTTCCTTGTATTCTGTGAGCACGCTTTTCTTTCCAGTCATATGTCTAGAGCATCCGCTATCGAGATACCAGATACCCTTCTTAACCTGCAAACAAAGGAAGATTAGTTTGACTTAGGCACACATTTCATTTTGGGCTTAGATTTGTCTGTGGTGGTAGAGGAAGTGGAAGGTTCAGCAATCTTCGCCGCATTTGAAGATTCAGCTTTGGTGTTAGTCTTCACTTTGGTTAATTTCTTAACCTCAGTGGTCTTCTTTGCCTTGGGGGCATTGATCTTCACCTTAGCTAACTTTTCAGCTTTGGTGGCTGTGGGGCACTTACTAGCAATATGATCGATAAGTCCACAGTGATAACATTTCCTATAACTAAAATTAGCTTTAGGACCATTTGCATGCTGAGCCGTTAGTTTTAAATGAGCAGGGCCAGCACCTAGTATACCTTTGGCATTGGAAATGGGAGGAACTATCAGTTCTTCAGATTTCTTACCAATAATATCCACTCTGATTCTAGGAGTAGATCGCTGAATAAATCCAGGGATCTTGTTCTTAGAAGTAGAGGGATGAGTCACTGAAGCTTTAGAAGCATTCAGCTTAGGTACAAAGGTACCCTTATGAGGTTTTGGATAAACAATTTTCTCTTTACCTTTAGAAGCTAAGGTAGAGATTTCCTCAGGGATAGGAGTTTTTAAAGAGGAACACTGAGAAGATGAAGTGTCAGGGATAGAGGACACGAACATTCCAACTAAGCATGGAATGATCAGTGGTAGGTTGTAGAGTATCATCTTTGTAACCAAGACCACGTTTGTCACTCAGGGGAATCTGAGACTTAATTATCTCAGTGATCGTTGTTGAGGATTTACACCATCCTTCAACAGTAGCTTTTTCCGCTTTCAATGCAGCGATAGCTTCTTCGCGCTCGATTTTGACTAGTTGATTTATATGAACCTAATCTTTTAAATCTTCTTCGATTTTAGAAAGCTTTTCTATTTGAAGGTGACAGTTTTTAAGCTGTTCATCGAGATCAAGGTTTTTATTTTCAACAACAGTTTTGCCGTTCATGGCATCATATAAATTCATAGTCAGGAGGTCGATCTTTCGAAGACTATCAGCTTCATCAATATCTGAAATATTGGTAAAGAAAGAAGGTGATACCTTAGAGGTAGAGGATGAAGCAGAGGGAATTTCAGTTTGTTCTTCCTCATCTTCGATTTTGGCCATGAGACAAAGATTGGCTTCATCATCATCTTCTGATTCAGATGATTCTTCTTCATAAGAAGCAGCCCAATCAAAGTCAGCCATCAGGCCTTTACTTTTCTTCTTAAAGCTTTTCAGCATTGAATACTTTTCTTTCAGCTTTTTGTATTTGTCATCTCTATCCCCGGGGTTAGAGGTTTTCTTGGGGAAAGCTGAGGGTTTATAGACTTTCTTTGAGCTGCATTCACTAGCAAAGTGTCCTACTTTTTCACAGTTAAAGCAGGTAGCAGTAGCCTTATCAACAGGGGTTGATGATCTAGGCTTGCCAGTGAGTGCGAGAGGTTTATTCCTTCTGAAGTTACTATTTTTAGCGAATCTCCTGAACTTATTAGCTAGGAGTCCTATAGATTCATCAAGATCTGAAGCGTCAGAATCCGATGAGCTTTCAGAGTTAGTTTCCAACTCAGTGACAGTGATAGTAGACCGGTGAGTGGAAGGTGACTTTGAGAGTAAAGCAACATGTGTGCTCTTGGAATCTTTTACAAGATTCTTCTTAAGATGACACGACTGCTATTGATTGAGCATAGTGCCATATAAGGTAGAGAGAGTTATAGATTTTAGATCCTTTGATAGCTTGAGACACATTGAATAATTTTCCCATCTTTCAGGTAAACATTCTAAGAACTTTGTCAGAATTTCAAAGTTAGAATATTCCTTACCAACGGTTTTCAGATCTATAATTAAACAGTTAAACCGCTGATGTACTTCAGAGAGAGATTCATTCTTACCACAAATGAAGCTTTCGTACTGTCTTACCAGGTTGATTTTTCTTGAGTCCTGGACTTCAGACGTACCTTCATATTGAACACAGATTGTGTCCCACATGGCTTTGGAGGTTTTCAGGTTCATGACGGAATGGTAGACTTCGTCAGGAAGAGCCATGGAAAGAATGGATCTGGCTTTAGTGTCGATAGCCACTTTCTTCTTAGCTTCATCAGTCCACATATGAACTTCCTTGGGAACCAATCTTTTAGGAATGGCAGCTCTAGTAACAGTGCCTGGAACTTCAGGATCAATTCTAACAGGAATATATGGGCCATTTTCGATGTAGTAAGGCATAGTAGGGTCTACACCTTCTAAGAAGAGTATCATCCTATTTTTCCTTAGATTAAAGTTATCTCTGGAAAATCTAGGGAGTTTTGCAAGAGAACCATTGTCAATATAGTTTGTATTTGTGTTTGTAGCCATAATGAGAAGTAGCAAGGAAGAGAAAAGATTAGCATAAGCAAGATCTTGTTTATGAGGTTAAACAATCTGCTCTGATACCACTTGTTGGTCCAGGAGGGTTATACAAGTTTGTAGAAGGGGGGGGGGGGGGGAGTTGAATACAAACACACAGATTTTACTTTCTAAATTGTTTATTGATATAATCAAACAATTTACAACTTGTTGTGGAACAAGATTAAGGATTAACCTAATGTAAACAAGTTATGAGAACACTAAATTTCTTGCACTAGAAATAAGACAGAAAGGAGATAAGGAAATTACGAATAATATCCTAACACAAAGATAGTAAGAAGAAATGGCCGAGCACTTCATTTCTGAAGTAGGGTTCTTCTTATATACTGCATGCATTTAATGCACAACAATATAGCTTTACACGTGGCAGGAGATGATTGGTTGCATGGTTTGACCTTTGTAGACAACCTTAGTAGCCGCATGATGTACAGTGTAGAGTCAGAGTTGTTTGTACGATAATAGACAGAAGGGATGTCCTTTATGACATTTTCGTATGGAGGCGTGCAAGAGGGTAAGACAAAAGTAACTTGTAGAGAAAGACTTCACGATCAGCGTTCGTTGAACAATACTTTATCAGCGAGTGACAAAGCTCAGCGATTGCTGAAGTCTTCTACTTGTAACTTCACGTTGAGTGGACAAATCTTGGTTTCGCTGATATCTGCATCAGTTCATTAGTAGACTTGTCGCTGGTTCTTGGGCTAGATCTTCGACTTCAGCGTAGAACCTTTGTTGACGTGAAACTTGTCTTCAGGGATCATAAGTAAACAACTAAAACTATCAGCGATCATCAACAAGACTGAACATGCTCAGCGCTTTGTTGATGAACAGTTTCGTTGAATGTCTAATTTAAAAACATGAGTTTCTTATCAGCGGTACTGTAGAGTCATAGTACTTATCAGCGATAGTGAAACTCTAATACATATTGTTTACTTACAATTTTCACTAAGTGTTTCTTAAAGAGTCATTATCAAATCACTGAGTGTTTGGATCAACATCTCTCCCTCTTGAATCTTTGAGACACTTTAGTGTTGCTTGTCTTCATGTCTTTCCAAGCTCCCCCTTGAATTATGCTGTTAGTCTTCATAGTTCCAACTTTATCACCAGATTCTGTGACATTTCACAATGCGACTTCAGTTTAAAATCAAGAATCCGTCTTTGAACCGCGAGTTGATTTGGCTTTGAAGAACTTCAGGATTTGTCGAAACAATATGCTCGAAGAAGGAAACAACATGTAGCGAACACTGCTTTGTAAGGGATAGAAGAATCATGCACTTGTAGTCTTTTCTTCACGGATCATAACAGTTACCCCCCTCAGCTTTTGCTAACTCCCCTTCAACATGATAATTTGTGTCTTTGAATTTGTATCATTTCTCCCCCTCATGATGAGTAGGAGCATCTGGAGCATCATGTAACATCAAAGACTAAACTGATGAGGAGCAAAATATCCGATAAAACGTTATAGTAACCAAGATGGGGTAAATATCTAACACAGAAACACAATAGTAACTGTTATCACAACAATTAAAATAATTGTGTGGCCTATGTTCAGAGTTGGCATCAGAGTATCTCTGATAGGACTTACAGTTATCACTGAAGTAAAATTTTAAAAATTACTTCTCAAACTGTTCCGGCAATATCATGAAGATATGCGAGTGGAATCACAAAGACTCGTGCATGTGTGAAAGAATTAAATTACTTATGTTTTGCTCAAATATTGATTTAACGTGGGACACAAGTTAAAATCAATTGACACAGTGAATAGAATATGAAGTTCGTAGACCGAAGCTGATGTCTTCCTTTTTCAATATATAAGACTTCCGAGCGATGAATAGATAGATTATGTGTTAGACATCCGTGAATATATGAAACAAGCATCTTTTGTGAGAGACTTGAGTGGCTGGGTGGGGTGACACGAGTTATCGACACTAGGTCCATGTCTGTGTCAATATTCATCTTCAAAGAACGAGAATGAATAGATTATGTGGTTACCCGGATAACTGACTTGGTTTGGTAACGACCAATATATTCTTTTAAGTCCTGTCACATCCTCACCATATTTTTTTCTCTCCAAACTCGTCTATACAACTAGACCCCTCACTGTTGTCTATAAATGGGATGTGTTTCTTGGGTAGGTCCTTCCGGTTCTGGATAGACCATAGAAACTATGTATTTCCTAACACTCCTTTAAAGAACCAAATAAAACATTAAAGTACACAATGAAGTACGAGTCCTGAACTGATTTGTCCAGAAGTCAATACTTTTAAGAACGAGTCCTGATCTGAGATGATCAGAAGTCATTAAAATGATAATGAATATCAAAGAACAAAGTCAAGCGCGAACTAGAATGACTCATTAAGCACATTATAGTCAAAAATCAAACAAAGAATAGAAATTTTAATTGTGAAGAACAAGTCACAATTATTATATCAGAGAAGAAGTGAATCCTTAGCAAGAAATGACGAACTTTGAGAAACAAATAGGAATTCAAACGGGTGTATTTCCACCGAAAAATCAACAAGTATACGAGACATGGAAATAACTAAGTCAAGAAAATATAACTCATGGGATTAATGGAAGTTAAAATTTGAGAATAACAAACACAAGTAAGTTATCCAGAGTAAATTACCACGGTTCTTTGAATTCACTAAAAATTCATGTATGTGTCCAATACCTGATACTCCCCCTCAAAAATAGAATAACCTTTGAATACAATCATGTGAAACGAGTATTCCGAATTTTATTACACATAACATTCCTGCAAAAACAGATCAAAAAGATTTTGGTATCCATGATGGATCCTTGGTGGTTAGATGCTTTAGCTTTAAAATAGGGATTGGGGATACTATAAGTACCATACCAGTTATTGACATACCTTGGATGCACAAAGTCACTCTTTCCACAATAAGTGCAGCAGAGCTTTGCTCGGTTTAGACTGATTAGCTTAGCTATAAGGTAAACATAAGTAGGTGAACCAGTTTTAGAAATAAATGACTTTGTATCAACTAAAGGAGGATTATGAGACTTGTTTCCATCACTGTCTTCTGTAGTTGATTTCTTTCTCCAAAACATTTTTACTTTTCTAAAAACATGATTATCTGAAGAATCATTAAGATCACTGTCAGAAGAACTAGAGTAATAAGATCGTCTTTAGTGAGAAATACCAGTTTTTGAGCGTTTCTTTGACCGTCTTTTAGATTTAGATTTTGAAGAAATGGTCTTAGAAACGTTTTTGGAGTTAGAACATTCTCCCTTTTCAAAATTAACCGGTGTGGGCATTTTGTCAAGAATTTGAAGATGACTTATAAGCTTCGGAGCAAAGTTAATTTTTGAAATTTCTTCATCATGGCAAACTGTAGAATTCATAAACTCAAAAAACCGTTGTGCAGAATCAAATGGATAATCCTCATCCGAGTCAGATAAGAGACAATTAAAGGGTTGGAAGTGATCAACCGAGAAAGGATTGTCAAAATCAGAGAAAAGATTCCTTTGTATCGATTCGGTTTGAATAACCTTACCTTTATTTTGAAAACTCAAATCCTTTTCATCGGTGTCAAGAGACACTCCTAGAAAGGATTTGCACGAGGAACTATCCGAATAAGTAGTTGAAGGGTCAACCGAGATAGTATCAGGAGTGGTAGGCTTCATTGGAGTATCAATAGGATTCTTCTTAGCCACCCTTCCCATTAGAGCTTCTGTCGCTAGGGCGGACAGGTTAGACATTAGTCTAGCAATCTCGGTTTTAAGAGTCGTTCTTGCATATTCGGATAGTGTCGCGGTTTAATCCTGATTAAGCTCGTTAATGGTTGATAAAAGAACAGTCATTTCAAAGTCAAAAGCAGCCTTGTCCCTCACAATTGATTCTTCGAGTTGGAAAATCATATTTTCCAAAATCAGAGGTGGAACATATTGTTTGAACTCTGATTGATCAGAAGATCCTACATCTGGTAACGCCTCAATTAGAATTGGAGTTTCCATGGTTTTGGCAAGAGAACAGATGTCGAAATAATCATTTGAGAGGTAAGGTGTTTTGTTTTTCAAATAAGTGGCATTAAGATATTCATAAACAAAAGGAACTTGAACATTGATGTTCTTTCGGGGTGGATCATCTTCCGTGTTAGGATTGACATTTGCTGGTTGTTCCCCTACTTTTGGTAGAGGAATACCGGTTTGTCGTTTAAGGGTTTCCTTTTCCTTATCCTCCGGAGACAATTTGGTCCATTTAATCTTGTACCCCGGGTATTGCTTATCTAGTCCCAAAAAGTTGAATTCATAAAGAGAAGGAACACGCGATAAGATTTTCTTTAGGTAACAAGGATTGTCATATCCTAGTCCCCAAAGGGCGTTGTAGTATTTGAATTCTTTTGGTTTGTTCAAATGAATGGTTTGGTCTGATGACCTCGTTTATAAAGTTTGGATTCGAGGTCCTTAAGCTTGTGTATCAAGTCAGTAGTTTCCGTTTGAACATTTGACCGAAAATTGACAATCTTAGTGTACTCCTCGTGAGACTTGTTTAACTTTTCTGTTAATTCAGATAATTGGGTCTATATGGTTTCAGCTCTTTTTGAAATGGCCGAGCATTAAGATTGATAGTTGTTGATCCAAACCCTCAGTGATTTGATAATGACACTGAGAAACACTTAGTGAAAATTGTAAGTAAACAATATGTATTAATGTTTTGCCATCAAAGAAAATATACTAAGTCTGTTTAGTATCGCTGATGGAAAACAAACTTTAAATTTATACTTCAGCGAAAACTGTTCATCAGTGAGCCCTGAGTCTGTTCAGCATCACTGATGATCGATGAATGTTCATCATGTAATTGTTTCCTTATGATCCCTGAAGACAAGATTCACGTCAACCAAGTTCGAAGCTGAAATCGAAGACCAAGCTGAAGAACAAGTGACTAAGTCTGCTAGTGACCTGATGCGGACATCATCGAAGACAAGACTTGTCCATTCCACACGAAGTTTCAAGTCGAAGACTTCAGTGAACGCTGAACTTTATCATTCGCTGATAAAGATTCATTCAGTGAACGCTGATCATGAAGCCTGCTCTACAAGAAACTTTTGTCTTATCTCCTTGCACGCCTCCGTACGATTTTGTCAGAATGGACATCCCTTTTGTCCAGAATCGTACAACCAACTCTGCAAATACACTGTTCATCATGCGGCCACTAGGATGTTTGTTAAAGTCAAATCATGCAACCAATCAGAGTTTGCCACGTGTAAAGGTATACTGACGTGCATTAAATGCATGCAATATATAAAAGAAAACCCTACTTCACATTTGAAGTGCTCGGCTTTCTTCCTCGCTGAACTATCTTAGTGCTTAGAAAACTCTCCTTAGTTTTCTTATTTCTTTTCTCTCTATTTCTAGTGCAAGTAATCTGTGTGTTCTCATAGTTTGTTTAGATTAGGGTTTTAACTTGATCTTATTCCGCAACAAAATGTAAATTGTTTGATATATATCAATAAACAATTTAGAAATATAAAAATCTGTGTTTGTATTCAACCCCCCCTTCTACAAACTTGTATAACCCTTCGGGACCAATAAGTTGTATCAGAGCAGACTCTTTAATTTCATAAACAAGATCTTTCTTATACTCTCTATTTCTCTTCCTTGCTATTCTTTTAAATTGGCAAATCATCAGAATACAAATTACATAGATAATGGCTCTCTTACCAAACCTCCTCGATTTAGTAAAGATAACTTCAACCTCTGGAAAAATCGAATGATGCTCTTCTTAGAAGATGTAGATCCTACTATACCATACTATGTGGAAAATGGACCTTATGTTCCCCATGTGGTCCATGGTCCTGTTGCTTCCACTGCTACAATTCCTGCCATCCCTGAGAGAACTCTCATCAGAGAAGTTTCTCAGTGGACTAAAGAAGATAAGAAGAAGGTGGCCATTGATACAAAGGTCAGGTCTATCATCTCTATGGCTCTTCCTGATGAAGTCTACCACTCCGTCATGAACCTGAAGAGTTCAAAATCCATTTGGGACACTATGTGTGTTCAATATGAAGGTACTACTGAAGTCCAGGATTCAAGAAAAATCAATCTGGTAAGACAGTATGAAAGTTTCATCTGTGGTAAGACTGAAACTCTTTCTGAAGTACGTCAACGTTTTAACTATTTAATCATAGACTTAAAATTGTTGGTAAGGAATATTTTAATTTTGAGATCCTGACAAAATTCTTAGAATGTCTTCCCGAAAGCCAGGACAATTATACCATGCCTAATCTCTCTAAGGATCTAAAATTCATGACCCCTTTCTACCTTATTTGGCACTATGCTCAATCATGATAAGTCGTGTCAACTTAAGAAGAATATTGTAAAAGATTCCAAAAGCACACATGTTGCTTTACTCTCCTCAGAGTTGATACTGGCTCAGCGATCAACTGTCATGATCACTGAAATGTAATCTAACTCTGATGATTCATCAGACGCTGTTCCTTCATAACTTGATGAATCTCTGGCACTCCTGACAAGTTCTTTCAGTAGGTTTGCTAGAAAGATTAACTTCAGAAGAAGTAATCCCCTCACTATCACTGACAAGCCTAAATCTACTCATATTGATAAGGCTACTGCTACCTGCTTTAACTGTGAAAAAGTAGGACACTTTTCTAGTGAATGCAGGTCAAAGAAAGTCTTCAAACCTTCATCTTCCTCCTTCAAGAAATCATCTAACCCAGGGCTAGAGATGACAGATACCAAAAGCTGAAAGAAAAATATGAAAAGCTGAAAGGCTACAAAAAGAAAGGTAAAGGTCTGATTGCTGAAGATCATGAATGGGCTGAATCTGATGAAGAATCATCCGACTCTGATGATGATGAGGCTAATCTCTGCCTCATGGCCCAAATACAAGAAGAGGAAGAAAAAGCTGAAATACCTCTACCTCTACTTCTACCTCACAGTTATCAAACTCTCCTACTGCTACTTCTGCCTTCCCTGAAGCTGATAGACTTCGTGCTATCGATATACTAACTATTGATTTATATGATGCCATGAATGGCAAGACTAAAGCCGAACAACTAAATCTATAGTTAGCTGAACAACTCAAACAATGTCATTTAAAAATTCAAGAGCTTTCGGATAATGAAAATAATTTGAAAGATCAGGTCTATGTAAATCAAGTTATTAGTATCGAGCGTGAACAAGCTATCACTGAACTGAAAGGCGAAAAAGATACTTATGAAGGATGGTATAAATCCTCAGCAAAGATCACTGAGATAATAGGTGCTCAAATCCCTCTTAGTTACAAACGTGGTCTTGGTTACAAAGCTGACGCTGAAGAACCAACCACTGATCATTCCATGCTTAAATTTGGAATGTTCGTGTCATCTATCCCTGGCACCTCTTCATCTCAATGCTCTTCTTCTAAAACTTCCATCCCTGAGAACAAACCTACCTTGATTCCTAAAGGTAAAGAAAAAGTTGTTCAAACACCTCAGAAGGGTACCAATGTACCTAAGCTGAAAGTTTCAAAACCTTCAGCGAGCCATCCCTCTACTTCTAAGATCAAGATCCCTGAATTCATTCAGCGATCTACTCCTACACTAAGAGTGGATGTAATTGGTAAGAAATCCGAAGAACTGATAGTTCCACCAATTTCCAATGCCAAAGGCATTCTTGGTGCTGGTCCTGCTGATAAGTGTGTATTTATATACACTTTTATACCCATTTAGGACTTTAGTTTACCCTATTTTACATCTTTCCCAATTAGGTATTGAGTCTTTTAGTCTTATTTTACATCTTTTCTTTAGAATGGAGCTAGGATGTAGTTTATGGAATAATCCTATCTTTTTGGTGACTTTTGCTGATTTCTATGTTGCTACAGCAGGGGATGCTACAACAGTGATTTTGGCAGTCATGGCTCAATCAAGTTGGACGATTTTATTTTGTTGAAGGAAGACCTCAGGCATCTTTTAGTACACTCTTGGGCAGAAGTCAACCGTGAAGATACCCCTGAAGATGCTCCTGTAGATGCTTCCTATGATAGACTTTTGTTACTTTTACTTTATTGTACTAAGATGCTTGGTTATTACCCATTAGGTATAACCACTTTTGTACTTGTTAAGCATCTTTTGATTCCTTGCTTTCTAGTATAAATAGTTTAGATAGTCTTTCATTTGAACTTAGCTTCTACTGGAACAAAGCTTGTCCTAAGCTTTGTTACCAAGTACTTTAAATTTCAATTGCAATCTTTAAGTTACAAGTCATTTCGTTTCTGTCTGTGGCTATAGCAACCTTTACAACATTCTTTACTTTCTACACTTACATTACGTCATTTACATACATGTCATTTATTTTTAAGCATTTACATTCCAGTATGGTAGGCTAAACACCATAGTGTGGGTGTAAGTGAAGGTTGGCAGATTAAGCCAAGTGTCTTTGGACATTTGTTTGCATTAATCTTCTACTTTACTATTTATAAACAACATGAATGCTTCATCCTATAGTCTTTGACAAAGTGACGAGTGTTATTCTATTTGGATGAGTTGGACTCAAAATGGAGACAACGCAAGTGTTTATGTTGGTTGTGTTATAGAGACTATAAAGAGTTGCTTCAATCCTTCTGGTTGAGAAACTATATGGAAAGAAAGGTAAGATCCGACTAGTAGGTTCTTGTTGCATTTACCAAGTGCCCACCCTACGTAAAAAGTCTAATCTGAACTTCCCTTGGAAGGCCATTCAATTCAGTAGTATTGCAGGAGACTTTGCTGCAGCACTCTTGTGCTTGCTATAGCAATGTCCGGAGCACTTTGTTAGCCCAAATCCAACCTGATCTTGCACCCATACTATCTTTAATTTCTTGTTATTATCTTTCAGTACTTTGCCTTCAGTTACTAAAAATCTTGTTACCAAAATCCAGCTTTGAAAACCAACTTGTTGTTACTCTTCTTGCTTTAAAAGTCCCTGGGGTACGATCTCTGGTATTACTTACCATTATTACTTGTTTTTGGACGACACTAGTAGAACATGTATACTTGCATGGGTTGCTAGTTGCTGTAGCCTTTTTAGGGTTGCGTTTAATCCACACCAAGTTTTTGGCGCCGCTGCCAGGGACTTTTGCCAAAGAAAGTTACTTTAAGTTTTTTGAAAAGTTGATTTTTACAATATGTGTTTTTGTGGTTTATGCCAAGACTACCTCACGGGGATGTATTTGATCTTGATCCTGATATTGTGAGAACTTTCAATAGAAGAAGAAGGGTACAAAGAGCTTTGCTTCAAAACCCTCCTGCTTCTGCTGAAATGGTAGCACCAGAACCCAACCCTGAGGAGGAAGTTATTAGGATTGCTAACTCAAGAAATGGTGGTATTATGGACTATGCTATTCCTATGCTTACCCAGCTGCACACAGGAATATGTAGGCCTCATGTTGAGGGTGACCAATCTGAGCTTAAGCCTATTATGTTTCACATGCTACAAACAAATGGTCAATTTGTTGGACTCCTTACTGAGGATCCACCTTTGCACCTAAAGAATTTTATGGAGCTCACTGACTCTTTTCACCTTAGTGGAGTATCTGTTGAAGCCTTAAGGCTGAAGTTATTTCCATGGTCTTTAAGGGATAGAGCCAAAGCTTGGTACAATTCTTTAGCTACTGATTCAATCAAAACTTGGAATGAAATGGCTGAAAAGATTTTGAGAAAATACTTTCCCCCCAACCAGGAATGCCCAATTTAGAAATGAAATTTGTCAATTTAAACAATTAAATGGAGAGGCAGATCCTGAGGCTTGGGAGGGGTATAAAGAGTTACTAAGGAAATGCCCACATCATGGCATTCCATGCTGCATACAGCTTGAGACCTTTTACAATGGTCTTGATATGTCAGCTAAGCAAATGCTTGATGCTACTGCAGGTGGAGCCTTTATCTATAGTACCTACACTGATGGTTACAATATTTTAGAAAAAATTGCCAACAATAGTGGTCAGTGGATGGATCCCAGAGCAATTATACTCAGACCAACTGTGGGAACCCCTGGAACAGATCCTATTACTGCTTTAACTGCTCAGTTAACAGCCATGAACACCATGTTGCAAAACATGAATGCTCCAGCTGCTAATACTGTTGCTGCAGCAACTGTTTCAGAGTTCCTACCAGTTCAGTGTGTGTACTGTGGTGAAGGTCATACTTTTGACCAATGCAGCCTAAATGTTGAATCTGTGAATTACATCCACAACAGACCTAATCAGTTTGGTAACACTTACAACTCCAGTTGGAAAAACCATCCTAATTTTTCTTGGCACAACCCGTGTTTGAATCCACCAGTTGTGAAAGATCAAAAACAGAATTTTCAACCAAACCAACAAGGTCCATATCAACAAGGTACATCTACCTACCAAAAGCCTCCTAATCAGCAAGGTGAACAACCAGCTTCCTTGGAAGCTGTGCTGAAAGGTTTTATAAACCATACCACTTCATCCATGAATCACCAAAATGCTACCATCAAGAATTTGGAGACTCAAATAGGACAAATGGCCATAGAGTTGAGACATAGACCAAATGGAACATTACCTAGTGATACTGAAGTCCCTAGGAATGTGATCAAAGAACAAGTGAAAGCTATTAGTTTAAGGAGTGGAAAGGACATAGTTAACAGTAGTCCAAAAGAACTAAAGACTGTTATACAACCCATCACTGAGAAGAGTGCTATAGCAACACCACCTGTTGCTGTAGCAACTCCTACTGTTGTTCTTGAACCAGTGGTGATTGAAGAAGCTGTTACTGTACCACCTAAGTATGACCTTTCATTACTCTTTCCAAGTGAGGTAAACCCCAATACAAGCAAGAAAGATGCTGCCACAGATCTAACACCATCAGATCCTGTTGTTTCAGCACCTGACCAACCAATAGAAACCCCTACTGTCCAACCCATACCAAATCCTAAGAGGCAGTGATTGCCCCTGTTCCACCTTACATTCCTTACCCACAGAGGTTGAGGAATCAACAGGAGGAAGTTCAGTTTAAGAAGTTTCTGGATGTATTCAAGCAATTGCACATTAACATCCCATTGGTAGAAGCTATTGAAAATATGCCTAGCTATGCCAAATTTTTGAAAGATATCTTGAGTAAGAAAAAGAAACTCATGAAACTGTTGCCCTTTCAGAAGGATGTAGTGCCCTTGTTTCCAATAGACTTCCCCCTAAACTGAAAGATCCTGGGAGTTTTGTAATTCCCTGTTCAATAGGTGGGAAGCATGTAGGAAATGCTCTGTGTGACCTTGGTGCTAGCATAAACCTTATACCCTTATCCATTTTAAAAAATCTAGGGATAGGAGAGGCTAGACCGACCACTGTGACTCTGCAGTTGGCAGACAGAACCATAGCATATCCTAAGGGCAAGATAGAGGATGTTTTGGTACAAGTAGATAAGTTCATCTTTCCAGTTGATTTCATAATCCTTGACTTTGAAGCAGATAAGGATACACCTTTAGTCTTAGGAAGACCTTTCCTTGCCACTGGTAGAACCCTCATTGATGTCCAAAAGGGAGAGTTGACCATGAGAGTGCACGATCAGAATGTTACTTTCAATGTTTTCAATTCCATGAAACATCTTGATGAAGTTGAGACATGTTCTATGCTAAGCACCATTGAATCAATGTGTCATGAGGGAGCCTTAGAAGAGATTCCAGGTACCAAAAGTGAGCAGTTGGAAGAACTTGAGGATAGTGACAGTGAGGAGAATAGTAATTTAGACAGTAATGAGTTGCTGCAGCATGCTGCAGCATTTGAGCTTTTGGAAGAATAGCCCACACACAAAACCCCTTTACCATCAATAGAAGCACCACCAGATTTGGAGTTGAAGCAATTACCTGCCCACTTGAAATATGCATTTTTAGGAGAGGACAGTAAACTTCCTGTGATCATCTCAGCTTCTTTGGAAGTTGAGCAAGAGAAGCAGCTAGTTGAAATGCTTCAATCTCACACCAAAGCCATAGGCTGGACCATCTCAGACCTT
Source organism: Saussurea involucrata (assembly GCA_033807775.1). NCBI lineage: Eukaryota > Viridiplantae > Streptophyta > Magnoliopsida > Asterales > Asteraceae > Saussurea > Saussurea involucrata. Next base: position 57,172,683 of record CM066323.1, read on the forward strand.
AAAGGTATAAGTCCATCCATTTGTCAACACAAGATAATCTTGGAAGACAAGGACTTTACCTCTGTAGAACCTCAAAGGAGATTGAACCCTGTAATGAAAAAAGTGGTCAAGAAAGAAATCCTAAAGTGGCTTGATGCTGGAATCATTTACCCTATAGCAAGTAGCAATTGGGTAAGCCCTGTCCAATGTGTTCCAAAGAAGGGGGGTGTCATTGTGGTAGAAAATGAAAAGAATGAGCTAATCCCAACCAGAATAGTGTCAGGGTGGAGGATTTGTATGGACTATAGGAAGCTTAACAAAGCAACCCACAAAGACCATTTCCCTTTGCCATTCATAGACCAAATGTTGGATAGACTAGCTGGAAAAGAATACTATTGCTTTTTAGATGGCTATTCAGGGTATAACCAGATTGCTATAGCACCTGAGGACCAAGAGAAAAAAACTTTCACTTGCCCTTATGGTACTTTTGCCTTTAGGAGGATGCCATTTGGATTGTGCAATGCACCAGCCACATTTCAGAGATGCATGATGTCCATCTTCTTTGATATGTTGGAAACCTCTATGGAGATTTTCATGGATGGCTTTTCTGTCTATGGATCCTCCTATGAGGATTATTTGAAAAACTTAGAACAAAGCCTTAAGAGATGTGAGGAGACTCATCTAGTTCTAAACTGGGAAAAATGTCATTTCATGGTAAAAGAAGGCATTGTTTTGGGTCATGTAATTTCAAAAAGGGGAATAGAGGTAGACAAGGCCAAACTTGAAGTCATTGAGAGTCTACCTGAGCCCACAAATGTTAAAGGTATAAGAAGTTTTCTTGGACATGCTGGATTTTATAGGAGGTTTATAAAAGACTTTTCAAAAATTTCCAAACCCCTCTGTTTATTACATCAGCATGACCAACCATTTGATTTCAACAAGGAGTGTAAATCTGCTTTCAACACTTTGAAAAAAGCACTGATTTCTGCCCCTATTGTTGTTACTCCTGATTGGACAAAACCATTTGAACTTATGTGTGATGCAAGTGATTGGGCAGTTGGTGCTGTTTTAGGCCAAGTTAATGAGAAAATCTTCCACCCAATCTACTATTCCAGTAAAACTCTAAATGAAGCCCAAATAAACTATACAACCACAGAGAAAGAACTTTTGGTTGTGGTTTTTGCATTTGAAAATTTTAGATCATACTTAATGGGTACTAAGGTCATTGTTCACACTGACCATGCAGCCATCAAGTATTTGATTTCCAAAAAAGATGCCAAGCCAAGGTTAATAAGGTGGGTTCTTTTCATTCAAGAGTTTGAAATTGAAATAGTAGATAGAAAAGGGGTGAACAACCAAGTCGCTGATCACTTGTCCAGGTTAGAAAAAGGAGAATCAAGTACTGGTGAAATTAATGAAAAGTTCCCTGATGAGCAGCTCATGATGCTGCAGCATCATACAGCCCCCTGGTTTGCAGACATTGCAAATTTCTTGGTTGTTGGGATCATTCCACAAGATTTAAACAAAGGCCAAAAGAAGAAACTACTCCATGATTCTAAGAACTATCTTTGGGATGACCCCTTTCTGTTTAAAGTAGGGGCTGACCAGATCCTAAGGAGGTGCATACCTCGTCAAGAAGTGCCTGCAGTGCTGCAACATTGTCATGCTGCTGCATATGGTGGCCACTTTGGTGGTCAATGAACTGCAACCAAGGTTCTTCAATCTGGGTTTTTCTGGCCAACACTCTTCCAAGATGCTGATAATTTTGTGAAGAGGTGCAATGAGTGTCAAAGGGTTGGATCCATCTCCCAGAGACATGAAATGCCCCTCAATGGCATTATTGAAGTAGAAATCTTTGATGTATGGGGAATTGACTTCATGGGTCCATTTCCCATGTCTGGAAACAATCAATACACATTGGTGGCTGTGGATTATGTATCCAAATGGGTAGAAGCCACAGCCTGCCACTCCAATGATGCCAAGACTGTAGTTAAGTTTTTGCATAAGCACATATTCACAAGGTTTGGTACCCCTAGAGCCATGATCAGTGATGAGGGTACCCACTTTGTGAATAACATGATGAAAGGAGTTCTGGAAAAGTATAACATAAAATGTTGGGTCTAGAAAGCCCCAATTATATAGAAAGGTTTATAAAGTCCATGTAAAGTCAAGAAAAGTCAAATGTGTTGTAATTAGCTTTGTAGGTCTTTTGGGCTTTAGGAGTTTAATAGGAGTTAAATGGGCTTGGGCCCAAGTCATGTAATTAGACACTATAAATAAGTGTCTTGGGCTTCATATGTAAGTAGAGACTTTGATAGACAAATCCATTGAGAGAGAAATTCATTGTAACGTCTTGTAATTCACAGATTGTTAATAAATCATATGACCAGTTGTTGTGAATACGTTCTTGAATGTTCATTCTATATTGAATCTTGATTATCTGTGATGATTATGGAACCTACAATTGGTATCAGAGCCAAACAACAAAAACCCTAGTCATTCCAAGAACTCGACAGAATCAAGAACTTCCAGAACTGCTGATTAATTTTCGAAATTAGACAAAAATCATAGGTATGTTTTCGATTTCTTGATTGGTTTCTTGATCAAAGTGATTCTTTCCGCTGCATGTTGATTTCAAATTCAATTTGGTCGAGATTATTGGGTTTTATTGTTGAAAAGATCACATTTCACTAATTTTTAAGATTTTCAAGTTTTCAAGATCATTTTCAATTGGATGATTTAATTCTTGATTAACTCATTCATTCTTGAAGATTCTTTGTAATTTCTCTGATGAGTGTTCTAATTTTTTTTGAAAAGAAGATTTTATCAATTCATGTACTCTAACTGTTTGATGAAATGCCTGTGACAGATTTGATCTATTCTTGCATGTTCTATTCTTGCATGTTCTAGATCTGCGTCGATCTGAATTTGTCATTTCATCATGCCTACTTATGATAAAAATGGAAATGAGACTTATTCAAGAAGAGAAACGGCTATTTTGTATATGCATGAGATTGTTCATTTTGAAAGCAAGATTGCTAATCTTGAAGCCAAATTTGATGAAAGTGCAAAAGTTGTTGTAAATTTGCAAAAAGACAAATCTGATCTTCTAAAGGATTTTGAAAAGGCTCAGGAGAACACAAAGTTGTTAGAAAAGGAGAATGTTGATTTGAAAGAGAAAATCAATTTTGGAAGAAAGATGTTGACAGATTCTGAAAATAGAATCAAATCATGTGAGATGAAAAATTGTCAACTATTGAAACAGATATTTGATTTTGAACAAGTTCTTATACTTGAAAGAGAGAAATTTGAGAAAGAGAGAAGAGACTTTCAAACTGAGAGGAAATATTTTGAAACAAAGTCTGTTGAATTCTCTCTGAAAATTTCTGATTTGGAGAAAATTCTTGCAAAAGAAATAAAAGAGTTTAAATGCAAGAAAAATGTTTTTCAAAAAGAAAAGAATGGTTTTGAGAAAAAGAAAACATGAATGTTAAATGAGTTTTCTGTGAAAATCAATGAGTTGGAGAAAGAGTTAGAAGATGGAAGGAAAGAGATTGAAAAGAAGAAAGTAGACGGTTTTAAAGAAAAATGCTTAAAATATGAGTTTGAGAAGGAAAAGAAGGTTTTTCATTTTGAAATAAAGAAGCTTATTAAGAAAATATCTGATTTATCAACTGAAATCATGATAGAGAAGAAGTCCAAATCTGATTTGCAGTCAAGGTTTGATTTGTATGTTAAAGAGAACATTGTTTTGGAAGAAAAGTTTAAAGAACTTGAAGTCAATTTTACTGATTTTGGATCATCTAAAAAGAATGCTTCAAGTTCAATCTTTAAAAATGTTCCTCTAAAAGTTTTTAAAAATTCAAAAGTTGGTGATAAATCAAATCATAGTTCAAAATATCAGATTCGTTCTTCTAATCTGTTTTATGATCCTATTTTTGATAAATCTGATAATTGTTCTTTTAAAAAGGTAAAAATGATTTGGAGAGTGAAAGGTTCTGCTCCAATTCCAAAATCATCTAAGTTTGTTCAAAATGTCAAAATAAACAACCAAGCTTTTCAAACCAAATCTTTTGTAAAACCTGATGTGATTTATTCTGTAAATCAACTAGTCAGGTTAGCAAAAAAGAAACTTTGTTGTTCGTATTGTGGGACTGATGATTTTGTGAACAAGAACTTTATTCAGCACTGGTTTGGTTCTTACAGAGTGTCTGCATATGCCACTGTTAAACCAAGATCTAATCAAGATAGAGAAGATGTGAATCTGTCATCTATTTTACTCAAGAACACATTACAAGATTAGGAGTTCTGTACAAGTGTTTCTCTCTCTAGAATATAAGAATGTGAGTTAAGTATGTCTAGAGTCCTACCAACTAATACACAACAAAACCTATTTATACTAAACACTTTACAAGGTGTAAACAACACAATACAACTCAATACATTGACTTTGACTTTGACCTTTTTATATTTAAACCTTGAAGACATATTGCACTAACAATCTCCTCCTTTGATTCAAGGTTTAAACAAATGCGATCAGCAGGCTTTAGCTTTCTTGAATCTTCGGTCTTCATCAAAGCTTGTCAAAGTCAAAACGTCATCCAATCTTCAAACGGCAAATAACGAACTTCTTTCTTCGAACAAGAGAATATGAATCTTCACACAAAGCTTTTTAAATACAAGAAGCACAAGTTCAAGAAAAAGAGATCACTGAATGGATCAATCGATTTTCCTCAAACTCTTGAAGAATTCTCCCCATTTCCATTGACTTGAGAATTTCATTCTTCAGTGTCGATCTTCATAAACGCGCGAGTTCAAAAGAAAGAGATCACTGAAATGATCAATCGATTTCTTAAAAACTCTTGAAGAATAAAACTCCCCCTATCATTTCTTGAATAGACGTCTTCTTTCTACAAATCTCCCCGTTGACATTAAAACGAATCTTTGATTTTAAACTTTCTTTGACATGAAATTGATGTAGACATTCTCCCCCTTTTTCGATGAAAGTGAGCATCACGAGCATCGAAAATCTTGTCAATTTCAGTCACGGACAATCTCCCTCTTCAAAAACATCTCTTCCCCTTGAAAAACATGAACAATCTCCCCATAAGCGAAAGATCTTGCTCCCCCTAAAAATAAGAATTGTAGAGCAAGTTGATTTTCTCCCCCTGAAAAATTTGCATAAAAAGCATATAAGCGCACATTTTAACAAACTTATATAAAGAAAATATAATTCATTGAACAACATTTTATTACTACTAACATTTAATCATTTGAACACCAAACAAACGAAATTCAACTTAATGAAATGTAACAGATATTTCCATCAAGTGAAATAAAATGCATGCGTTTGGATTCAAAAACAAGACATCATCGCATATCGAGTTACAAAAGTTCAATTTCAACTCCTTTATAAAATCTATTTGGTGGGCTAGCATGCGAAATATGATTAGCAACAAGCAAATGCACCTCTAAAACCTATAAGAATACTTTGCTCTTACTCACACTATTTGTCCAAAAACACAATTTTCACAAATTTACAGGTTTATCGCGACTTTGTATTTTCCCCAAGTTTCAAGAGATGTGTGCTCTTAGGCATCTTTTCATATTGTGCACATTGGCAACTTTTATTATGTGCTCATTGGCATCTTTTATAATCAAACAGTTTATTAAGACTAAGATACACCGTAAACGTAACTTTCTAACTGGTCCTATAGCAGGATTTGGGTCAGCCGATCCCAGACCAGTTGGCCTTAGGGGCTAGGTGTCGAGCACCCCTCGGGACTTACTTTCCCGAACCAGAAAGGCTACATCGATATACCTTAATCCCATCTGTACCAGTAGAACACGGCTTTCTACCTGGTTCTATAGCAGGATTTGGGTCAGCCAATCCCAAATCAGTTGATCTTAGGGGCTAGGTAACGAGTACCCCTTGGGACTTAATCTCCCAAACCATATAGGCCACAGGCACAGACTATCAAACTGAATGATTTTATTATATATATATATGTATAATAATTTTTTATTTTTATTTTTCTTAAATAGTATTATTATAGCATCTCAATCACTTGGTTAAAAAACGTAGTGCTTCCCCCATATTTTCGTTTCCATTCATGATTAAGACGAATAGGCTTTGTGAGCATTGTATTCTAAATAAGTCTAGATTTACAAAATTTTGCACTTATATCAAAATCTCAAACATGTTTCGCTAACCTTTCGACTTATTTCAGAAGCGAAAGTAAAAACAAATATAACTCCGACGATACAAAAATGCTCGTAAAATCATCCTTAACACACATTTTATTCATTGAATGAAAAAATTGAAGAATTTCACTTCATTGAATTAAATTTGTGAAGGTTCAAACTTTCAACATTAGTAGAAATAAAATATAACACAATGTTACCTTTTTATTTCTTGATTTGAGAAACAAAAAGATATGGCAGTTAAAGTTCAAAAAGATATCACCTGATAAGTACGAGTTCTAAACTGATTTGTTTAGAAGTCTTAGTCTTTGAAGTACGGGTCCTGAACTGAATTGTTCAGAAGCCATTACCGTTGAAGTGCTGGTTTTGAACTGTTGTGTTCAAAAACCATTACCGTTGAAGTGCGGGTTTTGAACTGATGTGTTCAAAAGCCATTGTCTTTTATATCTCTCCCCCTACAAAATACCGAAAGATTTGTCATTAATCACATGTACATAAAAATAATAATAAACTCCCTGAAAATATGTGATGTTCAATATCTTCTTGAATGCACAAGTACTTCATCTTCCGATAGTTCAACACTTGTCTCTAAATCTGCAAAACAGATTAAGTAGATTTTGGTACCCAACGAGTCTTGGGTCCTGACACGTTAAGCGAAGCTCTATAAGAAGGAAAATGGTAAGTACCATACCAATATTGAACATAATTATTATTAACAAAATCATTATTTCCGCAATAAGAATTAACAAAAGAATTAACTTTCGTTGTAAAATTCTTATTTGGAAATGATGATTTTGGTACATATTTTCCAGGAAATTTACCTTTTACCTTCCATTGCATGTTGACTCTTTTGTAGGAAGGAAGATCATCATAGTATTTGGAAGACATATCCACAGAATGCTCGTAGAAAATGTTAGAAGGACGCATCGGACATTCGGAAAAACACTCGGAGTTGTTGAACGACCTCACTTTGTCTTTTAAGGCATTTCGTTCCTTTGTCATCAACTCGAGCTTCTTCCGAATATCATAATTCACCCTCTTTTCCTTCATGATATATGTAGATAAACCCGCCAAATTCTTCGTGAGTTTCTGAATTTCTTGCTGAAATATCTTCCGTTCTACAGAAAAATCATCCTTTACACTCCTTGCTTGAAACTCAGCTTTCTTTCTCTTTTCTAACTCACTTCTTTGCAAATCCAACTCCTCTTGCAGTTCAGAAATTTTCTCTGAAAGCTTCCCATTCTTCACTTCAAACTCTTTCCTTTTAACCTCAAACTCGGCTCTTTCCTTCTCCACCTTTTGCTTCTCTAAAAATAATACTTTCTGAAAATCTGAGTTCTGCTTGGAAAGTCTTTGGAATTGGAGTTCAAAAGCTTTGTTATCTTCACAAGCTTTAGGCTTCATCTTCAATTCCTTTTCAAGATCCGAAATTCTTAGAGCTAGACCCTCTCTTTCTTTCTTATGTTCTTCTCTTTCATCTTTTATTAATTTTTCTAAATCTGATAGTCTCTTTGTAAGCTCAGTGAACTTCTCAAAATCTTCTATCACATCCTTCATGTCTTCCTTTTTCTCTAAATCAACTTTCTTTTCTTCCGCTTTTGACGGTTCCTTTATGTGAATTTCTGATGTTGTCTGATTTGTATCCTCCTTATCATCATTCTTCACTTTCTTTACCCTGAAATCAACATACGATCCATGCATTAGCTTCGTTAATTCCTTCCACAACAACATAGGATTATTTTTGAAAGCATTTAATCGAGCACAAGTATATTGTGGAAGTTTGGAAATAGCAAGGATCAAGTATAATGTTGCATCTTTATCAGCTCTCTTCCGATATATCTCTTCTTCAGTAAAATCTTCTTCCCGTTTATAAAGAATCAACGGGCCTTCGGTGAAAGATTTTATCATTAAATCTCCATTTTCTCTTCTCGAAATGAAATCCATGAAGTCGACCGTCCATTTCACAAAATCCGAATCCTTGTTAAGCATCGGAGGACGATTACCTGAAGCTTGATAATTCATCTTGAAAAAATTACATAAAATTTTTTCTTGAAAAACTCTTAAAATGTATGAAATACACTATAGAAAAAATTTCAGTATAAATTTTTTTCTCAAAATACTTTTTTTTTGTCAGTTTTCGCAAGCAACAGTTGCGAAAAGTTAGATGGTTGCGAAAAGTAGACTTAGAAAATCAAGAGATCTGAGGTATGCGTGACAGAGGGATACGCAAAGTTACTGTTTGCGTTTCTTTGGCTTGCGAATAGTTACTGTTTGCGTGACTTTGAGTTGCGAAAAGTTACTGTTTACGTGACTTTGAGTTGCAAAAAGCTACACTTAGATTCTAATGATCTTCAAAAGATGATGATTCTTGTGAAAAGTACGATGAATCTTGCGAAAAGTTCGATGAATCTTGCGAAAAGTCCAGATCTTGCGAAAAGTTCACAAAAATCTCAAAAACATCTGAAATCTGAAAAATCATTGCAAGAAACTTCACAGATAAGCTCGAAATCGATGTCTGAACACTTTATCTTTGAACAAAAACCTCTGAAAAACACTGAATCTACAAAAATGTCGATCGAACGGTAGCTTCGAACCAAAACTCAAAAACTGACAAAATCTCAAAATCGAAGCCTCAAATCTTGAAATCAGCCTTCGAATCCTTCTTTAATCTTGTTCCAAATCTGATGACGAATCTACTGATCACAAACTTGAAGCAATTCGATCACAAACAAAGAATTTTTGAAAAAATCTCAAGAAAACGAGATTTCTTGAGAAAATTCAAGAAATCAATCAAATTTCCTTGATAATCTTCACAAAAAATTTGTATATGATCACAGAAACACAATCTGAATCTAAGATCCTGCTCTGATACCAATTGTTAAACCAAGATCTAATCAAGATAGAGAAGATGTGAATCTGTCATCTATTTTACTCAAGAACACATTACAAGATTAGGAGTTCTGTACAAGTGTTTCTCCCTCTAGAATATAAGAATGTGAGTTAAGTATGTCTAGAGTCCTACCAACTAATACACAACAAAACCTATTTATACTAAACACTTTACAAGGTGTAAACAACACAATACAACTCAATACATTGACTTTGACTTTGACCTTTCTATATTTAAACCTTGAAGACATATTGCACTAACAGCCACTGCACCTAACAGACCTGGACCCATGTTCAAATGGGTACCAAAGTCAACTTAATCTGTTTTGCAGGTTATTCATGTGTAGAGCTGAATGAATGATCCATACTGACACATGACTGAAAACAGATGTTGTGCTTAAATTGAGAATATTGACTTTTGGATACTTCAGTCCAAAACTCGGTCTGAATGTGATTATGGATTTCTGATTCATACAGATCAATTTGTTGACTTTGAAGAATTTTTTGTTACGAAAAAGTTTTGTTTAATGTGGTGTTATCGAACTCATAGTTGTAGGTGTTTTTAGTAGAAAAATTCAAAAATATGTTTTTTGAGCGAGTTATGGTGATTTGAAGTTCTGAAAGTTCAGAAATCTCAAAATCCAAACATTTTTCTAAGGCATTTTTCTTGAACAGGTTACTCAGAATTCTGAACAAGTTACTCAGAATTCTGACTCTTCTACTCAGAATTCTGACTCTTCTACTCAGAATTCTGACTCTACTACTCAGAATTTGAACAGTTGATTTTTTTTAAAATTTTGACTTTTCTGAAGCATTTGTGATATCTAATGAGGAATCATCGTAGATGATTACCAAAATCTTTTGGTTTTGCAGGATTATCTTGATTTGAGAGAGAGTATTGTCTCAAAATTTGATCTGACCGTTTCAAGATAAAGGTAAATTTCTAAACTTCATACTCAAATCATGTTTAAAGAATAACACTTTAAAAATGATAAATTTTTTCAAATGTTCAAACCACTTCTACTGTTCTAAAAGATTTTTCTTACTTAGAAGTTGGATTTTAAATTTTTTATCTCAATCTGACTGGTTGTTTCCAATGATAAATACTTGTGTATTATCTTTTCTATCGTTTCAAGTATTCTTACACACCAGTTCAATTTTTCTTTTAACTTTGTTATTACCATGTCTCAAATAGATTCATTATTTCGATGGTAATACACTTCTCTTGTATTCTTTACATCAATTTATCCATTAAGTTTGTCTTATGGATAAAACTTCATATTTTCATCAGATTCAATCTTTCTAAAATTCATTCATACTTCCTGGTTCATTCAATTTCATTTTCTTTTCTTGTGGAAGTAATAATAAAAAAACGGCTGATATATGTGCACTCAAAATTAAAAGTGCAGGATACTTCAATGGACAACATTTAAGTGGTAAGATTTTTTTTTCTTTTCTTCCTCTATGGATCCACAAGAACCTGTGGAACCTACCCATGAGGTCATCCATGTGTATTTGAGGGGTGAGGGGTCACAAATCATAAAAGAGAGGGGGAGAATGTTCATGGGTATGAACAAACTCAAAGTGATGAGTGGTAAAATTCTGAGAGTGGGTAATAGTAAGGCTAAAAACAGAATGAGTGAATGTTAACAGAGATAGAAAATTGAGATATCTCTGATCTAGCCATTTCAAGAAGGGCACCCACATAAACTATTGATTCACACTTTTTGGTGATTAATATTGAAAAAGGCTGTGAGCCCATGTCAAATCTTGATATAACCCCACTCATCCACTCATTATCTTCTTAAAAAGATGGTGTTTCATTTGATTTGGGGACGCAGCATATATTCTATCTAATCTTCATTCGGAAGGTTTGGATATTGAAAAAGAAGGAAGTTTCCCCACCTTCGCTCTTCATTCATGCACTTTGAGTCCGTGGAAAATTGTTGTTGTCTCAACAGTTTACACACTTTGAGCCTATTATTCAAGCATATGTTGCTTTATTCTTTCTACACACGCACTAACACACAGAAAATATGTTTTCTGTCAGAACTTCTATAGAATTTCGTTATGCTACTCAATGATTAGAAGGAAGTCATGGAGAGTGAAAATCACTCAAGCTCTTTAATTAGATATATCTGTTGTAACTAGTGGCTTTGTGCTACAAACAGGCCAAGCTTTTCTTCAAAGGCTTGAAAACAAGATCATTTGTTGATTTTGGGTTACACTTATATGAATTGACGGCTGATTAAAATTCTGGAAGATTTCTCTAAAAGCTAGATTGGTGCTTTGCAAATCAGTTTTATTATCATTTTGATGATCATGGTCATGATAATAAAAAGGGGGAGAAGAAAATAGAAACTGATTTGTACTGAAACTACAAAAGAGAGAGATGTTATTTTAAGGGGGAGAAGAAAAGGAAACTGATTTGTAGTTATTATAAAGAAAAAGGAATGATTCAGATTTGATGTTCAACCGATTATGGGTGCTGTTTGGGTTTCAGTTCGAGAAATAACAGAAAATAGCTGCTGTCAGGGATGTTTCTTTGTTGTTCAAACAGAAATCAACAAGAAACATAAAGTTTGTTAACTTTCACCTGCAGCATTAAGACACTTCAGAAAATTACGCGGTATGGCAGAAAATTGAAGATATATCGATCAAAGATAATCAGAGTTATGATCGTACTTTTTCAGAGTTTGTTCAGAAGGGTGTTCAGAGTTATAACATCTGAGTTTGTTCAGAAGTTGTTCTAATTTCGATCATGAGTATTCAGAATTCTGATCCTTCTGTTCAGAATTCTGATCAGAGACTAAAGGCATTTAGATTTCATATATGTTGATTCAGAATTACAAGGCTATTCAATATTCAGAATCAATTCGTGGGTTGTCAGAAGTCCATTCAGAGCTTGTTCAAGTGATTTCAATGTTGAGCTTAATCAGAATTCTGACTCCAATATTCAGAACTTTATCTTGTGTAGTCAGAATTTCAGAGTTGGAATTTTTTTTCAGAGTTCTTTAGGTTCAGAATTCTGATTGACTTACTCAGAATTCTGATTGACCTACTCAGAACTTTTACTTAGACTTCTCAGAACAAAAGTGTAATACTTGACAGATTTGCGCACCTGTCGTATTTTGTTCAGAACTCCCTCCTCGAAGCTCCAAATTTGACGAGTCCAGATGCGTTAGTTTCCAAAGACACAGATGAACATTTTTTATGTTTTGGATTTCATCTGAATTAGTGTTCTTAATGGTCAGAATCTGTGTTAAAGTCAGTGGACACTTGCTGGACAGAAAGCTGTGTTTTTCATGCAATTTCTCCGAATTTTCAGAAAGGTGTTCTATCTTATGTTTTTGTAGATTCAAACTGAGTTATTGAAGTGTGTTGAGAAACTTCCTCCTCTGATCTTAATGGAATAAGCTCTTGAGCTTAATGGTCATTCAACTCAAATTTCAAAGACGGATTCTGTGTTACAAACTGAGGTGTTTTCAGTCGAACTTATTGCACATTGGATCAGATTTTAAAGTTGAAACTTGTGAAGAATAAGAGCAAAATTTGAGGGGGAGCTTGGATAGATTTACAAGACATGAAGATGTGCAACACTAAAGTTTTCAAAGAAATCAAGGGGGAGATCATTTGAAGATGTTTTATTTATAAAACTTTAGGGGGAGATTGTTGGGTCTAGAAAGCCCCAATTATATAGAAAGTTTTATAAAGTCCATGTAAAGTCAAGAAAAGTCAAATGTGTTGTAATTAGCTTTGTAGGTCTTTTGGGCTTTGGGAGTTTAATGGGAGTTAAATGGGCTTGGGCCCATGTCATGTAATTACACACTATAAATAAGTGTCTTGGGCTTCATTTGTAAGTAGAGACTTTGATAGACAAATCCATTGAGAGAAAAATTCATTGTAACGTCTTGTAATTCACAGATTGTTAATAAATCATATGACCAGTTATTGTGAATATGTTCTTGAATGTTCATTCTATATTGAATCTTGATTATCTGTGATGATTATGGAACCTACATAAACCATAGGGTAGCAACAGCTTATCACCCTCAAACTAATGGTTTAGCAGAACTTTCCAATAGAGAGATTAAAAGCATTCTAGAGAAAGTGGTAAAGCCAACAAGGAAGGATTGGTCCTTCAAGCTTGATGATGCTTTATAGGCTTATAGGACTGCTTATAAGACACCCATAGGAATGTCCCCATATAAGTTAGTTTTTGGGAAAGCATGCCATCTACCACTTGAACTAGAACACAAAGCCTTTTAGGCTTTGAAGGAGCTGAATTTGTGTGTTAATGCTGCAGGTGAAAGAAGGAAGCTACAGATTAATGAGCTTGAAGAATTGAGAGATCACTCTTATGAAAATGCTAAAATTTACAAAGATAAAACCAAAAAATGGCATGATAAGAGGATCTCCCAAAGAGAAATTGTAGCTGGCCAAAAAGTTTTACTCTTTAACTCTAGATTGAAACTTTTTCCAGGAAAACTAAGATCCAAGTGGACAGGGCCATTTGATGTTCATAAAGTCCATCCTTATGGAGTGGTTGAACTCATTGACCCCACCAATGGATCCATTTTCAAGGTGAATGGTCAAAGAGTAAAATCCTATAATGAAGCTGCAGCTACCAACTCCATTGGTACCACATCTGTGGTACAACTGTCTCAATCCTAGATGTGATCTCAGAGGCTTGAAAAAGCCTATTCATGATGTAAATATGTAAATACAGTGGTTTAGTTTTTATTTCTGTTCTAAAACTTGAAGTTTTCAAGGTTTGAAAATTGCTGGAAAAGGTTCAGTGCTACAGAAGCATTCATGTTGCTATAGCACTCTGCAACGAAACCCCAACAGTCTTTTCAGCCGAAAAAGTGTACTCTTTTCTGCAAAGATGCTTTTCAGGTTGTGCAAATAGTAGATGGCATCAAGTGTTTTGAGTTCCCATAAAACTTTTTAGTACTTGAAGTTGATAACTAGTTCACCCTAGTTAGTTTTGAACCAAAAGAGCACTATTCAAACTCCCATTCGGTCTCTTTTCAACTGATCCCCACGATCTCACCTTAACCCCTTTAAACTATTCTGTTTTGTTTGCAAGTTGCATCTTTAACAGTGTTTTGCAGAGGAAACTTAAGTTCATATTATGGGAAGATTCAAAACTCAAGCAAAGAAGGTGTTGAGACCAGTGAGTGATCGAGAGAGAAGACGAAGCGCCAGAAAACAGAGCATCGAAATGGATTCGAGCAAGAAGCCTGTTGATGAATCTAAAGCCAAGGAGAAATCGCCATCACCTTCTCCAAGCATTCCACCATTGAAGAAGCAGAAAACAGGGGAAGATGAAACTGGTAAGCAAACCGAAACCCACACCTCTTCCAGCTCTGTTTCATCTACTTCTGCTAGCCATAAAACCCTCACCATCGATATCAACAAAGAACCCAAATCACCTCTCACTGAAAACCCACAAATACTATTGTTGGGTGGTCGATTCCCACTTACCCCTAGTCCTCCACATACACATTTTGAAGACCCATATCAGCCCACTCCTAAAACTACAAACCCATTTGCAGAGGACGCGGCTGAAATAGCCCGTATTTTAGGAGAACCCCCATACAAGATCATAAATCCTACTGAGGCTAAGCCATTATCCAGCAAAGCACTCTCTGTACAGAGTGAGAGTGCCATTCCTAAAACCATTCCAGAACTACACATGTCTGAACAATCACAGCCTCAAGAAAAGGAGACTGTGATTATGACCAAGGTGGATGAGGTGGTGAAAAAGAAGATTATGGCTGATAAGAAAGGGAAGGGGAAGAGTCCAGAGGCTGTGGAGGAGGAAGAGAGCACAAAAGAGGAGAGCTCTGTGTTCGATGATAGCAGTGATGAGGATGTTGCTGTGAGCAATGCAGAGATTGCTGCAGCAACAGCAGAAGATGAAGATGTTCCTTTAGCTGAATGGATGAAGACTCCCAAGAAGGGGAGTGTAAAGAGAAAGAAGGTACCCATTTCACCATCACCAAACCAAAACAGGACCAGAAGAGAAAACACCTCTTTTGGTACTTTCAGTTGCAAATTGGCATATGAGCAGTTTGGCATGCTTGCTTCCAAAGAGGCTCTAGCAGATAAGGGATTTAGTCCAGAAGCTTTGAGGGACTACCCCTTCATTACAAACACCATCAGAACAATGGGGTGGGAGATGTACTGTGCAGTTCCAGGTGGAAACAACCTCTCCCTCATCAGGGAATTCTATGCAGAGGTTGCAGCATCCACAAGCCAAACTGTGAAGGTAAGGGGCACTGATGTGTCTTATGATGCACACACCATTGATAACATGTACGGTATAGTGTCTCCCACATCCAATGATTACAGGAAATTAACCGAGAAGGCCCAAGAAGAAGAAGCCCGGAAGGTGTTGAGCACCATTGCTCAACCTGGTGCTTCATGGAAGAACCGACTGTTCAGAACAATGCATAGCAAGGACCTCTTGCCCGAGGTCAGCGTTTGGTTCTATTTTTTGAGATACACACTCCAGCCCACAACCCATGATACAAGCCTAATCTTTGAACGAATGATACTGCTATACTGTATCATGGGTGGGAAAAGATTCAGTGTGGGGGAAGCTGTGTACAAAAGCATCAAGTCTTGTGTGGAAAAGACAAAGGGTGACCTTTGGCATCCGTCCCTAATCAATTCATTACTCCTTAGAGCCAAAGTGAAATCCTTTCCCACAGATGAAATTGTCTCAGGAAAAGCAGTATTAGAAGCCCAGACAGTGAAGAGAGTGATGAGGAATGCAGAGAAAGCAATGAGGCAGAATGCCATTGCTGCAGCATCACTGCTGGATGCTACAGCAACTGCTGCAGGTAGTTCCAAACAATCACAACAACCAAAGAAACCCCAATCAGTCCCAATAGAAGAGCAGCTGGAAACCAAATCATTTGTGTACCTAGCTACCCAAATTGCAAACAACCAGGAAACTCTCTTGACCAAAATGAAAGAGAGGGACCTGATGTGGATGACCCTCTTGGCCAACCAAAAGAGAGATATGGAGGCCAAGATTGCTGAGAGTGAGAAGAAACTACTGGCCTGTTTGAAAGAACATGATAAGGCTGCACAACATGACAGAAAACTCACTGCTTTGCACAGGCACTACCAGATGGTAAGAGAGGGGGTCATGGAAAGCAAGTGGGCAATGGAGAATCCAGAGGAGTACACAAGCGTTGGTCTATATCCAGAAGAGCTGCAGAAGGAGGCAGAGAAGTTCATCCCCAGTGCTGCAGCAAAACCTACTCCCAAAGAGTAGGCATGTCCATTTCTATACCTTAGCTCTATTAGTAGTAGTTTTTATTTTTCTGATTTTTTTTAGTTTTTAGAGTCTGGGAATTTGTCAAGTATTTAGTTTTTGAGTCTTATGAGATTTGCACCATCACAAACCACATGCCATGGTAATTTTGATGATACACATCCCTTTTCAGTCCTCAAAACTAGAACCATGCTCATCCACCTGGGAAGCAACTAGACATCCTTGTGTTTTTAGAAAATGATTTAGGCCATCCTTTCACATACACAAGCCACTTATACCCTTTGCACCCTTAAGCCATAAAGATTACTGTCTCAATGGGGACATTGACAATTGCAAGTGTGGGGGAGGGTACACTGATTCATGAGCACAAAAACAGCCCATAGGGCAGAAAATTGCTCCAAAAAAATATATATTAAAGAATGAATCAGTGGTGTCCATAGTAAAAGGCAGATAAAGCAGAAAAAATATGCATAGCATATACACTGTTTGGGCATTAAAAATAAAGACTTGTAGGATGAAAGAACACTTTGTGCTACAAATCCAAATCACCCAAAAAGTCCTAAAGATTCTAAATTCACAAGGCCTTAATGTCTAACAATAGGAAATGAGTTATTGGCTTATGGGATTGAGAGAATGATGAGGGATGGACACATAATTATACTAGGCTATGGTCCTGTTTTGGTTTCCAAATCTCATAATCTGTTTTATTTTTCATTTTTACCTTTTAAATTATTTTCAATTTTTCATCTGAGTCATTTTTAGTTGTCATTTTGGTTGCTTGGGGACAAGCAACAGTTCAAGTGTAGGGGTGTGATAAGTGTGTATTTATATACACTTTTATTCCCATTTAGGACTTTAGTATACCCTATTTTACATCTTTCTCAATTAGATAATGAGTCTTTTAGTCTTATTTTACACCTTTTCTTTAGAATGGAGCTAGGATGTAGTTTATGGAATAATCCTATCTTTTTGGTGAATTTTGCTGATTTCTATGTTGCTACAGCAGGGGATGCTACAACAGTAATATTGGCAGTCATGGCTCAATCAAGTTGGACGGTTTTATTTTGTTGAAGGAAGATCTCCGGCATCTTTTAGTACACTCTTGGGCAGAAGTCAACCCTGAAGATACCCCTGAAGATGCTCCTGTAGATGCTTCCTACGATAGACTTTTGTTACTTTTACTTTATTGTACTAAGATGCTTGGTTATTACCCATTGGGTATAACCAATTTTGTAGTTGTTAAGCATCTTTTGATTCCTTGCATTCTAGTATAAATAGTTTAGATTGTCTTTCATTTGAACTTAGCTTCTACTGGAACAAAGCTTGTCCTAAGCTTTGTTACCAAGTACTTTAAATTTCAATTGCAATCTTTAAGTTACAAGTCATTTCGTTTATGTCTGTTGCTATAGCAACCTTTACAACATTCTTTACTTTTTGCACTTACATTACGTCATTTACGTACATGTCATTTATTTTTAAGCATTTACATTCGAGTATGGTAGGCTAAACACCATAGTGTGGGTGTAAGTGAAAGTTGGCAGATTAAGCCAAGTGTCTTTGGTGTTGGTCCCGAAGGGCTATACAAGTTTGTAGAAGGGGGGGGGGGTTGAATACAAACACACAGATTTTACTTTTCTAAACTGTTTATTGATAAATCATTAACAATTTACAGCTTGTTGCGGAAACAAGATTAAGGATAAACCTAAATCTAAACAAGTTGGAACACTAAGTTTCTTGCACTAAGAAAGAGAAGGAAATTACTAATAATAACCTATCTCAAGATAAGAAGGATGAACTTGTCCAGAGTTAGCAAGTTACTTCAAAATGAAGTGAGTTCTTCATCTTATATACTGCATGCATTTAATGCATTGCAGTTTACACTTTACACGTGGCAGCAACTGATTGGTTGCATGTCATTGACCTTTGTTGACAACCTTAGTAGCCGCATGTTGAACAGTGTAGTATCAGAGTGGTTGTATGAATTCAGATAATAAGGAGGTTCTTTTTCTGACATATCGGACGGAGTCGTGCAAGGGTGGTTAAGACAAAAGTACGTTGTACGGAGGACTTCATGATCAGCGTTTCGTTGATTCAGCGATCTATCATTACATATCAGCGAATGATAAAGTTCAGCGATAGCTGAAGTCTTGTACTTGATACTTCACGTTGAGTGGACAAATCTGAGTCTTCGCTGATCCGCATCAGTTCATTAGGAGACTTGTCGCTGGTTCTTGAGCTTGATCTTCGACTTCAGCGTAGAACCTATGTTGACGTGAAACTTGTCCTTAGAGATCATAAGTAGATAACTAACTTATCAGCGATCAGCATAAATACTGAGCATAACAGTTTCGCTGAATGTTTAATCTAAAGAGCGAGAGTTCCTATCAGCGGTACTGGAAGATCTTAGTACTTATCAGCGATAGTGAAACTCTGATACATATTGTTTACTTACAATTTTCAGTAAGTATATAAGAGAGGGTCATTATCAAATCACTGAGGGTTTGGATCAACAATCTCCCCCTATTTGATTATGACATAGCAACAGAGAAAATTGCTATTTAATGAAAACATACGGATAAAAAGAACTCATAAAATATTTGTCTCTTTTACTGTTTTTTGGGATCTTCTCTGTACTGATGGAGTAAAGTACGTTCGCTGAAATTTTTCTTTAAACTTTGTAAAGATTACAGAGGGAAGTGGAAAAATTACAAGTACAGCGAATAAAATTTTCAAGTACAAAAGATGTAGACATAAGGATAGAAAGAATTACAAGGCGATCCTATCCGTCAAAAGGTTCTTCCATGATGAGAAGTTCATCGAGGGTCTTTGATGTGGGAATCATCCAGTCAGGGACATCTACTCCTTGATTCTTTTTCTTCAGAGCTTCTTCAAAAATCAAGGGCTTCAGGTGTCTAGCTTTAATGTCGCGTCTGACTTCACACCAGAAAATGAGATCTCTGAGTTGTTCGATGGGAGCGATGTGGAGCTCAGAGACACGTTGAAAGTGATGATTTCCATAGTAGTCCAAAAAGATTATACCATAGGGATCACTTACAACTGTGCCAGGAATGAAAGTTTCTCCAGGTGGTAGGGAGGTGTCAAGCGCTGAGAGATCAGCATCAGGGCCAAGAACTTCAGCACGAGAGAAACCAATACCTGTTTTGTTCCGTATAATAGGACCTGAGTCTGAGACTTTCTTTCCCTTGGCAGAGTTCTTTCTTTGTTGAGGAGGAAGAAGAGTAGAAGGAGGAATATCCACGACAGAAGAAACCAGGTCGATCTGTTTGTTTAAGATCTTCTCGACATGGCTTTTGAACTTTGAGCGCGATCCCTGAATGGCTAATTTCGTTTCTAACCATTCAGAGAGACCAAACTTTTCTAATGTTGCAGCATAGAAGGTTTGCTTGGTTTTGTCCTCTCTGTAGACATCGACTTCAACAACAGGAACGTCTGCATACAATCTTCCTCTGATGTTTACTTTGATGATTTTGGATGGTCTAGATCGATAGGTCAGCATTTGTTTAGCCCATTCCAAAGTCGTGTCAGAGACCTTAGTCTTTTCTCTAACGATCTTTTGAGCATCATCCCATAGCTGATGTTGAACATCAATGGGAGCTCTTTTCAGCTTGGGGTATTTTATTGATCGTTGAGTAAGCTGGATGGCGTATTCTCTGTCTTTTTCTTCAGCTTCCCTTCTTTCAGCGATCAGGCGTTCAGCTCTGAGGTGTTCCTTGTATTCCTTTTGGGAAACTCTGAACATTGGAGGAACGGAAGGAAGTTGATCACGCTTCAGAATGATTCGCTGATCCTCGAGTCTCTTGATCATTTCATCTCTCTTTTCTTGATCCTCTTCACTTAGCTTTTGAGGAGCCAAGGAAGGTCTGTTATTGTGAGAGAGCGTATGTTCTTCAGGTTCATCAGTCTCAGAGATCAAATCTAAGACCGGGATTATTTCTTCAGCGTTGGGAGCTGGGATTATTGTTGGTGAAGTCGCAGTTGTAGGAACTTCAGCGATATCCTCAAACAGGGGAGAGGACTAGCTGAAACACAGCGATCTTACAAGTAAGAACTTAGGTAGAACATATATAAAAAAATGGGATAAAGTGTATGGAGCTTTGTGGAGTGTAGAACTGAGAGTATATAGAGGAGGGATGTTGTGCAAGATTAATGTACCTGACAAACCGGCTTGTTAAGCAATATCATCAGATTTTTATCTTCAGCGACAGTTTTTCCTTTGCCCTTGTCAGCTTCAGATGCTGATGGCGTTGTCTTTGTCCGCTCCCCTGAAGGTTCATTTATCCGGATCCGTTTAAGAGCTATAGTTCTCTGAGCAGGCTTGACGATAAAAGAATCATCATCATCGTCATCTTCGTCATCATCATTCTTTGGAGAAGAGGATGGTTCATCATCAGACAAGTTGATGGCTTCTTCATCTTCAGCTTCAGACTCAGATTCTTCAGCTTCTTCTTCGAGTTGCTCCCCCTCAGATACAGAGGCGAGTTTCTCGGTTTCCTCAGGGTGTTCATCTCCCTGAGGTCCAGCGGCTGCTTCAGCTTCAATTGTCTTCTCACCCTCTTCAGTGAAGGTGATGTCTTCAGTTTTCTCTCTCCTAATAGATTCATCATGGGAAAGGTCTTCAGCGCTCTTGGAAGGGTCTTCAGCGCTCTTCTCCCCCTCTTTTTCATGATGACTGGGGGAGGAATGAGATGATTCAGCAGCTCGTGTGGTTTCCCGGTCTTCTTGGCCAGGGACCCCACACAGATTTCAATCGCTGATAATCTGTTTTCTATGCCAGAAATACCAGGATTGATCTTCACAAGTTCAGCACGATCCGCCGTAGTAAAAGATGGAGGTGCATGGGCGGTCGTGTTGGTCAGGATCTGCTGCAATAAGTTCTGAATAGAAGAGATGTCATTCTTCATCGTGTTGACATCATTCTTCACATAACTCATATCAGTTTTTACTGAACTGACATCAACCTTTACATCAGACATATCACCTTCGAGTGTGCCAACCGATGTCTTCAGCGTTGTGACTTCGCTGGACATGGTGTCAACTGATTTCTTGATGTCGAGGTAGTCTGTGTAGATGTCAGCTAGAACTTTAGCAAAATCACCGAGTGATTTATCAACCTTCTCCACGTCAGTTTTGGAGGCATTCTTTTCGACCTCAGTTATCAGCTTTGTGAGATTCTCTCCAGCTTTTGTTACAGCTGAAGAGTTGCCGGAAAGAGTATACGTGAGACCTGTCAGCTTTGTCTCTATAGTCTTCAGAGACGCGTTGATGTCTCCTAAATTAGGACCTGTAACATATAAAAACTTGTGAACAGAGGAAAGCTCAGAAGTTTGGGGTTTAGTAATAGTGTATAGGGGTTGTTGTATACCTGCAGGAGGATTGATGAATTCATCAAAGTCTCGATGTCCTGAGAAAAGTTCCATATCGTCAGCGAGAGAACGTTGACGTATGGTCATCTCTGCAGGTCCTATGCCCGGTATTCCTTGATTGTCAGCTTTAGCTTCTGGAGGAATGACCGGTGCTTCAGTGATAATTGGAGTTGAGTCCAAATGAGTAGAGGGAGAAGCGAAGGATAAGAATGGAGGTTGGTTACTGAGTTCAGCATTGGAATCGCTGATAATCAATTCATCAGTCTTTTGAGAGACTGAGGGAGGTTGGGTAGTTTCCAAGTTGGTAACCTCAACGTTTAGAGACGCTGAAGTCGGGATAGAGTGGGTGGCTTGTTCAGTTATGGCAGAGCGTACCACTGAACTTTCCTTCAGCTCAACAGGAGGAGCTGAGGAGTCTTTAGCAGGAGATTGCTTGGGCTGCTCCTTGGGTTTCTTAGTTCTTTTGGAACCAAGTTGGGTGTCAGAGGGTTTCCTTTTCAGAGAAGGAATGGAGGTTGCAGCTGGGGTATCAGCGGTGGGTTTGTCCGCTGAAGGAGCTGCAGAAGTAGAAGAAGTAGGATTTAGAAGAGTTAAGAGTGTAGAAAGACGTACCTCATTTTCTACCGGTTTGAAGTCGAGAATCTTAGGACCGACCTGAGAGAGTTTCAGGTCACCATCGGTTGGGTAGCTGTCCTTCAGGCCTTTTTGGAAAATGGCGATGATGAATCGAGGATACGGAACCCATGGAGATCTGTCAGCGACAGTGTCCACTCTGAGTACCAGGTCATCATAGATAATCGATGCCTAGTCTATATGTAGACCTTTCAGCAATGCATATCCCATTGCTTGCTGAGGTTTAGCGGCTTGGTCAGAGGAGCCGCTCTTGGCAGTCATGCAGCTGATCAGATGAGCGAAGATGAAATTCATCTCGCTGGGCATTTTCGATTTCTTGATAATGGTCAGCTTTTTCTCGAGCTTCATATCCCTTCCAGTTTCCCATACATAGCCCATTGCATCAAAGAATGCAATGATGGCTTCCCTGTCTGAGTTTTTCTTGGGGTCAGGGAGGGGAACGAAGGGTTTTTCTTTGGTTGCGATGGGAAGGCTGAGGGCTTTGCGAATGATGGCAGGGGTGATCTTCATGGTGCCATATTCGATATCGCAAAGGATGCAGTCAATTGTTTAGGAGGGGTCTTTGGCTGATGGTTGCTGAGAGTGTCTGGCAGAGTACCAGAATTGTGATAGCAAAAGCTGATGTGCGGGAGGGGTTATGGTCAGGGCTGTGGAGATGCAACAATTCTTGAGGAATTTCACAGCATCATCTAGATGTGTGACTTGCTTTCGAGGAGGAAACTCGAGAAGCGCATATAGGTTGTTTACTTTAGTCCAATCCAGCTTGTCAAGAGAGAACTTGACCTGAGGAGCCTTGAGGATTTCCACTTCCTTAGCAGTATCATCAGCAGCAGTGTTCTCAGCGATGGTGTTCTTGGGAATGTCAGAAGATGCCATTTTCTGTATTATCAGTTCAACCAAATATTAACAAATAAGAATAATCTTAATGTGGAAAGATTTTCCAATAAGATGGTTCGAATTTTGTCCATTTCATTCAGACAAAATGTCTTAATGAAGATTAGGGTTTTTCTTGTTTTTTTTTTTTTGAAAAACGAAATGCAAACCCAATAAAAGTCTTTTTTTTCCAGTTTCCTTTGAAGATAGGGATTCTGGAAAAGCGAATGAAGAACAAGTTTAAGATTTTTGCATTTAAACTTGAAGAACAACCATGAAATGGTTGTGTTCATAAAACCACGAAAGAAGATGATTTCATTTTTAAGAAGTTCTTTTGTTTGATCTTGTTAAAACAATGAGAAGATCAGAAACAAGTTATTTGCATTTGGTAAATAATAAGAACATATTAACCTTTGATGTTTGAAGAAGATGAACAGTTGTTCTTGAAAAATCGAGAGCAAAATGCAACAGTGAATTCTTTCTTTGCTTGGAGGAGAAGTTCGCGTAAAAGGAAAATATAAACGAAGAAATTGTTTATATAGAGGGATTTAGAAAGAGAAAATCTTGAGCGGGAAAAGATTTTCATCATGACACGGACACGTGTTTGCATTTGATTGGTTAGTAAATGAAACGTGCAAACGTGTGTCAGAAAGAAGAACGTGCCAGGGCTTATCCGTTGTAATGACGTCATAACTGTCCTTTCATATTCATGGTTGTCTCTGAGGTTTTGAAAAACTCAGGGACACTTTTGAAAATGTGAAGCACTGAATTTAGAAATATTAGTTATGGTTTTTTTTTTAGAAATTTCAAAGTATCGCTGATAAGGAAGAGATAGTCAGCGATGTAATTTATTTTGAAATCTTGCATTTACATGTGATTTGTCAGAGAGAGAAACATACCTTGATATCAGCGAATCAAGTCTATTCAGAGAGAAGATGATGGAAAGGGTTATACAAGTTGATTTTATCCTATCGCTGATCAAATGTGAACCGCTGAAGATTTTACTCTTCAAAGTTCAGCATTCCAAGCTCGCTGATGAGAAAGTTGAATCTTGTCTCATCAAGAGGTTTGGTGAACAGATCAGCTAACTGATAATCAGTTGGGATAAAGTGAAGTTCTATATCACCATTCATCACATGATCTCTGATAAAATGATACCTGATTTCGATGTGTTTTGTCTTTGAGTGTAGCACTGGATTATTTGCTATAGCGATGGCACTTGTGCTGTCGCAATAGATTGGAATTTTTGAGAGCTGAAGGTCATAGTCCAGTAGTTGATTTCTCATCCACAAGACCTGAGAACAGCAGCTTCCAGCGGCTACATACTCAGCTTCAGCTGTAGAGGTGGACACTGAGTTTTGCTTTTTACTTGTCCAACTTACCAGCTTTCCACCCAGGAGCTGACATCCTCCTGTGGTGCTTTTCCTATCCATTCTGCAACCTGCAAAATCACTATCTGAATAGGCGATTAGATCGAATCCTGAGTCTTTGGGATACCAAAGACCTAGATTCATTGTTCCCTTAAGATATCGAAAAATTCGCTTTACAGCTTTCATATGAGATATCTTAGGTTCAGCTTGATATCGTGCACACAAACATGTTGCATACATAATATCGGGTCGGCTAGATGTAAGATACAAAAGTGCGCCGATCATCCCACGGTACAAAGTGACATTAACAGGAATACCCTTAGTATCCTTATCAAGTGTCAGCGGTGGTGCCATAGGGGTTTTCATAGCTGAACTTTCAGTTAAGTCGAATTTCTTCAGCATATCTTTAACATACTTTCCCTGATTAATGAAAGTTCCTTTTTCATTTTGCTTTATCTGAAGACCAAGGAAATATGTTAGTTCACCCATCATGCTCATTTTATACTCATCTTTCATTCTATCAGCGAAACGAGTACAAAGATCAGGGTTAGTAGAGCCAAATAAAATATCATCAACATATATTTGAACAATAATGATATGACCTTTTACTTTCCTGAAAAATAGAGTTTTGTCGATTTTACCTCGCTCAAAATGTTCAATATGGAGATAAGTGGAAAGAGTGTCATACCATGCACGTGGAGCTTGCTTTAAGCCATAAAGTGCCTTATCCAGTTTATAAACATAACCTGGACGCTTAGGATCTGAGAATCCTGGAGGTTGTTCCTCATAGACTTCTTCATTCAGCTTTCCATTTAGAAATGGTGACTTAACATCCATCTGATATACTTTGAAGTCTTTGTGTACAGCGTATGCTAAGAATAGACGAATAGATTCTAGTCTCGCTACTGGAGCAAAAGTTTCGTCATAATCTATGCCTTCCTCTTGTCTGTATCCCTGAGCAACAAGAGGAGCCTTGTTGCGGGTAACAGTTCCATGTTCGTCCAACTTGTTTCGATAGACCCATTTAGTGCCTATCACTGTTTTGTCAGTTGGTCTTCGAACAAGTTTCCAAACTTTGTTTCTTTCGAATTCAGTCAGCTCTTCTTGCATGGCGCTGACCCAGTTTGGATCTTTGTGGGCATCATCTACTTTCTTTGGTTCAGTCAGAGAAATAAAGTTAACAAATAAACAAATATTACTTGCACTTCGTCGAGTCTGAACACCAGCGTTTGGATCACCAAAAATTTGATCAATTGGGTGATTTACGGTCCATCGCTGAGCCGGGACGTGAGACGCTAACTCAACTTGAACTGGAGGAGCTGGAGATGAGGCTTCAGCGACGTCTGGAGTATCAGCTAAGAGAGGAATAGATGCAGTTGTCATTATGTTCACTGATTGCTGAGAAGTAGATGGAATGTCTGAGACATTGGATTCAGAAGCAGGTATAGTGTTTATAGGAACAGCTGAGACCCATGATGTTTCAGCTTCACTATTCTGCATATTTGGAATGATAGTAGGACCATCATCTTCAACTGTGTGAGCACGAGGAGTGGGAATATCTTCTGAATCACCAAGATGAGAAAACATCCATTGATTCAGTTCTTCAGTATCAGCGGACGGTTTAGAGTTCGCTGAACGGGATTCGTCAAACGTGACGTGAATTGTTTCTTCAACAATTTGTCTTCTGCGATTGAAGACTCTGAAGGCTTTGGAGATTGAAGAATATCCAAGAAAGATTCCATCACCAGCCTTAGGATCAAACTTTCCAAGGGCATCTCTGTTGTTCAGTATGAAACACTGACATCCAAAGATGTGAAGAAAGCTGATTGAAGGCTTTCTCCCATGAAAACGTTCATAGGCTGTTTTATTGAATCTTTTGACTATCAGCGACCTGTTTTGCGTAAAACAAGCGGTGTTGACAGCTTCTGCCCAAAATTGAGTAGGCAGGTGAGAATCGCTGGGCATTGAACGTGCAGCTTCAATAATTTTTCTATTTCTTCTTTCAGCGACTCCATTTTGTTGCGGTGTTCTCACTGAAGAAAAGTTGTGAGAAATACCCTTACTCTCAAAGAAGGAATGAAGAGAACTGTTTTTGAATTCAGTCCCATGATCACTCCTTATTGAGCGAACGGTCAAATTGTTCAGGGTTTCCATCTTCCGAACAAAGGTGATGAGTTCTTCAGGGGTGTCACTCTTGGAACGGAGAAACATAACCCATGTAAAACGAGAGAATTCATCAACTATGACCAGTGTATATTTCTTTCCAGCGATGGATTGTTTGTTAACAGGGCCAAACAAATCCATATGGAGTAGTTGTAGAGGAGATGACACTGAGGAAACTTGCTTTGATTTAAAGCTAGCTTTGGTCTGCTTTCCTTTTTCACACGCTGAACATAAAGACTCTTTGGCGTATGTGTGTTGAGGTAGACCCGTGACCAACTCTTTTGAAGAAAGAGTGTTCAGTGTCTTGAAATTTAGATGAGAGAGCCTCTTATGCCATAGCCAGTTGATATCAGATGAGGCTTTTGAGAAGAAACAGGAGTTCTCAGTGGTGGTTGAGTCCATGTTTATTACATAAACATTTTCCAAACGATAACCGCTGAGAGCTATCTTCTCCTTTTTGTCAGTGACAAAGCAGTATTCCTTAGTAAAGATTACTTTGTTATCCTTGTCGCAAAGCTGACTGATGCTTAGAAGATTATGCTTCAGCCCTTCAACATATGCGACTCTTCTGAAGGTGGTTGTACCATTAGAGAGTACACCAAACCCTCGAGTATGTCCTTTTCCATTTCCACTGAAAGTCACAGAGGGTCCCTTCTCTTCCTTGTATTCAGCGAGCAGGCTTTTGTTTCCAGTCATGTGTCTAGAGCATCTGCTATCGAGATACCAAATACCCTTCTGAACCTGCATTACAAAGGAAGATTAGTTTTTCTTTGGTACCCATTTTACCATGTGTACACATTTGTTAGTGGAAGTAGTTGGAATGGAAGGTTCAGCAATCTTCGCAGCATTTGAAGATTCAGCTTTGTCAGTCTACTTTGGTTAATTTCTTAACCTCAGTGGTCTTCTTTGCCTTGGGGGAAATCTTCACCTTAGCTATCTTTTCAGCTTTGGTGGCTGTGGAGCACTTACTAGCAATATGATCACTGAGTCCACAGTGATAACATTTCCTATAACTAAAAGTAGTTCTAGGACCATTTGAATGCTGAGCTTTTGATTTAGAATTAGAAGGACCAGCACCAAATAATCTTTTGGCTTTAGAAATGGGAGGAACATCTAGTTCTTCAGATTTCTTACTAAGGACATCCACTCTGAGTCTAGGAGTAGATCACTGAATAGACCCACGCTGAGTAGATCCAGAGATCTGATTCCTTGATCTAGAGGAATAAATCACTAAAGCTTTGGAAGCATTCAGCTTTGGTACTAAAGTACCCTTCTGAGGATTTTGGTTAAAAGCAATTCCTTTACCTTTATCTTTAAAGACAGAGGTAGGTTTTGGATAAACCATTCTCTCTTTACCTTTAGAGGTAGAGATTTCCTCAGGGATAGTTGGTCTGGACGAGGAACACTGAGAGGATGAAGTGTCAGCGACTGAGGATACGAAAGTTCCAAATAAGAGCATGGAACGATCAGTGGTTGGTTCTTGAGTTTCATATTTGTAACCAAGACCACGTTTATCACTCAGGGGTATCTGAGACTTAATTATCTCATTGATCTTTGTTGAAGAATTACACCATCCTTCAACAGTAGCTTTTTCAGCTTTCAAAGCAGCTATAGCTTCTGCTCGTTCGATTTTGACTAGCTGATTTAAATGCACTTGATCTTTAAAATCTTCTTCAATTTTAGAAAGCTTTTCAATTTGAAGGTGACAGTTTTTAAGCTGTTCAACGAGATCAAGGTTTTGAGTTTCAACTATAGTTTTGCCATTCATGGCTTCATATAAGCTTCTAGTCAAGAGATCAATTTTGCGGAGACTATCAGCTTCATCAATATTTGCAATATTTGTAAAGAAGGAAGGTGATACCTGAATTGCAGATGTTGAAGTAGAGGGAATGTCTGAACTTTCTTCCTCATCTTCAATCTTTGCCATAAGACAGAGATTGGCTTCATCATCCTCAGAGTCAGATGATGATTCTTCTTCTTCAGAAGCAGCCCAATCGTAAACCATCAGGCCTTTGCCTTTCTTCTTGAAGCTTTTCAGCTTCGCATATTTTTCTTTCAGCTTAGAATATTTGTCATCTTTATTCCTGGGAATAAAGGATTTCTTGGGAAACGCTGAGTTTCTCGATACTTTCTTAGACCTGCACTCGTTAGCGAAATGTCCAATCTTTTCGCAGTTAAAACAAGTAGCAGTTGCCTTATCAACAGTAGCTGATGATCTTGGCTTATCAGTTATTGAAAGAGGTTTGTTCTTCCTGAACATTTTCATTTTGGCGAATCTCCTGAACTTCTTAGTTAGGAGAGCCAAAGATTCATCATCTGAAGAGTCAGAATCTGATGACCTTTCAGACTTACTCTCTAACTCAGTGATAGTGACCGAGGGTCGCTGAGTAAAGGGTTCCTCTGAGATTAAAGCGACAGGGGTGCTTTTGGAATCTTTTACAAAATTCTTCTTAAGATGGCTTGATTGCTCATGATTCAGCATTGTGCCATATAAGGTAGCAAGGGTCATTGATCTTAGATCCTTTGACAGCTTGAGACACATAGAATAACCGTCCCAGCTTTCAGGTAAACATTCTAGAAACTTTGTCAGCACTTCAAAGTTAGAATATTCCTTACCAACAGTTTTCAGATCTATTATTAAGCAATTAAAACGTTGGTGAACTTCAGAGAGAGTCTCATTCTTACCACAAATGAAACTTTCATACTGTCTTACCAGGTTGATCTTTCGAGAGTCCTGGACTTCAGCAGTACCTTCATACTAAACACATATTGTGTCCCACATGGCTTTTGAGGATTTCAGGTTCATGACAGAATAGTAGACTTCGTCAGGAAGAGCCATGGATAGTATGGATCTGGCTTTTGTGTCGATAGCCACTTTCTTCTTATCTTCGTCGGTCCATGTATGAACTTCTTTGGGTACCAGCCTTTCTGGAATAGCAGGTCTATTCTCAGCGGCAGGTACTGCGGCATCAATTCTTACAGGAATAAATGGGTCGTTTTCAAGATAATAAGGCATAGTAGGGTCTACACCTTCTAAGAAGAGAGTCATCCTATTTTTCCATAGATTAAAATTATCTCTGGAGAATCTAGGGGGTTTTGCAAGAGAACCATTGTCGATATAATTTGAGTTTGTGTTAGTAGCCATTTTTCAGAAATAGCAAGGAAGAGAAATCTTAGTATAGATTAGATCTTGTTTATAAGATTAAACAAATCCGCTCTGATACCACTTGTTGGTCCCGAAGGGCTATACAAGATTTTACTTTTATAAATTGTTTATTGATAAATCATTAACAATTTACAGCTTGTTGCGGAAACAAGATTAAGGATAAACCTAAATCTAAACAAGTTGGAACACTAAGTTTCTTGCACTAAGAAAGAGAAGGAAATTACTAATAATAACCTATCTCAAGATAAGAAGGATGAACTTGTCCAGAGTTAGCAAGTTACTTCAAAATGAAGTGAGTTCTTCTTCTTATATACTGCATGCATTTAATGCATTGCAGTTTACACTTTACACGTGGCAGCAACAGATTGGTTGCATGTCATTGACCATTGTTGACAACCTTAGTAGCCGCATGTTGAACAGTGTAGTATCAGAGTGGTTGTACGAATTCAGACAATAAGGAGGTTCTTTTTCTGACATATCGTACGGAGTCGTGCAAGGGTGGTTAAGACAAAAGTACGTTGTATGGAGGACTTCATGATCAGCTTTTCGTTGATTCAGCGATCTATCATTCTATATCAGCGAATGATAAAGTTCAGCGATAGCTGAAGTCTTGTACTTGATACTTCACGTTGAGTGGACAAATCTGAGTCTTCGCTGATCCGCATCAGTTCATTAGGAGACTTGTCGCTGGTTCTTGAGCTTGATCTTCGACTTCAGCGTAGAACCTATGTTGACGTGAAACTTGTCTTCAGAGATCATAAGTAGACAATGTCAGGATCGAATCTTAACAAGACTAATAATACTTAGAACTCAGAATTAAAGAATCTGCGGAATAGAACTTTAATTCACACAATCAAAGAACAATATATCAGAAAACACACAGCTGTTTGTATTCACTAATTCAACTCACAAGCTTACAACCAAACCTCAATCTTGATGAACAGGCTCAATCAAGACGACTTCTACTTCTCTAGAAATAGGGTTCTAAACCTTGAGGTTAATTCTCTCTAAAACAAAACGTATTCCGAGACTCTCGTGTATCGTGTAGCTATCTATCAACATCTATTTATACAAAATAATTACAAGATAACTATCAAAACAAAATCGATCTTCAGAATATTCTTTCACGCTTATCTTCAATCATTCCATCTTTATCTCCAACATTCTCGCATTCCAAACTTATGATCACAAGCAGCATTAACATCTTTATGCACGAGCAGTATTAACTTCATCCAGCATGAGCAGTACTAATATTCTCCAGCAGCATTAATTCATTCCAGCAGCATTAACTTGACTAAGCAGTACTAACCTTGCTTCAGCAGTATTAATCTTGACAAGCAGTACTAACTTTGCTTTAGCAGTATTAATCTTGACAAGCAGTACTAACTTCACTCTAGCAGTATTAATTTTGACAAGCAGTACTAACTTCACTCTAGCAGTATTAATTATGCCCTGGCAGTATTAAAGTTGTTCTGGCAGTACTATCCATACTTAGCAAATCTTCAGTTCCCAACAATCTCCCCCTAACTTGACTTTTAGAAAGAGAAGTCAAGTTCTTCAGATGATGATGCTTCCAAAACTTAATCTTGAACACACAAGTCAGGATTCAATCCCAAACTTTGATTGATGATCCTTCTTACCAGGTATCTTGCCATCTTAGAATCTTTGTCACACACCAACTTAGCTTTTAGCATTCCACCCAACGTTGTCATGTTGTGCTTGTATATTTTATCCACCAAATAATACTCATGATATGCATAGTCAAGTGTTATGACATACACACCACAGTTTTCGATAAGCATCCAGTTGGTAACAGCTTGAAATTGCCTTTCTGTTAAATACTTAACTGCTTCTGTATTGAACATTAGACACAAGTATTCAAGTACCATTCTGGTGATGGACATTCCATTCTCAGTCAGCATATTTCCATACAGCTTCATTCCAACCTTGTACATCTCCTCTATGTCAGATCTAGAGCATATTCTGATAAGTCTTCCCCATGTAGAACAGACTTCAAACTTCCCATCTGCTCTTTTGATTCTAATGTACTCCTTTCTCTGCTCTATCAACGTGTCCAAGAAGATGATCTCAGGAGCCATGGAAGCTAATGGTTTAACTTTGATTGGACTAGTATCAACCACAGTAATATACATATCACATTGATCATTTGTTTGTGATTGTACATTGCTTGGTTGACCTGATGGAGTTGCCACTTCTTCTTCAGCAACTTTTTGATCAGCTTTCTCTTTCACAACTTCCTCCTTAGCTTCTTCTACAATGGGTTCCACCCTAGGCTTCTTTACAACTTTGTTCTTTGAAGCTATAGACTTTGTTCTTGGTCTTTTGTTTGACACCATCTTGGTTCTTTTGAGTGATTTAACAGCTTCAGGAATGGTTTCAGCTGTTTCCTTTGTTTCTGCTGCTTCAGGGATGGTTTCTGCTGCCTTATGTTTTTCAGCAACATTAACCATTTCTGCTGCTTTTTGACTAGCAGCATTAACCATTTCTGCTGCTCTATCTGTTACTGCTTCTTTTATTATCTTTGATACTGCTGCTTCAACACTATTCTTCACAATCTCAAATACCTCTGCTTCAATCTCAGATTTAGTTACTGTAGATACAGATACTGCTTCCTTCTCACTTTCAGATACTGCTGCATCAACAAGACTCTTCATAATTTCAGTTACTGCTGCTTCAATCTCAGATACTGCTTCCTTCTCATTTTCTGCAGTTTCAGTTACTGCTGCTTTCTCACTTTCTGCTTCCTTTGCAACTTCTGCAACCTGCTCAGCCTCCCCCTCAACCTTATGCTCATTCTCCCCCTCAACCTTTGCATCCTCCATGTTTAGTTCAGTTTCTAACTCCCCCTTTTTGGAAGCATCAGTGGTTGATCTTCTCCTTTTCTGAACATACTGAGCTTTCTTCCTTCTTTGCAGCAGCTTGGTGATCATCTTCTTATTCTTCTCTATCTTGGTGTTGATAAAGAACCACCTTCTTAAGCTGATCAATCTCCTTCTGCTGATTCATGACATCAATGTTGATGTTGGCAATGGTTTCCATCAATTCCTCATAAGTATATCTATCCTCACCTGGTTTAGAAGTGTTTACCTTCCTTACAGGATCATTGGAAGTTTTAGTAGGTGTCTCTTGCCTAGCAAAAGCACAACCTACTTCCATGGTTTCTTGGCGCTTGGGTCCTCTGAATGTTTTCACATTCTGAGTTGCCGTGGGGAAGGTCTTAGTGATGTTACCACTGTCCTTCTCTTTGCTAGCAGAAGTAGTGGCAGCCTTGCAGCCCACATGCTCATCCTTCTCCTTAGAGAGCACCTTCTTGGGGTTGGGAGACACCCCTGTGGTTACCCTTTTGATATTCTCTATTGGAGAATGCTCCAATAGAGGGATTGTAGGCTTTGGGCTATTAGGAGATACATCAAGGGAAGGAACCTTGTGTACCTTTCTTCTTTCAAACTTCTTGGTGATTTTGGGAGTGGGTCTTAAAAGAATGGACTGTGGGATTTCTTTGGTGATGGAAGGTGGGGATTGGCCATCAGTGGGTGTGTCTAATGGGGGCCTTGACCCTGATGCCATACCTTCAGTGGTGTGGGACACAACCATCATTGTAGAGAACAATGGTGTGTCAACTCCTTCCGAGTCCCTAGGAATTCTTCTCATATTTGAGAAAACCTTCCCTTTAGGGGGTTTTGGCACATATACCTCAGCAGACTGAGGTAAATCCGTCAATTCATGGTTAATTACTTCTTGGACAAACCTGGGATACATGTAAAAGCTCTTTTTGGATTCTAGGTTTGCCACAAGATCATTAAAAATCATTGCTGAAAAATTGAACTTTCTGGCAGTGGTTAAGCAGACCAAGACATAAGCAATGGTACTGCTAAACTCACTCCATCCAGTTGTTTTCTTTGAAATACAGTGCATAAGAGTATGAACAAGAAATCGCCATTGGGTGAAAAACTTTGACTTGTAGAATTTAAAAATTCCAATGGGACCTTCATACCCCCTTCTTGGTAAGGTCGAGAAAAGTTCATCATTAGAGAGATAGGTTATACCTGAGGCATCATCTAAGTGAAGAGTGATGCGAATAACCTCCTCTGTGACCTTCAAGGGTTTGTCACAAACCCTTGTTCGAATGATTTTCTGCCCATCTTCGAATATAACAGTGGCATTCTCCCAAAATTGCTTTTGATGCTCGATATATATGGTTGGGCACACTGTTAGGGCATGAGAGATGTGTGTGGACTTGAGAAAATCCACAATATCATGAAATCCTGCGGCCTGCTTTGGCTTCTGAAGCATCGCAATCTCATTGTGCTCATCGACAAACTCCATTGTCGTCATTCTTCCTGAGGATTTGGATAGAAAACACAGAGATTCTAGGGAGAAAAGGTTAGAACGAGAGAGAGATAAATTGAATGCAAAGAGACGTTATGAACTTTGGCGGGCTGAAAGAGTATTTATAGCAGTACTAGCCTTGATTTTCTTTAAAAGCATTATTAACGACTTAGCAGTATTAACGACTGAGCAGTATTAACTGCAAGGCAGTATTAACTACACAGCAGTATTAACTACACAAGCAGTATTAACTACTAAGAAGTATTAACAACAAAGCAGTGTTAACGACTTAGCAGTATTAACGACTGAGCAGTATTAACTGCAAGGCAGTATTAACTACACAGCAGTATTAACTACACAAGCAGTATTAACTACTAAGCACTATTAACTACAAAGCAGTATTAACTACACATGCAGTATTAACTACTAAGCAGTATTAACTACAAAGCAGTATTAACTACTAAGCAGTATTAACTACAAAGCAGTATTAACCACTAAGCAGTATTAACTACAAGCAGTATTAACTACACATTGGCAGTAGAAAATATGTACTAGCAGTAGTAACTCTGCACTGGCAGTAGTAACTATACTTACACTTTGCAGAACTTGTCAATCTGAGGCATACTGAGGTTCTGAGAAAACTAGTTAGTAACACCAAATATACAAAGAAATACAGGTATAAAAAATTAAAAATCATGAATTTATTCAAGGTTGATCAAGCCCACACTTGCTACCAAGAAAGTGAATCTACCCACATCAAAAGCTTTTGTGAATAGATCTGCAAACTGGTCATTGGTATGAACTTTAGCAACTTGAATCAATTTCTTTTCATTACAGTCTCTAATAAAGTGATACCTGATCTCTATGTGCTTTGTTTTTGAGTGCTTGACAGGATTGTTAACAATGCTAATGGCACTGTTGTTGTCAATGAAGATTGGAGTGTGAAGAAATGTTACCCCATAGTCCAACATCTGATTCTGAATCCATAACACCTGAGAACAGCAACTTGCAGCAGCTATATACTCAGCTTCTGTTGTAGATAAGGACACTGTGGTTTGTTTCTTACACTGCCATGATACAAGTCTTGCACCCAAAAACTGACATCCACCTGAAGTAGACTTCCTATCCATGTTAGCTCCACCTAAGTCACTGTCTGAGTATGCAAGCAAGTCAAATGAAGATTCATAAGGATACCAAAGACCTAATCTAGGTTGCCCTCTTAGGTATCTAAAAATTCTTTTGACTGCATGAAGGTGTGATTGCTTAGGTGTAACCTGAAATCTGGCACAAACGCATACTGGAAACATAATGTCTGGTCTAGAGGCTGTGAGATACATGAGTGATCCAATCATAGATCTGTAATGATGGACATCCACATCCTCTCCCTCAAGATCTGCAGTGATCTGTTTGTGTGTCTCCAGTAGTGTGCTTGCTGGCTTTGAGTCTGTTAAACCATACTTGTCCAGGATGTCTTTCACATATTTGGATTGACTTATGAAAATCCCATCTTTCCTCTGTTTCACCTGAAGCCCAAGGAAGAAAGTAAGTTCTCCCATGGAACTCATCTTGAAGCTCTTGTGCATTAACTCTTCAAACTCTTTACACATGTGATCATTTGTGGATCCAAAGATGATGTCATCCACATAGATCTGAACAAGTAGTGTGTCTTTCTTTCTCCTCTTAATGAACAAGGTCTTGTCAATGACTCCTCTTTCAAAATCATTTGCCAAGAGATAGGTAGACAGGGTGTCATACCATGCTCTTGGGGCTTGATGTAAACCATAAAGTGCCTTCTTCAACTTGTACACTCTGTCAGGGTGCAATGGATTCTCAAATCCAGGGGGTTGACAGACATATACTTCTTCATCAATACTTCCATACAGAAAAGCACTTTTTACATCCATTTGGTAGACCTTGAACTTCATGTATGAGGCATAGGCTAGAAATAGCCTAATTGCTTCAATCCGTGCCACTGGAGCAAAGACTTCCTCATAGTCTATGCCCTCTTGCTGAGTATACCCTTGTGCAACCAGCCTTGCTTTGTTTCTGATCACAATTCCTCTGTCATCCTTCTTGTTTCTGAAAATCCACTTGGTGCCAATTGCTCTATGACCTTTTGGAAGGTCCACCAAGTCCCAAACATCCTGTAATTTAAACTGTAGCAGCTCCTCTTGCATTGCTTCTATCCAACTTGGATCTTTCATAGCATCATAAGCCTTTTTGGGCTCAATTTGGGATAGAAAGCAAGTAAGTACATTATTAACTGTATTCTGCTGATCTTGTAGCTCTTGAAGTCTGCTTTGATTCCTAGTCATCATTGGAGAAGCAATGCCTCCTATAACCAACTCAGGAGGATGATTTTTCTGAGTTCTTGATGGATGACCAGATTCCTCTTGTAAGTTCACATCCAGATTTGACTCATTTAAGTCTGGATTTTCTTCAGCTTCTTCAGTCACTTCAGACTCTCTTGAAGTCTGATTTTCCTCTATTCTTCTCTCTTCTTCATTCTGAATGGGTTCAACTTCCTTTTCTGGTTCACAGAAGTCAACAGGATCAATGGTAGGGAGTGGAAATATCACAGACTGAATACTGTTATCTGATGGTGGTGCATCCCTTTGTCCTTCATTTACATCACTACTGAAACCCAAAGAATTAGTGAGTGAATCAATGTCAAATAGCCAATCAGGACCTGAACCAATAGGATTTGGTGTGTTCTCATTGCATTTGACATTGTCACTTTCTTCAATTATTCTAGAAGAGGTATTAAACACTCTGTAAGCCTTACTCTTAGATGAGTAACCAACAAGAAAGCCATCATCTGCTTTGCTATCAAACTTACCTAAGTGAGATTTGGTATTGAGAATTGTACAAGGACACCCAAATGGTTTGAAAAATCCAATAAATGGTTTCTTTTTCAGAAAAAGCTCATAAGGTGTCTTGTTTTTAGGCTTTATGACCAAAACTCTGTTTTGAACATAACAAGCAGTATTAACTTCTTCTGCCCAAAAAGTAGTGGGTAATTTTGAATCAGCTAACAGAGATCTAGCAGCCTCAATCAGTTTCCTATTCCTTCTCTCAGCAACACCATTATGTTGTGGAGTCCTAGTAGCATTGTATTGTCTCTCAATTCCTTTTTCCTCACAAAAGGTGTTTAGATCAAAGTTTTTAAATTCAGTCCCATTATCTGATCTAATGACTTTCACTTTTTGATTTGATTGGTTTTCAATTCTAAGAATAAAAGATTTGATTAGTCCACTTGTCTCATCTTTAGTTCTCAGAAAATATACCCAAGTAAATCTAGAGTAATCATCAACAATAACTAAACAGTATGACTTCTTGCCAATGCTCATGACATTTGTAGGGCCAAACAGATCCATATGCAACAACTGAAGAGGATTTGAGATAGTGTTTATCTCTTTGGACTTATGAGAAGTTTTGTGTTGTTTGCCTTTGAGACATGCAACACAATGATCATCACATAAATAGACTTTTGATGGTAAACCCCTAACAAGATTATTTTTAACAAGTTTATTCATTGTTTTAAAATTCATGTGACACATCCTTCTATGCCAAAGTGATGATTCATCTATTGTAGCTTTTGATACCAAACAATTTAGAGATGAATCAGATGAAACACTTTCTAAATCTAAACAATACACATTATCCTTTCTAGGAGTTCTCAATAGTATCATGTTTTCATCAACTACTTTGAATCCAGGAGCAAGAATAATGCATTCAGAATCAGTAAATAATATACTATGTTTCTTGTCACAGACCTGTGATACACTTAACATGTTGTATCTCAATTGCTCAACATAGTAAACATCCTCAAATGTCATCTTACCTTTTGACACATCACCTTTACCACTTATCTTACCTCCTGCAGGATTATTTCCAAAAGCAACATGTCCTCCATCAATTCTTTTGAAATTCTTGAGGTAGGCCATGTTACCTGTCATGTGCCTGGAACAACCACTATCAACATGCCAGATGCTCTTCCCCTTGAGCTGTTGGTTGCCCTGCACATCAGATAAATCAGTTAGTTTTTATTGGGAACCCAAGCCAAAGTGGTCTTGGGTCTCCCTTGCTCATCAAAGTACTTGCACTGGGTTTTGATGAGATTTTCAAACTTATGTACTGCAGAACTGGAGTACTTTGTCAATATGATTGGTCTAGCAGCACAAAAACTAGAAGCAGTATTAACCTTGGAAGAAGTACTAACAGTGTTAGCAGCACTAACACTGCTAGCAGCAGTATTGTTCTTAGAAGAGGTACTAACAGATTTAGCAGCACTAACACTGCTAGCAGCAGCATTCTCTTGAAAAGAAGTACTAACAGTGTTAGCAGCACTAACACTGCTAGCAGCAGTATTCTCTTTAAAAGAAGTACTAACAGTGTTAGCAGCACTAACACTGCTAGCAGCAGTATTGGCAGTAGTATTGCTTCTAGCAGCACTATCCTTGTCAGCAGTACTATCTGAGGTAGCAGTACTAACATTAGTGCTTTTGGGGACCCACATATTGACACATTCCTTTTCAGTCTGTTTTCTCATGTGGCTTTTGGATTCAGCTTGTTTCTTAGCCACATTATTCCTTGCAGGCTTCCTATAACCAGAAGATTTTTGAAAACTTCTTTGAAAACTTTTCTTTTGGTTAATAGGATTGAAATAACAGTGTTTGGCAAGATGATTCAATTTGCCACAAATAAAACAAGGTTTTGGTCTGTTAATCCTTTGCAGATCAACTCCTTGCTTTTGTGCCCACTAGTTATTCCAATTTCTTTGATTTCCCCTCTTTTTATCATGTTTTTGGGGCTGATTCTCTTGAGATTTCTTGCAAGAACAATGTTCACAAGTATTAGAGTTCACAACAGTGGTCTGTGTATAATGAACTCCCTTTCCCTTTCCAGTCCTTTTCATCTCATTGTTCTTAACACATGGACTTACACATTCCTCATCAGATCCTTCTTTTTCAGTCTTATCCTCAACAACTACTTTTTCTAATGGATCTACTTCATTGGCTCCTTCAGGTAAGTCCTTCCTATCCTTGGTTTCTAATAGGTCTGACTTAGGAGGGATGTAGGTGTTGTTGTAGGGTGGGGGTGTGGCATTGTACCCTATGCCTGGTTTCAACTTACTATGGATTTGAGAGTTGATTATGTTTTCCATGACTTTAGAGGCACAATTAAACTTTTCTACATCAAGTTTAACTTTCTCAAGCTCTCCTTTTAGTTTCTCACACTCTTCCCTGGATTCTCTAAGCTGGAACTCTAGACCATCCTTTTCCCATTTCCAGTAGTTTGTATCATAGGAGTGTTGAAGTTCATTGGCTTGAAAAGCCCTAATCTGTTCTTCAAACTTCTCAACATTTACTACATAGTCTTTTCTGTCCTTTTCTAATCTCTTAAGGTCATCACACATTCCCTGATTGTGATCTCTATACCTTTTAACAGTGTCTCTACAAGCTTGAGTACAGAGATTAGATTTTACCTCAGTGGGAAGATCTGAAACTTCAGCCATAAGAGCTTGATTTTGGATGGCCTCTTCTGCTTGATCACTCCAATCAAATCCCATTCCTTGTTGAGAGACAAGAGCTTGAATAGAGTTTCTGTTTTGATTGGAGCTTCCAGCCTGAGTTTGTTGATGGCTGTTGTGAGATGTTCCACCTCTGCATTCCCTGGCAAAGTGTCCCATCTTGTGACACTTGTAGCATTCAACTTTGGACTTGTCAAATCCAGCACCATCTTCTCTTCTTTGGGAAAAGTTGTTTCTCCCTGTCCTCTTTATGAATCTCTTCACCCTCATAGACAACATAGCCATCTGCCACTTGATATCCATCTCTTCAAGATCATCAGCATTAATCTGTTCTAAATCATCATTAATCAATGAGGAATTAACATGACTAGAAAAGAAGGCTTCTAGTACTGAATCATTGGTCTTTTCCTGATTGATTCCTCCAGCAGCACTAACTGATTCAGGGTTAGCAGTAGAATCAGGTGATGCTGAAAGGAGTGCAGCATTATGTACATATCCAGAGGGCTTCTTTTTGGCTTCAACCTCTGCTTCAAAGACTCTAAGATCATTGTAAAGATCATCAAGCTCTTTATCTTCCAATTGGTCATTCTGTCTGAAGGACACAGTATACATTGTCCAGTCTTCACCTAATGATCTTAAGAACTTTCTGTTAATGTCATCAGCCTCCATCTTGACTCCTACTGTGGCCAATTCTCCAATCAGCTTATTAAATCTATCAAAAGTTTGAGTCATAGACTCATTCTTAGTAGAAGTAAAGTTTTCATATTGCTGCTTGAGAATTGCCTTCTGATTCCTCTTGGTGCTTTTGGTGCCAGTGAATCTCTTTTCCAATGCATTCCACAGAGTCTGAGCATCAGTGCAGTGATGAAATTGATGCTGATATTCATTGGGGATAGCCAAAAGCAGAGTGCTTAAGGCCTTCATCTCTATTTGTCTGACTTTTCTCTCTACATCAGTCTTTGGAGGAGGTCTTTTGCCATCTGGTCCAATTCTTCCTTCAGCACATGGACCATTCTCTATGATATCCCAGATGGAATAATCAGTAAGCAGAATATACTACTTGATTCTAATTTTCCACATGTCAAACTCATTGGGTCTGAGCATGGGAACCTTAGAAACAAGAGTACTGTTTGATTCAATAGAATTGTCCATAATAATTGTAGAATTCTAAGAAACACAAGCTCTGATACCACTTGTCAGGATCGAATCTTAACAAGACTAATAATACTTAGAACTCAGAATTAAAGAATCTGCGGAATAGAACTTTAATTCACACAATCAAAGAACAATATATCAGAAAACACACAGCTGTTTGTATTCACTAATTCAACTCACAAGCTTACAACCAAACCTCAATCTTGATGAACAGGCTCAATCAAGACGACTTCTACTTCTCTAGAAATAGGGTTCTAAACCTTGAGGTTAATTCTCTCTAAAACAAAACGTATTCTGAGACTCTCGTGTATCGTGTAGCTATCTATCAACATCTATTTATACAAAATAATTACAAGATAACTATCAAAACAAAATCGATCATCAGAATATTCTTTCACGCTTATCTTCAATCATTCCATCTTTATCTCCAACATTCTCGCATTCCAAACTTATGATCACAAGCAGCATTAACATCTTTATGCACGAGCAGTATTAACTTCATTCAGCATGAGCAGTACTAATATTCTCCAGCAGCATTAATTCATTCCAGCAGCATTAACTTGACTCAGCAGTACTAACCTTGCTTCAGCAGTATTAATCTTGACAAGCAGTACTAACTTTGCTTCAGCAGTATTAATCTTGACAAGCAGTACTAACTTCACTCTAGCAGTATTAATTTTGACAAGCAGTACTAACTTCACTCTAGCAGTATTAATTATGCCCTGGCAGTATTAAAGTTGTTCTGGCAGTACTATCCATACTTAGCAAATCTTCAGTTCCCAACAGACAACTAACTTATCAGCGATCAACATAAATACTGAGCATAACAGATTCGTTGAATGTTTAATCTAAAGAGCGAGAGTTCCTATCAGCGGTACTGGAAGATCTTAGTACTTATCAGCGATAGTGAAACTCTGATACATATTGTTTACTTACAATTTTCACTAAGTATATAAGAGAGGGTCATTATCAAATCACTGAGGGTTTGGATCAACATTTGGACATTTGTTTGCATTAATCTTCTACTTTACTATTCATAAACAACATGAATGCTTCATCCTATAGTCTTTGACAAAGTGACGAGTGTTGTTCTATTTGGATGAGTTGGACTCAAAATGGAGACAACGCAAGTGTTTATGTTGGTTGTGTTATAGAGACTATAAAGAGTTGCTTCAATCCTCGGGTTGAGAAACTATATGGAAAGAAATGTAAGATCCGACTAGTTGGTTCTTGTTGCATTTACCAAGTGCCCACCCTACGTAAAAAGTCTAATATGAACTTCCCTTGGAAGGCCATTCAATTCAGTAGTATTGCAGGAGACTTTGCTGCAGCACTCTTGTGCTTGCTATAGCAATGTCTTGAGCACTTTGTTAGCCCAAATCCAACCTGATCTTGCACCATACTATCTTTAATTTCTTGTTATTATCTTTCAGTACTTTGCCTTCAGTTACTAAAAATCTTGTTACCAAAATCCAGCTTTGAAAACCAACTTGTTGTTACTCTTCTTGCTTTAAAAGTCCCTGAGGTACGATCTCTGGTATTACTTACCATTATTACTTATTTTTGGACGACACTAGTAGAACATGTATACTTGCATGGGTTGCTAGTTGCTGTAGCCTTTTTAGGGTTGCATTTAATCCACACCACCTGCTCATTTAAAAATCTCGACTAAGAATGCAAATGGTCCTAAAGCTACTTTTAGCTATAGGAAATGTTATCATTGTGGACTTACCGATCATATTGCTAGTAAATGCCCCACAGCTACCAAGGCTGCGAAATTAGCCAAGGTAAAGAAGACTGCCCCCAAGGCAAAGAATACCAATCATGGCGCAAATCAGGTTAATGTGAAAACCACCACTGACGTTAAGAAATTAATCAAAGTGAAGAATGTCACTGAAGCTGAATCTTCAAATACTACGAAGATTGCTGAACCTTCCACTTCCTCTACCACCATTGACAAATGTGGTCCCATAGTTAAGTGGGTACCTATTCAAAACTAATCTTCCTTTGTTTTTAGGTCTTGAAGGGTATCTGGTATCTTAATAGTGGATGCTCTCGACACATGACTGGAAAGAAAAACTTGCTCATTGAATACGAGGAAGAGAAAGGTCCCTCTGTGACCTTTGGTGGAAATGGAAAAGGCTATACCCGAGGGTTTGGTGTACTCTCTAAAGGTACAACAACCTTCAGAAGAG
Source organism: Saussurea involucrata (assembly GCA_033807775.1). Classification (NCBI taxonomy): domain Eukaryota; kingdom Viridiplantae; phylum Streptophyta; class Magnoliopsida; order Asterales; family Asteraceae; genus Saussurea; species Saussurea involucrata. The sequence goes on from CM066323.1 coordinate 57,215,871, forward strand.
TCGCATACGTTGAAGGGCTGTAGCACAATCTTCTTAGCATCAGTCAGCTATGTGACAAGGACTTCAAAGTTTGCTTCACTAAGGAAGCATGTTTCGTCACTGACAAGAAGGAGAAAGTCTCTCTCAGTGGATATCGTTTGAAAAATGTTTATGTAATAAACATAGACTCAACAACCACTAAGAATGCTTGTTTTTTCTCCAAAGCCTCTCCTGATGTCAACTGACTATGGCATAATAGGCTCTCTCATCTCAACTTCAAGACACTGAATACTCTTTCTTCAAAAGAGTTAGACACTGGTCTTCCTCAACACTCATACGTTAAGGAATCTCTTTATTCAGCGTGTGAAAAAAGAAAACAAACCAAAGCTAGCTTCAAGTCAAAGCAAGTTTCCTCGGTGTCATCTCCTCTTCAACTTCTCCACATGGATTTGATTGGCCCTGTCAACGTTCAATCCATCGCTGGAAAGAAATATACGCTGGTTATTGTGGACGAGTTCTCTCTCTACACCTGGGTAATGTTTCTCCGTGCTAAGAGTGACACCTCAGAAGAACTGATGTCCTTTGTCAGGAAAATGGAAGTCTTGAATAATCTCACTGTTCGCTCAATAAGGAGTGATCATGGAACTGGATTTAAAAACAGTTCCCTTAATAGATTCTATGAAAGTAAGGGTATTTCTCACAACATTTCCTCAGTGAGAACACCTCAACAAAATGGAGTCACTGAAATAAGAAATCGTACGATCATCGAAGCTGTCCGTTCAATGCTCAGTGATTCTCATCTACCTACTCAGTTCTGGGTTGAAGCTGTCAACACTGTTTGCTTTATGCAGAATAGATCGCTGATCAACAAAAGATTCAACAAGACTGCCTATGAACTTTTCCATGGAAGAAAACCATCTATCAATTTTCTTCACGTCTTTGGTTGTCAGTGCTTTATCTTAAACAACAGAGATGCTCTTTGAAAATTCAATCCGAAAGCTGACGACAGAATATTTCTTGGATATTCTTCCATATCCAAAGCCTTCGGAGTCTTCAATAAAAGAAGACAGGCTGTAGAAGAAACCATTCATGTCACCTTTGTCGAACCCTGTTCAGCGAACTCAAGACCATCAGCTGATAACGAAAAACTCAATCAGTGGATGTTTTCTCATTATGGAGATTCATAAACTGTTCCTAATCCTGACCCTCAAGTCAACACACCAACCGCTGATGATGATCCTATCATCATTCCCAGCTTGCAGACAAGTGAAGCTGAATCATCATGTGTTTCAGTTGTTCCCATTAACACTATGCCTGTTTCTGAACCATCATCTGATATTCCATCAACCTCTCAGCAGTCAATGAATGAAATTTCATCTGTGCTGCCAATCATGCCTCTACTACCTGACGTCGCTGAAGCTTCCTCTTCAGTGATTCCAGAGTTTCATTCTGAGTCAACGACTCATGCTCCTGCTCAGCGATGGACCATAAATCATCCTATTGATCAAATTCTTGGTGATCCAAACGCAGGTGTTCAGACTCGACGTAGTGCAGGTAACATTTGTCTAAATGTAAATTTTATTTCACTAACTGAACCAAAGAAAGTTAATGATGCCCTCAGAGATCCAAACTGGGTCAGCACTATGCAAGAAGAGCTGACTGAATTCGAAAGAAACAAGGTTTGGAATCTCGTTCCAAGACCATCTGACAAATCAGTGATATGCACTAAGTGGGTCTATCAAAATATGTTAGATCAAAATGGAACTGTAACCCGCAACAAAGGTCACTTAGTTGCTCAGGGATACAGACAAGAGGAAGGTATAGATTATGACGAAACCTTTGCCCCAGTGGCAAGACTCGAAGCTAATCGTCTATTTCTAGCTTACGCTGTTCATCGAGACTTCAAAGTATATCAAATGGACGTGAAATCAGCATTCCTAAATGGAAGGCTGAATGAAGAAGTCTACGTTGAACAACCTCCAGGATTCGCTGATCCTAAGCATCCATGTTATATCTATAAGCTGGATAAGGAACTCTATGGACTGAAACAAGCTCCACATGCATTGTATGACACTCTATCCTCTTTTCTTCGCATCGAAAAATTTAAGCGTGGTAAATTGATAACACTCTATTTTTCAGCAAAGTAAAAGGTCATATTATTCTTGTTCAAATATATGTTGATGACATTATATTTGGTTCTACTAACCCATCTCTATGTACTCGTTTCGCTAAAAGAATGAAATCTGAATATAAAATGAGTATGATGGGTGAGCCGAACTACTTCCTTGGACTCCAAATCAAGAAAAATGATAAGGGTACGTTTATCCACCAAGGTAAGTATGTCAAAGATATGCTGAAGAATTTTGAATAGACTAAAAGCTCAGCTATGAAAACCCCTATGGCACCACCACAGATACTTAACAAAGACCCTTCAGGGAAAACTGTTAATGTCACTGCGTACCGTGGGATGATCGGCCTCTTCTTTATCTCACAGCTAGCCATCCTGATATTATGTATGCTACTTGTTTGTGTGCACGATATCAATCTCAACCCAAAGAATCACATCTGATCGCTGTAAAGCGATTTTCAGATATATGAAGGGTACTCCCAGCCTAGGTCTTTGGTATCCCAAACACTTAGGGTTCGATCTAACTGCCTATTCAGATAGTGATTTTGCAGGTTACAAGCTAGATAGGAAAAGCACCACAGGAGGCTGTCAGCTACTGGGTGGAAAGCTGGTGAGTTGGACAAGCAAAAAGCAAAGTTCAGTGTCCACCTCTACAGCTGAAGATGAGTATGTAGCCGCTGGAAGATGTTGTGCTCAGGTCTTATGGATGAGAAATCAACTATTGGACTATGATCTTCAGGTCTCCAAAATTCCAATCTATTGCGACAGCACTAGTGCCATCGCTATAGCCAATAATCCAGTGCTACACTCAAAGACCAAACACAACGAGATTAGGTATCAGTTTATCAGAGATCATGTGATGAATGGTGACATAGAACTTCACTTTATCCAGATTGACTTTCAGTTAGATGATCTTTTTACCAAACCTCTTGATGAGACCAGATTCAACTTTCTCATCAGCGAGCTTGGAATGTTGGACCTTGAAGATTAAATCTTCAGCGGTAAGGCATTGGATCAGTGATACGTAAAATTCTATTCACTCATTCCTCATCTAATCTCTGAACAAAAGTGATTCGCTGATATCAAGGTATGTTCTCTCTCTCTCCAAACACTGGAGTTTATTTCAGCATGCAGAATTTCAAAATAATTTGTATCGTTGAATATCTCTTCCTTCAGTGATTCTTTTAAATTATTCCTGAGACTTTGAAAACCTTCAGAGATAACTTAGAAATGTGAAAGGACGTTTGTGATGTCATCAAAACGGATAACCCATGGCACGCTTTTTATCTCTCACACATTCCTCTGTTGAAATTCTTGATCAATACGCTTCGTGGGACGTGTCCGTATCATCATGAGCAACTTTTTCCCGTTCATCACTTTCTCTCTCTACTATCACTATATAAAAAACCCTTGTTTATATTTTTACCTTTTACGCTCTCGAACTCATACACGCAGAAAGAACTTCCTTGCATTCCTGTTTTCTCGGATTTTTGTGTGAAATCTTGTGTTTGATTGTTGGTTCCCAGATTCACGTTGTATCACATAAACAACATAAAACAGATAACGGAAGCATTATATAAAGCCATTAAATGTGAGTGATTGTGTAGACGTTAATGTAACAACGAGAGTATCAATAATGAATAGTAATATGATAACAAGATCAAGTAAGTAAGCTGCTCGTTATATTGATATTTGAATAACACCAAGAACACGTTCAAGTGTGTGTATTCTGAAATATCTCAGGAAACAAAACGTACAAAGGTAGTGCTATGGAATGTAACAGTGTTTGTTCTCACAATTGTGGAAAACTATTCTTCCAAAAGCTTACAATTATGTGCACCACTAACGTTCTATTTATAGCCTGATAAAGCACTAGACAGTGTACTATCTAACCCTGAGGTGACACGTGGAAAGTGTGTCCTCGTCCTTTTAGGGCTTACGTGGAAAGTACGGATACGTGTCTAACACTTAGAGATTTCTACGAGACTTAAGCTTCACAGAGGTCTTCAATCACCAGAGCTCTTACGCCAGAGCTCTGATTGTCTTCTGGTGTGAACCGTTCTTCTGGTGGAACAGAAGTCTTCTGCCAGAGCTCTGTCGAGCTCTGATGGTTCTGCCAGAGCTCTGTCGATCTCTGGTGGTCTTCTTGTTGATCTTCTTCTAAGTCTTCTGTCAAATCTCTGGTGGTCTTCTGACTTGTAATATTTTCAATACTTTTACATAAGAGATACTTGGGGCTAACATTGATCCTTCAAACAATCAACAAAAGGTTAATATTTAATCCCAAACAGCTTCTTCTATCTTGTTTTTATCTTATTCTAGTTCTTAAAAGATCAATCAAACGTGTTTTTTTAAACTTATGATCATCTTCTTCATGATCATATAAACAAAACTTAAAAATAAGTTTTTCTCTTAAGTTTGTACTAAAAATCATAAACTTAAACTTCATACGTTTTTCTAAAATCCTTTCCTTAAAAGAAAAGTGGAAAACAAGAACTTCACTAGTTTTGAAATTTTTTTTAAAACTAGAAACCCTATTTTTACATTTTCTTTCTCCAAAAGGAGACTGTAAAAACTCTCAAAACCCTTATTTTGGAACCCCATTTCCATTCTAAGAATTTGTTTCATTTTTTTCTATATATTCTTCTTCTCACAGAAATGGCTGGTACCACTGATGCAACTGCTACTTCCACCATGACAAGAGCTGAAAACATGAAGCATGAACTTCATCAAATTACGTTTATCAGCAACAACCATTACACTCTTCTCGAATTCCCTTAGAAGTGTAACACCCTAAAAATCAGGGCTAATTTAAACCTCAAATTGTAATAAGGTATAACAAAACTCGTCCAAACTTTTCTATATATAAACAGAGAAATAAATGCGAGAGTTCCTTTATACACAAATCGAATTCTCCAAATAACTATTAATCTAATCATATAAACTATAAATAGATTAACTTGGTTATCTACGCAATTCATCAAAAAGCCTCCTCGCATCGTCTAAGTTCTCCGCTTATCATCAATAGTTGAATACAAAACGCACTCGTACCACATCCCATTACTTCTCTGAACTCGTACCTGGTAAGAACATTGAATTTAAACAATTAGGCTTACGCCTAGTGATTAACAACTTGAAAACTCAGATATTCAAGCATATAAACAAACATGTTCACCACCATTCTTACAATACTCGTACTCGTCTCATGATGATAGGAACATACCCGATCTCGTAAGTATGACTAACATCCCGGACGTCATAACATCATATTCATGAGTCTACTAGGAATCATCACGGATTCTAGTTTATCGATCAAGCCTAAGGACTTACAATCGATTGCCATGCCTCTTTCTTAGGATGGAAGCAGAAATAGCATTTATATATTGCCTATCTCTAATCCACGTTTCCACATTTCAATAACGAATAGCAACTATATTTTGCTTATTCACTACAGTCAATATGAATAGCAACTATATTTTGCCTATTCCACTATTTTAATACGAATAGCAGTTTTACCTTGCCTATTCACTCTTTCCAATATGAATAGCAATTCTACTTTACCTATTCAATCTTTCCAAAATGAATAGCAATTATACTTTGCCTATTCAATCTTTTCTTATCGCCTCCCGAATGGGATTACGATCCACATTATAGGCTATCGCCTCCTGAAATGGGATTACAATCCACATTATTGGCTATCGCCTCCCAAAATGGGATTACGATCCACATTATAGGTTATCGCCTCCCGAAATGGGATTACAATCCACATTATAGGCGAACGGGAATAATCCACGTTAATAATCACCTCTCGAAATGGAAATTACAATTTACTTTATGCCTATTCCACATTATAGGTTATCGCCTCCCGAAATGGGATTACAATCCGCATTATAGGCTATCGCCTCCTGAAATGGGATTACGATCTACATTATAGGCTATCGCCTCCCGAAATGGGATTACGATCCACATTATACGCTATCGCCTCCCGAAATGGGATTACAATCCACATTATAGGCTATCGCCTCCCGAAATGGGATTACGATCCACATTATAGTCTATCGCCTCCCGAAATGGGATTACGATCCACGTTATAAGCTATGGCCTCCCGAAATGGGATTACAATCCACATTATAGGGGAACGGGAATAACGGTTAGTGTCCCGCCTATTCCACGTTTATAAAATAAAATGGGAATTACCATTTAGAACCCGGTCTATTTCACATTTATCTAATCAATAGGAATTAGCATTAAGAGCCTTGTCTATTCCACATGATCACATACTACTAGTGTCTATGGATCCATTACACTTATTAACGTATATGTAAAAATAACATATCACACTATATCTCTTAATATATTCTTAATTCTAAGAATATTTTAAACAAACTATCGCACATTTGATCCCCAACTGTTTTCACTCCGAAACTAAAATCAGATCGATACTTAGAATACAAAGTTCAATCTTATTTTAAACCGGATTCTAAAATAAAACCCGTACCGGAAATAACCTAATTTTATGAAATTGAATTATATTAAGTCCGAAACCCAATCTTCCAAAATTAATTATGCGCTGGATCAACCCCAATATCGCAATTAATCAATTACCGAATTATATTTGAGGCCCACTCTGGTTTTTAAATTCTCGAATTACGTCTAAAGCCCAAAGACCATACCGAAGTTTTAATTTAAAACCCTTACCTGAATTGAAATTGGGTTAATTACCGGATCCCCGTAAATTAAGCCCATTCAGGTTTTTGTTTCAATTACCGGATCCTCAAAAATTAGGCCCATTCCGGTTTGTTTAAATTCCGGAACCCCAAACTCCATAATCTAATTCCGGTTTACATAATACCGGATCCGGATGGCCCAGTTTCGGTATGTCAAATAATTTCCGGGCTTTCAGCCTAAGTTCCGGTATGCATATTGATTTCGGGACCCCTTTAATCCAATTCCGGTCCATTTTGATTCCGTAACCCATTTAATCCAATTCCGGTCCATTTCGATTCCGGAAGCCATTTATAATTAATTCCGGATCTAATTAAATACCGGTACACAATCCTATACCGAAACCCAATCCATTTTCCTTAATACCGGGACTTCGCTACCGAGTTATCGTTTTCATCAAAATTGCTTCTAAAATTTTATACAGATCCCGATTGTTGCTCGACTTAGTTTCCATTCCAAATATACCATTTCATTCAGACATTTTAGATGCACTAGCTGAATCAATTTCTCAACTGTTAAATTTAAAATGAAAAGGATGAACTCACAGGTTTGAAGCTTTAGTTTAGAAATCCAAATCTTCTCTGCTTGATTCAACCAAACACAAAAATCAGATGAAATCGATTCCTTCTTCTTCTTTTTTCATTCTTTCTCCTTTTCTTTCTCTGCTCTCAATGACCGACTACCATCTCAAGAATAATGAGATAATATCTCATTTTCACAAACCCAACACTGAAGTAACTCAACTATGGAAAAATGACCAATTAAACCCTTAAGTTAATTTTCAATATTAACTTCAAATTTTGGTCGAAATACAAAAACAACCATGGAGTTAATAATTATAAATAGTCCACAACTTAGGCTAAATTACGAATCGACCCCATCCATATTAAAATAATATCATGGGAAATCGGGGTGTTACAAATCTCCCCAACTTGAAAATGATTTCGTACCCGAAATCAAGCTAGATAAATAGATGAGGATATTCGTCCTACATCTCCTCTTTTAGTTTCTCAAGCCACCTTCACCCTTCTATGATGTTTCCACAGTGATACCTTTACCATTTCTCGCTCCCCAACTTGGAAACAACATAAAATTCTATTGGTCCCCTTTTGTTATAAACCAAAACTATACTCGTCCAGCCTCTATTCTTTGATCGGAATTTAAAATCAGAATTCCCCAGTTAAACTTATCTCTAAAACGTGATTACTAGGAGACAAACTAGTCCATAATTGGATTGGGTCACAACCTCTACTGAAGACTAGTAGATCAATATTGGATCCGACTGTCCACTTTATCTACTATTTGTCACCGATTCATCGTCAAGCATACACACCTCGCCTTAGAGATTTTCACTGGAGAGCTCAACGAACTAACTGAGTGGCATAATTAGTCGTGCTGTACTTGAAATTCTTTTATGTGCTACAGCATCGTCAAACGAAATCACCTGCAATTGCCAAAACTGTTAGAAACAAGTATGCTTACATAACAATAAATTCATAATAACAGCAGCTAATTGGAATAATGAACATACTATACATAAGAATCCTTGTTATCATCCTTATAATTCTTAATTCTCGTATTTCCATCAACTCTTAAGACCATCTCGTCTTAATGCTTCTACCCATATCTCACAATTCATATATTAATTCATCTCAGCTTAAGTCTAGGTATCTCACAATCATACCTAGTTTACTTAAACTACAACTCTGATACCATATTGTAACACCCTAAAAATCAGGGCTAATTTAAACCTCAAATTGTAATAAGGTATAACAAAACTCATCCAAACTTTTATATATATAAACAGAGAAATAATTGCGAGAGTTCCTTTATACACAAGTTGAATTCTCCAAATAACTATTAAGCTAATCACATCAACTATAAATAGATTAACTTGGTTATCTAAGCAATTCATTAAAAAGCCTCCTCGTATCGTCTAAGTTCTCCGCTTATCATCAACAGTTGAATACTAAATGCACTCGTACCACATCCCATTACTTCTCTGAACTCGTACCTGGTAAGAACATTGAATTTGAATAATTAGGCTTACCCCTAGTGAGAACATCCAATTCAAATTAAAACATTAACAACTTAAAAACTCATATATTCAAGCATATAAACAAACCTGTTCACCACCATTCTTACCATACTCGTACTCGTCTCATGATGACAGGAACATACCCGATCTTGTAAGTATGACTAACATCCCGGACGTCATAACATCATATTCATGAGTCTACTATGAATCGTCAGGGATTCTAGTTTATCGATCAAGCCTAAGGACTTACAATCGATCGCCATGCCTCTTTCTTGGGATGGAAGCAGAAATAGCATTTATATATTGCCTATCTCTAATCCACCGAAAGTAAGTGAAAACAACACTTACACTTCATCTAATTCACGTTTCCACATTTCAATTACGAATAGCAACTATATTTTGCTTATTCACTACAGTCAATATGAATAGCAACTATATTTTGCCTATTCCACTATTTCAATATGAATAGCAGTTTTACCTTGCCTATTCACTCTTTCCAATATGAATAGCAATTCTACTTTACATATTCAATCTTTCCAATATGAATAGCAATTCTACTTTGCCTATTCAATCTTTTCTTATCGCCTCCCGAAATGGGATTACGATCCACATTATAAGCTATCGCCTCCCGAAATGGGATTACAATCCACATTATAGGCTATCGCCTCCCGAAATGGGATTACGATCCACATTATAGGCTATCGCCTCTCGAAATGGGATTACGATCCACATTATAGGCTATCGCCTCCCGAAATGGGATTACAATCCACATTATAGGTGAACGGGAATAATCCACATTAATAATCACCTCTCGAAATAGGAATTACAATTTACTTTATACCTATTCCACATTATAGGTTATCGCCTCCCGAAATGGGATTACGATCCACATTATAGGCTATCGCCTCCCGAAATGGGATTACGATCCACATTATAGGCTATCGCCTCCCGAAATGGGATTACAATCCACATTATAGGCGAACAGGAATAACGGTTAGTGTCCCGCCTATTCCACGTTTATAAAACAAAATGGGAATTACCATTTAGAACCCGGTCTATTTCACATTTATCTAATCAATAGGAATTACCATAAAGAGCCTGGTCTATTCCACATGATCACATACTACTAGTGTGTATGGATCCATTACACTTATTAACGTATATGTAAAAATAACATATCACGCTATATCTCTTAATATATTTTTAATTCTAAGAATATTTTAAATAAACTATAGCACCTTTGATCCCCAACTGTTTTCACTCCGAAACTAAAATCAGATCGATACTTAGAATACAAAGTTCAAACTTATTTTAAACCGGATTCTAAAATAAAACTCGTACCGAAAATAACCCAATTTTATGAAATTGTATTATATTAAGCCCAAACCCAATCTTCCAAAGATAATTATGCACTGGATCAACCCCAATATCGCAATTAATCAATTACCGGGTTATATTTGCGGCCCACTCTGGTTTTTAAATTCTCGAATTACGTCTAAAGACCAAAGACCATATCGAAGTTTTAATTTAAAACCCTTACCTGAATTGAAATTGGTTTAATTACCGGATCCCCATAAATTAGGCCCATTCCGGTTTTTGTTTCAATTACCGGATCCTCAAAAATTAGGCCCATTCCGGTTTGTTTAAATTCCGGAACCCCAAACTCCATAACCTAATTCCGGTTTACATAATACCGGATCCGGAAGGCCCAGTTCCGGTATGTCAAATAATTTTCGGTTCCGGTATGCATATTAATTCCGGGACCCCTTTAATCCAATTCCAGAACCCATTTAATCCAATTCCGGTCCATTTCGATTCCGGAACCCATTTATAATTAATTCCGGATCTAATTAAATACCGGTACCCAATCCTATACCGGAACCCAATCCATTTTCCTTAATAACGGGACTTCGCTACCGAGTTATCGTTTTCATCAAAATTGCTTTTAAAATTTCATACAGATCCCGATTGTTGCTCAACTTAGTTTCCATTGCAAATATACCATTTCATTCAGACATTTTATATGCACTAGCTGAATCTATTTCTCAACTGTTAAATTTAAAATGAAAAGGATGAACTCACAGGTTTGAAGATTTAGTTTAGAAATCCAAATCTTCTCTGCTTGATTCAACCAAACACAAAATTCAGATGAAATCGATTCCTTCTTCTTCTTTTTCCCTTCTTTCTCCTTTTCTTTCTCTGCTCTCAATGACCGACTACCATCTCAAGAATAATGAGATAATATCTCATTTTCACAAACCCAACACTGAAGTAACCCAACTATGGGAAAATGACCAATTAAACCCTTAAGTTAATTTTCAATATTAACTTCAAATTTTGGTCGAAATACAAAAACAACCCTGGAGTTAATAATTATAAATAGTCCACAACTTAGGATAAATTACTAATCGACCCCATCCATATTAAAATAATATCATGGGAAATCGGGGTGTTACAAGAAGAAACCTTCCCCCCACCTAACTGACGTTGTGAACTTCATCCAGAACTGCCCCCTTGCTACAGCGATGACCATCACACCCCCAACGCACAAACGACTTTTCCAGCAGTTCTGGTACACTGCTCACCGTACCACTGCTATCTCTGCCAAAACCAAGAAGGGATTCTCAGTAATCGGTTTTCAGACCGAGCTGGGTCACGGAACCATTTCACCCGCTGCAATCCGCGCAGCCCTGAACCTCCCAGCTGGCAACAAACAACATCCCTTTTTTCCATTCCCTGACCCAACTTCCCCTGAAGGAAAGGAAGAAATCATCTCCTTCCTTGACAAGATGAAATACCTTTGGAACACCGGCCGAGACGACGAACCTGAGAAGAAAATCACAACGGTCCTGAAGAATAAAATGCCTTAAGAGATCAACTTCATTTTCGCTTATGTGATCAGCTGCATGACAGCGAAAACCGGCTCCAATGATCAAGCTTCCAAGCTTCAGTGTGCCATGGCCTATGCTCTGCTCAAGGGCTTACATGTCGACTATGCCCGACTCATTTTCGAAGACTTGATGGACAGAATTAAAGCGCCAGACCGCCCTAACATTGTTCTGTACCTGCGGTTTATCAGTACTATCTCCAATACGGCCTCAAGGACCTCTACCCTAAACAAGGAGACCTGAAGCTCTCCCAAGTCGGTACAAAAGTGCTCGACTTCAAACCAGTGAAAAATGAGGTAAGTCTCTCTACCCTACTCTATCTTCTTCGCACCCCTGCTTCTTCTACTTCTGTGGCTACCTCCACAGCGGCCATAGTCACCACTGATGCCCAGGCCACAACCACCTCCTCTCTTAAAAAGAAGAAACAGTCTTCATCCCCACTTGGCAGCCGTAAGACCAAGAAACCCTCAAAGGAGCAACCCAAGCCTTCTTAGGCTGAAGACTCCACGTTGGCCTCTTCACAGGCAGCGATGGAAGATTTCGAAGCCACCCCTTCAATAACCGTTTCAGAGACTCGGTTCTCTGAAACATTCTTAGATGAGAACCCCATACCCTCAGTGCCTCTAAGCACTGTGGAGGTAATTTCTAGTGAATCCAATGCTGAAGTTGTTATAACCCCACCTTTCTCAACCAGCGCTGTTCTCCTCCAAAACATGATGCAGTAGAACGTCATTGGACCTGTAGGGTCGTCTAATCCTGTTGGTACTCTTGAAAATGACATGAAAAACCACTCAGGGACACGAGAGTTCAACATTTTCTCTAACCCTCCTACAGGTATCCAAACACCATCCACTTCTCTCTCCGCACCCCTAACTTCTGAGCTTTCCTTAGCTCACAAGTTATTTTCTTTTATAGGTCCAAATTTGGGCACCATCAACGATTCCCTCAAAGAAATAGCTGATAAAGTGAAAAATCTCTCCACCACCATCTCCAACTAAACATTCTTAGATGAGAACCCCATACCCTCAGTGCCTCTAAGCACTGTGGAGGTAATTTCTAGTGAATCCAATGTTGAAGCTGTTATAACCCCACCTTTCTCAACCAGCGTTGTTCTCCTCCAAAACATGATGCAGTAGAACGTCATTGGACCTGTAGGGTCGTCTAATCCTGTTGGTACTCTTGAAAACGACATGGAAAACCACTCAGGGACACGAGACTTCAACATTTTCTCTAAACCTCCTACAGGTATCCAAACACCATCCACTTCTCTCTCCGCACCCCTAACTTCTGAGCTTTCCTTAGCTCACAAGTTATTTTCTTTTATAGGTCCAAATTTGGGCACCATCAACGATTCCCTCAAAGAAATAGCTGATAAAGTGAAAAATCTCTCCACCACCATCTCCAACAATACTTCAGCGGTTACAGACGCTGGAGTAACACTGAAAAACATCTCCACTACTGTCGCTGATAAGGCTTCTAATGCCGATGTCTCCAAAATTGATGGGGGACTGACAACTGTCAAAACTTCCATCATCAGCAATACATCCTCCATCTCCAAACTCAACACATCAGTCACTGATCTCTCCACTGGGTTTTCATCTCTCAATGGTGAGGTGCGTTCTATGAAGACCAGCTTCTCCGGTCTACAAGATGAGGTGAGCAGCCTTACCAAATAGGTCACTGACACTAAAGACCTGCTCACCAAGATCCTCCAAAGGTTAGACGCTCCCACTGTCCCTCCATCCCACTTCTCCCAGGATGACCGGGATAAGATGGAGATGGCAGTGGAATTCATTCTCGAAAGTACACATGCCATTTCTGGCCTTGAAGACAGAATGGCAGTGGTGGAACAACAAATAGGGAACCCTGGCTAAGAAGACAGGGTCCCTGAAACCGATGCTGCTGCTACAACCGTTGCCTCCCCCACCCATTCAGCGGAAGAGAGGGAGAAGACAAACAAAGGCCTTCCCCAGAATGTTGAGTGGGAGGAAATGAATGAAGACCCTCAGGAATCTGATTATCCTGAGGGAACCAACAAGAATGAAGACCTTCAAGAATCTGATCATCCTGAAGGAATCGCTGAAAGTCCCTCTCCATCTGAGGGGGAGCGAGGCGAAGTCCCTCCTCATGCCTCAGTGAACAACGCTATGGATCTCTATTCTGAAGATGAGGAAGAGGAAGAAGTTGAAGAAGAAGAAGAAGACGTCGATATTGACGATGAAGAACCATTATCATCTCTAAAAGATGATAATGATGATGATGACGACGACGGGTTCTTCTTTCAGCCCGCAACAATCTGAGCCCCTGCTCTTAAAGGGGTTTCAATAAACGAACCAGGGGAGGGGACCAAGGCTAAGTCTCCTTCGAAGAAAGCCTCTAAAGAAAAACAAAAGGGACTGGCCGCTGAAGAAAACTTGACAATTTTGTTAACGAAACCAACGTGTCAGGTACACTACATCCTTTTTCCCTATACTGCATCCCTCCTATACCCCTTCTCAATCTCAACCCTTCTCCTTCTTAAACCTCTAAACACTTAGCTCTTCTTTCTCTATATTTTTTCCTTAAATGATCTAACTCCATTGATCATTTTGTTTCAGCTAGTCCTCTCCCCTACTTGAGGCTATCACTGAAGCTCCTATACAACAACAAATAATCCCAGCGCTCAACGTTGAACAAAAATAATCCTAGTCTCTGCTCTGGAAGAGACTGAAGCTCAAGCTGAAGAAGAAGAAGAACTGCTCTCACATACAAGAAGACCTTCCTTGCCTCCTCAAAGGCCAAGTGAAGATGAACAGCGAAAGAGAGCAGCGATGATCCCAAAACTTGACAATCAGCGTCTGGTTCGTCCTCATCTACGCTGCTTAACCTCAAGGGAAATTGTTGAAGCCTTGAAAGCTGAAGAAATACTCGCTGAAAAACAGAAGGCTAAGCTTAGTGACAAAAACTATGCTCTTGAACTAGCCCAACGTTCAGTGAAGGATCCACAACAAAAGAATTTTCCCCTGGAAGTTCAACAAAAGCTGATGAAAGATGCGCAAAATAAAAGTCAAGAGAAGACCAAGGTCAGTGACTCCACATTGGCCTGGTGTAAGAAAAAGTGACATTTCAGAAGCCATGCATCGAGAATAAGCTTTGTGAACATAAGAGGGAAAATAGTTAACAAGGTACCAATTTTCGATGTCTACATAATTAAAGAAAATGGAGACAGAAGAACCTGCTACATGTCAGGCCTGGATAAACTCGGCTTCCCTGAATGGTTGGAAATGAGAATCGGAATTCAGTGATCCCGCTCGTCCTTCAAGTCCTGTGTTGAAAACGCCATAAACAAGTTTATCGACATGGCAACCTCAGCGGTTGAGTTCCACTTCCTTCACTAATTCAGAAGAAACGAGCTGCTCCAAAGAAGAAGACTCCTTCCTCGTCAGGCCTGACAATAAGAAACGAGATAGGGATTGAATTTTCTTGTGAAGCAGTTCTTGGTACCAATCCTGATCTCTCAGGTCTCGACATTTCCCTACCTCCAACTGAAGACTTCATCCCCGGTAAAGTTCTCAATGATCCATACGATATATTTTTCTATGATTTCACCGGTCGCAGATGCTTTTAGCGTATCTCTGAGTTATACAAAACTCCCATCGAACAAATAGAGATCAACTCTATTGGTGCGACTACAAAGGTGACCTCCTTGGATCATTCCTGAAGCCCTTTATCTATCGCGAAGCAAAGCCTAGATGGGATCAGGGAGTAATAGTCCATGATTGGAGGATTCTAGAGACTGATACTCTTGATGAACTTCTCATCGAGAAAGAACCTGAGTAGATGATAGGATCATCTCTTTTGTATTCTTCTATCTTATCATCTTGTATCTTTATGTACTTGTAATTATTTTTCATTGTACTTGTATTTTTCCATTTCCCTTGTAATCTTATACGAAGTTAACAAAACTTTTCAATGAAAGTACTTTACTCCATCAGTACGAAGAAAAGATCCCTAAAAAACAGTAAATGGGACAAGTATTTTATGAGTCCTTTTTATCCTTATGTTTTTAACTTAGCAATTTTCTTTTATTGCTATGTCATCATCAAATAGGGGGAGATTGTTGATCCAAACCCTCAGTGATTTGATAATGACCCTGAGAAACACTTAGGGAAAATTGTAAGTAAACAATATGTATTAATGTTTTGCCATCAAAGAAAATGTAACACCCTTGAATTTGGAAAGAGCAACTAATTAAAAATTTTGACATTACATCCGAAATAATAACATTTGTCTCTATAATTCAATAGGTGAAATACTTCAAATTTACAATCTATGGTTCACCTCAAGCAATATACAATTCAAGTCTTGTTACCAAGACTAATAACCACATCGGGTGTTACTTAACCCAAGTATAAAATGCTAATCCCAAAGATGAATGCGGAAAACTTCACTTAAGCTGTTCACCTCTCGAACACTTTACTAGCACACGACCTTTCACACGTGTCACTAGAACTACTCCCAACTTGAGACCTGTTGCACATGCCGACAAATAAAAAGGGTTAGGCTAACGCCTAGTGAGTTCAAAAGTTTATAGCATGATTTAAATAATCTTTTAAATGAAAGTTTGTAACATAGATTATGAATCCCAAAAGAGTTTACCAACAAGGATTTAAACGACTCATTTTCCAACGCACCCAAATTAATTGAGGAAAGTTCCCAAAAGGCATAAAACGTTTTCTAAAATGAATTCCAATACAAACTCACTCTACATGTGAATAAATCTATATTACACAAAACCTTCAAATACAGTTGACAACAAAATACTCAACCCGTAAATCAAGGAAAACCATCCATTTAATATTGTGAATTCCAGAATCGTGCAACGAACAATATAGAAATCAATAGATGAATAACAATACGATATGATTTCAACTGGTCATCCAATTCACTTTCAAATTGCAT
This sequence comes from Saussurea involucrata, assembly GCA_033807775.1. Taxonomy (NCBI): domain Eukaryota; kingdom Viridiplantae; phylum Streptophyta; class Magnoliopsida; order Asterales; family Asteraceae; genus Saussurea; species Saussurea involucrata. Next base: position 57,232,570 of record CM066323.1, read on the forward strand.
AGAATTACAATATAGTTCAGGACAGTGGAAATAGACAACGAGCTTCTTTTTCTATGCTAATTACAACATTATATATGCTGGGACGTGGTAACAAGCCCACGGCCCGTTCACAATTAAGGCTCAAAATAAGAAATTGCAATTCAGCCCTTGAACTTTTATTCAACCAAATATTGCCCTAACAATCTCCCCCATTGAATCAAAGTTCGAGTTCGCGCAAGTTATCAACATATATTTTTCAAAGCGCAAAGTGTATCTCGAACATTCGGATGGCTCGTCGGTAGTCGATGCGGTCTTCAATCACTTCTAATGCTTCCCGAGCAGTTGTTTCATTCGGATTGGGAACATACGAATACCTTTTGTTTTCGGAATCGTGAGTGATGATGTTACGAAGAGCATCTTGAACTTTGAAGAGCGTGCGGTCGCAGAATCTGTCTACCTGACTGAAGCGTAGAAATCTCTTTTCGTTCTGATCGTTGATGTAGACTATCCTAAATTCTGGTTCCAAAAGCAGTGCGTTCTCGGGATACATCTTCAGTTCGGGCGGTTTCAGATTCGGCTTTATCAGGTTTACCTTCTTTGCTCTGTTCTCGATTGCCATTTAGAAGTCTGTAAGATAGGACATCATAATTGTACGGACTAGGAATCGACGAACAGCTTCGAGCGCTTTGGTTACTTGAAGTGGTCGAATGGTTCTGGTTCAGAGGTCTTTCAGTATAGCATAGAAGTCGAACGGTTGGAGGTTCTTGAAGTCAGCTTCGGAAAATCGCCATTCATTTCCGTCTTCTCGTCAGACGGTGAAAACGAGAAACATAACTTTAAGAATTCTACCTGTTTGGACGTTGAGCACTTCGATGATCCTGTGCTTTGTTCGGACTTGGATAACTGGCAGACACCGCTTCATTGCGTTTATGTACTGACCTTGGTATTCCGGGTCGGAACTGTAAATACCAAGGTAAAAGGAAGGATCGATATTGCATAACCTATGAACGAACAGCTTTTTCAGTGACTCCTCCAGGCGAGGAATAAATATCGTGATCTTCTCCCATTGGATTTGTTGCTGTTTAGGAGGAGGAAGATTAGAAGTTGTCGGTACTTGAGGAGATGTCGGATTTGTAGCGGTTGACGTTTCGGGTATTGAAGAAGTTTCGGCGGCCTGAGCAGTGTGAACGGGTATACCATATAGGTTTTGCAGCAGAAACTGGTCGTAGTCAACATTATCGTCTTCATCAGTAGGGAACATCAGGTTTACCTGGAGATTTATAGCACTGGCGGCTTTTTCGTACCATGCATTTTCGGTCTCCCGGTCGATCTGTGAGTCTGGATCTATCAGTTGTAGTTCGGGCCTATCTGATGCTTCATGCACGACCAATTCCTGTGTTGCTCCCTCGGGTTTTTCAACCATCGGGTCTTTGTCGTCAGAGATGTCCATATCCCGTACCATCTCGACTAAGCTCAACTCAGCTTCAGGTTGTTCTTCAGTTGTAGTTGCCGCAGTTGATGGTTCCGGTTGAACCACAGTTGTTTCTGGGATGATTGGGACGGACTCGAACAAGCGTAGTCTCTTGTTCTCCCCCTCACGGTGATCAGGATCGTCCTGGTCATCGTGCCGCCGCTTGAGTCCGCCAGCTTGACTCTTGCAAGTAGTTTCGAGTGTTGCGACTCTCTCAGACAGCGTTGTGAGCGCTTGGTTAACGTCCTTAAGAGTCGTGTCAAGCTTGTCCAATCTTGTAGTAATGGACGACGAAGGAGCAGTGACCTGTGATCGTAGAACGGAGATCAGGTCTGCTTTGGTTGAGGCATCGGTTTCAGATTGCTGGAGCAACTGAGCTAGAAGCATCGTCTTCAAGGTATCCACTGAATAGATAGGTTGAAAGGGAGTCGGTGGAGGTATTGGTGCGGTTTCAGCTTCGACGACTTTTTCCTTACCTTTGATCAGACTCTTCAGTTTGTCGAGCTCTGCGGTGAGGCGCTGCTCCATTGCCTCGCGGACAGCCTTGAGGGTGCTGTCCAGAGACCCTTGTGACACAAAGTCGGGTAACATAACTCCGGGATCACTTAGATTACCCGTTGAGGTATCTACCTTAGAGGTAGATCCACCTACTTTCACGGTTGGCGATGATGTGTCCGTGGTAGGATTTCCTTCCGATCCTCGGATTCCACTTAAAAGCGGAGATGCTACGGAAGTTCCGATTGGGTCACCAAGAGCACCGATTTGTTGGATCTCATCTTGTGTCCTAGCCGAAGAATGTTCAATAACAAATGGCTCTAGACTCAATGGTTCTCTGAAGAAAGGCGAGACCGGGGGCTGCTGGTCTCTTATTTCAATACCAATACTCTCCGAGTGATAGATCGGTAGAAGTTGTGCTATATCCCCGTGTAGAAATGAAACATCCGTCTTTTGAGAGACGAATGAGTGGCCAAGGAGGTTGTGCAATTGCGCCGCTGGGTCCACGGCGGCTCCTTCAATATCCCGTCCCAACGGATGAGACGAGATAGCAGATGTGGCTACCCGGATGACACTTGGCTGGATTCGCTCAGAAGCCTCTTTATCTTTACGGCTTAATCTTTCTTGATTCGCTTTCGACCTTAACTCCCTCCGTCTCACATGATCTAACTCTTCAACTAATTCTCCATCCTCACTCCTTGTATCTCCCGTAATGAGTGGGGGTGTAGGTGAGTCAGAAGGGATTCCTTGGGTAAAGTCTGGGTTTGTTCCGATACGGGGAGGTATCAAAGATGTGCGTATAGCACGATCTGTATCGGATTCGGTAGAGTCAGATTCCACGTCTTTAACTTGTTTGGAAGGTGAAGGTGGGTCAGATATGTAAGGTTCGGTGTCATGGTGAAGCATTGGTCGTGACGATGTACCTGCTTCGGTCGTCGTTCGGGTGGTGGGAATGGGTTGATGGCTTGGTCCGGTTTGGGAAGTACTGGTTCGCGTATCCACTGCACCGTCCACACCTGTTCCCCTCCCACGTACTCTCAACACACCCTGCCCGGGAGCCCCTGCTGCCCGGGCCCTTCCACCTCTTGTACTAGGACCCTCACGTCCCTTGGTTCTATGTCCCTGGGGAGGTCCCTCCGGTGCTTGCTGGACCATGGGATTCTCTAACGCTCGCCTATATTCTATTACACTCGGTGCAGTGGGGTCCGCGTGTGCCAGTAACTGTTCAGGTATTGGCATGGATGGGGTAGCAGATGGGTTACGAATCACCAAGTATTGTTGGTTATGATGAGGACATACCGGATGGTTTATTCGTCGTGGGATCAGAGGGTTCACATCCATATGTTGACGAACGGCTAGAGCGAAGAATCGCGGAAATGGAAGGAACTTCTTTTTGATACCTCTGTCTGTCTGATGGCTAGCACCAATTCACGCCAATGACGGTCGCATAGTCTATGTGCTGATTATAGACAACTGCGTGAAATAAACGTAGGAAGTCCATCGTGCACTGGTCTATCCCCTTCCATCGTGAGGATAAACATCGGTTTAGGATGGAAAAGAGAGTGTACCAGACCGGGGCACTGTATTTTCTGTTAAAAGAGAACGGGCGGTCGAGGTCGTGGCGATATCCGAGCGCACGAACTTCAGCACACAGTGTGACATCGTCGAGGGTGGGTGCGTAAGCTGCATGGCCTCCGGCAGTCGGTTCCGGCAGGGACAGTAGTCGGCGGAAGGATTCCAGTGTTAGAGTCAACGGGTGGTGATCGATGTTGGCAGTGATGGTCTGAACGTTGTTGACATTGACCACCCTCGCCGTGTGCTATACTTGATGTACATATATGAGCGGCACGTCAGTTGTCGCGGTCAGTGCTCGACGAAGCGGGTGGCCGAGCAATATATCAACCGCTACTCGATGATAGGGTCTGAATGCGACAACATCAAGATGGTGGTTGTTTGGGTTGATCTCAATTTCCTGATGCTCGGGAACCAGGGCATTGTCGGCCTCGTCGTCTATGACATCCTCAGGAGGAGGGATGTTATGCTGTTGCTGCTCTTGTTGTTCCGCCATTTCGAGTACCTGTAAAGCATAGTGTTAGATAATGGATGGGATAACACCACCTTCAAAGCGTACCTTAGCATGTGAATGGCTCAATCAGGGGTTGATTGAGGACTGGCTGTGAAATCAGGACATTGGGATTGCCAATGTGTGAAACATGCAATGATATTGGACTCGAGCAGTGTTCGGATAAACTGGGTATCCGAACAAGCAACACTAACCTGATAGATAGGGGTTACCGGGTATCATGGAGGTTACCGGGTACCATATGGTTACCGGTAAAATGGTTTTACCGGATAAAAGGTTACCGGATAGACGAGACTTATCGGATACGTGATGGTTTCCGGACACCAATCTTACCGGATAGTGGAACTTACCGGATACGAGGTATCCGGACGACTTGGGTTACCGGGGATCTATGTGTCCGGGTGTGTTATCGGCTAACAAGATAGTTACCGGATATTATGCAAGTTACCGGGTAACTTGGTAGTTATCGGGTATTTAGGGCTTCCGGGTGCGACCCTGTGGTACCAAAAGTAGACCCAAACATGTACCAAAATTAAATCTACTCGGTTTAAGATGGTCGAACTATTACTATCTACCACCAGCATGATTTACGAACTCAGATTCAAGCAAAGTACGACTTGACACACGCAAGGGGTTTTGGAAACCCGTGGCGTTCACTGTATCGATCGAATCGACAGAGATTCGTGAATGTGTGTGCCCGATGATGATCCAAAGACAATCGATATGTAAGGGTGAGGTGTACCTGAGATTAACAAGACTGAAAAACATGATCTGAGCGAAAACCAACGGTGACCGAGTGAGAGAGAGTCGAGAGAGGTTTTTCGAGGGTTTTGTGAAAGATACCGGGTATTTTGAAATGAATGAGGTTCCTGGATCCATATTTAGGAGAGGAGACACTTACCGGGTTAGTGATCCGGTAAATTACCCGGTCCGGTAAGTGTACCCGATAACCACAGTTACCCGGTAACTTACCGGGTAAGTGTCCGGAGAAAAAAGAATGGACCCTTCCTTAAGAAATTTTCCCGCTTCCCCTCGACCTTTGCAAGGGGAATTCCCTTCTCCGCCTCGGAACATGAGTGAGAGTGACTTAGGAGACGTCGACACAAAAAAAACTTTTATACATTTAAGAAAAAATGTGACGCTCCCCCTCAAATGATGAACTCAATGATTTTGCTCCCCTTCAGACTGTGCACGATGTGTGATATGAAGTGCACTCAGGAATGCCCACACACACAAAAAACTTTTTTCAGACAGTTAAAGATAAACATGTGTGACACACCCCCTCAACAATAGAATAACTTACCTGATAGCTGGTCATGCTCCCCCTGAACACATGAACACTTGTGAAAGCACAGAAATAAAATCAATTAAACTAGACGACAGTATGGAATAAAAGAAACACAGGTAGAAAGACATTGTACAAACAAAATCTACCTAATAAATACAGAGACTCAATCTAACTGTGTAACTGATACAAGTAGAATACAGGTGCGAGAAAGTGTATGCTCAATCATCAGGAGTGTGAACAATAGATAATGAGTAGACAGTTTCTCGTAGATGTATGGAACTAGTATCGGGCACACAAACAGATCAAGTCTTCAGATTTTGCATACCTAACTTGGACACTAGAGTATTAAAACGTTTTTCGTCCAAGGGTTTTGTAAATAGGTCTGCTAACTGATGCTCGGTATTTACAAAGTAGAGTTCGACTGTACCTCTTTCAACGTGATCCTTGATGAAATGGTACCGAACGTCTATATGATTTGTCTTCGTATGCTGGACCGGATTGCTGGATATGGTAATTGCGCTCTTCGAGTCGTAGTAGATGGGCACCTTTACGTATGTAAAGTCGTAGTCCTTGAGTTGTGTGCGCATCCAAATCACTTGAGAACAGTAGCTCGCAGTGGCCACGTATTCTGCCTCGGCAGTCGACGTAGAGACGCACTGCTGCTTCTTGGATGCCCAACTCATCAGGTTATCTCCCAAGAACTGCACATGCCCCGATGTACTCTTCCGATCCATCATGCTGCCCGCGTGGTCCGCATCCGAGTATGCAGACAGCTCAAAACCTGTCTCTTTCGGGTACCACAAGCCAAGATCAGCAGTACCACGTAAATAACGAAAAATCCGTTTGACGGCTATTAAATGAGACTCTTTTGGTTTTGATTGAAATCGGGCGCATAGAAAAGTTGAAAACATGATGTCCGGTCTACTTGCGGTTAAAAACATCAAAGAACCAATCATTCCCCAATACAGTTTAGTGTTCACATCCTTTCCGTTAGGATCGGCGTGAAGCTTTGTACCGGGTGCCATGGAAGTTTTCATTAGTGAGGACTGTTCCATCTGGAATTTCCTAAGAATATCCCGGATGTACTTAGCATGGTTTATAAATATCCCGGTCGACAGTTGTTTAACTTGAAGACCAATGAAGAAATTCATCTCACAAAGCATACTCATTTTAAAAAATTGTCCCCTAAGTTTGGCAAAGTTCTTTGCATACTGAGGATTAGTAGAACCGAAAATTATGTCATCGACATACACTTGAACTAAGACAATATGACCTTTTTCATTCTTGATAAACAGAGTTGAATCTATCTTACCTCGTGCGAATTCTGATTTTAGCAAGAACTCGGACAAAGTGTTGTACCAGGCTCGTGGAGCTTGCTTTAGACCATAAAGCGCCTTGTTTAGAACGTAGACATGATCAGGCTTCGAATCGTCCATGAATCCTTCCGGTTGCGATACGTACACTTCTTCCTTGATATCGCCATAGAGCAATGCGGTCTTCACATCCATTTGGAAGACCGTGAAGTTTTTGTGTGCGGCGTATGCAAGGAACATACGTATGGCTTCGATTCTTCCCACCGGAGCGTAGGTCTCATCATAGTCGATCCCTTCTTACTGACGGTATCCCTTGGCCACGAGACGCGCCTTGTTGCGTACGACGATGCCGTATTCGTCCTTCTTGTTCTTGAAGATCCATTTAGTGTCGATCACCGTCTTGTGAGTTGGACGTGGAACAAGTCGCCATATCTTGAGAGCCTCGAATTGGTTGAGATCCTCTTGCATAGCTATGATCCAGTCCGGATCTTCGAGTGCTTCGCGGACGTTGGTAGGCTCGATCTTGCTTAAGAATCGGGAGAAGAGGCAGAAATTGGCCGATGCGCCTCGCGTTTGGACCGGAGTGGAGGGATCACCGATGATCTGGTGTAAGGGATGAGCTTTCATCCATTTGGTGGTATGCGGAAGCGGCTGCTGAGTTGAATGTGAGGCATCCAGATCCACATACTTACCATATGGAAGGTCTTGTACCGCTTCAAGTTTAGCCGGTTGGTTTCTCGGAGGAGATGGGGGAGGATTCATCGATGGTTGAGCAACTTCTGGTTCCGAGGAATGCAAAGGCTGATCATCGATTGTAGCAGATGACGAATCATTAGGAGCGATATCCAAGTTTATTACTGGTTCCTCCGGGGGGTAGTAGTATCAGATGAAGTTGATGATGACGGTTGAGATGTCTCCACAGTGATGGAATGCGTGCTTGTCGAAGGCGGTAGACCGGATAGATTCGCCGACTCCTCGATGCGAGCAGCTTCAAGTCGTGGTTGTGTTGAGACATGAGGGGTAACGTTAAATATGTCATCATAAAAATATTTGAACAGTAAATCTAAATCTGAAAGATCAGCATTCGATGAAGATGCATAATTCGGATTTACTATCGCTTGTGCAGATTTCGAACGTGGAAGTTCGGAAGCTAGCATACCAGTTAAACCAGGTTCTGAACTGATGTGTTCAGAAGCCAAATCTGTGGCTTCGTCGAATGTCACGTTTACACTCTCGGTAACAGTTTTAGTCCATTTGTTGTAAACGCGATACACCTTAGCCTGCATTGAGTATCCGATGAAAACTCCTTCATCCGCCTTTGGGCTGAATTTGTCGAGATCGTCTTTGCCATTAAGGACGTTGCACGTGCATCCGAATGCATGGAAGTATTTGATGTTCGGAATGCGTTTGTTCGTGATCTCGTATGGCGTCTTGTTAAACCGCTTGTTGATGATGGAGCGGTTTTGCGTATAACAAGCAGTAGATATCGCTTCGGCCCACAGAAATAGCGGCAGTTTGGATTGAGAAAGCATCGTGCGAGCCGCTTCAACTAGGGTATGGTTGCGCCTCTCCACCAGTCCGTGTTGTTGAGGAGTGCGAGCGGCCGAGAAGGTTTGCGAAATACCGACATAACTCATATAGTCGTTCACCGTCTGATTCTTGAATTCCGTCCCGTTTTCGGTCCTGATAGTCTGAACTTGACTTTGAAAATTCAGCTGGATGGTCTTCAAATGGTTGATGATCAGTTCCGGAATTTCGTCTTTCGTGCGAAGGAACTTGACCCATGTGTAGCGTGAGAAGTCATCCACCATCACCAGGACGTATTTGCGCTTGTTGATGCTCTGAACACGCATCGGTCCACACAAATCCATATGGATAAGTTCGAGGGACCGGGACGTGCTCGGAGCGGCCTTCGGCTTGAGCGTCGCTCGCTTCATCTTTCCCATCTCGCATGCCCCGCAGAGTCGATCCTTCACGAATTGATGATCGGGCATGCCTTTCACGTGTCCACCCAGCACCAATTTGTTGATACTCTTGAAGTTCAGGTGCGTTAGTCATCGATGCCAAATCCAAGCTTGTTCGAAATTAGCATTTGACATTAGGCAGACAGTACTATCGATCTTCAGGGCTGCGAGGTCGATGGTATAGAGGTTGGTCTTTCGCGTTCCAACTAGTAGCTCCTTTCCGTCGTCATTGAGGATTCTACACCTTTTGGCTTTGAATCTGACCTCGAGATCTTTGTCGCAGAATTGGCCGATACTGAACAGATTGTGTCCCAATCCCGCGATGTGTTAAACCTTCTTGATGGTGATCTTGTCTTGAACAATGTCGTCGTAGCCCAAAATCGGCGCTTTGTTATCGTTCCCGAATCTCACGTCTCCGCCATATTGTTCAATGTAGTTCGTGAGAAGCTCCCTCTTTCCGGTCATGTGATTGGAGCATCCAGAGTCTAAGTACCACCCATGACCGTCCTGGAAAAACAAGTTTAGCAGACATTAGGTACCCATATTTGCATGGGTCCTGGAGGGTTAGGTTTGACACCCTTTGAAGGAACTTGCTTTGACACAGGTTGCCTCTTGGGTGTAGGTTTTACACCTTTTGGAGGAACTGGTTTTGAAGTAGGTTGCCTCTTAGGTGTCGGTTTAACCTCAGTAGGAGGAACCTGTTTTGAGTTAGGTTTCCTCTCTTGCTTTGGTTTAACCTCTGATTGGGGACCCCGTTGTTTATGGTGTTTCTTTTTGTTTTTACGGGGTTTTCTTTCGGGTGTATGATTATATATGTGATATGACCCAAACCTATCATTATTATTTATATCATCAAAGTCATTCCAACCACAACTAGAACAACACAAACAGTCATGCGATAATTGAATCAACTGCTGAATGGAATAAAGCTTAATTGGATAATTAACATCACGTTTAACAAAATCATTCCTATGATTCAAAGCACAATCGTTTTTGTTCATTCTAGGATAAAAAAACAGTATTGAAAGACTTTGATGCAGCATCCTCGATAGATTCCATAGCTAGCCACTTTGGTTTGTCTTGTTTAGCGCGACCGATTTTATCTTAAACAACAGGGACAGCATGGTCAGTGACTTTTGAGGAAACAGGAATCTTAGCAGTTGATTGACCGGTCTTTTGCCTCGGCTGTGATTGTTTTTGAGAAACAGGCTTCGTTTTAGTAATCTTAATCACAGCAAGGGTCTTTGTGTTAGAACAGTCACCCTTTAGAAAATTGACCGGTCGATTGACAACTGGTGACAGAAAATCAGTATGACTTGGAAGAGGTTTGTCGAAGGGGAATGACTCAAACTCTTCATCAGAATTGCCTTCGGAGTTCATATATTCTGAAAATTTAATATCCAGAATTACAGGACTTGGATCGGTTGAGGAAGGCAAGGAACACTTTGTGCTCGTGTGTTTCGGGGAATTTGGTGCGGAAGCTAGGAAAAAATCAGAGTTTAAATTCCTTGAAGCACTCTTATCTTGAGATTCTAGAACGTCTTGTGTTGAAAAGATTTTGCTAATGAAAGCTTTACACGAAGACGTGTCAGATGAGCTTGAGGAAAGTTCGGGTGAAATCTGCTTTTCAGTTTGGAGTTGGTCAATCTTCTCTTGGAGTTGACCATTTCTTGTATGCTCCTTCATCGCATCTGTTGCCAAGGCAGCCAGTTTTGATGTGAGCATATTGATTTCACACCGAAGGATTTCCTGTCCTTCATCAGACACAGATTCGGTTTTGACCGATTTTAGATTCTCAAGTTCCTTGATTAGCGCTTGCTTTTCCTTTTGAAAATTGACCTTTCTTTCTCGAGTGACTCCTCCAATTCAACTATCTTTGCTTCTAAGATGAGAGGGGGAACATAGAGCGTGAACTCATCCGTCTCAGTCTTGGTTTCGGTTGCTTGGACCTCATCCTTCTTGGAGGAATCCTTGGGCGTTACAACATTATAGCAATCGAAGTAGTCATTCGAGAGGTACTTCTTTTGATTTTTCTCATAGTAGTAATTCAAAGGCTCATAACAAAAAGGAAGTTGCATTTTAGACGTGTGTGTGCGCGCTTGTATTCCTCAGTTTCCTCTTCCTTTTCAGGTTCAAGAGGACCAGTCCATTTTATAGCATATTCCAGATATATTTTCTCTATTCCAAAACAACCAAAATCATACAGTGTAGGTCTTTTGGATATACCCTTTCTCAAATAGTGTGGGTTATCATATCCGATTCCCCATTCCTTGTTAAAATAAGTGAACTCCTTGGGTTTGTTCATATGGATGGTCTGATCAGTTTGACCTCTTTTGTGGAGTTTTGTTTCAAGATCATGTATTTTAGCGACAAACACCTTGTGCTTAATTTGAAGAGCAGACCATTGATAAACAATTTTTTCTTTCTCATTAACACACTGATCAAACTGTGACTGAAGTTCAGATAATTTGGCCCTTAAGTCCTTAGGTGCTATTGAAAGATTTTTGCATTTTTCTTTTAAGTTAGCATTTTCGGACTTATATTTCTCAGTTATTCGCGTTTGAACATCTAGCTTTTCAGATAGTGATCTAATATCAAGTAGTTGTTCATTAGAAGTGGCCTTATGGGAATCTATTCGTTCAGCAAGAGATTGTATTTGATCAAAGAAATCTTGAGAAGTAGATTCACATACCTGACTTGACTTTGCCTTTTCTTCATCAGCGGGAGAGTGATAGCCCATAAAAGCATCAGCACCATCAGACTCGTTTTCATCATCGGAACGACCCAACCAGTAGTCGTCTTCAACAAGTAAAGCTTCTACAGCTTCCTTCTGTTCTATCAATGCAAGCTTCGCCTTGTAATAGTGGGAATTCTTTACAACAGGCCTCCGACAATCTTTCGCAAAATGACCAAGCTTCTCGCAGTTATAAGAAGTCACGTGTTCGTCTTTCTTCTTGCGGTCATCTTTCTCTGTCTTCTCTTTCTTGTCAGACTGGTCGGGCTCATCAGCTTTCTTCTTTCCTTCATATCTGTCCTTATAATCATGGCGCTTGTTGGAGGAGGTGGAGTAGCGCTGATTATTAGACGTCGGTTGCTTGTAGAACTTCTGTTGGAAGGATTTGGAGAGCAGGGCCATTGCTTTCTTGATGGCAGCTATTTCAGAATCAGAATCACTGTCTTCCTTTTCTTCAGGTTCTGACTCCGATTCGCTTTGCTTTTGGGCACGTTTGGAGTGACGCCCAGAACATTTGCCTCGTTTGGAAGACATGAGAGCAAGTGGATCAGCTGGCGGCTTGGATACAGACTTTTTTTCATTCAGGATTTCCAACACCTCATCTTCGTCTTGAAGAAGCGTCTCATAGAGTTCGTGGACGCCAACATTTTCCATCAATCGGTTGTGCTTGACGTAAGATGCAAATACCTTCCATTCAGGCAACAGGTTGTTGAGAAACTTGAGCGCGTTTTCCGTGTTGGAGCGAGTGATATGGTTCTTCTTAAGCTCGTTGAGAAGGAGACAAAAGCGTTCATAGGTCTGGGTGAGGGATTCGCCGGCGCGCTGCTTAAACCTATCGAACTTGGTTATGGAGCTGTTGATCTTCAACTAATTCCCGACTTCGCACCCGCGCATCATCTTCTCCACCTGATCCCACATACCCTTGGATGTCTTTCTGTAGTTGTCGATGGCAGTGTAGATCGTGTTGGGTAGATCCTGAACAAGATACCTCTTAGCATGCTTTTCTCCCTCAAGCATGCCTCTTTCGTCGTCAGTCATGTCGGTGAGTGTATTTTACACGACACGAGGCTGGTCACCTGCTGCAGCTGGTGGAATGGTCTTCATAGGTGTAGGAATTGCCCCGTCTATTAGAGCTCGCCAGATATACTCGAAGTTATCCTTTGACTCTATGAAGATTATAAATCTGTCCCGCCACTGGCTGTACACACCTTGGTAGAGGCAAGGTGGTTTGGAATCGGTGCCGATAGCAAAAGCGTCGCGTGAAGACATCTTAAGTTGCACTAGAGTGATCGTCAGACGATTTTTTCGATTCAAAGTGATAACCTAACGCAAGGCACTAAGAGTGAAGTCCTAACGCAGGTTCTAAGAGTGTGATATATAAGAAACAGGTAAGAAATGACCAAACAGAGCTTACCGGATAGGAATCCGGATGAAAGCTATCTGATTTGGAGGTGTCCAGATCAGATTATGAAACACAGGTAAATTTGCAGAAGGTTACCGGATGATCTTGAGTTACCGGGTAACAGAGGTTACCGGGTGATACAAGATACCGGTAGTTTAAAACTAGGCAAAGAATTGAGACTTACCTAGTCGATGAGGTTACCGGATGATGAGGCTTACCGGATGTGGCAACTGAAACCAAATGTTACCGATAACAAAAAATTAAATAACTATTTACCGGATGATGGAACTTACCGGAAGAGAGACTTACCAGGAAAGGTACTTACCGAATGTGAGAGCTGACCGGTATGTGAGACTTACCGGGAGTGATGTCCGATAAGTGTGAATAATGTCCGGTAAGATATTATTACCCAGTAACTTGGAGTTACCCGGTAACAATTGAGAAATAAGAACTTACCCGGTAACTGCGGCTGAACCCGGTAACCACGGCTGTGGTATCCGGTAACTGCGGCTGTGGTTTCCAAGTCGATTGGAAATCGATTAGGGTTGCTCAAAATCGTTCCTGAAAGGTTAGAAACTCGACCAAACACAAAAATAACAATACCCAAATCGAGTTTGAAGCAAAAACAACAAGTTTTGATGGTAAAAATCCGATTTTTAGCAAAAACACAACCAAACACTTTTGAATTTAATTTTTCTTAAAAACCACTAAGATGATCGAATTAGATTGCGAAAAAGTGCAGAATCACTAACAAGAATGATGCTAACAGTATGCATAAACGACAACGATCAATTTTGAGTAAATCAAAATATGAATTTCAATCACCAAGAACACAGTCGATTATTTTGAATAGTAATCTTACTAGAAATCAAGAATCACTTTGAATCGTTCGTCCGTCTGCTCTGATACCAATTGTGAGTTCCAGAATCGTGCAACGAACAATATAGAAATCAATAGATGAATAACAATACGATATGATTTCAACTGGTCATCCAATTCACTTTCAAATTGCAGAGAATTACAATATAGTTCAGGAAAGTGGAAATAGACAACTAGCTTCTTTTTCTAAGCTAATTACAACATTATATATGTCGGGCCCGTGGTAACAAGCCCACGACCCGTTCACAATTAAGGCTCAAAATAAGAAATTGCAATTCAGCCCTTGAACTTCTATTCAACCAAATATTGCCCTAACAAATATCATACCTCATTGAAAACATAATACGAACCAATACTCACGCGAACGTAAAATGTAATGAAGTCCAAATACCATAAATATGGCTATGACCTGCCTCATTCCTACTTTAATATACATGGAGGGAAATCTAATATTAAAGTCATCAATTGCAGTCAATCGCACAAGACCGAAAATAATAAAGCATAGATATCACAACATCCGAAAACAATGTTTGACAACAACGGGGGAGACCCGTATCCGTTGTAGGTGGAGGAAACACATAAGTATACCACTCATACAACGTTAATCGTACAACCCTCGCGACTAGACCATCCAAGGGTTCCTACGACTTCTCAACAAGTTCCACCTCAAGAGACGGTTGACCTTAGTTTCCGTCTCTAAGACTCCACCTCAAGGCCCGGCACGCTTAGGACCACCTCCAAGGCATCCTCTACAAGCGGCGTGGGTCCTTGCGCCTACTTCCAAGGTAGTGCCTCCGGACTCAACCCTCCTAGTGTCCACTTGAAAAGTTAAGGTCATAAAACATGAGTTCCGAGGTCCAACCCCGAGATACCCAATCGACCATTACCAACGACTAACTTACATGCTTATGGATCCAATGCAACACAGTCTACAACAACATGCCTATCCCGGAATGACTAACGCACCCAAGCATGTAAATATCAATAACGTGCAACAATATGCAAAATGGTGCAATTAAGGCGACCCATAAATAAGACTCCACATCGAGCCACTTAAACCGGACAATGTCCCCAAGACTTTCTCATAGTCAACCGAGCAAAACGCTCAAAAGTCGCTAAACCCATATATAATGGTCATCATTGCATAAAATGCATTTAAACATCAACTGTTGTTTCCGTTTTTACTTAAATAATGGTATTTCTATCTATTAGTTCAAACAAGATATAGTGCGGAAGCGTTTTACGAACTAACAGATATGTTTTGTTAGAAAGACACACAATATCAAATACACAGAGTGGAAATAACACAGATAATTAACTCAATGATTCACTGTATTTGATATAATAAGAACACCAAGAACACCAAAAGTATTACAAGAATTCTGCTCTAATGGTGTGTGTGTCGTGCAAAGCTTAATTGAAAAGCTCAACATGAGCCTTCTATTTATACTACTTCTAAAGGGGACAAGGTGGAGACAAGAAGTACTAAGGTACAAAGACACTATCGTGGAATAGTGACAGGTACAACGTTGCTGTAGTGCGCCGCACTCTACAAAGGCTGCAACCCATCAGAGGTTGACACGTGGAGGCAGTAGGGCGAGCCTTGTACGAATGATCTTCAAGATCTTCGTACAACAGTAAACATGAGAAGCACGATCGTCTTTGTCTTGATCTTCAAGTATTCTTCTAAGTCTTTAGTCTTCATACCACAGAGGCTCTGCCAAACATGACAGAGGCTTTGTAGCCTTGTCCTCTGAGAAGAGTCTTCTGGCGATTCTTCACTTCGGTCTTCTCGGAGACTCGACAGAGGCTTCTGTCGAATACTTCTATACTTAGCCTATTTTTCAATACCTCTTAAACAATATAGATTGGAGCTAACAGTCTCCCCCTAAGTGTTGAAAAATAAAAAATTGAAAGGTGCATGGTTTTCTAGGCTAGGTACACGACAAGAGGTATTTGACCTCCGTAAAATATTTTCTTTTCATATAAGATTATGCCAGAGGCACTTACATTTGATTACATGATGAAAGAAAAGGTAGCAGAGATTTGTAGACTAACTCAGACGTTGGCGTTTTGGAAGTCGTTGAAACTTCTGTTGTCGAGTCCTACTTCTTTGAGCTCATGATAGATTCTGATGCAGAGGGTTCTGAAGTTGATTACTGAGTCGATGACCTCTATCAGTCTATCTGCAAGGACTTGATCCATGAGCTCCGTACCTCTGTGCTCCATGAGATTAGCTCTGAACCCTGTCAAAGTACTTGTTGCATACTTTTGACAGTCAGTCTCTAGGAAAAGCCTCAACTTCCCAGCAGGATCTTGATGGACGTACCCAACCTTTGGAAACGTGATGATTGAATTTGGTATGGCAGAGGATGGACAGTCATCTTCTGGTGGTCTAAGGCTTAGGTTTCTCACTCCAAGATCTCATCCTACTTGGAAATCAATCAGACTGTACAACAGAAGTTTCTTACGCATGGCTTTCCTGATCACCCTGTATGCCCTTCGAACTGCATCTCCTGTTGTGATGTTCTATTTTGTCCAGTTCAGAAGTTCGGGTAGGTCGTAGGGGCTTAGATCTCTAAGATCAACATCTGAGAATTGATTCTCGGTTCTGTCCACTCTTTTGACCTTATAGATGTTGTAGGAAACCTTAGGTGTGGTTATGGTGTGAGAGAACTTATAGTATATGACCTTGTCGATTTTGGAGATTGAGTAGACTTGGTTGACAGGCTTGGGTGTTGTTCTGTTGAAGATGTTTTCGAGCTCAGCACGGAAATTTAGATCTTGAATGGTTGGTGGCAGAGAATCTCTGATAGTTCTGTTGTAGAGATACCTGTACACTACTTCTTCCATTTGTCGAGGAGGTGCACCAGGTGGAGGCATGGGCCTGCGCAGAGCGTCCATTTGTTTCTTTACCTGGGAGACCCTGTCCTCTGTGACTTTTGTCTTTGGATACAAAGTGAGATTGGTTGACAGAGGAGTGAGTCCATAAGCCCAGTCCTCTTCTTCGGGCTTAGGAGTAACAAACGCTTCAAAAACGCTCTTCATCAGTTTCTCTGTTGGTTGATGCTTTGCCTTTTTCTTCTTTGGTTCCTCTGTCAATATTCCATTGCCTTTGTCTTTTGCCTTCGGCTGTGGATCTTCTTTTTGTACAGAATGGGTTGCCTCTGTTTTTTTAGCGGTTGAGCTTCTGAGGGCTTGGTTGTTGGTGCTTCTGTATGTTTTGTGGGGGTTGCCTCTGTTGGTTTTGACACTTGTGTTTCGGAGGTCTTGGATGGTGAGGTAGGTTTGGCTGGTGAAGCTTCTGTGGTTTTGCTCAGATATTTTCTTTGTTTGTGAGCAATAGATTTGGTTCTGGTTTTGGGTGTGGGAGATGGACGTTTTGTTGTTTCAGTTTCTGGTGTAGGGGATGGTAGTTTGTGTTCTTCTGGTGTTTTTGGTGTTGTTGGTGTTGGTTAGTCTTCTTAAGAAGATGTCAGGATTTGAAACAGTTCAGTTTGTTTGAGGGTTGGTGATGATTGATCTTCTGTGGGTATATGGGTTGTTTCCCCAGAGGTGGGTATTGCCTCTGTGGTCTTCTGTTGTTGGTCTTTAGTGGTTTCGGGTACTTGGGTTTGGATTTGGGTTTCTTCATGGGTTGTTTCCACAGAGGTGGTTATTGCCTCTGTGGTCTTCTGTTGGGGGGTTCCTCCTTGGGTTTCAGTTGGGGGTGCTTGGGATATAGGCTCTGCTGATATTGGTGGTGCAGGTAGACCTTTGCTTGCAGGTTTGTCTTGTGTCCCTTTCTCCCCCTCGGGATGATCTGATGAATCTTCAGAATCATCATCAGAGTCATCCTGACCCTTGTCTTTGATACCCTCTGCCCTGCATGATGCTTCTGGTTTCTTTGGAGGAGTGGCACCTGCGGCTATCATTTTTGAACATAGATCATCACAGAGGCCAAGGAGGGTATGGACCTCTGCTTCGGTGCTGAAGCGAATTTTGCCCACACTCATGCGAAAGTCTTTAACATAATTAGCGTTGGCAGCAGTGAAGGCTCTGATGAATTCTGTCACTTGATCCAATATCCTTTACCCAAGCTCTGTTAGCTGAGCTCTGGTCATGTAGTCTGAAAGCTTCATGGCCTGAGTGTCTTTCGTAGTATGCTCTTGGACTTGCTCTAAGGCCTTCTTTAAGTCTTCTAGAGTTAGGCCCTAAGAAGTAGAGGATTTCTCTTTCTTAAGTTTTTCAATTAGATCTCTGACAGAACTTTGGAAAGCTGAGGTTGTGGCTTCTCGAACTCAGCAGCAGCAGAGGTCGCAGAGGATGTAGCAGTTGACTTCATCTGGGCTAAGGCATTTGTCATCTCTGTGGACAGGTTCTCCATTTTGGTGTTTATATCGGTTAAGGCCCTGGATGTAGTATCTGCAAAAGAAACAAAAGAGCTTTTCAACCCTTTCAATGTGTTGTCCACAGAGGTGACAAGGGTTTGGAACTCATCCCTTGATACTTGTGGACTAGGTGTAACCTCTGGGGGAACACATGCATCCCCAGAGTGAGTCTCTGTTCCTGAGACGCCTTCTTTCGCTCCTGTTTGTACGTTGAGAGCGGAAGGACTTCCCTCTAATCCTCGAGCAGAGGCTTTATCAGCCTCAGACTCTATAGAGGTTCTGTTGAGAACATGGTCCTGATCCGCTCCAGAGACGGGTACAGGAGTATTCTCAAGTTGACTTAGGGGACTTGTCTAGAGTCCCTTCGTCTATGTGCGCTCTAAGCTCCTCTGAAGAGCCTTTTGGACTTACGTGTGTGCGTGTGGCAGAGGAAACGAATTCCTCTGCAGGGGTGTCTGTTGTGATCTGGGGCAATTGATCACTTACTAAAGAGAAGCCCTTTGGAGAGGACTCCCTTGGAATGGTTTCCCCGGCTAAGATTGGAACATAGGTAGAAAGAGTTACCTCTGCCCGGTCAGTTTGGGGTGGGGTCGAGCTGTGCTGCTCTTTTTCAATAACACCTTCTGCCACTAGACTGGCGGTGTTAGAAATGTGGGTTGCACAGGGAGTTGGTTGGGGTTGTGTGCGTCTACTATCTTCGGCATCTTTTTGGGCTTCAGCCTCTGTCATACACTCTAACCTAATAGTTTATCTGCTAGCCTCTATCTGATCAAAATCAACCATTTCCTCTGTGGCTACCTCTTGGGTTTCTATCCTAAATGCTAAGGAATCATAACATGGATGAGAGCCAACTAGGCTTTGGACAAGTGGATGCAAGGGTCTTTGTATTTGTGCCTGGATACCTTCTGAGGTTCTGTCAATGGCCCCTATCACAGAATCTATCATGTCCTCTGTGGCTATACCTTCCTCTGTACTCTTTCTTAGAACATCATAGCCGGGATGGAGGAATGGGTTATGTAGTACTTCTGGTGTCGCACTCTGAATATCTCTTGGAGTTTGGTTTTCTTCATCCAAATCAGAAGAGATTCTGAAGTCTGGTTATTCTATTGATTGATTTGAGAGGGATTCTGCGTTCCAGCCAAAAGTATCTAAGGAATCAGCAATATCCTGGCGTTGGAGAAAGGTAGAGAAGTCACCCTGTTCTGCATAGTTGATAGGAGTTGGGGATTGCTGAGACTGTTCACGGGTTTCTTCTGTTGTTTCTTCTTCCATTTCAACTCCCTCTGCAATGGTTTGCAGAGGAGTGTGGGGTTGCTTGGATTTCTTCTTGAGCTTCTTTCTTTTTGGCTTGGGGGCACCCTCCTCAGAAGACTTGTGTTTTCTCTTTTGCTTTTTGTCTTTGGGAGGAGGGGGAGGTGCAGAGGATTCAACCACTGTTTTATGTGGTGGGGATTGTTGGGTTTGTTGGATGCTTGAAGAAGTGCCCTCTGTTGTTATCTTTGATTTGGGGGCCTTATTCTTCTTCTTGGGAGGTGTGGCAGAGGGTTTTATCTTTGTTGAAGAGGCTTCTAGCTGGCTTCTCTGAATCGGGTGTTTAGCATAGGCCGCTGCCCACTCCTCATCTGTCATCCTCTCCACAACCGGGTCATCTATAGAGGCTCCTAGACGTGGGGGTGTCACTGGACTCGGTTCAAGAGTCCGGTGATCGCGTATATATGCTAACTTAAGGTCTTGGTCACTTGCATATGCCAGAAGTTTGGTTGGAAGAGGTCTGCAGAAGTCATACCCAGCTTCATGTTCTGTTGTGGTATTCTTACCCATGGGGTATGTTTTCACAACAGGGCCCTCCATTGGCCATTTCTCTAATTGAAGCAGAGGTTCTAGTAGGACACCTAGAATCCTCTGGTATTGGAGTGGGGGAAGATCTTTGGTTGTGGGTCCTTTTTCCCTCTACGAGGATATCCTGTGATCTATTGTGTTGACAATCTCCTGCAGCATAAGAGTCCCATAGTCCAGAGGCAGATCATAGTATACCCCATACATGATTGCCATGATTTGATGGGAGGTTTGATCTGGACTACCTGTTTTTCCAGTAAGGCATCTGTTCAGAATGGAGAAGAGTGTATTCCACATAGGGGGAAACCTGCTTCTTCTGAAGTCATTCCTTTTCTTCAATTGGGTGTTGTAGCCCAACATTCCTGCGAATCTGCAGAGCTCTGTATCAGAAAGGTCCTCTGCATACTTCTTGATTCCCATAAGTCCCCTGGTTGGTAGGCTGAATTCAAGGGAGAACATGGTTCTGTTGAATTTTATTTCCAGAGATTCATACTGGTCAGGTTTGGATATGTATCCCTTGATTTGCCTAGTCTCTGGGTCAAAATGGCAGCTCTACCAGAATTGGTAAAGGTATCTGGCAGGGATTCTTTTAACGTTCTTGGTTAGCAGAGGATAGAGGTAGTGGTTTTCCAGAATATGTAGAAGAATAACAGGTTCCTCTCCAAATGCAGTTCTGGAGGGAACACGGTAGTGGTTATTGGGTTTTAGAGGAAGAACACGATCAAAGTGTTCATGTTGAAGGAAGTTTTAAAGGTGGGTTGTCGGAGCAAAATTTGCTGAATCACCGGAGTTGTCCTGTTCTAGGTTTCCGGCCACTTCTAGGTTTTGTGAGTGCTCAAACTGGGCTGGAGAGTTCGCCGGAGCGTTGGAAGTGGAAGCCATTGCTTTAATCTTGAAGAAAGTGGTAAGAATGGTGAAGTTGCATGTTTATGCAAGGTTCGCCGGAGAAGAAAGGTGGAGTAAATTCGTAAAAGGAATATGAATGAAGGTAAACGGGGTTATATAGTGGGGGTAGAAACGGATATAATTCTACTGTAAAAAGTGAATTCAATTAACATTTGGGGTCCGCACTCGAGTTCTACAGCTGGTGAGACGTTTCAGAAGAACTTGTGGCATGCACGTCCAATGAAAACATGCCACGTCAGAGGTGTCAGAGCATGATTAGACGTCGTGCGCGGCCCATTAATGCTTGGCGTGTGGGCGTTTCTTCTTCTGAATGACTGTCACTCTCAGAAATAACCCGCATGTTACAGAATTTCCATAAGAGGCCAAGTCTCAGAAACGACAGAAGCTCTATTATGGAATGAGCTCTGTGGTCTGAAACCTGCTCCTTTTGTCTCCTCTTTGCTTGCACCTTTACCAACAGATGTTTGAAAATACATTGGAGAGGATCTATAGAACGTTAGCTCAAAATTTTCACTCACTGAGACTTTGAAGCTCTGTCAGAGTCAGCAGAGGCTCTATGACTGAAAATTTCTAATAACTAAGGATCCATAAAACATTTTGATCATCCAAAGTTGTCATTGTTTTAAACACTGTTTTTAGGACATATTTGAAAGTTGGTGTCCGGAAAAACTGTTTTGGAAAAAGGTTTTGTGCAAGATATTTTCCTTTTGGTTTACCTTTGTTCGGTGAACTACCTGACTTCTGTGGGTTTGGCTGACCACTACTCCTCTTTGGCTCCCCCTTGAATTAGCAACTTTTGTGGACTAATTCAAGGTCTCCTTCTGCTCCCCCTTGACGTATGCTTGGATCAAATAAGATAAGTACTGCATAGAACATAGGTCAAACTCACCAAAGGTTGTGTGGAGATCGTCAGAGGCTCTGAGCAATCCCACAGAAGCTCTGTTGTGTACAGAACTCTTGGTGATAAAGAATTTACATACTTGAGAGTTTAAATATATACATATATACAGAAGGATCAAGTCTTACTTACAGAGGATTCAACTCATGTTTAGCATACCCAACTTACTTCCTAAGAAAATGAATCTTTTCTCATCTAGTGCCTTGGTAAATAAGTCTGCAAGCTGACATTCAGTGGACACAAAGTGCATTTTGATTGTGCCATGTTCAACATGATGCTTCAGAAAGTGGTAACGGATATGGATATGCTTTGTTTTTTAGTGCTGTACTGGATTGACAGAGATGGCTATGGCACTTTTTGAATCACAGAGGATGTGTATCTTATATATTGAGTAACCATAGTCCTTTAGCTGAGTTTTCATCCACAGAACTTGGGATCAACAACTAGCAGCAGCGACATATTCAGCTTCTGTTGTAGACGTAGACACACAGTTCTGCTTCTTCGATGTCCAGCTGACTAGTTTACCACCCAGGAATTGACAACTCCAGAGGTACTTTTTTTTATCAAGCTTGCATCCTCCATAATCTGAATCTGTGTATGCCTTAAGACCAAAGCCAGAGTTCTTCGGATACCAGAGCCCAAGATTTTTGGTCCCTTTAAGATATCTGAAGATCCTCTTTACAGCAATAAGGTGGGATTCCTTTGGGTTAGCTTGATATCTTGCACAGAGGCATGTGGCATACATTATATCAGGTCTACTTGCTGTTAAGTATAAAAGAGACCCAATCATGCCTCTGTAGAGCTTGCACTCTACAGATTTGCCATTTGGATCTGAGTATAACTTATTTCCAGTGGCCATGGGGGTCTTCATTACAGAGGCATCAGAGAGACTGAATTTTGAAAGAATGTTAGAGACATACTTAGCTTGATTTATAAAAATTCCCTCTGATGATTGTTTTACTTGGAGTCCTAGGAAGAAGTTTAATTCTCCCATCATACTCATTTCAAACTCACTGTACATGAGTTTTTCAAAATCTTTGCACTGTTGTGCATTTGTAGACCCAAAAATAATGTCATCCACATAGATCTGTACAAACAGAATCTCATTACCTTTTATTTTGTAAAACAAAGTGGTATCGGTTGTACCTCTGTCGAAATCATTATTGAGAAGAAAGGTTGAAAGGCGTTCGTACCATGCTCTTGGAGCCTGTTTCAGTCCATACAGAGCTTTGTCAAGATAATAGACATATTTTGGGTACTTGGCACTTTCGAACCCTGGTGGCTGCTGGACGTATACTTCTTCTTGGATTTCGCCATTCAGAAAAGCAGATTTTACATCCATTTGAAAAACTTTGAAACCTCTGTGGGCTGCGAAGGCTAAGAAGATTCTTATAGCTTAGAGTCGTGCGACAGGGGCAAAAGTTTTATCGTAATCAATGCCTTCTTCTTGGCGATATCCTTTGGCCACCAATCTCGCTTTATTTCTAATAACCACCCCGTCCTCATCCTTCTTGTTTCTAAAGACCTATTTAGTCCCTATTGCTTGTTTCCCCTTTGGCAGGGGAACTAGGGTCCATACCTTGTTTCTCTCAAACTGCAGAAGCTCTTCTTGCATAACATCTACCTAGTTTGGATCATCTAGGGCTTCAGAAATGCGTTTTGGCTCGATCACACTGATAAAACTTGTAAAGAAACAAAAGTTTGCAGTGGCTGATCTTGTCTTGACTTTATCAGAAGGATCGCCAATGATTTGGCTCTGAGGATGACTCATAGTCCACTTGGTAGTCCTGGGGAGATGGTCATTCGCATCATCAAGTTGACCCTCTGTGGTTGCACTTGTCGATTCTGGTGCAACCTCTGTTGTTGATGGCACGTTTGTGCTTGAACTTGGTTCATTAGCTTGTTGGATTATTGGGATAAGAGTTGGAATGGGTGCCTCTGAGGATATAGAGACTGAGTCCTCATTTTCCTCTGGTATTGGTTCATGTGTGGTTGCTGGAGTTGGTGTTTCCAGTGCCTCTGTGGTAGTATCTTTGGTTGTTTCATCTTCTGTTGGCTCCCCCTCAACACGTGCATCTGCATGATTCACAGAAGATGATGAAGTATTTATTGGACCAGTTAGAGATATACCTGCCTCAGTCTGGTTGGTAGAAGATGTTTCTCCAGAGGCCCTGCCAGCTCCGACAGAGGGATCAATATCATCATGGAACATCTCTTCAAATAGCAGATTTAGGTCTACTTCTCTTGTGGGTGAGATGCCAGAGGATTCCTTTTTGAGACCGAGTTCTGAACTGATTTGTTCAGAAGTCTTTTGAAAAGAATCGTCAAAAGAGACATTTATGCATTCCACGATAGATCGAGACCGCAGAAGATATACTCTATAAGCCTTTGAAGTGGCAGAGTATCCTATGAACGTTCCTTCATCCGCTTTCACATCGAACTTTCCTCTTGCTTCTCTATCATTTAAGACGAAGCACTTGCATCCAAATACATGGAAGAACTTGATGTTTGGTCGCCTTTTGTTGATCAGATGATATGGTGTCTTGATGTGCCTCTTGACTACGGATGATCGATTTTGGGTATAGCCAGCTGTTGATATAGCTTCTGCCCAGAAAGAGATTGGTAATCCAGATGATGTCAGCATAGTTCTGGCAGCCTCCATAAGCGTGCAGTTCTTTCGTTCAACCACGCCATTATGTTGTGGGGTGCGTGCAGCAGAGAAGTTCTGTCAAATGCCTTCATCTGTAAGATAGGCTTCAATGATAGAGTTTTTGAATTCTGTGCCATTGTCGCTTCTTAATTTCTGAATCCTGCACTCATATAGAACTTGGATTCTTTTCATTAAATTTATCAGAATGTTTGGAACGTCTGATTTCTTTCTGACAAATTCAACCCATGTAAATCTTGAGAATTCATCGATCAAAACAAGTATATATTTCTTGCCACCTAGGCTTTGTGTAGCGATTGGACCGCGGAGGTCAACATGAAGCATATACAGAGGCGTAGGGCAAGACACATCAGTCTTGCCTTTTTGGGAAGCTCTTTTGAGTTTTCCCATTTCGCAAGTAGAGCACAAATGATCTTTATTAAATTTGACATTTGGCAGGCCTTTGACTAAATCAAGTTTGACAAGCTTGTCTAGAGTATGAAAGTTTAAGTGGCAGAACCTGTTATGCCATAACCAGGCTTCTTCATTTTTACAAGCAACAAAACAGAGCTTGTCTTCTTTGTTCTTGACGTTGAAGTTCATAAGATATAGATCTCCCATTCGTTCAGCCCGCAGAAGTTCGACTCCAGTATCTTCTCCTTGCAGAGAGCATAAAGTTCTTTTGAACATTACATCAAAGCCAGTATCGCAAAGTTGGCTAACACTTAGAAGATTGTGCTTTAGGCCATCTACATATGCAACTTTGCATACATCAATCTTTTCCTTTTTGATGACTCCGTAGCCTTTAATATATCCCTTTTTGTTGTCTCCAAAGGTTACAGATCCTCCATCTAGTTTGTCTTTGTAAGAGGATAGTAGACCTCTGTCGCCAGTCATGTGCCGCGAGCACCTAGAGTCAATATACCAGATCGGCACATACTGCTTCTGTAAGACAATTAGAGATTTTTAGGTACCCATATCCAAATGGGTCCCTTTTTGTCAGAGGTCTTCAAGGTTGCCTTAGCATCCTTGGGTTTGGTTTTAACTTCTGTTGAAGAACCATTTTCTTTCTTCTTTCCCTTAGATTTTGCATTCCTTTTGGGTAAAGAGAGGAAACAGTGTAGGGTAGATAAGTGTTGGTTCAATTTATACATGAGATCAAAACAATGACAGTAATAAATGTGCGAAGAGATTTGCTTGAACTTTTCATTGAAAACATTGAAACAGGGTACAGAGGCTTTATTTTTACAATCTATCCTAGCACTAGACTTCCAATTACAAGAAGACCTATGTAGACTAGATTGTTGTTTTGAAAATTCTTATTTGGGATTAGCCTTCTGTGGACCCCTTCATCTGTGGTGAACTTCTGCAGGTTTCACTGTCACAGAAGAAAACGATTTGTTATTTTCAACCCACTTACCCCTTTGTTGCCAAGTTAATTTCTCTTTAAAAGGCCTAAAAGGTTTAGCTTCTTTTTAATATTGAGGGGACATTTCCTTTTCAGGTTTGATTTTCTCAAGCTTCAGAGAGGTTTCGGCTTGTATACACTTGTTCACAAAAACCGGGCAAATAGGAGCACTTGTGATTATCTCCTTAGGAGTAATTGTTCTACTAAGAATTTCAGAGGGAAGTTTAAGTTCTTCTGTTTCACAAGGAACTATTTCTGAATTGAATCAGTCTCAGAATCGACAGAGGATGAGTCGTCCTCGTATACAGAGGTTGAGTCACTTAGATCTCTGTCGACAGAGGCTGGATTTTCTGAGCAAGCCCCATACTCGCTTTCTTCCTTTCTTTCAGGAATATCTTTGAAGTCAACAGAAGTATCTGTCACAATTTCCTCAGAGAAATTTTGATCGACAGAGGATGTACAGAAGTTTACATAAAAGTTGTTTTTCCCGATTTCCATCAATTCTTTTTCAGATATATTTTTATGTTTTTCTTCTGAAGAGGTAGGCTTGAACTCAGGTGCCTCTGCTGATAGTTTCTTTTCAGAGTCTATCATGCAGACAAATGCAACTTGTGTTTGAGTCTCGGGGTCACCAAACTTGAAGATTCCTATCTGATCTTGTGTTTTCAGATACTTCTTAGGTTTAGCCTCTCTTTTGACAGAGATTGAAGGTGATAAATCTGTGTTTTGATACCACACATTTATCATCTTCAGAGGTTTCCTCTTGTGAGGTTCCCCAGAGACTTTTCGTCTTTTACTTACAGAGAGTAGATTCGGAAATCCAGGTTTTCTTGTACTTCCAATATGAAATAGAGAGGACAGAAACTTGTTTCTTTTGGTTCCAGTGTATGGATCTATATCACAGAAGCCAATTCCCCGTCTCCCTATTTGGGTATTAATTTTCTCGTACACCTTCTGTGCATCTTGATATTTCTTAAATAAAAGATCTCTTCTGAGTGGATCTTGACAGAGGACATCTCTTTCCTTTTGAAAATAGTGTTTAAGAGCTAGGATATTCATTCTATCGCTCTCAACATCCACAAGTTCTTTAGATTTAGCTTTTAAGGCAGAATTGAGTTCATAAATCTTTTCTTTCAAAGGATTTAGGTGTTTTTTCCAATTTGTTTCAATTTCTTCCTTTTCTTGAAATATTTTAGCCTTTTCTTGAGTTAGAAGTCTTACTTCTCTCTCAAAGAAGATAAGTTTCTTCTGAACACTTTCGCAGGTCTTTTTAAGTTCTGTGTATTCAATGGTTAGTTTAAGCAAATCAGCTTCTGCTTGATTAGAGTAAGAGTCAGAAGTGGATACCTCACTATCAGAGTCGGAGGAGCTGACTTCTGCCATTCCACAGAACAAGGCGTTTTTGTCGCCTTCATCAGATGATTTGTCTGACAGCCAGTTCTCCTGATTCACCATTACCGACTTCTGAGCATATTAATCCCCTTTCTTTTTGTAGAAAGCAGAATCCCTCTGAGGGCGGTTTGGTTTGCTCCTGTAGTTAGCATCATAGTGGCATGGCTTGCCACAGTTGAAACATCCCTGGTTCTGGGGAGCGTTGGCAGCTCTGTCGTCAGACCTCTGTTGGTCACCACCTCTGTCACTCTTGTCATTTGACCTCTATTGGTCATTTGAGTCTTCTCTTCCCTGATTCCTTGATTCACCACGATCATCTCTTCCATTGCGTTCATAACCAGACTTCTTCTAGTATCCTCTGCTGAACTCCCGAGTCAATAGAGCCAAAGACTTTGCTATCGAAGCCATAGTTGCCTCCTCTTCTTCCACCACCTCCTCCTCTTCACTATCAACGACCTATACCATCTTCTTCTTCTCCTTCTTTTCTTCCACAACTTTCTCCTTCTTCGGCTTCTCTTTAGCTTCTGTAGCTTTACCAACAAGTGCAAGGGGTGTACTTACTTGAGCTTTTGCTTGTGCAATCTGAGGTTCTTGGGCTGCCAATGTTCCGTAAAGATCTGACAGAGTCCAGCAGTCTATGTCCTGATTAGTTTGCAGAGACATAGACAACTGGAGCTATTCTTCATTTAGGCTATTTAGGAACATGACGTTGTTTTCCTCAAAGGTTCTGTGAATCCCGAACTTTTTGCATTTGTTGATCAGAGAGTTGAACCGGTGGTATGTTGACTGCAGAGATTCTGTCGGCAAAGCTTTGAATGCATAGTATTCATTGATGCATTGGGCTCTGCGGTTCTTCTGAGTTTTGGCCCCTCCTTCCAATTGTTTCTCCAGTTCCTTCCATAGATCGTATGCAGATTCACACGCATCTAGGGATTGGAAGAGGTCATTGGGGATGGCCATTATCAGAAGTCTTTTGGTCTTCTGAGCAACTTCATATTTTGCCCAATCTGGATCGGACCAGTTATCCTTGGTCTTTGGTTTCTCGTGCTCAGGAATCTCTGACGTGTCATCTGTGGCAGGTACTCGAGGTACAGTGATCATTGGTACGAAAGGAGGGTTTTTGATATAGTATACGAGTTCTTTGTCAGTACCCTCGAAGAAGTAAATCATTCGTATCTTCCACTGAGGGTACTCATCTCTGAGAAGAGTGGGTGGCTTGGTTAAAGAACCAACGGTGAAGAAGTTGTTCGGGTTTGCCATTTTGAAAGAGGTTCGAAGAATACCAGAAAACAGAGTATGAACTGCAAACTTTCAGATGATGAAGTGGATGCTTCCAAAAGTGTTTATAAGCTTAAAAATCTTGAGCAATGCACTAAAATGGAGTTTTAACCTAAGAAACAGGTTCTGTAAGTTTACCAAGGTCGAACTAGTCGAAAATGGCAGAAAACAGAGTTTGTTGAAAAATATAAAGAACAGGTTAAAGACAAACCAAGTTTCTACCAGAATTCATTGTAAGAGAGGATCTCTTGATATAGAAAATCAAGGATGGCTCTGATACCAATTGTTGGTTCCGTTTTTACTTAAACAATGATATTTCTGTCTATTAGTTCAAACAAGATATAGTGCGGAAGCGTTTTACGAACTAACAGATATGTTTTGGTAGAAAGACACACAATATCAAATACACAGAGTGGAAATAACACAGATAATTAACTCAATGATTCACAGTATTTGATATAATAAGAACACTTAAAGTATTACAAGAATTCTGCTCTAATGGTGTGTGTGTCGTGCAAAGCTTAATTGAAAAGCTCAACATGAGCCTTCTATTTATACTACTTCTAAAGGGAACAAGGTGGAGACAAGAAGTACTAAGGTACAAAGACACTATCGTGGAACAGTGACAGGTACAACGTTGTTGTAGTGCGCCGCACTCTACAAAGGCTTCAACCCATCAGAGGTTGACATGTGGAGGAAGTAGGGCGAGTCTTGTACGAATGATCTTCAAGATCTTTGTACAACAGTAAACGTGAGAAGCACGATCGTCTTTGTCTTGATCTTCAAGTATTCTTCTAAGTCTTTAGTCTTCATACCACAGAGGCTCTGCCAAACCTGACAGAGGCTCTGTGGCCTTGTCCTCTGAGAAGAGTCTTCTGGCGATTCTTCACTTCGGTCTTCTCGGAGACTCGACAGAGGCTTCTGTCGAATACTTCTATACTTAGCCTATTTTTCAATACTTCTTAAACAACAAAGATTGGAACTAACATCAACCGAGTAAACAAGTACCACAAAATCATTATTAACCCAAAACTCAACACAGGTTAAACAAAAGGGTTTTCCCCAAAAGGACTCACACCCTTATAATTCTCAAAATGACCCATGACACTAAAAGTGTATTTTTCCCAAATGGTTTCTAAAATCAAATATACCAATATGATTAAACCATCAAAATAACTTCATTTTGAGCAATAAATCTTTTAAGGATATATTTAAGATTTCTACACTTCAAATATCCAAAATCCCAAATATGGGTGTTTTACACATTTATGAAGATAAATACTTCAAAAGAGTTAAACTAACCAAATAACCCAACAATTGATACTTTCAGGTAAAACACACAAACATTTGGAAAATAACATTTTTGGCATGTACAAAGTTTTTACAAAGCAACTTGAACTCACCTTGCTAGATTTAGGCTAAATCTAGAATTTCCCCAAACGTAAGCTCCTTTGATGAAACTTGAATCTTCAAGCCAAAACATCAAAAACCTAGATCCGTAAGTTTCCAACCAAAATTAATTAGATCTAACCATGTGAAATCATCATCCAACAATTTTACACCAAAAATACCCACTTATATCAAAACCCTAACTTAATAAATGAAGAGGAGAGAAGATTACCTTAACCATACTTGAATCCACCAACCAAAATGTCTCTAGAACCACCAAGATGAACCATAAACTCCTAATCTTCAAATGGAGTGAAAAGGGTTGGGTGAAAACCTTAGAATCTTGATGAAGGAGATGAAGTGTGTTAGGTCTAGAGTTTTGTCAAAAACACAAGTGTTGAGTTCTGAGTAAGAAGACTAAAGAAGACTCAGAAGACTCAGAAGTTCTGAGTAGAAGACTCAGAAGTTCTGAGTGAGAAATCTCAAAAAGATTCTAAGTGTTGGATTCTGACTAGAAGGTTCAGAGTTCTGAGTAGGAGACTCAGAACTTCTGACTATGAAGACAAATGTTCTGAAGCGCTTATTCAGAAGTATGTTCAGAATTCATATCTTGGGATATTATCTGTTATATTCAGTTACTAATTAGGACACGTGTAATTGTTCTATTAGTCTGTTTCTTATATGTACTGTAGCTTTAGCTATTCTCTACAGTATATATAGGAGTTAGCAACTGTAGCTAATAGAATCTTTGGAGAGAATCTTTGACATAATCTTTAATAGATCATATGACCAGTTGCTATTAATACGATCTTAATTGTTCATATTTGATTGTAAGAGTGTAACCTGGACTTTCAATTGGTATCAGAGCCAATCAACAAACAAATTCGTCCAAGAGTGTGTTTGATCGCGTTCTTGAAGTTTCTTGATCAATTCGACAATTGATTCCGCTGCTGCTAACAATTCTTGAATTCCTAACAATTCTTGAATTCGTTTCTATCATTGATTCAAGAAATTTGAATTTGTCTTTCTGTTGAATCGATATCTTACAATCAAGTCATCCAAAGATTTTCTCTCTATGCTGATTAATTCTCGAAATTAAACAGAGATCACCGGTATGTTTTCGAAATTCTTGATTGGTTTCTTGATCAAAGTGATTATATCTGCTGCATGTTGATTAGTATTCATATTTTTTGTTGAAAAGAAGATTTCATTAATTCATGTACTCTAACTGTTTGATGAAATGCATGTGACAGATTTGATTAATTCTTGCATATTCTAGATCTGTGTTGATTCTCATTTTTGATCATAATTCATAGTTGATATTTGAATTTGTCATTTCATCATGCCTGAGATTATTGAAGTTTTTGTGAGACCTGCAATTTCTATAACCAGTTCAGACAATTTACAAAAATTAAGTCCTGTAAAAGCAAAAGAAACAATTTCTGAACCAAAAACTGAGATTGTTCATTTTGAAAGCAAGATTGCTAATCTTCAAGCAAAACAAGACGAATATGCAAAAGTTATAAAGATTTTGCAAAAAGAGAAATCTGATTTTCTAAAGGATTTTGAAAAGGTTCAAGAAAACATAAAGTTGTTAGAAAAAGAGAATGTTGATTTGAAAGAGAAAGGCAATTTTAGAAGAAAGATGTTGACAGAGTCTGAAAATAGAATCAAATCATGTGAAATGAAAAATTGTCAACTCTTGAAACAGATCTATGATTTTGAACAAGTTCTTATACTTGAAAGAGTGAAATTTGAGAAAGAGAGAAGAGACTTTCAAACTGAGAGGAAAGGTTTTGAAACAAAGTCTGTTGAATTATCTTTGAAAATTTCTGATTTGGAGAAAATTCTTGCAAAAGAAAGAAAAGAGTTTGAATGCAAGAAAAATGTTTTTCAAAAAGAAAAGATTGGTTTTGAGAAAAAGAAAACAGGAATGTTAAATG
Organism: Saussurea involucrata; assembly: GCA_033807775.1. Classification (NCBI taxonomy): domain Eukaryota; kingdom Viridiplantae; phylum Streptophyta; class Magnoliopsida; order Asterales; family Asteraceae; genus Saussurea; species Saussurea involucrata. The sequence goes on from CM066323.1 coordinate 57,264,245, forward strand.
AGTTTTCTGTAAAAATCAATGAGTTGGAGAAAGAGTTAGAAGATGGAAGGAAAGAGACTGAAAAGAAGAAGGTAAATGGCTTTAAAGAAAAATGCTTAAAAGATGAGTTTGAGAAGGAAAAGAAAGTTTTTCATTTGGAGATAAGGAGGCTTATTAAGAAATTATCTGATTTATCAACTAAAATCATGATAGAGAGGAAGTCCAAATCTGATTTGCAGTCAAGGTTTGATTTGTATGTTAAAAAGTTTAGGGAATTTGAAACGAAAGTTGTTGACAAATCAAATCATAGTTCAAAAGATCAGATTCGTTCTTCTAATCTGTTTTATGATTCTGCTATTGATAAATCTTATAATTGTTCTTTTAAAAAGATAAAAATGGAATGGAGAGTTAAAGGAACAACTTCCAAGAAAGAAGTGCCAAAATCAAAAGTTCCTAATTCAAATGTTAAGAAGAACAATACATTTCAAAGAAAATCTTTTGTTAAACCTGATGTGATTTATTCTGTAAATCAATTAGTCAGAGTTGCACAAAAGAAACTTTGTTGTTCATATTGTGGGACTAATGATTTTGTGAACAAAAATTTTATTCAGCACTGGTATGGTTCTTATAGAATATCTGCATATGCCACTGCACCTAACAAACCTGGACCCAAGTTCATATGGGTACCAAAGACAACTTAATCTGTTTTGCAGGTTATTCATGTGTAGAGTTGAATGATAATACTGACACATGACTTAAAACCGATGCTGTGCTTAAATTGAGAATATTGACTTTTGGATAATTCAGTCCAAAACTCGGTCTGAATGTGATTATGGACTTACAATTTGTCTCATCTTGATTATGGATTTCTGATTCATACAGATCAATTTGTTGATTTTGAAGCATTTTTTTTAAAAAAAGTTCAGTTTACTGTGGTGTAATCGAACTCATAGTTGTGGGTGTTTTTAGTAGAAAACATTTCCAGAGAATGTGTTCAGAATCACATTTTGAGCAACCCTGCAAATTTTGGTTGAAAAATTCTGATTTTTGAGCAAGTTATGGTGATTTGAAATTCAGAATGTTCAAAAATCACAAAATCCAAAAATTTTTCTAAGGAATTTTCTCTGGATAGTTTTATCAGAATTCTGACTCTGTTACTCAGAAGTTCTGACTCTACTACTCAGAATTCTGACTCAACTAATCAGAATTCTGACTCTGATACTTAGAATTTTGAACAAGTTACTCAGACTTCTGACTATACTACTCAGAATTCTGACTCAACTAATCAGAATTCTGACTCTGATACTTAGAATTTTGAACAAGTTACTCAGAATTCTGACTTTTCTACTCAGAATTCTGACTCAACTACTCAAAATTTGGATTTTTGATATCTAATGAGGAATCATCGAAGATGATTACCAAAATCTCTTGATTTTGCAGGATTATCTTGATTTGAGAGGGAAGATTGTCTCAAAATTTGATCTGATTGTTTCAAGATAATGTTCAAAACCCGTGATTCAACGTTTTAGGTTTTTGAACATATCAGTTCAAAACCCGTACTTAAATGAAAATGGATTCTGAATAATTCAGTTCAGGACCCGTACTTCAGAGACTAAGACTTCTAAACAAATCAGTTTAGAACTCATATTTCTCAGGTGATATCCTTAACTGTCATACTTTTATGTTTCAAGGAACAAGTGGTGAAAGGTAACATTGTATTATGTTTTATTTCGATTGCTTTGAATGTTTGAATCTTAACAAATTTAATTCAATGATATGAATTTTTTTTAATTTTCATTCAATGAATAAATGTGTGTCAAAGAGTGATTTTACAAGTATTTTGTATTATCTGAGCTATATTTGTTTTCCAAAACTTTAGGGGGAAAATCTGATTGTACAAATTGTACAAAAACATACAGATTTAGAATTCCTTGATTTCATGGACATTTGTTTTTCCATTTGGTAAAAAAAAAAAAAAAAAAAAAAAAAAAAAAAAAAAAAAGGGGGAGAAAAGCTAAAGATTTTGAAGATGATTTTGCTTTCCAAAACTTTAGGGGGAGAAAAGCTAAAGATTTTGAAGATTGATATGGTTTTTGTACAGAAATAACAAAAGAGAGAAATGTTATTTTAAGAAGGAGAAGAGGAAAAGAAAACTGATCGGTTGTTTCTTATAAAGAAATCTTATGAAAGCTTAAATGAAGATGAGAATTGTCATTTCAAGGGGGAGCAAAGAAAAAGCAAATATATAACAGAAATCAATTTGGAAATCGTTGTTGCTGTTAATTAAAGACTGACCAAAAGTTGTTAACTCAGATTATTCAGAAGTTCTGAGCAAAAGTTGTCAGAAGAGCTCCTTCTGAAGATTGTTCCTGCTCTAAGAATTTGATGATGAAAAGTACAAGTGTGTTTGACAAAAAGGGGGAGATTGTTAGGTCTAGAGTTTTGTCAAAAACACAAGTGTTGAGTTCTGAGTAAGAAGACTAAAGAAGACTCAGAAGACTCAGAAGTTCTGAGTAGAAGACTCAGAAGTTCTGAGTGAGAAATCTCAAAAAGATTCTAAGTGTTGGATTCTGACTAGAAGGTTCAGAGTTCTGAGTAGGAGACTCAGAACTTCTGACTATGAAGACAAATGTTCTGAAGCGCTTATTCAGAAGTATGTTCAGAATTCATATCTTGGGATATTATCTGTTATATTCAGTTACTAATTAGGACACGTGTAATTGTTCTATTAGTCTGTTTCTTATATGTACTGTAGCTTTAGCTATTCTCTACAGTATATATAGGAGTTAGCAACTGTAGCTAATAGAATCTTTGGAGAGAATCTTTGACATAATCTTTAATAGATCATATGACCAGTTGCTATTAATACGATCTTAATTGTTCATATTTGATTGTAAGAGTGTAACCTGGACTTTCAAAGTGGAAGGTTTCTTGAATGGGTTAAGGTTTCCAACAATGGTGATGGTGTTGATTTGGGGAAGAAGATGAAGAGGAGAGGTGTAACAACCCGGATTCCCAAACATACAAATAACACATATTTCATAACATAATTTCACCACAAAGATACATCATATTTCATTTACGGTCCCTTAGCTTAACAAAATAAGTCTTTCGGTACAAACGTTTTACATAATAACTACTAAACATGATAGATACAAAATGCTTCATGGTTCTTTCAAAAGAAATTCCTAGATCTTTCTTATCACTTGTCTTTGTTTGCTTCACGACCTGGAATACATATTTTAAAACAAAATGAGGGTTAGACCTAATGGTCTAAGTGAGAAAATCCCGGTTAGTTTGAAACCATTTACATAAATCCCATACACATAACACAATCACAGATATCAATTAGAACTCACACTTCGTGTACTTTCCTTCCTCATTCCCATGGCCATATTTGTTGGTTGCAAGCCAACTAATAAATTAACTCCGTTGTACGACAATTACAGCCAACACCGTCGTACGAGTATTACAGCCAACACCACCGGTCCTAAGTCCGGCCAATATACTCTCGTATAATACTCATGTAAATATAATACACATCTCAACACATTATATTTTCAACATAAGCATATAAACACATCATCAATCACATATCCAATACACACATATATGTATTCCAGTTTAAAAACATTTTTAAGTAAAACTCACCTGTTTTGCTTATCACCAAAAATCCTTCTGAGTTATTTATCGAGCACTCCAATTCTTTCAGTCCAATTTCACAGAATCTGTAACCACATAAATACAAGTATCTTTTTAAGACTAAAATCTCTAAAATCCCAAAATCCTCGACTCATGTCGCAATCAACTACTGCGATAACCCCATATCGCAACACAATGCTCATGTCGCAACTAACTACTGCGACACAGTAGCATATCGCAACCAACTGTTGCGATATACATCATGTCGCAACTGACCATTGCGATATCAAGAGCATGTCGCAACCCAAGGTTGCAATACTCATGAATGTCGCAGCTCAAGGTTGCGATATCTATGATGTTCATCAATATCTCAGTCAACTAAATTCGTCCTAAACCCAGAAATTTGTAGATTTAAACCATGAATATTTCTATAAACTTGCAGATATACATAAGACTATAAATAGCAACTATCCATAAACTTAGTTTTCCAAAATATCCATATTTCATCAAAACCCATTTCTAAACTTTTTAGAAAACTTAATAATCATAAAAGAGAGAATTTAGATAAGGTTGTTACCTTTATAATTCTACACTTGAATCAGTAAAAATCCAGCAGAAGATCAATAGCTTTTACTTATTCTCTTTAGTTTTCTCTTAATTCTCTTCTCTCTCTCTTTGCCGTGAACACATCACACACACACACACTTTTGGTTTTGCTAAAAGAGTCTAAAAGGAGACACCTCCTCCTTTCTAATCAAAAAGGGGCGGTGGATGTGAAAGATATTTTCACACCTACCAAACAAACCCCAAACTCTTCTTATTTGACATAACCTACCCTTGAACCTTTAAATTAAAATTAAAACTTACCCCTTAACTTCTAACTCCATAATACTTAATTAAAATAATACTTTTAAATAAATTAATAACATACCTGGTTATTACAACATCTCCCCCTTAAAAGAATTCCGTCTCGGAATTCAGTTAAGCGAAAAGATGAGGGTTTTTGGCTCTTATTTCTGACTCTGATTCCCAGGTAGCATCCTGACCTCTATGATGTCGCCATTGTACTTTTACTTGTCTGATTTCTTTATTCCGCAAAACCTTGACTTTATGGTCAACTATAACTTCAGGTTCCTCCACACAATTCAGCTTTTCATCAACTTGAATATCTGGTAGAGATACGGCATGATCTGGCGTAACCAAACACTTTCGAAAATTCGATACGTGAAACGCGTTGTGAATCCTGCTTAACTCTAGCGGAAGATCCAACCTGTAGGCTACTTCACCGATCCTTTCTATGATTGCAAACGGCCCGATGTACCTTGGACTAAGCTTACCTTGTTTCCTAAAACGAATTACTCCTTTCCAATGTGAGACTTTTAACATCACGAAATCTCCATCTTGGAATTCTAACGGTTTTCGGAGTCGGTCAGCGTAGCTTTTCAGTCTGTCTTGAGCCACTTTCAATCGTTCCTGTTAGGACACTGAAGTTGTCCTTTATAATAGAAAGTTTTGTAAAGCAATAGCTGTGTTAAAGGGCTTATGCTTAATTGTTGTAGCAAGTGATGAAGACTATAAATAGGTCTTTACTTGTAGTTTGTAAGAAGTGAATTCATAAATACAAGATGTAGATCTCTAATCACTTTGTGTTCTCTCTAGGTTAGATTTCCTTTTCAATAATGTTCTTCATCATCTTGTTACACAATACTTGGATTGTATGAAGATCATGGACCTAATAGTTCCCGTATCTAAGTAATCTTATCCGCAGTTAACTGAACTATATCTGGTCCTGCTAACTGTTTCTCTCCCAGTTCATTCCAACACAGAGGCGTTCGGCATTTTCTACCATACAGTACTTCAAACGGTGTCGCTTGTATGCTGGAATGGTAACTGTTGTTGTAGGCAAATTCGATCAACGGCAAATGCTTATCACACGATCCCCCAAAGTCAACAATGCAAGCCTGTAGCATAACTTCTAAAGTCTGGATTGTTCTTTCACTCTGACCGTCAGTTTGAGGATGATATGTTGTACTTAACTTTATATGCGTCCCCATTTCTTTTTGAAAACTCCTCCAAAATCTTGAAGTAAAACGACTATCTCGATCAGAAATAATCGAGATTGGAACTCCATGTCGAGTTACTATTTCGTCTATATACAACTTGGCTAATCGTTCCATCGAATCAGTTTCTTTTATTGGTAGGAAGTGAGCAGACTTTGTTAATCTGTCAACGATTACCCAAATAGCATCAAATCCTTTCGGAGTTCTGGGTAGCTTTGTAATGAAATCAGTAGTGATCTGATCCCATTTCCACATCGGTATTTTCAGACGTTGTAACTGACCAAACGGCTTTTGATGTTCATTCTTTACCTTCTTACAAGTAGTACAACTTTCCACATGCTGAGCAATGCTTCTTTTTATTCCCGGCCACCAATAAAACTGCTTCAGATCTTTATACATCTTATTCGTACCTGGATGAATAGAGAAACGAGATTGATGAGCTTCATGAAGTACCCGGTCACGTAAACCACCGAAACGAGGCACCCAAATTCTGTTCCCCAGGCACAATAACCCACGATCATCTTTTACAAGAAATGCTGATATCCCCACCAACCATTCTGATTTCAAATGTTCTTCTTGATAGGCTTCTACTTGACACTTCTGTAATTCGTCAAAGATGTTAGGTAGAAGTTCAGCTCGTAGTGCGATGGCTTTTATTGTTCCACTTCTTTCTTGATGACTCAATGCATCAGCTACCACATTCGCCTTTCCCGGATGATAAACAATTTCGCAATCGTAATCATTCACCAGTTCTAACCATCTTCTTTGCCTCATATTTAATTCCTTCTGATCAAAAAGATGTTGGAGACTCTTTTGATCGGTAAAATATTGACATTTAGAGCCGTAAAGATAATGTCTCCATATCATCAACGCGAAAACAACTGCTGCAAGTTCCATGTCGTGGGTCGGATACTGTCTTTCATGATCTTTTAGTTGGCGAGAAGCATAAGCAATCACTTTACCACGCTGCATAAGTACACATCCCAATCCCAGTTTGGAAGCATCACTGTAAACAACGAAGTCCTCGGAACCTTCAGGTAATGACAAAATCGGCGCGCTGCACAGTTTCTCTTTCAATATCCGAAATGCTTCATCCTGTTCTGCTTTCCATTCAAACTTTAGATTCTTCCGAGTTAGCTTAGTCAAAGGCGTCGCGATACGAGAGAAGTCTTTTATAAACTTCCGATAGTAGCCAGCTAAACCCAGAAAACTACGTACTTCGGTTGGCGTTCTCGGCGGTTCCCACTTTTCAACCGCTTCCACTTTCATCGGATCAACTTGAATGCCTTTCTCGGAAACTACATGCCCCAGAAACTGAACTTCTCATAGCCAGAATTCACATTTAGAAAATTTAGCATACAACGTTTCTTTCTTCAATAGCTCCAGAATCAAATGAAGATGTTGTGCGTGCTCTTCTTTGGATCGGGAATAGATAAGGATATCATCAATAAATACAATAACAAATTTATCAAGATATGGCTTACATACCCGATTCATTAAATCCATAAAGGCATCTGGGGCGTTCGTCAGTCCAAACGGCATTACTAAGAATTCATAGTGACCATACCTTGTGCGAAAGGCAGTTTTCATAATGTCTTCTTCTTTAACCTTCAGCTGATGATAACCAGATCTTAGATCAATCTTGGAGAAATAACAAGCTCCAACTAATTGATCGAAGAGGTCATCAATTCTAGGAAGCGGATACTTGTTCTTGATCGTACGCTTATTCAGTTCCCGGTAGTCAATACACATTCTCATCGAACCATCCTTCTTTTTCACAAACAAAACTGGTGCACCCCACGGTGAAGAACTGGGTCTGATGAAGCCTTTATCGGATAGGTCTTGCAGTTGTGTCATCATTTCTTTCATTTCTGAAGGTGCCAGACGATACGGTGCACGGGCTACAGGAGCGGCTCCAGGAATCAGATCTATACCAAACTCTACTTGTCTAACGGGCGGAAGACTATTCAAGTCTTCGGGGAAAACTTCTGGAAATTCACTAACAATTGGAATATCTTCCAACTTACTCTTCTCTAGCTTAGTATCTATCATATAAGCTAAGTAACTCGGGCAACCTTTACTGGCACACTTACGTGCTTTTAACATAGATATTAGGTAAGACTGATGATTTCTACGATCACCATAAATCACTACCGGCCCCTTCTCAGGTAAGACAACATTTATTAACTTCTTATCGCAAACTATGTTAGCTTGATTCTCAGCTAACCAATCCATCCCCACTACCACATCGAACTCGATCAAAGCTATAGGAAATAATTGTATCGGTACTCAACACCCTTCTATATTTATCACATAGCTATCAAATACTTCTTTAACCGACACTTGATTATCATTTGCAGTATCTACCATTAAAGCATGATCTAACACTTTAGGCTTTAAATGCATATAAGCAGCAAATGAAGGAGATACGAACGATCGGTTTGCACCGGAGTCAAATAACACCTTAGCACGTGTAGAGTTTATTAAAAATGTACCTGTAACCATGTCCGGAGTTTCTTCCGCTTCTTTTGCTGTCATCTGAAATGAACGACCTCTTGTTATTGGTGGTTCTATTCTTGGTACTACTGGTCTGACAATCGCTGGTTTCCCTGACGTACCCCCTTGCTGTATTCTTCCCCTCAGACAATCAGACTGTATGTGATCCGGAGAATTACACGAGAAACAAAACCGCGTTACTCGACAGTCTTTAGCAACATGTCCGGTCTTCCCACACCTATAACAAATCTGAGAATCTACTTGACAATTTCCTTGGTGGATACGGTTACACTTCGGACAAGGTCACTCCGCTGTTCGGAAAGGCATACGGTTATCAAACCTCTGAAACCTGGACTTTTTCGGATCATACTGTGGTCCTTCCCACTTCCTTTTTCTCGCACCTTTATCGCTAGTATTTCTTCCTTTATCCTGCTCCACGGTTTCCGCGGCGTCTACTGCGGCGGAGAAGGTTTCTGGTCCTTTAGCAATTACAAAACTTCTGACTTCTGCATTCAACCCAAAGATAAACCTTTCAATCTTCATGGCCTCTATGGCAACATAATACTCCGCAAAACGAGATTTTTCCAGAAAACGAGCAGTGTAGTCCCGAACAGATAAATTTCCTTGCTGCAAGTTCATAAACTCTTCCTCCAATTGTTTGACTGCTGCATGAGGACAGAACTGTTTCCTGAAAGCTATAACGAATTCTTCCCAAGAGAAGGTAGAATATATGTCAGAACCTCCCGAAGAAATATGAGCTTCCCACCAGTATAAAGCATTTGCCTTTCAGCATTTGAAGATAGCTTCTATTTCCTTCAGCCATCTCATAGCTTTCACTGGATCCCGGTCTCCTGAGTAGGTCGGAGGCTTACAACTGAGAAACATTTTATAATCACACTTTTTCATTACTGGTACAACAGTAGGAGTAATAGGCATTTCGTCTTCATGAGTAGGATCTGGTCTTTCTGTTTCAGTATCACGAGTTCGATTAAACATGGCTTGGATACTCGCTTGTAATCTTCCCATTTCGGCTGCCAAATCATCCCTTGTTACAAATTCAGTACCTCGCGGCTGAACTCTGCCGCCTGTTCTGCCCCTACCTCTTTCTCCCCCTCTTCCCCTTCCTCCGGCTGTTGGATTTGTTCTATTCGGATTTCCTCCTCCTTCCCGATTCGTTTGTCTAGTACCACTTGCCATTCTGTTAATTTAGACAAGGTTAATATACACATAGGCACATACCCCATATAACAAGGCATTCCAGTCCAAACATGTACCTGTAAGATCACAATTACATTGGCCAGGTGTAAGATAAAATTACCTTACATGATGTTCCTTCTACCTTTTATACTTATTCATCCCAAGGTTCTAAAATAATAGGGACATCCTACTTCACATGCAGTTTAAGTCTAGGTACAGATACGAATACCTAAATCCCTTAAACTAGGGCTCTGATACCATCTGTAACAACCCGGATTCCCAAACATACAAATAACACATATTTCATAACATAATTTCACCACAAAGATACATCATATTTCATTTACGGTCCCTTAGCTTAACAAAATAAGTCTTTCAGTACAAACTTTTTACATAATAACTACTAAACATGATAGATACAAAATGCTTCGTGGTTCTTTCAAAATAAATTCCTAGATCTTTCTTATCACTTGTCTTTGTTTGCTTCACGACCTGGAATACATATTTTAAAACAAAATGAGGGTTAGACCTAATGGTCTAAGTGAGAAAATCCCGGTTAGTTTGAAACCATTTACATAAATCCCATACACATAACACAATCACAGATATCAATTAGAACTCACACTTCGTGTACTTTCCTTCCTCATTCCCATGGCCATAGTAGTTGGTTGTAAGCCGACTAATAAATTAACTCCGCTATACGACAATTACAGTCAACACCGCCGTACGAGTATTACAGCCAACACCACCGGTCCTAAGCCCGGCCAATATACTCTCGTATAATACTCATGTAAATATAATATACATCTCAACATATTATATTTCCAACATAAGCATATAAACACATCATCAATCACATATCCAATACACACATATATGTATTCCAGTTTAAAAACATTTTTAAGTAAAACTCACCTGTTTTGCTTATTACCAAAAATCCTTCCGAGTTATTTATCGAGCACTCCAATTCTTTCAGTCCAATTTCACAGAATTTGTAACCACATAAATACAAGTATCTTTTTAAGACTAAAATCTCTAAAATCCTAAAATCCTCGACTCATATCGCAATCAACTACTGCGATAACCCCATATCGCAACACAATGCTCATGTCGCAACTAACTACTGCGACACAGTAGCATATCGCAACCAACTATTGCGATATACATCATGTCGCAACTGACCATCGCGATATCAAGAGCATGTCGCAACCCAAGGTTGCGATACTCATGAATGTCGCAGCTCAAGGTTGCGATATCTATGATGTTCATCAACATCTCAGTCAACTAAATTCGTCCTAAACCCAGAAATTTGCAGATTTAAACCATGAATGTTTCTATAAACTTGCAGATATACTTAAGACTATAAATAGCAACTATCCATAAACTTAGTTTTCCAAAATATCCATATTTCATCAAAACCCATTTCTAAACTTTTTAGAAAACTTAATAATCATAAAAGAGAGAATTTAGATAAGGTTGTTACCTTTATAATTCTTCACTTGAATCAGTAAAAATCCAGCAGAAGATCAATAGCTTTTACTTCTTCTCTTTAGTTTTCTCTAAATTCTCTTCTCTCTCTCTCTTTGCCGTGAACACATCACACACACACACACACACACACTTTTGGTTTTGCTAAAAGAGTCTAAAAGGAGACACCTCCTCCTTTCTAACCAAAAAGGGGTGGTGGATGTGAAAGATATTTTCACATCTACCAAACAAACCCCAAACTCTTCTTATTTGACATAACCAACCCTCGAACCTTTAAATTAAAATTAAAACTTACCCCTTAACTTCTATCTCCATAATACTTAATTAAAATAATACTTTTAAATAAATTAATAACATACCTGGTTATTACAAGAGGGGAGGTTTGGGGTTTTCTTGAGAGAAAACGATTTTAGAGAGTGAGAGGGAGAAGGGTTTGGGGTTGAAGGTGAATGAGGGAAGAGAGAGAGGGAAAAGGGTTAAAAACCCAAATTATCGCATCAGATGCTTCGCGGACGTCCGCATGGCACTTCGCGGACGTCCGGCTTGCTATGGCCGAAATTCCCAAAAAGCTCTGTTGCTTCCACGGATGACCCGCGGACTTCCGCACCTCGTGGACATCTGACCTTGTGCCTTGCGGACGTCCGTGAGTCCCAAAATGTGTTTTCTCAATTTTTTGGGTGTTACAGAAAATATACTAAGTCTGTTTAGTATCTTTGATGGAAAACAAGCTTTAAATTTATACTTCAGCGAAAACTGTACATCTGTGAGCCCTGAGCCTGTTCAGCCTCACTGATGATCGCTGAATGTTCATCATGTAATTGTTTGCTTATGATCCCTGAGACAAGATTCGTGTAAACCAAGTTCGAAGCTGAAATCGAAGACTAAGCTGAAGAACAAGTGACTAAGTCTACTAGTGACCTGATGCGGACATCAGCGAAGACAAGACTTGTCCATTCCACGCGAAGTTTCAAGTAGAAGACTTCAGCGAATGCTGAACTTTATCATTCGCTGATAAAGATTCATTCAGCGAACGTTGATCATGAAGCCTGTTCTACAAGCAACTTTTGTCTTATCTCCTTGCACTCCTCCGTACGATTTTGTCAGAACGGACATCTCTTTTGTCCAGAATCGTACAACTAACTCTGCAACTACACTGTTCATCATGCAGCCACTAGGATGTTTGCTAAAGTCAAATCATGCAACTAATTAGAGGTTGCCTTGTGTAAAGGTATACTGACGTGCATTAAATGCATGCAGTATATAAAGAAAACCCTACTTCACATTTGAAGTGCTCGACTTTCTTCCTCGCTGAACTATCTTAGTGCTTAGAAAACTCTCCTTAGTTTTCTTATTTCTTTTCTCTCTATTTCTAGTGCAAGAAATCTGTGTGTTTTCATAGTTTGTTTAGATTAGGTTTTTAACTTGATCTTATTCCGCAACAAACTGTAAATTGTTTGATATATATCAATAAACAACCTAGAAAGATAAAAATTTGTGTTTGTATTCAACCCCCCCTTCTACAAACTTGTATAACCCTTCGGGACCAACAATAGTTTTCTATAACACACTTATGTTCAGCCTTTTCAATTGCTAGCTTGCCTATAGTGTCGTATTTGATTTTGGCATCGGCTTCTAGCTTAGTAATTTGGGCTTCTAAATGAGAAACTTTCTCTTTGAGGTCAGAGTAAGTTGGATAAGACATTGTTACTTGAAAGAATATGATCGTGAGACAACTCAAGATATCGATCCAAAAACAATCAAACGGTGTATCACAAAATACACAACTGTCCCCCTTCGGTGTGGTTTTCCCGGATAGACAATCCGGGAATTATCGAAGTCCGGTACACAATCCGGATGAGGAACCCAGTGGATAGACAGTCCGGGAATTACAAGGTTTTGGAACCGGGATCGGGAGGGATCCGAAACCGGTATGGATTAAGACCGAGAGTCGGTAGAGTTCCGGTATGAGACCGGGAATGTGCACGACAATTGGAGTCGGGATCCGATATTGAATCGGGAACCAGTAGCAATCCGGTGTCGGTACCGGATCCGGTAATTAACCGGGAGTCAATATGGGGTTAGATGGAATCCGGTATTTATCCGGAGGTCGGTATCGGATCTGATGGACTCCGGTAATGATATCGGGACCATGGAAACCCATTATGAAATCGGGGAATTTGGAATCAGGAAACTGGTATCGGGAAAGAAGACTTACCGGGAAAGTGACATGATCGATATAATCGGATCTGGAATTCAATCCAGATGATCGATTTAGTTCCTGCGGATCAAACACAATCTAGGAACACAAAAACTAACAAACCCAAATCGATTTTTCACCAAAGTATAACCTAGATTTCAATTTTCAATAGAAAATTTATGAACACAGAGCAACAAACCCAGAACCCGAGTTTTCCAAAATTAATGCTTGATACCTTCGATTTAGAGTTTGAGACTTTACCAAGATCAATCTATGACCCAAAAAGATGGATTGAAGCAACTAGATATCAACAATTTAAACAAAAATCACAAAATTAGAGATCTTACTTGTAGGCGTCGTTTTCCCAGATTTGAAGAACACAGAACAAAAAATTGATACCATTTAGATCGATTGCTTTGTCCCTCTGCTCTGATACCACATGTAGGTCCTAGTTTGATCAAGTAACAACGTAACAATGAAACGATTAAGCTTTATTGAACGATTGTGGAGAGTTACAATATTGGATTGATGAACATAACTCTCTCTCTCTCTCTCTCTAATCTCTATTAGGTGCACTCAATAATGATCAATCCCACTAAACATACTTTAAATACCTAGGGCTTATCTTTTAAAGCCCAAGGACCATTAAGCAAAACAAATAAGCCTATATTATCAATTATGAGGCTTTTACAAATAATTAAATAAACCTATTCATTTCTTTATATCACTTTCTATTTTATAGGACATTTATGGTCCTAACAAGAAGTCATCTTAAAATACAGTTTGAAGAAGTCCAGATTTCTTGGTATGGCTGAATAGGCTCCTCCGACCCGACTACAGATTTTGTGGGTGGTTTTGTTTAATGTTCTATGTTCTTCATACTCCGAAATTGTTTCTCTATGGATCTTTGTATTTGAAGTAACTTTTGAAGCTTTGATTGATTTATTCATTGAATGAGTATTATTTTTGAACCTTTGATTAATCTGGGTGATTATTTTTCGGATTCAGATTTCAGACCTTAGACGTTACAAAAAGAAACAGTTTTATTGATTCGGATTTCAGACTTCACCACCACTTCTTATCAATCATAAATGAAATAATTAAGACTTCATACCATTTAAAAAACGCCACCTTAGTGTAATAATAAGGGGTGGGATAAAACGCACTCTATGCATTACTAAGTGCACCCCCTACCTATTGACTTCCTCCTCACACATGTCAACATCAACACCAACCTTTTCAATTTCCAATGCATAAATTGACCTAATTTTGACATTAGAGCGGGTGAAATTAGCATTGCCCATGTAACACCCTAAAAATATGGGTAAATTTAAACCTGAATAAATACAAAACATAACCTTCTAAATATAAGGAAATCGCCCAAAAAAGGGAAATAGTAATAGCTTTTACAATTTCTATGAACGGACATTAAAGATTGACAACACACTAATCTAAACCATTTACATCTAGATTATATCTATAGTTGATTAGGCTCTGCAATCCAATCTTTAGATCGTCCTTTGTACGATTTTTGGCATAAACATGTGTTTTCTTGGAGAAACCGTACCATGAAAAATTAAGAAAAATATCCATGAAGAGTTTCCGTTTTATTTTCTTCATTTATTAAGGTAAGATTTTGTTAAAACTCAGTTAATAAATTCAATCTTAACATTCTTTCTTTGTTATTAGTAATTCTGTGTTTTGTCAAGTTGTAGGAACTTCGAGGGTTGAAGTGAAAGCTTTCATATATGAAGGGGTTGTTTGGATGTTTGGCTATTGCTTAGGGTCAGAAGGGGCGCGCCTCACTTTTCGTGGAATTAGACGGGTAGCGGAGTTATTAAAGAGAACTTGAGGGACTGAAGCTGTTATTTGTTGGAAGATATATATTGGACGCATGCCTTCTATTTTAAATCAGATTACTCATTTTTCATTTTCCAAATTCTCTCTGCTCTCTCTCTCTCTCTTATTCTTTTATTCTCCAGTTCTTCATATATTGTAATCTAAGGCATATTGCTCATCTTTGTATCATAAGAGGAAGATTGTAGTTATATTTTTTATATCAATAAATCGAGTTGTATTTTTCAACATGGTATCAAAGCTTTGGCTCGATCCATCTTTTGAACTCGGTTTAGTTCTTGCTCGATTTTCGATTCAGAAACCGTTTTCTTTTTCTTGTATCGACTAGATCTGCTGCAAGTGGCTTTTTTCGTGCATCGACGTGAGCTGTGGGTTATACCGCAACGCTGATCGCTAGTGGTTGCTTCATCAGTATTCGCTCGTGTTCTGGCCTCTTTTTTTCCTCGTTCAACGCCATCAGATCTGTTGTATTCGTGGGAGTTTTATCTTTCTTTTATTAGGTGCGTTAACATTAGATCTGCACGGTTCTTAGCCATCAGATCTGATATGTTCGACATTGTTTTTTTTCTTCGCCTATTTACTGGTCTTTAACACCAGATCTGCAGTGTGTGGCTCCCTTGTACATCGACGTGAGTCGTGTGTTTTCCACGACATTGATCGTCGGTGGTTGCTTCCTCGGATCGTCGGTGTCCCTGCACATTTTTTGCTTTGTTAACGTTAGATCTGTAGTGTGTTCTTACATCGACGTAAGTTGTGGTTTTTACCTAGCACAGATCGTTGGTGGCCTACACCTTCAGATCATCGACGTTGTGTCTGTTTAGGCGTGTGGTATCAGATATGAGATCATCTATATCTCAAGATCCGTGGCTCATTTTTTCTCGTCAAAGATCTGAGATCTTCTATATCTCAAGGTCTTTTTGTTCTTTGGTTGATTTATGTTTAGATATGTGGTTCTTGTCTTTGACTCAATGTGAAATCAACGAATCTGATGATTTGTTTCACAGATCTCATGGATTGTTGATATGTTCTGATCAAGTTTTTTTTCTTTTATCGTCGACATTCATCTTTGATCAGAACGTGTTCTGATCTGATCAATTAGTGATTTTTTTTTTCGCCGGCATATCTCCGCAAATATGATCTGACCATGTATTCTGGTCAGGTTTCTGTAGTCTTTTTTTAACCTATAGTTATTGCCTGATCTTCATAGATCTATGGTAACTTGTGTTTGTCTTCGGCCTCTGTCTCTGTTCTCTATTAGAAATTGTGGCTATTATCTGATCTTTGTAGATCCGGTGGTAACTTGTGTTGGTTTTTTAGGTTCGGTAATCGCTCTTCCTTGTTCCTATCTTTATTTCTGCATTGTTTCTCTTAATATTTGTTAATATTAGTCTGTATATCTGTACTGTTTCTCTTAATAGGTGTTAATATCTGTCTATATATCTGTATTGTTTCTCAGATCTTGTCCTGATCTCAGATTTGGTCCTTATCCTTCTCTTTCTGTTCAGGTGTGATCTTGGTTGTTTAATTTCTTGTTGTGCTTCCCCTGTATTGTTGTTGCTATTTTCTTTATTGCAAAAATATTTTGAGTGTGGCTTGACCTAACACCTTTGAGTTTTTTAGCTAACCTGTCGTTCGTGTACATCGGTCTCTTCTCTGTGTGGTTGTTCTTTTGTTTTTCAGAATGCCTGAAGCTGAGGCGATCTATCCCTCTAATTCCATTGTGCAGTCTTAGATTGTCAAACTTGATTTTGGCGATCCGTTGTATATGCATCCTAGTGACACTAGTGGGGCATCTATCTTAAACTTCAAGCTAAGTGGAACTGAAAACTACAAGGTTTGGTCATGTGCTATGATTCTTGCCTTTGAAACTAAAAACAAAGTTGGCTTTATTGACAATTTTTGTAATAGACCAACTAACGACCCTGTTCCTGCTAAATAATGAGATAGATGCAACTCTGTTGTCTTATCATGGATTTTAAGCTCCGTGACCGAAGAACTATTTTTGGGTCAAGTTTTCTCGAAAATCGCATCTCAGGTTTGGTTAGAATTAAAAGAAATGTATGACAAAGTTGATGGATTTGTCATTAACTCAAAATGGATCCCCTCTTTCCGATTACTATCACAAACTAAACTCTCTCTGGAAACAATATGACGCTTTGGTCAAACTTCCATCTTGTACTTGCAGTGCTGCTCATGAATTCTCTAAACATAATCAACTCTTGAAATTCATGCAGTTCTTAATGGGACTGGATGATGTTTATCAACCAATCAGACGCATTATTCTAGCTTCAGATCCTTTACCCTCAGTCAAAATTTCCTTTTCTATCATTTCTAGGGAAGAATCTCATCGATGAGTCTCTGGTACTTCATCAACCAAAAATCAGAACTCTGCCTTTTTTAGTAAAATTCCTGAAAATAAGAAAAAAATCATGAGACCACCAAATCCAAATTTTTTATGCAAACACGGTGGTATCATTAGCCACACCATAGAGAGGTGTTTCAAGCTAAATGGTTTTCCTAATGATTTTCAAAGAAAACAAAATTCTAACCAGAACTTTAAACCATCTAGCAACAATGCTAGCCCCTCTAACAACACTACTGCCAAAATCTTCATTGGGACCTCATGCCCCTTCCTCCTCGGGTTCTTTAACCTAAGACCAAGTCTCTAAACTTCTAGCCATACTCGAACAACATACTACACATGAAGCATCCACTAATATGGCAGGTATGTTTGTTCTTCGTACTTCTAACTAGATTATTGATTCTGGGGAAACCCAACATACGACATCTTCCATCTCTAGTCTTGAGAATGTGGTGGATATTTCATACTTGAATCTAATTGTAAATCATCCAAATGGTTCAAAGGGTATAATTAAAAAAATTGGAAATATGAAACTAACCAACAATCTCATCTTACTTGATGTTTTAGTTATCCCAGACTTTAATGTAGATTTATTATCGGTTCACAAACTTGTTCGTGACAATAAACTATTTGTTGGATTTGATGGAAAAATGCTATGTTCAGGACTCTTATCGAACGAAACTTCTAGGGACTAGTAGTGAGAAAGGAGGGCTTTACTATTTTGACATAGATTCCAAAGGTAAGTCTGTTTCCTAAAAGGTAGGTTGAATATAGAAAATTAAACATCTTCTCCTTGCGAGATTTGCCACAAGGCAGAAGAATCTCGCACTAAGTTTGGGCTAAATGAACGAAAATCTAAGGAAATAGGTGACTTAGTTCATCTTGACCTATGGGGTCCTTAAAAAGTTACTAGTCAGGATGGTTTTAAATATTTCTTTACCATTGTTGATGATTTTTCAGGAGCTGTTTGGGTGTATCTTCTAAAATCAAAGGATGAAGTTTTTGAAAATATTGTTGTCTTTTGTAATTTGCTTCAAACGCAATTTGGAAACCTGTTAAAGTTTTCAGAAGTAGTAATGGAATTGAGTTTATAAATAAAAGAGTATATGAATACTTTAAGTCTAGTGGCATTGTTCATCAGACATCTTGTGCATATACACCCCAACAAAATGGGGTGGTAGAACGCAAGCACGGACATTTACTTAATGTCGCAAGAGCCTTACTATTTCAGGGAGGTGTCCCATTAAACATGTGGAGTGGGTGCATCCTTACCGCCACTTATCTTATAATTCGAACTCCCTCATCTGTCCTAAATGGTAAATGTCCTTATGAGCTCATATATGGGTTTGTTTCGGTTCTCACTCATTTATGAAATTTTGGTTGCCTTTGTTTTCCTGTGAAACCTAATGTGTCTGATAAATTCAGTTCTAGAGCTGAAAAGTGTGTTTTACTTGGTTATTGTAACTTAAAGAAATGTTGTAGACTTTATAGCCTTGAATCAAAAGAAATTTTGGTTTCAAGAGATGTAACCTTTTATGAAAATGTCTTTCCGTTTAAAATGAGTGAAAATTCTGAATCAAACTCTGAGAATTTGAATTTGTTAAATTTCTTTGATGATCTGTTCCTACTAATCATTCTTCTTATTTTTTGCCCGATGATGATAATAGGGCCCGACCTGTAACCGAAAGTTTACCTCAACCTTATGGCCCTAGTTCCCTTGGTAGTCAGAACAGTGTTGTAAATCAACCAACTAGGAGCAACATTGATCTGTCTGCCGGGAGTCAGAGTGCTGTAAGGAGTTGTGAGATCATTCATGATGACCGGATTGTTCCCTCCCTAGGATCAACATTCTGAAAACCAAAACTCTGATTCTTCTTCTAATTCTGTATGAAAAGCCACCAAATATTCCACTTTACCCCGTAGATTTGATGACTTTGTGATTGAAGGAAAAGTTCAATATGGTTTACAAAGAATTGTAAATTACTCTTCTCTTACAAAAGAAAATTATTGCTTCGTTTCAAATTTAAATAGGTCTGTTGAGCCTACATGCTACTCTGATGATAGTAGGGATCCTAACTGGGTCACTGCTATGAACAATGAAATGAAGGCATTGTATAGGAATGGAACATGGATAGTGATTGACCTTCCACCAGGTAAAAAACCCATAGGGTGCAAGTAGATATACAAAATTAATCATCAGGGGAGATGGAGAGATACAAGGCTCGCTTAGTTGCTAGGGCTGTAGTCAGACGGAAGGTTTAGATTATGAAGAAATCTTCTCCCCTGTTGTTAAAATGGTTACTGTTAGATGTGTTATTGCTCTTTCAGTTCAAAATGATTGGCCTTTATATCAAATTGATGTTAATAATGCTTTTTGTATGGTGATCTTAATGAATATGTCTATATGAAATTACCCGAAGGATATTTTTCTAGAACTGATAATCGAGTCTGTAAACTAGTTAAATCTTTTGGGTTAAAACAGGCTCCGAGACAGTGGTATGAAAAATTATTCAAGTGTTTGTTTGATTTTGGATTTCTGCAATATAGTAAGATTATTCTTTGTTCACTTTATCTTCTAGTAGCATATTTCTTGTGTTGCTTGTTTATGTAGATGATATAGTGTTGACAGAAAATAATAAAAGTGAAATACATAGAGTTAAACAATATTTCAAAACAGGCTTTATGATTAAAGATCTTGGAAATCTTCAGTTTTTCTTAGGCATTGAAATCTTGAAGTCTTGAAACTGGTATGTGCATGAGTCAGCGCAAGTATTGCTTAGAGTTGTTAGATGACTTTGGTTATTTGGGGTGTAAACCTATAAACACTCCCATGGATATGAATCTTATTTTTACTGATTCTATTGGAAATTCTTCTAATCCTCCGTTGGAAGATATTTATGGGTTTCAGCGTCTAATTGGTAGGTTAATATATTTGCTTGCAACTAGACCCGATATTTCCTTTGCAGTGCACTGTTTAAGCCAGTCTATACACACACCTCGGCGTTCTCATCTTAATCTCGCTCTTAGAATACTTCGATATTTGAAGAAATCTCCATGTAAGGGAATCTCGTTTTCCCGTTCTGAGTCTTTCAAGTTGGATGCATATGTGGATGCAGATTGGGGAAAGTGTTTGTCGTCTCGAATGTCAGTTACTGAATATTGTCTATTTTTAGGGAACAATTTAATTTCTTAGAAAAGTAAGAAACAAACTACAGTGTCCCGGTCTTATCCTGAATCAGAATATCGGGCTATGACTGTTGTACTTTGTGAAATTATTTGGATTTTAAGTATTTTACAATTCTTAAATCTTGTTGATTTACTTCCTATTAGTATTTTATGTGATAACAAGGTTGCGATACAAATCACAAATAATCCCGTTTTCCATTCAAAAACTAAACATATTGAAATAGATGTTCCCCAAGTTCGAGATAAGATTTCTTCGGGAGTTATTAAAACTGTAAAAATTGATAATTTGGAACAGACTGCGGATATTTTTACAAAGTCCCTCAGTACATATCAACATGATTACTTGTGCTCAAAATTAAAAATGGTTGATTTGTTTAGATGTCAAGATTGAGGGCGGGTGTTAAAACTCAGTTAATAAATTCAATCTTGACATTCTTTCTTTGTTATTAGTAATTCTGTGTTTTGTCAAGTTGTAGGAACTTCGAGGGTTGAAGTGAAAGCTTTCATATATGAAGGGGATGTTTGGACGTTTGGCTATTGCTTAGGGTCAGAAGGGGCGTGCCTCACTTTTCGTGGAATTAGAAGGGTAGCGGAGCTATTTAAGAGAACTTGAGGGACCGAAGCTATATATTGGACGCATGCCTTCTATTTTACATTAGATAACTCATTTTTCATTTTACAAATTCTCTCTACTTTCTCTCTCTCTCTCATTCTTTAATTCGTTAGTTCTTCATATATTATAATCTAGGGTTTATTGTTCATCTTTGTATCATAAGAGGAAGATTGTAGTTATATTTTTTGTATCAATAAATCGAGTTGTATTTTTCTACAAATTTCTACTTTTATGGTTCTTTTCATCTTAACATTTACTAACCAAAGTTATGATCAATTAGGTTTATGGTTGATTTTATGTTGATTTTCAAATCTTTAAAGTTGATCATCTTATTGGGTCAATGAGATTAGTTTCAGATTTGTTAAATTTTTATGTTTAGTTTTGTGGTAAAAAATTGTAAAGTAAGAAATTAGAAGATTGATTTGAGTTTGGTTTTGATTTTTAGAGTTGCATGTCGAAAGAGATTAGGAAACTAAAGTTTGGCCGCGACCAAAGTCGCGTGGCAAGTCTCGTTAACCACTATGGTGTCGATTTTGGATTTTCACTTAGAGTCATTTTGGGATCTTTTGGAGTATCTTTTAGAACCTAATAGGTTTATAAAGTTGATAATTTGGGTTTGATTGTTTAGTTTGTGATCAATGCTACTTTTATTCAGATTCGCGCTCGGTTTCGATAATTCATATCGGTTAAAGTTATTGGCATCGTATATTATAATCGAGGTGAGTTTTCCTTTAACCATTTTCGACCTGAAATGCGTATATTATTAAATGGTTATTACTTCGATGTTATACCAGATTGGTATGTTTAATTTGTTACCGTTGATTGTGTTACTCTATCACCTGGGTGCCAACTTTAAACCAACAACGATATTGTGTGCCTAGGTGTCAACCTTATAATTAAATGAGATGCAGTGTTTGAAAGGCTAATATAGGATTACTAGCTTTGAAAGGTTTTATATGAACTGGTTTTTATTGCATTATTGCAGCGACATGGATTTCCTAACTAGACCGTATTGTTTAACCCTCATTTTGTTTTAAAAAATATGCATTTCGAGGCAACAGTTATTATACTTACGGTATATGAAGAGGAAAATTATGAGACCGTCTATTTGAACGTTTATACGTGAAGCCTATTGAGGAGTTTATGAAGTTTGATTTCGATCTTCATTCTATTTGGATATTTCTATATAAAAACCTAGCTAGTTAGCAAAATGTTTGTGGTAGATTTCAGATTTAGTTATATAGTTTTGTAGAATGGGACCCATATTTGTATAAATTCCATATTATGTGTTACGTGGATTTGCGGGACATTACATATATAATGTTTTTATTTGATCAACGTATTTTCAAAATCATTCTTTTGATGTTCAAACTATGTGTCAAACATTTAAGTATCTCATTTACCTAATGACATAAAAAATATTAACGAATATCCAGGTTTCTCTTACAATATTAATATTTTATTATAGATGAAGAATCATGTGTAAAATTGATGTTAACGTGAAAAGCATGAAAATTTAGTATAAATTGTTTATCACTTTTATTCAAATGACCTCCCATGAATTGTGGCTTATAAGAGAATTGATCTGGACATCTGGTGCATCTCGATGCATCTTATCCTAAACCGCAACCTCACACCAAAACCCAACCCTTTTTACTATATGCCAACTACCAACTAAAGAGAAAAAAGGTCACATCATTAATTTTGTTTCAAAGAATTAGACGTCAACTGCCAACAAAAAGATTATATTCTTCTCCAATAGATTCTTGAAAATAATATATATATATATATATATAAATAATAAAATATTATTTCTTTCTTATAAAAATTCAACATCAAAAACTATTATTGGCGACAATATAATAAAAGAGTGTTACCCTCTCATCGAAATCATTTATGAGAACTCATTCTCCTTGGTACTTTCTCTTCTTTAAAGAATCACTTAGAGCAAAAATATACCCATTTATGAGGAGCTCAGTTTGGATCTTGTTATGAGATTAAACAAACCTCTCTGATAACACTTGTTGGTCCTTGACCACAATAACTTATACAAAAGTAAATTTTCACTTTTTAATTTTATATTTTATTTAAACATAAAATTACAGATATGTTGTTGAAGCTAGGAAGGTAAGACATGTGATCCTAAACTATCTGAAAGAGAGAAGAAAGAAGGTTGTATTTCATATCTGAAGAACTGCGATACTCTTCAGATTGTGACACCATGCTTACTTCGAAGCTTTCACCAATAAGTCCTTTCAAAGAGGATGTATTGAAAATAATGAAAATTAAGACCTTTTAAAGAGTCCATTACATTAAATGCTCTCCTTTCACTTTACCATGTGTTTTCATCGGATTTGCTGATACATGCATGCTTGTATTTTTCACTTCAACCTTTGTAGTTGATGTGGAAACTTGTTAACCCATCACATCCTATGGATGCAGAGGGAACAATAAATGAAGTATGACACTCGTTAAGTATTTAGAACTTAACTTCGAGAACATGCTTTTGCATGTTTCCATACTAGGATGAGGGTTTGGGAGTGTTGGTAAGCCAAACTTGCTAGCCAAGTTTTCACTTCAAAGTTCGACTTGTCAGTAGTAGTATTTGTGAGACTACTAGTGAATTATATCTTATATTGATATTGACCTCTATTCAACTTGTCTTCAATTTCACTGAAGGCTTTTTACACTTTCAATCAATACAAATTGTTACAAGACTTTTACAAGTAAAAATATTATTTTGTCAATTCTGAAGCATAACTTATACCATAATTTCCCGTTATAGACATTTGTGAAGTATAGTCTATCAGATATCAAAGACTTATAATATTTTAGAGGTGCTTTGAGAATCCGACAGAAGAGAGACACTTCTATCGGATTTCAAAGATACAGACCGGAAGATGATCTATTGAAATATTCCAGGTTAAAAATTTGATGGGCCAAATCCGAAGATACTTGATTGTTTCTTTTTAGTTCTTTGGATAATTTGCTTTGCTTGAACAGTTTCCATTACAATGGAAACTGTATATTGGATGTGATCTTTTTGGGCAAATAAAAAAAATCTAAGTGTTTTAAAGGTCGATGTCTATTTGTATTATTTACAAATCTGATGGTTGAGACTAACAAGTTCTTATGTGAACAATTTCATATATGAACGTTAAGTGAAAGCGTTTCATATACGATGAATAAGTGAAACAGGTTCATATATGACATGCTAATTTATAAACCAGGTTCATACACGAACAATTTCACACATTTCTGCTATTTTGTGTGAAAATTGTTTTGATTCACCGATGAAATTTTCAATTTCAATGTTGAAGATATCGATTCAAATATTTCTCAAATGCATGAAATTCGACATCAATAACCTTTCCTTTTGATTTATCGTGATTTCATGGTGTATAATTTATTTTCCCCTAATTTCACGTTTTCTTCCATTTTTCGTTTTTACCCCTATTCACTTACGGACGCATTGGAGGACACGTTTTTCTTATATGCATAATTTATGTGGTGGTACGTTTTGAAAATGCGAACATATGGGTCGTTGGATTTTGGTCATTTCCAACCTTGTAAACATTTTAGAAGTTGTAAATCTTTTTGGTTTTGGGGAAAAGTCGCATTTTGGGTATTTCGATTGATAAATCTTAAGTATTGATGTTTTAATGATTTATTATATGAATGGAAATCTTTTGGTATAAATTCACTTTGATGTGTGTTTGGGAAAATGATTTTTCTTGATTTAGAGTTGTGTTGAGTTATTCGCGTCTATGGAGCATGTTTCGCATAAACGTGTGTTATATACGTTTTATTGCATTATTTGACTTTTTTATAAGTGGTCAATTGATTTAGGTTGAGCTTATGGCTCGGTTTATGACTTTATTAAGTCTTGAGGATATTTGTCCGGGTTTTAATGATTTAATGTGGAGCGTTGCATTTATTGCATTTTATTTGCAGAGTACATGTTTTGAGTGTTTGCGTCATTCAAATGAAGTCATGTACTATTAGACTGTAATGCATTGGATCCATAGACATATGAGTCGGTCATATTTATATAGTGGAGAGTCTTCATATTCTCATGTTGGGAAGTACGCCATTTTTGTATTTTGTGTCATGGTGATGTAGAGAGGAACCGTATTGGGTTGTACTCCGGAATTTTGAGTTTATAGTTTGATGTTCTAACACTTGTGCACGAGGGTTGAACATCTTGAGTTATCAAGTAAGTAGTCGAGACTCCAATTCTTGAATGCTAGCAAGTAGGCAATAAAGGTTTAATGGAAACCTTAGGTGTAACTTACTAGAGAATGAATAGGCAATAAGATCGTGTATCCTTGAGGTGTAGTTGGGCACAACAGGCAATAAAGGATACGATGGTGCCACCCGTTGCTAGGTGTGGGACTTGAGGTGTAGCTTATTATAGCAGACAATGAAGTCCGACTCGAGTTGGAGATTATTAAAGCAGACAATAGAGTGACGATCTGAGGTGTAGTTCAATAACATAATTATGCGGCTTAACTTTGTGTTCCGCCACATACAATGCAAACGGGTCTCCGTCGTCACCGAAAGGTGTTGTTTGGGTATTTGTCTTTATCCATGTTTTCGATGACGTATTATATTTATATGGATTGATTTCCATGTTTTATGAGTTGTGTTTTATGCCTCGTCCGTATTTGGATGCTTTAAATAATAGAGATTTATTCATGTTCATATAATTGGAAATTAAATATTTATTCACGTTTGGAGTGAGTTTGGATCTGAATTCATTTTGGGAAACGCTTTATATTTTCGAGCTTTTGTCATAGAATTTGTGTGTGTTGAGAAAATTGGTTGTTTGCATAATTATTATAAATCCTTTTTTTTTTGGAAATTATGATTTCAAACTACATTCTTTTCGTTTAACGAATTATTCAATCATGATGAAAACTCTTAAACTCACTAGGCGTTAGTCTTACCTTTTTATTTGTCGGCATGTGCAACAAGTTCCGGTTGGAGAATAGTTCTAGTGACACTATGAAAAGTGGAGAACTAGTTGTGTGCTCATAAAGTGTTTAGCTTAGTGAAGTTTTCCACATTTTGGGAATATCAACTTTGTATTGGGTTGCGTAACACCCGATCTTTTGTAGTCTTGTCGTATGACTTAGGTTATTGAATGTTGAAGTTATTATGTTTTTAATATTGAGGTACTCCCAAGGATGGTTTGTAGAAAGAATTTTATCTTTACTTCATTATTTTATCGAAGTTTTATTTAGTTGTTCTTTCCAAATTTTGAGGGTGTTACTTATAATTTAGAGTAAATTACTAATTTGGTCCACGTGGTTTGAAAAATAAAGAAAGTTTGCAAAAATGTCAAATTTAACAGAAACAGTTAACGTCAATTACTGAGAGGGATGAAAAAAATGCGAAAATGCATACGTGGGGGACCATATCCGAGTTTTTGAAGCTGGGGGACATTAATGTTACGATTTACAAACGCTAGGGGGCGAAAAGTGAACTGTACTCTTAATCATATTTTTAAAAGAACTTAAAATATCTTTAATTTAAGTGAGAGTAAACTTTCGTTTTGGTCCTTATGGTTTTCTAAGAATTTAAGTTTTAGTCCCTATAGTTTACTTAATACAGGTTTATCATTGCGGTTTGTATTTTTCCTTGGTTTTGGTCCTATTGTCAAAATGTTAGTTAGGCTTCCACATCAGATCTCATGAGGTCAATGTGGTTAATTTACCTTTAGAGTGAGATATGGCAATAGATCCGTTAACTCAAGAAATATTTAGTATTATTTCTTTTTCTTTTCTAATTAAAAATGTAAGAATATATATATATATATATATATATATATATATATATATATATATAGAGAGAGAGAGAGAGAGAGAGGGTGAGTTCAAATGAAAACCACATTTTCATTGTAAACATGAGGATCAATATTGGTCAATGATCAATTTTTAGAAAACTAATCAATGGTTAAATCATAATATAATTAATTGAGAAGTGATAGGACATAAATGAAAGTTTCAATCATGGCCTACCTTGTTTGACTTTTTATTTTATTTTGAGTACAGATAGGGTTTGCAGCCGCTGAAGGCGCCTCCGCCGGCGCCTCTGTCGGCCGCCGGTTCTCCGGTCATCTTCTTCATCACAGACACCGGCTCTCTCTTGAAGACAAAGCTCTCATCTTCTCCATTGGATACTCTCTCTCTCTCTCTTTTCTCTTAACCTAGCCGCCACCACCTCCACCATCTCACCACCTCCATCTCGCCACCGCCAACACCACCAGCACCTACTAGGTGACAGAGAAAGAGAGAGAGAGAGAGTGTCGCCGCTGCTCCGCCCGCCGCCGCCGCCGCCGCTTCGACAACGCCGTCGCTTTGCCGCCGCTGCTAGGCAGCCGTCGGTGCTTCGATCCCTTAGTGGCTCTTTATCCCTTTGTGGCTCTAATTCCCTGTGTGGTTCTAAACCCTTGTGGTTTTTTGTCTCTGTTTCCAGGCATAAGCAGCATATAGGAAAACACAACCAAGTAGAGTGGTTCATACCCACTTTCATCAAGGAGAATAACTTCAAGTGGCACCTTCCCACTTTTTCTCTTACCTTCCGCTGTACTTATGCAAGAAAGTCAAGGAATCAATTTTTTGATTGCCTCCTGTTGGAACTGTTGGGGACTGGTCCTTGCGGTGGAAAGACAAACCTACGAAGCGGCTTCTGAGTCACTTTCGTTTTTTCTTGTCTTTAACATTATGTTGTATTTCAGTCCTTTCATTTCAGGTGTTTTTCCTTGTTATGTAACGTTTCTTTCTTTAATGATAGGTTTGTTCCGTTCGGGTGACGGTTAGGCCGTTACACGTTCGTGATGCAATCATTTCCCTTCAAAAATAAATTGAGAAGTGATAGGACATAAATGAAAGTTTCAATCATGGCCTACCTTGTTTGACTTTTTATTTTATTTTTTAATAAAAAAACTTTTACGCTCTTAATGTTTATAATAAATTATCTTAAAAGTTACTAGTATTTTTATCAAACAAATCACATCAAAAAAATGAAAATTTCATGCTCTTTAATATAACATCCATCTCGATTTAGTTTTTGTTTTTGTTTTAACAGTTTTTACTGAAATACTTTTATGCACCTTCATATGTTTACATCAACTCTTTATTATTCATCTATTAATATGATATTCATCATGCATAAACAACTTAGTATAACATTCATCCTGAATAGTTATGTATTTCCACGTGTATTCAACCAATTTTCAGTATTCATACATCACTATGGCATTCATCATTAATATAAACTTTTACTATAACATTCGTCATGAATATACATATTATTCATCATGAATATTTATATATGTTTACGTGGATACAATAACATTTTGCATTCATACATGTAATACCCCGGGTAAGTTCGTTAGTTAAATTCCTTTTTTCCGTTAAATTTAGTTAACTTTAAATTTGGATGTTTAGGGTAAGTTTGGGTGATTTATAAGTTTAGGGGTGTTTTGGTCATTATTGAATAGTTTAAGCAAAGAGTGTAAATTAGGTTTGATATTATCTCTTAAACCATCCAGATATTTTCATAATTCAGCAAAAGATCGGATAGTGTGTGTGTGTGTGTGTGTGTGTTTGAGACAAAAGAAGAAGAAGAAGGAAAGAAAGGATAGGGCTTCAAATTAGTTTGTTTGGAAGTGATTTTAAGGTATGTTCCTTTACGTTTTATGTCTATAATTGTTACTAGAAGGTTTCTATCGAAGTAGAATAATCGATTTCACGACTGGTAATGATTTCAGTCGATTTCTGGGTAGAAATTGGTAAACAGATAGAGGTTTCCGAACGTTTTGAATGTGTCCGGTAGTTTTGGTTAATGGTGTCCGGGAGATGTTCTAATGGTGTCCGGACGAGTCTATTATCCGATATGTTTTCCTTTCTATAGTTTACGGATGAATTAGATACCGGATGGTATCCGGATTACCTTGGAGTCCGGATGATGTCCGGGTTGTTTATGTTATCCGGAAAGTTGTGTTGTCCGGATTGTATGTGCTGTCCGGAAAGTTGTGTTGTCCGGATAGTTCTGTAGTATTCGGAAACTTTAGCTGTTTGGTCACTTTTAAGAATTCAGATGCTTTTGAGTATCCGGTGGCTTTGTGTTTTGTAGACTCCTGGATAGGATATGAATGAGGACTGGAAATACTGTGGACTCGAATTAAGATCGGGTTTGGGGGAAACATTTGAGGATAAGAGTTAGATAGAGCTATCTAGAGTTTTAGCCTATTAGTAAGTCATATGTGTTCTATTGGTAAAGAAGTAATTGTATTTAAACTATTTCAGATTCTGTGAATTCTGGGTGAAAGACTGAATCTGTTTGGAAAGGCTTGGAAGCGTATTGATAAGCAAACAGGTGAGTTTTACTTTAAAATGTTTTCAAACTGGAATACATATATGTGGATTGAGAATGTGATAATTTGTGTAATTATGTGCATAAGTATGAAGTAAGATATATTGAAGTGTATATTATATTTATACGAGTATTACACTACACGAGAGCACGTTGGCCGGGCTTAGGACCGGTGGAGTTGGCTGTACGGAGGGACAACGGTGTTGGCTGTATTTTAGTACAGCGGAGTAAATTTATTAGTTGGCTCGCAACCATCTAATATGGCCATGGAAATGAGACAGGAAAGTACACGATGCGTGAGTTATAATTGGTATTTATATTTGAATGATGTATATGGTGTTTGTGCAAATGATTTTAAACTAACAGGGATTTTCTCACTTAGACCACTAGGTCTAACCCTCATTTTGTTATAAAAACATGTATTCCAGGTCGTGGATCAAGTAAGAGCAAGTGAAAGGGAAAATCTATGACTAGCTTTTGGAAGACTTATGTTTTTGAAGATCATGATGTGTTTAGCAGTTATAACTTTGCTATTAGTTACAATGTAAATTAATTAGCAAAAAGTTTGTAATGAGGTGTCTACTATGAATGTAAAGACTAAGGGACCGTACATGTATCTTTTGTTATGTAACGATGTTATGCAATATATGTTATTTGGCGCATGTTTGAGAACCGGGTTGTTACAATACATCAGTATGATATTCGTCATTAATAAACATTTTCACTATAACATTCATCATGAACTATATATATATTCATCATGAATATTTATGTATGATCACGTATTCACGTGTATACAATAACTCTCTAATATTTATATTAACATGATAGAGAAAAGTTCATTTGCAAACCAGGTTTTCGGTTGTGAACCGGGGGACAAAGGAGAACGTCACACGTGTTTTCGGGTATCCACATTCAATATAAATAACAAAGGTGAACGTTCATGCACTATTCATGATTTATAAATTAGTATTCAGGATG
The DNA here is from genome assembly GCA_033807775.1 of Saussurea involucrata. Classification (NCBI taxonomy): domain Eukaryota; kingdom Viridiplantae; phylum Streptophyta; class Magnoliopsida; order Asterales; family Asteraceae; genus Saussurea; species Saussurea involucrata. The sequence goes on from CM066323.1 coordinate 57,294,685, forward strand.
AATAATACAACATTCATGATGAATAATTCATGAATTCATTATTCATGTATTATTTAATGAATCGTGTATTATTGTAACATCCCAAATTCAAATAAAAGCGTGAACATTCAATCATAAAATACTAGCCAAAACGGCCCAAAAGTTTTACTTAAACCAATCATTACAAAAATAGGTTTGCGAAACAACCTTTACACAGTTGAGGATTTCTAAACAAAGTCTCAAATATAAAAAGAAAAACAAATATAACTATCATCTAATCCTCGCCTCTCACTTAGGCCTTCTCCTTGTCCTTGCTCGAGCCTCCTACTAGATGCTTTTCTGAAAATGGGTTTAGATTTGAAAATGCGGAAGTTAGACCATGAGGTCTAGTGAGGTCCCTCTAGAAAACTTTCGCACCACCACAATATATATAAAACAGTTTATAAATGTTCATAAACAATTTAATGCATCGAAAACATTTAACTTTCATCAACAAGAAATCACTCATGAAATGGCATACTAGAGTCCCGTACACTGGTGACAACATGTCATTCTCACACTGCCTTAATTGGAACACACCCTCCATGGCATAAACGGGACACACCCCCCGACTTAGCCGTATCATGCTCACTTTCAAATGTATGCATACATAACAATGTAACTTTTCAAACATAGTAAACTTGCAGCTTTATATACATAAGATAAAACATGCAGTTCCATAATATCTCATGCGCTTAAAATAGCATACAAGTCATCTCATTTTCAGTTAAAAAGACTCACTTGTCGTCCCCGCTGGCTTTCACACACACGAGCTAAGAATTCCTAAACCGAGCACCTAAATATTCAACAACACAACACCCTCCAAGTTGACGCTCAAAACATAGCAAGAACCTTGAACTGACACTTTAAGGTTGCCCTAAACGACACCCCAAATTACACTAGGTAGAACAGCTAAACTCCTACGAACGAATCCAACGAAACCGGGAGGAGCTGTCCTAGAAAGCTACTGCCTGAAAATGGGGTTTCACCGGATCCCCATACGGATTTCCCCATTCCCGGATTCCCAGCTTACCCGTCTCCCGGGTCCCCTCCCCACTCCCGGGTCCCCTCCCGACTCCCGGATCCGGCCTCCCGACTCCCGGATCCGGCCTCCCGACTCCCGGGTCTGGCCATCCCGACTCCCGGGTCTAGCGCACCCGGATTCATACCCGGGTTGAGTGATTCCCGGTATATCGCACAGAGTGAAATGAGAAAATACATCAAATCTCGATTAAACCCGATTCCAACAATTTTAAGCTCTTAAAACAATTGGGAAACATGCAAATCACTCTTAAAACAAAAATTATACATATAAAAACCCATTTCCTTTTGGATTAAACTAATCTAACTCCCATTTCATAACTAAAAGCCACACAGTGACTTTTCCAAATCAGAACAAAAGATTAAGGGCTTGGAGGTTACCTTGAAAATGTTTTGATGAAGAATCCTTCTTCAAATCAGCACCTCCCTTGACAAAATCACAAGTAACGATCCTTAATTTTTTTCCTCTTCTCTAAGTCGCACGCCACCTAAGGTTTTATCAGAATAAGGGTTTTGGGCCAAAATGAGGGTTTTATACCCCCTTTCTACAAACTTCAAATCAGACCCAGAAGTTCAGAAAGTTCTTCTTAATACCACTCAACATCTATTCTTTTCTTTTAGGATCACGGTTATTACAATACTCCCCCCCCTAAAAAAAAGAATTTCGTCCTCGAAATTTCATCGTTGAAGAGTTGCGGGTATTTGGATCTCATGTCTAGTTCTACTTCCCAGGTTGCCTCCTGTCCCTTATGATACCGCCACTGAACCTTCACCAATTTGATCTCTTTGGTCCTCAACTCCTTGGCTCTAAGGTTAATGATTGTCCTCGACCCTATGACGACGGTCAACTGCTTATCGCTTGCATTTTCTTGTAGAGTTATCGTCATTCCAACTTCCAGCAATTGCTCTCTATGAGTTCTCCAAAGTCTTATCAAGCACAACCAGATCATACACTATCCCTCCAACTCTTTCCATAATTTTCGACGGATCCAAAGAAAACGTGGACCAATTCCACCTTTCACTCGAACACCCACCCCATTCTATAGGGACGTCTTCCGCATCAACTGCCCCTTCCTCAAACTTAAGGCTCAGAATTCTTATGCTTTTGAACCAAATCAACTTAGCTCCACTCAGCTGCCCAAACTATTCTGATTGAAATCATAGCCGTACCCGATCCTTCGACAAAGTCCCTCAATTAATCACCATTTCTTATGACAGTTCACCCCGTATGACATACGTGCAACCTCTCCGATTGACTATACCATCTGTAACATCTCGGGCCAACCGTACCAGATAATGGCCGTTTCGTCCAAACCTGGACTCACAGTTTTTAAAAAACACGTCTAATCAAGGTTTTCTCGAACAAATCCACTTCCTTAAAAGAAGGAACTTTGTCGAATTCCATGCCACAATAACGTGAATCCTTTACAAAAAAATATAACCACTCAACTTCCCAACTTGGCACAAGGCTAACCTTCCCAATAAACTCACAGTCAAGAGTTCTCTCATCGGATAACATGCAATTCTAGATTACTTCCCCAATACCACTTACGTCTAACGAAAATAGTACTTTCTCTCCTGAATTACATTGACTATGACTCATTGATGTTAACCAAATATTCATACGCTCCCACCACGTCAACATCCCACACTTATCCATAGCTAAAAGTATGAAACCTCCACAATCCATCATCTGAAGTATCCGCCAATCCACGTTGAACCAATCTGGAAGACACATTCAAATTCTCATTGAATCCAACAACCGTCCAACCATACACGAAATAGATTCAAGTTTCACCCGCTCAACATAAGGAGTGAATATGCTTACGCAAAACTATTCCCAATGGGCTTAACACTGAGCGGTAAGCTCACTTGGAACCTTCCCACGACCATGCCAGGCCTATTCCAACGGTCCTCCATTCCGAGCACCACTTTCCACTACCTTTCTTAATATCTTCTCGAAAACATCACACGTGCCTTCAAAGAATGGCTCACTAGTAGGTGTACGCTTTTGACCAATCACATGAGTTAGATTTCCACGGCCCTCGAACCATAACATATATACATCTTCTCTTTTCATACTCTCACTAGGAGTTGAGGTACCCACCACTGACAATAACAATCTGTAAACATTGCTTCACAATTTCGATGTCACTTACCAAACATCATAATTCCAATTGACTCACTTATTTTAACATACCTTATCTACCACCTCCTGCTAGTTTGGAACATTGCCCATTCTGTTTTCCGACCATGCCAAACGCGCCAATAACACATATACATGGCTATGCCTAACCAAACGGTTTCACCACCACTATCACTCGAGAAATTCAACTATGTCACCCCAAAAACACCAATGTTCGAAGCCACCACACACTTCGTGTTCCCCAAATTGTTACATTCTTTGAGAATTCTTTCGTACACAAGGAACAATTCACATTCCTCAAAGATTCCGTATCTACTACACCACATCGTAAACTACCTAATCCAACATCTTCATCAATCTTTCAATGATCCTAAAATATACTCACATAACGACTCACACAACCAAAAAGCACATGGTTCCTATTTTGGGTAACCACCAACTACCGCTCCACCCTTTTATTCCGAAAATGGCCACATCATAACGTCAACTTACAATCCATGTGTCCCAACAACATGCTTAACACTTTGAATAACTCGTCCAAAATACGGAAAAGCGCTTCCATCTATGCTTATCCTCCTTTAACAACATATTACCATATCACTGGCTTGCACATCTACCTTGGCAAAAGATGCCACTAACTTATCCACACAATCTCCACCCACAACATCACACCACAGACCAGGTTTACGCGGTCATTTGTACACATAATCAATCTTGCCTTCATATTCACCGGCATAAATATAACCAAGTCTATCTCACGACTTTGTCTTTCCCCGAATCCAGATGAACCACAACTCACGATTTCCCGATTTACTCAAAAATATCTGTTCCTTATTGGTTCATTGCGATCTCCAAGAAACCATCCCAAATGACAAGGCATATTCCCTTACAAATGGATATAATCAATGCACTCACTTCGGTTGTGCTAATTACCTCATCCTTTTACGAACCGTCCAAACACTCATCCAATTAGCAATCTTCCACAATCATAACGCCCACACGAGGTGGTCCAACATTATGCAAGTATACATCTTTCCTAAACGACCTCCTACGTCTACACACACCAGGGTGATTTTCTCAAATTTCAACCTCTTGTTAATGCCTTCAGCTTCAGACATCTTAAACAGTTGTTGACTTCAACATCAATAGACGAAATGATGATGCTTCCATAACCTTCTCGACAACAAGGGTTCCTAACGGAACCTACTTCTTCCAACATATCATAATCAACTTTATACCCCACTGTCCTCACTTGAAGAAAATTCAAGACTTACTTGGTGCGAGGTCAAAATTACCAGACCACCCCCAGATTCTCAGGCTCAACGCCGACAATATTTCATCAATGCATCTCAACGCTACATAAAACGAGTTACTAAAATCATTAACTTGACGACTTCAAGTCCTTCCCCCGGACACAACCATCCACCGATAACCGCATCTCAAGTTACGGAACAAAAGTACAAACTACCATAATACAAACAATACCAAAGTCCATTTCTGACATTTCCACTATTCACCTCTCTTCCTTAATATGAATACCAAGATCACAAATCATCAGTCACCGGCTTGACCGGCACATCTCCACTCTCGGAACCCTTCTTTGTCTTTAAATGCAATAATCTCCATGACCTAGTGAGTTCATAGCCTTTATGCATGACAACACGATAATTTAAATCATTTTACACATTTGAAAATTCAAAAAGTACCACCTTTGAAAACAACTTGAGTACGCATGACCCAACAGTCTCATAACTTCAATGCCATGCACAACGATCTCGAGAATCGTTCGCACGCAACTTTTCGTTAAAACACAACCTTAACCAACCAAAACGATGTTGTTACATCAGAAACATATTGAATGAAACCTTTCATATACGGCTAGAAAAGTTCTGAACGAAATCACTTACACGAAGTAAATCAGTCGGCTTCTACACTCATTTATATGATATCAACGTGTCAATACTCATTTTGGTTATAAAAGCTTTGCAGTCAAACGTTTTCATGATTTTCTCAACGAAGATTATCTCAACATGAAAAAGGGCGATATAATTCACAAATCACTAAGTTCAATTTTTTTATTGTGCAACGTAAATAGGTTTGTCTTTTTCTTTAAACACACGCTTGCACGCGTCGACTTATTTCCAAAACAAGAAATTCATTATTTACGCATCTATTTTTAATCATGAAAGAGCTCATGTAACACATTTAAAGACACAATGCGTGAAACTCAACTTGCAATGGAAGGCTATTCACTCTATCAAGGTCAACCGTTGTACCCACACAACTATAATTGGCACTCTACTTTTGACCATCGGTCGCTCTCTCGTCTTTGCAACAACTTGTTGTACAGGTGTTTCACAGCCTACCTGTTTGACCACCTCACACAGTTCTCGTCTTAAGCAATGATTTACAATTCATACGATTTCAATAAGGCCGATAAACCACCAATTTTCTTCACTTTCTACTTTTCCAATAATTCAATCCAATCCCGATATCTTCTCTCCAACATCCTTGCCACTCTATCATTTGATTGGAGAGTCATAGGCTCACTTCCTTCACCCGATCTTTGAGTTAAAGCTTTCAAAACCCTAATCCATTCCTCTTCTCCTGTCCGAAATGATCATCACCTAAACTCCATGAATGGGGAATCACTAGAAACTAAGACTTTACCCTTAATCAGTCATTCATCACCTTCAAACCCTAGAAGTTCTACCTCTAGACGGCTAATAACATTCCAAACAACACTTCTTCTAGAAGATATAAACATTATATCATATGCGATCTCTCACGATACCTCAATCTTTTGCTATCATTGCAAGGTCAGAACTCACTACATACTTCCACGCCTATCGATCTTCTCAACAAGAGTAATTGAGCACACTCATGAACCTGTAAATTCGCGATTACATTGGCCAGATGTAATTTCAAATTTACCTTACATGACGGTCCTCACTACGCTATCATTAGTGTACTTATAGTGATCTTTCCTAAGAGCATCCGATATCTCAGTTGTGTTCCCCTCTACTCCACAGTTTAAGTTTAGGCCCATTCGATCACCTAAATCCCTTAAACTATGGCTCTGATACCAACTGTAACATCTAAAATTCAAATTAAAGCTTGAACATTCAAGCATAAAATACTAGCCAAAACGGCCCCAAATTTTATTGAAACCAATCATTACAAAATTAGGTTTGCGGAACAACCTATACACATAGTAGAGGATTTCTAAGCAAAGTCTCGAATTAAAAGTAAAACAAATATAATTATCGTCTAATCCTCGCCTCTCACTTAGGCCTTCTCCTTGTCCTTGCCCAAGCCTCCTACTAGATGCTTTCCTGAAAATGGGTTTAGATTTGAAAATGTGAGGGTTAGACCATGAGGTCTAGTGAGGTCCATCTAGAAAACTTTCGCACCACCACAATATATATAAAACAGTTTATAAATGTTCATAAACAATTTAATGCATCGTAAACATTTAACTTTCAACAACAAAACCACTCATGAAATGGCACATTGGAGTCTCGTACACTGATGACAACGTGTCAGTCTCACACTGCCTTAATTGGAACACACCCTCCATGGCATAAACGGGGCACACCCCCCGATATGAGTATTGGCGGGACACACCTCCTGACTTAGCCGTATCATGCTCGCTTTTAAATGTATGCATACATAACAACGTAACTTTTCAAACATAGTAAACATGCAGCTTTATATACGTAAGATAAAACTTGCAGTTCCATAATATCTCATGCTCTTAATATAACATACAAGTCATCTCATTTTCAGTTAAAAAGACTCCCCTGTCGTCCCTGCTGGCTTTCACACACACGAGCTAAGAATTCCCAAACCGAGCACCTAAATATTCCACAACATACAGCGACGATAAGTCACCCAATCACCCTCCAAGTTCACGCTCAAAACTTAGCTAGAACCTTGAACTGACACTTTTAAGGTTGCCCATATACGACACCCCAAATTACACTAGGTGGAACAACTAAACTCCTACGAACGAATCCAACGAAACCGGGAGGAGTTCCCTAGAAAGCTACTGCCTGAAAATTGAGTTTCACCGGATACACATCCGGATTTCCCCATTCCAGGATTCCCAAGTTACCCGTCTCCCGGGTCCCCTCCCGACTCCCGGGTCTGGCCATCCAGACTCCCGGGTCTAGCTCACCCGGATTCATACATGGGTTGAGCGATTCCCGGTATATCGCATAGAGTGAAATGAGAAAATACATCAAATCTCGATTAAACCCGATTCCAACGATTTTAAGCTCTTAAAACAATAGGTAAACATGCAAAGCACTCTTAAAATAAGGATTATACATCCAAAAACCCATTTCCTTTTAGATTAAACTAATCTAACTCCTATTTCATATAGCCACATAGTGACTTTTCCTAAATCAGAACAAAAGATTAAGGGCTTGGAGGTTACCTTGAAATTTTTTTGATGAAGAATCCCTCTTCAAATCAGCACCTCCCTTGACAAAATCACAAGTAACGATCCTTGATTTCTTTCCTCTTCTCCAAGTCTCACGCCGCCCAAGGTTTTATCAGAATAAGGGTTTTGGGCCAAAATGAGGGTTTTATACCCCCTTTCTACAAATTTCAAATCAGACCCTGAAAATCAAAAAATTCTTCTTAATACCACTCAATATCTATTCTTCTCTTTTAGGATCACGGTTATTACAATTATTCATCATGAATAATTTATTATTCATGATGAGTAATACATGAAAGACCCGTGAAGGTGTGGGCATGTGGTACACTCTCCTTCTTCCCCCAATTAACAACCGAAGTTTGGTTTTCATTTGACCTCGTCCCTAGTATGATATTTATCATAAATATTAATTTTCACCATAATATTCATCATGCATATACATATTATTCATCATGCATATACATATTATTCATCATGAATATACTACAGTTTCAATTCTATATACTATATTTTTCTTTCCTTTTATGGGGTTACCGATTGATATCGATGAGTTTTCGATTCGTCTCAGTAGATTTCCTGATCAATCTCAATAGAAGTTAAAAGTGGTAGGTTATGGTTTTACACAAAGAAACACACAATAAAATAATCAATAGGTTCTCAATCGGTCCTGATGAAGGTGTTAAGTTATGATTTTAACACACAACCACACACCAAGTCAATGGATGGGCTCTTGATTAGTTTTGATCAGTCTCAATGAGTTTTCGGTTAGTGTCGATTGGTCTTGATGGGTTCTCAATTAGTCTCGATTGGTATCGATCGGTCCTGTTGGGTTCTCGATCGATCTCAATGTGTTCTTCATTTGTCTCAATGGGTTCCTGGTCCGTCTCGATAAAAACTAAAAGTGATAGGCTATGATTTTACATACACAAACAAATAATAAATCAATCGATAGGTTCTTGATAGAAAGTAAAGGTGGTAGGGCATGGTTTAACACACATAAACACACACCAGGTCAATGAATGGATTCTCGACCTTTCTCGATAGGTTCTCGATCGTTCTCGATGGGTTCTCGATTCGTATTGATGGGTGTTTGGTTATGGTGATAAAAAATGCAATGCCTTACGACATTGAAGAAAGTGTCGAAGAAGGTGCTGTCGAGTTACAGACTTACGGTGTCGAGTTGTTGTAAACACTTAAACGTACATAACTATTCATAATGAATATAACACATATATAGCATTTAACATAAAAAATGGTTAAAACAAAAAAAAACTATATCGAGATAGATGTCATATCGAAGAACACGAAATTCTCATTTTATTATTATAATATTAGTAGTTTTAAGATAATTTATTTAAACTTTAACGGGACTGAAGTTTTTAATTAAAAAAGAAAATAGAAAGCCAAATATGGTAGGTGTGAGATTGAAATTAAGGCATTCTTTGGCAAAAAATGAAGAAGCTAGCTTATTTTTGGGATACATGTTTGGATGACCATAAGTTAGCTTTTTGAAAAGCTACTTGGAGTAGCTTATGAGTAGCTTTTTGTAAATATTCCAATTATGCCCTCATTAATATTAATTATTATTTATTAACAATTTTTTTAATATTTCCTTTTTGGTCATTTAAAAGCTTATAAGCTACTTTTTGCCAAACGTGACTTTTTCATCAGCTACCAGCTAGCTTATCAGCCATAAGCTAACTTATCAGTCATAAGCTAGCTTATCAGTCAGTTTGCCAAACATAGCCTAACTTCCTTTTTTTACCCAAAATCACCGTTCATTAATAATTTTAATTAAAAACCTATTTAATATAAGTTGCTGGATCAATAGAGATGGAACGGCCGACATCAAGAGTTGGAAGGGCCGACATCAAGAGTTGGAAGGGCTGACATCAGTCCTCACGTTCACAATGAAAATTGAGTTTTCATTTGAACTTTCCTCTGTGTGTATGTATAGCTTGATTTTTTTTTTGTTAACCCAATAAATGTTGTTAACAATGTGAACCAATCTTAGTCCATACTCCTTGAAATCTATGAATTAAGTTAATTATGACATATTTGTAATAAATGAAAAACTGAACATATAGAAAAATTGGTGAACATTTTTTAACAGGGATATCCATGGAAAAGATCATGACATATGAACACCTATGAACAATCTTATTGAGCACCTATGAACACTATATGGTTATGAACACAATCTTATGAATGTCTTATGGTTATGAACACATTCTTATGAACACCTATGAGCACGTTAATTCATATGAAGGCCTTATGTTTGTGAACATATTCTTATGAACACCATTGAACATCATTTATTAATGCAATTCAGATTAATATGGTGTTTTGAGAACATTTCACATATTGACCTGCAATATGTTCACTTTGAGTAACCTTTCATGTTAAAATAACATAATTATTCTTGGATCTTTAAATATTATGCTATTATTATGATCCCTACAAATATGCAAATCATAATTTGATGTAACCTCTACTAAAGAATGAATCTTATTGGTCCAATAAGTTGACAAAGTTAAACCATATTATTGGTTCACAAAAGATCTCTCAAGTTAAACCAGATTATTGGTTCACAAAAGATCTCTCTCTCTCTCTCTCTCTCTCTCTCTCTCTCTCTCTCTGACACACACACACACATATATATATATATATATAGGAACACACCGCGCACACCGACCTTCTCCTCCCCTTCCCCCTCCCCTCTTCTTCTTTCCCTTATTTCCATCAAAATCGGAATCCCAACCACCATCCTCATCCTAGTGCCACCATCATAGTATGTCGCACCCACTCTCAACCTCTTATCCTGCAACCTACACACACTGTCGACCTGATACCCCTAGTCTAACACCCATTTCAGATTCACTTTTGTATTTGGTCAATTAGGAACAAACAATGTTTGTTTTCAGATCCACCGTTAAAGCTTTATAAAATTGTCGCCTTTCTCAATATATTATGTAAAAACCCAGTCTAAATAAAGCATTCACAACGTTTAAATTTAAAGAATTATTGTTAACACCAGTTTCTATTAGGTAATCATCAAATCATCCATTGATCTTGAACATAACAGAGATTACATATGATTGATGCACTTTCTCTCTCTAGAATGCTCTCACTTCTCTCTCTAGAATATTACAATTAAGATCATTAACCTAATGACTTCCTTAAGACTTTCTTATAAACTAAGCTTTACAAAACCTATTTATATCTCCTAATTACAAAGCTTTAAACACTAAAGCTAGTTTGACTTTGACTATCTTTGACTTTTACAATGTTTAACATTATACAAGACTTTACAATAAATCTTGAATACAATAATGCTCTAACATTCTCCCCCTTTGGATTCAAGATTTAAAAAAAATATGGTAGCAGTCTTCAGCTCTTTGTCTTCAAAACTTTAACTTTGACCGCTTTGAACGTTGAAGCTTTGGCACTCTTCAAACAGTTAAATCTTCACAAGGATGCGAATCCTTCACATTTTTGAACATTTAGGTGTAAGCACAATCCGGGTCTCTCAGATCTAAGATAACCATATTCAAAAACACTTCAGACTTCACATGATCCGAAAATTTCAACTTTGAGCAATCCAAATCCATATATGAGTGATTCGAAAACATCTTTGTCTTTCACAATGTAAAGTCAATCTTCTTCAAAACTATCTTCATCTCTTTGACATTGAATTGTCTTCGACATGAAATTGAATTAAACATTTCTCCCCCTTTTTTGATGAAAGTGAGCATCATGATCATCAAAAACCTTTTTCAATTTCAGTCGCGTCTCTGAGTATTACTAACAATCTCCTCCTTAATGAATAATCTTGCTTCAAACTCGAAAATCACATATTCAGCCATAACTTCTTCGATTCTTGATCAATTGTTATGAAATTTGGACAGATTTGTTCGAAAATTGATTCCACACAATTTCTTAGTTGATTACAAATCCTAATTCGATCAAATAAATCGAATTTTGATCCAAAATCAGTAAAAATAGGGTTTTCGAACAAACAGGTCTAAAATGGTCAATTCGATAAATTTTATGCAGAATTTGGTAGAAACTCGTGTATTAAAGTTGATCAGGGATGAAAAACGAGTTCAATGATGTCAAGAATCAATCCAAAAGATCAAAAAAAATGAAAGAAAAGATGAATCTGGATGAGTAGTAATCGAAGAAGGATCAGGAATCATCATGAACAGTGATGAATGAAGGGTCCGAAATCCTCAGCTGTAGTGTAAAAATTCTTCAATTTGGTCTTTGATCTGCTTGAATTTTCTGTTTGGCTCTGATACCAATTGATAAACCCAGAATCTAGCAATGAAATATAGAGTTAGAATCTAGAGAGCACAAGTCATCCATATATTGATCAATGAGTACAAATGACACAATGCTACAAGTGTTCTAGATTGTTGTAGATTGTTATCTAACTATGAACTAGACATGCCTATTTATACCCATAACATACAAGGTATAAAGGCATTATGAACTAATACAGTACATTGACTTTACAGGAAATCTTGAATACAATAATGCTCTAACAATTACAATACTGGGTCCCAAAAATTTCATTACATCTGTCTCAAAACTTAGGTTGGCGGAAACAACCTATACACAACTGAAAATATACTAGTTTCTACAAGTGTCAATGGCACTGTCTTTATCTGCATCTGCACTTTATCCTACTCTTGCTCACTTACCTGAGCCTCCTACTATCTGCTTACCTGAAAAAGTTTGGTTTGGAAAATACGAGGGTTAGACCATGAGGTCTAGTGAGCTCCCTCCTGACAGTTCTCAAAATCATTTAAAACAATTTATAACTTTCACATATAAAGCTTTCACATATAAAAACTTTCACATATCTTTTCATAATACTTTCACGGATAAATCTCCTCCCGTAAATGGCACCCTGAAGTCACTCAAGAGTGACAACGAGTCAGTCTCACGCTGCCTTACTGGATACACCCTTCCATGGCATAAACGGGTCACTCCTCCCGGCATGAGCACTGGCGGGCCACACCCCCCTGACTTAGCCAGTTTACGTCTAACACAATGTATGCGTACATCTCATATAACTTGCAAACAAGTAAAAATCATGTAAAATAACTTGGCATTTCTACTCAATCATTTACTTTGAAAACACGTATAAAATCACGTATTTTAGTTAGAAAAACTCACCTGGCACTTTAGCAAATTTCTCCTCGCGAAACATCAGATTTTACGAGGAACACCTATGTTGATAATAAAAATAATGAGTCTCATGCTAACTTTAATCTCGAATAACTTTCTACTTAACTTAACTCTCAACGAACCCTAAAATCCGAACCTAGTGATCTGGGCTCCAATCTTACTACTCGGTCTAGTCTGGGCTCGGCCCAAAACAATAAAATTTCTGGATCCTTAATTGGACTCCGGGTCCACGACCCAAATCCCAATAATTTTGGATCCATTATAAAAATTCTGGTTCTATGGCCCAACAGAAGAACTCCGGATCACGGCCCACATGACTTACCGGATCCTCAATTAAATACCGAATCTATTTTAATTAATTATAACAATCCGGATCCACTATTCTCATCTTGGGCCCACAGCCCACCATCAAGTTTCGGAATCCAGTAATCAATATTGGATCCTCATTCGGCCCGTGAAACAATAATTTCGGATTTCGCTTTATACCCAATTTCGGTTTGCTTAATCTGAAGACCAAGGAAATATGTTAGTTCACCCATCATGCTCATTTTATACTCATCTTTCATTCTATCAGCGAAACGAGTACAAAGCTCAGGGTTAGTAGAACCAAATATAATGTCATCAACATATATTTGAACTAAAATGATATGACCTTTCACTTTTCTGAAAAAAGAGTTTTGTCAATCTTACCTCTTTCAAATTGTTCAATATGGAGATAAGTAGAGAGAGTATCATACCATGCACGAGGAGCTTGCTTTAAGCCATAAAGTGTCTTGTCCAGTTTATAAACATAACCTGGACGCTTAGGATCTGAGAATCCTGGAGGTTGTTCCACATAAACTTCTTCATTCAGCTTTCCATTCAGAAACGCTGACTTAACATCCATCTGATGTACAGTGAAGTTTTTGTGTACAACATATGCTAAGAAAAGACGAATAGATTCAAGTCTTGCTACTGGAGCAAAAGTTTCGTCATAATCTATGCCTTCCTCTTGTCTGTATCCCTGAGCAACAAGACGAGCTTTGTTGCGAGTTACAGTACCATGTTCGTCCAACTTGTTTCGATAGACCCATTTAGTGCCTATCACCGTTTTGTCAGTTGGTCTACGAACGAGTTTCCAAACTTTGTTTCTTTCGAATTCAGTCAGCTCTTCTTGCATAGCGCTGACCCAGTTTGGATCTCTGAGGGCATCATCTATTTTCTTTGGTTCAGTTAGAGAAATAAAGTTAACAAATAAACAAATATTACCTGCACTTCTACGAGTCTAAATACCAGTGTTGGGATCACCAAGAATTTGATCGATTGGGTGATTTACAGTCCATCGTTGAGCCGGAGCATACGTCGCTGACTCAGTCTGAACTGGAGAAACTGAAGATGAGGCTTCAGCTACTTCTGGATTATCAGCTAAGAGAGGAATGTTTGCATTTGTCACTTCATTCACTGATTGCTGAGAAATAGATGGAATTTCTGAGACATTTGGATCAACTGCAGGTATAGTGTTTATAGGAACAGCTGAGACCCAAGATGTTTCAGCTTCACTATTCTGCATATCTGGAATGATAGTAGGACCATCATTTTCTACGGTGTGAGCATGAGGAGTGGGAACTTCTTCTGAATCACCAAGATGAGAAAACATCCATTGATTCAGTTCTTCAGTATCAGCGGACGGTTTAGAGTTCGCTGAACGGGATTCGTCAAACGTGACGTGAATAGTTTCTTCTATAGTTTGTCTTCTACGGTTGAAGACTCTGGAGGCTTTGGAGACTGAGGAGTATCCAAGAAAGATTCCATCATCAGCCTTAGGATCAAACTTTCCAAGGGCATCTCTGTTGTTCAGTATGAAACACTGACATCCAAAGATGTAAAGAAAGCTGATTGAAGGCTTTCTCCCATGAAAGAGTTCATAGGCTGTCTTTTTGAATCTTTTAACTATCAGCGACCTGTTTTGCGTAAAACAAGCAGTGTTGACAGCTTCTGCCCAAAACTGAGTAGGCAGGTGAGAATCGATGAGCATTGAACGTGCAGCTTCAATAATTGTTCTATTTCTTCTTTCAGCGACTCCATTTTGTTGCGGTGTTCTCACTGACGAAAAGTTGTGAGAAATACCCTTACTCTCAAGGAAGGAATCAAGAGAACTGTTTTTGAATTCAGTTCCATGATCACTCCTTATTGAGCGAACAGTCATATTGTTCAGAGTTTCCATCTTCCGAACAAAGGTGATGAGTTCTTCAGGGGTGTCACTCTTAGAACGGAGAAACATTACCCAAGTGTAACGAGAGAATTCATCAACTATGACCAGCGTATATTTCTTTCCAGCGATGGATTGTTTGTTAACAGGGCTAAACAAATCCATATGGAGTAGCTGTAGAGGAGATGACACTGAGGAGACTTGCTTTGACTTGAAGCTTGCCTTGGTCCGCTTCCCTTTTTCACACGCTGAACATAAAGACTCTTTGGCGTATGAATGCTGAGGTAGACCAGTGACTAACTCTTTGGAGGAAAGAGTATTAAGTGTCTTGAAATTTAGATGCGAGAGCCTCTTGTGCCATAGCCAGTTAACATCAGAAGATGCATTTGAGAAGAAACAGGAGTTCTCAGTGGTTGTTGAGTCCATGTTTATTACATAAACATTTTCCAAACGATAACCGCTGAGAGCTATCTTCTCCTTTTTGTCAGTGACAAAGCAGGATTCCTTAGTGAAAATCACTTTGTTATCCATGTCGCAAAGCTGACTGATGCTCATAAGATTATGCTTCAGTCCTTCAACATATGCGACTCTTTTGAAGGAGGTTGTACCATTTGAAAGTACACCATACCCTCGGGTGTGTCCTTTTCCATTTCCACCGAAAGTCACAGAGGGACCCTTCTCTTCCTTTTATTCAGCGAGCAGGTTTTTCTTTCCAGTCATGTGTCTAGAGCATCTGCTATCGAGATACCAGATACCCTTCTTAACCTGCATTTACAATGGAAGATTAGTTTTGCTTGGGTACCCACTTAACGATGTATACACGTTTGTCAGTGGAGCTAGTTGGAATAGAAGGTTCAGCGGTCTTCGCAGCATTTGAAGATTCAGCTTTGTCTTTCTTCACTTTGGTTAATTTCTTAACTTCAGTGGTAGGAGTCACCTTGACCTGATTTGCATCGGGGTTGGTCTTCTTTGTCTTGGGGGCAATCTTCACCTTAGCTATCTTTTCAGCTTTGGTGGTTGTGGGGCACTTACTAGCAATATGATCGATAAGTCCACAGTGATAACATTTCCTATAACTAAAAGTAGTTCTAGGACCACTTGTATGTTGAGCTTTTAATTTCGAATTAGAAGTGCCAGCACGAAGTAAACTATTGGCTTTAGAAATGGGACGAACATTCAGTTCTTCAGATTTCTTACCAAGGACATCCACTCTGAGTCTAGGAGTAGATCGCTGAATAGATCCAGAGATCAGCTTTCTAGATCCAGAGGGGTTGGTCACTGAGGCTTTAGAAGCATTCAGCTTTGGTACTAAGGTACCCTTCTGAGGATTTTGATAAATAACAATTCCTTTACCTTTGTCTTTAGAGACAGAGGTAGGTTTTGAATAAACCTTTTTCTCCTTACCTTTTGAGGAGGTAGGAGTTTCCTCAGGGATTGGTGTAATGGACGAGGAGCACTGAGATGATGAAGTGTCAGCGACTGAGGATACGAACGTTCCAAATTTAAGCATTGAACGTTCAGTGGTTGGTTTTGGAGTATCATATTTATAACCCAGACCACGTTTATCACTCAGAGGAATCTGAGCCTTAATTATCTCAGTGATCTTTGTTGAAGAATTACACCATCCTTCAACAGTAGCTTTTTCAGCTTTTAATGCAGCGATAGCTTCTGCTCGTTCGATTTTGACTAGCTGATTTAAATAGACTTGATCTTTAAAATCATCTTCAATTTTAGAAAGCTTTTCTATTTGAAGGTGGCAGTTTTTAAGCTTTTCAGCGAGATCAAGATTTTGGTTTTCAACCACAGTTTTGCCGTTCATGGTTTCGTATAAACTTCTAGTCAAGAGATCGATCTTACGGAGACTATCAGCTTCATCAATATTTGCAATATTGGTAAAGAAAGAAGGTGATACCTGAATGGCAGATGTTGAAGTGGAGGGAATGTCTGAACTTTCTTCCTCTTCTTCAATCTTGGCCATGAGACATTGATTTGCTTCATCATCTTCAGAGTCAGATGATGATGCTTCTTCATCAGAAGCAGCCCAATCATAGTCAGCCATCAGGCCTTTTCCTTTCTTCTAAAAGCTTTTCAGCTTTGCATACTTCTCCTTCAGCTTTGAGTATTTGTCATCTTTATTCCTTGGAACAAAGTTTTTCTTTGAGAAAGCTGAAGGTCTCATGACTTTCTTTGACCTGCACTCATTAGCGAAATGACCTCTCTTTTCGCAGTTGAAACAAGTAGCAGTAGCCTTATCAGCAAAAGCTGATGATTTAGTCTTGTCAGTTATGGAAAGAGGTTTGTTCTTTCTAAACATTTTCTTCTTGGCGAATCTCCTGAACTTTTTAGTTAGGAGAGCCAAGGATTCATCATCATCTGAAGAATCAGAGTCTGATGACCTTTCAGAGTTACTTTCTAACTCAGTGATAGTGACCGAAGGTCGCTGAGTAGAAGGTTCCTCTGAGATTAAAGCAACAGGGGTGCTTTTTGAATCTTTTACAAGATTCTTCTTAAGATGGCTAGATTGCTCATGATTCAGCAATGTACCATATAAGGTTGAAAGGGTCATTGATTTAAGATCCTTTGACAGCTTGAGACACATGGAATAATTGTCCCAGCTTTCAGGTAAACATTCTAGAAACTTTGTCAGCACTTCAATGTTAGAATATTCCTTACCAACAGTTTTTAGATCTATAATTAAGCAATTAAAACGTTGGTGAACTTCAGAGAGAGTTTCATTCTTACCAGAAATGAAGCTTTCGTATTGTCTTACCAGGTTGATCTTTCTTGAGTCCTGGACTTCAGACGTTCCTTCATACTGAACACATATTGTGTCCCACATGGCTTTTGACGATTTCAAGTTCATGACGGAATGGTAGACTTCGTCAGGAAGGGCCATGGATAGTATGGATCTGTCTTTTGTATCTATAGCCACTTTCTTCTTATCTTCATCGGTCCACATGTGTATTTCCTTAGGAATCAGCCTTTCTGGAATAGCAGGTCTAGTTGCAGTGGCTGGAACTAAAGGATCAATTGTTACAGGGATGTGTGGGCCGTTCTCAAGATAGTAAGTCATAGTAGGGTCTATACCTTCTAAGAAGAGTGTCATCCTATTTTTCCACAAGTTGAAGTTGTCTCTGGAAAATCTAGGGGGTTTTGCAAGAGAACCATTGTCATATAATGTGTGTTTGAGTTGGTGGCCATTTTCAGATAATAGCAAGGAAGAGAAATATCTTAGATTAGATCTTGTTTATGAGATTAAACAAATCTGCTCTGATACCACTTGTTGGTCCCGAAGGCCTATACAAGTTTGTAGAAGGGGGGGTTGAATACAAACACACAGATTTTACTTTTCTAAATTGTTTATTGATAAATCATTAACAATTTACAGCTTGTTGCGGAGACAAGATTAAGGATAAACCAAAATCTAAACAAGTTGGAACACTAAGGTTTCTTGCACTAAGAGAGATAAGGAAATTACTAATAATAACCTATCTTGAGATAAGAGAATGAACTTGTCCAGAGTTAGCAAGTTACTTCAAATGAAGTGAGTTCATCTCTTTATATACTGCATGCATTTAATGCAAGTCAGTATATACTTTACACGTGTCATCAGCTGGTTGGTTGCATGTCATTGACCTTGGTTGACAACCTTAGTAGCCGTATGGATGAATAGTGTAGTATCAGAGTGGTTGTACGATTTCAGATATTCGGAGGTTCTTTTCTGACAATTCGTACGGAGTCGTGCAAGGGTGGTTAAGACAAAAGTACTTTGTACGGAGGACTTCATGATCAGCTTTCGTTGATTCAGCGATTATCATTTTCTATTCAGCGAATGATAAAGTTCAGCGATAGCTAAAGTCTTGTACTTGATACTTCACGTTGAGTGGACAAATCTGAGTCTTCGCTGATCTGCATCAGTTCATTAGGAGAGACTTGTCGCTGGTTCTTGATCTTGATCTTCGAATTCAGCGTAGAACCTTTGTTGACGTGAAACTTGTCTTCAGGGATCATAAGTAAACAACTAGCTTATCAGCGATCACCATAATGACTGAACAGACTCAGCACATTAATGGTGAACAGTGTTCTCTGAATGTTTAATCTAAAGAACGAGAGTTCCTATCAGCGGTACTGTAAGATCTTAGTACTTATCAGCGATAGTGAAACTCTGATACATATTGTTTACTTACAATTTTCACTAAGTATTTAAGAGAGGGTCATTATTAAATCACTGAGGGTTTGGATCAACACAACAACATTGAGGTTCCTTTGTTGATTTAAGCCCACGCCGCAAATTAATTAATTCCGGACTTTTGTTGCAAATATCGGATCTACTTTTATTCCGGGTCCAAATTGAATTCCGGAAAAAATCTGGATCTTTTGCAAATTTAATTACCGGATCCTATTCCTTTTAGACCAAATTCCGAATCCCTTAAATTGGATTCCGGATCCAATTGGTTCCTGACTGTGTACGTTCCGGACAATAATACCGGGTCTTAACTCCCGGACTCAAAATATGGATTCGCGATACTGATCAACAGAAGGACTGGAAATTAATCCATTCTAATCGATTAATAAGTCCATTTCCAACCAAAAATGGTTATTCTAACTCTACTAATCTGCTTATGATGATTAAACAATCCCTTATAGAGCGTCATTTTTAACTTTTTAAACAAAAGCTCACAAAACCCAATCCCAGCAACAAATTCAAGTCTAATGTTTGAGAGAAGAGATTACCTGGTATGATTCAATGTAAGATTAGGTTCAATCTCTCACTCCTTCTTCCAATTGCAGATGGAAGATGTCTCATTCTCCAATTTGCACTTGCCAAGAATTCTTTCGTTCTCTACTTTCTCTCTAAGCCGCCATATCCACACACACTCACACACAAATAATATGCTTTCTAGGGTTTTGAGCTCAATAAGAGAGCTTTTATACCCTCTTAACAAAATTACAAACCAGCCCCTAGACTTTAAAACTATGCAACTTCCTTCACAAAAACTTATTCTGATCAAATAAAGATCTCGGTTATTACATATTAACACAAACAAATAGTACAAAATGCTGACGATCACGAAGGTTATCGGGAACCAAAAACACAAACATGAACATTGCAATGTGTAAAACCCTCGACTTCCTCCATGTTTTTGATTTTCCAGTTGCGATTAGGTTTTTCGGTGGGGAAGGAGGTTAGGTTCTCTAATCGGGTTGGGGTGTGGGGAAGAGGGGTGGGAGTAGGGTGGCTTTTATATCTTTTGTATTTTTGTATTTTATTATAATATGTGGCATAAATTATTTTTAACTTTTAATAAAAAATTATTTGAAATAAGTAAAGCATCAAAATACCTCTTATTTAATTAGGGCTAATAAAAATAGGAGTAAACCTCAATTTTGGTCCCTGTGGTTTGTTAAAAATAACGAAAGTCGTCCCTATAGTTCGTTTATTACAGATTTGCCACTGTGGTATGCGTTTTTGTCCGGATTTGGTCCCTCTCACTAACGGTGGTTAACCATCCACTAAATGAAGGGTAAATCTGTCTTTTTATATATTTCTTTACTTTAACATTATTTTTCACTTTTTAATTTTTGTCTTATATGAATTTATTTATTATACTTTAATATTATATACACATATAATATATATATATATATATATATATATATATATATATATATATATATATATATATATACATATATACACACCCACACAACAGCCTCCTCTAACCCTCATCTATCCCTCTCTCTCCTACTTCTTCTTCCCCACACAACCTCTTTCATTAAACAAAATCCCAGAAACCCTAATGCTAGAAATGACAAATACCATCTCAAGATATAAACTCAAACTCCATTACAGAATAAAAAGAAACTAAATATATGGCTATACTACAATGCCATAACCACAAAACCACCATCTCAAGATATAAACTCAAACTCCATTATAGAATAAAAAGAAACTAAATAAAAAACTAAAAGATATAACATTCTTTTGATTAAAATCAAAATTATAAGAATAAGAACATCCCTAAATTAAGATCACCAAAAACCCAACTAAAACCCAAATCAATTCCCTTTTTCATCAGTGATCATCATAATCTTGAAAACATTACATAAAAACAAGAATGCACTTCATACATTATTACTCACCTTCAGCAGCAGGAATGATCAAATTGTAGCATCGAAACTTATTGAGTTCCCAATTCCCACAAGCTTCTTAGCTTCTTCAATTTTCGACTCCTTCACCAACCCATCGATCACGAGCTGCATCACACTCGCATCAAGAAGACACTTTTCTCGAAACGTTTGCTTGAAAAGCTCAACACCCCAATCAAGATCACCCATTTTACAAGCAAACCGAATCAGAATCACGAATGTCGCTTTATTAGGAGCTGAATCACTTTGAACCAATTTCGTGTACCAAATATTCGCTTGTTCTATATCACCATCATTACAAAACCCTTGAATTATCGCGTTGTAGATAAATTCATCGAGTTTTAAATCTTTAGAGTCTAATTCACCAAAAAAATCACCAAATAAAGATTTTGACATGCGGTTGACTGAAGTGTTTCATAACCAACATAAGCTTTAATATGAAGGATAAAACTGGATTGTTTCTAGCTAAAATAAAAGGAAATGGAATAATGTGAAAGACAAAACTCATTTATTTCTAAAAAACATCATGAACCCATGTCAACTAAACAAGAAAAAGAAAACCCTAAGGTTACAAATTGGCTCAATCACAGATTTAATCGATAACTAAACAAGAAAGGAAAAAAAGCCTATGGATTCAGATATGGACTCAGATGTCAAAAATCTAAATCAAAATGGAAATCATCTAACATTTAGCAAAACATCAAGTGGAAATATGACTCAAAAATGGACTCAGATGTCAAAATCTGAATCAAAGAAATGGAAATTATCAGCATACCTTGTCGAAATCAATGGAGAAATCAAAACATTTAGCTGCAAAATCGAAATTAGAATCACTAGCTCGTCAAAAAGAGTAGGGTTTTGAAGAATAGAATCTGTGCAGAAATCAAAACCTCAGAACCTGTGTTATATAAATGCAGCGATGAGGTCGTTTGAAAGCAATGCGATACAGCTGTTCATGGAGAAATTTAATGGGGGAGGAAGAAACTCAGACCGTAGAAATTCAAAATCTTGAATTTGGAGTGTTGTTCCTCTATACTTGATGCAAGTTCTGTTCCACAAACCTGTGAAGAGAGCTACAGATTTTGATCCAGAATCCAAAGGGTAAATTGAGAGAATACTCGCAAGGATTTCATCTGGTAATTTGGTTATATCTGGCCTGCAAATTTTCCTCTGTTTCATTAGGGTTTGTGGGATTTTGTTTGATGAAAGAGGTTGTGTGGGGAAGAAGAAGTAGGAGAGAGAGAGAGGGGGATAGATGAGGGTTAGAGGAGGCTGTTGTGTGGGTGTGTATATATGTATATATATTATATGTGTATATAATATTAAAGTATAATAAATAAATTCATATCAGACAAAAATTAAAAAGAGAAAAATAATGTTAAAGTAAAGAAATATATAAAAAGACAGATTTACCCTTCATTTAATGGATGGGGGTTAACATCCGTTAGTGAGAGGGACCAAATCCGGACAAAAACGCATACCACAGTGGCAAATCTGTAATAAACGAACTATAGGGACAACTTTCGTTATTTTTAACAAACTACAGGGACCAAAATTGAGGTTTACTCTAAAAATAGATAATGAACGTTAGTGTAAGGGATTAAAATCACCCAAAGACACAAACAATAGGGACCAATTTATATTAGATAAACTCTAAAGATCAAAACTAAGATTTTTATAAAACCATAAGGACCAAAATTAAGGTTTACTCTTTAAATAAAAATAAAGTTTTAAATGTCTATCAATCGTGATTGTGGGGAAGGAGTACCAATACCATAGTCATTGGAGTAGGCCATCGGCCCACCGACAATATTTGTGGAGAGTTTTACAAGTGATAATTCTTTTCCATTTTCCTCTTGGAAGTGGGTTTCACATGCAAGTGGTGTCACTCCTTTCAAAGGTTAGGTCCTTTTCAAAACAATGCTTTCTTTATTAGTTATATTATATGCTACAAATTATTTAATAAAACCTATGAAATAAGTTATCAAATGTTGGGTATTTTTTTGTAATGTAAACTTTAAAATTTTAATTTACAGTTTATTATATATATACAATATTTTAGAATTTAATATTTGAGTTTTATAAAATCAAATGATAAATTAAACAGTAAACTCTATTAATAAATTATACGAGTGTACAACAACTATTTTTGTTTTTTTAATCACAAAGATTGTGACGTACTGGTTAGGACATCGGGGGATGTGGCGGAATATCCCATTTGTCCAGGGTTCGAATCTAGGTGTACATAAAAATTGTGGCCACTGAGGTTTAATGAGTGCTGGTGCCTTACAATCATAATTTGGCAAAGGATTAGTCTAAGCATGGTATAGGACATCTTAAAAAAGAAAAACTAGTTTTGTTTTATATATTCTGATTTCAATATTGTTATATTTTAAAATCGATTATATTTCGATTTCTTTACTAGATGTATAAGAAACAACATGTTAAAAACATAGAATCTTTAAAAAATTATTATAATATAATTTTGAGTAAATTAAAAAATTTATCCCTATGATTATTGAAAATTTTGGATTCGGTCATTCAAACGAAATAGTTACATTGATAATCATTGTGGTTTCACTTTTGTTACGGATTGGCCGGATCCCTTATCCTAACTCTATTAACCGTTGTTCCGTTAACTCAAGAGCAATAATGTACTTTTAGGGTACGTTTGGTGGACGGGACGGGACAAAAATAAATAGTCCCATGTTTGGCATGCCATGGGACAAAAATAAGGTTGGACAACATGTGACAAAAACTTAATTTCATGTGACTATTCTTGAGTTTTTTTGTTCCACCAAAAAAGGTGGAACATGGGACAAAACATAAAATAACCATGTTATCCCCATAACTCAACCTTTTTCTCTAAACCATCTATTTTTTTCTTTAAAATACGTAAGAAACACTAAGGTGACGTTTGTTTTTTAAGTGGTGCTGAAGTCTGAACACTGATTTCACTTCTGATTTTTAAGTGGTGGCGCTGAAGTCTGAAATCTGAATCAGAAAGACTGTTTGCTTTTGTAAGCTGAAATCTGATAACATCTGAATATGTACTATTGATTATTTTATCTTTAAAAATGATAAGTGATAGAGAGGGATCGAGAGAGATGCAACTGGGAAATAAGTGAAAAAAAGTGATACCCTTGTAACTTTTTCGGTCAGTGGTTATTAAGTGATAAGTGGATGAAAACAAGGGGAAAAAACAAACACTCTTATATCCTATAGGTCTGACCGAAAAAGTACCAAATAAGTACTGAATTCTCAAAAACAAACACTCTTATATTCTACTCTTCACTAAATACTAAAAGGAACACAAGTCTTCAAACTTTGCCTCTATCTTTGGAGGTCAAAAAGTTAGGTGTCCATCGTTTATCGGTAAAACAGTATTGTATGCTACAATTTTTCCCGGTGAGCGTTACCCATGGTAAGAGTTTTTGTTCTCACTTTCCGGGTAAAACTCTTTATCCTTGACTTAACTCTTACCGGGTAAGATTCTTGGTTTTTGTTATATTCATCGGATGATGTAATTGACTTGGTACGCATTTACTCGGTTAAGCATTTGGTAAACAACCACTAAGGTGGCGTTTGTTTTTTAAGAGGTGCTGAAGTCTGAAGTCTGATTTCACTTCTGATTTGTAAGAGGTGGTGTTGAAGTCTGAAATCTGAATCAATAAGATTATTTGTTTTTGTAAACTGACAAACGTCTGAATATGAATAATTGTTTATTTTAGCCTTCAAAATGTTATACAGTTGAATTGGATAATCTTATAAATTAAAGCAACAAAAATGTTCCAGCATGACAATAACATATAAAGTTCACTCAAATGTAATCATTATTCTAATTCTTTGAAGCCGAAATCAAAAAAACGTCAAATTGATTAGTAAAAGAGTACAAACAAACACAATATTTTGGGTAAATATTACAACATGTAAAACCGAGCTACTATTCTACATAAAATTGGGGAATTTTTACATATATAACACATTGGTAGACCATCACCTCAAAACCATGCATCATGTACAAAACATTGGATCACTTAAGATAAACCGAGCTACTAATCTACAAACATTGAATTTCCCTCACAACCACGCAGCTCCAAGCTCGAAATGCAGATTTTCTATTATTGGATCACTTAAGATTGTCAATTTCAAGTGAAAGTGGTGAAGAGATGCAAACCCCATTCAAGTTTCGATCATCTTTAATCAAGTTTTTTAACACAATTACATCACTATATGATACTTGAAGATCCACACCCTTGTTTACCACCATCTTTCTGTCTTCAATCAACGTGTCATTACCAATCCATTTCATCATCTTCTTCTTTTCTTCTTCTTGATCCACTAGTGCTTCTTCCCGCCAACATCTTGGACTTCCCCTAATTTCTCATTCGGCTTCTCAACACCATCTCTAAGAATCTAACGAAGAATCTAGATATGTTTGTTTTTAAAGAACTCGATTTAGGATATATATAAAGATGTGATGCGTCGATGGAGAGAACTGGAGGGGATGGAAGCTCTAAGCGATGGAGAGTACCTGATCGATTTGAGAGTCGATGGAGAGGTCTGGAGTCGAGAGCGTCCTCTAAGCGAATCAGATGTTAGATTGTTACTTTTTTGTTTAGATGATATTCAGAGATAAGACTCTCTGAAAATTGAAAATAACCAAACACTCTGAATTTAGGAATATCTTACCGGTTTAGAGAAAAAGGCAAATTAAGATCTGAAATCAATAAAACAAACAAGGCCTAATTCATTTATCTTCTACCACCAAAATTAATTTATGAATATTTCTTATTTCTCATCCAAACATGGAGAAGAAAATTATCTTCCTCATCGTTTTTTTAAGACATGAAGAAAAATTAATTTATGAAGTTTTTTCTTTTCTTTCTAAAGCATGTGTTTCCAATATAAATAAGATCAATAATAAATATATTCATTGTTTATATTCAATAATAAATTTCAAATAATTTTAATAAATAATGGAATTATTTTTTTATGTGTTAATTTGACTTGTATCCGTTTTATAACGTGTTTATATTTAATATATTTTTTAGTTTTTGAAATGCGAAGGGAATGAATGAAAATTAATAGTGTATATAGATAATAAAATTGAATATATGTATATATAATTTTGTATAACAGTTATATAATAAAAAATAAAAAATAATATGTTAGGGGTAATTCAGTCATTTTAACAGTTCTAGTCTAGTCTTGTTTTAGTTGTACCAACTGTTGGACAAATTATTAATTCAATTTTGTACTGTCTTGTCTAGTCCCACATCCCGTCTTGGCCTGTCCCATACAGTCTGTGCACAAAACCCTACCTTAACTTTTTTTTCTTTCAAACCATAAAAAATATGAATATATATACCCTAGAATCCTCTTCCACAAATCGGAGTAATAGAGCTCAGAACAGAGTCTTATCCCGCCGGTGATTGGTTGCCGTTTAACCTCGTTATCGTCCTTTGAGGGCACACTAGCAACGGGAACACATCTAAAGTAATCGCGACTGTTGAATCTAGAAACGGTGGTCGGTTTGAGTTATATTACAACGATGAAGTTGGGTCTGGGTCAAGGCCATTATCGGTGGGTATGTTAGAGTTCTTGTTGGGTTTTGGTTTTGATTGACTATTGGATCAACGGACTCAAACTGAAGCGAACAGGTAAGGGAGAATAAATTAGAATCCACCGGCGCGCCATTGAAGCACTTCTGACTATTAAAGTTCAAGAAATTCGTATCTTGACAGAATCCCATAGTATTGTTCACCGCTAGACAACACCTTTCACTACCGGACTCCACCTTTCTCCACGCCAGTCATCGCGTGCAACGATATTGTTGCCTTCCCCATCGCTAGTTACAAGGATGGATTTACCCTTGTTCATGCCTTAATCATCTTCAAAAACCAAAGAAGTTGCGAGTTCCACATTTGAACGCATCCCCCTTGGAATATTCCAGGTGTGAATGCATCTCCACATTAGGTATTTTTTTCTTTCTTTCTACATTAGTCTACCAGAGACGTGGATTCTATTTTGTTTGGAAGTCACAAGGCAGTCGTGTTTAATTAGGTTCTTAGTTTGGTATTTCCCTTTTAGTTTTATTTTACCTGTTATTTTCTTTTATATGCATTTAGTTTCCTAAGATTGTAGGGGTATTACGTTAGAGTCACTCAAAGTGGCAGTTAAGGCTACGTGCCTAGTTGGGTTAGTGGGCTAGAATCAAGGGAGTAGTTTACTTTTCTTCTTGTATTTAAACCTTCATCTTTAATGGAAAAATCAGAGTGTTTTTGCTAAAACGTTTTGTGGTTCATTCCTGCCCTAAAAGGAATACCTATCAGTGGTATCAGAGCTTGATCGGGACCCATTTGGTGGTATCAAGACTCGGCTATGGCTACGCACAAGGAGCAGATTGAAAAGGCTGAAGAGAAGCTTGAACTCTTACAACAAGGGTTTAACTTTTTGGAGGGCAGTATCACGGACATAATGTCCAAAGTAGAGGAGGCCATCACCAATTGACTAAACTGATATATGGTCCCGAGCACGAAGCGGGTGATCACTTCTTTAGCAGAAACAAGATGGGGAACGGGCACGACAAACCGATGTTCGAGTCCAGACCAGTCAAGCTTGAGCTCCCATGATTCGAGGGAGGAGACGCTACCGTGTGGCACACAAGGGTGGAGCAATACTTCGAGTTCAAAATAACAGTTGAACCTCAAAAGGTACCTCTCGCTTCTTATCACTTAGAAGCAGAAGCAAACAAGTGGTGGAAATGGCTGAACCGAGCATATAAGGAGGGGAACCAGACAGTCACTTGGGATGTGTTCATGGGGGAGATTTGGGCTCGATTTGGCCCAACAGTAGGTGAAGATTCTGACGAGGCTCTGTCCAAAATCACACAGATGGGTTCGTTGCAGGATTACCGAAGGCAATTTGAAAGGCTGGGCAACCGGGTACATGGATGGACCCAAAAGCCTTTGGTCGGGACTTTCATAGGTGGACTCAATCCTGAAATTGCGGATGCAATCCGAATGTTCAAACCACAAACGCTCAAGAACGCTATCGGGTATGCTCGTATGAAGGATCATCACCCAACCAACAACTCTTGGAAGCACCAACACCTATGAAAACAGAAGCGGTCGCTCCTCCTAAACGTCTAACATGGGACGGGATGCAGAGGATAAGGGCACAAGGACTATGCTTCAACTGTGATTATCGGTTTACCCCGAGCCATCGATGCCAAGCCCTGGCCACAGAAGAAGACATCGAAGGTGAGGGAGGCGTACCGGAATATGCTGCAAGGATAATTGGACACCAACCTTGAGGACAAGGTTGTTCTCAATGAGGGGGGGGGGGGGGGGGGGGTAATGTTAGGAAGTCATAAGGCAGTCGTGTTTAATTAGGTTCTTAGTTTGATATTTTCCTTTTAGTTTTATTTTACTTGTTATTTTCTTTTATTTGCATTTAGTTGCCTAAGATTGTAGGGGTATTATGTTGGAGTTAGTCAAAGTGGCAGTTAAGGCCACGTGCCTACTTGGGTACTTGGGTTAGTGGGCTAGAATCAAGGGAGTAGTTTGCTTTTTTCTTGTATTTAAACCTTCCTCTTTAATGGAAAAATCAGAGTGTTTTTGCTAAAAAGTTTTGTGGTTCATTCCTGCCCTCAAGGAATACCTATCATATTTATTGGGCAATGTGTTTCCAGTAAATTCCTTCATTTTTGTTGTTGATTTTGTAAAAAAAGATAGTCTTATCCCGACGTTAAATTTGTAATATTATAATATAAGTAATTTCTGTAATTTACTCTAACAATATACTCTAATGGTGGTTCAACAAGGACAATCCATAACATAAAAAAACCCTTGGTGGATTTGCAAGAAAATGAAACAAAATACGAAACATTCGGTTGATATGCTGAGAAATCGAGAGAGGGATTTGGTTTTGCTTCAAGATTTTAGTGATGGGGACGGGGGAGGCAGGGTTCACCGAGAAAGGGGAAGGGGTGAGGCCCAACAGGAAATAGGGTGCCAAAGATGGTGAGGCCAACGAGGGAAGGGGAGGAGATGATGTAATGCTCCGGTTGCTTGATATCACCATTTTTACATGTGTGGTGAGTTGAAAATTTGAAATCATAAATGAAAAGATGAATAAGAAGAAAATAAACCGTTGGTGGGTCTTCTAATTTGCCACCATTTGTGATTTACTCTCATATATAAATTACTATTTTAAAATACATTATTTAATATAATTACATAATTATTTTTAAATAGAACTGAAAAAAAAAGTAAATGGACAATATTATTCTTGACTTAATAAAACAATGGTCAATGAAGTTAGGACAAGGAATCCAGTCCGTAACAAAAGTGAAACCACATGGACCATCATTGTAATTTTTTCGTTTAAAGGACCCAATCCAAAATTTCAATAACCATAGAGACGAAATTTGTAATTTATGTTTTATAATACAACTTCAATGTCTATAATTAAATCAGAATGAGTTACATACGAAGAAATAAGGTATATATTTGAAGGTGACGGGTGTCGAGTCCGACAAATAATAAATAAATTTATAATTAATCCTATTACGTCAAAACACAATTAATTGTGATAGTGATAAGTAGGGTCGTCTCCTCAGGGACTTGGAATCAACCGCAAGTCCAAGACGATGTCATGTGCAAGTATTTTAAGACAATAAATAAGGGAGGGGGGTTGAAATTAGTCTAAATATGCAAAATAAATTGAGACTATAAATAATAACGAGGTGAATCTAGTAATGAATGTAACCAATCTTTTATGAAACAATGTATCATTAACTTGTATAAAAATAAATCTTGTCAATTGATTTCAGACCGACCGTAAGTGTCAACACGCGTCAAACACTCCATTTGTCCTTACGATTAAACTAGCACGAGGAGCTCGGTGAACTAGTTCCTAATTAATTAAGTTAAGTCTAGACATGAACATAAACTTAACCTATCAATTGCATTAGAAATAGACAAACACCAATCCTAACTAATGAACGGAAGCCCGACCATTTAAGCTAGATTACACAATCCTATACTGCGAATCAATCGATTTGGTGGTCTATTGATGCATTATTTGCATCATAGTTAAATTTAAGAACAATTACGGCTTCTTAACATCAACTAGTAATTCAAAGTTTAGGCTATAGGATTTGAGGGATCCTTCTCAAAATCAAAAACCCAAAAACTGAAAGAACATTTCTTATAAGGATTGCATAAATGAATTCTAAATTTCTAATTGATAATCTAACACAAATAAAGTCTAAACAAAGTTTTAAAAACAACTAGTCACATCTCATACTACACATGATTGTATTTAAAAACACAAATTAAATTTACAAAATGGCAAAATTAAGAAAATGAATAAGAACCCTAGTTGAGAAATCTAAATTGACTCCAAAATATGAGAATCACCCTTGTTCTTCCTCCCAAAAAATTCTCGGAAATTGATGAGTGCTCCTCCCGGTCGATCCTCACAAACGACAATTAGTTCTCGCCATTTAATACCCCAATAGATGAAAGCCACTCCAAAGGACGTGGCTCAGCCGATTTTGACGCACGGGAGACTTGGGGCGGTTTTGGTCGCACAAGACTGGATTAAGCTTTAAAATAATGTCTCCCGCGGCTTGTGGTGCAGATTTGCCACCGAAAAGGTCGTGCGAGGTGGAAAGCATCGATCGACAGTGTCTCTCGCGTAGGAATGACAATGGTCCGATTTTTAGGGTCCCCGTAACCGTACCGATCCCCGTCGCGGATTTTTTCGGGGATCCCCATCGGGTCCCCGTGGTTTCCCTGATCCTCGTTGGGGAACAGTTAAGAAAAAATGCACCCTTCCTCGTTTGTTTTCCTCGACCCGAACCCGAACCGAAACAAAAACACAAGTTTAGACATAAATTAAAGGACTAAAGAAGTAGCTACATCGGAATAAATTATGACAAAATGATGCTAAAATAGTTCATTCGACCAAATACATATAATCCAACAAATATCACGAACAAAATGTCCTAAATTGCAATGTAAAAGATAACAAAAGTTTAGACATAATCCATAACACCATGTTTCATGATTAGACAAATAAAGTAGATTATCGACTCAAAAGTCGAAACTCCCCAAATGGACAAACTCGTCAACCCAACCTAGAATTTTCCTTAGCTTCCTACAAAATAAAATGTTCGATGTAAAGAACTAAATAGATAAATATATCATAATCATTGTCAATAGTAGTATAGTTAGTTAGTTACCTCTTCCACATCATAATCATACTCAATAGTTTGACAATATGTTTCGGTCTCATCGGAACGAGTTTCTCTATAAACAACACAATGTATTTATCAATAAAAATAAAATGATTAAAATATATAACCAAAATAAAAATTTATACGGTTACCTCGTATTTCATTCAATAGCCAACTATGAGCACACATTAGAGCCTCCAACGTTTTCGGATAAAGTCCACTACAATGTAGAGTTACCAATTTTCCACCAGTACTGAATGCAAATTCCGAGGCAACGGTAGAAATGGGAACCACTAAAGTGTCTCTAGATATCCTTTGAAGTGTCGGGTACTTAAACCCATTTGTTATCCACCAATGTAGCAAATCAACCTCTATGTCCTTAAGCAAAAGTTTCTCTTTCAAGTAATTGTCCAACTCAGTCGTAACACCTAAGTCATCATGTTGGTTGGCAATTGAACAATGTTTGATAATAGTTTTTTAAATTCGACACGATGAATTGCTGAAGATACTGAACTTAAAGAAGAGGAACCACTAACACTTGCATTGTTGTTTCTTACACCGAGATCAGTAGATTCATATTCTTGAAACGAAGTGTAGACTAATTCCTTGAGCTTTTCAACTTCAATCACCGATCTGTCTTGTCCGTTTAACACATAAAAAAGTAACTCCACAAACTTCAATTTATACCGAGGATCCAAAACCACCGACGTTCCCATAATCCCATGTATAATAGACCAATACTTATCAAACTTCGCAAGCATTTTGTAAGCCATGTTCTTAACAACTTTATTAGGAGAACATGCCCAATCAAACAAAGAAAATCTAATTTCACATATTGATGTAAAAAAGGCCATTTGTCGTAGGGTACTTTGAACCAAAAAACACTACCATTACCTAAGGATTGCCAAAAACCAAAAACCAAAAACTAAAGTTACCTTATATCAACAACACAAAAGTAAAGTTTAATAAAAAATAGAGTTGCCTCATAAAATAACTGCAATCTATCACAAATCTCTTTAGCGAACTCCCAATCGCGCTCAGTTGGAAAACTTTTATGTTGAGGATCGCGTTGCTTTAAGCGTCGGGAGACGTCCTTGTAATCAATAGCAACATTGATCACCAAGAAAGTAGTCAATCTCTTCGCCAATAACAGTCAATCCATCTTGAACTATCAAACTGAGAATGTGCGCGCAACATCGCATGTGGAACAACTTCGCACCCAGCATAAGTGAACTCAATGGAAGCTTGTCCAATAATATGTTGATTATTGCATCATTTGTGGTGCAATTTATCAACAGTTAGTGTGGACAATTTCGTATCAAGATTCCAGTCACATAAACAATCATAAATTACATCCACAAGAACTTCAGATGTATGTGGACAAGGCACATACATAAATATGGTTCAACATTTGATGTGTTAATAAGACTTAAAATAATGTAAACAAATTAACATTAAAGAATGCAAATAGTAAAGATATACCTCATAATCTGGCTTTACATATTCCAATTTTGATCAATAAAGTGAGCAATGACCACCATAAGACCCTTTTTTGATTGCTGGCCGTCTACAAATCAGTCGTAATTGCTACCCTACTAGTGCTCTTCTCTAATAGCTTCAATGTCTTTTGTCTTTCAAAATCATAAATCTTTAGTATGTCACTTTTAATGCTATTTCGAGACGGAACCTTAAACAAAGGTTGAAGACCTCCCATAAATTTTCGAAACTCGTGATGCTCTACTATTGAAAGTGGATACTCATGTATGATTATCATCTCCGTGAGATTTCTCCTTGATTGGTCCGCATTAAAAGTATAGTTACAAACATATGATGAAGTACCATCAAGTTTCTTTTGCTCCCCTAGTAAGATATGTTGGCGTATATATCGCATGGGTCGTCTTACACAAGACTTGAAATGATCATGTAAATGTCTTGTACCATTTATAGAACTCCCTCCCAATTTCTTCTTACAATAATTGCACTCGTCCTTATCACTAGTTCACTACCATCCAACTTTATCTTCTTAAAGTGGTTCCATACTATTGATCGTGTTTTCCGCTTTCTAAACCCCGATTCAAGTTCATCATTATCAAAGGCATCATTAGCTTCAGTTTCATCTTGAGTCATTGGATTAGTCACCGGTGATGATCCACTTGGTGGAATATGAGTGTTAGACTCGTGCATGGAATTAATCACAGGTGACGATCCAATTGGTTGACAATAGGTGTTTGTATTAGAGTCATTACATTGTCTTTCCATTTCACCTTTGCAAAGAAAATATTTATGGAAAACCAAAGCTTAAACCCACACAATATAATTAGACTCGTTCAACAATCCTATCAAATTTCACCATAATCAAATGTAATTTTCAAAATGATTATCAAAGTGGGAACTACTTCAAAGTTGTTTGCTAGTAATTTTCAAAATGTAACTTAGTGGAATGAGAGAATAATCAAAGCATAAACCTACAAATTGGTCTTACACTCTAAAGCATATACTTTAAAATTGTTTGCTAGCATAATCATTCCATAAACATACTTTCTGCATATACTCCAAAAGTGGACAATCTGCAGTACACATAATGAAATTGTAACACATAGCAACCCTCCAATTAGACATACATACATACATACATATATTGCTACACTATACTTGGTGTTCAATAACGAAATCATCTTGATATTACAACAACTACAAGTAAAACAACGAGCTTGTATTACCCAAAATCCAAAGATGGGAATAAGAACACAAAACTATCAGTGAAGTATTTGAGATTTTGAAATGAAATAGGGAGTACACAATATTTGTAACCAGATAACAACAGTAAAAAAATCCAAAGTTTCTAGCTAGATATCAAAACAAAGAGCATTACATTCCAAAAAAGAAGAAGAAAGAAATATATGAGATACCAATAATTGACGAGAATTGAAGAGATGAACAATGGCTGAAAGGATGAGAATGCGTGAAGGGCAATCAAGTAATAGGTATGTTAATGGGAATCGTCCTCGTCCACTCTAGTCTCTGTCGTCGTCCACTCCAATAATCCACCGAGCGCCGAGTGATTTTCTGATTAGGACGTGATTACCGATTACATGATTACCGAGCGCCGAGCGATTAAGTCGTGTACGGTGTGTTAGGGATTTAGCCGACTGTAGTTTACTAGTTTAGAAATCAGAGTTGGACTTGGACTATTGCCATTTGATTTTAACTTGGATTTTATTGAAGTTGTAGCCCATAATATTTTGAAGTTTACAAAATATACATATATAAAATATACTATATATATGGAGAGGGAGGATCAAACGAGAACATTAACTATTTAAAAGAACATGAGAACGAACAAAATCATTAGTGATTTTACATTAACGCGCAAAAAAGCCATGCGGACCTGAAGCCGCGGCCAATGTCCTTTTTTCGTACGTTAATGTGAAATCACTAATGCTTTTATTCGTTCTTGTGTTCTTTTAAATATGTATTGCTCTCGTTTGAACCCAACTCTCTCTCTCTCTCTATATATATATATATATATATATATATATATAGAGAGAGAGAGAGAGAGAGAGAGAGAGATGGATTCAAACGAGAATGTAGGTTGTTTAAAAGAATAAAGGAACGACTCTCAACCACTCGTTTTTTTTAAAATAATTCCGAAAAAAAAATAGTTTCCAAAATTAAGATTAAAAGGGTATTAAGGTCATATTTAGTGATGGAAGCGGCGCGGGTGTTAGGCGGGTAATGCACCTTCCGTCCCTAAGCCTGACCCCGTTTTATATCCCCCGTCCCCGACCCCGCCCCGTCTAAACCCCGACAGGTTTCGAGGGGAAAATCACCGACGGGTATGGGTAACCCGTTGGGGACCCGTTTAGGGGAAAAAATTAATTAAATTATTTTTAATGAAAAGAAAAGGCGAGTTTTTTAATTTTAAAACAAATAAATAAACCCCAAGTTTCAAACACATACAATGATATAATCAACCAAGTGTAATCGTACTTCATGACAAATTTTAAACTATAAAATTATTAAGCAACAAAAACAGAAACTAATTAAATTATATATAAAAATATATATCGGGTATTATTAGGGGCGGGTAATATCATCCCCAACCCGACCCTGAACACGCTTCGGGTATGAAAAACAATACCCATCCTCGCCCCGTTACCCGATTAGTCGGGGAATCCCCGCCCCGTTAGGGGCTGGTACCCGCGGGTATCCAACCTAACGGGTAAAATTTTCATCACTAGTCATATTATTCTATGGATTAATTTAGGATAGTATTGACTTCCTAAAAACATGGATAAAATATCTTATTCAAATCAAAATCGTATGTATTCTTTTTCTCTATTCAAGCGTTAATCCATTTTGGTAATTCATCTAGTTTTGTTTGCTACTTCAAGCAAATCCTGAAAATGCAAGCCAAAATCACAGATGACTATATGATAAATAAGTTGGACAGATTGTTTAGGTACAATATGCAACAAAAACTAATATATGATTATATTGTAAAGAAGTTGGACAGATTATTTAAGTGTAAAATATGCAACCCAAAATCATATATATTGTAAAGAAATTGGACACGTTTTTTAAGTCTAATATGCATCACTAAATCACATGTGATTATACTTTATAATAATCGGACAAATTCTTATAGTTGATATCTTTCACTCTATCATATATGATTTTATGATAAATAGTTTGGCTAAAAATGATGTTATTAATTTTCAACCCTAAATAATGATGAATTAAACATAATGCTTAGCTATAATACTTAACACCAAAATCATATGTAATTTTGTTCTAACTAACTTGGACAAAATGTTTATATTAAGTTTACAACTTTAAATCATATGTGCTCATCCAAATAAGATCATAAATGATCAAAGCTAAAACACAAAAGAATTTCTCGAAAATTCCATCCATATAACATTCCAAATTAACCACACTATGCTTCATGATATTCTCAAGAACCCAATTCATCTTCTAAACCCGATTCATCTCCTAAACTCAGTTCATCTTCTTGACCTGTATTGAGCCCCTGTGCTTCATGACATTCCCAAGAACTGAAAAAACCCATTAAAACAACGAAAAAGAGTGGAACAATTGCACATATAGAAACGACATCTAATCCTCGTTGCCCGCCTCTGATAGCACAAATCCAACATCTTAAACGACATCCTGATGCGGCCCTCCGCTTGCTTCAGTTTGCGCCTTTGAATTTGATCACATGGGAAATGTCTATTGAAATCGATACACATAGAGAGAAGTCAATTCACAGAAAGGTACAAACCTGTTTTTGACAGTAGGCTTTCGATGGAGAGAAGTGGATGAGAAACCTTGAATCTGTGTCGCCTTCGATGGAGGATTTCACATCCATGGAAGACATGGACTCAGGGACGCCTTTAATTCCCAGATGAAGAACCAAGATGAAAATGGTGAATAAGATGAACATGTAAATGGTTGTCTTTCCCAATTTAATAGGGATAATCATATCACACTATTTTCTCAGGCCACACACATCCAACTACACCCTTTTTATTTATTCCATTTTTACCCCTGAAATATTTTGACCATGGTGGAAAGTTGTTTTGATTGCTATTAATTACTGATATTACCATTATTAATTATATCCATTGATTTAATATAAAAAGGGGCTAGGGTGTTTGCGGTCCGATTTGGGCGGTTTAACCCCTCAAACCACAAACCAGACCGCAAATGGCGGTTTATTAAATTTTCAAACCGAGCGGTTTGACATCTAGTGCCCAGACCGGTCAAATCGGACCGTGGTTTAGACGGTTTGGTCCGACCGGTTTAGGCGGTTTGGGCCTTTTATGGGTTTTAAAGTTTAAACTTAAAAAACATATATAATTTTGAAGTTGTGACTCATGAAGACGTGAACGAGAACAACGAATAGTTAATGCATATTAGGATTCAAGATAAAGTAGATTTACGTTTGGGTTATTAGGATTTAAGAAAAAGTTGAGTCTAAGTTTTAAAAGTTGGGCTAGAGTTTTATACGAAAGTAAATGCATTATATTTATATATATAGGCTCACTAAATTGTAAACCATGAAATTGGTGTAAACTATGAAACCTAATCTAGACCATTGATTATTCCAATCAATGATCAAGATGAAATCGGTGGCAAATCTGTAATTATGTATGAATTCGGTGGCAGGATGGTCAAGATGGAAGTATGAAAAGGGCATAATGGGTATTAGACATACGAAATCAAATTGGAAAGCATGATAAAAACCGTGAAATCAGGGACCACTACAATCCTGTTCCAGATTCCACGAACACCATATCCAAATTGGAAGCCATTATTATATGAAACCTAAATCGAAACAAAAACATATGAATATTCCTTACCTTTAAAACGATTGAAAGCGATGGAAGAAGAACACAGTGGTGTGAGAGGTTAGGGTTTCATACTATACTTGTTTTGGTTTCGATTTTGTTCATATAATGATACTCGCGATTTGTTTCTGTAGCAAGAAAGAAGAGTGACAGAATTCGATTGTTAACATCGTTCTCTAAGTTCACGAACACCAAGGATAACCCAGTGGACGTGGAGATGGAAGGACTGGCGAATGATGTTCTGCAAATTGAAGGTATGAAAACACAATCGATGTTGGGAAAAATAAGGAAAACTACTTTTCATATATGTTAATGATGTTGTTTGACATTTGATTAGTGTCCAAACACACACCGTCGTAACAAATTTGATGTGTATGAAAAAAACCCAAAATATTTTCACAAAATCAATGTTGAACAAAAGGGTATGAACAAAAAGGTATGAACAAAAGAGCTAACGGGAAAAAAAACCCAAAATATCTTCACAAAAGCAATTTTCGTGCCCTTACTTAAAATCGGTTGTAAATTGCTAATGTGAAAACTGGAACACTTTTCTCCATTAAACATACAGTCGCAATAATCAACTGTTTATTCAAAATGGGTAGTTTTTAAATTTGTGAAAACTAAGGCTACGAAGTTATGTTGTGTATTTTTTGTGTGAAATTTTATTAGTTATGAAAATTAATATAGCTATGAACAAATGGTATGTATATTAAAAAAACCCAAAATATTTTCACAAAAGGGTATGAACAAAAGATAGACTGGAAAAAAAACCCAACATATCTTCACAAAAGCAATTTTCGTGCCCTAACTTAAAATCGGTTGTAAATTGCTAATGTGAAAACTGGAACACTTTTCTCCATTAAACAGACAGTCGCAATAATCAATTGTTTATTCAAAATGGGTAGTTTTTAAATCTGTGAAAACTAAGGCTACAAAGTTATGTTGTGTATTTTTTGTGTGAAATTTGATTAGTTATGAACAAAGGGTATGAACAAGTTGTTGTTTAGTTTTCATATCATTAGTTTCCACTTATGGGTTGATAGCACGACTGTACAAATGTTGTTGCGTAAGTTGTATGTATTTTTTGTGTCGTGAAATTACATGATTTCATGTAAACACATACTAGTAAAAGGTGCATTCATCTATAATGACGATGTATGTCCAATAATGTGAGTATATAACGAGTCATATAACAAATGTGGGTATTTAACGAGTCATATGACACATGTGTATTTATGATCAAATATTGAGAATATTGGATTTTGGTAAGGGGCAAAAACGAGAAGTATGTCTGTGACAAAAGACAGAAATGCAACCCGGCGCAAAGAAGGTAGCCTGCTGATATCTAATGCAACTACTTGTTTACCATATAATTTAAGTCCATGTATTAATGAAGCTCTATCAATAGCATTACCAGTGCAACAAAAGGACGGAACAAGTGAAGAAATAATTGACGTCCCGGGACGCGGTCATAAAAGAGCCAAACATACAGGTATATAACAGTTATTAATTCGTGAAATCAACATACGTTCATGTCTTAAAATGTATATATCAACATCTACGTTATTTAGTATTGATCCAAACCCTCAGTGATTTGATAATGACCCTCTCTTAAACACTTAGTGAAAATTGTAAGTAAACAATATGTATTAGAGTTTCACTATCGCTGATAAGTACTAAGACTTTACAGTACCGCTGATAGGAACTCTCACTCTTTAGATTAGATATTCAGCGAACATTGTTCATCATCATATAGCTCTGAGCCTGTTCAGTCTATGAGATGATCGCTGATAAACTAGTTGTTTACTTATGATCCCTGAAGACAAGTTTCACGTCAACCAAAGTTCTACGCTGAAGTCGAAGATCAAGCTCAAGAACCAGCGACAAGTCTACTCATGAACTGGTGCGGATATTAGCGAAGCAAGACCTGTCCATTCAACGTGAAGTATCTAGTAGAAGACTTCAGCAATCGCTGAACTTTATCATTTGCTGATAAAGATCTGACTCAACGAAAGCTGATCATGAAGTCTCCCTGCATGTTACTATTGTCTTACCTCCCTTGCACGTCTCCGTACGAACTGTCAGAACGGACATCCCTTTTGTCTGTAATCGTACAACAACTCTGATTCTACACTGTGCACCATGCGGCTACTAAGGTTGTCTACAAAGGTCAATGACATGCAACCACTCAGCTGCTGCCACGTGTAAAGCCATACTGCAATGCATTAAATGCATGCAGTATATAAGAAGAACCTTACTTCAGTTTTGAAGTGTGCTCGGACCATCTTCTTATTTCTCTCTTATTGTTAAGTTATTATTCGTAATTTCTTTAACTCTTTCTAGTGCAAGAAACTTAGTGTTTCTCAAGACTTGTTTAGATTAGGTTTATCCTTAATCTTGTTCCGCAACAAGTTGTAAATTGTCTTGATTTATCAATAAACAATTTAGAAAGTAAAAACAGGTGTTTGTATTCAACCCCCCCCCCCCCCCCTTCTACAAACTTGTATAGCCCTTCGGGACCAACAAGTGGTATCAGAGCAGATTTGTTTAATCTCATAAACAAGATTTGATCTATACTAAGATTTCTCTTCCTTGCTATTTCCTAAAATGGCTACCAACACAAACACAAACTATATTGACAACGGTTCTCTTGCAAAATCCCCTAGATTCTCCAGATATAATTTTAATCTATGGAAAAATAGGATGATTCTCTTCTTAGAAGGTGTAGACCCTACTATGCCTTACTATCTTGAAAACGGCCCATATATTCCTGTAAGAATTGATGCTGCAGTTCCAGCCGCTGAGAATAGACCTGCTATTCCAGAAAGGCTGATTCCTAAGGAAATTTATATGTGGACTGATGAAGATAAGAAGAAAGTGGCTATCGACACCAAAGCCAGATCCATACTCTCCATGGCTCTTCCTGACGAAGTCTACCATTCCGTCATGAACCTGAAAACCTCAAAAGCTATGTGGGACACAATCTGTGTTCAGTATGAAGGTACTTCTGAAGTCCGTGACTCTCGAAAGATCAACCTGGTAAGACAGTATGAAAGCTTCATTTGTGGTAAGAATGAAACTCTCTCTGAAGTACACCAACGTTTTAACTGCTTAATAATAGATCTAAAAACTGTTGGTAAGGAATATTCTAACTTTGAAGTACTGACAAAGTTCTTAGAATGTTTACCTGAAAGCTGGGATAGTTATTCTATGTGTCTCAAGCTGTCAAAGGATCTAAAATCAATGACCCTTTCTACCTTATATGACACGATGCTGAATCATGAGCAATCGATTCATCTTAAGAAGAATCTTATAAAAGATTCCAAAAGCACCCATGTTGCTTTAATCTCAGAGTCACCTTCCACTCAGCGATCGACTATCACTGTCACTGAGTAGGAAACTAACTCTGAAAGATCATCAGACTCTGACGTTTCAGATAATGATGAAAATCTAGCATTCCTGTCTAATAAGTTCAGGAGATTTGCTAGAAAGAGTAATTTCAAGAAGAATAAACCTCTTGCTATTACTGACAAGCCAAGATCATCAACCCCTGTTGATAAGGCTACTGCTACTTGCTATAACTGTGAAAAGATAGGACATTTTGCTAGCGAGTGCAGGTCAAAGAAAGTCTCTAGACCCTCAGCTTTTCCCAAGAAAAACTTTACTCACAGAACTAGAGATGAAATATACAAAAAGCTAAAAGAATGGTATTCAAAGCTGAAAACCTTTAAGAATAAAGGCAAAGGCCTTATGGCTGACTATGATTGGGCTGCCTCTGACGAAGAAGAATCATCTGACTCTGAAGATGATGATGAAGCCAATCTATGTCTCATGGCCAAATTTGAAGATGAGGAAGAAAATTCTGACATTCCCTCTACTTCAACCTCTGCAACTCAGGTATCACCTTCCTTCTTTACCAACATTGCAAATATTGATGAAGCTGATAGCCTTCGAAAGATCGATCTCTTGACTAGAAGTTTATATGAAACCATGAATGGCAAAACTGTGGTTGAAAATCAAAACCTTGATCTCGCTGAACAGCTTAAAAACTGTCACCTTCAAATAGAAAATCTTTCTAAAATTGAAGAAGATTTTAAAGATCAAGTTTACCTAAATCAGCTAGTCAAAATCGAGCGCAAAGAAGCTATTGCTGCATTAAAAGCTGAAAAAGCTATTGTTGATGGATGGTATAATTCCTCAACAAAGATCACTGAGATAATCAAGTCTCAGATCCCTCTGAGTGACAAACATGGTCTTGGTTACAAAGCTGATACTCTAGAACCAACCACTGATCGTTCCATGCTCTTATTTGGAACTTTCGTGTCCTCAGTCGCTGATACTTCATCCTCTTAGTGTTCCTCTTCTAAACCGCCTATCCCTGAGGAAATCTCTACCTTAACTTCTAAAGGTAAAGAAAAAGTTGTTTATGCAAAACCTACCTCAGTCTTTAAAAACAGAGGTAAAGGAATTGCTTTTAACCAAATTCCTCAGAAGGGTACCTCTGTACCAAAGCTGAACGCTTCTAAAGCTTCAGTGACTTATCCCTCTGATTCAAAGAATAAGATCTTTGGATTTATTCAGCGTGGATCTATTCAGCGATCTACTCCTAGAATCAAAGTGGAAATTATTGGTAAGAAATTCGAAGAACTGAATGTTCCTCCCATTTCAAAAGCCAATAGCTTACTTGGTGCTGGTCCTTCTAATTCAAAATCAAAAGCTCAGCATGCAAATGGTCCTAGAACTACTTTTGGTTATAGGAAATGTTATCATTGTGGACTTACCAATCATATTGCTAGTAAGTGCCCCACAGCCACCCAAGCTGAAAAGATAGCTAAGGTGAAGATCATTGCCCCCAAGGCAAAGAAGACCACTGAGGTTAAGAAATTAACCAAAGCTACGCTGAATCTTCAAATGCTGCAAAGACTGCTGAACCATCCACCTCCTCTTCTACCCCCACTGACAAGTGTGTGCACATGGTTAAGTGGGTACCCAAGAAAAACTAATCTTCTTTTGTAATGCAGGTTAAGAAGGGTATCTGGTATCTCGATGGCGGATGCTCTAGACACATGACTGGTATGAAGAACCTGCTCACTGAGTACAAAGAAGAGAAGGGTCCCTCTGTAACTTTCGGTGGAAATGGAAAAGGACATACCCGAGGGTTTGGTGTACTCTCTAATGGTACAACAACCTTCAGAAGAGTCGCATATGTTGAAGGGCTGAAGCATAATCTTCTAGGCATCAGTCAGCTTTGTGACAAGGATAACAAAGTAATCTTTACTAAGGAATC
Organism: Saussurea involucrata; assembly: GCA_033807775.1. Lineage (NCBI taxonomy): Eukaryota > Viridiplantae > Streptophyta > Magnoliopsida > Asterales > Asteraceae > Saussurea > Saussurea involucrata. The sequence continues at coordinate 57,337,760 of CM066323.1, forward strand.
CTGCTTTGTCGCTGACAAAAAGGAGAAGATAGCTCTCAGCGGTTATCGTTTGGAAAATGTTTATGTAATAAACATGGACTCAACAACCACTGAGAACTCTGGTTTCTTCTCAAAAGCCTCATCTGATGTCAACTGGCTATGGCATAAGAGGCTCTCTCATCTCAACTTCAAGACACTGAACACTCTTTCTTCAAAAGAGTTAGTCACTGGTCTACCTCAGCACTCATACGCCAAAGAATCCTTATGTTCAGCGTGTGAGAATGGCAAGCAGACCAAAGCAAGCTTTAAGTCAAAGCAAGTTTCCTCAGTATCATCTCCTCTACAACTTCACCATATGGATTTGTTTGGCCCTGTTAACAAACAATCCATCGCTGGAAAGAAATATACACTGGTCATAGTTGATGAATTCTCTAGATATACATGAGTTATGTTTCTCTGCTCTAAGAGTGACACCCCTGAAGAACTCATCACCTTTGTTCAGAAGATGGAAACCCTGAACAACTTGACCGTTCGCTCAATAAGGAGTGATCATGGGACTGAATTCAAAAACAGTTCTCTTGATTCCTTCTTTAAGAGTAAAGGTATTTCTCACAACTTTTCTTCCGTGAGAACACCGCAACAAAACTGAGTCGCTGAAAGAAAAAATATAACTATTATTGAAGCTGCACGTTCAATGCTCAGCGATTCTCACCTGCCTACTCAGTTTTGGGCAGAAGCTGTCAACACTGCTTGTTTTACGCAAAACAGGTCACTGATAGTCAAAAGATTTAATAAAACAGCCTATGAACTTTTTCATGGGAGAAAGCCATCAATTAGCTTTCTTCACATCTTTGGATGTCAGTGTTTCATACTGAACAACAGAGATGCCCTTGGAAAGTTTGATTCTAAGGCTGATGATGGAATCTTTCTTGGATATTCTTCAATCTCCAAAGCCTTCAGAGTTATCAATCGAAGAAGACAAACTGTTGAAGAAAATATTCACGTCACTTTTGACGAATCCCGTTCAGCGAATTCTCGACCTTCTCCTGATACTGAAGAACTGAATCAATGGATGTTTTCACATCTTGGTGATTCAGAAGATATTCCCACTCCTCATACTCATAACGTTGAAGATGATAGTCCTACTATCATCCCAAATATGCAGAATAGTGAAGCTGAAACATCATGGGTCTCAGCTGTTCCTTTAAACACTATACCTGCTTCTGAACCAAATGTCTCAGACATTCCATCTACTTCTCAGCAATCAATAAATGAAATGACATCTGCATCTACTCCTCTCTTGGCTGATATTCCAGAAGTTGCTGAAGCTTCATCTTCAGCTCCTCCAGTCCAATTTGAGTCAGCGACTTATGCTCCTGCTCAGCGATGGACTGTAAATCACCCAATTGATCAAATCCTTGGTGATCCAAACGCTGGTGTTCAGACTCGACGAAATGCGGGTAATATTTGTTTATTTGATAACTTTATTTCTCTGATTGAACCAAAGAAAATAGATGATGCCCTCAAAGATCCAAATTGGGTCAGCGCTATGCAAGAAGGGCTGACTGAATTCGAAAGAAACAAAGTTTGGAAACTTGTTCGAAGACCAACTAACAAGACAGTGATAGGCACTAAATGGGTCTATCGAAACAAGTTGGATGAACATGGAACTGTAACCCGCAACAAGGCTCGTCTTGTTGCTCAGGGATACAGACAAGAGGAAGGCATAGATTACGACGAAACATTTGCTCCAGTAGCAAGACTAGAATCTATTCGTCTATTCTTAGCATACGCTGTACACAAAGACTTCAAAGTATATCCGATGGATGTTAAGTCAGCGTTTCTAAATGGAAAGCTGAATGAAGAAGTCTATGTGGAACAACCTCCAGGATTCTCAGATCCTAAGCGTCCAGGTTATGTTTATAAACTGGATAAGGCACTTTATGGCTTAAAGCAAGCTCCACGTGCATGGTATGACACTCTATCCTCTTATCTCCTAATTGAAAATTTTGAGCGAGGTAAAATCGACAAAACTCTATTTTTCAGAATAGTGAAAGGTCATATCATTCTTGTTCAGATATATGTTGATGACATTATATTTGGTTCTACTAACCCTGATCTTTGTACTCGTTTCTCTGAAAGGATGAAAGAAGAGTATAAAATGAGCATGATGGGTGAGCTAACATATTTCCTTGGTCTTCAGATAAAACAAAATGAAAAAGGAACTTTCATTAATCAGGGAAAGTATGTTAAAGATATGCTGAAGAAATTCGATTTAACTCAGAGTTCAGCTATGAAAACCCCTATGGCACCACCGCTGACACTAAACAAGGATTCAAATGGAATACATGTTAATGTTACGTTGTACCGTGGGATGATCGGCTCTCTCTTGTATCTTACAGCTAGCCGACCCGATATTATGTACGCAACCTGTTTGTGTGCACGATATCAAGCTGAACCTAAGTAATCTCATATGATCGCTGTAAAGCGAATCTTTCGTTACCTTAAGGGTACTATGAACCTAGGTCTTTGGTAACCCAAAGACTCAGGGTTTGATCTAATTGCCTATTCAGATAGTGATTTTGCAGGTTGCAAATTGGATAGGAAAAGCACCACAGGAGGCTGTCAGCTCCTAGGTGGAAAGCTGGTGAGTTGGACAAGTAAAAAGAAAAACTCTGTGTCCACCTCCACTGCTGAAGCTGAGTATGTAGTTGCTGGAAGCTGTTGTTCTCAAGTCTTGTGGATGAGAAATGAACTAATAGACTATGACCTTCAGCTCTCAAAAATTTCAATCTATTGCGACAGCACAAGTGCCATCGCTATAGCCAACAATCCAGTGCCAACAAGTGACTATCAGTTAGCTGATCTGTTCACCAAACCTCTTGATGAGACAAGATTCAACTTTCTCATCAGCGAGCTTGGAATGCTTAACTTTGAATAGTAAAATCTTCAGCGGTTCACATTTGATCAGCGATAGGATAAAATCAACTTGTATAACCCACTCTATCATTCTCTCTCTGAACAAAAAATTAACTCGCTGATATCAAGGTATGTTTTCTCTCTTACTCGCTAACGTTCGCCTAGAACTCAAAGATTTCAAAACATCTTGCATCGCTGAATATCTCTTCCTTAAACAGCGATACTTTGAAATTTCTTAAACCAACACTGATATTTCTATTCAGTGCTTCATATTTTCAAAAGTGTCCCTGAGCTTTCAAAACCTCAGAGACATCCTAAAATATGAAAGGACAATTGTGACGTCGTCGCAACGGATAAGCCCTGGCACGTTCTTTTTCTGACACATGTTTGCACGTTTCGTTTACCTTCCAATCAAATGCAAACACGTGTCCGTGTCATGATGAAAATCTTTTCCCGCTCAAGATTTTCTCTCTCTACTCTCTCTATATAAACCATTTTGGGTTTATATTTTTCTCTTTACGCGAAAAACTTCTCCTCCAAGCAAGAAAAAGATTTACTGTTGCATTTTGAGCTCTCAAAATTTCCAGAAACTGTTCATCTTCTTCTTTGACGAACCAGGTTAATACTCTTATTATTTACCTACATTACTTGTTTATGATCTTATTCTTTGATTCTAACAGATCAAACAAAAGAACTTTTATAAAATGAAATCATTTTCTGTTCATGATTTTATGAATACAACCTTCATGGTTGTTCTTCAAGTTTATATCAAAACTCGTAAACTTGTTCTTCATATGTTTTTCCAGAATTCCTTCTTCAAATGAAAACTGGAAAACACATAATCTCTACGTTTTGTAACTCTTTCTCAAAACAAGAAAAACCCTAATCTTTCTCATAGGAATTTTTGGCTGAATGAAATGGACAAAATTCAAAAACATCTTATTGGAAAATCTTTCCACATTAAGACTGTATTCTTTATCTGTGTTCATGTTTAAATATGTTAAACAGAAATGGCATCTTCTACTGGTATTCCAACTGCTGAGAACACTCCTGCTGCCGGGGAACTTGAAATCACCAAGGCTCCTCAGGTCAAGTTCAAACTTGAGGATGTCTCTTTTACAAAATCAAACAACCTCCATGCGCTGTTCGATTTTCCTCCGAAAAAACAAGTCAAACATCTAGATGATGCTGTGAATTTTCTGAAAACCTGTTGCCTCTCTACAACCTTGACCATAACACCCCCTGCTCATCAGTTACTATTATCTCAATTCTGGTATACCGCCAGACACACTCAGCTACCATCATCCATAGACCCTACCAAACTACTTGATGTCATCCTCTGTGACACTGATTTTGGCACCATCAAAATCAACCCTGCTATCATTCGAAAAGCACTGAATCTCCTTGTTGCCACCAAAGAAAAACAATTTGTTCCTTTTCCTGACCCCAAGAGACATGCTGATAGAGAAACACTCATTTCATTCTTTGATGCAATGAAGTACGGTTGGGATCAAGGGAGAGATGAAAAAGCCGAGAAGAAACTGACTGCAATCAAGAAGTCAAAGATGCCCAACGAGATGAACTTCATCTTCGCACACCTGATAAGCTGCATGACAGCGAAGAGTGGCTCCTCTGATCAAGCTGCTCAACCTCAGCAAGCCATGGGCTATGCATTGTTGAAGGGTCTCCATGTTGACTGGGCCTCGATAATCTACGACGATCTTGCGCTCAGAGTAGATTTTGCTGATAGACCATCATGGGTTCCATACCCAAGATTCCTCAGCGCCATCTTCCAAACCGGCCTTAAGGATAAATACCCAAAAGTAGGAGACCTGAAACTCTCTCAGGTTGCCCTAAGATGCTCGACTTCAAGCCCCTGCCAAACGAGGTACGTCTCTCTACTCTCTTATCTATTCTCAATCCTCCTTCTTCTACTTCTGCGGCTCATTCAGTGGAAATCCCCACCGCTGATACCCCAGCTGCAACCTCAACTCCTTCTAGAAAAAGGAAACACTCATCTTCCCAACTTGGCTCCGAAAGGACCAAGAAAACCAAGGAGCAACCCCCAAACAATTCCCATGCTAAAGACTCCTCAGCTCATCTTGAAGAGCTGATGGATAGTTCCGTGGTACGCTCTGCCATAGCTGAACAAGCCACCCCTTCCATCCCAGCTTCAGCGTCTCTAAACGCTGAAGTTATAAACTTGGAAAAGAACCCACCTCCTTCAGCCTCTCTACAGACTGAAGTGATTTTCAGCGGATCCAACGCTGAACGCCGTACCCATCCAACCGTCTCATCCTCCATTCCTCTCACCTCTTCTTTGGTCACTCAATCTATTCCCCTATTCTCCTCAACAACCGTCATCCTCAGCGACACTACTGCTAAACATTTTCAGATGATGATAGAACACACCACAGGACGTGCAGGTACTTCCAGTCGTCTAGGAAATATTGAAGACGACTACGAAACTTTTTCAGGACATCGAGGTTTCGACAACTTCGCCATCCCGCCTGCAGGTATACACAAATTCCCACACACTTCCCTCTCTCAACCCCAAACTTCTGAGCTTTCCTCTGTTCATAAGTTGATAACTTTTTCAGGTCCTAATTTGGGAGATATCAACGCCTCCCTGACGGCCCTGGAAACAATGATGGAGTCTTTCAACAACACTCTAACTGCCAACTCTTCAGCGGTTACAAACGCTGGAGAGAACTTGAAGACATTGACCACTGAGGTCGAAAAGAAAGCCTCCAAAGCTGGTCTGGAGAAGGTGGATGGTAGCATTGCAAAATTGCTACCACCCTCGCTGAAAACTCAACCGCCACAACCACTCTCTCAACAAACTTCACCTATCTGTCCAATGAAGTCACATCATTGAAGACAGAGGTTGGTTCTCTTAAGAGTGAAGTTTCCACGATCAAGACTGAAGTCTCTGCGGTCAAAGAGATTGTTCAGAAAGTGCTCGATCGCCTGAACACCCCAACTTCTCACTTCACTCAGGCCGATCGAGATGATCGCAAAAAGATCAGTCCTGCTATTACTGGCCTAGAAGACAGAGTAGCAGCGATTGAAAACTGCATAAGAATTACTGGCCAAGAAGACAGTAATCCTATGGCTGCTGCTGCCGCTAAAAAGTCCGTTACCTCCCCCAACCATGATGTGGAAGAGGGGGAGAAGCCTAAAGAAGACCTTCCCCATAATGATGAGGGGGAGAAGAAAAATAAAGAAGACCTTTCCCATGCTGAGTGGGAGGGTATTGAAACTGCTGCTGCTGGTACTTCTACTTCACGACCTCAGGGAGTTGAAAACCCTGAGGAAACCGAGAAACCTCCCTCTGAATCTGAGGGGGAGCAATTCGAAGAGCAGAACATTGAAGCTGCTGCTGATGTAACCTCACCCTACGCTAAAGAGGTTGAATCTGATGAAGACGAAGCTGAAGACGATGAAGCTGTCGACATCTCTGATGATGAACCATCTTCTTCTCCAAAGAATGATGATGATGACGATGATGATGATGACTCCTTTATTGTCAAGCCTGTTCAGAAGACTACAGCTCTCAAAGGGATTTCGATAAACGAACCTTCAGGGGAGCGGACCAAGACAAAGCCTGCAGCGTCTGAAGCTGACAAAGGCAAAAACAAAGGCCTTGCTGCAGAAGACAATCTGATGATCTTGCTTCAAAAGCCAGTTTGTCAGGTACACTACCTGCTATTCCCTTACACTGCATCCCTCCTCTATCCCTTCTCAATCTCAATCCTTCTATCCATAAAACCTCTATACACTTAAACCCCATTCTTTCTCTATCTCTTTCTTCCCCAACTCTTCTTACTTAAACGATCGTTGTGTTTCAGCTAGTCCTCTCCCCTGCTTGAGGATCCAACTGAAGTCTCTACAGCTGCACCAGAAATAATTCCAACCACAAGAGCTGAATAAATAATCCCAGTCTTGGATTTAACCACTGAGACTGGTGAACCTGAAGAACAGCTGAACTCTCACAAAAACATACCTTCCTTGGCTCCTCAAAAGCTGAGTGAAGAGGATCAAGAAAAGAGAGATGCAATGATCAAACAGCTCGAAGATCAGCGAATCATTCTTCCTCGTGACCAAATCCCTGCTCCCACAAAGTTCAGGATCTCAAGGAAAGAATACGAGGATCATCTAAGAGCTGAACGATTACTCGCCGAAAAGAAGAAAGCTAAAGAAAAAGATAAGGCTCTCGCCATCCAGCTTGTCCAACAATCGGTGAAAGACCCCGCATTGAAAAGAACTCCCATTGATAACCAACGTCAGCTATGGGATGATGCCCAAAGGATCGTTGAAGAAAAGACTAAAGTATCTGATACGACTTTGGAATGAGGTAAAGAAATGCTGAATTATCGATCTCGACCATCTAAAATCATCAAAGTAAACATCGGAGGAAAACTGTTCGTAGACGTTCCTGTTGTTGAAGTTGATGTATTCAGAGAAGACAAAACCAAGCAAACCTTCTATGCTGCTACTTTAGAGAAGTTTGGTTTCTCTTAATGGTTGGAAGTAAAATTAGCCATTCAGAGATCGTGCTCAAAGTTCAAGAGCCATGTCGAGAAGATTTTAAATACTCAGATCGACTTGGTTTCTTCTGCTGTGGATATTCCTCCTTCCACTCTTCTTCATCCTCAACAAAGAAGAGTCTCTGCAAAGGAAAAGAAAGTCTCAGACTCAGGTCCTCCTATACGGAATGAAACAGGTATTGGTTTTTCTCGTGCTGAAGTTCTTGGCCCTAATGCTGATCTCTCAGCGCTTGACACCTCCCTACAACCTGGTGAAACTTTCATCCCTGGCAAAGTCATAAGTGATCCCTATGGTATATTCTTTCTAGACTACCAAGGAAATCATCACTTTCAACGCATCTCTGAGCTTCCAATCACTCCCATCGAACAGCTCAGAGATCTCATATACTGGTGTGAAGTCAGACGCGACATTCAGGCACGTCACCTCAAGCCCCTGATCTTTAAAGAAGCAAAGAACAAAAAGGATCAAGGTGTCACTGTCTCTGACTGGATGATTCCCACATCAAAGACCCTCGATGAACTTCTCATCAAGGAAGAACCTTTTGACGGATAGGATCGCCTTGTAATTCTTTCTATCCTTATCTGTCTACATCTTTTGTACTTGTAATTTTATTTGTTGTACTTGTAATTTTTCTACTTCCCTCTGAAGTTTAAAGAAAAATTTCAGCGAATGTACTTTACTCCATCAGTACTGAAAAGATCCCAGAAAACAGTAAAAGGGACAAATATTTTATGAGTTCTTTTTATCCTTATGTTTTCATTAAATAGCTATTTTCTCTGTTGCTATGTCATAATCAAATAGGGGGAGATTGTTGATCCAAACCCTCAGTGATTTGATGATGACTCTCTCTTAAACACTTAGTGAAAATTGTAAGTAAACAATATGTATTAGAGTTTCACTATCGCTGGTAAGTACTAAGACTTTACAGTACCGCTGATAGGAACTCTCACTCTTTAGATTAGATATTCAGCGAACACTGTTCATCATCATATAGCTCTGAGCCTGTTCAGTCTATGAGATGATCGCTGGTAAACTAGTTGTTTACTTATGATCCCTGAAGACAAGTTTCACATCAACCAAAGTCCTACGTTGAAGTCGAAGATCAAGCTCAAGAACCAGCGACAAGTCTACTCATGAACTCATGTGGATATCAGCGAAGCAAGACCTGTCCATTCAACGTGATGTATCAAGTAGAAGACTTCAGCAATCGCTGAACTTTATCATTCGCTGATAAAGATCTGACTTAACGAAAGCTGATCATGAAGTCTCCCTGCATGTTACTATTGTCTTACCTCCCTTGCACGTCTCCGTACGAAATGTCAGAACGGACATCCCTTTTGTCTGTAATCGTACAACAACTCTGATTCTACACTGTGCACCATGCGGCTACTAAGGTTGTCTACAAAGGTCAATGACATGCAACCACTCAGCTGCTGCCACGTGTAAAGCCATACTGCAATGCATTAAATGCATGCAGTATATAAGAAGAACCTTACTTTAGTTTTGAAGTGTGCTCGGACCATCTTCTTATTTCTCTCTTATTGTTAAGTTATTATTCGTAATTTCTTTAACTATTTCTAGTGCAAGAAACTTAGTGTTTCTCAATACTTGTTTAGATTAGGTTTATCCTTAATCTTGTTCCGCAACAAGTTGTAAATTGTCTTGATTTATCAATAAACAATTTAGAAAAGTAAAAACGTGGGTTTGTATTCAACCCCCCCCCTCCTTCTACAAACTTGTATTGCCCTTCGGGACCAACATTTAGTAACATGTATTATTATATGCTTTATGATTAAAGTGTGAATTGACTTGTTTTCACGTAAGGCACTGACCGGGAAGGTGCCAATACGTCAAACGATACAGAAAGAAGTGCAAAGGATATGGGAAAGAGACGTAAGAGAGCAAGAGGTACAAGAGAGCAAGAGGTACAAGTATGACTCCAACTACACATACATGATTGTTATGAAAACTGATATCATGAAACTACAATTATGTATACATTTACTTACACTTGAAAAATGTAATTACACATGGAATATTGAGTTAAGTTAGTATAGATCAACCTGAAAACACACGAACAACAAGAAGCGCATCAAAACAGCTCGTTGTGGTACAACAAGAGGAGTCGAAAGGTAATAAATGATATGTAACATTCTAACACTAACAAGTTCACATGCATACCTAGCAAGGAAAATATTAACAAAATATTATAATGTTAGATTTTTCGCGGCCAAACCTTCGCGATGACTTGATGGCCGACGACGATTTCGTACACCGAGTACCTCTTACAAAGTCGGGTAATAATCTTAAATGCTGAAATCTACAACAAATTGTGTTACTATTTGAAAGCATTAACAATTTTTCCTTTGTTTTCATACAGCTGTGGTTCCCATAAAATCTGCAAGTGCATCATTAAAACAAGGGGATAAAAAGGAGGATAAAAAAAGGGGGAAAAGCCATCAAATGTTAATGGAATTAGAACTCGGACGTCACCGATAACGTTACATAACACGTGCCTTCTTCTAAACGATGAACAAAAGGCGGTTGTTACGAAAATGGGGCTTGGGTCGTTGCTGCAAATGACGGTTGATGGGATCCCGTCAAAGCTTGGTTATTACGTGGTAGACAATTTGGATACGGATAGGATGGAAATGGAGTTAGATATGGCAACAATCAGAATAAACGAGGATACAGTTCACAAGATTTTAGGGCTTCACATAGGCGGAATCAACCTGGACACGGTGAATGTGGACGAAAAAAGTTTTGATATGATAAAACGATGGGAGGCTACTTACAAGAAAGATAAGCCAAGACCGTTAGATGTGTCAAACGCGATACTTGATTCGCCCGACGCAGGAAAGATATTCAAGTTAAACTTTCTGGTACTTTTTGTGAACTCCAGCCCATTTGGAAACTGCCATAATCTGTTTTTGAAAAAGATTAGCAGCACTGATATGATACCGAAAATTAATTGGTGTCGTTACATCATAGAAAGTCTTCGCAGAAGCAAACGGAAATGGAAGCGTGACACATACGACAGCTTCTACTCAGGGCCACTCACATTCCTTACGGTACTGTTTTCTGATTTCATAATGTTTTTTTATTTTTTTAGATGCACACTAACTATATGATTCGGTACACAACTGCTTTATGCTCACATGACGGCGTGTCCTTCCATTGAAGTTGATCAGACTCTGCTACCATTACACACTTGGACAATGGAAAAGCTTCGTGACAGAATGAAATACGGTTTCGATGAGGGAGGATTTCATAAGGCCCAGCTAGCCGGTCTTAAATCGGACAAAAAGACGGTTTCGAAAGGTAAGAAGAGGAATGCTCTGGTTAGCCATGTGGATAAGGATACTTCAACACCCGAAACTTCTCATACGGGTAACGATAATTAGGTACAATGAGTTTATTCTATATTTGATTTTGACATGTAGACCTATGCATAATTTATAAATCTGAGTAAGGTTATTGTATTTCATATTTATAATCGTATTTATATAAAATATTCGGTTTTGTTTTCGTAACATACTAAACAGCCAATTACAATGGAGATGGTAGAGGCGTATGAAAATGAAGGTGAAGGAGCCGTCGTGAACGAGATGGTAATGACTAACTAGCTAACTACGCGATTGATGATGTGTATTTGTGTTAGTACACAAGGTATCCAAGATTTAGTCTAATTGTAATTAGTCAACAATGGTCAAAGTCAAAATTATCTAGGTTTGGTCAAAGGGTATATAAACCCAATTGTTAGGGTTTGTGAGAGGGTAAGGTCATTAGTGTATTAGCCACAAAGGTGTGTGTGTGTGAAATAGAGAGAGTGACCTCCCAAAGAGAGAAAGTGTACCCAATTCATCATCTTCTACATTTCTCCTCTAATCAAGTGCTTTAATGGTTTAATCTTGTTACCTGATTTGTTCTCAATTGGTATCAGAGCCTAGCAGTGAAGAATTTGTGCATCATTCATAGTATTTTTTTATCAATTTTTTGAGAAATTGAAGTTTTGTTGGGTTTTTGAGATTTTATTGAATTTTTCCAGAAATTTAGGAATTGTTTGGAGTTTGGATTGATTCAAGTTTATAGATCCACTTTAGTTGTTGTTTGGAACGATTTGCAAGTTACAAAATCATTTTTCATCAGCAAATCATATTTCTGGAAAAACAAAATTTTCAACAGTTTGTGTTCATCGCTAAGGTTTATAAAGATTTAATCGATCTGGAGTTTTGCAGTGTTTTAATCGATTTTGATGTCACAGAACGATTCCTTGTGAAATTTAGAGCATACCACAACTTTCAGATCTGGAAAATCGGCAAGAAATGAGCGAGATATATGTGTTGAAAGTGTCGCCGGAAACTGGGTAACCTTCGCCGGAAAAACGAAATCTCGCCGGAAAAACGTTTTCTTCGCCGGAATCTTCATCGGAGTCGCAACTCAAGTGAAGTCGCAACCAAAACTCACCGGGAAGTCGCAACTGTTGCGATATCGCAACGGAGTCGCAACCCACATCGCCGGAAAAACGTGGTTCGCCGGAATTTCTTGTGGGTCGTCGGAAATGTTGCATAACCTCGTTTTAATGTGGAAATAAATTGTTTTGTGATCTAAGAACGTAAAGAAACCAAAAGGAATCGATCTTAACGTGTAAAACAGAACAAAATCGAACGAAAAATCTGAAAAATCGTGTTTGGGGTGATGATGAACAGTACTAACGGATTCCGCCGTTAAATTCTCTACATTTTTGGTCCTTTTCCGTTAGATTAGTTAGGCTCAGTTAGTTTTTATTCCGTTAGTTAAGTTCGTTAGTTTTTCTTACATTTTGGTCCTTCGTTAGTAATACCAGTTAAGTCCGTTAAGTCCAGCTTGGTTTTAGATTTTTTACACTTTTGGTCCCTGGACTTAAAGTTTCAGGTTTTTTTTCATTTTGAGTCCCTAGAGTTAGAGTTTAAGTGTCTGTCTCTTTTAGTCCCTATAGTTTAGGTTTTTGTTTTGGTCTGTTTTAGTCCCTTTAGTTTTAAGTTTTTGATTTTTACTTTTTTAGTCCTTAGAGTTTATTTTTCTTTTAGGATTTTTCATTTTTGGTCCTTTGAGTCGTAATTTTAGAATTTTTTGTCACTTTTAGTCCTTGTTTTTCGTTTTAGTTTCGTAAGTTGTCATTTTTAGTCCTTATTCTTCGTTATTTTTCGTTTTTCATCGTCTTTATCAGTTTTTGCCTGCAATTTAAACGTAACTGATATATCTTTCTCGTGTTTTGCAAGTTTATCGATTTAAAGTCCAGTTTTCCGCATTAATTCTTCGAAATTAATTTTTGGGAGACAAATTTACAATTTGTTTTTCAAATTTTATTTCTGAAAATTTTTCTGACTTTAATCGTGTTTTTCTCTGATCGTACAAGGGCACAAATTCTACTTCTCACGAAGTATCTGTTAACGATCCGACATTTCAAATTTTCAGGTAACAATGGATGATTATCTCGCGCTAGAATATATGGGTTGGAATGATTCATTAGCAGACAAACCCAAGGCAATTTCAGAGGTAACAATGTCTGTAAAGGAGACAAATGAGGTACATTCCGATCTTTACAATCAATTCTTTACTCAACAAGCTTATTTAACAAAAAGATTAGAAAATCTAAAAAGAGACCAGGATAGAGTAGATGAGATAATTTCCACTCAAAAGGCAAGACTAATTGAACAAGACAGTCAAATTAAGCATTTTGAAAAGAAAAAGACTGAGTTCGAGATTGGTCATGCTTATTTTCAAGACAGAATAACTGAACTATCGGATAAATTACTGAGTTCGGAAGTCAAGAATAGTGAGTTTGAGAGTCTTTTGCATGCTTACAAAGACAGAAATGATGAGTTATGTGAAAATGTCAAGGATCTGGAAAATAAATTGTACAAAGCAGGTCAATCTGAAGAAACAATTCACATGCATAAATCAAATAAGTTCAGATATTTCAACTCAAAATGGGGAATCGGGTATGACAATCCACAATACCTGAGCAATGCTTTATCAAAATCTCCCACTTTGTATAAATTTGAATGGATTGAACTTGCCGTATATTCAAAATTTCAAATCAAGTGTCTTAAGATGGATGGTGAAGACTATGAAGCGGAAGAAGAAATAAAAAGGAAAACCACAGTCAAAATGCAACTTCCTTTTTGGTATGGTCCAGACAATGCAAATGCATTGAATTCTAAGAAAACCTTACCAAACAATTACTTTGAGAGTCATGTTGTTAAAGAACCGGAGGAAAAAGAAAATACTCAAAAGGATATTACTGACAAACCAGTTTTTGAATGTAAAAGATACTTTCCACCAATGGTTCTTGAACAAAAACTCATGGACCTCGAAAGCAAGATCCAAAGCAACATTCAAGAAGTCAGAAATGACGAGAAGCTTGCTTTTGAGATTGAGAAGGAAGTTTTGCTTGCTGTATTTTCAGAAAGTTTAAAAGGAATGAAAATAAAACTTGCAGAAATATCTGAAGAAAAAGCTTTAAAAGAAAAACAATCTTCAGATTCAGATGTTTCCTCATGCAAAGCTTTTATAGGAAATGCTATTTTGAGAGACTGGACAACCAATGACCAAGATGATTTTGAACCTTGGGATTTGGAAAATCAGTTTGATAAAGATCCTCCTATATATTTTCCTACGGAAGAAGATAAAATATTTCAGAAAGAATTTAATGACTTTCTTTTTCCCAAGTCTGATGATAATGATAGCCCATCTTATGATACTGATACTGATTTTGAAAGCGAGAATGTTGGTAAGGACAAAGGTAAACGTGTATGTGAAGAGCCTGTTCAATTTGATTTTAGTGCCAAACTTCCAGATCATTCTGACTTTCTAATAAAAGAAGAGGAACCTGAAAAGATTATCTTGGAAGGGGAATCTTCAAAATCAGCTGAGAAAATCTCTGTTAATGATGATCATTCTAAATCTAAATCAAAACCATCATTACAGAAAAAGAAAAGAAAAACAAAAAGAAAGAAGCATGTTAACTCTTTTCAGACTCAATATTCAAAGGCTTACAATTCTTATTTGTCTGGTTTTTCAGATCGTAATTTGAGAAACAACACGCGTCTTGAGTGGAGAATAAAGGAGTCCACACAGGATGTGGCCCAGATCAAATCATCCCACGTTACTTTAAATGTTTTAAATTCCAAGAGAGACAATTTTGTTTCAAATGTTATTAATTATGATGTTGGTACTAGACGAAAACTTGTAGTTCCTTACAAGGTTTATTCAATGCGCCAACTGATTAATTTGGCACGAGATCAAATTTGTTGTGCTTCTTGTGGTGTGGATGATTTTATCTACAAATCTGATTATAACCGTTGGTTTTACTCAAATGATTTTTTTAAAACCAATTATAGAAAACAAAATGCCAATTCCAAACATACTAATCAGAAAGGACCCAATTGGCAGTGGGTACCAAAAGCTGTTTAAATTATATTTTGCAGCCCAGTCAGTGTGGTATTTGAATTTCGATTGCTCAAAACACATGACTGGTAGAAAGGAGCTGCTGAGCAACTTTGTGGAAAAGGAGATACTGAAACTTAACACATCGACCTCAGGAGGAGTTAATAGAATACATCCTATGCACAAATTTAGGGGGAGTGTGCATCACTATCATGTAAGTGTTGATCCGTTGTGATTAATTGCCTCTGAGGAGTTAAGGTATGTGTTCTAATTTGTTTTTAAACACTAACTCTTAAATGATGAAAACAATTTAGAAAAATCTTTGCATCATTTAAGGGGGAGTGAAAACCATGTTTAAAATCATGAGTGCTTAATCAATTGGAAGTTGGACATCTTCCAATGTGATAAAATCTTTCAATTGTTATCTGAAAAATGTCCAAGTATTTCATTTATCGCAACAATGCACTGAGATAACATTTGAACAGTAAGTTATCGCAACCAACTATTGCGATTAAAAGTTAAACATCATTCTATCGCAACACTTAGTTTGCGACAAGAGAACTATCGCAACCTTGCATTGCGATAAGAACATATGAACAGTAACGTATCGCAACGGCCTGTCGTGATAAGGGGTCATGAATATCGCAACCTATTCATTGCGATAAGATTGAGGGTTCTTGCAATCTGTTCATTGCGACAACCTGACACTGTGGCGGTCAAACCCTTGGACCAATCAGTTGTTGCCACGTGTCCTTCTCTCAACCTTCTATGAATACAGAGAGTTTGAATCCTTTTTTGTCTCATTTCAAAAACCCTCTCAACTCTCTAAAATATTTGTGTTCAATTTCAGAAAGTGTTTTAAGATTTTCGAGTTTTCATCCATTCATTTCCTTTCAGAATCATATCGAGGTAAATATTCCTAACTTTTATTCGATTTCATCGCCGTGATACCAGAACCTGTACTTGCCTATGCCGACCAGTAGCCTGAGGTAGTTAGGCAGTATAGATTAGCTAACGCACTAGTGGTCCAGCCAGAACCGGCCGGACCTCCCCATGGTGCAAACTCACTAGGCGGTGAGGGTTTACTTGTCGAGCAGGTTCAGAACTTGGGGTTCCTGAACGGAGAGAGGTGAGGAGAACTTTAAGAAAGAGAGTGGGTGGGGTGGCTAGGACTGCTGGTCTGGCATCTTCTACCAGAGCTAGTCGTATACCCATCCTCGATGACATACCGATGGAATCCGAGGATGATTCAGATTTTAACCCCCGGAGATTTTGGAGACATAAGGTGGAATGAGGGAGATATAGTAGAAAATACTAATGTGAGTTGTGATGTGGTGAGAAAAGAAATGGGAGAGAAAGAGATAGGGCCAGACAAAGTTTTAACTACTGGCTCTCCCCAACCTAATCCGAGCCGGGTAGCCACATCATCTACTAATGAGCGTCTGTCGCCGTTGCGTATTGAAACAGACATGGTGGACCCAGCCATGCAATGCACAACCCCTCTAAGCCACTCATCGGCATCTCAATTTGCCGATGTTTCATTTGCCACAGGGGATAAAGCACAAAGTCTATCGGCGACACACTCGGTGTCTGCTGGTATTGAAACAGGTAGGCTCCTGCCCCGGCCACCGCCCTTTGTTCAAAGCACATCGAGTCTAGGACCTTTTGGAACAACTTCTTTTCCTAGGACACCGATGATGGCATAACACCAAGTTGTGAGCTTTTGTCCTCCAACCGGAACACCCAGAGTGTGGCCACCATTTATTGGTAACCCACGAGGACAGGGTGGAAGTCCTGTCATAGTTAACATCGCGCCAGCTATGAACACAGGAAGTACGGTTGCTACAACCGCTACTTCAACGGGGAACCTATGTGGCCCGGATGTTAGATATCTTTTTCCCGTTTTTGATCCCGAAGATGTTATAAGAATGCTTGGAACGCCCCCTCATTATATTACTCTTCCGTTATTATCATCTGTTTTTTCCTCCATTGACAGAGTCCACAAGCAACACGGACATGCTATGTAGAGTACCATTGAGAAATTAGCAAGAGAATTGAGCAAAGCCGTCAAGAGCAAACATATTGCTGAATCGTCGTCAACCCCTCAGATTCAACCATCCAATACACAATCCGACCCACAACAACCACCACCAGTTCCATTACACCAAATCTGAAGACCAGCTCAAATGAGAGCTGTTAGCCCGACTCCTAGCCAAAAGTGACACAAGTACAGCTGAAGAAGTTGATCTAATTGGGTTACTCCGTCAACATACCCAACCTCAAACACACCACCTTCGAGCAACGACTTCGAGCGTCTTACCAACTCAATCTACTGCAGTGTTGGGGGTTCAGGTCAGTCAGTTAGTGAACGGGAAACGGGAACCGGCGGAACGGACACTGAAATGGTTGAAGTGGATGAAACCAATGTTCTAGATGATGTCATAACTAGGGTTGAAAATCCTCCGGTTGTTGACAATAGAACTGATGATGAAAGGATGGCGGATGATATGCTTATTGAGATAATCTACATTGATTCTGAGGAAGAGACTGAGAAAACAACCGTCCAGATCAAAGAGGAAATAAAAAGATTTTGTTTGAAGACCTTGATCAACCTTACACAGATTTGAAGTTCGTGTTTCAAGACTTGTTGACTATTTGACTTTAAAGAGCATATCTGAAGATTAAAGAGCTGAAGACTATCGTCATATTTTTTTTAAATCTTGTATCCATAGGGGGAGATTGTTAGTACACAATGTATCCAAGATTTAGTCTAATTGTAATTAGTCAACAATGGTCAAAGTCAAAATTATCTAGGTTTGGTCAAAGGGTATATAAACCCAATTGTTAGGGTTTGTGAGAGGGTAAGGTCATTAGTGTATTAGCCACCAAGGTGTGTGTGTGTGTGAAATAGAGAGAGTGACCTCCCAAAGAGAGAAAGTGTACCCAATTCATCATCTTCTACATTTCTCCTCTAATCAAGTGCTTTAATGGTTTAATCTTGTTACCTGATTTGTTCTCAATTTGGTTTGAGAAAAATAAAATAAAAATAATTTGGTTATTTTAGGGTGATGATCAATTGGCAAAAGAGCATGGAGGAGATGACGAGGAAACAGTTGCAGCAACAGAATCTAGGGGAAAGGTATTGTATCGGTTTAAGTGATTATAAGTTTCGTAGCAAGCAAATCATAATCATTTTATAAAAATTCATATTGAGATGTGGGTTTAATTTGCAAAAACTAACATTGAAGGCTCTTTAACGTAGGTTAAAGAAGCGATGGTAACAGCGGCAGACAAAGAGGATGCGAATGAAATTGGTAACTCAAATACGAAAGACAAGGTATATAACTGTAACGTATTGAGATTTGACATATCGTCGATTTTTAGTAAAAAAAACGCCACACGTACGTATAGATTAAATAAAAACATATGTTTCCATGTAGGAAGATGATGGTATTGAGATTGATGGGGCTGATGGGTTTGATATACCAGATGAGGATATCGCTCTGGCATTTGAGGCAGTTGATAGGGTGGTATATGCAATAAACGAGTCGGTGACCGTTGAAGGTGGTGAACTCCGTGAAACAGATGGTGGGGTTGTGGATGATGATGACGATGGAGAAGATTTTGAAGACGAATATGAGCTACGAAAGGTACTAATTTAACTATTTTCGTAAAAAGAACATGTGTGGGAAAAAATGTTATACATATTCAAATATGTGTTGTGATCCATGTTTTTTATAAAATGTGAAACAACTCAAATATGTATTTCATATGTTTTTAAAAGATCTGTCACATGTGACTATATGAATTTCATATGTTGCTAAAAAAATGTAACACACGTGAAAAAGTATTGACATATGTCATTGAACATATTTTCATATGTATTTGATCGCAGTATGTGTTTGAACCTGTATGTATTCACAAAAATATGTCTTTCATATGTTTTTAAAAAAAAGTTATTCATATGAAATTATGTTTTTCATATGTCTTTTATGTTGAATGTTCTACTTATTTCATAAGTTGATGGTTTGTTATTATATCATTATCATCTTATGTAAAAACACGAGTACATGGCGAAAATCGATGCACGGTTGGAGCAGATATATTGCACTAAGCATGACGTGAGCAAACTGATAAAGGAGGCAATAGGGTTGTTCCCAGAAGATGTGACCTTCGACGACTACCAAGAAACTTTCGATACAATTTTCAGAGACGATGCAAAGACAGATAACGATTGTGAGACGGATAGCTATGGGGAGGAAAAAGGAAATAATGATTGTAGAGACAATTCTGTTTCAAGTCAAGGTAAAATAGATGTGCATCGAAATCCGGAGGTTACACCAACAAAGTTGGACTTTGAAGTTACACCGACACCAATTTCACAGATATGGTGCACTTCAGACGTTCAATGAGATAGACGATGACAAACTACAGCGATCTGTGAATTCAGCATCAAAAGATGCAACATCAGCTTCATTACACTGTGCTAAGACAACTCCTATCTTGGAGAATAACCAGATGATTCGGTACACCGCGAAAGACAAAGGGAAAGGGACTATGGTAGGTGATGTCATGCAGCGTCGGGCAAGCCAACGGGAGACAAAACTTGGAGATCAGATGAGGTCTCCGTACGTTAAGCGCTCTATCGATGTTCGAATGGCATTGAAAAATGACGAAAAGAAAGCCCACGAGTTTTGCTTGGCTGGATATGGTGGCCTAGAGTAAGTACATTTAAAGTATTAATTTTTTTCATTTAAAGCAACATAGATTTCAATAATTTGAACGACATCAATTATAGTGGCATACAAAATTGCATCAATTAATATTCATGAAATGTATTATGTTCTTGAAATGTAGTGACATGATGTACTGGTCGAGCACGGATCAAAAAATCATACGGGCAGGAATGGAAACCTTGGCTGCCAATGAGCATATACTCACCAACGTCGTCGATGGGTGGGTAGACATATTGAACTACGAGGAGAAATACAGAAGCGTTTATTCCCCGAGACGGTTCTTCTTCAAAACATCGGTCCTGGTGAGTAGTTATAACAATTTTCGTAACATTAACATTAATTGATGTTTCCTATTCTAAAGGGTATAAACGATTTCAGGAGGGTGGGGTGTTATTACCCCATATATACAACTATAATAAGCGCTACAAATGGTTCTTAAAGAACATTGCAGATGCAACAAAACACCAAGTTGAAAACATCAACATGAAAAACGTCGATCTGGTATGAAAAAAATATTATTCGGTTAAATTGTTTTTTGCTGTTTTAATGGTGTTATTTTACATTAGCTAACCAATAAAATAAATATGAGCAGATCTTCTTTCCCATTATGCAAGATCGACACTATTACTGTGTGGTGTTCAACATAAAAAGTAGCCTGATAGAAATAGATAACAAACAGCCAACGTCTTTCGGAAGCGGTATAGACGAGAAGTGTGAAAAGGTTGTCAGTATGTTGGTAAGTATAATTTTTTCATATTACACAATCCACTTTGATTTAGACGTGGCAATTAAGAATGTACATTAAAATTTGTTATGTCAAGCAAACGATGATGGCAGCGCACTTGAAAGATACATGTCACCCGGCTGCGAGAGTTATAGAGAGCTTCCCAAAAGTTAGACTTGTTATGAGTTGGCAAACAAGAAGGAATTTCGTGGTTTGCGGTGTTTTCGTGATGAGGCATATGGAATGCTACATGGGTGGAGGGAGCAGAAGTTTAGTCACGCATCTGGAAAAGGAAGGACCAGCACAAGCGAGGCAACTGGAAGGACTGAGAAAAAAAATACACAGCAAAGATACTCTTGAGCGACTGGAACATTAGACGGGATTACGTGCAATCGCAGATAGCACGGTTCTACGAGATGGACAGGCGAACACAATCACAGATTCTTGATTGTGCGAACGCAACTAGGTCGGAACGACTTGATAAGTATTGGTACATATGGTGGGTTTGCTGTGAAGACAGTATGAAAATTGATGGATGTTTGTTTGATTTGGAGATTTGTTGGTGTTTTGGTATTTGAACAGTTTTTTGATATAACACCTTCTTGACATTTCGTAATTTGTTTGGTATGTGTCCGTTAATTTTTCTTTTGTTATAACACTAGTTTTAAATGTCACTTGCATATGTAAGTTGTTTTAATATTTAATTCAGATATATCTGTGAAATTACATTCATTTGAGATTACATTTAAATAACATATCATCATTAAACCAAAAAATATTATTATTCATTCCTTTGTTAAACTATGTGATTGTCTGAACTCTGTGATATATAAACTTTTCATATTATATACTCAAAAATTACCATATTGATCAACATTGCACTTGATTTAAGTTTTCATAACAATATATCACAGAACATCTATATTACAAAAGCTTGAGATACCATACAAAAGCACGCCGATATTACAAGTACAGGCACTAACAACCCACAAAACAAGCAAGGTACTATCTCAGGCGTGAAAACAAACACAACATACTACTACACGAACTACGGACATACAAATCATGCGCGCTGAAGAAACCTACTCCGCCGGTGGGCGGCACTTGCAATCCCTCCTAAGAACATCGTACGAAGCCCTAACAATCTTTATGTCGGTGTCATACTTCCAGACCATCCCTTGAAGAACCGCATTTTGAGCTTCAAGGTCTTCAACTCGGTGGCACCGATCGTCCAGATGATTTTTAGCACATTCCAGATGATGAATGGTGTCTTCATGTTTCTCTTGCAAACGCTTTAACTCATCCCTAAGCGCTCGGTTGTCTCGAATTAACGCATCAATGCCAACCACTTGGTTGTAATGAGAAGCAATGGGGTTAACACCGTTTTGGTTTTCTTGGTTGTTTTGTGCCATGACTAGTGAGAGGATGTATAGATATATTTCTTGCAAACTAATGGGAAATGGATGCCTTAATATATAGAAGGAGATGGAAGAGTGGAGTCTTTGGTACGTGTCCATTGGGGTTTCCAAAGGGTGGTTTTTTTGTTATATTTGGAAGCATCATAATGAACCCTAGCTACAACACACCCACCTTTGCCTATGCTAAATGACAAAAGGTCATTATTTATCCCAAAGAAGGAATATGTCACTTTTGCATGCATAATGCTTTTCATGGATAGGTGTGGCATGATGTGAACTTAGATAAACAAATAGGTAATTAATGCATACCTACAACAACAACAAGTCTTACACGAAAAAACCCAAACAAAATAGGTAATTTGCTGTTGAAACTCTATGAATAACATTAAATACATAAAACAAATTGTTGATCCAAACCCTCAGTGATTTGATAATGACCCTCTCTTATATACTTAGTGAAAATTGTAAGTAAACAATATGTATCAGAGTTTCACTATCGATGATAAGTACTAAGATCTTACAGTACCACTGATAGGAACTCTCGCTCTTTAGATTAAACATTCAGCGAACACTGTTCACCATAATACTGAGTCTGTTCAGTCCTTATGGTGATCGCTGATAAGTTAGTTGTTTACTTATGATCTCTGAAGACAAGTTTCACGTCAACATAGGTTCTACGCTGAAGTCGAAGATCAAGCTCAAGAACCAGCGACAAGTCTCCTAATGAACTGATGCGGATCAGCGAAGACTCAGATTTGTCCACTCAACGTGAAGTATCAAGTACAAGACTTCAGCTATCGCTGAACTTTATCATTCGCTAATATAGAATGATAAACCGCTGAATCAACGAAAAGTTGATCATGAAGTCCTCCGTACAAAGTACTTTTGTCTTAACCATCCTTGCACGACTCCGTACGATATGTCAGAAAAGAACCTCCTTATTGTCTGAAATCGTACAACCACTCTGATACTACACTGTTCAAACATGCGGCTACTAAGGTTGTCAACAAAGGTCAATGACGTGCAACCAATCAGCTGCTGCCACGTGTAAAGTGTAAACTGCCATGCATTAAATGCATGCAGTATATAAGAAGAAGAACTCACTTCATTTTGAAGTAACTTGCTAACTCTGGACAAGTTCATCCTTCTTATCTTGAGATAGGTTATTATTAGTAATTTCCTTCTCTTTCTTAGTGCAAGAAACTTAGTGTTCCAACTTGTTTAGATTTAGGTTTATCCTTAATCTTGTTCCGCAACAAGCTGTAAATTGTTAATGATTTATCAATAAACAATTTAGAAAGTAAAATCTGTGTGTTTGTATTCAACCCCCCCCCCCCCCCCTTCTACAAACTTGTATATCCCTTCGGGACCAACAAGTGGTATCAGAGAAGATTTGTGTAATCTCATAAACAAGATCTAATCTATACTAAGATTTCTCTTCCATGCTATTTCTGAAAATGGCTACCAACACAAACACAAATTATATCGAAAATGGTTCTCTTGCAAAACCCCCTAGATTCTCCAGAGATAATTTTAATCTATGGAAAAATAGGATGATTCTCTTCTTAGAAGGTGTAGACCCTACTATGCCTTACTATCTTGAAAACGGCCCATATAATCCTGTAAGAATTGATGCTGCAGTACCAGCCGCTGAGAATAGACATGCTATTCCAGAAAGGCTGATACCCAAGGAAGTTCATATGTGGACTGACGAAGATAAGAAGAAAGTGGCTATCGACACAAAAGCCAGATCCATACTATCCATGGCTCTTCCTGACGAAGTCTACCATTCCGTCATGAACCTGAAAACCTCAAAAGCTATGTGGGACACAATATGTGTTCAGTATGAAGGTACGTCTGAAGTCCAGGACTCTTGAAAGATCAACCTGGTAAGACAGTACAAAAGTTTCATTTGTGGTAAGAATGAAACTCTCTCTGAAGTTCACCAACGTTTTAACTGTTTATTAATAGATCTAAAAACTGTTGGTAAGGAATATTCTCACTTTGAAATGCTGACAAAGTTTTTAGAATGTTTACCTGAAAGCTGGGACAGTTATTCTATGTGTCTCAAGCTGTCAAAGGATCTAAGATCAATGACCCTTTCTACCTTATATGGCACGATGTTGAATCATTTGCAATCGAGTCATCTTAAGAAGATTCTTGTAAAAGATTCCAAAAGCACCCCTGTTGCTTTAATCTCAGAGGAACCTTCCACTCAGCAACCCTCGGTCACTATCACTGAGTTGGAAAGTAACTCTGAAAGGTCATCAGATTCTGACTCTTCAGATGATGATGAATCTTTGGCTGTCCTCACTAAAAAGTTCAGGAGATTCGCCAAAAAGAAAATGTTCAGAAAGAATAAACCTCTTTCCATCACTGACAAGCCAAGATCATCAACTCATGTTGATAAGGCTACTGCTACTTGTTTTAACTGCGAAAAGATAGGACATTTCGCTAACGAGTGCAGATCTAAGAAAGTTTCGAGAAACTCAGCGTTTCCCAATAAATCCTTTATTCCCAGGAATAAAGATCACAAATACGCCAAGCTGAAAGAAAAGTATGCGAAGCTGAAAAGCTTTAAGAAGAAAGGCAAAGGCCTAATGGCCAACTATGATTGGGCTGCCTCTGATGAAGAAGAATCATCATCTGACTCTGAAGATGATGAAGCCAATCTCTGTCTTATGGCCAAGATTAAAGATGAGGAAGAAAGTTCAGACATTCCCTCTACTTCAACCTCTGCTATTCAGGTATCACCTTCCTTCTTTACAAATATTGCAAATATTGATGAAGCTGATAGTCTTCATAAAATCGATCTCTTGACTAGAAGTTTATATGAAGCCATGAATGACAAAACTGTAGTTGAAAATCAAAACCTTGATCTCGCTGAACAGCTTAAAAACTGTCACCTTCAAATAGAAAAGCTTTCTAAAATTGAAGAAGATTTTAAAGATCAAGTGCACTTAAATCAGCTAGTCAAAATCGAGCGCGAAGAAGCTATCGCTGCATTAAGAGCTGAAAAAGCTACTGTTGAAGGATGGTGTAATTCTTCAACAGAGATCACTGAGATAATTAAGTCTCAGATTTCCCTGAGTGATAAACGTGGTCTTGGTTACAAAGCTGATACTCTAGAACCAACCAATGATCGTTCCATGCTCTTATTTGGAACCTTCGTATCCTCAGTCGCTGATACTTCATCCTCTCAGTGTTCTTCTTCTAGACCGCCAATCCCTGAGGAAATTTCTACCTCTTCAAAAGGTAAAGGGAAAATGGTTTATCCAAAACCTACCTCTGTGTTTAAAGATAAAGGTAAAGGAATTGCTTTTAACCAAAATCCTCAGAAGGGTACCTCTGTACCAAAGCTGAATGCTTCTAAAGCTTTAGTGATTCATTCCTCTGGATCAAGGAATCAGATCTCTGGATCTACTCAACGTGGATCTATTCAGCGATCTACTCCTAGAATCAGAGTGGATGTCTCTGGTAAGAAATCCGAAGAACTGAATGTTCCTTCCATTTCAAAAGCCAATAGCTTACTTGGTGCTGGTACTTCTAATTCTAAATCTAAAGCTCAGCATTCAAATGGTCCTAGAACTACTTTTAGTTATAGGAAATGTTATCACTGTGGACTCACTGATCATATTGCTAGTAAGTGCCCCACAGCCACCAAAGCTTAAAAGATAGCAAAGGTGAAGATCATTGCCCCCAAGGCAAAGAAGACCAACGAGGTTAAGAAATTAACCAAAGTGAAGACTGATAAAGCGGAATCTTCAAATGCTGCGAAGATTGCTGGACCTTCCATTCCAACTACTTCCACTGACAAAAGTGTACACATGGTTAAGTGGGTACCCAAGAAAAACTAATCTTCCTTTGTAATGCAGGTTAAGAAGGGTATCTGGTATCTCGATAGCGGATGCTCTAGACACATGACTGGAAAGAAAAGCCTGCTCACTGAATACAAGGAAGAGAAGGGTCCCTCTGTGACTTTCGGTGGAAATGGAAAAGGACATACCCGAGGGTTTGGTGTACTCTCTAATGGTACAACAACCTTCAGAAGAGTCGCATATGTTGAAGGGCTGAAGCATAATCTTTTAAGCATCAGTCAGCTTTGCGACAAGGATAACAAAGTGATTTTCACTAAGGAATCCTGCTTTGTCACTGACAAAAAGGAGAAGATAGCTCTCAGCGGTTATCGTTTGGAAAATGTTTATGTAATAAACATGGACTCAACAACCACTGAGAACTCCTGTTTCTTCTCAAAAGCCTCATCTGATGTCAACTAGCTGTGGCATAAGAGGCTCTCTCATCTGAATTTCAAGATACTGAACACTCTTTCTTCAAAAGGGTTAGTCACTGGTCTACCTCAGCACTCATACGCCAAAGAGTCTTTATGTTCAGCGTGTGAGAAAGGGAAGCAGACCAAAGCAAGCTTTAAGTTAAAGCAAGTCTCCTCAGTGTCATCTCCTCTACAACTTCTCCATATGGATTTGTTTAGCCCTGTTAACAAACAATCCATCGCTGAAAAGAAATATACACTAGTCATAGTTGATGAATTCTCTCGTTATACATGGGTTATGTTTCTCCGTTCCAAGAGTGACACCCCTGAAGAACTCATCACCTTTGTTCGGAAGATGGAAACCCTGAACAACTTGACCGTTCGCCCAATAAGGAGTTATGATGGGACTGAATTCAAAAACAGTTCTCTTGATTCCTTCTTTGAGAGTAAGGGTATTTCTCACAACTTTTCTTCAGTGAGAACACCACAACAAAATGGAGTCGCTGAAAGAAGAAACAGAACAATTATTGAAGCTGCACTTTCAATGCTCAGCGATTCTCACCTGCCTACTCAGTTTTGGGCAGAAGCTGTCAACACTGCTTGTTTTACGCAAAACAGGTCGCTGATAGTCAAAAGATTCAATAAAACAGCCTATGAACTTTTTCATGGGAGAAAGCCTTCAATCAGCTTTCTTCACATCTTTGGATGTCAGTGTTTCATACTGAATAACAGAGATGCCCTTGGAAAGTTTGATCCTAAGGCTGATGATGGAATCTTTCTTGGATATTCTTCAATCTCCAAAGCCTTCAGAGTCTTCAATCGAAGAAGACAAACTGTAGAAGAAACAATTCACGTCACGTTTGACGAATCCCGTTCAGCGAACTCGAAACCGTCCGCTGATACTGAAGAACTGAATCAATGGATGTTTTCTCATCTTGGTGATTCAGAAGATATTCCCACTCATACTCGTACAGTTGAAGATGATAGTCCTACTATCATTCCAAACATGCAGAATAGTGAAGCTGAAACATCATGGGTCTCAGCTGTTCCTTTAAACACTATACCTGCCTCTGAACCAAATGTCTCAGACATTCCATCTACTTCTCAGCAATCAGTAAATGAAATGACATCTGCACCCACTCCTCTCTTAACTGATTTTCCAGAAGTTGCTGAAGCCTCATCTTCAGCTCCTCCAGTTCAGGTTGAGTCAGCGTCTCACGCTCCGGCTCAGCGATGGACTGTAAATCACCCAATTGATCAAATTCTTGGTGATCTAAACACTGGTGTTCAGACTCGACGAAGTGCAGGTAATATATGTTTATTTGTTAACTTTATTTCTCTGACTGAACCAAAGAAAGTAGATGATGCCCTCAAAGATCCAAACTGGGTCAGCGCCATGCAAGAAGAGTTGACTGAATTCGAAAGAAACAAAGTTTGGAAACTTGTTCGAAGACCAACTGACAAGACAGTGATAGGCACTAAATGGGTCTATCGAAACAAGTTGGACGAACATGGAACTGTAACCCGCAACAAGGCTCGTCTTGTTGCTCAGGGATACAGACAAGAGGGAGGCATAAATTACGACGAAATATTTGCTCCAGTAGCAAGACTATAATCTATTCGTCTATTCTTACCATACGCTGTACACAAAGACTTCAAAGTATATCAGATGGATGTTAAGTCAGCGTTTCTAAATGGAAAGCTGAATGAAGAAGTCTATGTGGAACAACCTCCAGGATTCTCAGATCCTAAGCGTCCAGGTTATGTTTACAAACTGGATAAGGCACTTTATGGCTTAAAGCAAGCTCCACGTGCATGGTATGACACTCTATCTACTTATCTCCATATTGAACAATTTGAGCGTGGTAAAATTGATAAGACTCTCTTCTTCAGGAAAGTAAAAGGTCATATCATTCTTGTTCAGATATATGTTGATGACATTATATTTGGTTCTACTAACCCTGATCTTTGTACTCGTTTTGCTGATTGAATGAAAGATGAGTATAAAATGAGCATGATGGGTGAACTAAAATATTTCCTTGGTCTTCAGATAAAGCAAAATGAAAAAGGAACTTTCATTAATCAGGGAAAGTATGTTAAAGATATGCTGAAGAAATTCGATTTAACTCAGAGTTCAGCTATGAAAACCCCTATGGCACCACCGCTGACACTAGATAAGGATACTAATGGTACTCATGTTAATGTCACGTTGTACCGTGGGATGATCGGCTCTCTTTTGTATCTTACAGCTAGCCGACCCGATATTATGTACGCAACCTGTTTGTGTGCACGATATCAAGCTGAACCTAAGATATCTCATATGACCGCTGTAAAGCGAATTTTGCAATACCTTAAGGGTACTGCGAATCTAGGTCTTTGGTATCCCAAAGACTCAGGGTTTGATCTAATCGCATATTCAGATAGTGATTTTGCTGGATGCAAATTGGATAGGAAAAGCACCATAGGAGGTTGTCAGCTCTTGGGTGGAAACCTGGTGAGTTGGACAAGTAAAAAGCAAAACTCAGTGTCCACCTCCACAGCTGAAGCTGAGTATGTAGTCGCTGGAAGCTGTTGTTCTCAGGTCTTGTGGATGAGAAATCAACTACTGGACTATGACCTACAACTCTCAAATATTCCAATCTATTGCGACAGCACAAGTGTCATCGCTATAGCCAACAATCCGATGCTACACTCAAAGACAAAACACATCGAAATCAGGTATCATTTTATCAGAGATCATGTGATGAATGGTGATATAGAACTTCACTTTATCCCAACTGATTATCAGTTAGCTGATCTGTTCACCAAACCTCTTGATGAGACAAGATTCAACTTTCTCATTAGCGATCTTGGAATGCTGAACTTTGAAGAGTAAAATCTTCAGCGGTTCACATTTGATCAGCGCAAGGATAAAATCAACTTGTATAACCTATTCTATCATCTTCTCTCTGAATTAACTTTATTCGCTGATATCAAGGTATGTTTTTCCTCTCTGAGAATCGCATGTAAATGCAAGATTTCAAAACAAATTGCATCGCTGAATATCTCTTCCTTAATCAGCGATACTTTGAAATTTCTAAAACCAACACTGATATTTCTATTCAGTGCTTCATGTTTTCAAAAGTGTCCCTGAGTTTTCAAAACCTCTGAGACATCCTAAAATATGAAAGGACAGTTGTGGCGTCATTGCAACGGATAAGCCCCGGCACTTTCTTTTTCTGACACACGTTTGCACGTTTCGTTTACCATCCAATCAAATGCAAACACGTGTCCGTGTCATGATGAAAATCTTTTCCCGCTCAAGATTTTCTCTCTCTAATCTCACTATATAAACACTTCATGGGTTTATATTTTTTCTTTTACGCGAAAAACTTCTCCTCCAAGCAAGAAAGAATTACTGTTGCATTTGTGCTCTCAAGTTTTTCAAGAACTTCTTCTTCAACGAACCAGGTTAATAACTCTATTATTTACCTACTTCTTAAACTTGTTTATGATCTTATTCTTTGTTTTTACAAGATCAAACAAAAGAACTTTTCAAAAATGAAATCATTTCTTTCATGGTTTTATGAACACAACCTTTCATGGTTGTTCTTCAAGTTTAAACGCAAAATCTTAAACTTGTTCTTCACACATTCGTTTCCAGAATCCTATTTCTCAGAGGAAACTGGAAAACAAGATTTTTTTTGGGTTTGCATTTCGTTTTTCAAAAACAAGAAAAACCCTAATCTTCATTAAGACATTTTTGTCTGAATGAAATGGACAAAATTCGAACCATCTTATTGGAAAATCTTTCCACATTAAGATTATTCTTATTTGTTAATCTTTGGTTGAACTGATATATAGAAATGGCATCTTCTGACATTTCCTCTGCCAAGAACACCATCGCTGAGAACACTGCTGCTGATACTACTGAGGAATTGGAAATCATCAAGGCTCCTCAGGTCAAGTTCACTCTTGAAGAACTTGATTGGAAAAAGTCAAATAACCTCTATGCGCTTCTCGAGTTTCCTCCTCGAAAGCAAGTCACACATCTGAATGATGCTGTGAACTTCCTGAAAAATTGTTGCATCTCCACAGCCCTGACCATAACACCTCATGCACATCAGCTACTGCTATCTCAGTTCTGGTATTCTGCCAGACACTCTCAGCTACCATCAACCAAAGTCTCCTCAAAGACGATTGACTGCATCCTCTGTGATACGGACTATGGCATAATGAAGATTACCCCTGCCATTATCCGCAAAGCCCTGAACCTTCCCATCGCAACCAAAGAAAAACCTTTTATTCCCCTCCCTGACCACAAGAAACACTCAGATAGGGAAGCCATCACTGCATTCTTCGATGCAATGGGCTATGTATGGGAAACTGGGAGGGACAAGAATCCTGAGATGAAGCTGACCCTCATCAATAAATCTAAAATGCCCAGCGAGATGAATTTCATCTTCGCTCACTTAATCAGCTGCGTGACTGCAAAGACCGGCTCCTCTGATCAAGCCGCTCAACCTCAGCAAGCAATGGGATATGCTTTGCTGAAAGGTCTACATATAGACTGGGCATCGATAATCTACGATGATCTGGTATTCAGAGTAGACTCCGCCGTTGACCGATCTCCATGGGTTCCGTATCCAAGATTCCTCAGCGCCATCTTCCAAACAAGCCTAATGGACAACTACCCAAAAGAGGGTGACCTGAAACTCTCTCAGGTTGCCCCTAAGGTACTCGACTTCAAACCAGTGGAAAACGAGGTACGTCTTTCTACACTCTTAACTATTCTCAACCCTACTTCTTCGACCTCTGCAGCTCCTTCAGCGGACAAACTCATCGCTGATACCCAAGCTGCAACCTCCATTCCTTCTCATAAAAGGAAACACTCCTCTACCCAACTTAGTTCCAAAAGAACTAAGAAAACCAAGGAGAAACCCCATCAATCTCTTGCTGAAGACTCCTCTGCTCATCTCGAAGAGCTGAAGGAACGTTCAGTGGTACGCTCTGCCACAACTGAACAAGCCACCCATTCTATCCCAGCTTCAGCGTCTCTAAACGCTGAGGTTACAAACTTGGAACCTACCCA
The DNA here is from genome assembly GCA_033807775.1 of Saussurea involucrata. NCBI lineage: Eukaryota > Viridiplantae > Streptophyta > Magnoliopsida > Asterales > Asteraceae > Saussurea > Saussurea involucrata. The sequence goes on from CM066323.1 coordinate 57,368,859, forward strand.
ACCTCCTTCAGTCTCTCCACAGACTGAAGAAGTGATTCTCAGCGGATCCAACGCTGAACACCGTACCCAACCAACATTCTCAACCTTCGCTTCTCCCTCTACTCAATTGGACTCTAATCCAGTTGTCACTGGAGCACCTGTCATTCCTCCAGAAGCTAAAGCTGATACAGAACCTGTAGGAACGTCCATGCGTATACGCACTCTCGCTGACGACATGGAACATTTTTCAGGTCACAGAAGTTTTGATGACTTCGTCGACCCTCCTGCAGGTATACACCAACCCATATACACTGTAACTGAACCCCAAACTTCTGAGCTTTCCTCTGTTCACAAGTACTTATATGTTACAGGTCCTAACTTGGGAGACATCAACGCCTCTCTAAAGAACTTGGAGACGAAGCTGACAGGTCTCACCACTACTCTCTCCGACAACTCTTCAGCTGTAACAAACGCTGGAGAGAATCTTACAAAGCTGACAACAGTGGTGGAAGAGAAAGCCTCCAAAGCTGACTTGAAGAAGGTTGATAAAACTCTTGGTGACTTCGCCAAAGTTCTCGCTGACATCTACACAGACTACCTCTCCATCAAAACATCAGTTCACACCATGTCCAGCGAGGTCACAACGCTGAAGACATCGGTTGGAAAACTCGAAGGAGATATGTCTGCTGTAAAGACTGACTTCCGTTCAGTGAAGACTGACGTGACTTCAATGAAGACAATGATGCAGCAGATCCTGAACAACATGACCACCCCTGCCCCTGCACCAACGCAATTTAATACGACGGATCGTGTTGAACTGATGAAGATCACTCCTGCTATCATTGGCCTAGAAGACAGAATAGCAGCGATTGAAGAGTATATGGGGGTCCCTGGCCAAGAAGACAGGGAACCCAAACCTACTGCTGAATCTTCCCATTCCTCCCCCACTCATCATGAGGAAGGGGGGGAGAAGATATCTGAAGACCTTCCCCATGATGAATCTATCAGGGGGGAGAAGACTGAAGACCTCACCCTTACTAAAGAGGGTGAGAAGACAAATGAAGACACAACCACTGAACCTCAGGGAGATGAAAACCCTGAGGGAACCGAGAAGCTTACCTCTGTATCTGAGGGGGAGCAACTCGAAGAAGAAGCTGAAGAATTTGAATCTGAAGCTGAAGATGAAGAAGCCATCGACTTATCTGATGATGAACCATCCTCTTCTCCAAAGAATGATGATGATGACGATGATGATGATGATGACTCCTTTATCGTCAAGCCTGCTCAGAGGACTACAGTTCTTAAAGGGATCGTGATAAACGAACCTTCAGGGGAGCGGACCAAATCAAAGCCTTCAGCGTCTGAAGCTGACAAGGGCAAAGGAAAAGGTGTCGCTGAAGACAATGATAATCTGACGATCTCGCTTCCAAAGCCAGTTTGTCAGGTACACTAAATCTTCTTTACACTCATCCCTCCTCTATCTATCTATACACATTCAGCTCTCTTCTCCATAAAACCTTTATACACAACCACATTCTTTCTCTATCTCTGTTCTATCCAAGTACTTACTCGTACGATCGTTGTGTTTCAGCTAGCCCTCTCCCCTGTTTGAGGATATCGCTGAAGTTCCTACAGCTGCGACTTCACCAACAATAATCCCAGCTCCAAACGCTGAAGAAATAATCCCAGTCTTGGATTTGATCTCTGAGACTGATAAACCTGAAGAACAGATGCTCTCTCATACAAACAGACCTTCCTTGGTTCCTCAAAAACCAAGTGAAGAGGATCAGAAAAGAAGAGAAGAGATAATAAATAAGTTCGAGGATTAGCGAATCATTCTGAAGCGTGATCAACTTCCTTCTGTTCCTCCAAAGTTCAAACTTTCTCAAAAGGAATACGAGGATCACCTAAGAGCTGAACGTCTAATCGCTGAAAGAAGGGAAGTTGAAGAAAAAGACAGAGAACTCGCCATCAATATCACTCAACAATCGGTGGAAGACCCCAAGCTAAAAAGAACTCCAATCGACGTTCAACGTCAGCTATGGGAAGACGCCAAGAAGATCGTTGAAGAAAAGAGAACTGTGTCTCAATCTACTTTAGCCTGGTGCAAAGAAAAGGTACACTTCAGACATCGAACTTCCAGAATCAACAAGGTACTCATCGCTGGAAGATCAACCCTCAAAGTTTCAATCGCTGAAATCGAGATATTCAGAGAGAATGGACAGTACGAAAAATTCTATGCTGAAGCCATCACGAAGTACGGTCTCTCTGAATGGTTGGAGATCAGATTAGCCATCCAGAAATCTCAGTCTAAGTACAAGGATCATGTTGAAAAGCTGATAAACAAACAGATCGACTTAGTCTATTCTTGTGTGGATATTCCTCCTCCTCCTCCTCTCGAAAGTCAGAAAAGAAGGGCCTTTGCAAAGAAAAAGTCTAAATCTTCAGAAGATGGTCCTCAGATACGGAATGAAACAGGTATTGGTTTTTCTCTAGCTGAAGTCCTTGGTCCAGAACCTGACCTTTCTGCACTTGACACATCTCTTCCTCCTGATGAGACTTTCATCCCTGGGAAAGTCTTAAGCAAACCCTACGGGATATTCTTCATTGACTGGGATGGACGAAAGCGTTTTCAACGTATCTCTGAACTCTCCATCACTGGTGTGATTTCAAAAACGACATTCAGGCACGGTATCTCAAACCTTTAATTTTTGAAGAAGCGCTGAACAAAAGAAATCAAGGAGTAAATGTCCCTGACTGGATGATCCCCACATCAACGACCCTTGATGAACTTCTCATTAAGGAAGAACCTTTATAAACTGATAGGATCGCCTTATTCTTCTATCGTATTAGTTATTTTTTGTACTTGTAATTTATTTCGCTTGTACTTGTAATCTTTCCACTTCCTTTTGTAATCTGATTCAAAGTTTAAAGAAAGATTTCAGCGAAAGTACTTTACTCCATCAGTACAGAAAAGATCCCAGAAAACAGTAAAAGGGACAAATATTTTATGAGTTCTTTTTATCCTTATGTTTTCATTAAATAGCAATTTTCTCTGTTGCTATGTCATAATCAAATAGGGGGAGATTGTTGATCCAAACCCTCAGTGATTTGATAATGACCCTCTCTTATATACTTAGTGAAAATTGTAAGTAAACAATATGTATCAGAGTTTCACTATCGCTGATAAGTACTAAGATCTTACAGTACCGCTGATAGGAACTCTCGCTCTTTAGATTAAACATTCAGCGAACACTGTTCACCATAATACTGAGTCTGTTTAGTCCTTATGGTGATCGCTGATAAGTTAGTTGTTTACTTATGAACTCTGAAGACAAGTTTCACGTCAACATAGGTTCTACGCTGAAGTCGAAGATCAAGCTCAAGAACCAGCGACAAGTCTCCTAATGAACTGATGCGGATCAACGAAGACTCAGATTTGTCCACTCAACGTGAAGTATCAAGTACAAGACTTCAGCTATCGCTGAACTTTATCATTCGCTGATATAGAATGATAAACCGCTGAATCAACGAAAAGCTGATCATGAAGTCCTCCGTACAAAGTACTTTTGTCTTAACCATCCTTGCACGACTCCGTACGATATGTCAGAAAAGAACCTCCTTATTGTCTGAAATCGTACAACCACTCTGATACTACACTGTTCAAACATGTGGCTACTAAGGTTGTCAACAAAGGTCAATGACGTGCAACCAATCAGCTGTTGCCACGTGTAAAGTGTAAACTGCCATGCATTAAATGCATGCAGTATATAAGAAGAAGAACTCACTTCATTTTGAAGTAACTTGCTAACTCTGGACAAGTTCATCCTTCTTATCTTGAGATAGGTTATTATTAGTAATTTCCTTCTCTTTCATAGTGCAAGAAACTTAGTGTTCCAACTTGTTTAGATTTAGGTTTATCCTTAATCTTGTTCCGCAACAAGCTGTAAATTGTTAATGATTTATCAATAAACAATTTAGAAAGTAAAATATGTGTGTTTGTATTCACCCCCCCTTCTACAAACTTGTATAGCCCTTCGGGACCAACACAAACACACAGCACAGTATGCAATAAAAAAACCATGCATATACATATAAAAAATGAGAAAACATTAAATAATAAAATCTATGAAACAATAGTAAATAAATTATGTTCAACAAAAATAATAAATCGGTTTGCATCACCAATATCTCAAAACCAAAAAACAGTAGAATAAAGATGCAAAACATATGAAAAACAAATCAACAGACCCTAACCATCATTTTTTCGCGTAGGACAATTCCTTGAATCATGGTCCCCATAGGTGTTACACCTCATACACAAATGTTTCTGCTTCTTGCACTTCTTGGCCGCTTTCTCCAACGCACCTACCAACCGTTTTCTTGTACCGCAACCTTTGTTCCGTATACTAGCAGGTGGTAACACCTTAACCTCCTAAGGAACGTCTACACCATAACATTCCCTAAGCGCTTCGGCTCTATCCGCAGACGCAGATGGAATTATATTATCAACTTGGAACTCAGACTTCATGTTATCCAACATTTCCGTTAGCACGTTCAACTTTCTTTTATCATTTCTAATACGACTAACCAACAAATCAAGCCTAGAATACAAACCGTTTATCAAACACTCATTCTCTACGTCAACCTCACCATACCGTGCGCGAGCGGCTTGAACTTCAACAGGGACCAGAGAACGAGTCCATCGACGAGATATAAGAATATCGGGTATTGATACGAAATCATCGTTTAGCAGAATCTTGAACATGTGGCGACACGGGGTACCATTACGGGGAAAGAAATTACATTCACATTCCATCATGTTTGACGATGTGTTGTGAGAAACCTGTGAAACACAGCAAAGTAATGAATTATAACTTACATAATTCGTACAATATTGGTGTTCAAAAAAGAATGTAATCCGACAAGAATGCAGAAAAAATGTGAAATACAAATAACCATACATGATATGAATACTTGGTAATAGCCTTCATATTTTTGTGTAAAACCCTGTACTTTCGGACATCACCATCTTCTCTAAGAAACACGACACCACGGTGATACGCGACTTTTTTTTATCTCTTTTGGACTTCTTTAAAAACAGTACGTGTATATATCTCCGAAGCATGCCTCTCAATCACCAACGGGGTAGCATATCGAGGGAAAGTGTTTCTTGTGATGAACTCGAGGATGTGATGCTTGTTCCTCTGCTCTTCGATAGCACCATCAAACGCATGTATAAACTTGACCAAATCATTGCGGTAATATGCATATATGCGGAAAAAAGCGTGAGCACTCTCGGATCGTGATGTTGTCCTCATTAACCCGGACATGGGGACATCCCTATAATAAGCAAATATCCATGATTGTCTAATTCGGTACATCTCTCTTAACCAATCGTTGCCATGCAGTTCATAATCATCAATTATACTACACCACTCCATCTCAAATTCCTCCGGACTCATATGGCTATTCCATACCAACTTATTAAATCTTCTTTTAAAAGATACATTGGCATCAAGATCAAACGTTATCTACAACAAAGTAGATGTTATTAAAATATTGCATGGCTAGAACTATTATAGTGTTAAAAAACTTTCGCATGCACCAACATAATTATATAAATATTTAAATAAAAAAGAAAACAAACCTTGTCGGGAAGTTTCTTCATAATGTGCCACATGCACAAACGATGTTTCGATTCTGTGAACACAATAGGAACTGCTTGTTTCATAGCCGCGCATTGATCAGTTATAACAAACGTAGGTTGCTTCTCATGTGCTCTCAAAAAGGCAGACAATACCCACTTGAAATTCTCTATATTCTCGTGGCTTATCAACGCAGATCCAACGACGACTGGCCTCTTATGATTGTCGATGGCTATGAACGGAACAAAATTCATAGCATGACTGTGAAAAAAATGAAATAATTAATAAAATTAGCATGAAAAATCAGGTAACATAAAAAAGAACATAATATAATACATACCGATTCGTACGATATGTTGCATCAAATGATATAGTGTCACCGAACTCTTTATAATTTAGTCTAGCAATCTCATCAAAAAACAGCCTGTAACTCCCCATCAGTAACCAATATATCAAAGAAATAGTCAGGGACAACTGTTCTACGTTTACACAACAAATCAACCAACATTTGCGCGTCTTTCTTCCCAACAAATGTGCCCATGGCAGTCCTCGCATTTTGGTAGTCAACTTGAGTCTGACTAACATATTCGTACCCACCTTTGAGCGCAGCCTGAATATTATACGACTTTGACCCACCAACACACGATGATGATCCATTATACACATTCCTAAAATCCGTTTATTGCAACCGTCGTTTCGAGCGTGACATCCCCTTGTCCACGGAGTTGTACAGAGCATGGTTATGCCTTTCTTCGAACTTATAAACAACATATGTGCCAGTTTCCTTCCTAAGGCGAAACTTAATACATGCTCTACAATTAGTCCGTTTCACGTTTGAATTCCTAGTCATGCTCTCGACGTCTCTACTCGCGGGCATACCTTGCTTACTACATAGTAGGTAACGTGTTTGCACTTGATCAAACCTATTTTTTTTCTTATTCAATTGACGAACATCAAACCCAGCTTCTTCGGCATATTTCATATATGCAATTTCGGCAAGGTCAATAGACTTAAATTCATATCCAAGACCTATCTTTACAGTTTCATCAACGTATGGTATCCAATATTTCGTACCACCAGGAGACACAAAAGTCTCGTGATGTACTGCGACAAACACATTAAAAATTTATTTAAATATTAGAAATATTAGAAAGGGCATGCTCATAACAGCAATCTACATAAAAAACAAACAATAATGCATTTATGATGTTTTTTCATATGACACCAGGTGAGGCGCCAGTTTCCTAATAACATATTCCCTAGTTTTTTCATATATGAAAATTGTTTTATAAGTGTGAAATTATAATTTCATAAACAAATTATAATACATATATAACACGTAAAAATTTCATATTATAATTTTATACCAAACTATAATACATAAGCACAACTGATCTTTTCAACAGAAAATTGTAATTTCATAACACATTATGATAATTAATAACAACTAAGCTGAATACACAAAGTATGAAAAAAATATAATAAATAATGACAACAAAAACTTACATATAATGTCAATTAACAGTTTCATATTGCAAAAGGAATATGAAACGGTCACATCTTAATTTAATACCAACGAAAATTTTCATATGAAAACCGTGTCACGTGTATGAATTCATACTATAAACCTAAACATATTCATGGAAAAATCAAAGGTTAGAAACACGTTAATGTTTAAACACAGAAAAATGCGTAAAAACATAAAAACGAATTTCGTTGTCAAATAGTTTCACAGATAGTTTCTCAAATTTGTTAACAGGTTGTGAAATTTCATATAAAACTTACCTTTCTTTATTGGTGTAACGTCAATTGAATCATCAACAACCTGGAGTAAACCTTCATCACATTCGTCGTCTGAACCAAGCGCAATAACAAAGTCGGCGATATCAGCGTACACCTCCACTGGATCAGGACCGGTTTCTTCTTCATTATTTCCTTGTTCGTTATTGCAAGACATTACTACGAACAATACCTAAACTACTACAAAACCCGCTTTCTGCAGAATTTCTTGATCGATTGCAGTTATGAAGTTTTCATATTCTTAAAAACGGTTTCTTGAAGAAGATGATCATAGTCAAAACGGATAGTATAATTTTTTTTTAATAAAATCAATCACTTCCTAAAATAAAGGCTTGATATCTTTAATTATTTAAATTCCGAAAATAAAAGAAAATGAACAAATGACATAATTACCCTTAACTACAAATTAATCAAGATTAGCAATCAATGACTAGGATTGGTTTACATAGTTTACACACATTTAATGGTTTACAATTTATTATCTATATATATATATATATATATATATATATATGGCGGTCGGTTTGGTCTAAACCGCCCAAAAAACCCGCCAAACCGCAGACCGGACCAGACCGCCCGGTTTGGCAAATTTTCAAACCAGGTCGGACCGCCAGACCCTTCAAACCGCCAAAAACGGTCCGGTTTGACTTGGTTCGACCGGTTTGAACGGTCCAACGGTTTTTTTGAACACCCCTAAAAGGGGCTGAGATTTTTCCCATTATTTTTTTAAATTGATGTCATTCTCGTATGATCCTCCACACACACACACACACATATATATATATATATATATATATATATATATATATATATATATATATATATACATGGGAGGTTTATTTTAGAAACCATATATATATATATATCGGGTCGGCCGGGCCGGTGAGGATGATTATCATCCCCGTTAAAATACCCGATATCATCCCTGATCCATGCCCCATCCCCGTTAAGAAGTCCCCGAACTCGATCCAAAAAGTTCGGTTTTCAGTTTTCACCATCAATTTTGTTTTTTTTGCCATCCTTACTCCCGCGGGTGTGGGAGCGGCTAAAACCGCTGGAAGAGTCGCGGCCATGGAGAACAGGATGAAGCGCTGGTGGAATGTTGTTGCGCCGCTGATTTTTTTTTTTTCGCATCATGGGTTTGCTTGCTGCAGTGCTGCCATTGGGCCTGCATCTATATATATATATATATATATATATATATATATATATATATATATTTCTCAATTGTGGGCTGTCAACTAAAAGAAAGTAAAGCCTAAAAGATCTACAATTAAAATGGTCTTATTGTTATATACCTTTTATTTTCCTTGGCTTGTTTGATGTATTGCAAGAAACACAACAAACATAATTTTAATTTTTTTTTTCTTTAACTAAATGATTATATAGAGCTCTTTTTTCACTCAATATTTGAACATTTAAGATTCAATTTTATATGATCACATACACAAATACAAAATACGATGAGCATGCCTTATTTGAGACTACTAAGGCAAGCGGATGACTCTTTTATTAGGGAAGAAGGGGCCAAGTACGGCTAATTAATAAGGGTACTTTAAGCATCCAATCAACATTAATTATAGATAAATTTTAATATAAAAATGTATAAAATTGGTGCTTATCAAAAGGTTAATTATTTATGGGTGCAAAACATAAAAAGGCATCAGATCAATGCTTTAGGTTAAAATAAATTAGCACAAAAAAATAAAATTAGGATTAATTTAATGATATGATGAAAAGCAAATTGCTTAAAATTGTAACATAGTATGTTATGGCTATTATTTTGATGGTTTGCTTTCAATATCTAAATTATGGTTTCTACTATAATGAATATCGAACAAAAAAGTTTAATATTTTTTTTTAAAGTATTTTATTTTCAAAAGCTATAATATATTATTTTTTGCTTTACTGAGTAATAATACGTATTTTTTTTTAATTGTAATAAAGACTTAGTACATTGATTTTTTAATTTCATATCAAAGACATTATACCTATAAAGCGCATAAAACTTTGAAAATGGATTTATAAAATAAGCATTGAATTAAAATATGTTTAGTTTTGATCCAATATTAGTTAATGACAAACATATAATGAATCAAGCTCGATTAACTTTTTCAAATTCGTGCTCGAGTTCGAGCTCGAATATTTTTTCGATGTTTGAGCTCGAGCTCGATGCTCGTTTAATTTGTGAGCTCGAGTTCGAGATCGATTAACTCGTTTATTTAGTCAAGCATGATAATTTTTATATTTTGATTAATAGTTTGTAAACATATGAATATGTTTGGCTCGAAAAAGTCTAGGCTCGAATGACTCGACTTGACTCGTTAAGTTTAATCGAGCTTTTGAACGAGTCGAGTCGGGTCGAACATTGGTGTTACGGAGCTCGACTCGTTAAGTTAAACGAACTTTATATGGTGTTCGAGATCGATTCGAACTCGATAACTATTAGGCTCGAGCTTGAATAGCTTGTTAAAAGCTCGACTCGTTAACACACCTAGATACGACGTATGAAAAATTTCAATCAACGTTGATTTAACAACTCAAAAGTCTCTTTATTTAATGCCATGTGCAAGCTAGGAAGATAGTTTAAGCATCTCGAACAATGTTTTTTAATATAAATCAAAGTTTAAACTTGATAAAAATATATTTTTTATCTCTAATAATTCCTTCATTTTAAAAATCACGATATTAGTTATATTATTAAAATATTTAAAATAATTAAGATCTCTTTATTTTTAAAAAAAATATTGAAAATCAATTTAATAACGATAATTAGGTTCAAAATAAGACACGTTAATATATTTTATTTTACTTTTTAACAAAATTTTTTTAGAGATTAGTCTTTTCAACAAAGTTGAATGATGTCTTGCTTTTGGGACATAAAAAACATGCAATTGAAAAACATAAAGGAAGAAACTAAAAATTATTGTTTGTTAAATGCTAATGGAGTAAGGGGGCGTTTGGTTTGCAGAATGTTTTTGGATGGAATGGAATCTGTCAAAGGAATTTGACTTTGGAGGAATTGGAATGGAATGTTGTCAGGTTTGACCAGCTGTTTGGTTGACAGAATTGGAATGGAATCTGTTAAAGGAATTGGAATCTGTCTGTTTGGTTCACAGAATGTAGCTTTGGAATTTGAATGAAATTTGAGTAAATGACCAAAATACCCTTTTGTTAATTAAACATCTTCTCACCAACACCCTCATTAATTAAAATGAAAACCCTACTCACAAACATCAGATACACGCCACGTCCATTCTCACAAACATCACGCCAGTCCTTCACTATCTCTTCACTTCACAGCCGCCGTTCACCACCATCTCGCCGCCGTCGACCTGCTCACCGGCGACGAACCACCATCTCGCCGCCGTCGACCTGCTCACCGCCGACGAATCACCATTTCGCCGCCGTCGACCTCCTCTGTTTTTCACGACTTTTTGCTGCTGTATATACTCGAAAAAAACCCCCCAAACTCTTCGATGTATCACAGCAGATTTGTTTGTGTATTTGCTCAGGAAAAAAAAAACCCAAACTCTTCGATGTATTAACATCGATTTTAGTCTGTATTACATCTGTTTTCACGACTTTTTTGATGTATTTTCTTCTGTATAACATCGACATTTCTGCTGTATAACATCAACTTTTCTGTTATTGTGATTTGTTACCAGATGGCGATGGAGAGGTCCAGTTACGATTTCAAACTGTATGAGAAGTGAGAGGTCCAGTTGCGATGGCGATTAAACTGCAATGGCGATGGAGAAGGTATGTGCGATGGAGAAGAAACCGTATGTGCAAGGGTAATTTTGGAATTATGAAAAAAATCAATTCCATTCCTTTAAAATCCCTGGTTTAAGTGATGGAATGTTTAAATGGCTATTTGATGGAATTGGTTGGAATTTGAGATTCCATTCCTTTAAAAACATTGAACCAAACAATGGAATTGAATTTGGTCAAAGGAATTTGAGATTCCAATTCCATCAAATTCCTTTAAAAACCTTGAACCAAACAGCCCCTAAGTGTTTACTTAATGAATATAGAAAATGACCGTGAATCTTAATTACTCGGTAAGTAAGGGTGGTAAGTATTAACCGATTAGCGTGTAATGTGGCGTAATCAAACTTACTAACAATTTTACTAGGTCATATTGACGGCAGTGAATCTTACCCGGTAAAATAAGTGACGGTGATGTCTCTTATTTGAAAAGTTTACCCGGTTAGTATTTGATAAACAACCCATAATACTGATATTAATGAGCAGTTGTAATTGCAAGAGTACATATGACTCATTACGATAGTACATTAAATAATTATGAAAAACAAACCAAATTAAAAACACTACTATTGAATAATGGCCTTAGCACAAAAGAGCTCAAATTCAAGCCATGAAAGTATGCCAACTTGCCAAGTAATCTAAGCGTATCGAGTTTATATAAAGTATGTGACAAAATTTGAGAGGCCATGGAACTCAATTGTCTAGTAAAGACAAAAGTAGCTCGTTGCACGAACTCGTCATGCTGTAATACATACAACTTCATCAGATTCCTCTCTAAATTAAAGACCCTTAGATTTGAAATGATTCAATTCTAACTGATGTGAGAGTCCAATATGGTGGCTAGACGAGTACAAACTGTGTAAACCTCAGTGTCAAGTTCCTAGAATGGTAAACCTTGGGTGTGATACCATGCATGTTATAGTGTATGAAACCCCATCAACTTACTTTCCAAAAGAGTGAGAGAACCCAACTTCAAGTAGTTTTGGAAGTTAGGATGTCTCTGTAATAACCATGTATTTTATCTAATTTTAAATTAGGAATTTATAAGTTTTATATTAGTATTTTAGGAGTTAAAAACTAAAGGGGTAAGTTGTAATTTAATAATGGAAGTTTAGGGGTATGGTGTGTCAAATAGGATAAACTTGAGGTTTGTTTTGTCTCTTTTGACAAACTTTCTTCCACCGTCAAGTACCACCTCATGTAGAGGTGGTGTCCTCTTGTGAGACATTAGAAGATATTTGTCCAAAGTGTGTGTGTGTGAAAGTGTTTTCGGTTGAGAGAAAGAGAGATCGAAAAGGGCTAAAAGGAAAGAAGAGGGAAGAATTAAGGAGTTGCTGCAGTGATTCAAGTATAAATCTGAAGAAATCAAGATTTGGTGAAAGATCAACGTACGTGAGTTATCTTGGAAGGGTTTTTGTGATAAAAACAAGGTGAGTTTTATTTGAAATGTTTTCAAATGGAATACATATATGTGATTTAATGTAATATGGTGCATATAGTGTTTATATGAATATTACATTGTATGAGTACTAGTTGGTCGGGCTTAGAACCGGTGAAAGTTGGCTGTACAAAGGGACAGTGGTGTTGGCTGTTATGTAGTACATCGGTGTAAATTAATTAATTGGCTTGCTACCAATTAATATGGCCAAGGAAAAGAAAGGAGATAGAGATGGAAAGATACATGATGCATGAGTCATATCTGGTATTCTTACGTGAATTATGTGCAAATGTTTTCTTTTACTAACGGGGATTTTTCTCACTAGACCTCAAGGTCTAACCCTCATTTTTTTAAAATATGTATTCCAGGTCATGGAGCAAACAAGAGACAATGATAGGATTTATCATGTTAGCTTTTGTGGATGTTGAATGATTATGAAGATTCCAGTTATAATTAGTAGTTGTTATGTATTTTACTTTATTCGAAAAAGTTTGTACTAAAAGACTTAATTGTAGAATTTAAGGGACCATATTTGGATCATGATATGTTATTTTGTGGTGAATTATATGGAACTTGTATGTTGGGATTAAGGGATGTTACAAATGGTATCAGAGCCTTAGTTGAAGAGATTTAGGTATTAGTATCTATACCTAGACTTAAACTGCATGCGAAGTAGGAGGTCCTTGTTATTTTAGAACCTTGGGATGATGAATATAAAAAGGTAGAAGGAACCTCATGTAAGGTAATTTCAGATTACACCTGGCCAGTGTAATTATGATCTTACAGGTACATGTTGGAACCAGAATACTTTATTATATGGGGTATGTGCTTATGTGTATATTAACCTTGTTTGACTCAACAGAATGGCAAGTGGAACGAGACGAACAAACCGAGAAGGGGAAGGGAATCCGAATAGATCTAATCCAACAGCCGGTGGAAGGGGAAGAGGGGGAGAAAGAGGTAGAGGTAGGTCAGGGGGCAGAGTACCAGGGCGAGGCACAGAGTTTGTTACGAGAGACGACCTAGCGAATGAAATGGGAAGACTTCAGGCAAATATACAAGCTATGTTTAACCAGACTCACCATTCGGAAACAGAAATACCAGACCCTACCCTTGAAAACGAAGTGCCTATCGCACCTATTGTCACATCAGCACCCAGAAAGTGTGATTATAAAATGTTTTTAAGCTGTAAACCACCCAATTATGGAGGGGACAGAGATCCAGTAAAAGCAATGCGATGGCTGAAGGAGGTTGAAGCTGTATTTAAGACCAGTAAATGCGCGGAAGAAGATAAAGTGTTATATGGAACAACAATGTTGAAAGCAGATGCCTTGTATTGGTGGGAAGCCCTTATTGACTCTGAAGGACCTAATGTGTATTCAACTTTTACTTGGGGCAAATTCTCGAGAGCATTTAAGGAACAGTTTTGCCCGCAAGCCGCAGTTAGACAGTTGGAAGAGGAATTCCTGAGCCTACAACAAGGAAATTTATCAGTAAGAGACTACACTGCCCGTTTCTTGGAAAAGTCGCATTTCGGAGAATATTATGTTGCCACAGAAAAGATGAAGATGGAAAGGTATGTATTCGGATTGAATTCGGAGATTAGAAAGTTGGTAACTGCAGCGAGACCTAATACTTTTTCAGAAGCAGTCAATGCTGCGGAAAATGTGGAGCGAGACAATAAGAGGGATGTTGGGGATAAGAGTGCGGGAAAGAGAAAATGGGAAGGACCACCACACGATGTGAAGAAGTCTGGATTTCAGCGATTTGATAGTCGTCCACCTTTTAGAGCAGCTGAAAGACCTTGCCCAAAGTGCCACCGTTTTCACCAAGGAAGCTGTCAGGTAGATCCTAGAAACTGTTATAAGTGCGGGAAGTTTGGGCACATTGCTAAAGATTGTAGGGTGGTTAGATTTTGTTATTCATGCAATTCGCCAGATCATCTTCAATCAGATTGTCCACTGGGAAGAATACCATCAGGTGGCACGTCAACAAGAGCATCGGGTGTTAGACCAGCAGTACCGAGGTCAGAGCCAGCAAGAGCAAGAGGCCGTTCATTTCAGATGACAGCAAAGGAAGCGGAGGAAACTCCGGACGTAGTTACAGGTACATTCTTAATAAATTCCACACGTGCTAAGGTGTTATTTGATTCTGGTGCAAACCGATCGTTTGTGTCTCCTTCATTTGCTGCTTACATGCGTTTAAAGCCAAAAGTGTTAGATCATGCTTTATTGGTAGATACTGCAAATGAAAATCAAGTATCAGTTAAAGAAGTATTTGATAGTTGCATGATAGATATAGAAGGGTGCGGAGTACCGATTCAGTTATTTCCAATAGCCCTGGTAGAGTTTGATGTGGTAGTGGGAATGGACTGGTTAGCCGAGAACCAAGCTAATATAAATTGTGATAAGAAGTTAATAAACGTAGTGTTACCTGAAAAAGGGCCGGTAGTGATTTATGGCGATCGTAGGAATTATCAGTATAATCTTATTAACATGATAAAAGCCCGTAAGTGTGTTAGTAAAGGTTGTCAGAGTTACTTAGCTTATGTAATAGATACTAAGCTAGAGAAGAGTAAGTTGGAAGACATTCCAATTGTTAGTGATTTTCCAGAAGTATTTCCTGAAGACTTGAACAGTCTTCCGCCCGTTAGACAGGTAGAGTTCGGTATAGATCTAATTCCTGGAGCCACCCCTGTAGCCCGTGCACCGTATCGTTTGGCGCCTCCAGAAATGAAAGAAATGATGGCACGACTGCAAGATCTATCCGTTAAGGGTTTCATCAGACCAAGTTCTTCACCGTGGGGAGCACCAGTCTTATTTGTGAAAAAGAAGGATGGTTCGATGAGAATGTGTATCGACTACAGAGAATTGAATAAACGCACGATCAAAAACAAGTATCCTCTACCTAGAATTGATGACCTCTTCGATCAATTAGTTGGAGCATGTTGTTTCTCCAAGATTGATTTAAGATCCGGTTATCATCAGTTGAAGGTCAAAGAAGAAGACGTGTTGAAAACTGCTTTTCGCACCAGGTACGGTCACTATGAGTTTCTAGTAATGCCATTTGGATTGACAAACGCTCCAGCCGCCTTTATGGATTTAATGAATCGGGTATGTAAGCAATATCTTGATAAATTCGTCATTGTATTTATCGATGATATACTTATTTATTCCCGATCCAAAGAGGATCATGCACGACATCTTCGTTTGATTTTGGAATTGTTGAAGAAAGAAAAGTTGTATGCGAAATTTTCAAAGTGTGAATTCTGGTTGCGGGAAGTTCAGTTTTTGGGGCATATAGTTTCTGAAAAGGGTATACAAGTCGATCCGATGAAAGTGGAAGCAGTTGAAAAATGGGAACCACCAAAGACAGCAACAGAAGTACGAAGTTTTCTGGGTTTGGCCGGCTACTACCGAAAGTTTATAAAAGATTTCTCTCGTATTGCCACACCGTTGACGAAGCTGACTCGGAAGAATCTGAAGTTCGAATGGAAGGCAGAACAGGACGAGGCATTCAGGATATTAAAGGAGAAACTCTGCAGCGCGCCGATTTTAGCATTTCCAGAAGGTTCAGATGATTTTGTGGTCTACAGTGATGCTTCTAAGTTAGGTTTGGGATGTGTACTCATGCAACGTGGAAAAGTAATTGCCTATGCTTCTCGTCAATTAAAGGATCATGAAAGGCAATATCCTACCCACGATATGGAACTGGCAGCAGTTGTTTTCGCTTTGAAGATTTGGAGGCATTATCTTTATGGTTCCAAGTGTCAAATTTTTACGGACCATAAGAGTCTCCAACATCTTTTTGATCAGAAGGAACTGAACATGAGGCAAAGAAGGTGGCTAGAGTTAGTGAATGATTATGATTGTGAAATCCTTTATCATCCAGGAAAAGCGAATGTGGTGGCAGATGCACTAAGTCGACAAGAAAGAAGTGGAACGATAAAGGCGATATCTTTAAGAGCTGAACTTTTTCCAAACATTTTTGACGAATTACTGAAGTGCCAATTAGATGCTTATCTAGAAGAAAGTTTGAAATCTGAACGGTTGGTTGGGATATCAGCATTGCTTGGGAAAGATAACCGTGGGTTGTTGTGTTTGGGGAATAGGATTTGGGTACCTCGTTTGGGTGGATTACGTGATCGTGTACTACAAGAAGCACACCAATCTCGATTCTCCATTCATCCAGGTACAAATAAAATGTATAGGGATTTGAAACAATTCTATTGGTGGCCGGGGATGAAAAGAAGTATTGCTAAGCATGTGGAAGACTGCATTACCTGCAAGAAAGTAAAGATTGAGCATCAGAAACCGTTTGGTCAGTTACAACGCTTAGATATTCCAGTGTGGAAATGGGATCAGATCACAACTGATTTCATTACCAAGTTACCAAGAACTTCAAAAGGATTCGATTCTATTTGGGTGATTGTGGATAGGTTGACGAAGTCTGCTCATTTCTTGCCGATAAAAGAAACCGATTCTTTGGAACGTTTGGCCAAACTGTACATTAATGAAATAGTAACTCGACATGGAGTACCAATTTCGATTATTTCTGATCGAGATAGTCGTTTTACTTCTAGATTCTGGAGAAGCTTTCAAAAAGTTATGGGAACACAAATCAAGTTGAGTACAACATATCATCCACAGACTGATGGACAAAGCGAAAGAACAATTAAGACGTTAGAAGATATGCTTCGGGCCTGTATAGTTGATTTTGGAGGATCATGGGATAAACATTTGCCTTTGATAGAGTTCGCTTACAACAACAGTTATCATTCTAGTATTCAAGCGGCACCGCTTGAAGTATTGTATGGTAGGAAATGCCGAACGCCTTTGTGTTGGAATGAAGTGGGGGAAAAGCAGTTAGCAGGGCCAGAAATAGTACAGTTAACAGCAGATAAGATTACTCAGATCCGGGATAGATTGAAAACGGCACAAGACAGACAGAAAAGTTATGCAGATCGACGCCGGAAACCATTAGAATTTCAGGTTGGGGAATTTGTGATGTTAAAAGTTTCACCTTGGAAAGGAGTCATACGTTTTGGGAAGCAAGGTAAACTCAGTCCGCGATATATTGGGCCATTTGAAATTACAGAAAGAATTGGTGAAGTAGCATACAGATTGGATCTTCCGTTGGAATTGAGCAGAATTCACAACGCGTTTCATGTGTCGAATTTTCGAAAATGTTTAGTCACGCCGGACCAGGCAGTATCTCTACCGGATATACAAGTGGATGAAAAGTTGAGCTATGTGGAAGAACCGGAAACGATAGTTGATCACAAGATTAAAGTATTGAGGAATAAGGAGATCAGGCAGGTAAAGGTTCAATGGAAACATCATAGGGGTCAGGATGCGACATGGGAATCAGAGTCGGAGATGAGAGCCAAATACCCTCATCTGTTCACTTGACTGAATTCCGGGACGGAATTCTTTTGAGGGGGAGATGTTGTAATAACCATGTATTTTATCTAATTTTAAATTAGGAATTTATAAGTTTTATATTAGTATTTTAGGAGTTAAAAACTAAAGGGGTAAGTTGTAATTTAATAATGGAAGTTTAGGGGTATGGTGTGTCAAATAGGATAAACTTGAGGTTTGTTTTGTCTCTTTTGACAAACTTTCTTCCACCGTCAAGTACCACCTCATGTAGAGGAGGTGTCCTCTTGTGAGACATTAGAAGATATTTGTCCAAAGTGTGTGTGTGTGAAAGTGTTTTCGGTTGAGAGAAAGAGAGATCGAAAAGGGCTAAAAGGAAAGAAGAGGGAAGAATTAAGGAGTTGCTGCAGTGATTCAAGTATAAATCTGAAGAAATCAAGATTTGGTGAAAGATCAACGTACGTGAGTTATCTTGGAAGGGTTTTTGTGATAAAAACAAGGTGAGTTTTTATTTGAAATGTTTTCAAATGGAATACATATATGTGATTTAATGTAATATGGTGCATATAGTGTTTATATGAATATTACATTGTATGAGTACTAGTTGGTCGGGCTTAGGACCGGTGAAAGTTGGCTGTACAAAGGGACAGTGGTGTTGGCTGTATTTAGTACAGCGGTGTAAATTAATTAATTGGCTTGCTACCAATTAATATGGCCAAGGAAAAGAAAGGAGATAGAGATGGAAAGATACATGATGCATGAGTCATATCTGGTATTCTTACGTGAATTATGTGCAAATGTTTTCTTTTACTAACGGGGATTTTTCTCACTAGACCTCAAGGTCTAACCCTCATTTTTGTTTTAAAATATGTATTCCAGGTCATGGAGCAAACAAGAGACAATGATAGGATTTATCATGTTAGCTTTTGTGGATGTTGAATGATTATGAAGATTCCAGTTATAATTAGTAGTTGTTATGTATTTTACTTTATTCGAAAAAGTTTGTACTAAAAGACTTAATTGTAGAATTTAAGGGACCATATTTGGATCATGATATGTTATTTTGTGGTGAATTATATGGAACTTGTATGTTGGGATTAAGGGATGTTACAGTCTCTGATTACCTCTGAATGGAATGATTCAATAAAATTATGTATGAATCCAACACCCTTGTTGGCAATGGACTTGGATCAATGATTCATGTTGCAATAACCCTTCCTTGTAATTTATTAAGAATCAATATACAAACAAGTCTTAGTATATTGTTGTTCAGATTTTCTTGAATAGATAGGGTTTTGCATACCCTTCATTGTAATTTAACATGCCCATGGACGACTTTCAAATATGAGCTTGTTTTAAACATTCAAACTAGTAATCAGAGGTTGTTCCTTCTATGTTTGTGGTTATAGACGATGTTGAAATAGTAGAGGTCATGAAGAAACTCACTACAAGAAAAAGCTTAGTTAAGGATCAAAATTTTAGTGATTACTTATACTTTGGTCACTAATTGTGACGTTCGTGACGATGAAAAAGATCTTCATTAATATTTGGTCACTAATATAAACTTTAGTGAGAAAAATAAATTTGGTCACCAAGTAGTCCCTAATTATCAAGGGATTTATTTTATGACTTTGTGCTAGATTTCAGGCCAAACCTAAGGAATCACGTCTTGGAGTAGTCAAGAGAATCTTTCGATATCTTAAAGGAACTCCATATCTTGGATTATGGTATCCTAACAGAACTGGTTATGAGCTATCTGCATACTCAAATGCATATCATGGTGGGAGTCTCCTTGACAGGAAAAGCACTTCTGGTCACGTATAATTTCTAGCTGATAAGCTTGTAAGTTGGGCATCTAAGAAGCAGAACTGCGTTTCTACATCAACTGGGGAAGCTGAATACGTTGCGGCCGTTAGTTGTTGTTCTCAAGTTTTATAGCACGATTGCCATTTCAGCTAATGCTGTCCAACACACCAAAACCAAACATATTGACATCAGGTATCATTTTATAAAATATCATGTTGAGAAAGCTACTATTGAACTCTACTTTGTAATAACAAAATATCAAATTGCTGATTTGTTTACAAAAACCTTGGACGAAAAACGATTTAATTTTTTGGTGTCCAAGCTCGACATGTTGAACATGAAAATTTAAAGATCAATATATTGTTCATTTAATACGTTGAAAATTCACATTGTTCACTCTAGAATTTATATCTAGATTGATGCAAATAATTTTTCATCATATTAAATTTTCAATGTATTTCTTTAAATTGTTGTGTTTCTATAGTTTACAAATTTGATTTCAATTTTGCTTATTTCTTTATTGTATTTACTTTTTTCAAGAAGATACTTGTTTCTGCTTGAGGTGTGTTCATGGTTTCAGAGGGAGTATTAGAATCTCATAGACTCATA
This sequence comes from Saussurea involucrata, assembly GCA_033807775.1. NCBI lineage: Eukaryota > Viridiplantae > Streptophyta > Magnoliopsida > Asterales > Asteraceae > Saussurea > Saussurea involucrata. The sequence goes on from CM066323.1 coordinate 57,389,288, forward strand.
AGTCTAGGGGGAGCATATCCATCTAAATATGTATATCATTAACCATTATTGTGAGTGTCGATGATCACATGATTCACAAGAAGACAAAATGTAAGTATTCTGATTTGTTTTTTAGCAAGCTCGAGATGATGAAAATTATTTTTCAAAATTCTTTGTATCATTCTAGGGGAGCAAAATGCATTTGTACAATGTATGGAGCTTAACCATTTAAAATTTGGACATCTTTTAATGTGGTAAATTTTTAGAAATCTTTTAAAAAATGTCTAAGTGTTGAACTTGTCGCATGAGACTTGCACGGCAAGATTTCTTTTCGCACATGCCTTGCGCGATAAGATGAGTGCACAATGCTTATCGCAGGTGTCTCATTTGACAAACTGGGTTGTCGTGCATGTGTTGTGCGACAAAACCATGTGAACAGTGTTTCTCGGATGTCTCTTATGCGATCAAACCTTTACCCACTTATCGCACATGTGTTGTTCGATAAGAATTCGACTTGTCGACCATTTGTTCTGACGACAAGTTGACTCGATGGTTGGTCAAACCTTGAACCAATAATTTCGTGCCACGTGTCAAAAACCCCAGGATCCTATATATAGAGAGGTTTTTCAAACTAAAGTCTTTTTCGAACTCTAAAACCCCATATCTGCTCTCAAAGTTTTTCAAGATTTTTCGAAGGATTGAAGTTTTTTCAATTGCATTCCACTTAGATTTCAATCAAGGTTTGTTTTTCATCGATCTTTCATCTCTTTTTACTATTAACAGTGATACAAATCGATGACTTAGGGTTTCTTTGTTCGAACCGTATGAGTATGTTCATATTCTTGTCGAAAATCATTCAATATGTTACTTTCTGTTGTGCAAAATGATAATATAGGCTTTCTAGTAGTGAATCGATACTAGGGTTTGTTTTTCTTAACCTATTATTCAATTTCATAGAAATCTGGGTTGAACACTTATGATAGCTTCAAGTGTTTATCTTTATCGCATGACACGTGTATTCAAACCTTCAAACTTGTCGCATGACACTGTCATTCATACTTATCGCACATGCCTTGCACGACAAGATTTTGTCGCTCATGTTTCATGTGATAAGCTCTTTATACGACAAGATTTTATTAATTCCATGCGATAAGAACCAGACTTGGGAAATTTTTGGGCAACTTTTTTGGAAAATCAAATAGTCATTCCTTGGCCAATCTTTCACAATACAGGATCAACATGGGATTTGTTGAGCATAATTATGGAAACTCTTCAGAAGAGAACACCCCTATGCCATCTCACATATCTTCTCATCCATCTGTGAATGCAAGAAATCAGGATGATGAGCTAATTCCAAGGGCTCAGTTTCTTAAAATTATGCACAATAACTCTGGAGATCCTGAAGGGCCATCCTCTCAGAATTGCCATAACAAAGACAATCACAGTTCCAATGGTATATCTACATCAGTTCTGGCACACAATCAAATTCAATCATGTTAATGAAAGAAACCAGTACTTCACCGCCAAAGTAGATCATTTTGATGTGAAGATAACTTTGAAGAGATTAAGAAATGCTTTGGAACTGCTAAGGCAAGATAACTTTGAAGATCTAATATCTGAAAAAGATTTATGTAGAGACATCATGTCTTTGGGCTACAAAGATGCTACAAATGGACCACTCACCCGATCTTCTCAATTCAAGGGGAAATTTCTACCAAATCTGGTACACTTTATTCAGCATTCTGAATACGTGTATGACACCCTGTAACAACCCAAATCCCATATATGCAACAAATCACATAATGTAATATAACATTGATTAACAAAAGAAACACCATCTTACAAGTACGGTCCAGTAGTCTTTTACAATTCAAAATAAGACATTCCACTACAAACTTTGACTTACTATATACATACGTAACATTTAATTATTATAATACAACTGCTAAACATGCCAAAATCTTCATCATATATTCCTTCACAAAAGCCATCCCTCGATTACTCTAATTACTTGCTCTTACCCGATCCGCCACCTGGAATACATATTTTAAAACAAAATGAGGGTTAGACCTAATGGTCTAAGTGAGATAAATCCCTGTTAGTTTGAAATCATTTATATAAACTCTATTTATATAAATCACACCGCACGATCAAATATATCAATTTGAACTCACACATCATGTACCTTCCCTTCTCATTCCTCCTGGCTATATTAGTTGGTTGCAAGCCAACTAATAATTTACAACGCTGTACAACATCTACAGCCAAACAACGCTATACAGATTCTATAGCCAAACACACCGGTTCTACGCCCGGCCAACGTATTATATCATAGTATAATACTCATGTAAATATAATACCTCAATATATTATAATTCACATATATCACACATATAAACAAATAATCACATTCCCAAACCATACACATATGTATTCCAGTTAAAAATACTTTTAAAGTAAAACTCACATGTTTTGATTATTACACACGCTCGCAAGCTCCTTTCACAATGGTTTTATCTCTTACCACGACTTCACAGAATCTGAAATAATTTAAGGTACATACACCTCTTTACTAGCCAAACATATAAAGCCTACCAGTTCCTGTTCTCAACTGTATCACTAAACTTAACAACTACCGGGACTACACAGAGTACCGGGGCTTCTCAGTACCGGGACTCCTTGGTACCGGGACTTCACAATACCGGGACTCTTTGGTACCGGGAGTTGGCAATACCGGAAGTTAGCAATACCGGAAGTTAGCAATACCGGGAGTTCACTATACCGGGAGTTGACACTACCGGGAGTCGACACTACCGGGAGTCGACACTACCGGGACTCTACCGGAAGTTTTCAAGAACACAGTCGGTTTCCACTTGCCCAGAAATCGATTGAAATCTATTCAAGTCGCAAAATTAGAAATTCTAAACCAATAGAAGTCTAATACTACTGATTATAAACACAAATTGTAAAGGAACTTACCTCCAAATCGATTTCAGCCCAATCAATTGAAGCCCTAACCGTACGTTTTCTTCCTCTGCTTCCTTTTCTCTTAAATCGCACACACACATACACACTTTCTGAATAAGGAAAGTGGTAATCTGATACTTAAGATATTTAAGTATTAATTTTCACTTTTGGCTGAAACTATATGATAAGTACCAAAACACCCTTAAACTTATGACTTAATTCAAACTTACCCCAAACATCCCAATCTTAAAATTAAATAAACTTAATAGGATAGAGTTTAACTAATGGATTTACCTGGTTATTACATCATCTCCCCCTTAAAAAGAATTTCTTCCCGGAATTCAGTTAAGTGAAAAGGTGAGGGTATTTGACCCTCATTTCCGACTCTGATTCCCATGTAGCATCTTGACTCTATGATGCCTCCATTGAACCTTCACTTGCTTGACCTCCTTATTCCGCAAAACTTTGACTTTATGATCAACTATAGCTTCCGGTTCTTCCACATAATTCAGTCTTTCATCGACTTGTATTTCTGGTAGGGAGACTGCCTGATCTGGAGTAACCAAACACTTTCGGAAGTTCGATACGTGAAATGCGTTATGAATCTTGCTCAACTCCGGCGGAAGATCTAATTGGTAAGCTACCTCACTGATCCTTTCTGTAATTGCAAATGGTCCGATATACCTTGGGCTAAGTTTACCTTGTCGTCCAAATCGGATGACTCCTTTCCACGGCGAAACCTTTAACATTACGAAATCCCCGACTTGAAATTCCAAAGGCTTTCGACGTCGGTCAGCGTAGCTCTTCTGTCTATCTTGAGCCACTTTTAATCCTTCTCGAATCTGAGTAACCTTATCGGCAGTTAACTGAACTACTTCCGGTCCCGCTAGCTGTTTTTCTCCCACTTCGTTCCAACACAGAGGCGTTCGGCATTTCCTACCATACAGTACTTCGAACGGTGCCGCTTGTATGCTGGAATGATAACTGTTGTTATATGCAAACTCGATCAACGGTAAGTGCTTATCCCATGATCCCCAAAATCAACAATGCAAGCCCGGAGCATATCTTCTAAGGTCTGAATCGTTCGTTCACTCTGCCCATCTGTTTGAGGATGATACGCCGTACTTAACTTTATCTGTGTCCCCATTCCCCTTTGAAAACTTCTCCAAAATCTCGAAGTAAAACGACTATCACGATCAGAAATGATCGAGATTGGAACTCCATGTCGAGTTACTATTTCGTAAATGTACAACTTAGCTAATCGCTCCATCGAATCGGTTTCCTTTATCGGTAGAAAGTGTGCAGACTTTGTCAATCTGTCGACGATCACCCAAATAGAATCAAATCCCTTCGGAGTCCTTGGTAACTTCGTGATGAAATCTGTGGTAATCTGCTCCCATTTCCACATAGGTATTTCTAGCCGTTGTAGTTGACCAAACGGCTTTTGGTGTTCGATCTTTACTTTCTTACAAGTATCACATCTTTCCACATACTGAGCAATCCCTCTTTTTATCCCCGACCACCAATAGAATTGCTTTAGGTCTTTATACATCTTGTTTGTACCTGGGTGAATAGAGAAACGAAATTTATGAGCTTCTTGTAAAACACGATCACGTAACCCACCCAAACGAGGTACCCACACTCTGTTTCCCAGACACAATAACCCACTATCATCTTTTACTAGCAATGCTAACATCCCCACTAACCGTTCTGATTTCAGATGTTCATCCTGATAAGCTTCCACTTGACACTTCTGCAATTCGTCAAATATGTTGGGTAGGAGTTCAGTTCGTAGCGAAATAACTTTTATTGTTCCACTCCTTTCTTGACGACTCAGCGCATCCGCCACCACATTCGCCTTTTCCGGGTGATAAAGGATTTCACAGTCGTAATCGTTCAGCAATTCTAGCCATCTTATTTGTCTCATATTCAGTTCCTTCTGATCAAAGAGGTGTTGGAGACTCTTGTGATCGGTATAAATCTGACATTTGGAACCATACAGATAATGTCTCCAAATCTTCAACGCGAAGACAACTGCTGCAAGCTCCATGTCGTGCGTAGGATACTGTCTTTCATGATCCTTTAATTGACGAGAAGCATAAGCAATAACCTTTCCCCGCTGCATAAGTACACATCCCAATCCCAGTTTTGACGCATCACTATAAACAACAAAATCTTCCGAACCTTCAAGTAGTGATAGAATCGGTGCGCTGCACAGTTTCTCTTTCAATATCCGGAATGCCTCATCTTGTTCTGCTTTCCATTCAAACTTCAAGTTCTTCCGGGTCATCTTAGTCAAAGGCGTTGCGATACGAGAGAAGTCTTTTATAAATTTCCGATAGTAGCCGGCTAAGCCCAGAAAACTTCGTACCTCCGTTGGCGTCTTCGGCGGTTCCCACCTTTCAATTGCTTCCACCTTTGTTGGATCAACTTGGATACCTTTCTCAGAAACCACGTGCCCCAGAAACTGAACTTTCCGTAGCCAGAATTCACATTTAGAAAATTTTGCATACAACTTTTCCTTTTTCAGTAGCTCCAGAATCAAACGAAGATGTTGTGCGTGCTCTTCCTTAGATCGGGAATAGATAAGGATATCATCGATAAATACAATAACAAATTTATCGAGATACGACTTACATACCCGATTCATTAAATCCATAAAGGCAGCTGGAGCGTTCGTCAGTCCAAATGGCATCACTAAGAATTCGTGATGACCATACCTTGTTCGAAAAGCAGTCTTTAGAACGTCTTCTTCTTTAACTTTCAACTGGTGATAACCGGATCTTAGATCAATCTTGGAGAAATAGCAAGCTCCAACTAACTGATCGAAGAGGTCATCAATTCTGGGTAACGGATACTTGTTCTTGATCGTGCGCTTATTCAATTCTCGGTAGTCAATACACATTCTCATCGAACCATCCTTCTTTTTCACAAACAAAACTGGTGCACCCCACGGCGAAGAACTGGGTCTGATGAAGCCTTTATCGGATAGGTCTTGTAATTGTGCCATCATCTCTTTCATCTCTGGAGGTGCCAAATGATATGGTGCACGAGCAATAGGAGTGGCTCCAGGAACTAAGTCTATAACGAACTCTACTTGTCTAACTGGAGGGAGACTATTCAAGTCTTCGGGAAAAACTTCTGGAAATTCACTAACGATAGGAATATCTTCCAACTTAATCTTTTCAGGCCTACTATCTATCACATATGCAAAGTAACTCGGGCAACCCTTGCTGACACATTTACGGGCTTTTATCATAGATATTAGGCTAGACTGATGATTCCTACGATCACCATAAATCACTACTGGTCCCTTTTCAGGTAATACCACATTTATTAACTTCTTATCACACACTATGTTAGCCTGATTCTCGGCTAACCAGTCCATTCCCACTACGACGTCAAACTCTATCAAAGTTATAGGAAACAATTGTATCGGCACTCTACACTCCTCTATATGTATCACACAGTCATCAACACTTCTTTAACTGACACTTGATTATCATTTGCCGTATCTACTGATAGAGCATGTTCTAGCATTTTAGGTTTCAAACACAGGCAAGCAGCAAATGCAGGAGACACAAACGATCAGTTTGCACCGGAATCAAATAACACCTTAGCACGTGTAGAGTTTATTAAAAATGTACCTGTGACCACATCCGGAGTTTCCTCCGCTTCTTTCTCGGTCATTTATAATGCGCGACCCCTGGTTACTGGCGGTTCCAGTCTTGGTATTCCTGGTTTAACAATCGCTGGCCTGCCCGATGACCCACCTTGTTGTATCCTCCCCGCGGGCAGTCCGACTGAAGGTGATCCGGTGAATTGCATAAAAAACATAACCGCGTTACCTTACAATCTTTAATGATGTGTCCGGTTTTCCCACACTTATAACACGCACGTAAATCACCTTGGCAATTTCCTTGGTGGACACAGTTGCACTTCTGACATGGTCTTTCCGCTGGTCGAAACGGCGGATGGTTATCATACCTCTGAAATCGGGACTTCTTCGGATCGTGTTGTGGTCCTTCCCACTTTCTCTTCCCGATACTTTTATCGCCATCATCCCTTCTAATATCTCTTTCAACATTCTCTGCAGCATCAACTGCAGCTGAGAAGGTATCGGGTTCTTTTGCAGTCACTAGCCTTCTGACTTCTGAGTTCAGCCCAAAGATAAACCTTTCCGTCTTCATCGCCTCCGTAGCAACGTAGTATTCTGCGAACCGAGACTTTTCCAGAAAGCTAGCGATGTAGTCTCGAACGGATAAGTTTCCTTGTTGTAAGTTCATAAATTCCCCTTCCAGTTGTTTGACGGCTGCTTGGGGACAAAATTGTTTCCCGTAGGCTATCACAAATTCTTCCCAAGAGAGGGTAGAGTAAACATCCGATCCTTTAGAATGAATAAAAGATTCCCACCAATACAAAGCATCCCCCTTTAACATTGCTGCTCCATACAATACTCTATCTTCGTCAGCGCACTTACTCGTCTTGGAAATAGCTTCTATTTCTTTCATCCATCTCATTGCTTTCACTGGATCCCTGTCTCCTGAGTAGGTCGGAGGTCTACAGCTTAAAAACATTTTGTAGTCGCACCTCCTTTGTACTGGTACAACAGTCGATGTGATTGGCATTTCATCTTCCGGTCTGGGATCCGGTATTTCAGCTTCATTATGACGGTTTCGATCAAACATTGTTTGTATGCTAGCCTGCAGTCTTCCCATTTTCGCCATTAGATCATCCCTGGTAACGAACAAAGTACCATGTGGCTGGACTCTTCCTCCGGCTCAACCTCCAGCTCTACCCCCGGTTCTACCCCCGACTCTGCCCCCAGTTCTGCCTCCCCTGTTCCCTATTCCTATCGGCGGATTAGTACTATTCGGGTTTCCTCCTCCTCGGTTCTTTCGCCTAGTACCACTTGCCATTCTGTAGATTCAAACAAAATTAATATACACATAAGCACATACCCCATATAACAAGGTATTATGGTTCACACATGTACCTGTAAGATCATGATTACACTGGCCAGGTGTAATCTGAAATTACCTTACATGATGTTCCTTCTTCCCTTTTATACTTCATCATCCCAAGGTTCTATAATGGTAGGGACATCCTACTTCACATGCAGTTTAAGTCTAGGTACATATACAAATACCTAAATCCCTTAAACTAAGGCTCTGATACCATTTGTAACAACCCAAATCCCATATATGCAACAAATCACATAATGTAATATAACATTGATTAACAAAAGAAACATCATCTTACAAGTACGGTCCCATAGTCTTTTACAATTCAAAATAAGACATTCCACTACAAACTTTGACTTACTATATACATACGTAACATTTAATTATTATAATACAACTGCTAAACATGCCAAAATCTTCATCATATATTTCCTTCACAAAAGCCATCCCTCGATTACTCTAATTACTTGCTCTTACCCGATCCGCCACCTGGAATACATATTTTAAAACGAAATGAGGGTTAGACCTAATGGTCTAAGTGAGATAAATCCCTGTTAGTTTGAAATCATTTATATAAACTCTATTTATATAAATCACACCGCACGATCAAATATATCAATTTGAACTCACACATCATGTACCTTCCCTTCTCATTCCTCCTGGCCATATTAGTTGGTTGCAAGCCAACTAATAATTTACAACGCTGTACAACATCTACAGCCAAACAACGCTATACAGATTCTATAGCCAAACACACCGGTCCTACGCCCGGCCAACGTATTATATCATAGTATAATACTCATGTAAATATAATACCTCAATATATTATAATTCACATATATCACACATATAAACAAATAATCACATTCCCAAACCATACACATATGTATTCCAGTTAAAAAAACTTTTAAAGTAAAACTCACCTGCTTTGATTATTACACACGCTCGCAAGCTCCTTTCACAATGGTCTTATCTCTTACCACGACTCCACAGAATCTGAAATAATTTAAGGTACATACACCTCTTTACTAGCCAAACATATAAAGCCTACCAGTTCCTGTTCTCAACTGTATCACTAAACTTAACAACTACCGGGACTACACAGAGTACCGGGGCTTCTCAGTACCAGGACTCCTTGGTACCGGGACTTCACAGTACCGGGACTCTTTGGTACCAGGAGTTGGCAATACCGGAAGTTAGCAATACCGGGAGTTCACTATACCGGGAGTCGACACTACCGGGAGTCGAAACTACCGGGACTCTACCGGAAGTTTTCAAGAACACAGTCGGTTTCCACTTGCCCAGAAATCGATTGAAATCTATTCAAGTCGCAAAATTAGAAATTCTAAACCGATAGAAGTCTAATACTACTGATTATAAACACAAATTGTAAAGGAACTTACCTCCAAATCGATTTCAGCCCAATCAATTGAAGCCCTAACCGTACGTTTTCTTCCTCTGCTTCCTTTTCTCTCAAATCGCACACACACATACACACTTTCTGAATAAGGAAAGTGGTAATCTGATACTTAAGATATTTAAGTATTAATTTTCACTTTTGGCTGAAACTATATGATAAGTACCAAAACACCCTTAAACTTATGACTTAATTCAAACTTACCCCAAACATCCCAATCTTAAAATTAAATAAACTTAACGGGATAGAGTTTAACTAATGGATTTACCTGGTTATTACACACACGCATATTGGTCTAGATAGATGCAACATTTTCGTACTCAGAATGTTTCATGCCGTTGCATTCAACCGAAGAAGTGATTTTGACGTCTTAATCTAGAAGGAATTGATCGAGTTAGTAGCTGATAAATCAAAAGTGAACACCCGAGCTTTTGTACCGTTTCTAGAGATTTCTACAACTTCTGATTCATGGTATCATGGAGTCTAATTAAGATATTCCAAACATCAAGGTGCCATCCAGGGTCCAGAACAATGGTGGAACTATTTGAAGGTACCTTATGATATTGATTTTGACTTCACTACAGTTATTCCCGATTCTGTAGTGGCATATTGATAACACCGATTTTCGGTGTTATTTTCATATCACTATTTCAAGTCATATTGCTTATTTCCAAGTAAATTAGGTGGTATTTTTATAGTTTGAATCAAGTTTTTCAGGAATTACGATGTGCCATGAGAAAGCTAAGAAAGTGTGGAAAAAGTGAGTTTTTCCGAGAAAACGATCGATCACGAGAATCATCAAGAATCGAAGTTTGGAAAGTGGTTGGTTGAGAAGTTGTTTCAAAGTTTGAAGTAAAAGTTGTGTATTCAAAACAGTGGTGGAGGTGAGTTGTGAAGTTAGTTGCTGATCTGAAGTCACTTCACAACTCACCTGAGAGCAGAATCAAAGTTAGTTTCAAAGTTGGTTCACTTAAGTCAACTCACTTCACAACTCACTTCACGGTGCTGCACGTTTTTAAAGCCTAAAATTATAGGGTTTGAGATATTCACACACACATATCGACTTCTATCTTCAAGGGGACGACCAAGGACTATTTGGGAGCGATTTTGGCAAGGGAGAAACACTGAATTGAAGCGAGGAAACATCACAGGAAGCGATTTGAACACCGATTTCTTTCCAATTCTTCGTTGGTATTTCACAATCAAGGGAGTTTTATGATCCTAGCATTCTTGAGAGAACTTTTCTTTAGACCTATGAATACTTCTACTACTTTGTGTGTTAATACCCCCAACATGAACTAATCTTTAGATGTTGGGGGTTGGTTTGAATATGGTTTGAGCGTATGAACAAGTGATTTGGGATTTTTATCAGTTTTTCCTAATTTAATGAAGCATGTGATTTGGGTTTTTTTGCTTTTGTGAGTCTGATCAACTTTCATCTGATTTGTTTGTTTTCAATTAAGTTCGAGAGAGTTAATTGTTAACTAGAACTAAAAATTACATGCCTAAGGTGAGAAATTGGATAGAGATATACCAAGTAAACCTTAGTCCTGTTAAAATCCTGCTCCTAATGTGTTTTGACTTCATGGGTTGAGATTGAGAGATGAAATTCGTGGTTTCAAAATAAAACCCGTTGTTGCTCGAGAGAGAACAACGGCGATTTTAGTGATTGGGTATTCATTAGAAGGAAAAATTGGTAATTGTTCCAAGTAAGGTGTTTATTAGTGATAATCATAGGATTTCCAACCCTTAACTGTTTTCTCCATAAAAAGTTTACCCAATTAGTTATTGTTTGTTCTTGATTTATTTACTTGCGATTAATTATTTTAATACCAACAACTCAAAATATCGATCGTTCAGTTAATAGCAATTGTAGTCATTGTGATACTTAGTTATTAGTCCCCTTGGTTCGATACTCGTACTTTCAGTACTATTACTTGATTTCGACACCGTACACTTGCGGTTAGATTTAGGGGGGGTGTAAACCCGCCTATCAAGTTTTTGGCGCCGTTGCCGGGGAACTAGTTGCAACTGATAGCACTACCAGCTATAAGCGCTATTACATTGAACATTTTTTTTCTTTAATTATTTCGTATTATCACTTTCAGTTTCTGGATTGCTAATTTTAATTACTTTCCGTTTCAGGTACTAACTGATTTATGCCAAGGAAAACCCGAGGGAAGGAAATCGAACCGATCGATCCGGAAATCAAAAGAACCGCCTGTCAGCTACGAAAAGAATCTAAAGATAAAAGACACTTGAAGATGGGTGACGAAGCGCCTCCAGAGAGACGCGCTATGCGATTGTTTGCCAATCCGAATGTGGCAGCCACACGCATGGGCATCCAACCTCCCACCACTGGTGCGAATTACTTCGAAATCAAACCAAGTACCATCGTTATGGTACAACAAACCAGTTTGGAGGAGCACCAACAGAAGATCCTCATGCACACCTCCGTGCATTTGAGAGGATCTGCAATACCTTCAAAATCAATGGGGTAGACGAGAATGCAATCAAGCTGAGGCTGTTCAGCTTTTCACTCAAGGGCAGAGCAGAAACCTGGACAGAACGCATACAACCGGATCAGATCACCACATGGGCACAACTGAAAACCGCATTCCTTCATAAATTCTTTCCACCGAGCAGGACCGCCCAACTTATGGCCGAGATCACCCATTTTGCTCAATGGGACCAAGAGACATTGCATGAAGCTTGGGAGAGGTACAAAGATATGCTAAAGAAATGTCCTCATCATGGGCTGCATGGCTGGATTGTCATCCAAACATTTTTCAGTGGACTTCACCTGCAGTTTAAGAACGATATTACTGCTGCAGCGGGTGGAGCTCTAATGGATAAGTCATACGAGGAAGCTTGCGAGTTGATCGAGAACCTGGCTGAACACAGTTATGCCACTCCGAGATCAGCGATCAGACGTGTTGCTAGCGTACAAGAGAACGAGGAGTTGAAAGCCATCAAGGCTCAGTTGGCCACACTCACTAACCAGTTGAAAGGATATTCTATCCAACCAACATTTATCGTGGAAGAGGGTATGCCGGAAGTGTTTCCATCGGTGAACGAACCTGAACAAGTCCAATTCCTACAGAATCGGAACGACTGGCCACAGAATGACCCTTTCTCCAATAAATATAACGAGGGATGGAAGAGACACCCAAATTTCTTGTGGAGTCAACAACAAGGCCAACCGAGGGAAACAATGGCCCAACAACAACATCAACAATACGGTAATCATTCTAACCTTTCCAACTCTTCTCAATATAACAATGTTTATCGTCCTCCAGGTTATAACCAAAGGAAACTCGACGAAGGACAATCCGGGGAGAAGAAGTCGGGGCTAGAGGACATGATGATGAAGTTATGTCCTAGATGGATAGTACTGTTGAGGGATTAGCCAGTACGGTAAGTATGGTAAAAGCAGCAACTGATAAGAACACCGCCTCCATCAAACTCCTTGAAAGGCAAGTGGGACAAATTTCTGAAGCCCTACAAAATCGAGCTCCCGGACAGTTTCCTAGTCAACCCGAAAGGAGACCACGGGAGGAGTGCAAGGCGATTCATCTAAGAAGTGGAAGGGAGCTGACTAAAGACACTACTCGAGAACCTTTATCTAATAACACCGAAGCTAAGGGTACTGAAGTGGATCCCATAGAAGTAGAAGAGGTTGAGGCAAATGATGGGCGAGAGATAGAAAGGACAAAGAATAGAGATAAGAGGAAGGAGCAAGAGAGCACTCCATCAAAGCCGATAGTCAACTCATATGTGCCACCACTACCTTTCCCGAATCGGTTGAAGGCACACAAAGACGAGGAACAGTTTAAGAAATTTCTTGACATTTTCAAGAAGTTACACATCAATATTCCATTTGCAGAGGCACTAGCACAAATGCCAACTTATCTCAAGTTCATGAAAGACATCTTGTCCAAGAAGAGGAAGATTGAAGACCATGCCACAATTGCACTTACTGAGGAGTGCAGTGCTATAATCCAACACAAGCTTCCCCCGAAGCTTAAGGATCCCGGGAGTTTTACTATCCCTATTCATATAGGAAACTCTAAATTCAGTAATTCATTATGTGATCTTGGTGCAAGTATTAATCTAATGCCTTTATCCATTTTCAGGAAACTTGGCTTGGGGGAAGTGAAGCCAACAAACATGACACTTCAACTTGCAGATAGATCGGTGAAATACCCTTATGGAATCATTGAAGACGTTTTGATAAAGGTTGGAAAGTTTTATTTTCCCGTTGATTTCATTGTCCTAGATGTGGAAAAAGACGTTGAGGTGCCATTGATTTTGGGAAGACCATTCTTAGCCACAAGTAAGGCTTTGATAGATATGGAAGAAGGTGTGATGACTTTCAGAGTTGGGAATGAAAAGGTAACCTTCCATGTGCTCCAAAGAATAGAAGACAAAGGTGAACCAAAAACGGGGCAGATTGGATCAGAACCTGGTAAGAATGAGAAAACGCACGTGCAGAAAATCAGGAACAACCGTATGTGTGGGCGGTTCAATTCCGCAAGCGATACCGAGCCAAGTTGAGAGCCACACAGTCGTGCCACGACTTTAACTAAGGCGCTAGGTGGGAGGTAACCCACCCGGTATGTTTTTTCTCTATTATTTTTAGTTTTATTTATTTATTATTTTCCTTTTTCTTGAATGGTTTGATTGTGTTGTTTTAGATCTTTCGTAGGTCCGGAGATGTGTCCGCGCAAAAAAGGTAAGCTGAGGGATTAATTATTAAGTGTTAAAGGTATGGAGCTTGATAGGTAAACCAATTGTTTAAGTTTCGGTGGGTTCCGATTTATTTCACTTGAGTTTGGTGGTGTGTTCTTGTCAGATCTCTCATGGTTTAGGGGGTGCTCGCGCAAAAAAGGGGAAAAATCTAAACATTTTTTTTCCGGTATGATAATTGGTGAAGCTTGAAATTTTTTGGAGCAAGGTTAGGCCAAAACAGCCTCGGGAGCGAGTTTGATGTGAATTGAAAATCTCCATCTCACTTAAAACTCACACCACCTCTGTTTCCTCTATTTTTACATACCAAACAGCACCCGATGTGAGTTTTTAAGTTAGTTGTTCATTTTAAACTAACTTCAAAACCACCTTGGCCCAATTCTCTTTCACACTTTAACCCAACAGACCTTGGAGTGACTTTGGAGTCACTTCACCTTTTCCCATCCAACTTTAAACCCACTCCCAACAATGATCAATCCCTTCTCCCTCTCCATTTTATCTTTCTCTTTACTCTTTCTCTTTAAATAAAAACCAGTGGTTGACCCGCACGTTGTGCGATAACGAAATTATTTTATTAAGAATTACGTAACTAAATTAAGATGAAATGTAAGTTATGAATTGACGACTAATACAATGCAATGAATTATAAATCTTGTTTTGAAACCTAATCCATTAAAAAGATTATAAACATGCGATAAAAATAATAATTAACACTTGGTGATAAATAGATTAAACAATATGGAATAGTATAAGAGTAATACAATGTTTTATCTCCGGAGATAAAACAGGCTCTAGGGAGAGAGAGAGGGTGAGAGAGAGTGCCGCTGTTGATTACGCCGCCGCCGCCGGTAGCGGTCTCTGGTGGATATGGATTTAGCTTTGTGGCTAATCCCGTTGTCAACCGGTTTATTGAAGACTAATCGTCTAAATCCCTTTGTGGCTAAACCCCTTTGTGGCTAAATCCCTTTTGTGGATTTAAACAGCATCGAGCTCAGCCACCGTTACTTCGGGTAGGCGGCCCTTCTCCGGTGACGCCATGGTAGATCTTGAGACCTTCATCACCAACCTCCACATCGTTCTCGGCGTTGCTGCGGTAATTGTTGGCAAAGCCGGTGGAGTCTCTTTCGCCGATGACAGTGGGGATCCCTTTCGTTGGGTGTACCTGGTAACTTTAAAGATTGCTAAAATGTGGAAATATCGGAAACGTTGGAAATTCCGATTCCCTTCCGCTCTTGGTACTACCATGTTTAATTTTATTTTGGTCTCAAAGCATATTCATATCAAATGAAACCTCAAAACAGGAAAGTGGAACATACACACTTTCACAATGGAGAACTGCTTCAAAGCAAGGTGGCACCTTCCCACTGTTCCTCCTTACCTTCATGATGTGTTTATGCGTTCAAGAAAAGGAATCATTTCTATGATCACCTTCAGTTGGAATCACCGGGGCCTCTCGGTCCAGGCGATAAACAGACAAGATAATGAAGCTTCTCACTTGACGACGGGTCGCTTTCGTTCTTTAGCTTGTACTAAAGTTCATGATGTTTCTATGTTTTCAATTTCGCAATGTTTTAATGCTTCCTGTAATGTTCTTGTTTTTAATGAAAGGTTTGTTCTCCCGTTCGGGTGATGGCTTTGCCGTTACACGATCGTGATGCAACCATTTTCTTCAAAAAAAAAAAGAGTAATACAATGTAATAACCATTAAACATAGAAAAATTATACAATCTAAGCATTAATGCAATTAAAGTTGGGATAGAAAAAAACAACAAAGATATGAAAGAGAAGTTATACTACATGAAGCACCATCCGTTTGCTTTCTTTTCATTAGTGAACAATTTGAAAAGTTGAATAGAAGCAACCGCTATCACATTGTTGGCATAACAATCTTGCATGTACTTTTGGCCTCCGTTTTTTCATTTGCTAGTGTTTTAGCCTCAAATGACTTCTTCACAACCCATGTTTTTATCCTTAAGTAAGCTCCACAACCCTTTCATCTTCTGTAATAATAAAAGTATGATGCAAAAAAACACCCACTTACAATATTTGTCACTAAGGGGTCGTTTACCCAACTCTTACACCGGTAAGCATTTTCCGGTAAGAATCACACTTCGCTCAACTTATCGGGTAAGATTTTAATCTATTAAAACGACCTTGAATAACGTTTTTATCCGGTAAGCACTTACCATGTAAGAGTTTTCATTCTCACTTACCGGTTAAGAGTCGTCATTCTCCCTTACCGGGTAAAATTTTCAAGCTTTGTCACGTTCATCCGAAAGTTAAAGTGATGCGGTAGCACTTACCAGGTAAGTGTTTAGTAAACGACCCCTTAAAGTAATCAATAATAACATATATAATGAGCTCTTTAGCCTCCTTCATTTAGAAACCTTAATAAAAAGTTAAAACAGTTTTTTGTACAACTACAAATATATTATCGTCGTACTTGCAGCTACCAACTTATCACTTAAAGATAGCGGGTTGGGTTCAGGTGAGAAGTGCAAAATTTGGTGAGAAGTGGTTATCAACCGTTGGATGAGAAATGAACAGACATTAGAATGAGATGCACAAAGATAAGATGCACCGAGATGACACTTCTCACATGATCTCATGCCTAAAGATATCATAATTAAAGTCAGAAAACAAAGATTTTTCATCCGCAAGATGATATGCATGATAATAATAAACTGTTGGTGCAAGTGTACCACATCTCTATATATTTATATATATTTATTTTGATGATTACAAACACAACGCATTATTGTTTATCTAACAATTTAATCCAAGTGTGCAGTTGTTGAAGAACACGAAGATTTAATCTGAAGGGTTCAAGACGGAAGTGTTTACGTCGTCATTATTGTTTATAACTAATAATGATAAACACCCTAAAATAATATACCACTTGGATATTTCTAAAAACCCAACAATTAATTTTAATATTGTTTTGAGAAGATCCAGCAAGTTTTGGTTGCGTCCTGGAAAGTTTTCATTCCTGACGCCGGTATACCGTGGAGAATAGCCGGTATACCGCGGGTACACTTTTGCCGGTATACCGCGGGTGTCCAGCCGGTATACCGCGGCAGTCCGTGTGCAATTCCTATTGGCTGAAAGTGTTTTTCCTGACGGCGGTATACCGCGGCGGTACATCCGGTATACCGCGGGTACGTTTTTCCAGAAGTCAACTTTGCATGTAGCCGTTGTGTACCAGTGTACTTTCTGACCGCGGTATACCGCGGTGTGCAAGGCGGTATACCGCCAGGTCATGTGACCGTTGGAAGTCCTCATGCTATATAATGATGCATGCTGGAGAAGAGACATAAGATCTAAGAATACAAGAACAGTAACAACAAGCTGCTACCACCTCTCAGCTCTCTCAACTATTTATAATATATATTTTATAAAATATTTTTTATAAAATATCCAAGTGTGAGATATTATACAAGAGTGATTACCCATTGTGAGTTATACTCCTCTTGTAAGTATTTGAATAACGGGTGTGTGATCCTGTACATCTCATAGCAGAAGCTTGAGAATCAATTACGTTACCTTTGTACTTGGTTTGTATTTCTACCGTAAAGAATACATTTATTGGATCGTGTCGGGAAGTGTCTCGGCTGCTGGTTTATCACAGTTGGTGGTAAATCAGTAAATCTCTGTGTCAAGTATCTCTATCCCTTATCTCTTTATTTATTCCGCTGTGCTATATTATATTTATTTATATAAACTGCTTTGCATTTATATTTATTTATATAATCTCTGTGCATTTAAATTATATCTGTTTATATAATTGTTGTATATTTATTTGTTTATACTCTGATTTATTTATACTGTTTCAGTACTGTATTTATTTGTAAAAGATTTTAAATACAACCTTACCCCCCCCCCTTGGTTGTCCAACATTTGGTATCAGAGCGGGGCTTTCAAAATTTTCTGTTTAAATTTTTAAAAGTTATATCTTTTATATAATGGCTCAACAAACTGTTTTGTTTTCAAAACCTCCTATTATAGATACTGAAAAGTTTGGCATTTGGGCCGAGCTATTTGAATGTCACGTTCGTGGCAAAAGTCAAAAAATTTGGGATATTATAGAAAATGGGAATTTTAGACCAACCAAAGTTGAAAATAATCTTATTGTTGATAAACCCATAAAAGATTGGACTCCCACTGAAGAATCTCATTATTGTTTAAATTTTGAAGCTAAAAATATATTATATGCTGCTTTAACTTCCGATGAAATAGAAAGAGTTTATACCTGTAAAACTGCTAACCAAATCTGGCAAAGCTTGAGTGACACTCATCGTGGAAATACTCAAGTTAAAAGTTCTAAAATAAACATTTTAGTTCATGATTATGAATTATTTGAAATGTCAAAAGATGAGTCAATCGACTCAATGTTTAAACGTTTTAACCTCATCATGACTACCTTGAAGGGATTAGGTCGTACTTATCCTAATGAGGATTATGTAAGGAAAATTCTTCGAGCACTTCCTTCGGAGTGGATGGCAAAAATCACATCCTTGGAAGACTCCCGAGATCTCGCAACTATGAAGCTCGATGATCTCATCGGCAATCTTAAAGTGCACGAAATTGCACTAAGAAGAAATCAAGTCCGGGAGCAAGTCAAAAAGAAATCCATCGCTCTCAAGGTCGTTGCCTCAAAAGAAAAGGAAGAGGAGGAAGATGCAAGTTCATCCGATGATGAACCCGAAAATCTTAACGATTTAGTCAAGTTGGTAAGAAAACTTTCTAAACTTCTATCTAACAAAAAGTTTGCCAAAAATGATAGGTTTCAAGAAAATGGAGACTACCGTCGTGGTGGTAAAAACCAAAGTCGCAACGTCCACAAAAGTGAAGACAAATATGACGAATCTAGCGACGATGAAAAAGCCAATAAAAAGAAAGGCTTTTGCTATGTGTGTGGTGACAAGGATCACTATGCAAGTGTGTGTCCGAATCGAGCAAAACAAATCAACACACCAAAAGCTTTAGTTGGAGGCGCGTTGAGCGCAAGCATAAATGAGGCCCAAAATTTTTGTTTCATGGCCGACCATGATAATGAGGTATCTTCATCATATTCTTCTAAAAATAATTATGATAATAATTATAGTGATAATTACTATAGTGACGATGAAAATAATCTTGACGAATTATATAAATCATTTCATGCTATGGCCGCTCTCGCAAATAAATATAAAGATGAAATTTCTAATTTAAAAGAAACCGTATCTGTATATAAAAAGGAAATAGATGACGGTAAACAAAAATCTGCTTATGATTTAGATATTATCACTAAATTAGAAAATAAATTAAGTGAAAAAGATGTTTGTAAATCTTGTGTTATTTTAAATGATAAAATTGCATGCTTAAGTGAAAATAAAAAGGAAAGTGTTGCATGTACAAAATGCGAGTCTCTTGAAAATGAAATTGCATGTTTAAATGCTAAATGCAAATCGCATGAGAAAAATGACTTATTAGCAAATGCTTTTAATAGTAGCAATGATAAAGTGCTTAAAATGCTAAATATATCAAATCGTATAAATTGCCGAAAAGGCATTGGTTCAAATACGTGTATTGAAAAATGTGATTGTATGCCAATTAAAAAGGTTTTTGAAAAACCTAAATTTGTTGTTAAAAATAAAACGCAAAAACCCCCATATATGTCAAAAATGAAAAATGTGAATTATGGGAGGAAACCGTATGCTCGCATGTATAATAGCAATTTTTCTAGACCTAATGCGAATATAAATGCTTCATTTTATGTGTATGATAAATACAATCGTAAAATTAAAATGGTTAGAAAATGGATTCCGAAAGGAATGTTTAATGTTGATAATCCGGGTGGAATGCGTTTATGGTTTTAAACCATTTTTATGGCTTTGTATGTTTGTCGTGTTTGTTTTATGTCGACAACATATTTTTTTTTGCAGTTTATGTTTTATACTAACTGTTAAAAGGACCCATAAGAAAAGGGTACCACGAAAAATTTTCTTTGCCTTTTGTAGGTGTTACCTGCCGAGGTTATAATACGTGGTTACCTGCCGAGGTTATAATACGTGGTTACCTGCCGAGGTTATAATACGTGTTACCTGCCGAGGTTATAATACGTGGTTACCTGCCGAGGTTATAATACGTGTTACCTGCCGAGGTTATAATACGTGGTTACCTGCCGAGGTTATAATACGTGGTTACCTGCCGAGGTTATAATACGTGTTACCTGCCGAGGTTATAATACGTGGTTACCTGCCGAGGTTATAATACGTGGTTACCTGCCGAGGTTATAATACGTGGTTACCTGACGAGGTCATAATACGTGGTGATTTTTTTAATCACATAAAATTAACCGTATATTGAAGCCTTAAGATCCGTTTTGGTGCAAGTGTTTCGTATTGGTTTGTATATCTTATGTCTCTATTGCTTTCTGCATTTTATTTTATCCCTCAAATTTTATAAAATCAAATTGATATCGTTATTAATTTGAGGGGAAGCGTTTTATTATATTTACCCATGAGTTTATGCTCTCTCAAATATATGCATATTTTGAGGGGGAGCATCTCTCGAGGGGAAGCATACCGTCTTTCTTGACCCTTTTTGTTTCGACAAACGGGGGAGAGAAACCGCATATGCTCTTGCTTAGCGGTTGTGTTTGTCATCATCAAAAAGGGGGAGATTGTTGGTGCAAGTGTACCACATCTCTATATATTTATATATATTTATTTTGATGATTACAAACACAACGCATTATTGTTTATCTAACAATTTAATCCAAGTGTGCAGTTGTTGAAGAACACGAAGATTTAATCTGAAGGGTTCAAGACGGAAGTGTTTACGTCGTCATTATTGTTTATAACTAATAATGATAAACACCCTAAAATAATATACCACTTGGATATTTCTAAAAACCCAACAATTAATTTTAATATTGTTTTGAGAAGATCCAGCAAGTTTTGGTTGCGTCCTGGAAAGTTTTCATTCCTGACGCCGGTATACCGTGGAGAATAGCCGGTATACCGCGGGTACACTTTTGCCGGTATACCGCGGGTGTCCAGCCGGTATACCGCGGCAGTCCGTGTGCAATTCCTATTGGCTGAAAGTGTTTTTCCTGACGGCGGTATACCGCGGCGGTACATCCGGTATACCGCGGGTACGTTTTTCCAGAAGTCAACTTTGCATGTAGCCGTTGTGTACCAGTGTACTTTCTGACCGCGGTATACCGCGGTGTGCAAGGCGGTATACCGCCAGGTCATGTGACCGTTGGAAGTCCTCATGCTATATAATGATGCATGCTGGAGAAGAGACATAAGATCTAAGAATACAAGAACAGTAACAACAAGCTGCTACCACCTCTCAGCTCTCTCAACTATTTATAATATATATTTTATAAAATATTTTTTATAAAATATCCAAGTGTGAGATATTATACAAGAGTGATTACCCATTGTGAGTTATACTCCTCTTGTAAGTATTTGAATAACGGGTGTGTGATCCTGTACATCTCATAGCAGAAGCTTGAGAATCAATTACGTTACCTTTGTACTTGGTTTGTATTTCTACCGTAAAGAATACATTTATTGGATCGTGTCGGGAAGTGTCTCGGCTGCTGGTTTATCACAGTTGGTGGTAAATCAGTAAATCTCTGTGTCAAGTATCTCTATCCCTTATCTCTTTATTTATTCCGCTGTGCTATATTATATTTATTTATATAAACTGCTTTGCATTTATATTTATTTATATAATCTCTGTGCATTTAAATTATATCTGTTTATATAATTGTTGTATATTTATTTGTTTATACTCTGATTTATTTATACTGTTTCAGTACTGTATTTATTTGTAAAAGAATTTTTGAAAGTAAAAGATTTTAAATACAACCTTACCCCCCCCCCCTTGGTTGTCCAACATAAACCATCGAGCGAGGAAGCCCATATGTTGCTAGCTGATCTCTTTGCCACTCCAAACGTATTGAAACGCACAATGATCTCCACTAAATATCAGCATCTCGATAAGTCAATCACCTAATCAATTGAACTTTGTGTCGACAACTGTCATCCTTAATGATCTTACAGTTGAGTTCACAACTTTGCATAAGGCGAAATAATTAAACATTCTCTTCCTCCAAAAAAAATCATATGCACTAAAATGCTTAAGCATTAGATTACTATTTCACTGTAATTAGCAAAATTGAGAAGGGGTATGACCTCAAAGATTACGAAGAAAGAAGAGGACATTGAAACACTCCAAACCTGGTTGTAATGAGGATTATCAATGTTTTTCAAGTGAGAGTTTGTAGATTTATAGCACAAAATCATCCAAGGGTATAGAAAGGCCATGTATTTTCTTACGCAAATACAACAAAAGAAGTATTTCTATTAAATGTTTGTAAGCTAGTTTCCTTACCTTTGAACATATACTATTAAAGTAAAATCACTCACCCGGGTAAGCACTAACTACAATTTAAACTTTAAAACCAAACATAATTAGTAAGGGGTCGTTTTTAAGACCAAACAAAATTAGTAAGGGATTGTTTATCAAATGCTTATTCGGGTAAGCACTTACCAAGTCACATTACCTTACCGGATGTAATGAGAAGGACCAATAATCTTACCCGGTAAGAGTTAACGCAAGGACGTAGAGTCTTACCCCGTAAGTGAAAGAGAAGACTCTTACCACGGTAAGTGTTTACCGAGAAAATTGTTGTATACAATATCGTTTTGGTGGACTAAAGTCTTACCCGGTAAGTTAGTGATAATGTTAAATTTTACCGGTAAGCACTTACCGGGTAAGCGTTGGTAAACGGCCCCTAAGATACTCACAAACAAAGAACAACTTACACTTGGATTCAATTGGGCTAAACTAATCCTATAACCCTTGTGGACAATTTTATGCATCTGATCAATATCATAAACTTATAACATTAATAAACATATTTTACCAAAAATAAATTAGCCAAGTGAACAATACTCTACCTTTAGAGGGAGCTCTTACATCCAACTTCTTCATCGCATTGTCTTTCTCCTCCTTAACCAAGTTAAAAGATTTAATTCGAACGAACACTACAAACAGACATTTTATGTTATAAAATGGTCATTTTGAAAAATCAACGACCATTGAAACTTAAACTTTCAAAAGCTTGGTTAGAAAACACGTCAACTATCAATTATGTTATCTTTTTAAGGATCATAACAGGATAACATTGGTATGTAAAAGAAATTTGAAATAGTAACAAATATATTCATTCAAGTGCTTTACAAACAAAAAATTCATGTATATGCATACATTCTAACTCAGTCATGCATATGCACCATTAAAGATATCATACAGAATCTTTGTGAGACTGATATACGTAAAATCAAAACTCTAAAAATCCAATATTTGCTAGTTCGGAGTCTTCAAGAACATCAAAACTCTAAAAGTCCAATGTTATAATTTAAATGCAACTATTTTCACACTCACATAATCACATGGAAGATATAGTAGTGCCATCAATGATGACTCACCATTACAGCCAATTTAACCCCCATTGCAAATGCCTTGTGCAAAACAGAAAAAAATAGGTTCATGAGAAAAATATCAATAAAACAGGCGATGAATAAATGAATGTTGATGAAACTACAAATAATATACTCGGAAGTGTCACGGGAACAAACTTATGTTATATTCAACTTTAAACCATAATGATATTGTAAGAAGTATACAACTTCAAACCACAAAATTATATCATGATCAGTAGGTTACTCTAGGCAGCAGGCACACAATATGAAGATTGCATTATTTACTGATTACCTATAACTTTATTGTCTAGATCGTAGTTGTGGTAGTACCTAATCTTGTTGGAGCAAACTTTTCTGGAAATTATTCTACAAATGACATCCCCATTTAAATACACAGGCAATATGTTAACTTATGATGTAAAAGAAATAAAAAACCAGAAAAACATATCTATAAACCTAAGCCAATATCAAAAAAATGCATCTTGAAGTTACCAAATGGGAAAACGCAACAGCCTTGAATGATGGTTGCCATGCTTTTGAGTTTTAGCCCTAAAAAATTAACATTGAGATGGACGAATAAGGATGTATAATGTACATGGAGAAAAAAAATAGAAAGACTGTAAAGCCCGTGTCCCGGTACGGATTTTTTCCTATTATTTAATTGCCTTAATTTTTGTTCTCTTAACGTTGTTTTATTAACGGGTATTGTCGAGTTAGACCAAGATGATAAGATGTTGGGGATTAAGGGCTACTTTGGAAAAGGACTTTAACAATAGGGACGAAAGGTGTCAAATTTGTTATAAGTATGCATGGGATCGGCCATATGGACCGACCCCTCTCTTTCTCATTCTAATTCGCGATATACACATATAGCAAACCACAAAACCCTATTTTCCCTTTCCCCTTCCCCACCTGCTACACCGCCGAACACCTTCTCCTCCCCGCCGTTCCTTTGCTGCTGCCGCCGAACCAGCGAGACCACCGTCGTCGGTGCTCCCTTGCCGGCGAGGTATGAAGTGCAGTGAGTGAGTGAGAGAGAGAGAGAGAGCGTAGAGAGAGGGTGTCGGGTTCGTGTGTCGCTGCTTGTCGTCAAGAGGTAAGCTTCCGTTCCGTCTTTTCTTTTTGTTCGCTGTCGTTTAACCACCACGAAGCCACCGCCGTCGCCGCAGCCGTGGCTGCTGTCGGTGTGCCGCCGCCGTGCACCACCATTCGATGGTCGCAGCGGGCGTGTTGGTGCTGCTGTTAGGGTGTGGGCGAGACAGATTAGTGGGGGTCGGTCGTTCTCTTCTTGTCTCGCCGAATGAATTATCGAACCACCACCGCCGTCGGTGGCTGCTGCCGCCGCCGCCGCCGTCTACCGCTGCCGGAGGTGGCAGTGGGTGGTGATGGTAGTAGCCCAGCCGTGGCTACCTAGACCGAACCTAAATAGCTAAACCGTAACCCGATCGCGAAAACAATAATCGTTTCAAAATCGTCATTTTATGTGAAAACGCCTTTTTGTCCCTGTTTTGCGTCGGCCATAACTTTTCCCATCGTAACTCGATTTGAGGCAAATCTGGTGCCCACGGTTCACATTCTGTGTCGGGCACATTTTTCGTGTTTCGGCGAAAACCCGGTTAGGCCTCTAGCTAGGTGCAAAGTGGGCGTTTTTGCAGCAGGTCCGAATATGCCAGCTTTACGGTTCAATCTTAGAATAATCGTATAAAATTGTAGGAAAATCGTTAGAACGCGTATAATATGTCCTTGGAAAGCTAAGACCTAGACCCTCCTGTCTATGGTACTTAATCTCTGGATTAGTGGGTCTAGAGGGGGATAAGCAGGTCCCGAACAGACCTGCAGTTTAGACTGAAAATCTGAAATGTCGCTCGTCTAGTCTTATGTTTATAATTGAGAGTTGGGGCGTCGTGTTGACACGTTGTAGCACTTCTTTAGGTGAAAAGAAGTGAGTGGGAGTTGACGAACTCGTGTCGCTGTTCGTGGATATCTGCTTTGCTTTTCGAGGTGAGTTCTCTCACTGCGTAGATAGGGATTGTATGTATATCGCGGTAGTTTGTATGTACTACCGATTTGTTGTGTGAACTAGTTGTATTGTGGTGCGTAGTACTTGATTGGTTTAAATGCTTAGCATAAATGTGTTTTATATACATCTCGGTGGGACTGAGGGCTCGGTGGGACCGAGGAAGCGGGTAGTGTTGTGTGAACTCGGTGGGACCGAGTACTCGGCGGGGCCGAGGAATTGTGTACCAGTGTTGGATGAACTCGGAGAGACCGATGGATGTCTACACGAGTGTGGTGTGAATTCGGGGAGCCGAAGGATACACGCGCGGGTGTTTTTGCATGAGTTTGCTTATACAATTAAATTTGCTTGTGTTGGATGTCTATCTATGTGTGGATAGGAGTGGTGTATATATGATTACTACCTGCGTATGTGTTTGGAATTCACTAAGCTTCGTGCTTACCCCTTCCCTATAAATAATGATTTCAGGTTCGAGTGGCAGTAAGGCGTGACGGTACACACTGGCGCGTTGAGAAGACTTTTATTATTATTTATTTTGAGACATCAAGTTTAGATTTACTACAATTTCCGCTGTGTTATTTATAATTGGTGATTTAACTTAACGAGATTTTGATAAACGTTTAATTGGATTTAATTACTTATGGTTTAGTTTTAATAAAATGGTATTTTAAAAAGTTCAAATTTTTTGTAATTTTTGGGACGTTACAAAGACGTAAAGATTGAAAGATCGAAGGGATGGAGAGGAAGAAGTGTACCATGGTCATATGAATAGATTAGAGGATAGCCCTGTTATTGGAAAGATTCTGGGCTAATCTGGGTCTCGATTCCTATTCTTGATATTTATCCACCACCGCTGCACTCATGTGAGGATGAGACGTAAGCAAGACCTTGATTTTGCTTTTAGATATATATAGATGTATCAAAAATAAAAAAAATAAAAACCAAGAAAACCTTCCCTTTTTTTTCTTTCACGTGACCTACAACCCATCACCACTCACATCTCACGCCGGCAGCCGGCAACCACTACCGCCGGCCACCTCACCTTCACCGCCGGCGAGCTCCAACCACGCCATTCTACCCCCTCCTCTCCCAACCTCATCTCTCGACGTACCTGTTACCACAGACCCACCAACCACACTTGTCGATTTTGCCCTAACAGCCGCAACCTCACCTGCGACTTCTTCACAACAGACCACCGCCGCCACTCACAAACACCGGCGACCTCGACCACACCGCCGGCGCCCTAGCCTCCCCGTCGCACCACCCATCTTCACCCTAATTTCTCTCTCACTCTCGACTGTTACCACCGTCGCCTACCACCAGACCTGCACTCTCCCTCTTGTCTTTCTTCTACAACAGCCGCACCATCTCCTTCCATTTCATGATTTTCAAGACCTACAGTTTATACATTTCGATGTAATCACAGCAGTAATCCGACCTCCATCTCAACTTCCAGCAGCCCCTCTGATTTCTCAACAGCTGCAACCCTCCATCTATCAATTTCATCACAACAGCCCTTGCACATCGAATTTCAACATTTTTTTTCTTTATTTCAAAAGTTGCAAGGGTGCTCCACTGATTTTGTGGTTATGTTTCGTTCTTTACAATTTCACAGGGTAAGTGGTAACTTCGTACTTTGTTCCAACTAGATTTTATGTGCATCATTATGTTGAGAATGGTTGGGGTTTGGAATCGACCATGTGAGTCATCTTTTGTGCCTTCCAAGATTTTATGAGCATGATAGAGAATTAAGAGGTGAAATAGAATTTATTCTTGAATTTTCTTGCAAGCATTTAGGTATTTTCACCATTTCATTGACATCTTGGTTATGTGATGAGCACTCTAGATTTATCCACAGGGTGGTTTGCACTGTCTTGCCCATTTGTGCGACTCTTGGTATACTTCGATCCATCGTATTGGTTGGTGTCATGCCACTTTACCATGTGGGTTAAGGTGCTCTTTGGCATTAGGCGACTTTATGATGGATGGACCTTTGGCCCTTTGATCTCTCCTTGTGCATTGTTAAGCCATCAACGCATCATTTTATAACGCATTGCACGTTTTCATAATGTACGCCTCACGATTACTTGGTCCTTCCATATTAGAGGCTACAATCTTGATTTATCTACATATGGTGGTGGTTGTGAGTTCTTCAGTTGAGTTACTTATGACTAGTGTCCGTAATGGAACATTGGTAATTGTCACGTGTGTTTGCATTGTAATGATATGTGGTATGGATAGGAAATAAATCTTAACGTGAAAGGACAAACAAACCTAGGTTCACACCTAGGTTTGGGGTTTGGGTTTTTGTGCTATTGATGGTCACACCTATACCATTGTGCATCACGCGTAAACATGTCGTGCGCCCAAAGTCCTTATACATGCATTCTCAATATCTTACTTGTTGGTAATCCAAACCTAGGTTGACACCTAGGCAAGGTGGCCGATTCGCCAACACATTACGGTATACACAAGGTGCAAACCTAGACAAAGGTCTAGGTTTGGGGTTCCCCATTACTCTCCTACTTCGACTAATAATGGCAATCTTTATCTTTCAGGAAATGGGAAGAACTAAACCGACCACCACCACACCGAGATGGCCCAAGTACAACATGGTCAATCCTGTAGAAAAGACAAACGGAGAATCGAAGTTTGACTTTGTGATCACGGAGCTAAAAGAGTTACGAACGAGTGTTGAGTGCATGGAAGCACAAATGGAGAATCGGGGTTCTGGCCAAGGAGACCATACCAGCGAGAGCCGCCAGCCTCGAAAGCGTCGCCAAGCACCCGCTTCATCTTCTAAGAAACCCCAGTGCTACCATTCTTATGACCGTGATGCTTTTTCTGATATGATTCTTGTTCTTTTACTTTTGGATGTCCGGATGACTGTAATGGTTAACCATACCTTTACTATTCTCACTGCCACTATCGGATACGGGTACTACTTCTAGCTATATCATGATTGTTGCATCTATTTTCTGTCATTAACCTGCTTCACAGTTTCTACAACTCAAAACCAAGCTTGCACATTGGGGTCAATGTGTCGGTAAGGTTTGGGGTTGTAGTCCGGGCATACTAATCGGGCATATTGTAGTATTGCACTTTAAATGCATAGGTTTGTCAAGCATAATTTTTTTAGAGGACCATCGGCATTGGAATTCATGAAGCACTTAAGTATAGACGACTCTACATTGTTTTGAGAATCTAAGAACGGAGATATAGTCCTAAAACTAATTGGGAAATTGCATGATTAGGGGACATTAGTGGAGACCACCCAATAGTGAGATTTGAGCCTAAATGACGTACTTCATTGCGAGGGATTCAAACACATTATTCTGATACACTTTTTCGAATTCCTTGTCGTGATTATTGACTCATCTCGCTATAATTTTGCATTGAGTAGCAAAGACGACCATCGGGATATCAGGTAAGGGTAGAGTAACCTCATCGTGTGGACCTTAAGAAATGATTCCAGGCATTGTGTGTAATTTTAAGCCCGTATTTATCTATCGCCCCATTGACCCATTGTGTGTGCACCAAAGCCTCTTTGCAGCCAAACAGTCACCTAACTTTTCATAGCCTTAACCCTAGCCCCATTACAACCCAACAAAAGACCTGGATGATCTTGTGGAAAATGTGATTATGGTGTATTATTACCTTTACCGATAGTCCCTGTCTTGCTGCTTAATTCCTTCTGAGATCCCTTATTTGTGCATTTGTGCGTCTTTCATATTAGTTGTTCATGCATACATCTCGTGAATTCTTGTACATAAACTCCAAAAGCATGAACAACATGTGTGACAGCCTAGGGTTCGAGTGTAAAGAGAGTATCCCGTGAGGTAGGGTCGAGGCGAAATCCTCCCCAAAAGTGTGATGACCTGATTATAATTAGGTATGGTGTCACTGTTCTTAGTTCAATCTTCAATGTTTATGACTTGACTGCTTTTGTTGAAGACTGAAAACCGATTGCCTCGTCCTTCAACTTTGTTTTAATTGCTTGACAACCAATTGAGTTTTCCGATAAGTATACCCGTCCGGTTCTTTGTGAGGTTGAAGCTTGGTTTTAAGCTATTTTATTCTTTTTTTGACGCTAATTTGCTTGGGGACAAGCAACGCTTGGTTTGGGGTTGTTGATAACACCGATTTTCGGTGTTATTTTCATATCACTATTTCAAGTCATATTGCTTATTTCCCAGTAAATTAGGTGGTATTTTTATAGTTTGAATCAAATTTTTCATGAATTACGATGTGCCATGAGAAAGCTAAGAAAGTGTGGAAAAAGTGAGTTTTTCCGAGAAAACGATCGATCACGAGAATTATCAAGAATCCAAGTTTGGAAAGTGGTTGGTTGAGAAGTTTTTTCAAAGTTTGAAGTAAAAGTTGTGTATTCAAAACAGTGGCGGAGGTGAGTTGTGAAGTTAGTTGCTGATCTGAAGTCACTTCACAATCACCTGAGAGCAGAATCAAAGTTAGTTTCAAAGCTGGTTCACTTAAGTCAACTCACTTCACAACTCACTTCACGGTGCTGCACGTTTTTAAAGCCTAAAATTATAGGGTTTGAGATATTCACACACACATATCGACTTCTATCTTCAAGGGGACGACCAAGGACTATTTGGGAGCGATTTTGGCAAGGGAGAAACACCGAATTGAAGCGAGGAAACATCACAGGAAGCGATTTGAACACCGATTTCTTCCAATTCTTCTTTGGTATTTCACAATCAAGGGAGTTTTATGATCCTAGCATTCTTGAGAGAACTTTTCTTTAGACCTATGAATACTTCTACTACTTTGTGTGTTAATACCCCCAACATGAACTAATCTTTAGATGTTGGGGGTTGGTTTGAATATGGTTTGAGCGTATGAACAAGTGATTTGGGATTTTTATTAGTTTTTCCTAATTTAATGAAGCATGTGATTTGGGTTTTATTGCTTTTGTGAGTCTGATCAACTTTCATCTGATTTGTTTGTTTTCAATTAAGTTCGAGAGAGTTAATTGTTAACTAGACCTAAAAATTACATGCCTAAGGTGAGAAATTGGATAGAGATATACCAAGTAAACCTTAGTCCTGTTAAAATCTTGCTCCTAATGTGTTTTGACTTCATGGGTTGAGATTGAGAGATGAAATTCGTGGTTTCAAAATAAAACCCGTTGTTGCTCGAGAGAGAACAACGACGATTTTAGTGATTGGGTATTCATTAGAAGGAAAAATTGGTAATTGTTCCAAGTAAGGTGTTCATTAGTGATAATCATAGGATTTCCAACCCTTAAGTGTTTTCTCCATAAAAAGTTTCCCCAATTAGTTATTGTTTGTTCTTGATTTATTTACTTGCGATTAATTATTTTAATACCAACAACTCAAAATATCGATCGTTCAGTTAATAGCAATTGTAGACATTGTGATACTTAGTTCCTAGTTCCCTTGGTTCGATACTCGTACTTTCAGTACTATTACTTGATTTCGACACCATACACTTGCGGTTAGATTTAGGGGGTGTAAACCCGCCTATCACATATGCAGACCAACAGTTACCATTAGTAGTAGCATATAGATTAGTTAATGAACCTATGGTCCAACCAGGACCAGAGGGACCTACCTAGGGTGCAAACTAACTAGGTGGTGATGGTAGTCAAAACATTGAGCAGGGTAAAGAACATGGGGTTCTTGATCGGGATGAGATGAGAGAAAACAGTCCGGTGAGGGGATCTGGAGGTGGGGGTGCTGCTGGTGCTGCATCTATGTCATTATTTTCTGATGATGATAATGATGATGACACGTCTCTTGATTTTTGGGACGATCCGAACAAAGTTATACCTGCAGGTTCTGAGGATGAAGCAAGTTCTGTTTTTAGTGGTCCTACGATTAATGATAATAGTGATTCAGATGGAGATTTTGACTCATATTACGATCTTGAAGTTTCTCGAATTCCAAAACATGTTGGCCCGAGACCACATGAAGAAATTTTCGACTCTGCGTGGAATTTTGAGAACATCGGTTCTCAAGGGGATACAAGGATGGATGAGGGAGTTTTAGTTGAAACAGAAAATATAGTGAGCCGAGGAGAGGGGAGAAAAAAAATGTTGAGAGTGTGACAGGATCTGAAAGAAACGAAAATATAGATCCTTCCCAAACTGTTTCTAGCCAGGTAACCACATCTACTACCGACGTGCATCCGTTGACGTCAGGTATTGAAGAAGCCGTAGTGGACCTAGCTACGCATTGCACAACCCCCCTCAGCCACTCATCAACTTCTCAACAAGTTGACGTTTCAGTTTCACACGGGGATTTAGCACAAACTCTATCGGAAACACATTCGGTGTCTGCTGGTATTGAAAAAGATAGGTCGTTTCCCCAACCATCAACTTCATTTCTGAGCACATTCAGTCTAGAGCCATTTGGATATACTTTATTTCCTAGGACACGACCTCCAGTTACTACTTCATTGGTAACAACATCTACTAGAATTCTTCGTGATCCAATCGGAACTCCCTGAGTATTGCAATCATCTGTTGGTTCAATACGAGGACCGGGTGGAAGTCCTGTCAGTGCTAGCACTATGCCAACGCTGAACACATGCCACATGGTTGAATCAACCACTGTGACAACCGGTATCCTACGTGGATCGGGTTTCCCCCCGTTAGACCTTTGATGAGACTACTGCCACAACTTGTGAGGATGGAATTGTTAAAGATGACTTTGGATGCGGTCAATGTTTCATACAAAAATCAGGCAGCTATGTTTAACCAAAGTTTGGAGAAGTTATCGAGGATGTAGAGCAATCAAGGGTAAATCTGTTATGCAAGAACCTGAACCTAACACTCAACCACCCCCATAATCTACTACATCACCATATCCAAACCAAACCACCCAACCTTAACAATCTTTACCTACCCATGAATTGAAATCCCATCTTCTTGCTAGATTACTTGAATAAGGTGATGACATTGATTAGGAGTAAGTGGAATTAGTTGGCCTTCTAATAAAACAGACGAAGATTCAGTATCAGTTGGTGACCAAATCAGATCTCCAAGGTATTCAAATATCCATTCAGCAGTTAATTCAAGCTATGACTTCAGGGTTCAAAGCACTATTAGACAGGGTATTAGTTTTTGAGCAATTTAGCAAGTCACAATCTCAAAGTTCCAAGAGAAAGCATGATGACCAGGATGATCCTGATCACCATGAGGGGGAGAAAAGACAAAGAGTTGATGATGCTAGTGGATCAGACAATGTAATTGAAATTGTAGAAGCTGATCAGGAATTGGGAAATCAAAGCGAACGGCAGGCTGATCATACTGCTATGGAAGTCCTTGCTGATATCACACCTACGGTTGGAAAGCCTGACGGTGGTGATAAAGGGATTGAAGAGGAAAGAATGGTAGATAATTTGTTTCAAGATATTGTTTATGTTGATTCTGATGATGAGCCGAAAAGATTGGATTATAGAACCAAAGAGGAAATTGATGAAGTTTTCATTGCTGATTTAGAACCTGCTGATAATGATGAGGAAGATGATTATGATAATATTTTGCAACAGGATGATCCGGTGATAGTTGTTCCTGAAAGTCCTGATCTACCGGAGGGCATTTCAGATCCAGTTTTGGAAAGAGAAATGAGATTGGTGCATAAGATAATCAATCCTGAGAGTCAAACTAGCAAAGGCAAACAGTGGCAAAGGGTAATGATTCTAATACCATTTCAAGAAGACGTTAAAAGAGAATTTGTTTGTCAAGAATGTGCAGTTGATAAAATTGGTACAACTTTATGATATTGAGAAGATGGCTTAGTTTCAGCAGATGAGTATATCTATATGATGAAGAACAAATACCAAGACGAGATTGGGTGAAAACTGACAAGCGAATTGTGAAGATCAACACAATTGAATAAAGGAAACCTTTGAACGTTTGGTATCCCGAATTCACATTTGTTAGAATAGATGGAAAACCATGGGTCTTTACCGAAGCAGACTTCAAAAATCTAGCTATTGATGACTTTTTGGATCTATATGACATACTTGCCCGAGCACCAATAAAGAAGATTGAATTGTCCGAAGCCTATCAAGCTTGTCAGAAGATTTATGATGAACCTGATCAAGTTTTCTTATCTTTCAGACATTCGGATGGCACTTGAAGCAAACCAAACTGTTGATCCAAACCCTTCAGTGATTTGATAACGACTCTCAAAACTACTTAGTGAAAATTGTAAGTAAACAACATGTATTAGTGTTTCACCATCTAAGAAAATATACTAAGTCTGTTTAGTATCGCTGATGGAAAACACATGCTTTAATTTTTACTTCAGCGATGCATGTACATCAGTGAGCCCTGAGCCTGTTCAGTCTCACTGATGATCGTTGATAGTTTCATTTGTACTTGTTTGCTTATGATCCCTGAAGACAAGATTTGCGACAACTGAGTTCAAAGATGAAATCGAAGACCAAGCTGATGAACAAGTGACTAAGTCTACTAGTGACCTGATGCGGATATCAGCGAAGCCAAGACTTGTCCATTTCACGCGAAGTTTCAAGTAGAAGACTTCAGCGAAGGCTAAACTTTATCATTCGCTGATAAAGACCTATTCAGCGAGCGCTGATCATGAAGCCTCTTCTACAAGTAACTTTCGTCTTATATCCTTGCACGCCCCGTACGATTTGTCAGAACGGACATCCCTTTTGTCCAGGATCATACAAACCACTCTGCAACTACACTGTTCATCATGCGGCCACTAGGATTTTTGCTAAAGTCAAATTCATGCAACCAACCAGACGGTGCCACGTGTAAAGTTGTACTGACTTGCATTTAATGCATGCAGTATAAATAGGAAACTCTTCTTCATTTTTGAAGAGTCTAGCCTTTCCTCGCTGAACCTCTTTGTGCAAGAAAATCTCTCCGTAGGTTTTCTTATTTTCTCTCTTATATTTTTCTAGTGCAAGAAATCTGTGTGATTCTCATAGTTTGTTTAGATTAGGTTTTTAACTTGATCTTATTCCGCAACAAACTGTAAATTGTTTGATATATATCAATAAGCAATTTAGAAAGATAAAAATTTGTGTTTGTATTCAACCCCCCCTCCCCCTTCTACAAACGTGTATAACCCTTCGGGACCAACAAGTGGTATCAGAGAAGATTGTTTAGCTCATAAACAAGATCTTGCTTATACTATCTCTTCCCTGCTAATCTTCATTATGGAAATAACACAAACACAAATTACATAGATGATGGCTCTCTTGCCAAACCTCCTCGATTTAGCGATAACTTCAATCTTTAGAAAAATCCAATGATGCTCTTTCTAGAAGGTGTAGATCCTACTATACCTCATTATGTGGAAAATAGACCTTACGTTCCATCTGCTATTCAAGGTCATGTTCCAGCCACTGCTAGCACTCCTACCATTCCTGAAAGGGAAATCATCAAAACAGTCTCTCAGTGGACTGAAGAAGATAAAAATAAAGTGGCGATCGACACTAAGGCCAGATCCATCATCTCCGTGGCTCTTCCTGATGAAGCCTGCCGTTCCACCATGAATCTAATGAGCTCAAAGCCTATGTGGGACACTATATGTGTTCAATATGAAGGTACCGTTGAAGTCCAGGACTCTAGAAGAATAAACCTGGTAAGGCAGTATGAAAGCTTCATATGTGGTAAGAATTAAACTCTTTCTGAAGTACATCAATGGTTTAACTGTTTAATTATAGATTTAAAAACTGTTGGTAAGACCTATGCTAATTCTGAGATCCTCACAAAGTTCTTAGAATGTCTATCTGAAAGTTGGGACAACTATACCATGTGTCTCAAACTATCAAAGGATCTAAAATTCATTACCCTTTCTACCTTATTTGGCACTGTGCTCAATCATGAGCAGTCGTGTCAAATTAAGAAGAATCTTGTAAAAGATTCCAGAAGCACACATGTTGCTTTACTCTCCTCAGAGTCTGTGCCCACTTAGCGATCCACTCTAACGATCACTGAATTGGAATCAAACTCTGATGTCTCATCAGAATCTGACCCTTCAGATTTTGATGAATCTCTGGCTCTCTTGACAGTTTTTTAGGAGATTCGCCAGAAAGAGTAACTTCAGAAGAACTAAACCTCTTTCCCTCACTGACAAGCCTAAATCTACTCCTGTTGATAAGGCTTCTGCTACCTGCTTTAAATGTCAAAAAGTAGGACAGTTTGCTAGTGAATGCAGGTCCAAGAAAGCTTTCAAACCTTCTTCCTCATCCCATAAGAAATCCTTTACTCCTAGGAGTAAAGATGACAAGTATCAAAGGCTCAAAGAAAAGTATGAAAAACTGAAGAGCTACAAAAAGAAAGGCAAAGGTCTGATCGCTGAAGATCATGACTGGGCTGAACCTGATGAAGAATCAGATTCAGAGGAAGAAGATGAGGCCAACCTATGTCTAATGGCCGAAATCAAAGAAGAAGAGGAAGAACAATTTGAAATTCCCTCTACTTCTGTCTCTACCTCTCAGGTATATCTCTCTACTACTCCCTCTCCTGCTCTCACTGAAACCGATAGTCTTCGAGCAATCGATATTCTGAATGTTGATTTATATAATTCCATGAATGGCAAGACCAAAGTTGAACAACTTAATCAAGATTTAACTAAACAACTTAAAAACCAGGTCTATGTAAATCAAGAGCTTTCAAACCTAGAAAATAACTTGAAAGACCAGGTCTATGTAAATCAAGTCATCAGTATCGAGGGTGAACAAGCTATCGTTGAACTGAAAGCAGAAAATGATACTGTTGAAGGATGGTATAAATCCTCAACAAAGATCCCTCTCAGTGACAAGAGTGGTCTTGGTTACATGGCTGACGCTGAAGAACCAACCACTGATCGTTCCATGCTTAAATTTGGGATGCTCGTGTCTTTTGTCCCAGACACCTCTTCCTCTCAGTGCTCTTCTTCTTCTAAAACTCCCATCCCTGAGGACAAACCTACCTTGATTTCTAAAGGTAAAGAAAAAATTGTTCCAAAACCTCAAAAGGGTACCAATGTACCTAAGCTGAAAGTTTCAAAACCTTCAGCTAACCATCCCTCCACTACTAGGAATAAGATCCCTGAATTCGTTCAGCGATCTACTCCTAAAATAAAAGTAGATGTCATTGGCAAGAAATCTAAAGAACTTATAGTTCTTCCGATATCCAATGCCAAAGGTATTCTCGGTGCTGGCCTACTCATTTAAAATTATCTAATAAGCATGCCTCTGGTCCTAAAGCTACTTTTAGCTATAGGAAATGTTATCACTGTGGACTTACCGATCACATTGCTAGCAAATGCCCTACAACCACCAAAGCTGAGAAACTAGCTAAGGTGAAGATCAATGCCCCCAAGGCAAAGAAGACCATCCCTGGTGCAAATCAGGTCAAGGTGAAAACCACCACTGAGGTTAAGAAGTTAACCAAAGTGAAGAATGTCACTAACGTTGAGTCTTCAAATGCTGCGAAGACCGCTGATCCTTCTTCATCCCCTACCACTAACAAGTATGGACCCATCGTAGTATGGATGCATATTCAAAACTAATCTTCCTTTGTTTGCAGGTGTTAAAGGGCATCTGGTATCTCGATAGCGGATGTTCTCGACACATGAATGGTAGAAGAAACCTGCTCACTGACTACAAGGAAGAGAAAGGTCCCTCAGTAACCTTTGGTGGAAATGGCAAAGGATATACCCGAGGGTTTGGTGTACTTTCTAATGGTACTACCACCTTCAGAAGAGTCGAATATGTAGAAGGACTGAAGCATAATCTTCTAAACATCAGTCAGATGTGCGACAAGGACTACAAAGTTTTCTTTACTAAAGAAGCATGC
The DNA here is from genome assembly GCA_033807775.1 of Saussurea involucrata. Lineage (NCBI taxonomy): Eukaryota > Viridiplantae > Streptophyta > Magnoliopsida > Asterales > Asteraceae > Saussurea > Saussurea involucrata. The sequence goes on from CM066323.1 coordinate 57,426,681, forward strand.
TTTGTCATTGATCAGAAAGAGAAATCACTCTCAGTGGATACCGTTTGGAAACTGTTTACGTCATAAACATGGACTCAACAACCACTGAGAATGCTTGTTTTCTTTCTAAGGCCTCATCTGATGTCAACTGGCTTTGGCATAAGAGGCTCTCTCATCTAAACTTCAAGACACTGAATACTCTTTCTTCAAAAGAGTTGGTCACTGGTCTTCCTCAACACTCATACGCTAAGGAATCTCTATGTTCAGCATTAGAAAAGGGAAAACAAACAAAAGCAAGCTTCAAGACCAAGCAAGTATCTTCAGTGACCTCACCTCTTCAACTTCTCCATATGGATTTGTTTGGCCCTGTCAACATTCAATCCTTTGCTGAAAAGAAATATACACTGGTCATTGTAGATGAATTCTCTCGCTACACCTGGGTGATGTTTCTCCATGCTAAGAGTGACACCTCAGAAGTACTCATATCTTTTGTCAGGAAAATGGAAGTCCTGAACAACCTCACTGTTCGCTCAATAAGGAGTGATCATGGGACTAAATTCAAAAACAGATCCCTGGATAACTTCTTTGAAAGTAAGGGTATCTCTCATAACTTTTCCTTAGTGAGAACTCCACAACAAAATGGCATCGTTGAAAGAAGAAACCGAACGATCATCGAAGCTGCTCGTTCAATGCTCAGCGATTCACATCATTCAACTCAATTCTGGGCAGAAGTTGTCAACATTGCATGTTTCACGCAGAATAGATCACCGACTGTCAAGAGATCCAACAAGACTGCCTACGAACTCTTTCATGGAAGAAAACCATTTATCAGCTTTCTTCACATCTTTGGATGTCAATGTTTTATCTTAAACAACAGAGATGATCTTGGAAAGTTTGATCCCAAAGTTTAAGATGGAATATTTATTGGATATTCTTCTATATCCAGAGCCTTCAGAGTCTTCAACAAGCGAAGTCAAACTATAGAAGAAACTATACATGTCACCTTTGATGAATCCCGTTCAGCGAACTCTAGTGCAAGAAATCTGTGTGATTCTCATAGTTTGATTAGATTAGGTTTTTAACTTGATCTTATTCCACAACAAACTGTAAATTGTTTGATATCAATAAACAATATAGAAAGATAAAAATATGTGTTTGTATTCAACCCCCCCCCCCCCCCCTTCTACAAACTTGTATAACCCTTCACGACCAACACAAACAAGAGTCAACATTTTTAAACCTAATCAGGGATTAATAGTCATTCAAGGAGTTCATGTGCACAAGATCTTAGAGAAGCCAGAGCTTGGGATAGTGTATTTTAATTAGATGATGAAGAAGAAGTTCTTGAGATTTGCTGAAACAAACAAATATTCAGATGGTACTCTAAAGCTGCTGAAGTTGCATCTAGATAGCAAAGTCAAAAATGATGATGGCAAGTCAATGGTGTTAGAGCCCAAGACAAGGAAGCTAGTTGACAGAGCCTTGGATGTTATCAATCATAGGATTGAATATCGACGTGCCCTAAGATGTTTTTAGATAATCTTTGGAATGCGGAAGAAGTTCGTGACTCTGGAATAGCTTATCTGTTTTCTCAACTTTTAATACAAAGCGGGAGAATGTTAGTGTTGAAAAATGTAATTGTATCAAGTTGGGGGGCTATTCTTGTAACTTGTAGTTTTGGGTATAAGTATCTTTTTGAAAGCTATCTCTTGTAAGCTCTTAAACTCTAACTCATTACTTGTGATTCTCTCTACAACCTTGTAACTACCATTTCATATCAATAGAGATTGAATCATTTGGTTGATATCTTGTGTATATTACGTATCTCTGGGATCACAACACTTATTCCTGATCCTACATTTCTTAATCCCTCGACCAACATGAATATCAAGATGAAGAAACCTTCTTCTAAGTCTGCAACTAATCATTCCTCAGTCATAGTCAAAAGGATCTTTATTTTCTCTTCTAAACCAAGATCAACACCACACTAAAGATTGATCTAAAAACTCCAAACACCAAGGAACCAAAGATTCCTCAGAGAACTATGAATAAAGGTACTCTTGATGCTGGTACCTCTCATATTCGTCTAAACCCTAAGAAATATTGTATGCGGTGACTCCTCTCATGTCACTAAAAATATCTCCCCAAGGGAAAGACACAAAGAATGAAAAGTCTGTGAAGTTAAAGAATGAAAATTCTCATAGTCCACTAACCCTATTCGCCCCATTATCAAATGGGTATTAGAGAAAAAAATTAATCGTTCGTATGAATGCAAGACCTAAAAGGCATCAGGTATTTGGACAGTGAATATTCTAGACACATGACCAAAAACAACTCTCTGCTATTAGAATACAAGTATGAAAAAGGTCCCTCAGTGATGTTTGGTGGAAATGGTAAATGATATACTACAGGATATGGTATATTGACTAATGGGTTGACTATGTTCAAACGGGTTTCTTTTGTCGAAGGACTGAAGCATAACCTTCTTAGCATTAGTCAACTATGTGATAAAGGTTCCTTTGTGAACTTCAGTAAAAACATATGTACAACCAGTAACAGGCTTGAAAAACTTTCCTTGACTAGTACTACGATGCAAAATGTCTATTTTATCAACATGGATTCCAAACTCACTGAAACTAGCTTCTTTCTCTCAATAGCATGTTCTGATATAAATTGGCAGTTTCACAAACAAGAGGCTCTCTCACTTGAACATAAAAAATCTTAATGATCTCTCAAGAAAAGAACTAATCACTAGAGTTCCTCAACTTTCTTACGCAAAGCGACACCCCTGTAGAAATCATTTTTTTTGTAAAAAAGATGCAAGTTCTTAACAACCTAATTGTTCGCTCAATAAGAATTGACCCTGGCACTTACTTCAAAAATAGTGTTTTGGGAAATTTCATAGAAAGGAGGGGAATCTCTCACAAATTGTCTACAGATAAATGAATATTTTGTTAGGACCATAAATGTCCTACACATTAGAAAGTTATATAAAGAGTTATATAGAAAAGAAAAGAAAAGAATATAATTGTAAAAGCCTAAAAGTGTTAAATGGGCTTAACTTTGCTCAATGGGCTTGGGCCTTAATTGTCTTAGGTCTTGGTATATATAATTAGCTTTAAACCTTGTTTAGGTTAGAGATCCTGAATCGTCATTATTCAATTGCAAAATACATTGTAAACACTCTGAAAAGGTTTATGAATGTTATATGGATGACGAATGGAAATCATATGGATTTTTGAATTATTCTATTGATTTCATACTGTTTGAACTAATCTGGGATCCACAATTGGTATCAGAGGATACAGATTGCATTGATTCAAGGCTTCTGGTAAGTTTTCTGAAAGAATTTCTGTCGACTGATTACTTGAACTCTAATATCTCATTATTGTGTTTCTGATAAAATTGCTTGATTTTACGTGTTCCATTCGATTCATAATGGTAACATTAGCGTTTCTGCAATTTTTTTAAAGTATAAGTCGATTGTTTGAATGATTTTTAAGCAAAATTAGTTTTTCAAATTTTTTGGTCTCTGTTCTTGAAAAAGCATCATTTTCATCAAAATCGTGATATTTTGCTTAGAAATCGATTAGGGTTAGTGTGTTTTTGTGTTTTGGTTGTTTACTCACCTTTCAGGATCGAAAACGAGCAACCCTAGTCGAGCGCAGATCCAAATTGGAAGCACAACCGTCGTGTCCGGAAGTTCCTGATCTATCCGGGTAAGTTTCATAATTCTCGCTATTGTCTGGACGAAATCATCTAGATTGTTAAAAGTTCCTGGTAAATTCCTTTATCCGGATGTACTATCCGGGTTGCTTACACTTCCCGGTAGTTCCCTATATCCGGACCGAAATTGTTCCCAGACTACCCGGACGAAAGTTCCCGATCGCCAATCTATCCGGACGTCCTATCCGGTGAGTACAAGTTTTCGGACGCTCTACTTCCCGGATCGCACAAGTTCCCGAACGTGCTTATCCGGTTTTCTCATAGTTCCCTGTAAGTCTTTTCTATCCGGACTCATCAGATACATCTTCGTGTAAGGCCTTTATTGGAAAAACATCTTCCAGAGAAGGAAAAGAGTCTCAAGATGACTGTGTTCAAAAGAATCTTAACTCTGAATTTCAAAAAGCTTCCGCAACAGATTCTTCCAATAACACAGATTCAAAGTGTTCCTCACCTCCCTCGACCAATCCTGTTCCATCTGTCCCTGATATTGATTTTTCAACCTTTGTGAATTCCGAAAGTTGTTCATATGATGAGTTTCAAAAGTTTGAATTCGATAAACCGCTTCCGAATTGCACCGACTTTCTTTCTAAGGCAGTAAATCGTCCGGTCAAATTTCTTAAAGGCGAGAGTTCTTCAAAACTCAAGACCCCGACTGTGAACAAAATTTCTAAAACTGATTCTCATTCTCAAAACCGTTCACAATTGCGGCAAAAGACCGGTCGATCAAATGATAGAAATCCTTCCTACTCAAACTCAACTGATCATACCTTTAATGGTAATTCAGATAATAATGGTCGAAGAAAAAGGTTCCAACAAGTTTGGGTAGTGAAGAAGTCAAATGAAAGCCCAACGAATACAAAGTCATTTAAGTCATTTTCGCATGCTAGGACATACAATCATAATCATGATGCTTTTAATTCTCGAACTTCTGTTGAACAAAGTGTGAAGTTTCCTTTAAGACTTTATTCAACTCAACAGTTGCTTCAACTTTCTCATGATTGTATTTGTTGTTCTGCATGTGGTTTGAATGATTTTGTTGACCGTAAATATCCATCTCATTGGTACGGTACGTATAGTATCCTCGATCCTCACTATAATAGGGCATCTAACCATCAAGGATCCATCAATGGATGGATACCAAAATCCTTCTAATTTATTTTGCAGGAATGTCATGTGCGCTTAGTTCATAACATTCTTTTCACATGACTGCATTCAAAGGTTATGCCAATTTTGAGGGGGGGGGGGGTACTATTTTATGAAAGGTAAGTGAACTTTAACTGAATTCAAAGAATGTGGTAATTCATTCTAAATAACTAACTTGTGTTTGTTATTCTCCAATTTTAACTTCCATGATTGCCACGTGTTATGTTTCCTTGACTTAGTTATTTCCATGTCTCACATATTTGTTGACTTTTCGATGGAAATACACTCGTTTGAATTCCTATTTGTTTTTCAAAGTTCGTCATTTCATGTTAATGATTCAATTCTTTTCTGATATATAAATTGTGACTTGTTATTCACAATTAAACTTTCTAATCATTGTTTGATTTTTAACATACTGTGCTTACTGAGTCATCCTGTTTAGCGCTTGATCTTGTTTCTTGAAATTCTCTATTTCAAATAATTTTAATGACTTATGATTACCTCAGATCAGGAATCGTTCTTAAATGCTTTGACTTCTAAACACTTCAGTTTAAAACTCGTACTTTAATGTGTACTTCAATGCTTTATTTGGTTCATTAAATGAGTGTTAGGTTTTATATTGTTTCTATGGTCAATCCAAAATCGAAAGGACCTACCCAAGAAACACATCCCTTATAGACAACAGTGAGGGGTCTAGATTGATAGATGAGTTCGGAGTGAAAAGCAAAATGGGGAGGATGTGACAGGACTTAAAAGAATTATTGGTCCTTACCAAACCGAGTCAGTTATCCGGATAACCACACAATCTATTCATTCTCGTTCTTTGGAGATGAATATTGAAACAGACATGGACCCAATGTCGATAACTCGTGTCACCCCACCCAGCCACTCAAGTATCTCACAAAAGATGCTTGTTTCATATATGCACGGAGATTTAACACATAATCTATCTATTCCTCACTCAGAGGTCTTAGATATTGAAAAAGGAAGACATCAGCTTCGGTCTCCGAACTTCATATTCTAATCACTGAGTCTATTGATTTTTAACTTGAGTCCCAAGTTAAATCAATATTTGAGCCAAACAAATATAATTTAATTCTTTCACACATGCACGAGTCTTTGTGATTCCATCGCATATCTTTGTGATATTGCTGGAACAGTTTGAGAAGTAATTTTTTAAATCTTACTTCAGTGATAACTGGAAGTCCTATCAGAGATACCCCGATGCCAACTTTGAACATAGGCCACACAATTATTTTAATTGTTGTGATAACAACTACTTTTGTGTTTCTGTGTTAGATATTTACCCCATATTGGTTACTAAAATGTTTTATCTGGTATTTTTCTACTCATCTATTTTGTCTTTGAAAGTACATGATGCTCCGGATGCTCCTACTCATCATGAGGGGGAGAAATGGCACAAATTCAAAGACACAGATTATCAAGTTGAGGGGGAGTTAACAAGAGCTGAGGGGGAGTAACTGTTTTTTGATCAGTTCTGAAAAAAGTTCAAATCATTTACAAGTTGTTTGATTGATCAATTCTTCTCATTCCTTTTCAAGTGGTGTTTGCTACAAATTGTTTCCCCATTCGAGCATATTGGTTCTACAAGTTCTTAAAGCTGAAGCTGAAAGTCAATTCAACTCGCAATTCAAAGACAGATTCTTTATTTTAAACTGAAGATGCACTGTGGAATGTCATGTAACTCGCACATTATCATTCTTGTGTGCTTATCCGATGTGTTGAGTTCCTACAATTGAAAGTTGTGTTTAGTGCACTCAGTCGAGGTTATTGTTCATTGAATCTGATTATAAAGTTGAACATATGAAGATAAGAGCTTATTCAAGGGGGAGCGTTAAAAGACATGAAGACAAGCAACACCAAAGTGTTTCAAAGATTCAAGAGGAAGAGAAGATCAAGACCTAAAGTTTTCAAGACCGTTTTTTTCTTTATATAACTTTAGGGGGAGATTGTTAGGACCATAAATGTCCTACACATTAGAAAGTTATATAAAGATTTATATAGAAAAGAAAAGAAAAGAAAAGAATATAATTGTAAAAGCCTAAAAGTGTTAAATGGGCTTAGCTTTGCTTAATGGGCTTGGGCCTTAACTGTCTTAGGTCTTGGCATATATAGTTAGCTTTAAACCTTGTTTAGGTTAGAGATCCTGAATCGTCATTATTCAATTGCAAAATACATTGTAAACACTCTGAAAAAGTTTATGAATGTTATATGGATGACGAATGGAAATCATATTGATTGTTGAATTATTCTATTGATTTCATAATGTTTGCACTAATCTGGGATCCACATATTTGAACTCATTTTTATATATGAAATCCCATGCATTTCCTCATAATTTAATAACTAATAGCGCCAGTTAATCTTTGTTATTGATGGATGAAAAAAAAATGAATCTAAGTAAAATAGATCATATATTTCGAAGATTTACAACGATGGGTATATTTCTCGAATGTCTATTCAATAAGTGCATAGTTGTTAAAGGTGATGTGGGCATACATCTCAAATTAGACTTGGATTGGCATTGAAAATCAAATGTTGCTAAAACAACCGACGACTCTAACTTAATGTAGGTTTTCATTTGATTTTTTTTGCCTATCCTTTTGGCAATAACCAAAGACGAGAAGAAGAAGTCTAAGCCCAAATTTTTCATGATAGCCTTTTCGATCCAAGACAACTTTTCTAGTGAGTTAGTCCCGCCTCAACCTACGCTAGTAATATTGTTCGACTCAATTTCACATGGGTGATTTTCCGAGCGGGTATATCCGCAGCTAAAGTTGTAAGCGACCCCCGATTCATGTGGGTTGCACGATTTTGAATGGTTATTGTCGATGGGAGGTATATTTTTGGTTCATAACCATCATTTGAGGGGAAATCTGACGAGAAATCAAAGGGAGGAGAAGGAGAGGACTTTGGGAATGTTTTTATTGGTATATTTTCAATCCATTAGGTGATTTTAGTTTGTAGGTTTAACCTTGATTTCATAGTTAGTGTTTAACATTTTAGTAATGAGTTTGTAAACATTTGATCTAGATTGTGTTGAGACTTGTTGAACCATTTCATATCATTCCAATTCCATTTATGCAAAACTTGATTTAATTGTTTATCATAATTGGGTAAATCAATTTTAGTAAGTACTCTCATATTGTTTAACCTAATTGTGTATCACTAGATTTAGCTTTGAATCTGTAATTGTTTTAGTTTTATATTTCTTGTAAGCATTGCTTTAGCTGATAACCGTGTTAATTGATAGTAGTGTATGATTGTTTAATCTAGTCTAAATAGTCCGCGTCTAATCATTGGCTAGGAATGGTGTTTGTCTAATCTTAAAGCAACCGGTAATTGAACTCTCTGTTCGTAACTAGATTAGATAACCAGATAGAAATTGGACACTGAGTTCTCGTGATAATCAACATTTCAGAAACAGTGTATCGATGCGTATCGATACTCAACCATTCGAAAATAAAATGAGAAAAATCATTTCATGATAACTCTATGATACACAGTCCAGTCAATGATTTAAACTTGCGTTTTCTGCTTTAATTTCATATATTTTGTCTTAATACACCCCCTTTTAAATTAAGCGTAAAAGTTTGACACCGTTTAAATCCACTCCTTGTGGAGTCAACCCTATTTGCCACTATTACAATTTAGGTTGTAATTTGAGGTGATAGGAATCTCTTAGGATAGACACCCGTCATCGACAGTGAGAACACCCAACAAAACTGAGTCGCTGACTGAAGAAATCAGACAATCATTGAAGTTTCATGTTGCATGCTCAACGAATCTCATCTACGTACTTATTTTTTGGGTTGAAGCAGATAAGAGATGTTAATGCCAAAAATCGCCCAAAAGAACAACTTAAGGTTGACGTGGACTTTTAACAACTAAAGGAACGTATCTCAAGACCAAGCAACACAATTGCGAGGAAAAATAAGCAAGACAAGAGATTTGGTGACGCGGAAAACCCCAAAACGAGGGAAAAAACCGCGGTCCACTTGTGAGAGTCGACGGTGCACTATAGTCGCCAAACAGGGGCGAAAGTCCTATTATAACATGTGTTTTGTGTACAACAGATTACAAATGAATGTAAAAATAGACTTAGTCGTGTGTAAATGACGTGTGTCGTGCGTAAACCGTGTGAAAAAGTATGTTGTCGTGCGGTTCGAACTGCTGTCGTGCGGAGTTGCTTCAACGATGTTTGTTCGAATGCTTTGTAAATCCCAGTGTAATTGCTTTAGAAAGTAGATGGAGCAGATGTAGATCAGATTGAATCAGATTAACTCAGATGAGATTGGATAGCTTTTGAGTGTTGAGCATGCCTTTATATATAGCTTTCGTTGGTCATTGAATATGTCTTTATGGCTTGCTTTGTAACCGCTGTCGGGCTTTAATTGCTATTGATGACTCTTCCGTTACTGGCCGTTTACACCATGAATGCCCGTAGACCTGCATTAATGAACAAAAGAAACGGTGTTGACTGTTAACGGTTAGTATAATCGTACGACCGTCATAAGTCTCATACGTCGGTCGTACGGAACGTACGACCAACACAAAAATGTACGACCGAGCATACGTCTGCAAACAACCTGTAAGACCGTATCTAAATGCAAGAGTGGTCTTATGAAAGTGTTATTCGTGTTTTCTAGCGTCGGTCGTGAGGTGTGATTTTTTACCCAAACAGTTTGCCACCAAAATTTGAATTTCAGGCGTGAAGTTCGAATTTTAAATCTGACGAAGTGTTTCGACATGTGTCGCATGGGGAGAGGATCTGGTCGAATTCCAACCGTCTTGGTTTGATTCGGATTGGAGGAAGTGACAGGGTCGTGACGTCACGACGGCGTGTCAGAAACGAAAAGGCGTTCAGGGGACAGGTGTCGCCCATCGACATGATGCATGCGGAAAGGCGATGACAGGTGTCGACCATCCAGCGGGTCGTCCTGACATGATCTTTGCCATAAATAGCGCAACTCAGGAAATCGCTTCCTTCTTTACGCTCATTTGTGTTTTTAGAAAAGATCTCAGAGAGATTCTCTTACCATCGTTACGTGCGTTTCGAGTGTTTATAAACTTAGAAAAAACCTTGTCGTTTTTCAGGATGTCAATCAAATCAGCGAGCACCATAGTTGGTCAAGAAAGTTTAGAAGCTTTCAGGACCTTGTCCGGCATTCCTGATGCCGTCCACGTTTACTCGTAAGGCCAGTTCCGATCGGCAGATTGTCCGAACGGACATTTCGTCCTATATGAATATCTTTTTAAGGCGGGCTTTAAGTGGCCATTTTCCCCGTTAGTTAGGGAGTTTTTGGGAAAGTATCGTCTTTCGCCTGCTCAAATGATGCCCCAGTTCTGGCGAATAGTCCGGGTGATCGATAGGATCACCGGCGAGTGGATGAATCCGTTCATGGTGGAGGACCTTCTAGCGTCCCATATAGCTAAGGTGGACAACTACCACCGATATAGTTTATTCTCTAAGTTTAAAAAGCCCAGGTCTTGGTGTTGAACACCCAAGTAAACGACCGTGGTTGGAAGGCTCGGTACGTCTTTGGAAAGACACAGTCGCTCGAGATTTTGCAGGAGGACACGACATGGGTTACCGCTGGGTGGAATACCAAAAGTAAGTCTTTCACTTATCGTGTACTGTTCTCTTTGCTTTTTGAATCGTGCGTTTTAACTAATCGGGTGTTTCTTTTTCAGCCATCGTGTTCCCCGAGGTTAGCACTTCCAAGGAGACGCTGGCGAAGATCGAGAAATTCCAGATGTATAATCCGGACGATAGATCTTTCGCCGTTCAGCGTAGTCTCAGGGATGAGGGTTCGGACGACGAGGTTGTTGAGTTGACAGGGATGGAGATCCCTGCAAGAGAAGAAGAAGCAGAAGAGGAAGAAGAGATCGCAGGTAATTTGTCGTACGATTTTCTTAGCATGTTGTCTGTTTATTATACGACTATCCTCTTATCGTGTTTCTGCTTTTTGTAGGTGGTTCGGGCGTCGTGTCCACCCCTGATGTGCAGAAGAAGAAGGGTCAACTCTCGTTGGCTCGTAAGGCCAAGGAGTTGAAGCGAAAAGCTCCCCCACCCCCGTTGTTGGGGGTAAAGAAGTCCAAGACGGTTCTCCGGAGGGAACCGTCGACGAAGGGTGGTTCCTCGTCCGGGGTCGCCACCGCTGAGAAGACGAAGACGCCACCAAGAGTCATCGATGCGACTCCGGTGAGTGTGGCCCCTCCCTTGTTTGAAGAGGTCGGTCCATCTCCCTCGTCGGCCGACAAGGGAAAAAGCAAGAGGACAGAGGGGTCTAGTGATGTTATGACGGTAAACTTTTCGTTGCCGTCAGACTTCATGATCGGGGAAGAGATGGATAGTAGTAAGGTCTTCTGTAACACCCCAAAATTCTGGGCTAATTTAAACCTCAATTTAAAACAAGTTATGATAAAATAACCTTCGAACTTTCATATAGGAAGTGCATTAACCATAAGGAGTATATTTACAAATACTGAATTCTTCAAATAACCTATTAATCTAATCATGTCACTATAATCAGATTAACTAAGTTATCTAAGCAATCCATCAAAACACTCCTTCCGTTAAATGACTTCACCGCTATTCCAAAACGCTCGTCCCGCAATCCCTTTACTTGCCTGAGCTAGTACCTGGTAAGAAAACATTATTTTGAAACGATTAGGCCAACGCCTAGTGAGAACATTCGTTTTCGTAATAACATTTGCAAAAACAATGTAAATAAGTTATAACAAACCTGATTACCCTTTTTCTTACCATACGTGTAACCCTATTCCGTTAACACGATTTTACCCAATTCCATGAATATGACTGACCATAATTCCATCATCATATCATGTCTCGGAGCCACACTACGAATCTTCACTGATTCTAGAGTAATGCTCTTATTCCAGAAATTCCAATGTACACTTGCCCATTTCAACATTCCAGAAATTGCAACGTACACTTGCTCATTTCCACATATCTTTTAGAAACGGGAATTACGTTTATTCCATGATTTCTCACACACATCAGAATAAAGATTAATATTCATTTATTCTACGTGTACATAACCACTTTCTCACACACATCAGAATAATGACTAATATTCATCTATTCCACGTGTACATAACCATTTGTACTACACACATCAGAATAATGACTAACTTCATCTATTCCACGTGCACATAACCATTAGTACTACACACATCATTGGCATAACGATTATTACCACACGCCTATTCCATGTGATTACCAAACACTAGTGCCTATGGATCCATTACACTTTACTAACGTATATGCATAACAACATATTACAGCTCATATCATATTCTCAAATCTAAGAATACTAGATAACCTATCGTATCTTCATCCTCAAATGCCCTATCGTATCTTCATCCTCAAATCTAAGAATACTAGATAACCTTGCGGGGTCTGGGGGCAGCGCCCCTAGAAATTTTTTAAATAACTTAACCAGACAAAACATCCAGGACATCATCCAGACCTCAGAATCTAACCTTTCTCAATTTCTCCAAAAGAGTCCGGACAACAGGGGTTTTTCGGACAGCTGAACTTTTCCGGATAACTACAACTTTCCGGATACCTATTTAATCCGGACGACACCCGGAAACTAAAGAAATCCGGATACCATCCGGTAACTAATTTTATATGGATCCTTGTAAAAATAAAACTTACCCGGATACTTCCCGCGTCCGGAAACATTCATCATCAGGTTTTCCAGATATGACGATTCATCCGGAAAAGTCGGCCCTACAGCCTAGATTTCAATCTATTTTCCTGTTTGTTCGATTCAGCTTAATCCAAACCATACCATACAGTTCATAACCAATTTATACAGCTATTACAAGGTTTAATTTAACATATAAACACTGATTTATGCAAACAACAAATGAACTCACCTTATATTTGCAAATACTCACTTCCTGCACAAATCTACTACTCCAAATCTGTTGTAAACAATTCTGTAAATCAACCCAATACACAGATTCGTTTATAATCATATAACCACAACAGATTTAATCAAAACCTAGACTGATTTACATACCAAAATGATGAACAAACCCTTGCTTTTCTTTCTTTTCTCCTTTCCCTTCTTTCTCTCTATGCTTCTTGCTGCCTCTTGACCGACCCAAGCAATTGAAATCAGGTGAATATCTGATTTCTTTTAGCTACTTTATCCATACTCACTTTCCTAAATGACCCAAACACACCTCTAGGTTTCAATATTTTCACAATTGACACCAAACCTTAAACCCTTGTATTTTAACCCTATTGAATTATAAAATTTCCATATAATTCAAGGTTTACACAAAATACAAATACATCACAATCCTCATTAACATACTTACATTGAAAATTCAGGATGTTACATCTTCCCCGATCTAGAGAAATTCCTCTTGCGGTCCTTCAAGGAACGGTTGGAAGGCGTCACGGTCGACGACATGGGGTCGCACGTCGCAAGATTGACCTTCAAGGTACGTACGATCCGTTTGTCTTAAGTACTTTTGTAGTTTTGTTTTCTAACGTTTGTATTATCATGCGCTGCAGGCGTTTCAAACTTCCCTTTGCCTGTATGCCCACATGGATAAAATCCGTAGGGTTACTCCTGTTGCTATAGAGAAAATGCACAAGGCACGTGAGGAAGCCCGTGTGGCGAGGGACCAGGAGAAGCTGGCGATGGAAAGGGTCGAATGCTATTCCACAAAGCTTGCCGAAGTCCAAGACTTTTATGCGGCGACGTCGAGCGCGAAGGAAGACCTTCATCGTCTTTTAAAGGAGACCCTTGAGAAGTCTATTGCGGCTGAGGCGGAGTTACGAGCGACTAAGGGCTCCTTGGTCGAGAGCGAAAAATAGGTCGAGGACCTTAAGTCGCTCGTCGAGGAGAGAGAGGAGAAGATTGCGTCCTTAGAGGAGCATCTCCAGTCTTTTGAGGCTCTAACCCGTCTGAGGGTTCGAGCGGCGATCATGCGTTGCCATTTGCGGGGGTTAGACCCTATGGCCAGAGCCGAAGAGAAGGTCAAAACCTTCCTAGAGCAAGTCGGGAACGAGGATGACCTCGACCAAGAAGACAAGCTCGACGAAGAGGACCCGACAGACGCGGTGGTCGATGTGACTGGCGACGAGGAGGTCGCTGAGGACCCCTCTCTGCCTTGAAGTTTTTCCTTAGTTTATTTTTTGTTGTGGGGCGACTATAGTCGGTCGTGCCCTTTACTTGTACATTTTCCACTGTATAAATACAAGTGAAAATTTTTTTATACTTTACTTTGTCGTCAATGAACGAAATAAGATACAAGTTTTAATGAACGGGCGTAATTAGCCATAAAACGTACGTATGACTGAGGTACTTGTAACCGCGAGGTAATCGGGCGACTGGAGCCGAAGAAGTAATTTAAGCATGGAATTCAAGTCATAAGACTTGTGTCTCCAATACTTAATTTAAAGGGTACATGTGATGGTCATAAGATCCGTATGATGAATCATAAGATTCCTTTTGTGAAATGAAAGTCTCAGAGGCTTGGTTCCTCGCGATGAAGATCGGAAGAATTGTTGTCTAAGTTGTAGAGACTTATAAATCGTAAAACATGTGTCTTAATTATCATAAGATTTATGCTTTAAGTCGCAGAGACTTGGAAAAGATGACTTTGGAAGTAATTGGGTGACTGGGCCGAACATACATTCCAAATTATAGGGTTCAAATCATAAGACTCAATTTTGAATACACCTGTCGTGATCGTAAGATCTCTGTGTTGAATCATAAGATTCGGTTTTCGAGTCATGAGTTATGGGTTACGACTTTGTCTTCTTACGATATAGATCGTAAGACTGATGTTCATGCGATCCTGCGAACCTGTAATATAAGATCCAGGGGTGGTCGTTGGTTTGACCAACGACCCTCCAATGCTTAAGTCAGTAATCGTTGGTTGAAATAAATCAAAAGCAAAAAGGAAATAAAATGTACTACAATCCAGCTATGTGGGGTTGCAGTCGTAGATTCGACACTACGACCTTCGGACGTACGATAACTTGTGGATCGTTCTCGTATATGATCTCGGGAGGAATTCCGAATCTGCATAAAATGTTAGTCTGGATAGAAGAGTGACCTCTTCGTCCCGAATCTGGGAGTAGGCGTCTGATTCTGTTCGTTCAGAGGAATAATTTGAAAAGACTAACAGGAAAATTTCTTGCCCTGGGGGCAATATGTCCATTCCCTACCTTATGAAGGGTCGTGGAATTAGGGACGTAAGTAAAACTTTTAGAAGTTTGGTATGTCGTACCTGAGCGTCATTGACGGGCGTACCTGGTGACGTTTATCGTTCAATCGTGGGGTCTGATTGCCCCCGAGTCGTGAGCTATATCCATGTCCACGATTGGTAGTGGAAAACTGTAGTGTCGTATAGTGTCGTATGAGGTACAACATTTTGCCCCCTTGTGGTGACTGTAGGACGATACCATGGATTTGCCTTTTCTGGTGTAAGGATAGATTAGATCATATCGTGTACAGTCCCCACAATGTTGGTTTCATTTTCTGGGATTTCATTGTTGCTTTATAGCAATCACGGGCGGTCTTCTGCTCGCTTTTGATTTCTTGCACTCCCCATGGCGTCGGGAATTTGATCGTCTGATGATAGGTCTAGGGGACCGCTTTCATGTCGTGGATCCAGGGTCGACCAAGTATAACGTTATACGCTGATGAACAGTCAATAACGTTAAATCTTGTTTGTTTGTTTACCCCTTTAGCATACACCGGGAGGATGATCTCTCCCAAAGTGGTGGTAGAATCGCCATTGAATCCTATCAGAGTCGTCGATCGACGGGTGATCTCTGATTTATCGATTCCCATAGTTTTGATAGTGCTTAGGAAAATGATGTTGGCCGAACTGCCCCCATCAACCAATACTCTTTTGGTCGAGCAGTTCCAATAGTGAGCTGGATGATCAAGCCATCGTGATGTTTTTGCCAACTGTCCTGGAGGTCGTCTTGATCGAACGTTAGCGGCATTGCCTCCCACTCCAGTTCTTGCTTTGGTCGGGACGACCTGGGAATAGGATATTCTCCCGACGACTGACTGGTGTGCCGCTTGGCTGCCGAGTAAGTTAAACCACAGACGTCTGATCGACCCGTCACACAGTTGACGACTTTTTCATGGACGGGGGATACTTGTCTTACGTTATCGACTGGCGTAGATTCTTTATTGATCAAGCCCCGAAGATGACCTTTTGTTACGACCCAAGCTAACTCTTTCTGTAAAGCAAGGAAGTTATCTGTCGTGTGACCATGGTCGCTATGGAAGTCGCACCATTTGGTCTTGTCTTTCTTGTTGTCATCTTTATCACTCTTCTTGGGCCATCGGACAGACGACTGAACGTTTCTGAGAGCGTCGACTAGCTCTTTTCGTCGTCCATTTGAATCCATAAGAGGAGATCTTAGGATATTGAGGGAATCAAGTCATAGGATTACTCTTCTTCTTATCGAACCGAACGTTCGATATTTGGCGCGACGGCTCCGACTTGACGTTTGGCTTGGGTTTGAAATCTGATTTCTTGATTTCAAGCGACTTTTTGTCAATGGAATGCTTACGACGGAAGACTAGGTCATCTTCGACCCTCATGTAAGCTAGAGTTCTAGCCCGTACGTCTTCAAAATTCTCTGGAGGATATTTCGTAAGATCGACGTACAGTCCCGTAGTGTCGTCGTCAAGACCACGCTTGTAGGCCTCGATGGCAGTCTTGATGTCACAATTTCGAATGCTGATCATTTCAGCGTTGAAGCGATTGAAATAACTACGGATGGACTCTCCGGATTTTTAGACAACGTAGTACAGGTCGCTGGTCTGCTTCTCCATCTTGCGACTACTGGCGAACTGCTGCGAGAACTGGTTGACCAATTATGCGAAGTTGTTAATGGACTTGGGTTTGAGGTTGATCAACCACTGGAGAGAAGGACCTGTAAGAGTCGCCCCGAAGCTTTTGCACATGCACACTTCTTGATATTGTTGTGGGATTGATACTGTCCACATCAACTGTTTGTATTGTGCAATATGTTATGTTGGATCAGTTATTCCCGAATATTTTGGGGTGAAAGCAGGAATGTTGTACTTCTTCGGGACATCGACAGTCGCTATCGTGTCAACGAAAGGCGACGCTTGAAATCCTGAGCGGGGCTCAACGTCGACGGGGACGGCAGCGCCTGGCAACTTGGAAAGTAGTGACAACATTTTCTAGTTCTGATCTTCCAACAATCTAAGTGGCTGGGCGACGGGGTCGTTAGGGTCGGAGTTTACGCCTGTCAGAGGGTTGACCCCCGAATTTGTAGCCGTCGTCGTACCATTTCCATACAAAGAACCATTGGCGTCCCCGTTGAGAGAGACGAAGTATGGTTAGGTTCCATTATGCAAAGGTGGTGGCCTCAAATATTGGGGGGGATATTGTCCTTGATGAGGGTTGTTGACAAATGGCCCCGAACCAGGATTGTTGGCGAAAGGCCCTGGACTTGGATTGTTGGCGAATAGCATTGGACCTGGATTGTTGGCGAATGGCCTTGGACATGCCTGGAAGTGGGGCCTCATGATAGGTGCACCCATATGTCAGGGACCATTCTGAGGTCCAAAGGGATTGCCCATTGCTAGATTCCTTAGAGAAGCGATTTCCACAGCTGCTTTCTGATTCTGCTCATGCAGGGCTCGAATCTGGCTTTGAGCCGCATTCAATTCTGATTGAAGTTGAATCATAGGATCTTGATAGTTTGCCATTTACTTGAAAACAACAAAAACTTCGCAAGATCGTTAGAGCGATATATGCATTGGCTTGAGATTTTCTCAAGATGGGGTCCCACGGATGGCGCCAAACTGTTAATGCCAAAAATTGCCAAAAAGAACAACTTAAGGTTGATGTGGACTTTTAACAACTAAAGAAACGTATCTCAAGACCAAGCAACACAATCGCGAGAAAAAATAAGCAAGACAAGAGATTTGGTGACGCGGAAAACCCCAAAACGAGGGAAAAAACCGCGGTCGACTTGTGAGAGTCGACGGTGCACTATAGTCGCCAAACAGAGGCGAAAGTCCTTTTGTAACAGGTGTTTTGTGTACAACAGATTACAAATGAATGTAAAAATAGGCTTAGTCGTGTGTAAATGAAGTGTGTCGTGCGTAAATCGTGTGAAAAAGTATGTTGTCGTGAAGTTCGAACTGCTGTCGTGCGGAGTTGCTTCAACGATGTTTGTTCGAATGCTTTGTAAATCCCAGTGTAATTGCTTTAGAAAGTAGATGGAGCAGATGTAGATCAGATTGAATCAGATTAACTCAAATGAGATTCAATAGCTTTTGAGTGTTGAGCAGGCCTTTATATATAGCTTTCGCTGGTCATTGAATGTGTCTTTATGGCTTGCTTTGTAACCGTTGTCGGGCTTTAATTGCTATTGATGACTCGTCTGTTACTGGCCGTTTGCACCGTGAATGCCCGTAGACCTGCATTAATGAACAAAACAAACGGTGTTTACTGTTAACGGTTAGTATAATCGTACGACCGTCATAAGTCTCATACGTCGGTCGTACGGAACTGATAACTCTATTTTTAGAGTTATTATTTCCATTTATTTTCCACTTTATTTTGTCAATTTTAGCCATTTCACTTCTTAAAACCCCCATTCTTGGTATATTTCACGAAAACGAGCAAAAGGAGTGAACCATGGTCTTTAATAAATTATTTGGTAGAATTTGGGTGTTTTTCACGTTTTATCCTGCAGTGACCACTGTTGTGCCCACTCCGGAAGACCCATTGGAAGACCCACCTCTTTTGTGTAATACCAAACTCCTTCTCCTAGTATATATAAAGAGCACTTGGGTATCATTTATGAGGATCCTTGAGTTTTTGCTTAGCCTTAAATTCTCTCAACTACCAAATTAGCTTTAGTCTTTTATTTACTGCAGTAACTAGCTTTAATTTTCAGTAATTTACTTTCTTAGCTTAATTGTAGTTCGCAATACACAGTTGCAGGGACGAACCCTCGTTCCCCACTGTGAGTTCTATTCAAGTCACTTTCAGTTTAATTGTGTGCAACTTCTACTCTTTTGCTTTCTTTACTTCAAGTATGGGCTAAACATCCTTTGGGATGTAGGAAGGAGAAGTACCTGGATTTTATTAAAAATGCTTGAGTAATCTTTATACTTAGAATATTTGTTGTTTTGGTCATTCATTCTCGATATTTACCCAAGGATGCGAACAAGCCGATCACTTGCAAGGATCTAAAGTCTAGTTCTTAACTTAGAAATAAGTAGAACGTAGTGACACGAGCTTGAATGATGCTAGGGGATTCGAAAGAATTCTTATGACACTTACGAAAGTGAGGTCGGCACAGTGAGCAAATCTCAACCCACTGGAGTAGTAGGCAAGCTAATTTGTGTATTAAAAACACTTAGAGTATTTGTCTCTACACATTCCATCGAGACCTGAAAAGGTCCATTCTTGAGATTACCATTGACAAAACAATAAGTACTAAGAGTATGGGATTTTTATCTAAATGGTGTGAGTATTTTGTAACCGGGCTTTTCTAGCGAAAATGTCTACCTCGAATACAAGGATCATTTTTTAGGACCGAGTATTTAGTATAAAATCTAGGGAAAATCTAACCTCCATTCCTCCTTTTAATCTTAGTAAAATCGTCAAAGTAGCTATTTCGCCAACCAAACAAAAGTATTATTTTCCTCTCTAATTGAAACCTGTAAAAGGAGCTCATGAGAACCATATTGTCTTGATTGTCTAGTCCCTGTGGATTCGATTCTGGTATTTTACCAACTATTACTTGCTGTGACGATCATAGTGGACAGTGTACACTTGCACTTCCCACTGTGGACAGTTTGCAACCCACTGCGATTAAAACACATATTTCGCACGTAACAAGTTTTTGGCGCCGTTGCCGGGGACTGGCGTGATTTTAAATCTCAAGATATTAGTTTTTGTTCGAGCCCGAGTAACTCGTTTTTCTAATCTTTTCGTGTTGCATGCCACGACAACAACGCGAACCTTTGGTACCAATCGATCTTGAAATAGAAAAGACTTTAAGAAGAAGACGTAAAAACAAAAATCGACAACCCCCTGTGATCCCCACTATAAACATGGCAGCAATACCACCACCTATAGTGGAGACCACAGTGACGATTACCGATAGCAAAGATCGAAAAATACGGGACAACGCTCCGGGATTCTAAGGCCCAACATTGTTGCAAACCATTTTGAACTCAAACCGGTGATGTTTCAAATGATTCAAGCCATGGGTCAGTTTGGAGGATCGCCATCTGAGGATCCACACTCGCACTTAAAATCTTTCTTGGAAATGACCGATTCCTTTCAGTTACAAGGTGTGAGTGATGAAGCATTAAGACCAAGACTTTTTCCTTTTTCACTAAGGGATAAGGCAAAGTCATGGCTGAACTCGCATGCACCTCACTCGATAACCACTTGGCAAGAACTTGCCGATAAATTTTTTCAAAAATACTTTCCTCCAACGAGGAACGTAAGGTTTCGAAATGACATAATTTTGTTTAGGCAAGAAGAAGATGAGGTTGTTTCAGATGCATGGGAACGATTTAAAGATTTACTTCGAAAGTGCCCACATCATGGCATCCCACATTGCATCCAATTGGAGACCTTTTACAATGGTCTTTCCAATGCAGCCAAAATCATCTTAGATGCAACAGCCGGTGGAACATTCACGAGTAAAACCTACAATGAAGGATATCAAATCTTAGAAAAAGTGTCCAACAAAATTACCGAGTGGTCCAATCCTAGAGCAATAGTACCAAAGACCAACACCATCGATTCTGAAGCACTTCAAACCATGAATGCGCAGTTAGTAGCCTTGACCAAAATCGTTTTAAACCAAAATAGAGGCCAAGTTAATTCCGCAACCCATCTCGCCGAAAACTGCTCCCTCTGTGGAGAGGAGCATGTTTTTGATTTTTGTCCAGCAAATCCCGAATCTGTTAATGTCATAGGGACCAACCCGAGGAACAACCCTTATTCGCAGACTTATAATCCAGGTTGGAGAAATCATCCGAATTTCTCTTGGTCTGGTAATCAAGGACTCCAACCCCAAGGGCCGAGTCATATCCAGCAAAGACAACACAACCCCCTGGATTTCAACCACATCACAGTGGGCAATCCTCACATCACAGTGGGCAGCACACACAAAACTTTCACCAAGGGGAGTCCTCACAACCATACCAACCACGATCCAACCAACCAACTGAGGTTCAACAATCGATTGAATCAATTCTCAAGGGTTTTATGAACCAAACCCAGGCAGCCATTAGGAACATAGATACCCAAGTAGGACAACTAGCAGTCGAAGTTAAGAATAGACCACCAGGGACGTTACCTAGTGATACCGAGCATGCTAGGGTGATAGGAAAAGGGCCTGAACATGTCAATTGCATAACACTTAGGAGTGGAAAGGATCTGAAAGATATCATTTTTAAGTCTGATGATTCGCCTCAAATACCCAGTGTGATCACCACAGTGGGCACTCCTCAAGTCACTGTGATCCCCACTGTGGGGACCAACATCCCTGACCTTCCCACTTTTGGACCTGTTCCAAAGCCTATAACTCAGCAAACTCAAATTGACCCACGAAGTATCCCTTTTCCTCAAAGAATGAAGCCTAAAAATGTCGATGTTCAATTTAAAAAATTCTTAGACATTTTTAAACAACTTCATATTAACATACCCTTGGTAGAAGCTCTCGAGCAAATGGCAATCTATGTTAAATTTTTAAAGGATATTTTGAACAAAAAGAGAAAGTTGGGTGAGTTTGAGACTGTGGCTTTGACCGAAGAATGTAGTGCCCTCCTTACTAGCAAGATTCCACCTAAGTTGAAAGACCCGGGTAGTTTCACCATTCCATGCATTATAGGAGGACAGGAAGTCGGTCAAGCACTTTGTGATTTAGGAGCTAGTGTCAACTTGATGCCGCTGTCCATTTTTAACAAGTTAGGTATTGTAGAGGCTAGACCCACAACCGTGACATTACAACTAGCCGACCGATCCATTGCCTACCCAAAAGGAAAAATAGAAGACGTTTTGGTCCAAGTGGATAAATTTATCTTCCCTGCCGATTTTCTAGTTCTAGATTATGAGGCCGATAAAGAAATCCCAATCATCCTAGGGCGTCCGTTTCTTGCAACCGGACGTACTTTGATTGATGTGCACAAAGGGGAACTCACGATGAGAGTTAATGACCAAGAGGTGACACTCAATGTTTTTAAGTCTCTTAAATATATAGATACCTTGAGTTCGATTTATGGAACACACAGTCTTGACACACTGCCCACAGTGGGGAATACAGTTCCCACAGTGGGGAGTGATAGTGAGCACTCTGAATCTGAGGGTGGTGACACTTTTGAGGATGAGTGTAACGAAATGGTTGCAGCTTTTGAACCTCTGGACTTTAAGGATAGAGATGTTCAACCCCCTTCAATAGAACAACCTCCCGAGTTAGAGCTTAAACCATTGCCTTCCCATTTAAAATATGCTTATCTCGCTAAGGATAATAAACTTCCCGTTATTATCTCTTCCAAACTTAGTGAGAAACAAGAACAACTTCTGATCGATTTGTTGATGAAGCATAAGGGAGCAATTGGTTGGACCATAGCAGACATTAGAGGAATTAGCCCCTCTTTATGTCAACATAAGATTAACTTGGAGAGTGACCACACTGGAAAAGTCCAACCTCAAAGAAGGTTGAACCCCATCATGAAGGAGGTAGTTAAGAAAGAAGTCTTGAAGTGGTTAGATGCCGGTATTATCTATCCCATTGCTAGTAGTAGTTGGGTGAGCCCCGTCCAATGTGTCCCTAAAAAGGGAGGGACGACCGTAGTGAAGAACGAAAAGAACGAGCTCATTCCCACTAGGACTGTCACGGGATGGAGAATATGCATGGACTATAGACAAATCAACTTGGCCACTAAGAAAGACCATTTTCCCTTACCTTTCATTGACCAAATGCTTGATAGGTTAGCGGGGAATGAGTTTTATTGCTTTCTAGATGGATACTCCGGATACAACCAAATTCACATCGCCCCGAGGACCAAGAAAAGACCACCTTTACTTGTCCCTACGGTACTTTTGCATTCCGGAGGATGCCATTCGGATTATGTAATGCCCCAGCCACTTTCCAACGTTGTATGATGGCCATTTTTACCGACATGATTGAGGACACCATAGAAGTTTTTATGGATGACTTCTCTGTAATAGGGACATCATTCGACAACTGCTTGTGGAATTTAGAAAAAAGCTTAGTGAGATGTGAGACCTACGACCTTATTTTAAATTGGGAAAAATGCCATTTTATGGTAAAAGAAGGTATTGTCCTAGGTCATCTTGTCTCAAAAAGAGGGTTGGAAGTCGATAAAGCCAAGCTTGAGGTAGTGGCACAACTTCCCGAACCCACAACTGTGAAAGTCATTCGAAGTTTTTTAGG
Organism: Saussurea involucrata; assembly: GCA_033807775.1. NCBI lineage: Eukaryota > Viridiplantae > Streptophyta > Magnoliopsida > Asterales > Asteraceae > Saussurea > Saussurea involucrata. The sequence continues at coordinate 57,450,037 of CM066323.1, forward strand.
CCATGCAGGTTTTTATAGGAGGTTCATCAAGGATTTTTCAAAAATTGCAAAACCCCTATGCAACCTGTTGCAGCATGAAAAAGACTTCATATTTACAAAAGAATGCCAAAATGCGTTTGAAACAATCAAGGAAGCCTTAGTCACAGCACCCATAGTGACCACTCCAGACTGGTCACTCCCATTCGAAGTGATGTGTGATGCCAGCGAGTGGGCTGTGGGGGCTGTTCTCGGACAGAAAAAGAACAAAGTTTTTCACCCCATTTATTATGCGAGTAGAACACTGATTGAAGCTCAGATTAATTACACAGTAACTGAAAAAGAATTACTTGCAGTGGTGTTTGCTTTTGATCGTTTCAGGTCATACTTGATAGGGACAAAGGTCATAGTGCACACAGATCATGCGGCAATAAAATACTTGATCAACAAGGCTGATTCCAAGCCACGCTTGATTAGGTGGGTTTTATTGCTACAAGAATTTGACCTTGAGATCGTTGATAGGAAAGGAACAAGCAATCAGATAGCTGACCATCTGTCTAGGCTCGAGAAGATAGTGGGCACTGTTGATCCCACTCCGGTCAGAGAAAATTTTCCCGATGAACAATTGTTATCAGCCCAACATCTCGAAAATAATATTCCTTGGTATGCTGACATTGCCAACTTTTTAGCAAGTGGACTAAAACCAATAAGTGGACAACCATTTAAAAAGGTTTTACATTTACACGACAATATGTTTGGGACGACCCTTTCTTGTATAAGATAGGGACGGATCAAATATTGAGGCGTTGTATCCACGGAAGTGAGCAACATCAAATACTCCATGGTTGTTACACATCCCACTACGGTGGCCACTTTGGTGGAAACCGCACTGCTGCAAAAATCTTGCAAAGTGGGTATTTTTGGCCCACTATGTTTAAAGACTCTTATGAATTTGTGAAAAGTTGTGAGCAATGTCAACGCACCGGGAACATTTCGCAAAGGAATGAAATGCCTCTTAACAACATTCTAGAGGTAGAACTTTTTTATGTTTGGGGGATCGATTTCATGGGACCCTTTCCAAATTCCAATAATAATTTTTATATCTTGGTTGCGGTAGACTATGTTTCGAAATGGGTGGAAGCCGTCGCATGTCACTCTAATGATGCCAACACCGTGGTGAATTTTTTGCATAAAAATATTTTCACTCGATTTGGAACACCACGGGCATTGATTAGTGACGAAGGCACCCATTTTATAAACAAAGTCATGGCCTTGGTTCTTGCTAAATATGACATACATCATAGAGTGACCACCGCATACCACCCGCAAACCAACGGTTTGGCCGAGTTTTCAAACCGTGAGATCAAAGGAATTTTAGAAAAAGTTGTTAAACCGCACCGAAAAGATTGGTCAACCAAACTCGATGATGCTCTTTGGGCCTACCGAACGGCCTATAAAACTCCTTTGGGAATGTCTCCATTTAAATTAGTTTTTGGCAAAGCTTGCCATCTACCGATTGAATTGGAGCACAAGGCATTTTGGGCCCTTAAAGAGCTTAACATGAGTGAGGGTGCTGCGGGAATCAAAATGACTCTACAGTTGCATGAGTTAGAAGAGTTGCGATATCACTCCTATGAAAACGCAAAGTTGTATAAGGAGAAGACCAAGATGTGGCATGATCGTCGAATTAACCATAAGGAGTTCATGGAGGGACAACAGGTATTATTGTTCAATTCTCGTCTTAAACTCTTTCCAGGTAAGCTAAAATCTCGTTGGACGGGACCATATACCATTGTCAAGGTAAGTCCCTTTGGAACAGTGGAGCTGAAGTCCCCACAATCTGGTCAAACGTTCAAAGTCAATGGGCAAAGGGTGAAGCACTTTCTGAATGAAAGTGCCCACATTCCAGCCCACTCTCCACACCACTATGGTTAAGGAAAGTCACAAATCGTTTGTAAATATTTTATTTCAGTTATTTGCTGTCTTTTTATTATTTTTGGTCATTTTAATTCTGCATGGTAGTTTGTTTTTATGTGTGTAGGCGAAATTTTCGTTTTATGGAAGAAAATGCTTCGCAGTGGGGAAGGCTCAGGTCACTGCACTCCCCACTCTTAAATCTGACGGACGATGGGACCATTTTTGGGGCCCAATGCTGACAAGCTTTCAACTTTTTCTGCCATCAAAGTCTACTTTTCTGCCATTTGTCATAACCCCTTCAACTTTCAAGAAAAACCATCATATTCCTTCTCTCTCTCTCCTAGAAACCGACGGTTCCACCCTAAACCCTTTTCCAAAATTCCAAAAACCACCTTAACCCCTCAAACACCACTTTCACTTCCAAAATATTCAAAAGCACTCTTTCTTCTCCATTTCTCTCCAAGAAACCCAATCTAAAAAAAACCTTCCTAAAACCCTAAAAATGGCAAGAACCAAGAGGATGAACACCAACCCCGATGCACCCACACGTGCGGCCATCCACCGCAGGACCGCCGAGGAACAACCGCCGGAAACCGTCACCGGCGACCTAAATGAACCGCCGCCGGTCTCCGGCGAAAAGCCGATCATCTCCGGTGCGGCCGACGAGGGTTCTTCAAGGCACGAAAGCCTAAAGGCTATTTCATCCTCGCGAGTCTCAGACACCAGTGTCACCCATTTCGAGACCGAGGCGCTTCTAGCCGAAGAAGAAGAGAGGCGGTTAGCAGAGGAGTTCAAACAGAAAATGAAAGCCATTAGAAAAAGAAAGGAAGAGGTCGAGAGGAGGCGTCGAGAGGAAGAAGAAAGAATCATAAAGGAAGAAGTGGAAAAGCGAATGGAGAAAGAAAGGTTGAAGGTTGAGAAGGAAAGGATTTTTGAGGAAGAAAGGAAAAGGGCTGAGGCAGAGATTTTTGCTGAAGAAGTGGAGTTTCAGAGGAAGGTTGATGATGACTATCAGGAACAATACCGCAAGCTTGGGGATAATGTTGAAAGAGAGACAGTGAGGAAGGATGCCCACAGTGGGGAGAACCCAATTCTGCGGGCCATGAGGAAGAAAGGCGTGGTCACCGGGTCTGCGGTGACCAAAGCTCTAAAAAAACCGACAAAGAGGCCGGTAAAACAACCGTCAAAGAAAGGTACAAATCTTCAACCCTCTTTGAGTTCATCTTCTGTTGAGGTTGATGTTGGGGATGACCAAGTTCAAACCCAAAACCCACATCAATCCACAGTGGGCACTGCGCATGCCCCCAGTGGGGTGCCTAGGCAGTTCACCACTCCGGAGGTGGCTGCCCACTATGAGTGCATTGCTACCCAGAAACTGAAGTTGGAGAGAGGTTTCGACCCTGAGTTTGTTGAGGCCAACCCATTTGTTAAGAATAGGATTGTAGCGCAAGACTGGTCGATTTTGGCCGCAGTCAATCGACGCGCGAATGCCTTGTTAGTGCGTGAATTTTACGCCGAGGCCTCTCAAGCAAAGGATCCCACTGTGGTAGTTCGGGGAAAACAAGTGAGTTATAATCCAGGAACGATTAACCAGGTATTAGGAAGAAGGAACCCGGCTGTGTGTGAGTTTGCCTAGTTTTTAAAGAAAATGACCCCGGTGGACGAGGATCTCGTTTTGCGCGAAATAGCAGCCGAGGGGAAGCCGTGGAATAAAGACGGCCAGAGAAGGTGCCTAAACGCTAGCTCCCTCACTACCGAGGCCGCTGTTGGGTTCCAATTTCTCCGTGCCTCTTTATCCCCAACATCGCACGATACCACATTGTCTATGCATAAATGTGCTTTGTTGTACTGCCTCCACACTGGAAGAAAGATCAACGTAGGGATTGTTATGCATGCGGCCATCGATCAAGCTCGGAACCGAAAGAAGGTAGTCTTTCCCCTTCCTTGCCTCATTACGTTACTAATGATAGACGCAGGTGTACCCTCAGCGGTGGAGGATCAGTGGTTTGACTCCACAAGCAACATCAGCGCACAAACCATCCGCAAGATGGGAAGGTACGTCACCACTCCTCCATCTGAACCAGAAGAAGATATCCCCACAGTGGAGACAGTTCACCCCACTGTGACCATTGTTGAGGAGCATGTTGTCAGAACGCCGCGTACACCACTCCATTCAACCGAGGCAGGATCGTCAAGCAACCAAATGGGAGAGATCTTGGCAGCTTTGAAGAAGCTCACATACAGGATTGAGTTGCTGGAAGGTGAGCAGCGATATCAGAACCGGGCCACGCAGAAATTTTGGATGTATACAAGAGAACGGGATGAGGTGATGGGCCTCATGATGAAGGAGGCCAACCCGGTGCTAGCTGCTCAGCTCCCAGATTTTCCTAAGGATATTTGCCCGACTTATTCTAGCGATGATGAATTTGATGAAGATGACATCGCCAGTTCACCAGATGCAACCCCAACCCCCTGAATGGTTTGTTAAAACAATGGTTTATCTCGTTTGCTCCCAAAACAATTTTATTTTGTGTTTGTTTCATATTTTGTGCCTATGGCTAGGCTTTCTGACAATTTGCTACATTTTTTTTGTTTTTTTGGTTTAATGATGCATGAAATCCTACCACTGGGTAGGTACTTTTGGGTACTAACGTATTTGTTGTTTGAATTCTTGTTTGATCTCGTTTCCATTTCAAGGTACAACTTTCGGCTTCCGACTTAAAAAGGTCCCTTTTGTAAGTACGAATCTCAACTTGGTACCATGAAATGATATAGGCCGTTTTTTCGCATCCAAACACGATCCTTTTTGTACCCCAAACCACCACCTTTGTTCGTTAATTCAATGTCACAGTGGGGACACTGTGAGATTTTAAGTTTGAGGTGGGAACTTCCAGAGTGACTTCCAGTTTGCCCACAGTGGGGACACTGTGAAGTCTAAGTTTGAGGTGGGTAAACCATACCCACCTCCAAAAAAAAGAAGAGATAAACACAAAAATACAAAAACAGAAGAAAAACGGAGTGTCACTAACAAACTTGATGGTGTGCCTTTCTGGACCATCAAAGTGTTCACTCCCAGAAAAAGATGGTGTGCCTATTCTGGACCATCGGAATACCCACTTTCACAAAAACATCCATACCTAAATAAAGCCTGAAAGTGTGCGCACATACCCAATAAAAATCCAAAATACCCACTTCTTGAAATAAAAATCTCCAAGCGAGATTTTCGGTCCATATTTGGAAATACTTGCAAAAAAAAAACCTTGGGAAAATATTCAAAGCCATAAACCCGTCGAACCCAAGAAAGCCCTATTTGTTGGTCCCAAAAAGGCTCAGCAAGTATTGTAGAAGGGGGGGTTGAATACAATACTTAGATTTTTCACAAGTTTTAATTCAATATATTGAAAATCTTTCAATAAGAATTACACATAGAAACCAGAAGATTGTTGCGGAAAAGAACAGTTAAACTATTCTAACAATCTAACACAAAGTAGACTGAAAAACACTTAGAACAAATTGGACACTTAGACACAAGATGCAGTTTCAGTAAGAAAGGAGCTTGCACTTAGTAATCTTCAGAAGCGTAATTTGCATGGAGAGTCTTCACCTCTATTTATAGTCCATGCATCATTTAATGCATGGGACCCTTGTCACTCTTCCATTCATTGTAGAGGTTGACTTCTGAAAAGCTGATATCTCCTTTTTAACTTATCCAAGGAACTAGGAGGACAGTCGTACCAGAAAAAGACTGATAGGATTTATATAAACCCTAAACCGGATCTTTAAGCTCAAGAATGATTAGTTCTAGATCATGGAATAAACATATACAAATCACAACATGAACAGCGGAATTAAACGACAGATTTGTATAGCTAACAAGGTTCATTAATTTAAACATACTGATTACATACTCACGCCCCAATTTGTTGACCTAAGTTATCAACAAACGAATACTTCTTCTCAAGTATTAGGATTAAGAACCTTGGGGCTCATGCACACACATCTACACGTTTTTGTTTAAACGTGGGTTTCAAGAACGTCTAATTCTATATCTCTAGGTTTCTTTATATACTAGAAACCTAGATAAACTAGAAACTAGATAAATACCAATCCTAGATAAACTAGGAATCCTAGATAAACTAGAATTTACAAGGATAACTATAAAATAAACATATTACAATTCGAACCCTTGTAAGTTGAAGTTTTGACACATCAAATCTATATGAAATATTCCTAACAATCTTCCCCTATTTGATGATGACAAAACTTAGCATCAGAATCTTCAAGTAGCTCTTCCCCTTTTTGACATAATCAAATCCAAAACTTATCAAACTTGAATCTTCCCCTTGAATGATCAACACTTCTTCTTCCCCTGAATTTATGCTAACCATCCTTGTGTCTTCGAGGTTATATCAATTACGTTGTAAAGAAAATCAACCATTATCTATTTGAAGTTGAAGTAAAAAACCAAACCTTGAGTCTTATATCCCGTAGAAACCAAGTGAACAACAACGTCATTCTCATGAATGAGGGGATCCCTGTCCTTCGACCAATCTTCTTCTCTAAGATTTCGTCAAATTGAAGTCACATTCTTCGAACAATTACGTTAATAATCTTCATAATATCACGGGTTATCTTTAACAGGTGAAGGATACCTTTAAAGATATGATAAGAACACAAACTCTAACTTTCACTTCTTCTTCAAACAAACTCTAATTAATCTTCCTTTTTGTAATCAACTGATGACGATCAAAGGGTAGTCATTTAAGCATTCTTCCTCTATCGTTCATCAAACCTTCATACCTTGTGTGTGTGAATTTTCTTGAAACAAACAAAAATCATCCTCCTTTTGTCGAGCATGATCCTAACATGGTGTGTGACATGTATTCTCCATTGCATCGCGGCTTTGATTTCATGGCTTTGAGGAATTCTGAGTGAAGAACAATTTTTATCAAGAAAAAAAAACTGCTGGATTTCGAGAATTTCTGGGAGCGTTCTGGACGTCGTACGGCCAATCCAACCAGACATAATGTTAAACAATGTGTCCCGAAGCTGCTGTCCAAAAATCGCGACGATCCGACAGTTCAATCTCCGGGAATAGGCGAAACGGCCGGCTGTGATTTTCCAGAAAATTTCTGCGAAAAATCTGATTTTTCTTAATTTCGTTCGTATTCTTTCGTCTCTTCAAATCTTCCATTAAACCTTGTTTTTCTTCCAGATCAGAGAGCACCATGTGCTCTGATACCACCTGATAGGATTTATATAAACCCTAAACCGGATCTTTAAGCTCAAGAATGATTAGTTCTAGATCATGGAATAAACATATACAAATCACAACATGAACAGCGGAATTAAACGACATATTTGTATAGCTAACAAGGTTCATTAATTTAAACATACTGATTACATACTCACGTCCCAATTTGTTGACCTAAGTTATCAACAAACGAATATTTCTTCTCAAGTATTAGGATTAAGAACCTTGGGGCTCATGCACACACATCTACACGTTTTTGTTTAAACGTGGGTTTCAAGAACGTCTAATTCTATATCTCTAGGTTTCTTTATATACTAGAAACCTAGATAAACTAGAAACTAGATAAATACCAATCCTAGATAAACTAGGAATCCTAGATAAACTAGGAATCCTAGATAAACTAGAATTTACAAGGATAACTATAAAATAAACATATTACAATTCGAACCCTTGTAAGTTGAAGTTTTGACACATCAAATCTATATGAAATATTCCTAACAAAGACCTTATCTGAGAATAGATAAAATGACAAAATGCCACTTTTATGTGACAATAGGATATTGTCTCATAATAAATGATCTTCTCATTTGTCTATAGAGAATAAGGCTACCGACCTCCTGTATTGAAAACTGCACCAATTCAAAATCTCACTTCTTTAGAAAGGAGAGAGTTTCACCGAAGTGTTTAATATTTCGGTGCAGTCTTCTTGAACTCCTCACCGAATTTCTTCAATTCGGTGATGCGTGTCCACCGATAGCACAAGCATATCGGTGGTGATGTAACTTGTAGAAACTTGCTGCCGATTTTCTCACTTCCGCAATGAGATAGTCTTCGCACTTGGTTTCGGTTGATCTTCGACTTCACCGAACAATTGATATAAGAGTACAAGTTACACAAAAGAATCCAAAAACATTCTAAGTATCTAAGTGGGTTTAATTGAGTCAACTTCAAATCTGTGATGACCCAACAATCTCCCCCTATTTGAATTTGATCTCTATCCTTAGAATGTTAAAGAGCAAATGAGAATAAGTGCATTTTGACCCTTTTTACTCTTTTGGGTTCTTTTCACATAGACCTTTCTTTTTGTTTTTTTTGAACTATGTTTCTTTGAGTATATCTATACAGTATATATAAAGCAAGGAAGTAAAGGTATGTACAGCTACATATAAACAAGAGAAGCACTTGAATTTTATAAGTCATTCTCATACATCGGTGAAGTAAAGAAGCAAAAGATTATCAAAACTACCGAAAGGTAAAATGAAAAACCTACTTCTTTGATGATTGTCGGCGCTTGATCTCATTCTTTAGGATTCGGTAGTAGGGTTGAGCGTCGGGGATGTGAGGGAACAAGTTGTGGAGGCCTTCAAGAAAACATGGTGTCGGCAACTTGGATTTGAGAGAATCTGAAGAAGGCTCGTTTGCCGAAACCATCGTTGAAATACAGTCCTGGAATCGGTGACAGGCCCAGAGTTGTCGTGGCATATGATGCCGAAACGGGAAGGGAAAGACTTAAGTTACTTACATTCGGTATCTTTCCTTCCTTTGCCATATCCTTGAAGACAGTGTCGGGAGGATTCTGAACTTTGGGAAGGCGCACTTCTTCCTTCAAGGATTGCAGTTTCGATCTTTCATCGGTGGTCAGCACGATGCTATACTTCTTTTTGATCTCCTTCATCTTTGCCATTAGACCATCAATGTATTTGACAAAGATGTCCTTCTTTGGGTTTGGATTTTTGGCCAAGTGTCGAGAGATCTCGTACCATTCGGGGAGACCGTAGGTTTTGATTTGGTAGTCTCTCACACTTTTCAAAGAGCCATCTTCCCGATCAATGATAAGGCAGATGTCTTTTGGGTTGGCTCTGGAGGTTGCGATCTTGACACCTGAGATCGGGGTTCTGTCGGATCGGTGGTGCATCTTCTTCTTGTACCATCTAACTTCTTCATTTCTCTCTTGTTCAAATTCACTCAGCACCGATTTCTGTGCCGACACGACATCGGTGGACTTGGCTTTCTTGGCTTCTTCCTCTGCAACTTTTAAAGAGAGGGCCTTGGTATCATCAAGGGCTTTTTGGGCTAATCTGGCTTCCTCAATTTCTTGAGGAGTCAGTCCGAGATTGGGTTCCTGCAGATGTGATGAAGGAGGTTTAAGTTTGAGGTTGTCTGCATCGGTGGGACGAGTCCCATACTTCATCCTTTCTTTCTCTATTCTTTCTTGTTCGGCCAATTGTTCGGCAGTGAGACTTTTCTTTCCCTTGTCTGTTTCGGCCGCAGAAAGTTGCTCCCCCTCAGTTGTTGCTTTGTCTTCCAACTCCAAATCTTTTTCTTTAGAGAGTTGCTCCCCCTCAGCGTTGGCGGTTTCAGCGTGAGTTTCGGTGGTTTCAGGAATGTCATCGGTGGAAGATGGAGGCTTGGGGATGACCGACTGTTTAAGAGATGGAAACTTGGGTTGGGTTGTCGTTTTCTCCCCCTCAGCACCAACCAGAATCTTCATACCCACCTGTCTGAAAATGTAGTCGAATTTCTTATGAAGAAAGGAGAGTTGTTTCGGTACCTCTTCATAAACCATGGTGAAGTCACCGAGATCCATCTCCAGTTGGCCGAATTCATGAAGTGTGGCATGAATGTCACGAAGAGAGTCGGCCACGAAGAGAGTCGGCAGTGGCATGGCTGAAGTCTTGATGAGACTTAGCGTCTTAAAGCATCCTCTAAAGTTCAGAATCTTTGACGTTGGAGGCTGCCTTGAAAGCACCAAAGGAGAAGGCAAGATCCCCATGAGATCGTGACAAAGATTCCACCTTGGAAACCAAAGAGTTGATGTCGGTGGTAAAGGGCCGTAGAGCATCGGCAATAGCATCTGAAAGAATCTGCAGCAGGAGAGATTCGATAGTGGATATTCGGGAACTCGTCATGGCAATCATTGCAAGAGTGGCCTGTTTGAAAGATTCAAATTGGGTGCCGACAAGCCGATATTGTCGAGCACTTTCTTGTATGTCTTCAATCAAAGAGGGTGCTTGAACAATGGTTTCACCCCCGACATCCCCAGTAACTATGTAGCGGATGCGATGGGGATCCTCCGCCGAAATGGGAATGTTGCCGGGATATAGCATTTCATCAGGGAATAGTGGTCTCGGTGGCGGAGTGGGAGCTCGTCGGGGTGAATTCTGACCCGGGGAGTCGGGGAGGGTGATCGGTGTGGCGTAGGCGATCTTTGGGGAGTTTGAACCAGGGGAGAACTTCGGGGAGAAGTCTGGTTCAAAGGTGACTCTGTCGGTGAGGGGGATGAGGACTCAATGGGGATTGCTCCGACCGACGGGGAGGTTCGGGGAGAACCAGTGTCGTTAAAGAGACCTGCAAAGAAATCATGGGGGGGGGTCTAATGGGGGGGGAACCCTGATCGGGTTGTGCATCATCATCGATCAAGAAGTGACCGGGTGAAAGGCCGTGAAGTGCGTGGTCCAGACTTTCGGAGGGAGAGTCTAGACTTTCGGTGGCAGAGTCTGCGTGTTCACTCAAAGAATGAGTTGGAGGAGGTAAATTTAGGGATGCCTTAGGGATAATCAAATGGTCGGTGGTGAACAAAAATGATTTGGAAGGGGATGGCTCACGGACATTTCCTCGAGATCTCTTTAGACGAATCTTCGGGGGGGACGAAGAGTGCCTCCGCTTAGAAGGTTTTTGGACCGAGGAAGCCACCGATGGGTTAATCGGTGTCATGGTCCTGGAAGCAGCGGCGGAGGTTTCGGTGGCTGATTTCTTCTTCGCGCCGACCGACTTTACTCTGGGACGTGGGGAGGAGGTCACAACAGCAGGAAGGACCTCGGGGATATCGGGGTGTTGAAACCCTGGAATTTCAGAATCACCCCATTGAAGTTCTAGAGAGATGGCTAAAGTGATCATACCTCGGCGTAAAGGACGATCGGTGTCGAGAACACCGACGTTGAGAGTCTTGTTGCCGACGATCGGGGGAGACCAGTCATAAGTGAATCGGGGAGTGTGAGACTTGCGGTCTTTGTCCAGAGCTTTGCCAAGTTTGTGATGGATGATCATAGAGATAAATCGGGGGTAGGCAACATGGCACTTCTTTGGATGGGAGATCACTTCCACTAATTCGGTGAAGAAGTATTGGGCGAAATCCACTCGGCGTTGAAAGATTAAGGCATGGGCAAGTTTGGTGATGTATGAAGGGGATTGATCATGGCCGCTCGCCTTTCGGGAGAGGCAGTGGATCACATGGGCAAAGAAGAAGTTCCATACACCACCCATGTGACTCCGAAGAAGAGTTCCAGGACCTTTGGAGCTTTTGGAGTTGGCATCGACCACGTAACCTGTTGTACTGAGGACATCTTCGAGAACGGTATCTGAATGCCATTCGTCATAGGGATCGAAAGCATCGATTTTAAGTGCAGTGCGAACATCATCGACCCCAAAGGTGAGGTCATGATCACCCTCGTCTTCAGAAAGGATGGATGCGTGGATCGCATCATTTGAGGAGTCATACACACAGGTAAGCCAGAATTTCCCAATGAGCATTTTGCTCATTTTGGGATTACAGGTGAAGGCATGAAGAAGGGGAGAGCGAGTGAAGAACTTGATTACATGGTTAAACTCTGGGTGAGAGGGGTCGGGTTCAAATCTTGCAACGTGATTGCATGGGTTGAATTTCAGATCGGCAAAACACCTAGGGGGTTGTGCTTGGAGGACGCCATTGATGATCGAGAGAGAGCACGAAGTTGCAGGTTTATAGAGGAAGCACGAAGGAGATGAAGGAAACGTAAAGGAATAATGAAAGGAAAGAGTCGTGTGTTTATAGGGTTCAAAAAAAATTGGGGGAACGGTTAAAAAAATAAAATAAAGGGGAATAGAAAAAGCAATCATGACCACATTGGAAGTTGTGGTCAATAAGCCGTTTCACAATACGGGGAGGTGAACAGGTCTGACACAAATAGGGTTATAGGTGTGACGTGTGGATAGGATTGAATTTCGGTGGACATCGGTGAGGAAATGAAGAGATCATCGGTGGTGAAAGGTATGCCGAGATGGAATCGGTGAGGATTTGCTTACCGAAGAGATCCACCAAGGAGTTGAGACACCGAAGAGGACAGATATGCGCACCGAGGAGATCCACCGAGAGATGAGTCACCGAAAAGATCACTTGGGGTATTCATGCCGAAAGTGGATCTTGGTTCCACCAAGAATTATCAGATCATCGAAAAGATCACTGAAGATGCTCATGCCGAGAAAGGATCTTGTTGCCACCGAAAGTTATCAGACCGAAAGGTTTTTTTTTTGAACCTATTCTAAGTACAACATGCCAAGTTCACCGATGAGGAAGGTGAATCTGGCCTCATCCAAGGGTTTAGTAAACAAATCTGCAAGCTGAAGATTAGTTGGAATAAAATGCAGCTCAATGTCACATTTGGAGATATGGTCCCTGATGAAATGATATCGGATATCGATGTGTTTGGACGTTGAGTGAAGAACAGGATTGTTTGCAATTGCAATTGCACTTGAATTATCACATAGGATGGGTATCTTGGGGTAGAACTGATTGTAGTCTCTCAACTAGTTTTTCATCCATAGAATCTGTGCGCAGCAATTTCCAGCAGCAACATATTCAGCCTCGGCAGTGGATGTTGAGACTGAATTTTGCTTTTTGCTGGACCAGCTTACCAGTTTTCCACCAAGGAATTGACAACTGCCTGTTGTGCTTTTTCTATCATTTTTAGAACCTGCAAAGTCAGAATCTGAATATCCCATGAGTTCAAAACCTGAGTCTTTGGGATACCAAAGACCCAGATGCATGGTACCCTTTAGATACCTGAAAATCCGTTTCACAGCATCCAAATGAGATTTCTTTGGATTTGCTTGATAACGGGCACACAGACAAGTAGCAAACATGATATCTGGTCTGCTAGCAGTTAAATAAAGCAAAGAACCAATCATGCCCCTATAATGGGTAACATCCACAGATCCACCATTTAAATCGGTATCAAGTTTCAAAGGTGGTGCCATGGGAGTTTTCATGGGGGAGGAGTTTTCAAAGCCAAATTTCTTCAGAAGATCTTTAATGTACTTGCTTTGGTTTATGAAAATTCCTTCTGAAATTTGCTTCACTTGAAGACCTAAGAAAAAAGTTAGCTCCCCCATCATGCTCATCTCATATTCACTTTTCATGAGAGAGGCAAAGTCATCACACAGAGACTCATCGGTGGCACCGAAAATAATGTCACCCACATAGATTTGAACAAGAATAAGATTACCTGAAGTTTGCTTGTGGAAGAGAATGTTGTCAATTGTACCTCTAGTATAGCCATGCTTGAGTAGAAAGATGGCAAGAGTGTCATACCAGGCTCGAGGAGCCTGCTTGAGCCCATACAGAGCTTTGTCAAGTCGGTACACATAGTCTGGATGTGTGGAATCTTCAAAGCCTGGAGGTTGCTTCACATAGACTTCCTCAGCTAGTTCTCCATTCAGAAAAGCACTTTTCACATCCATTTGAAATACCCTGAAGTTCTTGTGAGCAGCATGAGCAAGAAAGATCCTGATAGCTTCAAGTCTGGCGACAGGAGCAAATGTTTCATCATAGTCAATGCCCTCTTCCTGTCGGTAGCCTTGAGCTACGAGTCTGGCTTTGTTTCTGATGACAGTACCATCTTCATCCATTTTGTTTCTGAAGACCCATTTTGTGCCGATGATTGTTTTCCTTGAAGGTCTAGTCACAAGTCTCCAGACTTTGTTTCTTTGAAATTGGGAGAGTTCTTCTTGCATGGCCGAAACCCAACATGGGTCACTTAGGGCTTCTTCAATCTTTTTAGGTTCAACAAGAGATAGGAAATTCACATAGAGACAGATGTTACTGGTACCTCTCCTTGTTTGAACACCAGCTTGCTGATCACCGATGATTTGATCAATGGGATGATCTTTGGTCCATTTAAGAGCAGGGGGCATCGGTGAAGGAATAATTGAAGTGGAAGGGAAGTTCGGGGCTGGAGTGTTGGCAGCGTGTGATGAAGGTGGGTCGTCAGAGGGATTATTGGCAGGAAGAGATTCGGTGATGGGGTTAATTTCGGTGGATGATGGATAGGGTTCGGTGGGGGCAATTTCGGCAGAGAGGGTTTCAGGTGATAATAAAGATGACCCAACTTGATTGTTTGGAACAGATGAAATATTTGGAGTACAAGGTGGTTCGGTGGAGGTTGAAATGGGAGAATCCCCAATGCATGATGATATCCATCTATGTAGTTCTTCATCATCATTTGTCAAGGAAGATGATCTTGAATCATCACACTTTACATGGATAGATTCATCAATGCATTCTCTCCGAAGATTGTAAACTCGGTAGGCTTTGGAAGTCAAGGAATATCCCACAAAGATTCCTTCATCTGCCTTAGGATCAAATTTCCCAAGATTTTTCCTGTCATTTAGGATAAAGCACACACAGCCAAAGACATGAAGGAAACCAATGTTTGGCTTTCTTCCATGAAAGACTTCATACGGGGTTTTGTAACGCCCCAAAATTTCAGGGAATTTAAAATTTTAAATTAAACGCTTTATATAAAAACTCCATAAATAATTCCAACATATTAATTGCAAGGACATAAATACTGTTCAAGTAATCAGTAACCAGCGGAAACAAAGTTCAATAATTAAAACAAATATCAGTCAGCTCATCCCGCGCGCCAGTGTGTACCCGTCACGCCTTAGAGCCACTCGTACCTGAAACCACAGATTATTGGGAAAAGGGTAAGCACGAAGCTTAGTGAATTCAAACACATGCGCAGGTAGGAATTATATACACATCATCCCTACCCGCACATAAGCAACAATATCACAGATACATAAAATGAGTAAACATCTACAGGTAATTATGTATCCAACCACCTCAGTACCATCGAGGCCTCGGTCCCACCGAATTACGAGATAACCAACACCTCAGTACCATCGAGGCCTCGGTCCCACCGAATTATAACGCAACCAACACCTCAGTACCATCGAGGCCTCGGTCCCACCGAATTATAACGCAACCAACACCTCAGTACCATCGAGGCCTCGGTCCCACCGAATTATAAGGTAACACAAATATACCAAACATTCAAATCAATCAAATATTATGCACCACAACAACTAGTTCACACCACAAAGACAGTAATACAAGCAACTATTATGACATGCATACAACCCCTAACTACACAGTGAGAGAACTCACCTCAAATGCGCGCCTAGCTTAATCAACACGAATCAAGCTCCACAATTACGGTCACCTTCCAGTACCTAAACGCATGTTAAAACGTGTCAATACGAGACCCGGACCCTAAGACACGACACACGCTTAAAACGTCACTAAAACTAATTTCCGATCACCCAAAACAGGTCTGTTCGGGACCCGTTTCGACCCTCTTAAATCTAGAAAAATCCCAATATTATTTCATGACCAGAAAGTCCTCTGAGTTGGGGTTCCAAGGACATATTATACGCCTCCTAACGATTTTTCTATAATTTACTATGAATTAAATACGAACGGTTACCCGAAACTGCCAGTTTCGGTCCAGCCTGCATAAACAGTCCAAAACAGACTAGCTACGGTTTAAATCAGACTTTCGGCAAAACACGAAAAATCTTCCCGACTCGAATAGGGAACTATGGCCACCAAAATCACCTCAAAACGAGTTACGAGTAAAAAGTTACGGTCCACGCAAAACAGTGGCAGATTCCAGGAAATTTCACATAAAATGACGAACCGCAGAACTTGCGACCACTTTTTCTCCCAACTCGAGGCCGAACCAGTTTTCCGCCAAAACACAGAAAACGTACTCGGTCCCGAGCTCGAAGCGTGGGCGCAAGTTTCGGCTCAATCGGAGTTACGACGGAGAAGTTATTGCCGTCACAAAACAGGGGCTGGACCATTTTTTTCCGCATAAAAAGAATGATTTTGGAAGCAACGGTTTAAATTATACGGCTTAACGATTAAGTCACGGTTTAAGGCTCTGAAGCTACTAAGGTCTGGTTACTGCCACTCGCCACCCACTGCCATCACCGGCAGTGGTGGTTGCCGGCGGCGGCCGGCGGTGGATTTTCGATTACGAACGCACGAGACAACACCCGACCATCCTCTCTCTCTCTCTCGGCCATTCTCACGCATACGCACCCACAACGGCAGCCACGGCCGTCCATCCATCACCGCCACAGCGGCGGCGAACGGCGGCGGCGACGGGAACGAGAAGGAAAGAAAACGAAACAAGAAAAGTGATTACCTTACGACGACGCTACGTAAACGTACACGATCCTCCTTCCCTCGAGACTCCGGCGAACAGCGGGAGGTGGCGACAGCAGAAACTTTTCCGGCGACTGCAGCGGCAGTGGCACCTTCTCCGGCGTCTTTCACCTCCGACGAAGCTCTCTCTCACTCCAACCCTTTCTCGGTCCTTCCCTATCTCTCTCTATCTCTCCCACGGCTGAACTATCAAAACAAGAAAGGTACTCTAGGGTTTCACGTGGGTTGTTTGGGGTTACTTGGCTTTCACGAAAGAAAAGGAACGGGGGAAGGAACCGGCCATGGGCCGAATCCATGCACTCTTCCAAAGTTTTTCCTTTTTAGCCCCCCCTACTTTTCTCCCTTCACAAACTACCCTAGAATAAAATATGGAATTAACATTTTGGTCCTTAACGACATCAAACCCCGAACCAAACCAAATAACGGCACACGCTTTAAATAATTAAATAAATAAAAGAAAGACGTACCAGGACACGGGCTTTACAACTCTCCCCCGCTTGGATTAGACTTCGCCCCCGAAGTCTACGTCCGCAAACAGCTTCTAATAATATTCTCGCATTTGATGATATCCCAAACTCAAACCACTTTCAAGCTCTAACCCTTCTAATGGTGCTCACCAATATACCCTACAGGATTCCCGACTACGATCATTCCTACCCTTAACTGTCGATTAACTACCACAAATGCTAATAGACTCCAAAGATTTTCAATAAATTATATCAACAAAACATCGACCCCCTGCCGAACATCGGTCCAACCGATTGCAATAACAAACATCGGCCACCCGCCGATCATCGGTCCAACCGATCACAATAACGAACATCGGCCACCCGCCGAACATCGGTCCAACCGATCACAATAACTCCAATAAGCGTGGTATTATCCTAGACACTAACACAAAATGATATCCCCCACTACCAAATCACTAACACACACGCAGATCATTCCACCACAACCATTCATCACAAGTGATCATTTCAGGGTTACTACTACCATCACCATGATTATCTTAACATCGACTACAATTCTCCGATTATACTAAAGGTGTTTGGCCTCAAGCCCAAAAGTCGACACCTAAATATACCACCTACCTCAAAATGGTTTATGCGCATTTATTCTCTTAATAACAAAGGGCATCAATCCATTAACCGATACTATTCGGCCTACAGTACTAACGCGCGTGGAATACCTACCTTCCACCGTCGACGCACCATCCACACTTGCTCTACGAAGCCAAGTCACACCGTATCGAGGATACACCTTGACGTCTACCTCCCAGGTAACGCCTCAAGACCCAGCACACCGGAACTACCTCCCAGGTAAGTGCCCACAACTATATCCTCCTAGTACCTACTGGAAAGTCTAGGTTAAGACACATGAATACCGGGGTCCCACCCCGAGATACCCAACCGACCATTACCAACGACTGACTAACGTGTCTAAGGATCCAAAGCAAACAGCCTACCAACAACATGCCTATTTCGGATTGACTCACTCACCCAAACATGTAAACACTCAATGTGCAAAGAATGCCAAACGGTGCGACAAAAACAACTCATCAACTAGACTCCACATCGAGCCATTAAAACCGGGCAATTGGCCCATGACTAACTCCAAGTCAAAACTGAGCAAAATGCTCCACGCTTGCTAGACCCATCGGTCGGAAAATGCGTTTAAACAAAGTTTAAGCAAGCAATACTCTGAAGTCAACCTTAGTCTCAGACTCAACACGGGTTAAACAAAAGAGTTTTCCAAAAGGACTCATACCCTGAAAATTCTCGAAATAACACATGACACTTAAAAGCACATTTCCCCAAATGGTTTACAAACTCATTTACAAAATATTTTCAACATCAGGATTTTCATCTCAAAAAGATCGTAAGCAATAAAACTACTATTACCAGATCGATAGTTACGCAAAACTGGACACGCTCGTCCCACATATGAAAAATCACGTTGAAAATCGTTCCATTGCAGTTCGGTTTACTCACACAAAAGCAAAGCGTAATAGATAATTTCTTTAAAATGAACCGCCTCGATTCCAGTATGGATTGACTCATGACATGCACTTAAGGTAACCGCTGACCTTAAACAGGGTCCGACAAAGGTGTGCACATAATTCAAAATAAGTTTCACGACGTTTGATTCAAAAATTCCTCTTTTTAATCATAAATGACGTGGCACAGGGTTCGCCACAAATTTCTCGCGCGTCAGCTAGTCACACAAAACGATGACACGGTTTACAAATATATTTTTGTTAAAACACAATTGTCTCGTGTAAGTTGCAAACTTGAAGACAGAAACCAGTCCGCTTCTAATAATTGGAAATATCGACTAAAAACCTCGTAAAATCTCAAACTGGGGGCAGGCATGCAAGCTTGTAACACTTCCTCAAGTTTCGTACTTGGGGCATATAATGTCAAAACATTATAGTTTAAAAAAATGTATTTATCGAAAATGCTCAAAATACTCGTTTCCTCCAAAGCAAAAGTTTTTAATTTCCCAAAAAAAAATGAACGGTAATTCTAAATTAACCGAATGTCCAAAAATCTACGCATTTATATTTCCAAAATATAACACATTGTAATCGTATGCATGATGTTTACAACATTAAAACACTCCTTGGATCAAATGGTCTTTCATTTCGACAAAAAGGAACTAAAGCATTTTCTTGCACGACTCGTTCATCAAAATGCCGAGAACAAAGGTTACCCCAGTATGCATACCCCTAAGTCGATAAATCGCATTTTTATGAAAATGTCAATAAAACCTTTAGCTGACTAAAAAGCGCGCTAAACAACTCCTTATGAAATGTTACCAAAATTCCTCCATGCATCACTTATGTCACGCATGAATCAACCCACACACTGAACTATTTGCAAAATAAACACTTAGTAACACAAACTCTCGAACGAAAAGTTAAGCGACACTAGTATTCCAAACTCATTTTAGACAAATCACTAAAATAGCCTTTAAACAGACATCGTGGAATGTAACTTTCCGTCTCAACTCTAACACATGTGGAGGAGGTCCAATGTTAGAGTCTCAAGCCGTAGTCACTTACCCAACATCTTAACCACCACAAAACACGGATATTATCGTACCCGAAAGAACCGTTGGAAATTAATCAAATGAAACAATCTTTTACAAAGTTTTCAACTCCCGTGATAAAACGGTTTCAAGCATTTTCAAAACTATAATTCGAAATCTTGTGTGTGTGCTAAACATTTCCCAAAGTTTCAAAACACAATCCATATAAGGATTGGAAACACAAGGATTAGTTAATGCAATCCTATTTTCAAAATAAACTCTGTGCACGACTCAGTCGACATTCAACGTCTCGACTCATGCTCCTCTCTACCTTTCCAATCCACTATCGTCCTCCGGACATTTAAGCCTCTTGGGGCAAGATGGAAAATTACGTCAAATAATCCCTACGATTTTTCCTCAAATCAAAGTCGGCTCTAAAAGCCTATGATTCTAGCACAATCTTTCATCTTGGTTCGAAATGATCTGCTTACAACAAATATCATCCTTATCGTCACTCCAAGTGACTAATACTATAATCGTCTTTCTATTCCAACGACTGCCAGTTTAGAGCCTTCGACACTACCCCAACGGTCATCCCATCAAAGCAAGTCAAGTATACACATGTACCAGTGGATCTACTATATTTGTCTCTCCTCGTGACGGCTATTCAGGGTAGATAATACAACGCGTTATTAGCACATAACAACGCACACTAACAACACTCACGCCCAACTCCTTGGATTCCTCGTGACTTCCCCAACTCGAGCATTGATCTTGTGCTTCCGGTAGTAGGAGCTCTACTACTACCTTCCACACCTATCATCGCTCGTTCCGAGTCTCATCCCGAGGGTCCAAGTAGTTTCTCGCCGAAACTATACACATAAAATAATTAATCCACACATGTCAGTTCAAGAACATATCCTAAACAGGCAACTCATACAACTACTGTATATATAAAACCATCGGTCTCCCCGATCAGACAGCCACAAATGTATACTTAATAAACCATCGGTCACCCCGGTCATACAACAACAATTAAATATATAACTAACCATATGCCTGCACCAGCATATATATACATCCATCCTTCCTAGCTCCCTAGGAATTTCCTCTTATCCCACTACCCTTGCTACCACCGAATCCCTACTAATTATGACGAGTGACCTCGCGAATACCCGAGTATATGCAGTGCGAAATAAATAGACAGTCGAATACAAGACTCTATCCTAGAACGGTTGGACTCAAACAAGAGCTGCGCAATAGAACTAAATCGAATATTCTAAGGCTATAAATCTCTTACTGCATACAGCCTAGAGGGCATCCACTTAGTTACCTATCATAATTAGCATAAATTCCTAATAGCAAGCAGTTCAACATACAGCATAGTGTCCACAACAGGCAATCTAGCATGCATACTCTATGATCTAGAAAGCAATAAAACACTAAGCATTGTACCTTTCCCTTCGGCTCCGGCTGACTGTACACACTGCGCCCTCGATCACCGTTCCTCGAACGGGTTTTTTTTTTTTACTTTTTCTTTTATTTCTAAAAAGATTTAATAAAGAATTCGAAAATTTCCCAGCCGCAACTTGAGACCAAACACACCGAAATGCGTTTGATTCACTCAAGCCGTGCTCTGATACCAAGTTGTAACGCCCCAAAATTTCAGGGAATTTAAAATTTTAAATTAAACGCTTTATATAAAAACTCCATAAATAATTCCAACATATTAATTGCAAGGACATAAATACTGTTCAAGTAATCAGTAACCAGCGGAAACAAAGTTCAATAATTAAAACAAATATCAGTCAGCTCATCCCGCGCGCCAGTGTGTACCCGTCACGCCTTAGAGCCACTCGTACCTGAAACCACAGATTATTGGGAAAAGGGTAAGCACGAAGCTTAGTGAATTCAAACACATGCGCACGAAGCTCAGCCACTCGGTGTTTCTTCTTATATACACATCATCCCTACCCGCACATAAGCAACAATATCACAGATACATAAAATGAGTAAACATCTACAGGTAATTATGTATCCAACCACCTCAGTACCATCGAGGCCTCGGTCCCACCGAATTACGAGATAACCAACACCTCAGTACCATCGAGGCCTCGGTCCCACCGAATTATAACGCAACCAACACCTCAGTACCATCGAGGCCTCGGTCCCACCGAATTATAACGCAACCAACACCTCAGTACCATCGAGGCCTCGGTCCCACCGAATTATAAGGTAACACAAATATACCAAACATTCAAATCAATCAAATATTATGCACCACAACAACTAGTTCACACCACAAAGACAGTAATACAAGCAACTATTATGACATGCATACAACCCCTAACTACACTGTGAGAGAACTCACCTCAAATGCGCGCCTAGCTTAATCAACACGAATCAAGCTCCACAATTACGGTCACCTTCCAGTACCTAAACGCATGTTAAAACGTGTCAATACGAGACCCGGACCCTAAGACACGACACACGCTTAAAACGTCACTAAAACTAATTTCCGATCACCCAAAACAGGTCTGTTCGGGTCCCGTTTCGACCCTCTTAAATCTAGAAAAATCCCAATATTATTTCATGAACAGAAATTCCTCTGAGTTGGGGTTCCAAGGACATATTATACGCCTCCTAACGATTTTTCTATAATTTACTATGAATTAAATACGAACGGTTACCCGAAACTGCCAGTTTCGGTCCAGCCTGCATAAACAGTCCAAAACAGCCTAGCTACGGTTTAAATCAGACTTTCGGCAAAACACGAAAAATCTTCCCGACTCGAATAGGGAACTATGGCCACCAAAATCACCTCAAAACGAGTTACGAGTAAAAAGTTACGGTCCACGCAAAACAGTGGCAGATTCCAGGAAATTTCACATAAAATGACGAACCGCAGAACTTGCGACCACTTTTTCTCCCAACTCGAGGCCGAACCAGTTTTCCGCCAAAACACAGAAAACGTACTCGGTCCCGAGCTCGAAGCGTGGGCGCCAGTTTCGGCTCAATCGGAGTTACGACGGAGAAGTTATTGCCGTCACAAAACAGGGGCTGGACCATTTTTTTCCGCATAAAAAGAATGATTTTGGAAGCAACGGTTTAAATTATACGGCTTAACGATTAAGTCACGGTTTAAGGCTCTGAAGCTACTAAGGTCTGGTTACTGCCACTCGCCACCCACTGCCATCACCGGCAGTGGTGGTTGCCGGCGGCGGCCGGCGGTGGATTTTCGATTACGAACGCACGAGACAACACCCGACCATCCTCTCTCTCTCTCTCGGCCATTCTCACGCATACGCACCCACAACGGCAGCCACGGCCGTCCATCCACCACCGCCACAGCGGCGGCGAACGGCGGCGGCGACGGGAACGAGAAGGAAAGAAAACGAAACAAGAAAATTGATTACCTTACGACGACGCTATGTAAACGTACACGATCCTCCTTCCCTCGAGACTCCGGCGAACAGCGGGAGGTGGCGACAGCAGAAACGTTTCCGGCGACTGCAGCGGCAGTGGCACCTTCTCCGGCGTCTTTCACCTCCGACGAAGCTCTCTCTCACTCCAACCCTTTCTCGGTCCTTCCCTATCTCTCTCTATCTCTCCCACGGCTGAACTATCAAAACAAGAAAGGTACTCTAGGGTTTCACGTGGGTTGTTTGGGGTTACTTGGCTTTCACGAAAGAAAAGGAACGGGGGAAGGAACCGGCCATGGGCCGAATCCATGCACTCTTCCAAAGTTTTTCCTTTTTAGCCCCCCCTACTTTTCTCCCTTCACAAACTACCCTAGAATAAAATATGGAATTAACATTTTGGTCCTTAACGACATCAAACCCCGAACCAAACCAAATAACGGCACACGCTTTAAATAATTAAATAAATAAAAGAAAGACGTACCGGGACACGGGCTTTACAGGTTTTCTCATGTCTTTTTGTTATCACCGACCTGTTTTGAGTGAAACAGGCAGTGTTGACAGCTTCGGCCCAAAAATAGGTTGGCAGTTTTGCTTCACTCAACATAGACCTTGCTGCTTCACAAAGAGTTCTGTTTCTTCTTTCCACAACACCATTTTGTTGTGGAGTTCTGACAGCAGAGAAGTTTTGAGAGATTCCTTTCTCATTGAAGAAGTCTTCTAAACCACTGTTTCTGAATTCAGTGCCATTGTCACTTCTTACAGATCTGACAAGCTGACCATTTAGAATTTCATTCTTTTTGACAAAGTTGATGATTTCTTCAGTTGCATCACTTTTGAGAAAAGACACCCAAGTATATCTAGAGAATTCATCAACAATAACAAGAATGTACCTTCTTCCTCCTAGACTGGGAGTGCTGACTGGTCCACACAGATCCATATGCAGCATCTGAAGTGGGAGATTGATGGAAGAGCATTTCTTGGTTTTGAAAGAAGATTTGGTGAGCTTCCCTTTTTCACATGCATCACACAGCTTTTCTTTGACGAAGTTCAACTTAGGCATGCCAGTCACCAGCTCTTTGTTTGATAATTTATGAAGGGTTTTGAAGTTAAGATGAGGCAAACGTTTATGCCACAACCAGTTTCTTTTGACTGTATCGTCAGACACGAAGCAGACATTTAAAGAGTTGTTTTGACTCATATCAATGATATACACATTATCTAGCCTTCTTCCAGAGAGGACAACCTTCATATTCTTGTCAACAACAGTACAGATACGCAGTTCAAAGATAACTTTGTATCCAAGATCACACAGTTGGCTAATACTAAGGAGGTTATGCATGAGACCTTCAACAAATGCCACTTTATTGAAGGTGAGGGTTCCATTCGTGAGAGTTCCATACCCTTTAGTGTGACCTCTGGAGTTGTCCCCAAAGGTTACAAAAGGACCCTTTTCTGACACATAGTTTACAAGAAGATGTTTGTTTCCAGTCATGTGACGTGAGCACCCGCTATCTAAATACCAAACTTGTTGGTGCTCAAAAACCTGCAGACAACCTCAAGTCAGTTCTTAGGTACCCATTTGGTAATGGGTCCTTTTGGGTTAGAAATGTGAGGGACCTTGGGTTTGGATCTGTCGATTCTTTCCTTTGGGCAGTCCTTAGCAAGATGAAAGGTATCACCACATTTATAACATTTTCGGTAGATGAAAGTTCTTTGGGGTTTTTGTTCCTTTCCTTTTTCCTTTCCAATTATATCAATCTTAATCTTTGGACCGAAACGGGGATTGCGAGGACCTCTAAAAAGTTCGGTTCTTGAGGTTGAAGCATGGTTAGGGGTCTTTTTTGAGAAAACTTCGGTGTTTCCCTTTTGGACAAAATCGGTGAAGGATTTTTCCATGGTGTGTTTTTCTTTGAACGCTTGAGATTTTGAAAGATTTGAAGAGTTGTTATCAATGGTTAAATCTTTGAACACATCATGAATGGGTTTAACAGTATCCTTCAAATTTTTCACTTTATGGGTTTGATCTGATGAAGATTCTTTGGCTTTTATAAACATTCCATATTTTAAGGCTTCACTAAGATCAGAAGAATTTAAAGAAATGGAATCACAAGAGTTTGACTCAGAGTCATCATCCCATGTATCGGTGATGGGAACAAGTGCATGGGAAGATTTTTCAAGCATGGATTTTTCATATCCTAACCCAAACTTGTTATCACCACCGATTTAGTCTTGAAAGATCTGTTCAAGATTCCTTGAAGAATTTGTCCATTTTCTGACAACTTCCTGTTCTTTCTTTAACTTCTTGAACAGTTTATTCTTCTCCTTTTCAATTTCATGATTTATGACTTTTAGATTTTCAAGCTCGGTTTTGATTATCTCAAACTTTCCAAGTTGACACATGAAAGATTCAAGTTGAGATTTAAGATTTTTAACTTGAGAAGATTTTCTTTTCTTGCTTTCTTTGACATTGTAAAAGTCTTGAGTTAAAGATTCATAAGCATTTATCTTTTCAATATCAGTCATGTCATTGAAGGGATGTACCTGAGAGTATGATGATGAGCATTCAATTGAAACTAATGCCATTGGAGACTTTGCCTTTTCTTCTTCCACCTCTTCTGATATGGCCATAAAGCACATATTTGGAGAATCACTGTCAGAGGTTTTTTCTTCTTCCCAGTCATGAGCCTCTGCCATTAATCCTTTTCCTTTCCTTTGAGATCCTTCATTTCTTTCTTTTTCCTTCTTGTACTTAGCTTTGTACTTTTCAGCACGTTCCTGATGAGAGAGTGAGGAGGATTGAGAATCTTTCTTGAAATATGATTTATCTTTGGATTTCTCAAATTTGGAAGGATATTTGTCAGAGGACGTAGAATTGACTTTTGACACACGCTTGTTTCTGCACTCAGCTGCAAAGTGTCCTTTCTTACCACAGTTGAAACATTCTTCATTTGTCTTATCAGAAGAAGACATTTTTGTAAAGGTAGGCTTTCTGAAACTTCTGGGTTTGTTGAAATTTCGAGATTTATTTTTAAAACCGGCCATCATAGCCATTTCATCAGACATTCGGTCTACCGAAATTTCATCACCTTCATCATCGGCATCACTCAGATATGCCTCCGTTTGGTGAGAACGGTTGTTCTGATTTTCGGTGTCAGAGTCTGATGAGGGATACGTGATACAAGGAACATTTTGACTTTTCTTGGAACTTTCACAGATAAAAGCTATTGAAGAGCTTTTTATCTCTTTGAAGATGGTTTTCCTATGAAGCTTGGTTTGTTCAAAGTTGAACAGAGTTCCATAAAAACAGTTAAAGACATGTATTCCAAATCCTTGGTAGTTTTAATGCAAGTGCAAATGTTTTCCCAAAAGTCAGGAAGACAATCCATAAACTTGCATAGAACTTCCTCGTTATCATAAACTCTACCTAGTAACTTTAAATCATTTAAGAGAGAGTTGAAACGGTTATAAAAGCTTGGAAGAGATTCTCCCTTTTCATAGGCAAAGAGCTCATATTTTCGAATGAGGCCAATCTTTTTGCTTTTCTTCACTTCCTCTGTACCCTCATAAAGTACACATAAAGTAGTCCACATCTCTTTAGCAGTACCGAAATTAACAAGAGAGTGATAGACTTCATCAGGAAGTGAGAGAGCAATGATTTCTCTAAGCCGAGAATCCAGAGACACCAATTGTTTTTCCTCATCAGTATATTCCTTTGGGTTTTTGAGAATGTAAGGACCATTAGTCTTTGCTTTCTCTATGTCGGAAGGTTCAGAATCATCAGAGTCACTTGACTTGTCAACTGTTTCCTTACCAGGCCTCTGCTTTTCATAGCGAGCCCAAACTCTCGGGATGATAGGTCCCTCCTTGAGAATGGTTGGATATCTAGTATCCACTCCTTCCATGAATAGCATCATACGGCTTTTCCATAGAGAAAAGTTGTTAGGATTAAACTTGGGAGGTTTTGAAATGGAACCATTTTCAGCAAAATTGTTTTGACCAGTGTTTTCAACAGTTAGGGATGAAGATGAGGCAGCCATTGCGGATCAAGTTTATGAATTAAACTTTCCGCTCTGATACCACTTGTTGGTCCCAAAAAGGCTCAGCAAGTATTGTAGAAGGGGGGGGTGAATACAATACTTAGATTTTTCACAAGTTTTAATTCAATATATTGAAAATCTTTCAATAAGAATTACACATAGAAACCAGAAGATTGTTGCGGAAAAGAACAGTTAAACTATTCTAACAATCTAACACATAGTAGACTGAAAAACACTTAGAACAAATTGGACACTTAGACACAAGATGCAGTTTCAGTAAGAAAGGAGCTTGCACTTAGTAATCTTCAGAAGCGTAATTTGCATGGAGAATCTTCACCTCTATTTATAGTCCATGCATCATTTAATGCATGGGACACTTGTCACTCTTCCATTCATTGTAGAGGTTGACTTCTGAAAAGCTGATATCTCCTTTTTTAACTTATCCAAGGAACCAGGAGGACAGTCGTACCAGAAAAAGACCTTATCTGAGAATAGATAAAATGACAAAATGCCACTTTTATCTGACAATAGGATATTGTCTCATAATAAATGATCTTCTCTTTTGTCTATAGAGAATAAGGCTATCGACCTCCTGTATTGAAAACTGCATCAATTCGAAATCTCACTTCTTTAGAAAGGAGAGAGTTTCACCGAAGTGTTTAATATTTCGGTGCAGTCTTCTTAAACTCCTCACCGAATTTCTTCAATTCGGTGATGCGTGTCCACCGATAGCACAAGCATATCGGTGGTGATGTAACTTGTAGAAACTTGCTGCCGATTTTCTCACTTCCGCAATGAGATAGTCTTCGCACTTGGTTTCGGTTGATCTTCGACTTCACCGAACAATTGATATAAGAGTACAAGTTACACAAAAGAATCCAAAAACATTCTAAGTATCTAAGTGGGTTTAATTGAGTCAACTTCAAATCTGTGATGACCCAACATTATTGATTAATGGAAAACAAGGGAAAGATTTCGTCAAACACAAAAGTGAAATTTTCAAGTTTGGAACCGAAGGAAGTATCGAAGGATGGAGATCAACGCCCATTCAAGTCAAGAAGTATGTAAGTCCCTAAAAGTTCTACTGCATTTTGTTCATTTTATTTCTTTCTTTTCATTACTTGGGGACAAGTAATGGTTTAAGTTTGAGGTTGTGATAACTCTATTTTTAGAGTTATTATTTCCATTTATTTTCCACTTTATTTTGTCAATTTTAGCCATTTCACTTCTTAAAACCCCCATTCTTGGTATATTTCACGAAAACGAGCAAAAGGATTGAACCATGGTCTTTAATAAATTATTTGGTAGAATTTGGGTGTTTTTCACGTTTTATCCTGCAGTGACCATTGTTGTGCCCACTCCGGTTCCCCACTCTTCGAGCAGATCAAGAAAACAAAAGAAAACCATGGGCTGGAAATATAAAACCTGGAGTTTAGAAGGTTCAAATGGCAGGAAAATATGGGCTGGAGAAGTACAAGGTAGTTTTCATTGGAGATATCATCAAGTACACCTCCTTGTACTTGGAGATTGACTTGGAAAATGGTCCATTGGGTAAAAGGATTACACAAGGAACAGATTTCTGCCACAACACAGCAGTCTTTACCCATTGGAAGACCCACCTCTTTTGTGTAATACCCAACTCCTTCTCCTAGTATATAAAGGAGCACTTGGGTATCATTTATGAGGATCCTTGAGTTTTTGCTTAGCCTTAAATTCTCTCAACTACCAAATTAGATTTAGTCTTTTATTTACTGCAGTAACTAGCTTTAATTTTCAGTAATTTACTATCTTAGCTTAATTGTAGTTCGCAATACACAGTGACAGGGACGAACCCTCGTTCCCCACTGTGAGTTCTATTCAAGTCACTTTCAGTTTAATTATGTGCAACTTCTACTCTTTTGCTTTCTTTACTTCAAGTATGGGCTAAACATCCTTTGGGATGTAGGAAGGAGAAGTACCTGGATTTTATTAAAAATGCTTGAGTAATCTTTATACTTAGAATATTTGTTGTTTTGGTCATTCATTCTCGATATTTACCCAAGGATGCGAACAAGCCGATCACTTGCAAGGATCTAAAGTCTAGTTCTTAACTTAGAAATAAGTAGAACGTAGTGACACGAGCTTGAATGATGCTAGGGGATTCGAAAGAATTCTTATGACACTTACAAAAGTGAGGTCGGCACAGTGAGCAAATCTCAACCCACTGGAGTAGTAGGCAAGCTAATTTGTGTATTAAAAACACTTAGAGTATTTATCTCTACACATTCCATCGAGACCTGAAAAGGTCCATTCTTGAGATTACCATTGACAAAACAATAAGTATTAAGAGTATGGGATTTTTATCTAAACGGTGTGAGTATTTTGTAACCGGGCTTTTCTAGCGAAAATGTCTACCTCGAATACAAGGATCGTTTTTTAGGACCGAGTATTTAGTATAAAATCTAGGGAAAATCTAACCTCCATTCCTCCTTTTAATCTTAGTAAAATCGTCAAAGTAGCTATTTCGCCAACCAAACCAAAGTATTATTTTCCTCTCTAATTGAAACCTGTAAAAGGAGCTCATGAGAACCATATTTTCTTGATTGTCCAGTCCCTGTGGATTCGATTCTGGTATTTTACCAACTATTACTTGCTGTGACGATCATAGTGGACAGTGTACACTTGCACTTCCCACTGTGGACAGTTTGCAACCCACTGCGATTAAAACACATATTTCGCACGTAACAGGAACGTACGACCAGCACAAAAACGTACGACCGAGCATACGTCTGCAAACAACCTGTAAGACCGTATCTAAATGCAAGAGTGGTCTTATGAAAGTGTTATTCGTGTTTTCTAACGTCGGTCGTGAGGTGTGATTTTTTACCCAAACAAGAGGTTTGTACGAAGATAGACAGAGCAATGTTGCTTTTATACCTTTGTATTATTCTACAAGATAGGATAAGACAAACAAATCTTGTGAAACAAGACTCTTGATAAGCAATGCCATGAATTGTTAAGGGGCTCTTCAGCTATCGCTGAGTCTTGATCAGATTTTCACGTTTTGTAGACTAGTATTGGTTTCACTGAGCCGCTTCAGATCATGAATAGACTCGTCTTTATCATCATCTTGGTCTTCAACTTCTGCTAAGGGTTCCTTTCAGCGTGAGGCTTCTCTTAAGTGGTTACTTTAATCTAACTGTTACAAAGTATTGTTCATCGATCAATGACCAGGCTCAGTGTTTGATCGCTGATACTGAGACTACTAATCAGAATTAGTTTAGAGTAATTTTCACTAAGTATAAGTATCATCATTTAATCACTAAGAGAGTTTGGATCAACATATGATGAGTCTTATTCTCATCAACGAGTCTAAGTGGGTCAATATGGGTTAAACGGAAACCTGGTGGTACTTAACTAAGTTTAATAGGTTGTTATTGTCTGAGTGGGTATAATGGAACTTATTATCCTTAACGAGTCTAAGTGGGTAATAAATAGGTCATGATAGCTCTTAATCATATGAACATACCTTAATAGGTATAGAAGTTAGGTATAACAGGTCACAGTAGTTGTAAGTGCCTCGTTAATGGATCATCTTGGCCTATGTGGGTGCAATAGTTATTATTATCATTAACGATCCTCTATAAGATCATTATAGGTCTAAATAGGTCGTTTTGTTTGTCTAAGTGAGCATAATACTTCATTCTTCACTACTAAAAAAACCTGATTTCCGGCGGACAAATCCATCGGAAATCCGCCGGAAACAGTCTATTTCGGCGGAATTTTCGGCGGATTCGATCGCCGGAAAATTGGTCGCCGAGATTACAGGTTTTCGGCGGAATTTTCGGCGGATATGTATTTTTCGGCGGCATTTTCGGCGGATCCGTCCGCCGGAAAACGGTAGAAATAATTATCAAAGTCTTAATTAACAAGATAATTACAGTTGCATTTCGGCGGATTTTCGGCGGATTTTTCCGCCTGAAATATATTTATTTATTTATTTATCAATTAATTAAAAAAAAATTCGGTTGCATTTCGGCGGATTTTCGGCGGATTTTTCCGCCTGAAAATATATTTATTTATTTATTTATCAATTAATAAAAAAATATTTTCGGTAATATTTCCGGCGGAATATTCCGCCGAAAGAAATTTAATTAATTTTAATTTTTTTTTAATTAATTTAAAATTTAATTTTTTCATTGAATCAGATAAAAACCTGCTAAAAACCTGCTACAAATTGTATAATCTGCTAAAATGCTATATATCATAAATTAAAACGTTCAATACATTGTTTGGGCCAAAACGACCAAATCGTTGTTCCAAATTCGTTCAAATAACACAAAAGACAATTATAAAAGTTTCAAATCGCTATGAAGGCGGAGGCGGACGCGGACGCGGCGTACTTTGACTGAGACTTTTGATCAACTCGCACATCTCTTCATATTGTGCTCGAAATCTCGCTTCCTCTTCCCGACGCATCGCTTCCTCTTCCCGACGTTCCTCGTCTCGTTGCTTCAAATCTTGCACTTGGCTCATTAAGTTCTCAACGATGTGCTACAAACACATAATATATACACATATTAGAAAAAAGTCCATTCATAACCTACATTTTATACTCATATTAGAAAAAAATTCATTTATAACTTACATTTTATATACACATAATATATACACATTACATACATATATACATACAAATAATCAAATAATCTATTACGCTATATTAACTTTTTTACATATATGTATATATATATACATCAAGATTAAACATATACATCAAGATTAGGACTGTGCATCGGACGGAGACAACAACGGGGTAGTATGTTAAACACAGAGGTAGATTTACATATCCAAATCTAAAATCCCAAATTATCTAAGTCTGGACTTGTCTGAATCCACGTTTCATCGATCAAATGTAGTAATTGTTGCAATACGAGAACTCGCGTCATATAAAGATATTCACATGTCTAAATAATTCAATTTGTCACTTATAAATTAAAAGTCATCTTCATGGATAGAAGAAAACAATATATTTTTTACCCCGAATATAACAAGAAGCCGAGACTAGGCCTAATACGAATCCACTGCAGGCAGCTCGGATGTCAAATGCTGGCGGATTTCTATTACATCCAAGCTTTTTTTGAACCTGTCAAATAGATACATCGAAACAATATATAGTAAATAATCTTAACCAAGATATATATAGTTGAAGTCATGAAATATAGGTAACATAAAGAGGAGATCATGTTGCACTCAGCCTCTATGATCATAATTGATGTAAAAGATTGTTTATTCGGATCAACTATCCCCTTGCAAATATTTCTAGATATATGAAATCATATAAATTTGAACTACCATGAGGGCACCACCAAGTAGGTCTTCTGGGGTCGATGAACATAACAAGATTAGATCCACATCATCAGGCTCAACCTTTGCCATCTGAAGGGCATTTTTAGATGCTTCTACAGCTAGATTTGTCATGCTTTCTTTACCTGTAGTTACTTTGGTCAGATTAACCAAATTTTGGTACAAGTTTTTACAGAAGAATTAATACTTGACTAGGCACATGAGTTTCATTGTTTCACAATCTTATACTTAAATGATAAAAGCCACTTTTTTTATCATGGAATTGATATGGTGAAATGGGTGAACTGTGTCATGCACAAGAGTACGTGAGGCTGAAACGTTTTATGAAATAGTGCAAACATGACAAATATCCATTTAGAAGAGTAAAAATAACCTGAAAGAATTCGTCGATTACGAATTCCGGTTCGACTAAATATCCATTCATCGCTAGTATCAATAATCTTAGCAAGATCATCATTAGAAACCTGCAAATTTGGTAAAGCTGATCCACACCCAACTAGTTTACAGCCCTTGCTAATAAACCTGGTTTCCAACACATTGAAACATATAAAAACACTTCAAATTTGCAAATCATGTGCATGAATTCTTAATTTCCACAAAAATTGAAACATTTAATGATTCAAATATATATAAAAAGAAATTGTTTAGCGTGATCCAATTTTAGGAGACAGTACATATTTTAATCACCGTCAAACAAAGTCAAGCCTAAGTTACGTGATCAAGAAGTATCAAAATGTGCTAAATAAAGCTCTAAATTCATGAACATACCCATAAAGTTTTATGAACAAGAAAAAATCGACAATCCATCTCCGAGCTTCTATAGCCAGTTACACTCCCATGACAACAATATTAAAGATACTTAAATAATTGACATAATACTTTACTCCAAAATTACATTCAAATTAAGTTCAACAGCTAACAAGTTGCCAATCTCAAACTTCGATCACTCATTAGTTTTGAGGTCCAGAAAAACAAAATCTGAACAGCACCTCTCTTCGCAGTGAACAAATAACAGATATATATATATATACACACACACACACCAATTGGATCGGCACAATTCAAGCAGCAAACAAACACAGGAGAGGTTAACTTTCAAAATATATAGATGCATGTTTTCATTTAGTTAGCAAATCATATCTCACAAAACATAATCAACTAAAAAACAAATTATCAAGTAATTAATCACATAAAGTTGAGATCGAATTGAAGCTTACGAGCAGGTGGATCTTGTCGAGCATATCTGAACAAGCGCTCTGCTTCTCGTACCCCGTAATCCGTTTCGTCAGCGCATAAATCGAAGAACTTGAATGCATCGAACTCGTATGCAGGATCATAGAACGTCGACGATTTTCACACACAAACACAGGCGATCGATTTTCACACACAAACACAGGCGATCGATTTTCACACACAAACACAAACACACAGGCGATTTTCCTCCTTTCTCTCTCTACTTCCTCGTTTGCGTTAGGGTTTGTTGTTAGCGGATCGAGAGTACATACAGGGGGACGATATTGCAATCGTTATAGAAATGGAGAAATGGAGAGAAAGGCAGAGTTGGATGAGGTACTGGTAGAGAAATGGAGAGAAATCAGTAACAAATTTGGGGGAGGGTAAGGGATAGGGCTCATGGATCTGAATTTTGGAGGGAGGGTAAGGGTTTTGGGGAAATTTTTGGGGGGAAGTAGAAATTTTTGGGGGAAGGAAAAAAACCAAATTTTAGGGAGAATAAAAAATTAACAAGTTTTAGAATTTTTTTAAATTATTATGTATGATATATTATAAAATATTTATGTTTTAATTTTAAAAACTCTTAAAAATACAATGTTAAATTATTAAGTAGAAATATTTATAGGCTTTAATGGCTCTTAATTAATTGTTTTTCAAAAATACTTAAACAAAACCCCTGTTGGATCCATTAACGGTCATTTGGATCCAATAAATCCGCGTTAGATTCATTAACGACCATTTAGATGCAATAAACCCCTGTCAGATCCATTTGACAGCCCAATACGGTTCATTAAAGCCCATACGTCCCATTAAATCCCATAACGGTCCATTAAGCCCGATACGGTTCATTAAAGCCCTATACAGTGCCCGATACAGTCCATTAAAGCCCGATACGGTTCATTAAAGCCCAATACGATTCATTAAAGCCCACTACGATTCATTAAAGCCCATACGTCTCATTAAATCCCATAACGGTCCATTAAGCCCGATACGGTTCATTAAAGCCCTATACAGTGCATTAAAGCCCGATACAGTCCATTAAAACCCGATACGGTTCATTAAAGCCCAATACGGTTCATTAAAGCCCAATACGGTTCATTAAAGCCCATACGTCCCATTAAATCCCATAACGGTCCATTAAGCCCGATACGGTTCATTAAAGCCCTATACAGTGCATTAGAGCCCGATACAGTCCATTAAAACCCGATACGGTTCATTAAAGCCCAATACGGTTCATTAAAGCCAAAACCGTTCATTAAAGCCAAAACCGTTCCATAAGCACATAATGGTAAATTAAAGCCCAATATGTCCCATTAAAGCCCATAATTGTCTATTAAGCCCACTACGCTCCATTGAAGCCCAAATGATCAATTAAAGGCCAACACGGTACATTAAAGCACAATACGATCCATAAAGGTCCGATACGGTCCATTAAAGCCTAAACCGTTCCATAAGCCCATAATGGTCAATCAAAGCCCAATATGTCCCATTAAATCCCATAATGGTCTATTAAGCCCAATACGGTTCATCAAAGCCCAACACGTCCCATTAAAACCCATAACGGTGCATTAAGCCCATAAAGGTCCATTGAAGCCCAAAATGATCAATTAAATGTCAATACGATCCATTAAAGCACAATACGATTCATAAAGGGCCAATACGGTCCATTAAAGCCCAAACCGTTCCATAAGCCCATTAAAGTTCAATTGAGTTGATTAAACACCTATTAGATCACTGAAACCCCAATAGGATCCATTAACGGTCATTTGGATCCAATAAACCCCTGTTGGATTCATTAACGACCATTTGGATACAATAAACCCCTATTGGATTCATTAACGACCATTTGGATCCAACAAACCCCTGTCAGATCCATTTGGCAGTCCGAAACGGTCCATTAAAGCCAATACGTTCCATTAAAGCCCATAACGTTCCATTAAAGCCCATAAACACCTAGTAGATCATTGAAACTCCAATACAATCCATTAACGGCCATTTTGGATCCAATAAACCCCTGTTGCACTCATTAACGACCATTTGGATCCAATAAGCCCCTGACAGACTCATTAACCACCATTTGGATCCAATAAACCCCTGTCAGACTCATTAACCATCATTTAGATCCAATAAACCCCTGTCAGGTCCATTTGGCAGCCCAATACGGTCCAATTAAACTAAAACCGTTCCATAAGCCCATAATGGTCAATTAAAGCCCAATATGTTTTATTAAAGCCCATAACGGTCTATTAAGCCCAATACGATCCATTAAAGCCCCAACTGATTAATTAAAGGCCAACACGGTACATCAAAGCACAATACGATCCATAAAGGCCCAATACGGTATATTAAAGCCCAAACCGGATTTAAAAAATTGATTTTTATTTTTTTTAAAAATTATTTTCGGCGGATTTTAAAAATTAATTTTTTATTTCTTAATTATTTTCGGCGGATTTTCGGCGGATATTTAAAAAATTAATTTTCATTTAAATTTATTAGATTTAGGATTTTCGGCGGATTTTCGGCGGACTTAAAAAATTGATTTTTTATTTTTTTTAAATGATTTTCGGCGGATTTAAAAAAATTAATTTTCATTTAAATTTAATATATTTCGTATTTTCAGCGGATTTTCGGCGGATTTAAAAAATTAATTTTTAATTTTTTTTAGAAAATATTTTCGGCGGATTTTCGGCGATTTATAAAAAAATTAATTTATTTGTTAATTAATATATATTATTATTAATACATATTATTATTATTAATATATATTATTAGTAATACATATTATTATTATTAATACGTATTATTATTATTTTTTGACATTATTATTAATATTATTTATTTATTTATTATTACTATTATTTATTTATTTATTTATTAATACATATTATTATTATTTATTTGACAGTATTATTAATATTATTTATTTATTTATTATTACTATTATTATTATTAATATTATGTATTTATTTATTATCACTATTATTATTATTAATATTATGTATTTATTTATTATTACTATTATTATTATTATGATACAGTTAAAGCCCGAAACGGTCCATTAAAGGCAATACGTTCCATTAAAGCCCATAACCGTTCAATAAGCCATAACGGTCCATTGAAGCCCATAAAGATCAATAAGTATGTATGTGACGATATATATAAACACCTAGTAGATCACTGAAACTCCAATAGGATCCATTAACAGCCATTTTGGATCCAATAAACCCCTGTTGCACTCATTAACGGCCATTTGGATCCAATAAGCCCCTGCCAGACTCATTAACCACCATTTGGATCCAATAAACCCCTGTCAGACTCGTTAACCATCATTTAGATCCAATAAACCCCTGTCAGGTCCATTTGGCAGCCCAATACGGTCCAGTTAAACTAAAACCGTTCCATAAGTCCATAATGGTCAATTAAAGCCCAATATGTTTCATTAAAGCCCATAACGGTCTATTAAGCCCAAAACGATCCATTGAAGCCCCAACTGATTAATTAAAGGCCAACACGGTACATCAACGCACAATACGATCCATAAAGGCCCAATACGGTATATTAAAGCCCAAACCGGATTTAAAAAATTGATTTTTATTTTTTTTAATTATTTTCGGCGGAATTTCGTCGGATTTTAAAAATTAATTTTTTATTTCTTAATTATTTTCGGCGGATTTTCGGCGGATTTAAAAAAATTAATTTTCATTTAAATTTAATATAGTTCGTATTTTCGGCGGATTTAAAAAATTAATTTTTAATTTTTTTAGAAAATATTTTCGGCGGATTTTCGGCGGTTTTTAAAAAAATTAATTTATTTGTTAATTAATTTAAAAAGTTCCGGCGGATTTCCGACGGATCGTAATTAAAACATTATTAATTATATTCCGCCGAAAATCCGCCGAAAAATTGTCAAGATTTAAAAAAAATAATAATTTTTTTTTTATTTTTTTGTGATTTTCGGCGGATTTTCGGCGGAAGTCAACGGAATTTGACTTTTTTAATTTCCGCCGGAAAGACGCCGGAAAATATCAGGCGGAAAATCCGCCGAAAATATCCGCCGGAAATCGACTTTTGTTTAGTAGTGCTTGACAGCCCATCTTTGTCTCAGTAGAGTATTTCAATGGCATGTTTCGGTCCTCTTCCACATTACTTAGAAAACGTTATCCACCGGTTCAGGTATAAGATACTTAATTACACACCTAGACACACTAAGTTACATTTTAACACGCATAGAACTTTTAGATTCATTATTGACCACATGTATGTATGATAATTATGTATGTATATATAGGGACCTTCATTTGAGAACCCTTAAATTGTAGTAACATTCAGAAACTGTGCATCATGTGATTTCACATGATTTTGTTTCCATCTATGGCTTGGATTCTTTATATCAATTAACATATATTTGTTTCACAATGTGTTTTTTTATCACATATGTTTGTTTCACGGTGTGTTTTTATCACATATATTTGTATCACAACGTGAACCTTAATTTTTTATGTGTTTGTGAAACAAAACATACAACAAAAAAGTTTCACATTATAAACCGAATACATATAGAATAAATACATGTTAATCAATATATTAAATTTTAGCTTTAGATGGAAAAAATCACGCGAAACAAAATCTTACGAAAATAGTTCTCACACACATATTGAGACAGATTTTAGACGGACTGGAAAAATCTATTTTTAACTAAACGGATTATTTTTAACGGATTTTAAAGGGAAATTTGCCACGAATTTAAAAACTTAATTTTAAATTACCGAGATAATTCTTCGACGGATTTTAGACGGATCATTTTTGACATATTTTAGTGGGAAAATTGCGGTGGATTTAAAAAAATTATTTTTAAATTATTTGAATGATTTTCGATAGATTATTGAGGGAATTCTTCGA
Organism: Saussurea involucrata; assembly: GCA_033807775.1. Taxonomy (NCBI): domain Eukaryota; kingdom Viridiplantae; phylum Streptophyta; class Magnoliopsida; order Asterales; family Asteraceae; genus Saussurea; species Saussurea involucrata. The sequence continues at coordinate 57,488,422 of CM066323.1, forward strand.
CGGATTTTAGACGAAAACTCAATCGAAAATCTGTTTAACAATATCGATGGAATATCGACGGAACACTTTCTGACTAAAATCTCTAACAAATCTATCCAGAAAATTTGTCTTTTCTATTTTCCGTCGAAAAGTCATCTAAAATCTGTCAAAAAATTTCGACAACAATTTCCGTCCAACATTTCCCTCGAAGATACCCAGTTTTCTATTAGTGTTAGATGCACAACTGAATTCTAACACTGATGCAGAATTAAAAAATAGATCCATCTAAATCATAAACCAGTTGTTTGGATAAATATGTTAGTTGTAGATTTGAAGGAGTAAATTTCAGAGTATGAATCGGATGCAGAAAGGACGCCACAAATTATATCTAAGAAAAGACGAAAAATGAAAAAAGGAGAAGAAAAACACGATTAGCAAGTTAGAGCGTAACATGAAGAGATGCTGTCTGCAAGAGTTCTCTCGATGGAAGATCCAACCGAGAAATGTGTTTTACCTAACCGTACATGAGCAATGATACCATATCAGGAAATGAGAAACTGTATTGTAATCATTGAATTAAAATGGTTACATGAAAGTTGAAACACCTATTTATCTATTCTATTCTACTTAATGAAAAGAACAAGAGCAGTTTTTTTCAAGATTACAATTTTTTAAGCTTGATGTACAATTTCCTGCAGCATCATTGAAATCAGTTCTCCCTTTCAACCTAACGACCTCTCCCTCCCCACTTCACCACGTTCTCTCAAATCTCCTGATTTCTCCATCACCACCCATGGTATAGTTTGCTTGATGCTTTCTTCTCTCGACAATATACATCTCAGATTTTTCTCTCGACCAAAAACAAAGGGTTTATGTTTATGCATACACTACAAGTTTCTAAAATTCTGAGGTTTTTCTGAGAATTCAATCGAAGCAGCAGCGATCAATCCACACAACAACATTCAATCGAAGGAGCAGCGATCAATCAACACAAGAACCGTCAATCGAAGGACCAGCGATCAATCAACACAAGAACGACATAGGTTTAATAAAAATGGTGCGATTCTTTCTTCCTTTTTTCAGAATTTTAAAGGAGAAATCGTTCCTAGGGTTTCGAAATTTGATTCGTTTCTCAATTTGATTTCGTTTCTCAATTTTTGTTTGGAATAGGCGGAACCAGAGGAAGAGCTCGAACCTTTATTTGATTACTCTCGTGTTCAGCCTTTCAATGTCGTTTGCCTTGATGATGGTTCGTTCTCTTTCAACCTGTGTATAATTTTGGTTGTTTTTTGTTTTATCGGTTATGATCTGGATTCTGTCATAGAAGTTGATGATTATTGATAATTTCGCAGATGATTACTCGGACGGTCCCCCAATTCCTTCCAAGAGCAGAAAAAACTCCGTTTCTGCTGTAAGTTTTTTTTTTTAGTTTTTGTTCGTTTTTTGTATGAAAAACTGCAAGAAATTTGAAAATATGATGTGTAAAATGTATGAATGTTTATATCGAATTTGAAATCAAAAGGAAGTGGTTTTAACTTTTAACAAATATGGTTGGGTTTTTCTTTTTCGAACAGACATACAATATGCAACTGTCGAAATTCACTAAAGTATATGTTATATCTTATCAAAGTATTCATCATTTTAAGTGATTAGAAGCATGTTATACGCTACCAAGTGTCTGTTAATGTGATAATGGGTAAATTATAGGTTAGTTGGTGAAAAGAATTTTGACATTTTCTCAAAGATACAGGCTTTCCTATGGTATGCAGTGTGTTTACCCCTGTGATTTTTAAATAGGTTAGGCTGTAAAGGTACAAGAGCCCGCTAAAGTAATTAATATTGATGATGGCGAAGATAATGATGATTTGGATTGGTTGGCCCCAGCACCCAAAGTGGCGGTTGACAAGAAGCTATGTCAGAATTCGATTATAAAGGAGTTGAGGTATCAATCCATTGATGATTTCTTGTCATGAAATAGTGTGGAAATAAAGCGACATGAAACTAATCTCTAGATATAGATCTTCATGTCGCTTTATTTCCGTACTATTGAGCAAATCTTGCATGCATTTATTGACATTTTTACTTAAGTTAATCTTTTTCCTATTAAATGCCATCCTATCTTGTACTACATTACGTTTCTGATAAGAAACCTACCTTTCTGAATTCAGGTAGAGCAGGTGTGAAAACTTTCAGTTGCTTCTCTGATGGAAGAGAAGAAAACAATGGCAAGATTAGTAGTTTCTGACAGGCTTCAGGTAGTTTCTTAAGATTCTCACGCACAAGACCCTCAATAGATTCAATCTCTTCTTGACCAGACAAGAATACAAGTATATCACCAGGTCCTCCAAATGTATCTAAAAACAAAATAAAGTTGTCAAGACCTATAAAATAGTAAGTATCAACACAAAATTGAACAGATAGTAGACCCTAACAGTCTTACATTATCTTAAAATTAGAACTGTTTGATAAAAGGGAAAGGGCTGGAGTAAGGGCTTCATTAAGAATAAGATGGAAAAGGAATACGAAGTGGGAAAAGGGGGCCTCATAAACTAAATAACAATCATAACAGTACAAACAATAAAGATGCAAAGTTATATGTGAACACTTCAGTAAAAAAAAAGTTGTTCTAGTAGTTTTAAATCTCTTGAGTTGATGAAATTTCTTATACATGGCTTCATAACTCCTCAGCCCACATATTTGCAACTTAGTTGTGATGACAATGCAAAGGATCCACCGACAGTATCACCAGTAGATCATTGCTACGATGATAAAAAAATATCATTGCAATATGTACTATAATTGTGTGGGATAAATGAATAAAGATATCTTGATGACCAAATTGAGAATAAAGAAGAGTTAAGAACAATATGAAAAGAAACATGTAGGGTAGCTAGAGGTTAATTTCCTTCTCTAAGAAAAACTATGTACCACCTACTCTACGCATGAACGGTTCCAAAAGATAATGAGAGAGTGGAGAAAGATTCAATCATTTGTACTTCAAAAGGAAAATTTAGGTTAATATGAGCTATAAGGTAAAATTCACGGTCTCTAACGCATAGGTCCTCGACCAATAAAACATCTTGCAATAGAAGTCTATTACTAATTCCATTCAAATTTGCCTATTTGATTTAAGTACTTCAATGTAATTTAACAATACTCATTATGAGATATATCAATATACATCAATGCTACAGACATAAATATACCTTATCATATTTTTGTCTAATTAAACTATAAAAACATACCTGTTAAATTCACGGGTGTTACACTTTTCATTTGAGCAAAGAAAGCATCTAGAAACCAAACAGTTTCACCATCATCATATCATCTGACATGGTACAGTGGAATGCTAGAGCTTGAAAGTCATCTTCAAATCAAGTACTAAGGAGCCTAATTGAGTGGACTAAATCTATCAACAATAAAAACCATCAAAATGTTTGAGTGCCATCCACTAAGAGAAATGAAAGCATATAATATTCCCAGCTGAGGCCCTTGTATAAAACTTGGCCATTTTCTAGAATAGATCCAACGGTAAAAATACAGAAGAAGAAGCATAAACACAATAGCAGTAATAACAATAAGTTGAGCTACAAATTGAAAAACGTTTTCCTTCGGACCGTTTACCCAAACACTTACCTTGTAGGTGCTTACCAATAAGATTCAACACTATTACATACCTTACCGGGTAAGTTTTAGTATACCAAAACTGGATTGTATAAAAATTTACCTGATAAGCGCTAACTCAGTAAGCGTCCTCGCCCTCATTTACCGGATAAGACTCTCGGTTTTTGTCATTGCTCTTACCAGGTAAGATTCTTAATACAAACAACACAAAATTTTGAAACACAAGAACACCAAATTAGACAGATATTTGGTTCTACGTTTTTATCAGATGGTTGCTCCATCTAAAAGAACCGGTAAAGACAAATTAACAGATTTAAAAAGGTAAGTACAAAACAGGCATATCTTCGACAAGCAAGGGAAAAAAACATTGAAAGCTTACTTTTTAAGTTTTATGGTCTCCACAAAAGGCAGTTTGGTTCAAGTAGAAGTGAACAAACACAGTTAAGTACAACAAGTACATAAACCCTTCCCAACCACTGAATCTCCCATTATTCAAGTCCAAAAACTTGATAAAAGAGCGTGCTAAAAACCAGTCAATGCTTTTCTAAAAATACGATCCATAGTTTTATTTAAAAAAGGTACTATGTAAAAGTTTCCCACAAAATACATTGTCATTGTAATATAATAATATATACAGTCTTCCATATCAATAAAAAACCGGTAAAGAGAACAAATAAGTTTCATAGGAAAATTGGTTTCTTACTGACTTACTGTAATTAACACACGGTTCATGTTCATGCAACACATTCATAAGCAAGCTGTAAACATTATTCACAAGCATTATTCACTTTTGAAGTTTGAATTGCATTATGCAAGTAACTGTACAACATATACAATTATACATATATATATATATATATTATTTATTCACAAGAGAAAATGAACAACGAAGATATTGAAGGAAACAAGTAATTTATAAGTTCTTGTGCTTTTTTTAGATGAGTATTGAAAATGCTTACAATTTGATTGATAAATCATGTGCAAGGACATCTGCAAGGACAACATAATAAGAGACAATGTTAGATCAACTAACATAGAGCTAAATACTTGATAGAACAGAGAACCAAGGCAGTGAAAAAGGTGTTGCAATTATAGAGCTTAAACAGGAAATAGCTAAATAATTGATGGAACAGAGAACCAAGATAGTGAAAAAGGTGCTGCAATTATTTGACCGACTTCAGCAGATGGTTGATTTTGTAGCTGCTCTCATATTGCAACAGATGAACATAAAAAACAAATGCAACAAAAACCTAAAACTAAAATATCTCAATATTACCTTTCAAAAAAGAAGATATCTCAATATTTTAGCTAATAACAGGAGATACAATTACGTTGAGAAGGAAAAAGGAAACCAAATAGAATTTTGCTTGCGGTATAATTTTATGAGGCCAAAACCAAATTCAAACTGAAAATATAGATTCAAACAAAACCAACAAAAACCTTACCTGAGTGTATTCAACTGAGACAAATTTGGAGATAGAAGAGGAAATTTGAGGGCGAGGAGAAACCGAGAGGTCGGAGGGTTTAGGAGTTGGAGCGATGACCAAGCATTTAAAAGATTTAGAGAAGATCGAGAGGTTGGGTTGAAATCACTCCAGGAGCTCCTCCATAGAAGAATTTGGTCTTGGTTTACTACAATCATATTCCCACTTCTTCGTGTGTCCACTCAACAAACATGAGTAATTTGATTTGGGAGAAGAAGCAAAAACACAACAGAATAATCTGAAAAGTAACAGTTACCGGATTCAGTGAAGGAGAAGAAGAAAATCGGCGACTTGAGCGTGAATCTCTTGGGCTTGGAATGTGGTGTTCTTGGTGGACTCTCTTTGGCCTTGGGTCTCGATGGGGTCGAGATTCAACGATTGAGGAACTTGTGTCGTGCAGGCGAACAAAGTAGAATACAACGGATTATTCTTGATCGGCATTACCTACGTGAGATTGATGTGGATCGCATCTTTAAGGACGGATATGGCTACGTCTTCTAAAACTCTCATAAATAATAGATATGTTCACGACCGAAATGAACACAACGGTAAGAATTAAATTATGTATAGCTATAATGTGTGTGATGCCTATTGTCTCGATTTACTACAAAAAGTGGCTAGTTCAAGACCTTAGTTCACTATCTACGAAGTAAATCCAATAGGTATTCAATAGGAACGGTTCAAGTCCAAAAGACACCTTTTCCGATGCATATTATAACTAGCTTGGAGATAGAAACATAAGTTCCATAATATTGCTTATTTTCTATTCAAATGTGGGGTATTGTTGGAATTTAGTATAGATTTGAGAAACCTTGTCCCACATAGAAGCCAAGACAATAATTAGAAAACTTAATAAACTCCAACCATAGAGCATTAAATGAATCATTTAATTGCTTGGACTTGGAATATGGTGTTCTTGGCGGGCTCTCTTTGACATAAATATAAATATATATATATATATATATATATATATATATATATATTACAAAGATTGGGCCTTGGGTCTCGATGGGGTCGAGATTCAACGATTGAGGAACTTGTGTGGTGCAGGCGAACAGAGTAGAATACAACGGATTATTCTTGATCGACATTACCTAATTGAGACTGATGTAGGGTCGCATCTTTGAGGACGAATATGGCTACGTCTTCTAAAACTCTCATGAAGAAAGGATATGTTCACGACCGAAATAAATACAACGATAAGAATTAAATTATGTATAGCTATAATACGTGTGATGCTGATAACTCTATTTTTAGAGTTATTATTTCCTTGTTTTTCCTATTTTATTTTGTCAATTTTAGCCATTCCGCCTCTCAAAACCCCCATTCTTGGTATAAATCTCGAAAATAAGCAAAAGGAGCGAACCTTAGTGTTTAATAAACTATTTGGTAGAATTTGGGTGTTTTTCACATTTTATCCTGCAGAGATCACTGTTGTGCCCACTCCGACTGCCCACTATTCGAGCTGATCAAGAAAGACAAAAGAAACTACTAGTTGGGACTTAATTTGCTGGAGGAAGAAGGTTCATTAGCAGGGAAATGGCTGGAGGAAGTACAAAATGGCATCTACATTGAAGATTGCAACAAGTACTCCTTTATGTACTTAGAGATTGACTTGGAAAAGAGTCCATTCGGTAATTGGGTTGCACAAGGTGCTGATTTCTGCCACAACACAGCAGTTTTTACCCATTGGAAGACTCATCTATTTTGTGTAATACCCAACTCTTTCTCCTAGTATAAAAATGAGCACTTGGGTTCATTTATTACAAGCTTGGAATCTTACAATCATCTTGGGTTAAGTTTAGAATAGTTTTAGTTTCTCTCATCTACCACATTAGTTTTAGTCTTTTAATTACTGCATTAATTTAGCTTTAATTTCCGTAATTTCCTTTCCTAGTTAATTGTAATTCGTAAAACACAGTGGACAGGGACGAATTCTCGTTCCCCACTGTGAGTACTATTCAATCCACTATCAGTTTTATTATGTGCAAATCTTCATCTTTTGTTTTCTTTACTTCAGAAATGTTAGGCTAAACATCCTTTGGGATGTAGGAAAGAGAAGTACCTGGATTTTATTAAAAATGCTTGAGTAATCTTTGTACTTAGAATATTTGTTGGTTTGGTCATTCATTCTCGATATTTACCCAAGGATACGAACAAGCCGATCACTTGCAAGGATCTAAAGTCTAGTTCTTAACTTAGAAATAAGTAGAACGCAGTGACACGAGCTTGAATGATGCTAGGGGATTCGAAAGAATTCTTTTGACACTTACGAAAGTGAGGTCGGCACAGTAGGCTAATCTCAACCCACTGGAGTAGTAGGCAAGCTAATTTGTGTATTAAAAACACTTAGAGTATTTGTCTCTACACATTCCATCGAGACCTGAAAAGGTCCATTTTTGAGATTACCATTGACAAAACAATGAATGCGACAAGTATGAGATTTTTATCTAACGGTGTGAGTATTTTGTAACCGGGCTTTTCTAGCGAAAATGCCTACCTCGAATACAAGGATCATTTTTAAGACCAAGTATTTAGTATAAAATCTAGGGAAAATCTAACCTACATTCCTCCTTTAAAACCTTAGTAAAATCGTTAAAGTAGCTATTTTCACCAAACAAAACCAAGTATTATTTTCCTCTCTAGTTGAAACCTGTAAAAGGAGCTCATGAGAACCGTATTGTCTTGATTGTCCAGTCCCTGTGGATTCGATTCTGGTATTTTACCAACTATTACTTGTTGTGACGATCATAGTGGACAGTGTACACTTGCACTTCCCGCTGTGGATAGTTTGCAACCCACTGCGATTAAAACACACATTTCGCACGTACCAAGTTTTTGGCGCCGTTGCCGGGGACTGGCGTGAATTTTAAATCTCAAGACATTAGTTTTTGTTCGAGCCCGAGTAACTCGTTTTTCTAAGCTTTTCGTGTTGCATGCCAAGGCAACAACACGAACCTTTGTTACCAATCGATCTTGAAATAGAGAAAACTTTTCGAAGAAGACGCAGAAGCAAAAATCGACAACCCCCTGTGATCCCCGCTGTGAACATGGCTGCAATACCGCCACCTGTAGTGGAGACCACAATCACGATTGCCGATAGCAAAGATCGAAAAATACGGGACTATGCTACTTCCGGAGTTAGTGATTTAGGCTCCGGGATTCGAAGGCCCGTCCTTGAAACAACGCTTTTTGAACTCAAACCGGTGATGTTTCAAATGATCCAAGCCATGGGTCAATTTGGAGGATCGCCATCTGAGGATCCGCACTCGCACTTAAAATATTTTTTAGAAATGACCGATTCCTTTCAGTTGCAAGGTGTTAGTGATGAGGCATTAAGACTAAGGCTTTTCCCTTTTTCATTAAGGGACAAGGCGAAGTCTTGGCTAACCGCACATGCACCTCACTCGATAACCACTTGGCAAGAGCTTGCCGATAAATTTTTGCAAAAATACTTTCCTCTAACAAGGAATGTAAGGTTTCGAAATGATATAATTTTGTTTAGGCAAGAGGAAGACGAGGTTGTTTCGGTTGCATGGGAACGATTTAAAGATTTACTTCGAAAATGCCCACATCATGGCATCCCACATTGCATCCAATTGGAGACCTTTTACAATGGTCTTTCCAATGCAGCCAAAATCATCTTAGATGCAACAGCCGGTGGAACATTCACGAGTATGACTTACAACGAAGGATATCAAATCTTAGAAAAAGTGTCCAACAACAATACCGAATGGTCAAATCCGAGAGCACCCATGTCAAAGACCAACACCATCGATTCCGAGGCACTTAAAACCATGAATGCGCAATTAGTAGCCTTGACCAAAATCGTTTTAAATCAAAATAGAGGCCAAGTCAATTCCGCAACGCATTTCCCTGAAAACTGTTCCCTCTATGGAGAGGAGCATGTTTTTGATTTTTGTCCAGCAAATCCCGAATCTGTTAATGTTATAGGGACCAACCCGAGGAACAACCCTTATTCGCAGACTTATAATCCAGGTTGGAGAAATCATCCGAATTTCTCTTGGTCTGGTAATCAAGGACACCAACCCCAAGGGCCGAGTCATATCCAGCAAAGACCACACAACCCCCCTGGATTCCAATCACATCACAGTGGGCAGCACCCACATAACTTTCACCAAGGGCAGTCCTCACAACCATACCAACCACGATCCAACCAACCAGCTGAGGTTCAACAATCGATTGAATCAATTCTCAAGGGTTTTATGAATCAAACTCAAGCAGCCATTAGGAATATAGAGACCCAAGTAGGACAACTAGCCGTTGAAGTTAAGAATAGACCACCAGGAACGTTACCTAGTGACACCGAGCAAGCTAGGGTGATAGGAAAAGGACCAGAACATGTCAAGTCCATAACTCTGAGGAGTGGAAAGGATCTGAAAGATATCATTTTTAAATCTAATGATTCGCCTCAAAAACCCACTGTGAGCACCACAGTGGGCACTCCTCAAGTCACTGTGATCCCCACAGTGGGGACCGACATCCCTGACCTTCTCACTCCTGGACCTGTCCCAAAGCCTACTATTCCAAGGCCAATACCACAGCAAGCTCTAATGGACCCACGAAGTATTCCTTTTCCTGAAAGAATGAAGCCGAAAAATGTCGATGTTCAATTTAAAAAATTCTTAGACATTTTTAAACAACTTCACATTAACATACCTTTGGTAGAGGCTCTCGGGCAAATGCCAACCTATGTTAAATTTTTAAAGGATATCTTGAACAAAAAGAGAAAATTGGGTGAATTTGAAACTGTGGCTTTGACCGAAGAATGTAGTGCCCTCCTTACTAGCAAGATTCCACCTAAGTTGAAAGACCCGGGTAGTTTCACCATTCCATGCATTATAGGAGGACAAGAAGTAGGTCAAGCACTTTGTGATTTAGGAGCTAGTGTCAACTTGATGTCGCTGTCCATTTTTAACAAGTTAGGTATTGGAGAGGCTAGACCCACAACCGTGACATTACAACTAGCCGACCGGTCCATTGCTTACTCCAAAGGGAAAATAGAAGACGTTCTTGTCCAAGTGGATAAGTTTATCTTCCCCGCTGATTTTCTAGTTCTAGATTATGAGGCCGATAAAGAAATCCCAATCATCTTAGGGCGTCCGTTTCTTGCAACCGGACGTACCTTGATCGATGTGCACAAAGGAGAACTCACGATGAGAGTTAATGACCAAGAGGTGACATTCAATGTCTTCAAGGCCCTTAAGTATATGGAAACCGAAGACTGTTTTGCTTTGAGTTCGATTAATGGAACCCACCGTCTTGACACAGTGCCCACAGTGGGGAGTGAGAGTGAGCACTCCGAATCTGAGAGTGATAACACTTTTGAGGATGAGTGTAACGAGATCTTGGCAGCTTTTGAGCAGCTAGATTTCAAAGATAGACATGTCAAACTACCATCCAAAAATCCCCCTGACTTGAATTTGAAGCCATTGCCTTCCCACTTAAAATATGCCTACCTCAATGAGTTAGAAGAACTCTGTCATCACTCCTACATAAATGCAAAAACCAACAAGGAGAAGATCAACTGGTGGCCTGACCAAAAAATCACTCATGAAGAGTTTGTGGAGGGACAAAAAGTGCTACTTTTTAATTCATAGTTAAAGATGTTTCCGGAAAAGCTAAAATCTCGTTGGACGGGACCATATACCATTGTCAAGGTAAGTCCCTTTGGAACAGTGGAGCTGAAGTCCCCACAATCAGGTCAGACCTTTAAAGTCAATGGACAAAGGGTAAAGCATTTTCTGCATGAGAGTGCCCACATCCCTGCCCACTCTCCACCTCACTATGGTTAGAGAAAGTCAACGCTGTTTGTAAATATTTTATTTCAGTCAATTGTTGGCTTTTTATTAAATTGGTATTTTTAATTCTGCATGGTAGTTTATTTCTATGTGTGTAGGAGAATTTTAGCACTTTTTAGAACAAAAAGGTTCGCAGTGGGCAGAAGCTGGTCACTGCGCTCCTCACTCTCGGTCTGACTTATGAAGAGACGGTTTGGGAGGGGGGGGGCAAGGCTGACACACATCATGCTTTTTCTTACACATATGTCACCCTTTCCTACCACTTGTCCTCCCCCCACTTATTCCCAAGAAAAACCATCATTGTCCATCTCTCTCTCTCTCTCTCCTAAAAACCGTTCCCTCTCAAAAGAAAAACCCATCCTTTTCAAAAATAAAGCCTCTCTCTCTCTCCATAAACCACCTACACTTTTCATCTTCTTCTTCCTTATTCACAAACCAGACAACTCCCAAAACCCTAAAATGGCTAGAAGCAAGAGATTAAACACAAACCCCGAAGCACCCACACGCCCGGCGGTCCGCTGCCGCACCGCCGAAGACCAACCACCGGAGGCCGTCACCGGCGATCTCAATAAAACCCCACCGATCTCCGGCGAACCTCCGGTCATCTCCAATATTGCAGACGCAAGTTCGTCCAAACCAGAGAGTCCAAAAGCCGTATCTTCATCAAGGGTCTCGAACTCAGTTCAAACTCCTTTTGATGATACAGATTTGCAAGAGGATGAGGAAATGCAGAGGTTACAAGAGGAATTCAACCAAAGGGTCGCGGAAATCAAAACGAGGAAGGAAGAAGCCGAGAGAAAGCGCCGAGAGGAAGAGGAAAGATTAAAACGAGAAGAGGAGGAGAGACTAAAAAGGGAAGAAACCGAAAGATTGGCTAAAGAAGAAGAGGAGAGAAAGCGAGTAGAGGAGGAAGAATGACAGAAGGCTGAGGAGGCAAGGATTCTCGAGCAAGAAAAGAAAAAAAACAGAAGAAGAGCGATTGGCACGTGAGGAAGAAGAAAGAAAAAGAGTCGATGAAGAAAGACAGAAAAAGATTAAGGAGCAGACTCAGACTGTAGAAATTCCCCAAGACAGAAATGCTGATAGTGTGGAGGATGTCCACACCACTGTCCACAGTGAGGAAACCCCGACCAGAACACTCCAGAGGAGCAGGGGAGTGGTTACACGATCTGGTGTAACCAAGAAGGCATCATCCGCAAAGCCTAAAAGAAAAGCATCAAGAAAAGGTAAGGGTCTCGAACCCTCTTTAAGTTCTTCTTCTAGTGATACTAATACGGGGAGTGAACAAACCCCATCTGAAAGTCCACATCTGTCCACTGTGGGGACTGTTCATGCCCCCAGTGGGATACCAAGGCAGTTCACTTCCCCCGCAACTAGAGCCCACTATGAGTGTATTTGCACTCGGAAGTTGAATTCAGAGAGGGGTTTCGACCCCGACTTCATAGAAGCCAATCCTTTTATCAAAACTAGACTAATAGCGCAAGATTGGGCAACCATTGCCACTGCCAATCGCCGCGCTAATGCATCATTAGTCCGGGAATTTTATGCTGAAGCCTCCCAAGCCAATGAATCATTTGTAAAGATTAGAGGAAAGGTTGTGGACTATACTCCAGGTAATATAAATCGAGTGTTAGGTAGAGGAGCCCCGAAACCTTGTGCTTTCGGACAGTTCCTGGCAAAGATGACTCCGGCTGATGAGGAGATGATTTTAAAAGAAATAGCAATAGAGGGAAGGCCATGGAATCAAGATGGCCAGAGGAGGTGTCTATACGCTGGCTCCCTCACAACTGAGGCTGCCGTGTGGTTCCAATTCCTTCGAGCCTCTGTGGCCCCAACATCACACGAAACGACTCTCTCCATGCATAAGTGTGCCATGCTTTACTGCGTTCTCACTAGAAAGAAGATCAATCTGGGAATCGTTATGCATGGTGCCATCCATCAGGCCCGAACACGAACCAAGGTAATCCTACCCCTTCCTTGCCTTATTACACTATTGCTAATAGATGCCGGAGTGCCCACAGCTGCAGAAGACCAGTGGATCATTTCCACAAAAAACATCAGTATTCAGACCATTAAGAAGATGAGAAGAGAGATAGGAGGCCAGTCTGATGAGCCTGCCCAGGTACAGCCTAACGTGCGAATAGCCGACGAGCACATAGTGGGCACTGAAGTGCCCACTGTGGAGAAGAAGGGTACCTCACTGCATCCGAAGACTACAGGAGAAGCAAGCACCAGCACAGTCAACCCGATGACCGCCGTTCTGAACGCCATTTCAGCACTCACGTACAAAGTCGACCACCTCGCAGCTGAGCAGAAAGTTATAAACCGCGCCCTTGAATCAGTTTGGATGTACAACCGCGATCGTGATGAGGTTGTGTTGGTCCCGAAAGGCTTAAACAAGTTTGTAGAAGGGGGGGGGGGGGGGGTTGAATACAAACACACTATTTTACTTTTCTAAATTGTTTATTGATAAATCATTAACAATTTACAGCTTGTTGCGGAAACAAGATTAAGGATAAACCTAAATCTAAACAAGTTGGAACACTAAGGTTTTCTTGCACTAAGAAAGATAAGGAGATTACTAATAAAATCCTATCTTGAGAGATTTGAACTTGTCCAGAGTTAGCAAGTTACTTCAAATGAAGTGAGTTCATCTCTTTATATACTGCATGCATTTAATGCAATCCAGTATATACTTTACACGTGTCATTAGCGGATTGGCTGCATGTCATTGACCTTTGATGACAACCTTAGTAGCCGCATGAATGAACAGTGTAGTATCAGAGTGGTTGTACGATTTCAGATTTTCGGAGGTTCTTTTCTGACATTTCGTACGGTGGCGTGCAAGGGAGGTTAAGACAAAAGTACTTTGTACGGAGGACTTCATGATCAGCTTTCGTTGATTCAACGATTATCATTTACTATTCAGCAGATGATAAAGTTCAGCGATAGCTGAAGTCTTGTACTTGATACTTCACGTTGAGTGGACAAATCTGAGTCTTCGCTGATCCGCATCAGTTCATTAGGAGACTTGTCGCTGGTTCTTGAGCTTGATCTTCGACTTCAGCGTAGAACCTTTGTTGACGTGAATCTTGTCTTCAGGGATCATAAGTAAACAACTAACTTATCAGCGATCACCATAAGGACTGAACAGACTCAGCGATATGGTGAACAATGTTCGCTGAATGTTTAATCTAAAAGTGCGAGAGTTCCTATCAGCAGTACTGTAAGATCTTAGTACTTATCAGCGATAGTGAAACTCTGATACATATTGTTTACTTACAATTTTCACTAAGTATTTAAGATAGGGTCATTATCAAATCACTGAGGGTTTGGATCAACAATCTCCCCCTATTTGATTATGACATAGCAACAGAGAAAATTGCTATTTAATGAAAACATAAGGATAAAAAGAACTCATAAAATATTTGTCCCTTTTACTGTTTTCTGGGATCTTTTCAGTACTGATGGAGTAAAGTACATTCGCTGAAATCTTTCTTTAAATCTTTGAATCAGGTTACAATATGAATAAGAAAGATTACAAGTACAAGCGAAATAAATTACAAGTACTGAAGGATGACTGATACAATAGAGAAAATGGTGATTGTTGTCAGCCTTCAAAGGGTTCTTCCTTAATGAGAAGTTCATCAAGGGTTGTCTTTTCAGTTGGAATCATCCAGTCAGGAACCTTTTCTCCTTTATTCTTTAGCTTCAGAGCAGCTTCAAAAATCAAGGGTTTTAGGTGTCGTGCCTGAATGTCTTTTCTGAAGTCGCACCAGTAGATGAGATCTTTGAGCTGTTCGATTGGAGTGATTGGAAGCTCAGCGATCCGTTGAAAGCATTTACGTCCGTCGTAGTCAAGAAAGAATATTCCATAAGGATTACTGATGACTTTACCAGGGACGAAAAGTTCACATGGTGGCAAAGAGACATCAAGGGCAGATAGATCAGGATCAGGACCAAGTACTTCAGCGCGAGAGAAACCAATTCCAGTTTCATTTTGTATGACAGGACCTGAGTTTGAATCTTGACGTTTCTTCCTTGGAGAGTCCTTTTTTCTTTTCGGCTTTAGATCAGGAACAGGAGGAATATCCACACAAGAAGATATCAAATCGATCTGTCTGTTTATCAGCTTTTCGAAATGATCCTTGTACTTAGATTTTGACGGTTGGATAGCTAACCTCATCTCCAGCCATTCAGAGAGACCATACCTTTTTACCGTGTCAGCACGAAAGGTTTCAGATGAGTCATCTTCTCTGAACAGTTTGATGTCAACAATAGGTACTCCGACGGAGGTTCTTCCAGAGATGAATACCTTGTTGATCTTCGCTGGACGATATCTGAAGTGGATTTTCTCTTTACACCAGATCAGGGTGGTCTGAGAAACTTCAGCTTTCTTTTCCACGATCTTCTGGGCTTGTTCCCAAAGCTTTCGTTGGATTTGAATGGGAATACGCTTCAGCTTGGGGTCTTTGACAGATTCTTGAGTGAGCTTGATGGCGTATTCTCTGTCTTTATCTTCAGCTTCCTTCCTTTCAGCGATGAGGCGTTCAGCTCTGAGATGATCTTGGTATTCAGCTTTTGAAATTCTGAACTTAGGAGGAACTGAAGGTAGTTGATCGCGCCTTAGGATGATTCGCTGATCCTCGAATCGCTTTATCATTTCTTCTCTCCTCTTTTGATCTTCTTCACTCAGCCTTTGAGCAACTGAGGAAAGTCTGTTTCTGTGCGAGAGAGGTTGTTCTTCTGGTTCATCAGTCTCAGAGATTAAATCTAAGACTGGGATTATGTCTTCAGCGTTAGCTGGAATTATTGGTGAAGTCGCAACAGATCTTTCAGCGATATCCTCAAACAGGGGAGAGGACTAGCTGAAACGCAGCGATCTTACAAATAAGAACTGGGTAGAAGAACTTGGGTAGAAAAGATAGAAAAAAATGTGGATGTGTATGGTGTTTGTGGAATGGATAACTGATTTTTCATAGATGATCAGGGAAGGAAAAATAAGTTTAGTGTACCTGACAAATCGGCTTTGCAAGTAGGATCGCCAGATTATCATCTTCAGCGATGCCTTTGTCTTTGCTTTTCTCAGCGCCAGAGGCTGAGTGCTTTGTCTTTGTCTTCTCCCCTGAAGGTTCTTTTATTGAAATACCTTTAAGAGCTTTGGTTCGAGGAGCAGGTTTGACAACAAAGAAATCATCGTCATCTTCATCATCATCATCATCGTTCCTTGGAGAGGAGGATGGTTCAGCTTCAGGGATGTCGAAGTCTTCGTCTTCTTCTGCTTCAGATTCCTCAGCATCTTCATCGAGTTGCTCCCCCTCAGATATAGAGGCGAGGTTCTCGGTTCCCTCAGGGTTTTCATCTCCCTGAGGTCCAGTAATCCGATCTTCATTACCCTCTCCCCTGATAGATTCATCATGGGAAAGGTCTTCAGCGCTCTTCTCCTGTTCAGCGCTCTTCTCCCCCTCTTTCTCATGATGGGCGGGGGAGGAATGGGTAGATTCAGCATTGGTGTTGTCTCTGTCTTCTGGGCCAGAGATTTTCACACAACCTTCAAGCTTAGCTATTCTGTCTTCTAGGCCAGAAATAGCAGGCGTGATTTTCTTCAGCTCTTGGCGATCCTCTGCGGTGAATGAGTCCAAAACAGGTGCAGGGGCCAGAGCAGGAGCTGGATTATTTGCCTTGTTCACCAGCGTCTCGATCATTGTCTTGACGGAACCAAGGTCGGTCTTCACTGAGCCCAAGTCGGTCTTGACCACTGACATATCACCTTCGAGTGTACCAACCGATTTCTTCAGCGTTGTAACTTCGCTGGAAATGGTGGAAACTGATGATTTGAGGTTGGTGTAGTCAGTGTAGATGTCGGAGAGCACTTTGGCAAAGTCGGCGAGAGTTTTATCAAGATCTTTGATGTCATCAGAGGAGGCCTTCTTTTCCACCACAGTAGTCAGCTTCGTCAGATTCTCTCCAGCGTTTGTTACAGCTGTAGAGTTATTTGATAGACCGGTGGTGAGATCCGTAAGTTTCATCTCCATAGACTTCAGAGACTGGTTGATATCTCCCAAAAAAGGACCTGTAACATATAAGTACTTGTGAACAAAGGAAAGCTCAGAAGTTTCAGGTTTAGTTACAGTGTTTAAGGTGGGATCTGTACCTGCAGGAGCGTTGACGAACTCATCAAAGTTTCGAGTCCCTCCATAGTGTTCCATATCTCCCTCAAAAGTTCCGTGAGGAATGGAGATCTCTGCAGGTCCTTTCTTCGTCATTCGCTGAGAAGCTTCAACGGCTTCTTGAATGATGGCATCTCCAGTTTTGACTGGAGGAGTGTCCAAAGAAGTAGAGGGAGGAGCGAAGGATAAGAATTGGGGTTGGGGTTCAAGTTCAGCGTTGGATTCGCTGAGAAGTACTTCATCAGTCTTTTGAGAGACTGACGAAGGTTGGGTAGATTCCAAAGTTCTAACCTCAGCGTTTAGGGACGCTGAAGTAGGTTTAGAAGGGATGGCTTGAATTGGTGTGGCAGAGCGTACCACGGAACTTTCCTTCAGCTCTTCAGAATGAGCTGAGGAGTCTTCAGCATGCAACTGCTGGGGTTGCTCCTTGGTTTTCTTGATCCTTTTGGAATCAAGAGGGGTAAGAGATTGTTTCCTTTTCTTAGAAGGAATGGATTTTGTGGCCGGGGTATCAGCGATGGGTATTGTCGCTGAAGGAGCCACAGAAAGCGGAGAATTAAGAAGAGTGAGAAGAGTAGAGAGACGTACCTCGTTGGCGACAGGCTTGAAGTCGAGAACTTTAGGGCCAATCTGAGAGAGTTTCAGATCACCCTCCTCAGGATAGCTGTCCTTCAGGCCATATTGAAAGATGGCGCTGATGAATCGCGGGTAAGGAACCCATGCTGGTCGGTCAGCGGCAGAATCAACACGTTGAATGAGGTCTTCATAGATGATGGAGGCCCAGTCAATGTTGAGACCTTTCAGCAGTGCGTAACCCATGGCCTGCTGAGGTTGAGCGGCTTGATCAGAAGATCCGGATTTCGCTGTCATGCAGCTGATCAGGTGAGCGAAGATGAAGTTCATCTCGCTGGGCATCTTGGATTTCTTTATCAGCGTCAGCTTCTTCTCAGGTAGCTTGTCTCTTCCAGTCTCCCAGATGTAACCCATCGCATCAAGGAAAGCAATGATTTCTTCCCTGTCAGCGTGCTTCTTGTGGTCAGGAAATGGAATGAAAGGATTTTCTGAGGTAGTTTTAGGGAATTTCAGAGCTTTACGGATTATTGCGGGGGTTATCTTGATGGTGCCATACTCAGTATCGCTGAGTATGCAGTCGATGGTTTTAGATGGATCTTTGGCTGAGGGTAGGTTGGTGTGTCTGGCAGAGTACCAGAATTGGGATAATAGACGCTGACTGGCAGGAGGTGTGATTGTCAGTGCTGTGTATATGGGGCTATTCTTCAAAAAAATCACAGCGTCGTCTAGATGGGATACCTGCTTCCGAGGAGGAAACTCGAGAAGCGCTGAAAGGTTGTTTGCCTTTGTCCAGTCTAGTTGATCCAGCTCAAACTTAACCTGAGGAGCTTTGGTGATTTCCAGTTCCTCAGAATCACTGTAGATGGACTCAGCGGTAACATTCAGCTTTGAAGTTGCCATTTCACTGTATTATCAGTTCAACCAAAGATGTTAACAAATAAGAAATATCTTAATGTGGAAAGAGAATTTCCATTAAGATTTTTCGAATTTTGTCCATTTCATTCAGACAAAAAAGTCTTAATGAAGATTAGGGTTTTTCTTGTTTTAAAAAAAACGAATATAACACCTATAAGCCTTGTATTCCAGTTTTTTAAAAAAAATGGATACGAAAGAAGAACAAGTTTAAGATTTTAGATTTAAAACTTGAAGAACAACCATGAAATGGTTGTTTATAAAACCATGAAAGAAAATGATTTTATTTTTGAGTTCTTTTGTTTGATCTTGTGTAAAACAATGATAAGATCGAAAACAAGTTATTTGCATTTGATAAAAGATAAGAACATTTTGACCTTGAGTTTGATGAAGAAGATGATGAACAGTTCTTGAAGATCGAGAGCACAAAATGCAACAGTGTTCTTTTCTTGCGGAGAAAGATTGATTCGCATAAAAGACAAATATAAACTTTGAGAGAGTTTATATAGGAAGAGAGTAGAGAGAGAAAAACTTGAGCGGGAAAGTTTTTCATCATGACACGGACACGTGTTTGCATTTGATTGGATAGACAACGAAACGTGCAAACGTGTGTCAGAAAAAGAAACGTGCCTGGTGTTATCCGTTGCAATGACGTCACAACTGTCCTTTCACATTCTTTCGTTGTCTCTGAGGTTTTGAAAGAAAAACTCAGGGACTCTTTGGAAAATATGAAGCACTGAATAGAAATATCAGTGAGGGTTTTAAGAAATTTCAAAATATTATTCAGCGATGAAAGAATTTGAAATCTTGCATTTTCATGCGTTTTGTCAGAGAAAACATACCTTGATATCAGTTTAACCCAATTTATTCAGAGAGAAGATGATGAAATGGATTGTACTAGTTTATTTTATCCAGAGCCTATACAAGAATGTATAAACGTATCGCTGATTTAATGTGAACCGCTGAAGATTTATCCTTCAAAGTTCAGCATTCCAAGCTCGCTGATGAGAAAGTTGAATCTTGTCTCATCAAGAGGTTTGGTAAACAAATCAGCTAACTGATAATCAGTTGGGTTAAAATGAAGTTCTATATCACCATTCATCACATGATCTCTGATAAAATGATATCTGATTTCTATGTGTTTTGTCTTTGAGTGTAGCACTGGATTGTTTGCTATAGCGATGGCACTTGTGCTGTCGCAATAGATTGGAATTTTGGAGAGCTGAAGATCATAGTCTAGTAGTTGATTTCTCATCCACAAGACTTGAGAACAGCAGCTTCCAGCGGCTACATACTCAGCTTCAGCTGTGGAAGTGGACACCGAGTTTTGCTTCTTACTTGTCCAACTTACCAGCTTTCCACCCAGGAGCTGACATCCTCCTGTGGTGCTTTTCCTATCCATTTTGCAACCTGCAAAATCACTGTCTGAATAGGCGGTTAGATCGAATCCTGAATCTTTGGGATACCAAAGACCTAGATTCGCTGTACCCTTAAGATATCGAAAGATTCGCTTTACAACTTTCATATGAGATATCTTAGGTTCAGCTTGATATCGTGCGCACAGACATGTTGCAAACATAATATCGGGTCGGCTAGCTGTAAGATACAGTAGTGAGCCGATCATCCCACGGTACAGCGTGACATTGACAGGAACACCCTTTGTGTCCTTATCAAGTATCAGCGGTGGTGCCATAGGGGTTTTCATAGCTGAACTTTCAGTTAAGTCGAATTTTTTCAGCATATCTTTAACATACTTTCCCTAATTTATAAAAGTTCCTTTTTCAGTTTGCTTAATCTGAAGACCAAGGAAATATGTTAGTTCACCCATCATACTCATTTTATACTCATCTTTCATTCTATCAGCGAAACGAGTACAAAGCTCAGGGTTAGTAGAACCAAATATAATGTCATCAACATATATTTGAACTAAAATGATATGACCTTTTATTTTTCTAAAAAACAAAGTTTTGTCAATCTTACCTCTCTCAAATTTTTCAAGGTGGAGATACGTAGAAAGAGTGTCATACCATGCACGAGGAGCTTGCTTCAAGCCATAAAGTGCCTTATCCAGCTTATAAACATAACCTGGACGCTTAGGATCTGAGAATCCTGGAGGTTGTTCCACATAAACTTCTTCATTCAGCTTTCCATTTAGAAACGCTGACTTAACATCCATTTGATGTACAGTGAAGTTTTTGTGTACAGCATATGCTAAGAAAAGACGAATAGATTCAAGTCTTGCTACAGGAGCAAAGGTTTCGTCATAATCTATACCTTCCTCTTGTCTGTATCCCTGAGCAACAAGACGAGCTTTGTTGCGAGTTACAGTACCATGTTCGTCCAACTTGTTTCGATAGACCCACTTAGTGCCTATCACTGTTTTGTCAGTTGGTCTCCGAACAAGTTTCCAAACTTTGTTTCTTTCGAATTCAGTCAGCTCTTCTTGCATAGCGCTGACCCAGTTTGGATCTCTGAGGGCATCATCTATTTTCTTTGGTTCAGTTAGAGAAATAAAGTTAACAAATAAACAAATATTACCTGCACTTCTACGAGTCTGAATACCAGCGTTGGGATCACCAAGAATTTGATCGATTGGGTGATTTACAGTCCATCGCTGAGCCGGAGCAAGCGTCGCTGACGCAGTCTGAACTGGAGAAACTGAAGATGAGGCTTCAGCTACTTCTGGATAATCAGCTAAGAGAGGAATGCTTGCATTTGTCACTTCATTCACTGATTGCTGAGAAATAGATGGAATTTCTGAGACATTTGGATCAACTGCGGGTATAGTATTTATAGGAACAGCTGAGACCCAAGATGTTTCAGCTTCACTATTCTGCATATTGGGAATGATAGTAGGACCATCATTTTCAGTTGTAAGAGTATGAGCAGTGGGAACATCTTCTGAATCACCAAGATGAGAAAACATCCATTGATTCAGTTCTTCTGTATCAGCGTTCGGTTTAGAGTTCGCTGAACGGGATTCGTCAAACGTGACGTGAATAGTTTCTTCTACAGTTTGTCTTCTTCGGTTGAAGACTCTGAAGGCTTTGGAAACTGAGGAGTATCCAAGAAAGATTCCATCATCAGCCTTAGGATCAAACTTTCCAAGGGCATCTCTGTTGTTCAGTATGAAACACTGACAACCAAAGATGTGAAGAAAGCTGATTGAAGGCTTTCTCCCATGAAAGAGTTCATAGGCTGTCTTTTTGAATCTTTTGACTATCAGCGACCTGTTTTGCGTAAAACAAGCCGTGTTGACAGCTTCTGCCCAAAACTGAGTAGGCAGGTGAGAATCGCTGAGCATTGAACGTGCAGCTTCAATAATTGTTCTATTTCTTCTTTCAGCGACTCCGTTTTGTTGTGGTGTTCTCACTGACGAAAAGTTATGAGAAATACCCTTGCTCTCAAGGAAGGAATCAAGAGAACTGTTTTTGAATTCAGTTCCATGATCACTCCTTATTGAGCGAACAGTCATATTGTTCAGAGTTTCCATCTTCCGAACAAAGGTGATGAGTTCTTCAGGGGTGTCACTCTTAGAACGGAGAAACATTACCCATGTATAACGAGAGAATTCATCAACTATGACCAGCGTATATTTCTTTCCAGCGATGGATTGTTTGTTAACGGGGCCAAACAAATCCATATGGAGTAGTTGAAGAGGAGATGACACTGAGGAAACTTGCTTGGACTTAAAGCTTGCCTTGGTCTGCTTCCCTTTTTCACACGCTGAACATAAGGATTCTTTGGCGTATGAATGTTGAGGTAGACCAGTGACTAACTCTTTGGATGAAAGAGTATTCAGTGTCTTGAAGTTGAGATGTGAGAGTCTCTTGTGCCATAGCCAGTTGACATCAGAAGATGCCTTTGAGAAGAAACAGGAGTTCTCAGTGGTTGTTGAGTCCATGTTTATAACGTAAACATTTTCCAAACGATAACCGCTGAGAGCTATCTTCTCCTTTTTGTCAGAGACAAAGCAGGATTCCTTGGTGAAAATCACTTTGTTATCCATGTCGCAAAGCTGACTGACGCTCAGAAGATTATGCTTCAGCCCTTCAACATATGCGACTCTTCTGAAGGATGTTGTACCATTTGAAAGTACACCATACCCTCGGGTGTGTCCTTTTCCATTTCCACCGAAAGTTACAGAGGGACCCTTCTCTTCCTTGTATTCAGCGAGCAGGCTTTTCTTTCCAGTCATGTGTCTAGAGCATCCGCTATCGAGATACCAGATACCCTTCTTAACCTGCAATACAAAAGAAGATTAGTTTTGCTTGGGTACCCACTTCACCATGTATACGCGTTTGTCAGTGGAAGTGGTTGGAATGGGTTCAGCAGTCTTCGCAGCATTTGAAGATTCAGCTTTGTCTTTCTTCACTTTGGTCAATTTCTTGACCTCAGCGGTATGAGTCACCTTGACCTGACTTGCAACTGGTTTGGTCTTCTTTGGTGCTATCTTCACCTTAGCTATCTTATCAGCTTTGGTGGCTGTGGGACACTTACTTGCAATATGATCGGTAAGTCCACAGTGATAACATTTCCTATAACTAAAATTAGTTCTAGGACCACTTGTGTGCTGAGCTTTTAATTTGGAATTAGAAGTGCCAGCACCAAGTACACTATTGGTTTTTGAAATAGGACGAACATTCAGTTCTTCAGATTTCTTACCAAGGACATCTACTCTGAGTCTAGGAGTAGGTCGCTGAACTGATCCAGAGGTCTGATTTCTAGAACCAGATGAATGAATCACTAAGGCTTTGGAAGCATTCAGCTTAGGTACTAAAGTACCCTTCTGAGGATTTTGATAAATTACAATTCCTTTACCTTTATCTTTAGAGACAGAGGTAGGTTTTGAATAAACCATTTTCTCCTTACCTTTTGAGGAGGTAGGAGTTTCCTCAGGGATTGGTGTAATCGACGAGGAGTACTGAGATGAAGAAGTGTCAGCTACTGAGGATACGAACGTTCCAAATTTAAGCAATGAACGTTCAGTGGTTGGTATTGGAGTATCATATTTATAACCCAGACCACGTTTATCACTCAGAGGAATCTGAGCCTTAATTATCTCAGTGATCTTTGTTGAAGAATTACACCATCCTTCAACAGTAGCTTGTTCAGCTTTTAATGCAGCGATAGCTTCCGCTCGTTCAATTTTGACTAGCTGATTTAAATGGACTTGATCTTTAAAATCTTCTTCAAATTTAGAAAGCTTTTCTATTTGAAGGTGGCAATTTTTAAGCTTTTCAGCGAGATCAAGATTTTGGTTTTCAACCACAGCTTTGCCGTTTATGGCTTCGTATAAGCTTCTAGTCAGTAGTTCGATTTTACGGAGACTATCAGCTTCATTAATATTTACAATATTGGTAAAGAAGGAAGGTGATACCTGAATGGCAGATGTTGAAGTGGAGGGAATGTCTGAACTTTCTTCCTCTTCTTCAATCTTGGCCATGAGACATTGATTTGCTTCATCATCTTCAGAATCAGATGATGAGGCTTCTTCATCAGAAGCAGCCCAATCATAGTCAGCCATTAGGCCTTTTCCCTTCTTCTTAAAGCTTTTCAGCTTTGCATACTTCTCCTTCAGCTTTAAGTATTTGTCGTCTTTATTCCTTGGAACAAAGGATTTCTTTGTAAAGGCTGAAGGTCTCATGATTTTCTTTGACCTGCACTCGTTAGCGAAATGACCTGTCTTTTCGCAGTTAAAACAAGTAGCAGTAGCCTTATCAACAAAAGCTGATGACTTAGGCTTGTCAGCTATAGAAAGAGTTTTGTTCTTTCTAAACATTTTCTTCTTGGCGAATCTCCTGAACTTTTTAGTTAGGAGAGCCAAGGATTCATCATCTGAAGAATCAGAATCTGATGATCTTTCAGAGTTACTTTCTAACTCAGTGATAGTGACCACGGGTCGCTGAGTAGAAGGTTCCTCTGAGATTAAAGCAACAGGGGTGCTTTTGGAATCTTTTACAAGATTCTTCTTAAGATGGCTAGATTGCTCATGATTCAGCAATGTGCCATATAAGGTAGCGAGTGTCATTGATCTTAGATCTTTTGACAGCTTGAGACACATGGAATAATTGTCCCAGCTTTCAGGTAAACATTCTAAAAACTTTGTCAGAACTTCAAAGTTAGAATATTCCTTACCAACCGTTTTAAGATCTATAATTAAGCAGTTAAAACGTTGATGTACTTCAGAGAGAGTTTCATTCTTACCAGAGATGAAACTTTCGTATTGTCTTACCAGGTTGATCTTTCTTGAATCCTGGACTTCAGACGTTCCTTCATACTGAACACATATTGTGTCCCACATGGCCTTCGAGGATTTCAGGTTCATGACGGAATGGTAGACTTCGTCAGGAAGGGCCATGGATAGTATGGATCTGGCTTTTGTATCTATAGCCACTTTCTTCTTGTCTTCATCGGTCCAATGATGGATTTCCTTTGGAATCAGCCTTTCTGG
Source organism: Saussurea involucrata (assembly GCA_033807775.1). NCBI lineage: Eukaryota > Viridiplantae > Streptophyta > Magnoliopsida > Asterales > Asteraceae > Saussurea > Saussurea involucrata. The sequence goes on from CM066323.1 coordinate 57,513,440, forward strand.
GATAGCAGCTCTAGTTGCAGTGGCTGGAACGGCAGGATCAATCGTTACAGGGATGTGTGGACCGTTTTCAAGATAGTAAGGTATAGTAGGGTCTACACCTTCTAAGAAGAGTGTCATCCTATTTTTCCATAAGTTGAAGTTGTCTCTGGAAAATCTAGGGGGTTTTGCAAGAGAACCATTGTCGATATAGTGAGTGCTTGTGTTTGAGTTGGCCATTTTTAGATAATAGCAAGGAAGAGAAAATATCTTAGATTAGATCTTGTTTATGAGATTAAACAAATCTGCTCTGATACCACTTGTTGGTCCCGAAAGGCTTAAACAAGTTTGTAGAAGGGGGGGGGGGGGGGGGGGGGGTTGAATACAAACACACTATTTTACTTTTCTAAATTGTTTATTGATAAATCATTAACAATTTACAGCTTGTTGCGGAAACAAGATTAAGGATAAACCTAAATCTAAACAAGTTGGAACACTAAGGTTTTCTTGCACTAAGAAAGATAAGGAGATTACTAATAAAATCCTATCTTGAGAGATTTGAACTTGTCCAGAGTTAGCAAGTTACTTCAAATGAAGTGAGTTCATCTCTTTATATACTGCATGCATTTAATGCAATCCAGTATATACTTTACACGTGTCATTAGCGGATTGGTTGCATGTCATTGACCTTTGATGACAACCTTAGTAGCCGCATGAATGAACAGTGTAGTATCAGAGTGGTTGTACGATTTCAGATTTTCGGAGGTTCTTTTCTGACATTTCGTACGGTGGCGTGCAAGGGAGGTTAAGACAAAAGTACTTTGTACGGAGGACTTCATGATCAGCTTTCGTTGATTCAGCGATTATCATTTACTATTCAGCAGATGATAAAGTTCAGCGATAGCTGAAGTCTTGTACTTGATACTTCACGTTGAGTAGACAAATCTGAGTCTTCGCTGATCCGCATCAGTTCATTAGGAGACTTGTCGCTGGTTCTTGAGCTTGATCTTCGACTTCAGCGTAGAACCTTTGTTGACGTGAATCTTGTCTTCAGGGATCATAAGTAAACAACTAACTTATCAGCGATCACCATAAGGACTGAACAGACTCAGCGATATGGTGAACAGTGTTCGCTGAATGTTTAATCTAAAAGTGCGAGAGTTCCTATCAGCAGTACTGTAAGATCTTAGTACTTATCAGCGATAGTGAAACTCTGATACATATTGTTTACTTACAATTTTCACTAAGTATTTAAGATAGGGTCATTATCAAATCACTGAGGGTTTGGATCAACAGGTTGTGAATCAAATGTACATGGCCGCCGATCCTCTCCTTGCCGCACAAATCCCAGAATTTCCAGAGGGGATCTGCCCCACTGTGGCAAGTGAGGATGATTTTGAAGAAGACTTGGCCGACAGTTCGCCAAAGGCAACCCCAACGCTGTAATGGTTTGTTTTAAACACTTTGGTTTCATTCCCTATGCTCTCAAAACAATTTTAATTTTTCTGTATGATGCCTATGGCTAGGCTCTTGACACAATTTGCTGTTTTCGATATTTTTGTCTAATGATGCATGGATCCCTGCTATGTTTAGCAGGTGCTTTTGGTTACTAACTCACTTCGAATTTGCATGTTTGTGTGATATCGTTTCCAGTTCTAGGTACAACTTTCGGTTTCCAACATAAAAGGGTCACTTTTGTAAGTACGAATCTTAAACTTGAAGCTATGAAATGATTTAGGCCATCTTTGCATCCAAACACGACCTATTTTTGTAACACCAAAAACCACCTCTTTGAACCCAATATTCAAGTCACAGTGGGGACACTGTGCAGTTTTAAGTTTGAGGTGGGGACTTCCAGAGAGACTTCCAGTCTGCCCACAATGGGGACATTGTGAAGTCTAAGTTTGAGGTGGGTAAACCATACCCACCTCCCAAAAAAAATATACAAAAACAAAAGAAAAACGGAGTGTCACTAGCAAAATTGATGGTGTGCCTTTTCTAGACCATCAAAGTGACCACTCCCACAGAAAAAGATGGTGTGCCTTTTCTGGACCATCAGAATGCCCACTCTCACAACAACAGCCATACCCAAATAAAGCCTGAAAGTGTGCGTCCATACCCATGAAAAATCTAAACCACTCACTTCTCAAAATAAAAATCTCAAAGCGAGATCTTCGGTCTATGTTTGGAATTTCGTGCCAAAACCCTTGGGACAAACACTCAAAGCCACAAAACCTTTCAAACCCAAGGAAAGCCCTATTGATCAATTGTGAACAAGGGAAGATTTCGTCAAGAACAAAAGTGAAACTTTAAAGTGTTAGAATCGAAAGAAGTATCCAAGGAGAGAGATCAACGTCCATTCAAAGATGAGAAGTCGGTAAGTGCCTAGAAGTTCTGAGTGCATTATTTTTATTACTTGGGGACAAGTAATGGTTTAAGTTTGAGGTTGTGATAACTCTATTTTTAGAGTTATTATTTCCTTGTTTTTCCTATTTTATTTTGTCAATTTTAGCCATTCCGCCTCTCAAAACCCCCATTCTTGGTATAAATCTTGAAAATAAGCAAAAGGAGCGAACCTTAGTGTTTAATAAACTATTTGGTAGAATTTGGGTGTTTTTCACATTTTATCCTGTAGTGATCACTGTTGTGCCCACTCCGACTGCCCACTATTCGAGCTGATCAAGAAAGACAAAAGAAACTACTAGTTGGGACTTAATTTGCTGGAGGAAGAAGGTTCATTAGCAGGGAAATGGCTGGAGGAAGTACAAAATGGCATCTACATTGAAGATTGCAACAAGTACTCCTTTAAGTACTTAGAGATTGACTTGGAAAAGAGTCCATTGGGTAATTGGGTTGCACAAGGTGCTGATTTCTGCCACAACACAGCAGTTTTTACCCATTGGAAGACTCATCTCTTTTGTGTAATACCCAACTCTTTCTCCTAGTATAAAAAGGAGCACTTGGTTTTAGTCTTTTAATTACTGCATTAATTTAGCTTTAATTTCTCTCATCTACCACATTAGTTTTAGTCTTTTAATTACTGCATTAATTTAGCTTTAATTTCCGTAATTTCCTTTCCTAGTTAATTGTAATTCGTAAAACACAGTGGACAGGGACGAATTCTCGTTCCCCACTGTGAGTACTATTCAATCCACTATCAGTTTTATTATGTGCAAATCTTCATCTTTTGTTTTCTTTACTTCGGAAATGTTAGGCTAAACATCCTTTGGGATGTAGGAAAGAGAAGTACCTGGATTTTATTAAAAATGCTTGAGTAATCTTTGTACTTAGAATATTTGTTGTTTTGGTCATTCATTCTCGATATTTACCCAAGGATGCGAACAAGCCGATCACTTGCAAGGATCTAAAGTCTAGTTCTTAACTTAGAAATAAGTAGAACGCAGTGACACGAGCTTGAATGATGCTAGGGGATTCGAAAGAATTCTTTTGACACTTACGAAAGTGAGGTCGGCACAGTGAGCTAATCTCAACCCACTGGAGTAGTAGGCAAGCTAATTTGTGTATTAAAAACACTTAGAGTATTTGTCTCTACACATTCCATCGAGACCTGAAAAGGTCCATTTTTGAGATTACCATTGACAAAACAATGAATGCGACAAGTATGAGATTTTTATCTAACGGTGTGAGTATTTTGTAACCGGGCTTTTCTAGCGAAAATGCCTACCTCGAATACAAGGATCATTTTTAGGACCAAGTATTTAGTATAAAATCTAGGGAAAATCTAACCTACATTCCTCCTTTAAAACCTTAGTAAAATCGTTAAAGTAGCTATTTTCACCAAACAAAACCAAGTATTATTTTCCTCTCTAGTTGAAACCTGTAAAAGGAGCTCATGAGAACCGTATTGTCTTGATTGTCCAGTCCCTGTGGATTCGATTCTGGTATTTTACCAACTATTACTTGCTGTGACGATCATAGTGGACAGTGTACACTTGCACTTCCCGATGTGGATAGTTTGTAACCCACTGCGATTAAAACACACATTTCGCACGTACCAGATGCCTATTGTCTCGATTTACTACAAAAAGTGGCTAGTTCAAGACCTTTGTTCACTATCCACGAAGTTCATCCGATAGATATTCACTAGGAACGGTTCAAGTACAAAAGACACCTTTTCCGATTCATATTATAACTAGCTTGGAGATAGAAACATATGTTCCATAATATTTCTTATTTTCTATTAAAATGTAGGGTATTATTAGGGTTTGAATAGAAAATGTGGGCTCTTGGGGTCTCGATGGGGTCGAGATTCAACGATTGAGGAACTTGGGTGGTGCAGGTGAACATAGGCTGGTGAGTTTCTGCGCGGGTCTACCCGCGCCATAACCGCGCAGACCGTTTCGCAGTTTTTGGCGGTTGGTGACGGAAATCTATAAATACCATTCCTCTTCTTTTTTTGAGACGATTTTTGATCATATTTCTGGGTTTCTTCCATCATTTCTTCATCTCCAAACATCGTTTAATTCGCTAGATTCAAGTTTGATACTTGAATACAATTGTTGTATCCTCGGGACAAACGACCATGCCACCGACGAATTTTTGTCTTAGGACACTGCTTCCATGCAGGCCTCAATCGGTTCGATTTCAAGAACGATCTATGAAATTCAAGTAAGGTTTACGTTTGTTTGTTGTATTCAATATATCAATTTGATTGTAAAAGATTTATTCATACAAATTTTATAAAATTTCTACATATTTCTACATACTTCTTTGTTGATTATACCGAGAATCAATTATATGATTGATTACTCCTAACAAAGCCAACATGTAGATTGTCTTGGAAACCTCCATCCCTTTAGATACACCTAGACCCGAAGCATAAAAATTCGTACCGACCAATTTGTAAAGAAAATATTTTTTTGAAGGTAGAAGTTAATTTGTAGTATGACAATGCAATCTTCGACTTAAACACCAATCTTACATTTATGTATGCTCACCCGAGCTTATCCAAATAAAAAAACAAAAACACACCAAATGGAGGTTGGGGTTGGGTGTCAGGGTGAATTGCTTGAAGCAACAAAAAGAATTAGTGTCTATAACCAAACATTTATGTAATCGACCCAAAATGGAGAGCGATCACCATCAAGAGTCTGCTTTTATATTCGTGGAATGAGCTTCATATTCTTTTTCATCTTTAACATCCACATTTGGTTCAACAGTTGCAACATCTTTTGCAACTTCTTCTAGAGTTGTACTCTTTGGCAACCCATCTTCACTTGCACTGATCATGGCAAGACTAGTCGTTGTGGATTCCATTTCAATCTTCAACAAACCATCATCTTCCTTTTTGTACTTGTACAATGAGGCCGAAAGCAAGTAAATTGCAAAATTTATCAGGCTCAACACAGCCAAAAACCAATAAAACAAATTCAAATTGTTGTTGTCCAAAAGAAGCCCATTAATCCATCCTTTTTGGCTAGGTGAAGCTCTTTTTGTGATAGAGTTCACAATATCCACCAAAACACTACTCATAAAGTATCCAAGCGACATAGATATCCATGTGAATGAAGTGGCGAGTGATCTCATCCCTACAGGGGCTTCTTTGTAGAAGAACTCAAGCAAGCCAACTAATGAGAACATATCCGCAATCCCAAAAATACCGTATTGAAAAGAGAGCCAAAAGAGGCTAATGGGCTCAAGTGGATTGATTCTTGATTGGTTTCTCCTCTTTACTTCCACAATGCCAGCAACACCCATTGAGATTGCAGAGAGAACAAGGCCAACCCCGACCCTTTGGAGTTGGGTGATGCCTTGAGGATGTTTGGTAAATTTTCTTGCAAACGGTACAAAAAAGAACTCGTAAACAGGAAGGAGAACGGACATGAAGACAAGGGGAATTACAGGAATTGAGCCCGCTGGGAAGTTAAGTTTGCCGAGTTTTTTGTTCATGGTGGCTCCTTGGGCTTGTGAGAATGTTTGTAGTTGGGCTAAACATGTATTCATGATGACAGTGCTTAGTATGATGGGAAGCATTCGTATTAAGATCTTAACTTCTTCGACTTGTGTCACAGTGCATATCTCCCATTGGGTAAGTTCACTTGGTTTTGAATCTTTAGGAACAACTGCTGCTTTGTCCAGCCAACTGCACAAGATCAAAGGCAGTGAGGTTAAGTTTTGTAGCTCTATTCACAGAAAAATGTAACTCAAATTCGACTGAAGTAATAAAACAACTCAATTTCTAATTCATGGGTAGTAATCCGTACGTGAATTGCCTGGTTCGAGTGAGTTTTTGATCCCTCAGGGCCTTATTTGTGCTACTCTCATGCAATTCTTCAGGATTCTCGGGTAGTTTTAACTTTCTATGGTTAACAGCTGCTACAATCACCTGTAGCAAGTCGAAGAAGTTTACTGTCAGAAAGAATTCTGGAACATTTTGGTACAATATTCTTTTGTATGTTTCATGCATCAATGAATTGTTAGCACATGTGTGTACTTATGTATATATATATATATATATATATATTTATATAGAGGGACGGAAAACCTCAAAAAAATGGAAAACTGAGGAACACTCTGTTAGCTCTTCATCTGGAAGGTATGCACACAAATATTTGAAGTTGTTTTGTTTTTTGGTTTTTATGCATGTGTGCATGTTACAAATTATTTGTATGCACAGTTTTCTCTGTGGCTTCTATATATATATATATTATATACATATAGGGTCAGGTTCAAGGGAAAACCTCAAAAAAAACGGAAAACTGAAGAACACCCTAGGAGCCCTTCATTTGGACGGTATGCATACAAGTTATTTGTAACATGCATTTGTGCATACATGCACAAATGCATAATGCATTTGTGCATAAAATCATAAAGTCAACTATTTATCACAATGCATGCCATCCAGATGAATGGCCACCATGGTGTTCTTCAGTTTTTCGTTTTTTGAGGTTTTCTCTTGAAACTCCCTCTCTCTCTCTATATATATATATATATATAGAGAGAGAGAGAGAGAGAGAGAGAGAGAGAGAGAGAGAGGGAGGAGCCGAGGAGGAGGAGGAGGAATGAGAGTACCTGGACAATACTAAGAAGGGGACTGTCTTTTGGAACATGAATGCGATAGAATGGTTTCCCCAAGAAAAATAAGGTGAAACCCAAGAAACTACCAAGGGTAGCTAAGAAGAAGCCCCACCACCAGCCATGATTGGTGCTAACCCACACAAATCCGGTGACCCCCACCGCGGCACCCACGGTGGTGCTCATCACAAGCCAGTTGAAATAGCTGGCTTGGGCCTCGAGTTCTTTTGGTTTCTTGGTGTCAAACTGGTCTGCACCGAAAGCCGCAAGAGCTCCTCTAACACCACCCGAACCTAACGCTAACAATGCTAGCGAAGTGTAGAACATGACTCCTATCCCTCCTTCCATGCAACTCGACTTACCACCACAAGGTTTTGGATGCAGACCAGTGTCATGAGCTTGAATTGTCATCATCATGAAAGCCTGCCATCAATAATATCACAAAAAATATATATAATTCAGTTGTAATCATATTTAATTTAGTGAAAATCTTTCTGCTTTTTTAGAGCATCTCCAATAGTTTTGCTAAAACAGAAAAAATTGTGGTATTGTTCCCTAAACCTCTCCATTCTCTGTAATAGAGAAAACTTGTAAAATTTCCAAATTTAGAGAATTTTTTAAAACATAACGGGAGGTGAGAGAAATAATCATTTTATTTAATCCCACCAATGAGATTAAATTTTTATTATTTTATATTAAGTTTTTTTTAAAGTGTATTGGGAAGATAAATTAGAGAATATTATATATATTAATATAACTTGGAGATGAAAATGTGTTTAAGAAAAATTATAGAAAATTTGTTGGAAATGTTATGAATGTACCACTATTTCGACAACTCCAAAAATGAGACAAGTTTGGAATCTGGAGATGAAAGTGTCAGATATGAAAGCACCGATGATTGAGAGAATGAAAGTTGAGCCCATGAAGTTGGTGACAGTGTTGGCAGCCCCAGGGATGTTAAAACTCAAATCCGACATGAAGTATGAGAACATTATCAGTACGTTCGATATGAATCCCATGTTCTCCAATGCGACCAATCCTGCAAATTTATACGTATATATGCTACTTAGTGCTATATAATCCATATTATTTCAATTCTACTATTGTTAATTAATTAAACACATTATTTCTGGTTCAATTCATGATTAATTCTACTATATATTTTTGGGTTATGGATATTACAAAATTTTGTAAACCACACCCAGTGATGAAAACTTTTGCCACCCACCAGGTAATGTGGTTCAACTGAAAATTATAACAACGACCTACATGAAATTAAGGGGCCGTTTACAAAACACTTACATGGGTAAGTGCTTACCAAGTCACATTAGTTTACCGGATGAATATGGCAAGGACTAAGGATCTTACCCGGTAAGAGCGGAAGCAAGGACCGAAAGTCTTACCCGGTAAGTGAGTGTGACAACTCTTACCACGGTTAGCGTTTACCGGCTAAATTGTTGCATACGATGCCATTTTGGTAGACTAAAATCTTACCGAAGAAGTAAGTGATAGTGTTGAATTTTAACGGTAAGCACTTACCCGGGTAAGTAATTAGGTAAACGGCCCCTAAGTATCCAGATGCAGCTTTCGAAAGTTGAACTCTTCATAAACGTCACAAGAAAAAAGGGGTCCCATGTGATTGATTTATTTGGATGGATACAAGAATGGTAATATAAATTAATGATAGTGGAAACTCACGAGAATTCTTCACAAACTAGGGTCCGCCAAGCAAATCTAACAGGGGAACTATACGTTGGAATGAAGGATAACTTACTTATAGTAGTATACATGTGCACATATTCAACTTGCAAGAGAAGATGTAAATCATATTTTAGAGTAAAATCACATAACTCATCGTCTTTAAGCGACCTTCTAAGTTTTCATGAGGACCTTGGTGTTGTTGACCAAGTCGCCCACATCCTCTTTAGACGTGTTGAATCACAACTGATTTACTTTAGAATTACATATGACCAGACCCTTCTCGTATTTCTTACCTATTTAATATATATATATATATATATATATATATATAGAGACGGGTTCAAACGAGGAGCGCACTAATTTAAGAAAACGCGAGGAGCACCGCCCATGTACTGAATCACATGTGATTCACTACACAAACCGCGAGACAAACCGCGGGACAAAACCGCGCGCTTTTGCAAACCGCGGGACAAACCGCGCGTGTCCGAATTTTAATCATAGTTGTGAATCACATGTGATCCACTACATGGGCGGAAGCCCCCGGATCAGTTGTGAATCACATGTGATTCGGAAGTAGTGAATCACATGTGATTCAGTACATGGACGGTGCTTCTCGCGTTTCTCGTAAATTGTTACGCTCCTCGTTTGGACCTTTCTCTCTCTCTCTCTCTCTCTCTCTCTCTCTATATATATATATATATATATATATATATATATATAAATCAAAATTTGATGAGATACATACGAAGGTTTAGAAAAATGTTAAAAGATGTTGGCATGGAAAATTGGAAATGTTAACATAAGTTGTAACAAATTAACATGCATTAACTTATTTGAACATTAAATATCAGCATACTTTAATGTATGTTAACTTATGTGAATATCTCCTAATAAACTACTTAGACCATCCACTATTAGGCCACCCGTACCCCATGCGGTATGGGGCTCGGGGAAGCCGAGGTGGCAACGCGGTATGGGGCGGTGTGGCTCGGTATGGGCTACGGCCCCTTCGGTATTGATCATGCGGTATGGGTCTCGGGGTTACATCCCCGCTTGACCCCGAAGAGTTTAAAAAAAAAACAATTTTTTAATTATTTTTAAAAAATCTATCCGTTTGTAAAAAAAAATTCAATTTATTCCCACTATATATTTAAACTTCAACCTCTTATTTCTCACACCTCTCAAACTCTCTCAACCTCTTATTTCTCACACATCTCATATTCTCTCAACCTCTAAAACTCTCTCAACCTCTTATTTCTCACACATCTCATATTCTCTCAACCTCTAAAACTATCTAAACCTTTTAATTTTCACACATCTCTCATCATGAATCCAAACAGAACACCTACATCCCAATCGCAAGAAGATCAAGGTTATCGTCCACAATTTTCGCAACAATATCCGCCACAATTTTCGCAACAATATCCGCCACAATATTTTTACAACTCATTAGGCCATCCGCAACAAATTCCTTACCAACTTACACGTGCCGGTATGATTGAACATGGTTTTGTTTCGACCAACTTCAATCCTTCTTCGTCCATCGTCAATCTCGCCGATGACTACGTTCCGGAAACCCAACCTTCTACCCCGAACACACCACAATCTATCCCTACACAACAATCTAACCCGGAACCATCAAATCCGAAACCAACGAAAGCCGCCAAACAATTTTGGAGTAAAGCCGAGGAAATCGCGTTAGTGTCCGCGTGGGTTGACGTTTCGGAGGACCCCGTTGTCGGTAACGCACAAACCGGCGGTAACTTAATTTTTATTATTCTTATTATTCTTATTATTCTTATTATTATTATTATTATTATTCTTATTATTATTATTATTATTCTTATACTTAATTTTACATAAATGTAGGAAGTTTTTGGGCCCGAATCGGGCATTCGTTCTTTACTCGATTGGGTCGTGAACCTTATAGAACTACTCATCAACTCAACAGCAAGTTCAACGAACTAAATAAAAGAATTAATTGGTTTGGCGGCATCTACAATAACTTGCTCAATAATAGATCAAGCGGCATGAGTGAGGCCGACATATCCCGAACGGCACACGAACGGTATCTATCACAACATGGAGTTTCTTTCACTCACGAACAAGCTTGGGACGTCCTAAAAAAATGTCCAAAATGGGGAGCCGTTCCAACGATGACGACAACTTCATCGCGGGGTTCAAAACGTACAACTTCCGATGACGATGACGAGCAACTTCAACGACCCATCGGGAGAAACAAAGCAAAAAAATCATCAACGAGTCGTTCGAGCGGGCCGAATTCGAGCGAGGGTGTTAGTCAAGATTTCTTATTTTTTGTATCTTGTATTTTTTATTTTTAATGAATGATATGAATTTTAATTTTTATTATTTATCTTATTTTTATTTATTTAATATTTTTATTTTGTTAAATAATTAAATGTATAAATAAAAGAATAAAAATAAATGAGGTGGAATGATAGATTGGAGGTATGGGGTAAGGGTGTTGAAAGATTGAGTGAGGGATGGATGAAAGGGTGATGTGGCGCTGACGTGGCAGGGAATATTTGAAAGATTGAAGGTATGGGGTACTGATGGTCTTATGCAATTGCAAGATACTTTCTAAAGTGTGACACTTCATCATAAAACTATATTTAATAAAATAAAAACAAAACTACAATTAAATATTATTTACTATAATTTAATACCAAATAATTTATTAATTAAATAATTATAATAAAATAAAACTAATTAATTAAATAAATAAAATATTTAATTTATAAAACATTAAATTAAATAACGTCAAAAAAATACATTAATTGTCATTTTATTCTTCTCCATATCTTTATCAAATCTTTTCAACCAAATCTGATTTCAAACAATGATTTGTGACCTATTGTAATTTGTTCAATTCGTTCTATCACCAATACACTACAAAAAAATGATTTTTACCCACAAAGTTTTTATACAGCGAAAATTTTCGTCGGTGATTACCCAGAGATCACCTAGAAAAGCCCAATATTTTGTAGAATCCGATGTTTTTTTGAGAAAATACCCATGGATCCCCAGAAAATCCCTGGGTAATCTGTCACTGATTTGCATTACCCACCAAAAATCTACTCACCAACTTTTCTGGTGGTTTTGTGATGAATCACTCTTTAGCGACAAATTTCCTACGGAAAAATTCGTAGGTAAAAGTCTTTATTTTAGTAGTGATAACTTCCGAATAGTTATAACAGTTAGTGTAAATAATGGTACTGTGACCACCCTTTTGCTTTCCTTTAATCCAAGTAAATATATATGATATTTGGATACTGATAATATTAGCTCTTATCTACTAAATTCGAACAAGTATTGTTACCAAAAATGAAACCGGAGGCTCTGAAACCACCCTTTCGATCAATGGACTTGAAGTTAAACCGGCTATGTAATTTGTACCCCGTTGCTGGTTTCTCCTCCCCCTGCATTCATGCACAGTTCAGTTAACATACGCTATGTATCACTACTAAACGAAAGACTTTTACCTACGAATTTTTCCCAGGGAAATCTGTCGCTAAAGGGTGATTCATCACAAAACCGTCAGAAAAGTTGGTGGGTAATGCAAATCAGTGACAGATTACCCAGGGATTCTCTAGGTGATCCATGGGTATTTTTTTTGAAAAACATCGAATTCTACAAAATCATTATAGGGCTTTTCTGGGTGATCCTAGGGTAATCACAGACGGAAATTTCTCTGGGTAAAAATTTTGTCGGTAAAAGTCATTTAGTTTGTAGTGTATATATACACATATATGAAGGTGGGTTCAAATAAGAACTTTAATTATTTAAGAAAATAGGAGAGCATCTGTTAATGTACAAAATCATACATGATTCACGTACAAAATCATATATGATTCACGGGACTTTGCCTCGTGACTTAAGTCGCGGTCAAAGTCGACCGCGTCTATTTTTTGCCGTTACTGTAAGATCACATGTGATTTTGCACATGATTTGTTGTTCTCGTGGTTTTCTAAATAGTTAGCGTTCTAAATTGAAAACTTCTTCCACGCACACAGATATATATATATATAGGGTAAGGATCAAGGGAGAACCTTGAAAAAAGAAAGAACCGAAGAACCATGAAAAAACGAATGAAAAAATATATCAAAATGGATGTCAAATTAAAGATAATAAAATGATGAATATTTTGGTGTAATTTGTTTCGCTTTAATTTCTGTCATATACTTCGCCAATTTTGAATTTAAAAACAGAGGGTAAATACTTTTTTTATTAAAAAAATTGGTTATAACTACCTTTAATTCATAACCATTGGATCATCTTAATCTAATGGCTTGGATGAGTTCTTCGGTTCTTTCATTTTTCCTTGTTCTCTCCTGATCCCATCCCTATATATATATATATATATATATATAGATGGAGCTAGAGAGAGAGAGATAGAGAGAGAGAGAGAGAGGTGATGACTTACCATGGTTGTAAGATGTGTGAAATAGGGAAAGGAAGCCCCTCGGAATTAGAAAGGAAGAGGATGGAAATAAAAGCTTGTGGGTGTTGCAGAAATGGAGGGTGGCCTTTAAAAGCAAAACAAGATTGAGGGAAAGCTTTGTATGTAACGCTGCAAGATGACAACACCTTGACATAGATTGAGTTTTGAGGGCATTGTTTCTTCCCCCAACTACACACACACACACACATCCTTACTTAGTAATGTTAATGTTATTTTATCTTTTTGCCAACTGCATTTGGCCACTCTTTGTCACAAGAACTTTATTCTTTTTTGACAACACCCATGCGTTACACTTCTGTCACAAGCTCCAAATCTTTGTAAACCTCTAAATGGGATATCTATTTTTTGATTAAACCATTCTTGTTGTATTCAACTATCTTGTGCTACCACCCAAAAAATCAAAGAGAAGATCTGAAAATTTAAGGGTTGTGCGCTGTTTCGATTATTTACATCATTTCGTAAAATTAGAAATATAGAAAAAGCATTCATATAATAAATAGTGATATTAAAATAATTTAATATTGATATGTGTGACAATGAAATTACATAAGAATTCAAAACCAAAGGCGGGATATATAGGCGAGCCACCCACCATAACATGCCATCTATTAAAGAAAAAGTTGGACTGAATGTGAAAGTTTATAATGCATCCGAGACAACCAAACAGATGTGAGAAATTAGTTATCTCACCTTTTCATCAAAAATTAAGGCCAAATTGTACGAAAATAAATATCTTTGATCTCGTATTTTATTTTGGATATACTGTTTTTAATGAGCTCCTTAAGTTTAATATTAAAAACTTAAATCTCGAATATCTGAATACATATATATTATAAGTTCACATAGATATTTATTATAGGATTCAAGTTTCCCTAATCTGCCATTATTATTTTTGTTTTGCGTTTGAAGGGGTGTTTTCAAGAACATAGAACTTATTTTCATATCGAAGGACTGTCCTTCAGTCCAACTTTTCGTTATCAAGTATTGAACGTAGTGTGAATTAGTATATGTTGTTTGAGTCAGTCATCTACAAAAACATGTTTGATTTTAGTAACTTCAAAATCTCAAATAAATGAATTAACCTTTAAAAAATCATTTAAGTTGAACTAAGATTCATATTTCACTAACTTTCATAAATGGCCAAGCAACTGTCTATCAGTTACGTTATTTAGGTAGACATCATCCAATTATGTTCAACATAACTCTTAGATATCGTGAGATCCTGTTCAATATATCATATATTGAAATTGGCACGTTTAATCCCATTTCAACGTCTTGAAAAGCAACTGTCTACGATACTTTCAAGTAAACAAATCATACTAAGGTATTCTGATCCCACCTAAATACTTGACTCAAGGTTTACTGGGATCAGTCATCCAAAATCCGATTTAAGTGAATGGGCAAGCAACTTCCAGTTAAATCTCGTTATTTTGGCACCTTGCCTTATACTACAATCAACTGGCATGATTGGCTTAGCACTAACCATACTGAAATCTTATATGCTCGACAAGTACGTTAAATGGGTGTCGTTAAATATGCATTTTGTAAAAAGGTTTAATTTTAGAAACATTCTAATTCTTGTAAAACGTTTGTTGGGAACTGAAGATTTGCCAAGTATGGTTAGTACTACCAGGACAACAATACTACTGCCAGAGCAAAGTTAGTACTACAAGTAAAAGTTAATGCTGCTGGAACAATGTTAGTACTGCTTGTGCATAACGATGTTAATGCTGCTTGTGATCATAATTATGGAATGCGAGAATGTTGGAGATAAAGATGGAATGATTGAAGATAAGCATGAAAGAATATTCTGAAGATCAATTTTGTTTTGATAGTTATCTTGTAATTATTTAGTATAAATAGATTTTGATAGATAGCTATTCGGTGAGATTCCTTAGAATTCGTTTTTTTTTTGAGAGAATTAACCTCAAGGTTTAGAACCCTATTTCTAGAGAAGTAGAAGTCGTCTTGTGGAGCCTGTTCAACAAGATTGAGGTTTGGTTGTAAACTTGTGAGTTGAAGTATTGAATACAAACAGATTGTGTTTTCTGATTAGTTGTTCATTGAGGGTGTTTGAATTAAAGTTCTATTCCGCAAGATTCTTTAATTCTGATTTCTAAGTATAATTATTCTTGTTTGGAATCGATCCTGACAAGTGGTATCAGAGCTGGGTTTCTTAGAAATCTACAATCATTATGGACAACACAGTTGAATCAAACAGTACTCTTGTTTCAAAGGTTCCCATGCTCAGGCCTAATGAGTTTGACATGTGGAAGATTAGAATCAAGCAGTATATTTTGCTTACTGATTATTCCATCTGGGATATTATAGAGAATGGTCCATGTGCTGAAGGAAGGGTTGGACCAGATGGCAAAAGACCCCCTCCAAAGACTGATGCAGAAAGAAAGGTTAGACAAACAGAGATGAAAGCCTTAAGCACTCTGCTTTTGGCTATTCCCAATGAGTATCAGCACCAATTTCATCACTGCACTGATGCTCAGATTTTATGGAATGCATTGGAAAAGAGATTCACTGGTACCAAGAGCACCAAGAGGAACCAGAAGGCAATTCTTAAGCAACAATATGAAAATTTTACTTCTACAAAGAATGAGTCTATGACTCAAACTTTTGATAGATTTAATAAAGTTGATTGGAGAATTGGCTACAGTTGGAGTTCGTATGGAGGCTGATGATGTAAACAGGAAGTTTCTAAGATCATTAGGTGAGGAATGGACAATGTATACTGTGTCTTTCAGACAGAATGACCAGTTAGAAGATAAAGAGCTTGATGATCTTTACAATGATCTTAGGGTATTTGAAGCAGAGGTTGAAGCCAAGAAGAAGCCCTCAGGATATGTGTATAATGCTGCACTCCTATCAGCATCAACTGATTCTACTGCTAACCCTGAATCAGTTAGTACTGCTGGTGGAGTCAATCAGGAGAAGGCCAATGATTCTGTACTAGAAGCTTTCTTTTCTAGTCATGTTAACTCCTCATTAATTAATGATGACTTAGAACAGATTAATGCTGATGATCTTGAGGAGATGGATATCAAGTGGCAGATGGCTATGCTTTCTATGAGGGTGAAGAAGTTTATAAAGAGGACTGGGAGAAACAACTTTTCCCAAAGAAGATAAGATGGTGCTGGGTTTGACAAGTCTAAGGTGGAATGCTACAAGTTTCATAAGATGGGACCCTTTGCCAGAGAATGCAGAGGTGGAGTATCTCAAAACAACCATCAACAAGCTCAGACTGGAAGCTTCAACCAGAACAGAAACTCTGTTCAAGCCCTTGTTTCTCAACAAGGAATGGGATTTGATTGGAGTGATCAAGCAGAAGAGGCAATTCAGAATCATGCACTCATGGCAGAAGTCTCAGATCTTCCTACTGAGGTAAAATCTAATCTCTGTTCTCAAGCTTGTATAGACACTGTGAAAAAGTATAGAGATCACAACCAGGGAATGTGTGATGACCTTAAGAGATTAGAAAAGGATAGAAGAGATTATGTAGTGATTGTTGAGAGGTTTGAAGAACAAATTAAGGCTTTTCAAGCCAATGAACTTCAACACTCATATGATACAAACTACTGGAAGTGGGAAAAGAATGGTCTGGAGTTCCAACTGAAAGAGTCTAGGGAGGAATGTGAGAAATTAAAAGGAGAACTTGAGAAAGTAAAACTTGATGTTGAAAAGTTTTCATGTGCTTCTAAAGTCATGGACACCATAATAAATGCTCAAATCCACAGTAAGATGAAACCAGGCCTAGGGTACAATGCCACACCCCCACCCTACAACAACACATATATCCCTCCTAGGTCAGACCTGTTAGAAACCAAGGATAGGAAGGACTTACCTGAAGGAGCTACTAAAGTAGATCCATTATATGAAGTTGTTGTTGAGGATAAAACTGAAAAAGAAGAGTCTAAGAAAAGGAACAAGAATGTCAGTGGTGAGATCCCCTTAGAGAATTACATCAAGACTAATGAGGAAGGTGGAAGTCCCTGGGATAAGAACAATAAGATGAAAAGATCTGAAAAAGGAAAGGGAGTTCATTATACACAGACCACTGTTGTGAATTCCAATACTTGTGAACATTGTTCTTGCAAGAATTCTCAAAAGAATGAACCCCAAAAGCATGATACAAAGAGGGGAAATCAAAGAAACTGGAATAATCAGTGGGCTCAAAAACAAGGAGTTGATCTGCAAAGGATTAACAGACCAAAACCTTGTTTTATCTGTGGCAAATTGAATCACCTTGCCAAACGCTGTTATTTCAATCCTATTAACCAAAGGATAAATTTTCAAAGAACTTTTCAAAAATCAAATGGTTATAGGAAGCCTGTAAGAAACCATGTGGCTAAGAAACAAGCTAAATCCAAAAGCCACATGAGGAAAAAGACTGAAAAAGAATGTGTCACAATGTGGGTTCCTAAAAGCACTAGTGTTAGTACTGCTGCCTCAGATAGTACTGCTGCTAGCAGTGTTAGTGCTTCTAACACTGTTAGTACTTCTTCTAGAAGCAATACTGCTGCTAGCAGTGTTAGTACTGCTAACACTGTTAGTACTTCTTCTAATGATAATACTGCATCTAGTGTTTGTGCTGCTAGACCAATCATCTTGACAAAGTACTCCAGTACTGAAGTTCCTCAGGTTGAAAAACTTATCCAAACTGAATGTAAGTACTTTGATGAGCAAGGGAGACCCAAGACCACTTTGGCTTGGGTTCCCAATAAAAACTAATTGATTTATCTTATGTGCAGGGCAACCAACAGCTCAAGGGGAAGAGCATCTGGCATGTTGATAGTGGTTGCTCCAGGCACATGACAGGTAACATGGCCTACCTTAAGAATTTCAAAAGAATTGATGGAGGACATGTTGCTTTTGGGAATAATCCTGCAGGAGGTAAGATAAGTGGTAAAGGTGATGTATCAAAAGGTAAGATGACATTTGAGGATGTTTACTATGTTGAGCAATTGAGATACAACCTGTTAAGTGTATCACAGGTCTGTGACAAGAAACATAGTATATTATTTACTGATTCTGAATGCATTATTCTTGCTCCTAGATTCAAAGTAGTTGATGAAAACATGATACTATTGAGAACTCCTAGAAAGGATAATGTGTATTGTTTAGATTTAGAAAGTGTTTCATCTGATTCATCCCTAAACTGTTTGGTATCAAAAGCTTCAATGGATGAATCATCACTTTGGCACAGAAGGATGTGTCACATGAATTTTAAAACAATGAATAAACTTGTTAAAAGAAATCTTGTTAGGGGTTTACCATCAAAAGTTTATTCATGTAATGATCATTGTGTTGCTTGTCTCAAAGGCAAACAACACAAAACTTCTCATAAGTCCAAAGAGATAAACACTATCCCAAATCCTCTTCAGTTGTTGCATATGGATCTGTTTGGCCCTACAAATGTCATGAGCATTGGCAAGAAGTCATACTGTTTAGTTATTATTGATGATTACTCTAGATTTACTTGGGTATATTTTCTGAGAACTAAAGATGAGACAAGTGGACTGATCAAATCTTTTATTCTTAGAATTGAAAACCAATCAAATCAAACAGTGAAAGTCATTAGATCAGATAATGGGACTGAATTTAAAAACCTTGATCTAAACACCTTTTGTGAGGAAAAAGGAATTGAGAGACAATACAGTGCTCCTAGGACTCTACAACAGAATGGTGTTGCTGAGAGAAGGAATAGGACACTGATTGAGGCTGCTAGATCTCTGTTAGCTGATTCAAAATTACCCACTACTTTTTGGGCAGAAGCAGTTAATACTGCTTGTTATGTCCAAAACAGAGTTTTAGTAATAAAGCCTAAAAACAAGACACCTTATGAGCTTTTTCAGAAAAAGAAACCATTTATTGGATTTTCAAACCATTTGGGTGTCCTTGTACAATTCTCAATACCAAATCTCACTTAGGTAAGTTTGATAGCAAAGCAGATGATGGTTTTCTTGTTGGTTAATCATCTCAGAGTAAGGCTTACAGAGTGTTTAATACCTCTTCTAGAATAATTGAAGAAAGTGACAATGTCAAATGCAATGAGAACACACCAAATCCTACTGGTTCAGGTCCTGATTGGCTATTTGACATTGATTCACTCACTAATTCTTTGGGTATCGGTAGTGATGTAAATGCAGGACAAAGGGATGCACCACCATCAGATCACAGAATTCAGTCTGTGATATTTCCACTCCCTACCATTGATCCTGTTGACTTCTGTGAACAAGAAAAGGAAGCTGAACCCATTCAGAATGAAGAAGAGAGAAGAATAGAGGAAAATCAGCCTTCAAGTCCAAATTCCAGAGAGTCTGAAGTGACTGAAGAAGCTGAAGAAAATCCAGACTTAAATGAGTCAAATCTGGATGTGAACTTACAAGAGGAATCTGGTCATCCATCAAGAACTCAGAAAAATCATCCTCCTGAGTTGGTAATTGGAGACATTGCTTCTCCCATGATGACTAGGAATCAAAGCAGACTTCAAGAGCTACAAGATCAGCAAAATACAGTTAATACTGTACTCACTTGCTTTCTATCCCAAATTGAGCCCAAAAAGGCTTATGATGCTATGAAAGATCCAAGTTGGATAGAAGCAATGCAAGAGGAGTTGCTACAGTTCAAGCTACAGAATGTTTGGAACTTGGTGGACCTTCCAAAAGGTCATAGGGCAATTGGCACCAAGTGGATTTTCAGAAATAAGAAGGATGAGAGAGGAATTGTGATCAAGAACAAAGCCAGGCTGGTTGCACAAGGGTATACTCAGGAAGAGGGTATAGACTATGAGGAAGTCTTTGCTCCAGTTGCAAGGATTGAGGCAATTAGGTTGTTTCTAGCCTATGCCTCATATATGAAGTTCAAGGTCTACCAGATGGATGTAAAAAGTGCTTTTCTATATGGGACTATAGATGAAGAAGTGTATGTCTGTCAACCTCCTGGATTTGAGAATCCATTGTATCCTGACAGAGTGTACAAGTTAAAGAAGGCACTTTATGGTCTACATCAAGCCCCAAGAGCATGGTATGACACCCTGTCTACCTATCTCTTGGAAAATGGATTTGAAAGAGGAATCATTGATAAGACCTTATTCATTAAAAGGAAAAAGAAGGACACCCTACTTGTTCAGATCTATGTGGATGACATTATCTTTGGATCCACAAATGATCACATGTGTAAAGACTTTGAGGAGTTAATGCACAAGCGCTTCAAGATGAGTTCCATGGGTGAACTTACTTTCTTCCTTGGGCTTCAGGTGAAACAGAAGAAGGATGGGATTTTCATATGCCAATCCAAATATGTGAAAGACATCCTGGATAAGTTTGGATTATCAGACTCAAAGCCAGCAAGCACACCGATGGAGACACACAAACAGATCATTGCTGATCTTGAGGGGGAGGATGTGGATGTCCATCATTACAGATCAATGATTGGATCACTCATGTATCTCACAGCCTCTAGACCATATATTATGTTTCCAGTATGTGTATGTGCCAGATTTCAAGTTACACCAAAACAATCACACCTTCATGCAGTCAAGAGGATATTTAGATACCTAAGAGGGCAACCTAGATTAGGTCTCTGGTATCCTTATGAATCATCCTTTGATCTACTTGCATACTCAGATAGTGACTTGGGTGGAGCTAACATGGATAGGAAGTCTACTTCAGGTGGATGTCAGTTTTTGGGTGCAAGACTAGTATCTTGGCAGTGTAAGAAACAAACCACAGTGTCCTTATCTACAACAGAAGCTGAGTATATAGCTGCTGCAAGCTGCTGCGCTCAGGTTCTATGGATACAGAATCAGATGTTGGACTATGGGGTAACATTTCTTCACACTCCAATCTTCATTGACAACAACAGTGCTATTAGCATTGTTAACAATCCAGTCAAACACTCAAAAACAAAGCACATAGAGATCAGGTATCACTTTATTCGAGATTGTAATGAAAAGAAATTAATTCAAGTTGCTAAAGTTCATACCAATGACCAGTTTGCTGATCTATTCACAAAAGCTTTTGATGTGGGTAGATTCACTTTCTTGGTAACAAGTGTGGACATGATCAACCTTGAATAAAGTCATGATTTTCAGTTTTTATACCTGTATTTCCTTCTATATTTGGTACTACTAACTCTTCTTCTCAGGATCTTATGTATGACTCAGATTGACAAGTGCTGAAAAGTTACTACTGCCAGTGCATAGTTACTACTGCCAGTGCATAGTTACTACTGCCAGTGCATAGTTACTACTGCCAGTGCATAGTTACTACTGCCAGTACATAGTTAATACTGCTTCGTACTTAATACTGCATGTGTCGTTAATACTGCTTTAAAAGAAAAATTAGGGCTAATACTTCTATAAATACCTCTTTCAGCCCGCCAAAGTTCATAACGCCTCTTTGAATTCTATTCATCTCTCTCTCTTTCTAACTATTCTCTCCCAAGAATCTCTGTTTTCTGTCAAGAATCCTCAGGTACAATGGAGTTTATCGACGAACACAACGAGATTGCCATGCTCCAGAAGCCAAAACAGTCCGCAGGTTTTCACGACATTGTGGATTTCCTCAAGTACACGCATATATCCTATGCCCTAACGATGACCCCGACAATCTACACCGAGCATCAGAAGCAGTTCTGGGAAAATGCCACCGTGGTGTCTGAAGATGGGCAGAAAATTATCAAAACAAGGGTGTGTGACAAACCCTTGAATGTTACAGAGGAGCTTATTCGCATCACTCTTCGATTGGATGATGCCTCAGGTATGACGTCTATTCCTAATGACGATCTATACTCAACTTTAACGAGAATGGGGTATGAAGGTCCCATTGGAATATTTAAGTTTTTCAAGTCTAAATTTTCTACACAATGGCGATTCTTTGTTCATACCTTAATGCATTGCATTTCAAAGAAAACTACTGGATGGAGTGAGTTTAGCAGTACCATTGCTTATGCCCTGGTCTGCTTGGCCACTGCCAGGAAGTTTAATTTTTCACAAATGATTTTCAATGATCTTGTGTCAAACCTGGAATCCAAAAAGAGTTTTTATATGTACCCAAGGTTTGTCCAAGCAGTGATTACTCAGGAATTGACGGATTTGCCTCAATTTACTGAGGTATATGTACCTAAACCCCCTAAAGGAAAGGTCTTCTCAAATATGAGAAGAACTTCCAGGGACTCGGAAGGAGTTGACACTCCATTGTTCTCTACAATGATGGGTGTGTCCCACACACAAGAAGGTATGGCATCAGGGTCAAGGCCTTCATTAGACCAACCCACTGATAGCCAAACCCCACCTTCAATCACCAAAGAAATTCCTCAGTCTATTCTTCAAAGACCCACTCCTCTCATAACCAAAAAGTTTACAAGAAGAATGGTACACAAGGCTCCTTCTCTTGATGTACCTCCTACAAGCCCAAAGCCTTTAAGCCCTCTATTGGAGCATTCTCCAATAGAGAATATCGAAAGGGAAACCACAGGGGTGTCTCCCAACCCCAAGAAGGTGCTCACTAAGGAGAAGGTTAAGCATGTGAGTAGCAAGGCTGCCACTACTTCTGCTAGCACAGAGAAGGACAGTGGTAACATAACTAAGACCTTCCTCACGGCAACTCAGAATGAGAAATCATTCAGAGGTCCCAGGTGCCAAGAAACCACGGGGGTAGGCAGTGCTTTTGCTAGGCAAAAGACACCTACTAAAATTTCCAGTGATCCTTTAAAGGAAGTAAAAACTCCTAAACAAGGTGAGGATAGATATACATATGAGGAATTGATGGAAACCATTGCCAATATCAACACAGATGTTGTAGGTCAGCAAAAGGAGATAGATGGACTCAAGAAAGTGGTCCTATATCAACAAACACAGCTTGAGAAGCATACGAAGCTGATTACAAAGTTGATGCACAGGAAGAAGAAAGCTCAGTATGTTCTTAAAAGAAGAAGCCCCAACAATGATGCTCCCAAAAAGGGGGAGTCAGAAGCTGAATTCAACATGGAGAGTGCACAGGAAAAGGGGGAGAATGAGTGTGTTGAAGAAATTGCAAAAGAAGCAGAAACTGATCATGCAGCAGAAAAGGTTAATGCTGCTGAAATTCAGAAAGAAGCAGAAACTGAACCAACAGCAGAAACGGTTAATGCTGATGAAAGTCAAAAAGCAGAAGCGGCAGAAACCATTCCAGAGGCAGCAGAAACAAAAGAAGCAGCAGAAACCATGCAAGAAGCAGTATCTACAAAGGAAGAAGCAGCAGAAACAAAGGAAGCAACAAAAACTAAAATGCCTACTTTGGAAGAAGTTGAAGTTGCAGAGGCTTTGATTAAAGCCAAACATGACACTCCTAAAAAGCAAGAAGAAACCCTGGGTGAAAAGCTGGTGTCACTGAAAAGAACAAGAACCAAGTCTATAGCTACCAAGAGGAAAGTTGTCAAGAAACCTAGGGTAGAACCAGTGGTAGAAGAAGAAAAAGAAGAGGATGTTCCAGAAAAGAAAGATGATACAAAGATTGCTGAAGAAGAAGTAGAAACTCCATCAGGTCAACCAAGTAATGCTCAATGTGATATGTATATCACTATGGTTGATACTGATCCAATCAAAGTTGACCCATTATCTTCCATGCCTCCTGAGATCATCTTCTGGGATACCTTGGTATATCAGAGAAAGGAGTACATTAGAGTCAAAAGAGCAGATGGGAAGTAGGAGGTCTGTTCTACATGGGGAAGACTTATCAGAATGTGCTCTAGATCTGACGTAGAGGAGATGTACAAGGTTGGAATGAAGCTGTATGGAAATATGTTGAATGAGAAAGGGATGTCTATCACCAAATTGGTTCTTGAATACCTGTGCCTAATGTTCAAACCAGAAGCAGTTCAGTATATGATAGAAAGAAATTTTCAAGCCATTACCAACTGGATGCTCATTGAAAAATGTGGAGTGTATGTCATCACACTTGACTATACATATCATGAGTATTATTTGGTGGATGTTGGATACAAGCACAACAAGAAAAGGTTGAATGGAATGCTACATGCTAAGTTGGCTTGCAACAAGGATTCTGAAATGGGAAGATACTTGGTGAGAAGGATTATCAATCAAAGCCTGGGTTTGAATCCTGATTTATGTGTTCATGATTAGGTTTTGGAAGCATCATCTGAAGAACTTGACTTCTCAACCTAAAAAGTCAAGTTAGGGAGAGATTGTTGGGAACTGAAGATTTGCCAAGTATGGTTAGTACTACCAGAACAACAATACTACTGCCAGAGCAAAGTTAGTACTACAAGTAAAAGTTAATGCTGCTGGAACAATGTTAGTACTGCTTGTGCATAACGATGTTAATGCTGCTTGTGATCATAATTATGGAATGCGAGAATGTTGGAGATAAAGATGGAATGATTGAAGATAAGCATGAAAGAATATTCTGAAGATCAATTTTGTTTTGATAGTTATCTTGTAATTATTTAGTATAAATAGATTTTGATAGATAGCTATTCGGTGAGATTCCTTAGAATTCGTTCTTTTTGAGAGAATTAACCTCAAGGTTTAGAACCCTATTTCTAGAGAAGTAGAAGTCGTCTTGTGGAGCCTGTTCAACAAGATTGAGGTTTGGTTGTAAACTTGTGAGTTGAAGTATTGAATACAAACAGATTGTGTTTTCTGATTAGTTGTTCATTGAGGGTGTTTGAATTAAAGTTCTATTCCGCAAGATTCTTTAATTCTGATTTCTAAGTATAATTATTCTTGTTTGGAATCGATCCTGACAACGTTTGATCTTATCTCTAAAAATCTTGTTTTAAAAATGTATCAAATTAAATCGGTTCGATTTTGATAAACATATTACTTTTAGAATATCATATTTTATCAACCGATTTAAAACTTTATTTGCGTTTGATTTTATTTTTAAAAACCTTTTGCAATGATCATTATAAAGCAATCATAAAGATAAAATACAAACACAAAATAAACAATCATAACAAGATAATGTATGGTTTCCCCACCCCCTCCCCTTATTTGTGGTGTTGTGAGCCAACACAAGAACCACGGTCAGTGTAAAGACGTCTTCAAGGTCCCACTGGTCTCTTTACGTTGAGAGATTTTTGGCGAATTGAACGTTGAATATTTGGCGCAATGATTCATGCTTTGGCATTGTCCTGGCTTTGAATTCAAGCTTCTTTACGTTGAGAGATCGTTTGTTATTCGAGTGTGTGCGTCGAAATGCGGCATTGTCCTCTTGGCGTCCTTCAATGTCTCTAGCTGATATTTAGTCAAATCAAAATATAGTTCTGAACTATCTTCTGGACCATGCTTGTGGGCTTCAATTGCAGTCCGAACGTCACAGCTGCAGACACTGATCATTTCAGAATTGAAACGATTGAAGTAGCTATGAACGAATTTACCATTCTATTGTGTGACATAGTATAGGTCACTAGTCTGCTTTTCCATCTTATGACTGCTAGGAAATTGCTGGAAGAACTGATTAACATGTTATGCGAACGAGTTAATAGATCTTGGTTTTAGATTGATCGGCAAATGAAGGGTCGCTCCCGTAAGTGTAGCCCATAAACTATTACATATGCAGACTTCTTGGAACTGAGGTGGGATCGGCACAGTCCACACAGTTTCTTATAATGAGCGATATGCTCAGCTGGATCAGTTATTTCCGAGTACTTTGGAGTGAAGGTCTGTAATACCTCGGGTAAGTTCTTTAGTTAAATTACCGTTTCGTTTTATCTATTTATTTTATTTTTATTAGTTTGGGTAAGTTTGGGTAAGTTTTGTAAGTTTAGGGGTGTTTTGTCATTTTGGGTAGTTCGAGTCCTTAATTGCAATTTAGGAATCTTATATATATCACTTTCTTATGATTTCTTTCATAAGTCGGTTTCTTTCTTTTTCTGGTGGGTGCGTATACCTGTTTGGGAAAAAAATCACGTCGCCCGACCACGACCAAAACAGGTAAGACGCATGTCCTAAGCTATATCTTGTATTAAGATAAGGTCTCAACAAGAACCCAGAAAACATCTGTCGTCTCCCGTAAAAGGTAAGTCGTACGTCCCCCATGACGCTCGACCATAGCATCGCCCGTCCCGTACGACCATCGCGTAAAATCACTGCACCTTCGACCAAAGCTAACGTTAACCTTGACTGTTACATTTGTTAAGTATTTAATGCAGGAGTCAAAGCCATTAACAGCAAGCAGCCGTAACGGACGAAGAACATTAAGGATAATCACTCCGGCAGCCATTTCCAGCCGTTGTAGCCGTTGATCAAGGCATTAATGGAGCTAATTAATGACGCGAAGACTATAAATACCAAGCTAAGTCTTCACATCAAGGATCATCAGTTAACATCCGATACACATCAGCAATCATCAGCGAACATCACCGAACAACAGAGAAAAACATTCAAGCTCATAGCTAAGAACCCTCAAACTCTGGAAATCAAGTATTGAAAGCCAGAACCCTACAGCGAACTCAAGAACACTCGAAGAAAAGCTCAAGTCATCGCTCTCGACGCACGCCAACAGCTTTCGACCAACAGTTGTTTACACTTGTATTCACACGACAAACACCTGTTTTACACTTTAAACATTTGTACTTTACATTTCGAAGCATTTCCTTCATTTGTATTGTAATCATCGTACGACCGACCCCAGTACCAAGGACATCGCCCCTGATTGGCGACCATAGTGCAGTGACGACACCCCCTGTCGTCCGCAGGTTTTTTCCTCGATTGAGGTTTTTCCTGCGTCATCAAATCCCTTGTTTCTTTATTTTATTTATCGCCGCACGTCTCGTCGAAAGATTCTTTCTTTAGTTGTTTAAGTCCACATCGACCTTAAGTTGTCCCTTTGTTGCGATTTTTGGCATTAACAATTTGGCGCCATCCGTGGGACAACATCTAGAGAAAATCCTCGACGAACGTGCATTCTACTAATAGTTTCTTGGAGTTTCTTCTATTTTCTGTTGCAAGAAAATGGCAGCCCCTGGAAATCCGCAGCAAGCCATCGCTCAGATGTATCAGGAGCTCGAGGTTGCCAGGAATCAACTCAATGCAATGGCAGAGCAGAATCGCAGAGCAGCTGAAGAGATCGCGCGACTAAGGAATCCTTTTGGACCCCATAATGGTCCTAGACCATTCATCCAGAATCCAGGTCCGGGACCAGGCCCGTCCGCGTAGAATCAGCATCCAGGTCCATTCATGCAGAATCAACAGCCGGGTCCGTTCATTCCGAATCCCCAGTCTGGGCAGATTCCCCCTCAGCACATCCGACCACCACCCTTGAACAATGGATCCCAACCATTGCAAGGTGGCGCCCAGCCGTTCCAAAGTGGTTCGCAACCTTTCCAGCAAGGATCGCAATCTTTCCATCAGAGATCGCAGCCATTTCAGCAGGGACCACAATCGTTTCAGAATGGACCGCAGCAATTCCACTATGGGTCGCAGCCATATTTTGTCCCGTTCAACGGGGGCACCAATGGTTCGTCGCATGGTAATGGCACTAGTCCAGGGACCAATCCCTCGACAGGGGCAAATCCTGATCTTAACGATCCCGTCGCCCAGCGTTTGAAGATGTTAGAAGACCAAAATGAGCGCGTCCTGTCCTTGCTCGCCAAATTTCCTGGGGCAGCCATGCCTGTCGACGTCGAGCCTCGCTCGGGGTATCAGGCGTCGCCCTTCATCGACGAGATCGCCACCGTCGAGGTCCCAAAGAAGTATAACATTCCTGCCTTCACTCCCAAGTATTCGGGTGTGACCGATCCAACCGAGCATGTCGCGCGGTATAAGCAGCTCATGTGGACAGTCTCGATTCCACACATGTACCAGGAAGTATGCATGTGCTCCAGTGGTTGATTAATCTCAAACCCAAATCTATCGGGGCGACTCTCACTGGTCCAGCTCTCCAGTGGTTGATTAATCTCAAACCCAAATCTATCGGGTCGTTCGCCGAATTAGTCAACCAATTCTCCCGGCAATTCGCCAGCAGTCGTAAGATGGAAAAGCATACTAGTGATCTGTACTATGTCGTGCATAAGACCAATGAGTCTATTCGAAGTTATTTCAATAGATTCAATGCCGAAATGATCAGTATCCACAATTGTGACATCAAAACTGCGATCGAAGCTTATAAGCGTGGTCTAGACGATGGTTCAGGTCTATATATCGATCTGACCAAGTATCCCCCAGAGACTTTCGAAGACGTCCGAACTCGAACCTTAGCATATATGAGGGTCAAAGATTATGCCGCCTTTCGTCGAAAGCACACTGACGACAAGAAGTCGTTAGGCGTCAGAAAGCCAGAGTTCAAGACAAAGGTTGTTTCCAGAATAGAGCCAGCGCGCCAAATTTCAAATGTTCGTTTCAAGACGAAAGCAGAGGCCAAGACCACGACTAAGTTCACTCAGTACCCCAAGATATCCTCTTACGGATTCAAAGGATCTGCAAAGGACTTAGTCGGAGCTCTGAAGACCGCTCAAGCTACCATTCGATGGCCAAAGAAGTCCGACCTGGACGATGCTAAGAAAGACAAAGACAAATCAAAGTGGTGCGACTTCTATGCCGATCATGGTCATGCGACAGACGACTGTATCACATTGAAGAAGGAACTAGCATATCATTTTCCGAAAGGAAATCTCAAAGATATCATCGACGGTGTCGCTATTTCAGCTAACAAACATCGAACGACGACCCCTGAGCATGCGAAGGTCGTCAATTGCATCACCGGTGGTTCAGATGTGTGTGGTCTGACGTATTCAGCGGCCAAGCGCCATGCCAGTCAGGCGCCCGATGATCGGCCTATTCCTCCCTCGTCTAGACCCAAAGGAGATTTGAAGCTAGAAGCCATGAAGATTGTGTTCGACCACGTCGACCTTGGCGACTCGTATCACAAGCATCACGATGGGTTGATCATTCAGATCACGATCGGTAACTGTCTAACGCGTCGAGTCTTGATCGACGGGGGCAGCTCAGCAAATGTTATTTTTTTCAACACCCTCAAAGCCATGGGAATCGATCGCTCGGAAATCACCCGACGTTCGACGACTTTGGTCGGTTTAAATGGAGAAGCGACGAGCACCTTCGAAGAGATAATCTTGCCCGTCTACGCCGGAGGAGTCAACAAGCAGACCAAGTTCAGTGTCATCGATTGTGCGTCGGCCTATAACATCATCTTAGGACGACCATGGATCCATGATATGAAAGCCGTTCCCTCGACGTATCATCAAATGTTGAAATTCCCTAGGCCATGGGGAATCCAGGAGATTAAGAGTGAGCCAAAAGTCGCTCGTGAGTGCTACAAGTCTACCTTGAAGCCGCGAAAATAAACCAAAGTCACAAGATCAGGCTCTCGACAGGTTCGTTCCTCTATCCATAAATTAATATCTTTTTCACAGAGATGAGTCTACTATGGTGCCCGGTCGCACGACAACATAGTCAACGCAGGACAATATTTCTCCGTGTCATTTTGTCATTTAAAACCTATCTTTTCCTCCCAAAAAGAATAAGGTAATAAATGACAGGGGGCAAATAGAGAGAGTCTGAAATGGTACGTTCTCTAACTCTTTTTCATACAATTTTTTCTCACAAAACGTTTACTGACTTAAGCATCAGAGGGTCGTTGGCTAGCCAACGACCAACCCCCGACAACGTTTTATCGCAAAATCGCACGACAGATTATCGCAGAATCGCACGACAGTAATCATTAAGTCTACTAGATGACTTTAAATTCGCAGAATCGCACGACATAAACAATCAGGATTTTCTTCCCTGACCACCCCTCCACAGGGGCATACGACGCAAATTCCTCGTACGATCTCGTCGTACA
This sequence comes from Saussurea involucrata, assembly GCA_033807775.1. Classification (NCBI taxonomy): domain Eukaryota; kingdom Viridiplantae; phylum Streptophyta; class Magnoliopsida; order Asterales; family Asteraceae; genus Saussurea; species Saussurea involucrata. The sequence continues at coordinate 57,543,452 of CM066323.1, forward strand.
ATCGCAAAGCCTAAATAACTTACATCTAAGTTTCTTAGCTTTTATACCCTGAATGGATGCTTTAATCGTGTGTTTTTATTTGTTCTACGTTCTTATTATCGTATTACAATGAGTGCTTTAGTCGCATGATTTCATATGTATCTTATGTTCGACTTTATAATCAAATGTGATTCGAATAAAGCATAAGCAAAAGATATATTCATTAAGTAAACCATTATATACATACTCGATCCCTGATTGGTCGAATGGCAAAACAAACAAGGAAAAGAAAATTCTAGACGACAGGGGGAACATAGGTCGTATCCCTGCTCGAAGTCCCGACCCGAGGACCTTCATCTGCCACTCCTCCCGCACGAATCTCCTCCAGTTCATAATGAGCATCGACAAGCTGGATGGCTAGCTCGTCAGCACGCGCCAAGGCAAACCTCTCCCTATCTAAAGCCGCCTTCTCTCTCTCCAACGCCACATCATCTCTTTCAAGGGCAGACGCCATCAACCCTTCAACTTTCGACATCCCAGCGTGTAATGCCAAAGACGACTGGAACGTCTGAAAAATAACACAAGAAAATATTAGATGACTAAACGAACGAGACAAGTCATGAAAGATTGACACTCACCGTGAACGCCAGACTGGCAACTTGAGATCCAATCTCTCCGGCCGGAACTCCACGAAAACGCTCCCCGAAAGACGGGAGCAAATACTTCCCCAGATGAGGGAACGACGTCGTCCCGTCTAGGACACCATCCGACATAAAGTCAGACGGCAATGTAAAATTGACCGTCATAACTTCGACCGATGATCCCTCGCCCCTGTCAGCAGACGTTGGGATCGACGCTTTGGACATCGGCTTCGTCACCGTCGCCGGAAGCGCAGAACTTGCTGGTGTCGCGTCCGTTACGCCAAAACGGCTAGATGACGCCCTCGCCTCCTTAGGCAGAACAACTCCCAGTGAGTTATCAACCTTAGACGACGGTTCCCTCAGGACTGTCCTCCGGGTTCTGTTTTCGCTCGACCCAGCTGTCGAAACATTTTCACCCCGAAGGGCACGCATAACCTGCTCCCCTCTCGCCCTAGAGACCGATTTCCTCTTGGTCGGCACTGATCAGGAAATACATGAAGCGTCAGGCGGATAGAGTAAACAAAGTAAAATAAAAACTACGGTATGTTTACCAGTCGCTTCTTCCCTCTCATCCTCCTATCCCTCTTCTTCAGAATCTCCCATCGCGTCCTCGTCCTCGGCCGCCGGTTGCCACATGACGAAAGATCGATCATCAGTACTATAACTCAGGAATCTATCGACCTTGGCTCGAGAACCTTCGTTCGGGTGCAAGGCGTCGTACTGAATCTCGGAAGACGACAAAAAGCAATGAGTAAATAGAAAGCGGAAGAACCAAACAATGACATATATCGAAATAGCATACCTCCCATGTTCCAGTCAGGACGAATCCATTTGCTATTGATGTCAAGCGAGTCAGTACGCACGAATACATACCTCGATTTCCACCCACGATCATTCACGCCAGTTCCCAAAACTAGGGTGCGGTCACCCTTAAACTTGGAATACGGACTGTAACGCCAATTCTTGTCTCTCTTAACATGATAAGACAACCAGAAATCATTCAGGGTCATAGGTGGATCCCACTTTGCAGACAATCGCTCGATAACCAGAAAAACCCGCCAAAGTTGGGGCATCAACTGCCCTGGTGACAGGCCAAAATATCGCATGAAATTCTTAGATAAAACCGAATACGTCCACTCAAACCCTATTTTGAAGGGATACTCGTATATCACGAAGCATCCTTCAGGACAATTCTGAGGACGTATATCCCCTGGAATGGTTAACTCTACTTCCGCAGGGATCTTCGCTAGACGCCTAAAGGCATCTAAATCCTCCTGACTCACGATAGAACTCTCTGGTTCAATCGACATTGTTTATCAAACAAAGGAGACGATCGATAAAAACCAAAGCAGAAGAGCAATGCGTTATATAAACACTCTAAACCTCGAACAATCTCTACTAGGCCGAAGATTTGCAACGATTCGAGTAAGTTCGGACGAAGAATGGAAAGGAATCAAGGCGGAATCTCTTCCCAAATAAACACTTCGAAATATAGCAAGAAAAGATCCGTCGTGATCTTTATTTATACAAACAATTGCATCAAATCGAATCCCTGGATGACCGCCGCGCATCCCCGTCCTTTCGCATGCCCGCCCGGATCTTCGACACCTGTCCTCGACAGCTGGTAAGCATAATTGTACGTCAGCATGACGTCACGACCTCGTTCCTCTTTCGACTTCTCGTTCAGTTAGAAGCGGACTAGCCTAGTTCCAAGACGATTAAAGGTAATTTTCCCTTGCCTTATTTTCTCACGCGTCAGATTGACAAAATTTAAACTCGAATTTGCCATCCTTCTTTCAAATTTTGGGGGCAAACTGTTTGGGCAAAAAATCACGTCGCCCGACCACGACCAAAACAGGTAAGACGAATGTCCTAAGTTATATCTTGTATTAAGATAAGGTCTCAACAAGAACCCAGAAAACATCCGTCGTCTCCCGTAAAAGGTAAGTCGTACGTCCCCCATGACGCTCGACCATAGCATCGCCCGTCCCGTACGACCATCGCGTAAAATCACTGCACCTTCGACCAAAGCTAACGTTAACCTTGACTGTTACGTTTGTTAAGTATTTAATGCAGGAGTCAAAGCCATTAACAACAAGCAGCCGTAACGGACGAAGAACATTATGGATAATCACTCCGGCAGCCGTTTCCAGCCGTTGTAGCCGTTGATCAAGGCATTAATGGAGCTAATTAATGACGCGAGGACTATAAATACCAAGCTAAGTCTTCACATCAAGGATCATCAGTTAACATCCGATACACATCAGCAATCATCAGCGAACATCACCGAACAGCAGAGAAAAACATCCAAGCTCATAGCTAAGAACCCTCAAACTCTGGAAATCAAGTATTGAAAGCCAGAACCCTACAGCGAACTCAAGAACACTCGAAGAAAAGCACAAGTCATCGCTCTCGACGCACGCCAACAGCTTTCGACCAACAGTTGTTTACACTTGTATTCACACGACAAACACCTGTTTTACACTTTAAACATTTGTACTTTACATTTCGAAGCATTTCCTTCATTTGTATTGTAATCATCGTACGACCGACGCCAGTACCAAGGACATCGCCCCTGATTGGCGACCATAGTGCAGCGACGACACCCCCTGTCGTCCGCAGGTTTTTTCCTCGATTGAGGTTTTTCCTGCGTCATCAAATCCCTTGTTTCTTTATTTTATTTATCGTCGCACGTCTCGTCGAAAGATTCTTTCTTTAGTTGTTTAAGTCCACATCGACCTTAAGTTGTCCCTTTGGTGCGATTTTTGGCATTAACAATACCGAAGAGAGAACAAAGGTTTCGATCGTTTAGGGATCAAAAGGATTTCAATTGGAGGCGCTTTTGAGGTAAATTCCTTTATGTTTGTGTTTATAATCAATAGTACTAAATTCCTACCGGTTTAGAATTTTCAATTTCTTGTTTTTTACCAGTTTCGATCGAGTCTGGGTTTTTGATTAGTTGTCCGGATATAGAAGTGTCCGGATTTGTGTTTTCCGGATAGGTTTCCCGATGTATATTCCGAATATGTTTTTCGGAATGTTTTCCGGATTGTCTTCCGGATTCCGGAATCCGGGTGTCATTTCCGGGAAAGTTATGGGTTTGGGATTCCGGATATGAGTTCCAGATTCGGTTTTCCGGATGAGTTCTGGGTAAGTTATCCGGGACCCCCATGCTAAGTCGCCGAAGGGGGGGCATTTCTGGGTAAGGGAATGATAGGCTTATTTAGGATTTTAGCTTGTCATTGCATGTTATGTGGTAAATGGCTATACATATTTTTTGTAATTCAGATTTCGTGAAGTCTGTGAAAAAGTAAGGGTTTTGCAAGTTGTCAAGAGAAGGTGCTATTTGCGTATTTCTTTCAGGTGAGTTTTACTGTAAAATATTTTCAAACTGGAATACATACGTATGTGAAATAAATATGTGGCAGGTAGTGTGATGATATGCTTATGATTGAAAATATGATATATTGAGATATATATTGTATTTATATAAGCATTACACTACACGAGTGCACCTTTGCCGGACTGAGGGCCGGCAGAGTATTGGTTGTACGGAGGGGCAACGGAGTTGGCTGTATGTTAGTGCATCGGAGTAAACTGATTAGTTGGTTAGCACAACCAACTAATATGGCCATGTGAAAGAGTTGTACATAGTGCATACGAGTCATGCTTGGTATTTTTATAATTTTTGTATATTTGTATTTTACAAAATGATTACGCAACTGACAGAGATTTTCTCACTTAGACCAATTGGTCTAACCCTCATTTTGTTTTCAAAAATATGTATTCCAGGTCGAGGAGTAAGTAAGAGAAGTGTTGATCCAAACCCTCAGTGATTTGATAATGACCCACTCTTTTATACTTAGTGAAATTTGTAAGTAAACAATATGTATCAGAGTTTCACTATCGCTGATAAGTACTAAGATCTTACAGTACCGCTGATAGGAACTCTCGCTCTTTAGATTAAACATTCAGCGAACACTGTTCACCATAATACTCTGAGTCTGTTCAGTACTTATGGTGATCGCTGATAAGTTAGTTGTTTACTTATGATCCCTGAAGACAAGTTTCACGTTAACATAGGTTCTACGCTGAAGTCGAAGATCAAGCTCAAGAGCCAGCGACAAGTCTCCTAATGAACTGATGCGGATCAGCGAAGACTCAGATTTGTCCACTCAACGTGAAGTATCAAGTACAAGACTTTAGCTATCGCTGAACTCTATCATTCGCTGATATAGAATGATAGATCGCTGAATCAACGAAAAACTGATCATAAATTCCTCCGTACAAAGTACTTTTTGTCTTAACCACCCTTGCATGTCTCCGTACGATATGCCAGAAAAAGAACCTCCTTATTGTCTGAAATTGTACAACCACTCTGATACTACACTGTTCAAACATGCGGCTAGTAAGGTTGTCAACAAAGGTCAATGACATGCAACCAATCAGCTGCTGCCACGTGTAAAGTGTAAACTGCAATGCATTAAATACATGCAATATATAAGAAGATGAACTCACTTCTTTTTGAAGTAACTTGCTAACTCTGGACAAGTTCATCCTTCTTATCTTGAGATAGGTTATTATTAGTAATTTCCTTCTCTTTCTTAGTGCAAGAAACTTAGTGTTCCAACTTGTTTAGATTTAGGTTTATCCTTAATCTTGTTTCCGCAACAAGCTGTAAATTGTTAATGATTTATCAATAAACAATTTAGAAAAGTAAAATCTGTGTGTTTGTATTCAACCCCCCCTTCTACAAACTTGTATAGCCCTTCGGGACCAACAAGTGGTATCAGAGCGGATTTGTTTAAACTCATAAACAAGATCCAATCTATACTAAGATTTCTCTTCCTTGCTATTTCTGAAAATGGCTACCAACACAAACACAAACTATATCGACAATGGTTCTCTTGCAAAACCCCCTAGATTCTCCAGAGATAATTTTAATCTATGGAAAAATAGGATGACTCTCTTCCTAGTAGGTGTAGACCCTACTATGCCTTACTATCTTGAAAACGGCCCATTTATTCCTGTAAGAATTGATGCCGCAGTACCAGCCGCTGAGAATAGACCTGCTATTCCAGAAAGGCTGGTACCCAAAGAAGTTCATACGTGGACTGGCGAAGATAAGAAGAAAGTGGCTATCGACACCAAAGCCAGATCCATACTATCCATGGCTCTTCCTGACGAAGTCTACCATTCCGTCATGAACCTGAAATCCTCAAAATCCATGTGGGACACAATATGTGTTCAGTATGAAGGTACTGCTGAAGTCCAGGACTCTCGAAAGATCAACCTGGTAAGACAATATGAAAGTTTCATTTGTGGTAAGAATGAGACTCTCTCTGAAGTTCACCAACGTTTTAATTGCTTAATAATAGATCTGAAAACTGTTGGTAAGGAATATTCTAACTTTGAAGTGCTGACAAAGTTTCTAGAATGTTTACCTGAAAGCTGGGACAGTTATTCTATGTGTCTCAAGCTGTCAAAAGATCTAAGATCAATGACCGTTGCTACCTTATATGGCACGATGCCGAATCATGAGCAATCAAGCCATCTTAAGAAGAATCTTGTAAAGGATTCCAAAAGCACCCTTGTTGCTTTAATCTCAGAGGAACCTTCTACTCAGCGACCCGTGGTCACTATCACTGAGTTAGAAAGTAACTCTTAAAGGTCATCAGATTCTGACTCTTCAGATGATGATGAATCTTTGGCTCTCCTAACTAAAAAGTTCAGGAGATTCGCCAAAAAGAAAATGTTCAGAAAGAACAAACCCCTTTCTATAACTGATAAGCCAAGATCATCAACTCCTGTTGATAAGGCTACTGCTACTTGTTTTAACTGCGAAAAGATTGGACATTTCGCTAACGAGTGCAGGTCTAAGAAAGTATTGAGAAACTCAATGTTTCCCAAGAAATCTTTTATTCCCAGGAATAAAGATGACAAATACGCTAAGCTGAAAGAAAAGTATGCGAAGCTGAAAAGCTTTAAGAAGAAAGGCAAAGGCCTGATGGCTTACGATTGGGCTGCCGCTGAAGAAGAAGAATCATCATCTGACTCTGAGGATGATGAAGCCAATCTCTGTCTTATGGCAAAGATTGAAGATGAGGAAGAAAGTTCAGACATTCCCTCTACTTTAACCTCTGCAATTCAGGTATCACCTTCCTTCTTTACAAATATTGCAAACATTGATGAAGCTGATAGTCTGCGTAAAATCGATCTCTTGACTAGAAGTTTATATGAAGCCATGAATGGCAAAACTGTAGTTGAAAATCAAAACCTTGATCTCGCTGAACAGCTTAAAAACTGTCACATTCAAATAGAAAAGCTTTCTAAAGTTGAAGAAGATTTTAAAGATCAAGTGCATTTAAATCAGCTAGTCAAAATCGAACTAGCAGAAGCTATAGCTGCATTGAAAGCTGAAAAAGCTACTGTTGAAGGATGGTGTAATTCTTCAACAAAGATCACTGAGATATTTAAGTCTCAGATACCCCTGAGTGATAAACGTGGTCTCAGTTACAAATATTAAACTCAAGAACCAACCACTGATCGTTCCATGCTGTTATTTGGAACTTTCGTATCCTCAGGCGCTGATACTTCATCCTCTCAGTGTTCCTGGTCCAGACCACCTATCCCTGAGGAAATTTCTACCTCTTCAAAAGGTAAAGAGAAAATGGTTTATCCAAAACCTACCTCTGTCTTTAAAGATAAAGGTAAAGGAATTGCTCTTAACCAAAATCCTCAGAAGGGTACTTTAGTACCAAAGCTAAATGCTTCTAAAGCTTTAGTGATTTATTCCTCTGGATCTACTCAGCGTGGGTCTATTCAGCGATCTACTCCTAGACTCAGAGTGGATGTCCTTGGTAAGAAATCTAAAGAACTAAACGTTCCTCCCATTTCAAAAGCCAAAAGCTTATTTGGTGCTGGTCCTTCAAATTCAAAATCAAAAGCTCAACATTCAAATGGTCCTAGAACTACTTTTAGTTATAGGAAATGTTATCACTGTGGACTTACTGATCATATTGCTAGTAAGTGTCCCTCAGCCACCAAAGCTGAAAAGATAGCTAAGGTGAAGATTGCCCCCAAGGCAAAGAAGACCACTGAGGTTAAGAAATTAACCAAAGTGAAGACTGACAAAGCTGAATCTTCAAATGCTGCGAAGGTTGCTGAACCTTCCATTCCAACTACTTCCACTTACAAACGTGTACACATGGTTAAGTGGGTACCCAAGAAAAACTAATCTTCCTTTGTGATGCAGGTTAAGAAGGGTATCTGGTATCTCGATAGCGGATGCTCTAGACACATGACTGGAAAGAAAAGCCTGCTCGCTGAATACAAGGAAGAGAAGGGTCCCTCTGTTACTTTTGGAGGAAATGGAAAAGGACATACCCGAGGGTTTGTTGTACTCTCTAATGGTACAACCACCTTCAGAAGAGTCGCATATGTTGAAGGGATGAAGCATAATCTTTTAAGAATCAGTCAGCTTTGCGACAAGGATAACAAAGTAATCTTTACTAAGGAATCCTGCTTTGTCACTGACAAAAAGGAGAAGATAGCTCTTAGCTGTTATCGTTTGGAAAATGTTTATGTAATAAACATGGACTCAACAACCACTGAGAACTCCTGTTTCTTCTCAAAAGCCTCATCTGATGTCAACTGGCTATGGCATAAGAGGCTCTCTCATCTGAATTTCAAGACACTGAACACTCTTTCTTCAAAAGAGTTAGTCACTGGTCTACCTCAACACTCATACGTTAAAGAGTCTTTTTGTTCAGCGTGTGAGAAAGGGAAGCAGACCAAAGCAAGCTTTAAGTCAAAGCAAGTCAACTCAGTGTCATCTCCTCTACAACTACTCCATATGGATTTGTTTGGTCCTGTTAACAAACAATCCATCGCTGGAAAGAAATATATACTGTTCATAGTTGATGAATTCTCTCGCTATACATGGGTTATGTTTCTCCGTTCCAAGAGTGACACCCCTAAAGAACTCATCACCTTTGTTCGGAAGATAGAAACCCTGAACAATTTGACCGTTCGCTCAATAAGGAGTGATCATGGGACTGAATTCAAAAACAGTTCTCTTGATTCCTTCTTTGAGAGCAAGGGTATTTCTCACAACTTTTCTTCAGTGAGAACACCGCAACAAAATGGAGTCGCTGAAAGAAGAAATAGAACAATTATTGAAGCTGCACGTTCAATGCTCAGCGCCTACTCAATTTTGGGCAGAAGATGTCAACACCGCTTGTTTTACGTAAAACAGGCCGCTGATAGTCAAAAGATTCAATAAAACAGCCTATGAACTTTTTCATGGGAGAAAGCCTTCAATCAGCTTTCTTCACATCTTTGGATGTCAGTGTTTCATACTGAACAACAGAGATGTTTGATCCTAAGGCTGATGATAGAATCTTTCTTGGATACTCCTCATTCTCCAAAGCCTCCAGAGTCTTCAATCGAAGAAGACAAACTGTTGAAGAAACAATTCACGTCACGTTTGACGAATCCCGTTCAGCGAACTCTAAACCGTCCGCTGATACTGAAGAACTAAATCAATGGATGTTTTCTCATCTTGGTGATTCAGAAGATATTCCCACTCCTCGTGCTCATACAGTTGAAGATGATGGTCCTACTATCCAAATATGCAGAATAGTGAAGCTGAAACATCATGGGTCTCAGCTGTTCCTTTAAACACTATACCTGCTTCTGAATCCAATGTCTCAGACATTCCATCTACTTCTCAGCAATCAGTGAATATAATGACAACTGCATCCATTCCTCTCTTGGCTGATACTCCAGACGTCGCTGAAGCTTCATCTTCAGCTCCTCGAGTTCAAGTTGAGTCAGCGTCTTATGCCCCGGCTCAGCGATGGACTGTAAATCACCCAATTGATCAAATTCTTGGTGATCCAAACGCTGGTATTCAGACTCGACAAAGTGCATGTAATATTTGTTTATTTGTTAATTTTATTTCTCTAACTGAACCAAAGAAAGTAGATGATGCCCTCAAAGATCCAAACTGGGTCAGCGCCATGTAATAAGAGCTGACTGAATTCGAAAGAAACAAAGTTTGGAAACTTGTTCGAAGACCAACTAATAAAACAGTGATAGGCACTAAATGGGTCTATCGAAACAAGTTGGACGAACATGGAACTGTAACTCGCAAAAAGGCTCGACTTGTTGCTCAGGGATACAGACAAGAGGAAGGTATAGACTACGACGAAACATTTGCTCCAGTAGCAAGATTAGAATCTATTCGTCTATTCTTAGCATACACTGTACACAAAGACTTCATAGTATATCACATGGATGTTAAGTCAGCGTTTCTAAATGGAAAGCTGAATGAAGAAGTCTATGTGGAACAACCTCCAGGATTCTCAGATCCTAAGCATCCAGGTTATGTTTATAAACTGGATAAGGTACTTTATGGCTTAAAGCAAGCTCCACGTGCATGGTATGACACTCTTTCTACTTATCTCCATGTTGAACTATTTGAGCGAGTTAAAATCGACAAAACACTATTTTTCAGGAAAGTAAAAGGTCATATCATTCTTGTTCAGATATATGTTGATGACATTATATTTGGCTCTACTAACCCTGATCTTTGTACTCGTTTCGCTGATAGAATGAAAGATGAGTATAAGATGAGCATGATGGGTGAACAAACATATTTCCTTGGTCTTCAAATAAAGCAAAATGAAAAAGGAACTTTCATTAATCAGGGAAAGTATGTTAAAGATATGCTGAAGAAATTCGACTTAACTCAATGTTCAGCTATGAAAACCCCTATGGCACCACCGCTGACACTAGACAAGGATTTAAAAGGAGTTCCTGTTAATGTCACGCTGTACCATGGGATGATCGGCTCACTGTTGTATCTCACAGCTAACCTGTTAGGTCCATGATCTTCATACAATCCAAGTATTGTGTAACAAGATGATGAAGAACATTATTGAAAAGGAAATCTAACCTAGAGAGAACACAAAGTGATTAGAGATCTACATATTGTATTAATGAATTCACTACTTACAAACTACAAGTAAAGACCTATTTATAGTCTTCATCACTTGCTACAACAATTAAGCATAAGCCCTTTAACACAGCTATTGCTTTACAAAACTTTTTATTATAAAGGACAACTTCAGTGTCCTAACATAACCGACCCGATATTATGTATGCAACATGTTTGTGTGCACGATATCACGCTGAACCTAAGATATCTCATATGAAAGCTGTAAAGCGAATTTTTCGATACCTTAAGGGTACAGCGAATCTAGGTCTTTGGTATCCCAAAGACTCAGGATTCGATCTAATCGCCTATTCAGATAGTGATTTTGCAGGTTGCAAAATGGATAGGAAAAGCACCACAGGAGGATGTCAGCTCCTGGGTGGAAAGCTGGTAAGTTGGACAAGTAAAAAGCAAAACTCAGTGTCCACCTCCACAGCTGAAGCTGAGTATGTAGCCGCTGGAAGCTGTTGTTCTCAGGTTTTGTGGATGAGAAATTAAATAATGGACTGTAACATCCCTTAATCCCAACATACAAGTTTCATATAATTCACCACAAAATAACATATCATAATCCAAATATGGTCCCTTAAATTCTACAATTAGGTCTTTCAGTACAAACTTTTTCGAATAAAGTAAAATACATAACAACTACTAATTATAACTGAAATCTTCATAATCATTCAACATCCACAAAATCTAACATGATAAATCCTATCATTGTCTCTTGTTTGCTCCATGACCTGGAATACATATTTTAAAACAAAAATGAGGGTTAGACCTTGAGGTCTAGTGAGAAAAATCCCCGTTAGTAAAAGAAAACATTTGCACATAATTCACGTAAGAATACCAAATATGTCTCATGCATCATGTATCTTTCCATCTCTATCTCTTTTCTTTTCCTTTGCCATATTAATTGGTAGCAAGCCAATTAATTAATTTACACCGCTGTACTAAATACAGCCAACACCACTGTCCCTTTGTACAGCCAACTTTCACCGGTCCTAAGCCCGGCCAACTAGTACTCATACAATGCAATATTCATATAAACATTATATGCACCATATTACATTTAATCACATATATGTATTCCATTTGAAAACATTTCAAATAAAAACTCACCTCGTGTGTTTATCACAAAAACTCTTCCAAGATAATTCACGTGTGTCGATCCCTCACAGAATCTGAAATCAGATAAAATACCAAATATTTCCTTTAATACTTAAACTTACAAAATTCCCAACTGAAATCGCAATGAACAGTACCAAATCGCAATCTCCTATTGCGATTCCACCCTGAAGTCGCAACCCCTTATTGCGATTTCACCCCGAAGTCGCAACCCCTTATTGCGATTCCACCTTGGAGTCGCAACCCACTATTGCGATTCCACCTTGGAGTCGCAACCAACTACTGCGATCCCACACTCGAATCGCAATCTACTACTGCGATTTCAAGCCAAGTCGCAAACGACCATTGCGACTTCAATGCCAAGTCGCAACCAACCATTGCGACTCCGATGAATGTCGCAGTCGTCCATTGCGACTTCGATGAATATTAGCCTACTGCGACTTCGATGAATATTAGCCTACTGCGACTTCGATGAATGTCTCAGTCTACTGTTTCATCCTAAAACCCAGGTTTTTACAGTTTTATTCTATGCATATTGCTATAAAGATGCAGTTATGATTAAGACTATAAACATAACCTAACCTTAAGCTCAGATTTCCCAAAACATCCCCTTTTTAACAAAACCCACCAAAAACTTAAACTAGAAAAATTTAAGAACACTATGAGGAATTAAAACACAAAAGGTATGGATTGTTTACCTGGATTACTTCAGCTTGTGAACACTACCCAGCAGAAAATCCTATGGCCTTCTTCTTCTTCTTCTCAACTTACTCTCTAAAACTCTCCCTTCTCTTCTCTCTGACGCAACACACCACACACACACACCTTTGGGAGATATTTGTTCTTTCCTAAGAAGATGACACCTATTCTAAGTAAATTAGAATGGGTCGGTTGTGGTGGAGTGGGATTTAGACAAAAAGACCAAATAAACCCCTGTAAATTAATTAATTGGAAAAGCTTACCCCAAACTTCCAATTATAATTAAAACTTACTCCTTAACTTCTAACTCCTTAGAATATCTATAATAAAGACTTATAAAATTTTTAATTAAAATACCTAGTTATTACAACATCTCCCCCTTTAAAGAATTTTGTCCCGGAATTCGATTAAGCGAACAGATGAGGGTATTTGGCTCTCATTTCTAACTCTGACTCCCACGTAGCATCCTGACCTCTGTGATGTTTCCACTGGACCTTTACTTGCTTGATCTCCTTATTCCTTAATACTTTAACCTTGTGATCAACTATCGCTTCCGGTTCCTCCACATAGTTCAACTTTTCATCCACTTGTATATCCGGTAGAGATACTGCCTGATCTGGTGATACCAAACACTTTCAAAAATTCGACACATGAAACGCGTTGTGAATTCTGCTCAACTCCTGCGGAAGATCCAATCTATATGCTACCTCACCAATTCTTTCTGTAATTTCAAATGGCCCAATATACCGCGGACTGAGTTTACCTTGTTTCCCAAAACGTATGACTCCTTTCCAAGGTGAAACTTTTAACATCACAAATTCCCCAACCTGAAATTCTAACGGTTTCCGGCGTCGATCTGCATAACATTTCTGTCTGTCTTGTGCCGTTTTCAATCTATCCCGGATCTGAGTAATCTTATCTGCTGTTAACTGTACTATTTCTGGCCCTGCTAACTGCTTTTCCCCCACTTCATTCCAACACAAAGGCGTTCGGCATTTCCTACCATACAATACTTCAAACGGTGCCGCCTGAATACTAGAATGATAACTGTTGTTGTTAGCGAACTCTATCAAAGGCAAATGTTTATCCCATGATCCTCCAAAATCAACTATACAAGCCCGAAGCATATCTTCTAACGTCTGAATTGTTCTTTCAATTTGTCCATCAGTCTGTGGATGATATGCTGTACTCAACTTGATTTGTGTTCCAATCTCTTTTTGAAAGCTTCTCCAAAATCTAGAAGTAAAACGACTATCTCGATTAGAAATAATCGAAATTGGTACTCCATGTCGAGTTACTATTTCATTAATGTACAGTTTGGCCAAACGTTCCAAAGAATCGGTTTCTTTTATCGGCAAGAAATGAGCAGACTTCGTCAACCTATCCACAATCACCCAAATAGAATCGAATCCTTTTGAAGTTCTTGGTAACTTGGTAATGAAATCAGTTGTGATCTGATCCCATTTCCACACTGGAATATCTAAGCGTTGTAACTGACCAAACGGTTTTTGATGCTCAATCTTTACTTTCTTGCAGGTAATGCAGTCTTCCACATGCTTAGCAATACTTCTTTTCATTCCCGACCACCAATAGAATTGTTTCAAATCCCTATACATTTTATTTGTACCTGGATGAATGGAGAATCGAGATTGATGAGCTTCTTGTAGTACACGATCACGTAATCCACCCAAACGAGGTACCCAAATCCTATTCCCCAAACACAACAACCCACGGTTATCTTTCCCAAACAATGCTGATATCCCAACCAACCGTTCAGATTTCAAACTTTCTTCTTGATAAGCATCTAATTGGCACTTCAGTAATTCGTCAAAAATGTTTGGAAGAAGTTCAGCTCTTAAAGATATCGCCTTTATCGTTCCACTTCTTTCTTGTCGACTTAGTGCATCTGCCACCACGTTCGCTTTTCCTGGATGATAAAGGATTTCACAATCATAATCGTTCACTAACTCTAGCCACCTTCTTTTCCTCATGTTCAGTTCCTTCTGATCAAAAAGATGTTGGAGACTCTTATGGTCCGTAAAAATTTGGCACTTGGAACCATAAAGATAATGCCTCCAAATCTTCAAAGCGAAAACAACTGCTGCCAGTTCCATATCGTGAGTAGGATATTGCCTTTCATGATCCTTTAATTGACGAGAAGCATAGGCAATTACTTTTCCACGTTGCATGAGTACACATCCCAAACCTAACTTAGAAGCATCACTGTAGACCACAAAATCATCCGAACCTTCTGGCAATGCTAAAATCGGCGCGCTGCAGAGTTTCTCCTTTAATATCCTGAATGCCTCGTCCTGTTCTGCCTTCCATTCGAACTTCAGATTCTTCCGAGTCAGCTTCGTCAACGGTGTGGCAATACGAGAGAAATCTTTTATAAACTTTCGGTAGTAGCCGGCCAAACCCAGAAAACTTCGTACTTCTGTTGCTGTCTTTGGTGGTTCCCATTTTTCAACTGCTTCCACTTTCATCGGATCGACTTGTATACCCTTTTCAGAAACTATATGCCCCAAAAACTGAACTTCCCGCAACCAGAATTCACACTTTGAAAATTTCGCATACAACTTTTCTTTCTTCAACAATTCCAAAATCAAACGAAGATGTCGTGCATGATCCTCTTTGGATCGGGAATAAATAAGTATATCATCGATAAATACAATGACGAATTTATCAAGATATTGCTTACATACCCGATTCATTAAATCCATAAAGGCGGCTGGAGCGTTTGTCAATCCAAATGGCATTACTAGAAACTCATAGTGACCGTACCTGGTGCGAAAAGCAGTTTTCAACACGTCTTCTTCTTTGACCTTCAACTGATGATAACCGGATCTTAAATCAATCTTGGAGAAACAACATGCTCCAACTAATTGATCGAAGAGGTCATCAATTCTAGGTAGAGGATACTTGTTTTTGATTGTGCGCTTATTCAATTCTATGTAGTCGATACACATTCTCATCGAACCATCCTTCTTTTTCACAAATAAGACTGGTGCTCCCCACGGTGAAGAACTTGGTCTGATGAAACCCTTAACGGATAGATCTTGCAGTTGTGCCATCATTTCTTTCATTTCTGGAGGCGCCAAACGATACGGTGCACGAGCTACAGGGGTGGCTCCAGGAGTTAGATCTATACCGAACTCTACCTGTCTAACAGGCGGAAGACTGTTCAAGTCTTCAGGAAATACTTCTGGAAAATCACTAACAATTGGAATGTCTTCCAACTTACTCTTCTCTAGCTTAGTATCTATTACATAAGCTAAGTAACTCTGACAACCTTTACTAACACACTTACGGGCTTTTATCATGTTAATAAGATTATACTGATAATTCCTACGATCGCCATAAATCTCTACCGGCCCTTTTTCAGGTAACACTACGTTTATTAACTTCTTATCACAATTTATATTAGCTTGGTTCTCGGCTAACCAGTCCATTCCCACTACCACATCAAACTCTACCAGGGCTATTGGAAATAACTGAATCGGTACTCCGCACCCTTCTATATCTATCACGCAACTATCAAATACTTCTTTAACTGATACTTGATTTTCATTTGCCGTATCTACCAATAAAGCATGATCTAACACTTTCGGCTTTAAACGCATGTAAGCAGCAAATGAAGGAGACACAAACGATCGGTTTGCACCGGAATCAAATAACACCTTAGCACGTGTAGAATTTATTAAGAATGTGCCTGTAACCACGTCCGGAGTTTCCTCCGCTTCTTTTGCTGTCATTTGAAATGAACGGCCTCTTGCTCTTGCTGGCTCTAACCTCGGTGCTGTTGGTCTAACACCCGATGCTCTTGTTGACGTGCCACCCGATGGTATTCTTCCCAATGGACAATCTGATTGAAGATGATCTGGCGAATTGCATGAATAACAAAATCTAACCACCCTACAATCTTTAGCAATGTGTCCAAACTTCCCACACTTATAACAGTTTCTAGGATCTACTTGACAGTTTCCTTGGTGGAAACGGTGGCACTTTGGGCAAGGTCTTTCAGCTGCTCTAAAAGGTGGACGACTATCAAATCACTGAAATCCAGACTTCTTCACATCATGTGGTGGTCCTTCCCATTTTCTCTTTCCCGCACTCTTATCCCCAACATCCCTCTTATTGTCTTGCTCCACATTTTCCGCCGCATTGACTGCTTCTGAAAAAGTATTAGGTCTCGCTGCAGTTACCAACTTTCTAATCTCCGAATTCAATCCGAATACATACCGTTCCATCTTCATCTTTTCTGTGGCAACATAATATTCTCCGAAACGCGACTTTTCCAAGAAACGGGCTGTGTAGTCTCTTACCGATAAGTTTCCTTGCTGTAGACTCAGGAATTCCTCTTCCAACTGTCTAACTGCGGCTTGCGGGCAAAACTGTTCCTTAAATGCTCTCGAGAATTCTCCCCAAGATAAAGTTGAATATACATCAGGTCCTTCAGAGTCAATAAGGGCTTCCCACCAATACAAGGCATCTGCTTTTAACATTGCTGTTCCATATAACACTTTATCTTCTTCCGCGCATTTACTAGTCTTAAATACTGCTTCAACCTCTTTCAGCCATCGCATTGCTTTTACTGGATCTCTGTCCCCTCCATAAGTGGGTGGTTTACAGCTTAAAAACATTTTATAATCACACTTCCTTGGTACTGATGTGACAATAGGTGTGATAGGCACTTCACTTTCAAGGGTAGGGTCTGGTATTGCTGTTTCCGAATGGTGAGTCTGGTTAAACATAGCTTGTATATTTGCCTGAAGTCTTCCCATTTCATTCGCTAGGTCGTCTCTCGTAACAAACTCTGTGCCTCGCCCCAGTACACTGCCCCCTGTCCTACCTCTGCCTCTTTCTCCCCCTTCCTCCGGCTGTTTGCCTCGTTCCACTTGCCATTCTGTTGATTCAAACAAGGTTAATATACACATAAGCACATACCCCATATAATAAAGTATTCTGGTTCAAACATGTACCTGTAAGATCATAATTACACTGGCCAGGTGTAATCTGAAATTACCTTACATGATGTTCCTTCTAACTTTTTATATTTATCATCCCAAGGTTCTAAAATAACAAGGACATCCTACTTCGCATGCAGTTTAAGTCTAGGTACAGATACTAATACCTAAATCTCATAAACTAAGGCTCTGATACCATTTGTAACATCCCTTAATCCCAACATACAAGTTTCATATAATTCACCACAAAATAACATATCATAATCCTAATATGGTCCCTTAAATTCTACAATTAGGTCTTTCAGTACAAACTTTTTCGAATAAAGTAAAATACATAACAACTACTAATTATAACTGAAATCTTCATAATCATTCAACATCCACAAAATCTAACATGATAAATCCTATCATTGTCTCTTGTTTGCTCCATGACCTGGAATACATATTTTAAAACAAAAATGAGGGTTAGACCTTGAGGTCTAGTGAGAAAAATCCCCGTTAGTAAAAGAAAACATTTGCACATAATTCACGTAAGAATACCAAATATGACTCATGCATCATGTATCTTTCCATCTCTATCTCTTTTCTTTTCCTTGGCCATATTAATTGGTAGCAAGCCAATTAATTAATTTACATCGCTGTACTAAATACAGCTAACACCACTGTCCCTTTGTACAACCAACTTTCACCGGTCCTAAGCCCGACCAACTAGTACTCATACAATGCAATATTCATATAAACATTATATGCACCATATTACATTTAATCACATATATGTATTCCATTTGAAAACATTTCAAATAAAAACTCACCTCGTGTGTTTATCACAAAAACTCTTCCAAGATAATTCACGTGTGTCGATCCCTCACAGAATCTGAAATCAGATAAAATACCAAATATTTCCTTTAATACTTAAACTTACAAAATTCCCAACTGAAATCGCAATGAACAGTACCAAATCGCAATCTCCTATTGCGATTCCACCCTGAAGTCGCAACCCCTTATTGCGATTTCACCCCGAAGTCGCAACCCCTTATTGCGATTCCACCTTGGAGTCGCAACCCACTATTGCGATTCCACCTTGGAGTCGCAACCCACTATTGCGATTCCACCTTGGAGTCGCAACCAACTACTGCGATCCCACACTCGAATCGCAATCTACTACTGCGATTTCAAGCCAAGTCGCAAACGACCATTGCGACTTCAATGCCAAGTCGCAACCAACCATTGCGACTCCGATGAATGTCGCAGTCGTCCATTGCGACTTCGATGAATATTAGCCTACTGCGACTTCGATGAATATTAGCCTACTACGACTTCGATGAATGTCTCAGTCTACTGTTTCATCCTAAAACCCAGATTTTTACAGTTTTATTCTATGCATATTGCTATAAAGATGCAGTTATGATTAAGACTATAAACATAACCTAACCTTAAGCTCAGATTTCCCAAAACATCCCCTTTTTAACAAAACCCACCAAAAACTTAAACTAGAAAAATTTAAGAACACTATGAGGAATTAAAACACAAAAGGTATGGATTGTTTACCTGGATTACTTCAGCTTGTGAACACTACCCAGCAGAAAATCCTATGGCCTTCTTCTTCTTCTTCTCAACTTACTCTCTAAAACTCTGCTTTCTCTTCTCTCTGACGCAACACACCACACACACACCTTTGGGAGATATTTGTTCTTTCCTAAGAAGATGACACCTATTCTAAGTAAATTAGAATGGGTCGGTTGTGGTGGAGTGGGATTTAGACAAAAAGACCAAATAAACCCCTGTAAATTAATTAATTGGCAAAGCTTACCCCAAACTTCCAATTAAAATTAAAACTTACTCCTTAACTTCTAACTCCTTAGAATATCTATAATAAAGACTTATAAAATTTTTAATTAAAATACCTGGTTATTACATGGACTATGACCTTCAGCTCTCAAATATTCCAATCTATTGCGACAGCACAAGTGTCATCACTATAGAAAATAATCCAGTGCTACACTCAAAGACAAAACACATCGAAATCAGGTATCACTTTATCAGAGATCATGTGATGAATGGTGATATAGAACTTCACTTTATCCCAACTGATTATCAGTTAGCTGACCTGTTCACCAAACCTCTTGATGAGACAAGGTTCAACTTTCTCATCAGCGAGCTAGGAATGCTGAACTTTGAAGAGTAAAATCTTCAGCGGTTCACATTTGATCAGCGACAGGATAAAACCAACTTGTATAACCCATTCCATCATCTTCTCTGTGAATAAACTTGATTCGCTGATATCAAGGTATGTTTCTCTCTCTGACAATCGCTGAATATCTCTTCCTTATCAGCGATACTTTGAAATTTCTAAATCCAACACTGATATTTCTATTCAGTGCTTCATGTTTTCAAAAGTGTCCCTGAGTTTTTCAAAACCTCAGAGACATCCAAGAATATGAAAGGACAGTTGTGACGTCATTGCAACGGATAAGCCCCGACACGTTTTCTTTCTGACACACGTTTGCACGTTTCGTTTACTCGCCAATCAAATGCAATCACGTGTCCATGTCATGATGAAAATCTTTTCCCGCTCAAGATTTTCTCTCTCTCTAATCTCTATATAAACTCATTCTGGGTTTATATTCTTCTTTTACGCAAACTTCTTCTCCAAGCTAAGAAAAAGAATTTACTGTTGCATTTGTGCTCTCAAGTTTTTCAAGAACTTAAGAACTTCATTTTCTTCAACGAACCAGGTTAATAATTCTTTTATTTTACCTGTCTTTTCAAACTTGTTAATGATCTTCTCTTTGTTTTCACAAGATCAAACAAAAGAATTTTTTAAAATGAAATCATTTCTTTCATGGTTTTATGGACACAACCTTTCATGGTTGTTCGTCAAGTTTAAAAACGTAAAATCTTAAACTTGTTCTTCATACGGTTTTTTTCTAGAATCCCAATCTTTAAAGAAAACTGGAAAACAAGATTTTTTTTTGGGTTTGCTTTTCGTTTTTTTTAAAAAAAACAAGAAAAACCCTAATCTTCATTAAGACATTTTGTCTGAATGAAATGGACAAAATTCGAACCATCTTATTGGAAAATCTTTCCACATTAAGATTATTCTTATTTGTTAATCTTTGGTTGAACTGATAATACAGAATGGCATCTACTGACATTTCCAAGAACACCATCGCTGAGAATACTGCTGCTGATAATACGGCTGAGGAAGTGGAAATCCTCAAGGCTCCTCAGGTCAAGTTCTCTCTTGACAAACTGGATTGGACCAAGGTAAATAACCTCTATGCGCTTCTCGAGTTTCCTCCTCGAAAGCAAGTCACACATCTAGATGATGCTGTGAACTTCCTCAAGAACTGTTCCATCTCCACAGCCCTGACCATAACACCTCCTGCACATCAGCTACTGCTATCCCAATTCTGGTACTCTGCCAGACACTCTCAGCTACCTTCAGCCAAAGACCCCTAAATAACAATTGACTGCATCCTCTGCGACACTGACTATGGCACAATGAAGATTACACCTGCCATCATTCGCAAAGCCCTCAGCCTTCCCATCGAAACCAAAGAAAAACCCTTCGTTCCCCTCCCTGACCACAAGAAAAACTCAGACAGGGAAGCCATCATTGCATTCTTCGATGCAATGGGCTATGTATGGGAAACGGGAAGGGACAAGAAGCCCGAGAAGAAGCTGACCCTTATCAAGAAGTCTAAAATGCCCAGCGAGATGAATTTCATCTTCGCTCATTTAATCAGCTGCTTGACTGCCAAGTCCGGCTCCTCTGACCAAGCTGCTCAGCCTCCGCAAGCAATGGGATATGCATTGCTGAAAGGTCTACATATAGACTGGGCATCGATTATCTATGATGACCTGGTACTCAGAGTGGACTCCGCCGCTGACAGATCTCCATGGGTTCCCTATCCTCGGTTCATCAGCGCCGTATTCCAAAAAGGCCTGAAGGACAGCTACCCAACAGAGGGTGACCTGAAACTCTCTCAGGTCGGCCCTAAGGTTCTCGACTTCAAGCCAGTGGAAAATGAGGTACGTCTTTCTACTCTTTTAACTCTTCTAAACCCTACTTCTTCTACTTCTGCAGCTCCTTCAACGGACAAACCCACCACTGATATCCCAACTGCAACCTCCATTCCTTCTCTAAAAAGGAAACACTCTGAAACCTAACTTGGTTCCAAAAGAACTAAGAAAACCAAGGAGCAACCCCAACAATCTATTGCTAAAGACTCCTCAGCTCCTCTTGTTGGGCTGAAGGAAAGTTCAGTGGTACGCTCTGCCACAGCTGAACAAGCCACCCATTCTATCCCAACTTCAGCGTCTCTAACCGCTGAGGTTACAAACTTGGAATCTACCCAACCTCCTTCAGTCTCTCAAAAGACTGACGAAGCGATTCTCAGCGAATCCAACGCTGAACTCCGCACCCAACCTCCATTCTTATCCTTCGCTTCTCCCTCTACTCATTTGGACTCTACTTCAGTTATCACTGAAGCACCTGTCATTCCTCCAGAAGCTAAAGATAATACTCTTCAAGGAGTGATGGGCATAGGACCTGCAGAGATGACCATACGTCCACGTTCTCTCGCTGACGATATGGAACTTTTCTCAGGCCACCGAGATTTTGATGAATTCATCAATCCTCCTGCAGGTATACAACAACCCCTAAACACTGTAACTGAATCCCAAACTTCTGAGCTTTCCTCTGTTCACAAGTTCTTATATGTTACAGGTCCTAATTTGGGAGACATCAACGGTTCTCTGAAGACTATAGAGACAAAGCTGATAGGTCTCACAACTACTCTTTCCGACAACTCTTCAGCTGTAACAAACGCTGGAGAGAATCTTACAAAGCTGCCAAATATGGTCGAAAAAATGCCTCCAAAGCTGACTTGGAGAAGGTTGATAAATCACTCACCGACTTCGCCAAAGTTCTCTATGATATCCACACAGACTACCTCGACATCAAGAAATTAGTTGACACCATGTCTAGCGAAGTCACAACGCTGAAGACATCGGTTGGCACACTCGAAGGTGATAGGTCTGCTGTAAAGGCTGATGTCAGTTCAGTAAAAACTGACATGAGTTCTGTGAAGACCGATGTTAATACGATGAAGAATGACATCACTTCTATTCAGACATTGTTGCAGCAGATCCTGACCAACACGACCGCCCATGCACCTGCCCCTACACCTCCATCTTTTACTACGGCGAATCGTGCTGAACTCGTGAAGATCAATCCTGGTATTTCTGGTCTAGAAAACAGATTATCAGCGATTGAAATCTGTGTGGGGATCCCTGGCCAAGAAGACAGGGAAATAACACAAGCTGCTGAATCATCACATTCCTCCCCCACTCATCATGAAAAAGAGGGGGAGAAGAGCGCTGAAGACCTTTCCAAGAGCGCTGAAGACCTTTCCCACGATGAATCTATCAGGGGTGAGAAGACTGAAGACCTCACCTTTACTGAAGAAGGTGAGAAGACAATTGAAGCAGCCACTGGACCTCAGGGAGATGAACACCCTGAGGGAACCGAGAAGCTTACCTCTGTATCTGAGGGGGAGCAACTCGAAGAAGAAGCTGAAGAAACTGAGTCTGAAGCTGAAGATGAAGAAGCCATCGACTTGTCTGATGATGAACCATCCTCTTCTCCAAAGGATGATGATGAAGATTGTTAATCCAAGATCTAATCAAGATAGAGAAGATATGAATTCTTCTTCCATTGATCAAGAACACATTGTATACAAGATATGAGTTTAGCACTTTCTCTCTCAAAGATATGAGTTATGAATAATGAGAGTGTTTCCAAGAGTCTTCTAAACTAACACACAACAAAACCTATTTATACTAAACACAATACAAGGACTTTGACTTTGACCTTTCTATATTTAAACCTTGAAGACATATTGCACTAACAATCTCCCCCTTGGATTCAAGGTTTAAACAAATGCGATCAGCAAGCTTTAGCTTTCTTGAAACTTCGGTCTTCATCAAAGCTTGTCAAAGTCAAAACGTCATCCAATCTTCAAACAGCAAATAACGAACTTCTTTCTTTGAGCAGGAGAATATGAATCTTCACACAAAGCTTTTTAATACAAATAAGCACAAGTTCAAGAAAAAGAGATCACAAAATGGATCAATCGATTTTCCTCAAACTCTTGAAGAATTCTCCCCATTTCCATTGACTTGAGAATTTCATTCTTCAGTGTCGAGTTCAAAAGAAAGAGATCACTGAAATGATCAATCGATTTCTTAAAAACTCTTGAAGAATAAAACTCCCCCTATCATTTCTTGAAACGACGTCTTCTTTCTACAAATCTCCCCGTTGACATTAAAACGAATCTTTGAATTTAAACTTTCTTTGACATGAAATTGATGTAGACATTCTCCCCCTTTTTCGATGAAAGTGAGCAACACGAGCATCGAAAATCTTTTCAATTTCAGTCACGGACAATCTCCCTCTTCAAAAACATTTCTTCCCCTTGAACAACACGAACAAACTCCCCATAAGCAAAAGATCTTGCTCCCCCTAAAAATAAGAATTGTAGAGCAAGTTGATTTTCTCCCCCTGAAAATTTGCATAAAAATCATATAAGCGCACACTTTAACAAACTTATATAAAGAAAATAGAATTCATTGAACAACATTTTATAACTACTAACATTTAATCATTTGAACACCAAACAAAAGAAATTCAACTTAATGAAATGTAACAGATATTTCCATCAAGTGAAATCAAATGCATGCGTTTGGATTCAAAAAACAAGACATCATTGCATATCAAGTTAAAAATGTTCAATTTCAACCCCTTTATAAAATCTATTTGGTGAACTAGCATGCGAAATATGATTAGCAACAAGCAAATGCACCTCTAAAACCTATAAGAATACTTTGCTCTTACTCACACTATTTGTCCAAAAACAGAATTTTCACAAATTTACAGATTTATCGCGACTTTGTATTTTCCCTAAGTTTCAAGAGATGTGTGCTCTTAGGCATCTTTTCATATTGTGCACATTGGAAACTTTTATTATGTGCTCATTGGCATCTTTTATAATCAAACAGTTTATTAAGACTAAGATAAACCGTAAACGTAACTTTCTAACTGGTCCTATAGCAGGATTTGGGTCAGCCGATCCCAGACCAGTTGGCCTTAGGGGCTAGGTGACAAGCACCCCTTGGAACTTACTCTCCCGAACCAGAAAGGCTACATCGATATACCTTAATCCCATCTGTACCAGTAGAACATGGCTTTCTACCTGGTTCTATAGCAGGATTTGGGTCAGCCAATCCCAGATCAGTTGATCTTAGGGGCTAAGTAACGAGTACCCCTTGGGACTTAATCTCCCAAACCAGATAGGCCACAGGCACAGACTATCAAACTGAATTATTTTATTATATATATATATATATATATATATATATATATATATATATATATATATATATATTTTATATAGCATCTCAATCACTTGGTTCAAAAACGTAGTGCTTCTCCCATATTTTCGTTTCCATTCATGATTAAAACGAATAGGCTTTGTGAGCATTGTATTCTGTATAAGTCTAGATTTACACAATTTTGCGCTTATATCAAAATCTCAAACATGTTTCGCTGACCTTTCGACTTATTTCAGAAGCGAAAGTAGAAACAAATATAACTCCGATGATACAAAAATGCTCGTAAAATCATCCTTAACACACATTTTATTCATTGAATGAAAAAATTGAAGAATTTCACTTCATTGAATTAAATTTGTGAAGGTTCAAACTTTCAACGTTAGTAGAAATAAAATATAACACAATGTTACCTTTTTATCACTTGATTTGAGAAACAAAAAGATATGGCAGTTAAAGTTGAAAAAGATATCACCTGATAAGTATGAGTTCTAAACTGATTTGTTTAGAAGTCATAGCCTTTGAAGTACGGGTCCTGAATTGATGTATTCAGAAGCCATTACCGTTGAAGTGCGGGTTTTGAACTGATGTGTTCAAAAGCCATTACCGTTGAAGTGCGGATTTTGAACTGATTTGTTCAAAAGCCATTACCGTTGAAGTGCGGGTTTTGAACTGATTTGATCAAAATCCATTACCGTTGAAGTGCGGGTTTTGGACTGATTTGTTCAAAAACCATAGTCGTTGAAGCACGGGTTTTGAACTGATGTGTTCAAAAGCCATTACCGTTGAAGTGCGGGTTGTGAACTGATTTGTTCAAAAGCCATTACCTTTTATCTTTCTCCCCCTACAAAATACCAAAAGATTTGTCATTAATCACATGTATATAAAAAAATAATAAACTCCCTGAAAATATGTGATGTTCAATATCTTCTTGAATGCACAAGTACTTCTTCTTCCGAGAGTTCAACACTTGTCTCTAAATCTGCAAAACAGATTAAGTAGATTTTGGTACCCAACGAGTCTTGGGTCCTGACACGTTAAGCGGAGCTCTGTAAGAAGGAAAATGGTAAGTACCATACCAATATTGAACATAATTATTATTAACAAAATCATTATCTCCGCAATAAGAATTAACAAAAGAATTAACTTTCATTGTAAAATTCTTATTTGGAAATGATGATTTTGGTACATCTTTTCCAGGAAATTTACCTTATACCTTCCATTGCATGTTGACTCTTTTGTAGGAAGGAAGACCAACATAGTATTTGGAAGACATATCCACAGAATGCTCGTAGAAAATGTTAGAAGGACGCATCGGACATTCTGAAAAACACTCGGAGTTGTTGAACGACCTCACTTTGTCTTTTAAGGCATTTCGTTCCTTTGTCATCAACTCGAGTTTCTTCGGAATATCACAATTCACCCTCTTTTCCTTCATGATATCTGTAGATAAACCCGCCAAATTCTTCATGAGTTTCTGAATTTCTTGCTGAAATATCTTCCGTTCTACAGAAAAATCATCCTTTACGCTCCTTGCTTGAAACTCAGCTTTCTTTCTCTTTTCTAACTCACTTCTTTCCAAATCCAACTCCTCTTGCAGTTCAGAAATTTTCTCTGAAAGCTTCCCATTCTTCACTTCAAACTCTTTCCTTTTAACCTCAAACTCGGCTCTTTCCTTCTCCACCTTTTGCTTCTCTAAAAATAATACTTTCTGAAAATCTGAGTTCTGCTTGGAAAGTCTTTGGAATTGGAGTTCAAAAGCTTTGTTATCTTCACAAGCTTTAGTCTTCATCTTCAATTCCTTTTCAAGATCCGAAATTCTTAGAGCTAGACCTTCTCTTTCTTTCTTATGTTCTTCTCTTTCATCTTTTATTAATTTTTCTAAATCTGATAGTCTCTTTGTAAGCTCAGTAATCTTCTCAGAATCTTCTATCACATCCTTCATGTCTTCCTTTTTCTCTAAATCAACTTTCTTTTCTTCCGCTTTTGACGATTCCTCTTTGTGAATTTCTGATGTTGTCTGATTTGTATCCTCCTTATCAGCATTCTTCACTTTCTTTACCCTGAAATCAACATACGATCCATGCATTAGCTTCGTTAATTCCTTCCAACACAACATAGGATTATTTTTGAAAGCATTTAATCGAGCACAAGTATATTGTGGAAGTTTGGAAATAACAAGGATCAAATATGATGTTGCATCTTTATCAGCTCTCTTCCGATATATCTCCTTTTTAGTAAAATCTTCTTCCCGTTTATAAAGGATCAACGGGCCTTCGGTGAAAGATTTTATCATTAAATCTCCATTTTCTCTTCTCGAAATGAAATCCATGAAGTCGACCGTCCATTTCACAAAATCCGAATCCTTGTTAAGCATCGGAGGACGATTACTTGAAGCTTGATAATTCATCTTGAAAAAAATTATATAAAACCTTTTCTTGAAAAACTCTTAAAATGTATGAAATACACTATAGAAAAAATTTCAGTATAAAATTTTCTTGAAAAACTGTTAAACGGAGGACACTTTTTTTTTAAACTCCAGAAAATTTGACCAAGTGTCAGTTTTCGCAAGCAACAGTTGCGAAAAGTTAGACTTAGAAAATCTTGAAGAGATCTGAGGTATGCGTGACAGAGGGATACGCAAAGTTACTGTTTGCGTTTCTTTGGCTTGCGAATAGTTACTGTTTTCGTGACTTTGAGTTGCGAAAAGTTACTGTTCTCTTGACTTTGAGTTGCGAAAAGCTACACTTAGATTCTGATGATCTTCAAAAGATGATGAATCTTGTGAAAAGTACGATGAGTCTTGCGAAAAGTTGATGAATCTTGCGAAAAGTCCAGATCTTGCGAAAAGTTCACAAAAATCTCAAAAATGTCTGAAATCTGAAAAATCTCTGCAAGAAACTTCACAGATAAGCTCGAAATCGATGTCTGAACACTTTATCTTTGAACAACAACCTCTAAAAAACACTGAATCTGAGTCTGAACTGATCGATCAGAGAACACAATCGCACAAACCAAAATTCTTGAAAAACACAAAATTGATCTCCAAATCTTTGAAATTAGCCCTCGAACCTTGAACAATAAATGTTCCTCTATCAAAAACGAATCCAATGAGCTAAGATTTGAACAAATTCGATAAAAAATCACCAAAATTTGATTAAATCTCAAGAAAACGAGATTTTCTTGAAAAATCAAGAAAATCAATCAAATTTCCTTGAGAATTCCGCAAATTTGATTTGTTAGATCAGTAGAAATTCTCCTCTAAATCTTGAACTTGCTCTGATACCAATTGTTAATCCAAGATCTAATCAAGATAGAGAAGATATGAATTCGTCATCCATTGATCAAGAACACATTGTATACAAGATATGAGTTTAGCACTTTCTCTCTCTAAGATATGAGTTATGAATAATGAGAGTGTTTCCAAGAGTCTTCTAAACTAACACACAACAAAACCTATTTATACTAAACACAATACAAGGACTTTGACTTTGACCTTTCTATATTTAAACCTTGAAGACATATTGCACTAACAAAGATGATGATGATGATGACTCTTTTATCGTCAAGCCTGCTCAGAGAACTAAAGCTCTTAAAGGTATTCTGATAAATGAACCTACAGGGGAGCGGACAAAGACAAAGCCATCAGCATCTGAAGCTGACAAGGGCAAAGGAAAAAGTGTCGCTGAAGATGAAAATCTGATGATCTTGCTTAAAAAGCCGGTTTGTCAGGTACATTAACCTCTTCCTTACTCCACATCCCTCCTCTATACACATTATCAGTTCTACACACTAAAACCTCCATACACTATCACATTCTTTCTATCTCTGTTCTACCCAAGTTCTTACTCGTAAGATCGCTGTGTTTCAGCTAGTCCTCTCCCCTGTTTGAGAATATCGCTGAAGTTCACACAGCTGCGACTTCATCAACAATAATCCCAGCTCCCAACGCTGAAGAAATAATCCCGGTCTTGGATTTGATCTCTGAGACTGATGAACCTGAAGAACAGATGATCTCTAATAAAAACAGACATTCCTTGGCTCCTCAAAAGCTAAGTGAAGAGGAACAAGAAAAGAGAGATGAAATGATCAAGAGACTCGAAGATCAGCGAATCATTCTGAAGCGTGATCAACTTCCTTCTATTCCTATAAAGTTCAAACTTTCAAAAAGGGAATACAAGGATCACCTCAGAGCTGAACGTCTAATCGCTGAAAGAAGGGAAGCTGAAGAAAAAGACAGAGAATACGCCATCCAACTTACTCAACGATCAGTAAAAGACCCCAAGCTGAAAAGAGCTCCAATCGAAGTTCAACGTCAGCTATGGGAAGAAGCCAAGAAGATCGTTGAAGAAAAGAGAACTGTGTCTCAATCTACCTTAGCCTGGTGCAAAGAAAAGGTACACTTCAGACATCGACCTTCCAGAATAATCAAGGTACTCATCACTGGAAGATCAACCCTCAAAATTTCTATCGCTGAAATCGAG
Source organism: Saussurea involucrata (assembly GCA_033807775.1). Lineage (NCBI taxonomy): Eukaryota > Viridiplantae > Streptophyta > Magnoliopsida > Asterales > Asteraceae > Saussurea > Saussurea involucrata. The sequence goes on from CM066323.1 coordinate 57,572,742, forward strand.
ATATTCAGAGAAGACGGAAAGTACGAAAAATTCTATGCTGAAGCTATCACGCAGTACGGTCTCTCTGAATGGTTGGAGATCAGATTAGCCATCCAGAAGTCTCAGTCTAAGTACAAGGATCATTTCGAAAAGCTGATAAACAAGCAGATCGACTTAGTCTATTCTTGTGTGGATATTCCTCCTCCTCCTCCTCTTGAAAGTCAGAAAAGAAAGGCCTCTGCAAAGAAAAAGTCTAAATCTTCAGAAGATGGTCCTCAGATACAAAACGAAATAGGTATTGGTTTTTCTCTAGCTGAAGTCCTCGGTCCTGAACCTGACCTTTCTGCACTTGACACATCTCTGCCTCCTGATGAGACTTTCATCCCTGGGAAAGTCTTAAGCAAACCCTATGGGATATTCTTCATTGACTGGGATGGACGAAAGCGTTTTCAACGTATCTATGAACTTCCCATCATTCCCATCGAACAGCTGAAAGATCTCATCTACTGGTGTGACTTCAAGAACGACATTCAGGCACGGCATCTCAAACCCTTGATTTTTGAAGAAGCGCTGAACAAAAGAAATCAAGGAGTAAATGTCTCTGACTGGATGATTCCCACATCAATGACCCTTGATGAACAACTCATTAAGGAAGAACCTCTATAAGCTGATAGGATCGCCTCATTCTTCTATTATATCAGTTATTCTTTTGTACTTGTAATTGTATTCGCTATACTTGTAATTTTTCCACTTCCATCTGTAATCTTTACGAAGTTTAAAGAAAAATTTCAGCGAACGTACTTTACTCCATCAGTACAGAAAAGATCCCAGAAAACAGTAAAAGGGACAAATATTTTATGAGTTCTGTTTATCCTTATGTTTTCATTAAATAGCAATTTTCTCTGTTGCTATGTCATAATCAAATAGGGGGAGATTGTTGATCCAAACCCTCAGTGATTTGATAATGACCCTCTCTTTAATACTTAGTGAAAAATGTAAGTAAACAATACGTATCAGAGTTTCACTATCGCTGATAAGTACTAAGATCTTACAGTACTGCTGATAGGAACTCTTGCTCTTTAGATTAAACATTCAGCGAACACTGTTCACCATAATACTCTGAGTCTGTTCAGTACTTATGGTGATCGCTGATAAGTTAGTTGTTTACTTATGATCCCTGAAGACAAGTTTCACGTTAACATAGGTTCTACGCTGAAGTCGAAGATCAAGCTCAAGAGCCAGCGACAAGTCTCCTAATGAACTGATGCGGATCAGCGAAGACTCAGATTTGTCCACTCAACGTGAAGTATCAAGTACAAGACTTTAGCTATCGCTGAACTCTATCATTCACTGATATAGAATGATAGATCGATGAATCAACGAAAAGTTGATCATAAAGTCCTCCGTACAAAGTACTTTTTGTCTTAACCACCCTTGCACGTCTCCGTACGATATGTCAGAAAAAGAACCTCCTTATTGTCTGAAATCGTACAACCACTCTGATACTACACTATTCAAACATGCGGCTACTAAGGTTGTCAACAAAGGTCAATGACATGCAACCAATCAGCTGCTGCCACATGTAAAGTGTAAACTGCAATGCATTAAATGCATGCAGTATATAAGAAGATGAACTCACTTCTTTTTGAAGTAACTTGCTAACTCTGGACAAGTTCATCCTTCTTATCTTGAGATAGGTTATTATTAGTAATTTTCTTCTCTTTCTTAGTGCAAGAAACTTAGTGTTCCAACTTATTTAGATTTAGGTTTATCCTTAATCTTGTTTCCGCAACAAGCTGTAAATTTTTAATGATTTATCAATAAACAATTTAGAAAAGTAAAATCTGTGTGTTTGTATTCAACCCCCCCCCCCCCCCCCCTTCTACAAACTTGTATAGCCCTTCGGGACCAACAAGAAGAGGAAAAGATGTATGATGAATTTGCTTTTGGAAGTCGTATGTCTATGGAGTTTCATGATGTCTTTTGTATCTCTAGTCTCGTTAGTTGTAATATAAATTTATTAGCAAAAAAAAAGTTTGTACTAAATTTTGTATTGTAAACGTTTCGGGACCCAGAGACCTATGTGATATAATATGTATTTTGTTATATTATGATGATATGTAAATTGTATTATATGACGTATGAATGGGAGGGGTCGTTACAAGGTCGAGATGTTGTATTTCTTTGGAACGTCTACCAAAACACCGGTCTCAATGAAGGGTGATGCCTAAAAACCCGTTGGAGGTTCTATGTCTACAGGGACAGTGGCACCTGGCAATTTAGATAGTAATGACAACACTTTCTCGTTCTTCTCTTCTAGTAGCTTCAGGCGTTGCGTGACAAGATCATCTAGGTTAGCGCCATTAGTCCGTGCGGGAATCGGGATGGTGCCAGTCCTTTGCTTTTGAAAACCCATTGTTGTTTGAAAGTCGCGATGCAAAGAGGACTCAACATCATCAAGGCCTGTCGCCACATTCTGAACCTGGATTGCTGTCGGCATAGGCATCCCGTGCGCAGGATGGGTTGTTATGATCGTCGAAAGAATCGGCATTGCATATCAAAAACGTTGGTCATGGCGGCGGAGGTGGAAGTCGAACATTGTGCATCGTGCGTTGATATGGAAAGATCCCATGAAAGGAGGCCGATTCAGAGGAACGCATGTGAATGGATATTGATTTGGTGGATTTCCCATGAATGGAAGTTGATTTGGAGGATTCGCTAGGATGAACTGGAATCCAGACGTCGATGTGAAGTCATTAGGGAACGCTCCTAGGTTGGAATTTCTCAATTCAGAAATTTCTTGGTTCCCTTTGTGATTTTGCTCATCCAACATGCGGATGTGATTGCAAGCAACCTGCAGAGCCACCTGCATTTGAGCCACCGCGTTGTGGTTCATTCCTTGAGCTGCCATATTCCTGTAACATAAAAACTTGCACGGAGATTGTTAGCAGGACGCGTGTTCGTCAAAGAATTTCTCTAGCTGGTGCCCCATGGTGGGCACCAAATTGTCAATGTGTAAAACCCTTAAATTTGGAAAGAGCAACTACATAAATTTTTTCCATAATACAACAAATAAAGGATAAAATTTCCTTTATAAAAACCTATTCTCGAAACATCTCGAACTGTATTTTAGATTAACCTTCACCAAATAATAACCAAGTCTTATACAAAGACTAAATAAGGTCGGGTGTTACAGAAACCCAAACGAGTTGCTAACCTCAAAGTGCGGAAGACTTCACCCAATAGCTACTCTCTTCTCGTGCATCTTGCTAGCATTCATTACTTCACGTTGTCTCTAAAACCATTCCCCAACCGGAACCTAATGCACATGCCGACAAATAAAAAGGTTAGGCAAACGCCTAGTAAGTTCAAGAGTTTTTCAATCATAAACGTATAAATCGATAAACGGAGGGAATGCAATTTAAATCATGGTTTCCAAATTATTTACTTAAACATGAAAACTACCCGTTTCCAATAACACGCGCTTGAGTAAATAACAACGCCAACATAAAATATTTCCTCAAGATGTAAACTCAAACCCAAAAACTCACCCAAAATGTGATTAATGGTTGTTTCTCAAATAATAAAAACGTGGATAAAACTTTATATCCGAAAACATCCAAAACACGGATGATCCATAGTACTCAACTCATAAATCATGGACAACAATCCATATATATATATATAAAATGCCATTGAAAACACGAATGATACTCAATACCCAAAGCAACCGGTAAAGACAATAAACAATATCGAAAGCGTCAAATCGTGGATAATCTTTGTCTCCAAAGAATATATCCGAAATCCACCATTTGGTGACGGGGGAGACCAGACTCCATTGAACGTGAAGGAACACAAAAGTAGGTCACACATCTCTGTTAATAAAACCAAACACTTGGATCATAATCATATGATATATCGAGCTCAACTCCTCTAAGTCTATTGCTTGTGGAGTTCTCACCTTGTAACAACCCACACCAAACAAGCATGCCGAAAGCTACTTCTTTAATTCAAAACGCCAAAAAAGTGGCCCAACAAAGTCACACTATCAAGATTACAAAACTTGGTTCGCGAAAATAACCCTAGCTACAACTTAGATCATAACTATCAGATAAAAAGGGAAAGTCTTCTAATCTTTCTATACGCAAGCTCCAACTCACGTCTTGTCATTTCCTCTAAACGAGCTCTCGACTATCTGCTTACCTGAAAAGGTTTTAGTTTTTGAAAAGCGAGGGTTAGACCATGAGGTCTAGTGAGCTCCCTCAATATCGTTCCCACGATGCAATTTAGCATAATGCGCAAATAATTAATATGAGAGAATTGTAAACATCACACATTGATAAATCAAACACACACAAGCGGCGCATACCGATGGCCCACGCTCTGGTCACACACACACACCAGTGACAGCGTGTTAGAGCGTGATAGAGCACACACACCAGTGACAGCGTGTTAGAGCACACACCCGCCCTTATTGATTTATATGAAACAAATTCATATATATATATATATATATATATATATATATATATATATCACACGTTATGGGACACACCCCCCATATTCACACCATAAGCCATCGTATGCCCACCCTCGAGTAATCACACCTTTATAAATCACACCATGAACATGCTTATTAATATCAAGTAAAATGTACAGTTTTAATAAGGATATGCGTACATAAATACACTTGATAAAGTCTTTGGTTAAAAGTACTCACCTGAAGTCGACGCTAAGTGTCCTCACTTGAAACTGTTATGATCTACCCGCACCTACATTTCACCTAAATCACACGAGAGTAAATACGTCACTCAACTACTCACATGGCATACCGACCCTCCCTGCATTCCTCTCTAAAATACCCCAAAACAGGGTTTCGGACACAGGGAATCCGGATTCCGGATCTGATTCCCGGACTCCCCTTCCGGATTCCGGTATTTTACCACTTCCGGACTCTTTTCCGGATTCCGGTCCTGTTTTCGGACTCTGTTCCGGATTCCGGTATTTTACCACTTCCGGACTCTTTTCCGGATTCCGGTCCTGTTTTCGGACTCTGTTCCGGATTTCGGTATTTTACCACTTCCGGACTTCCTTTTCCAAAACCTTACCGGACTCACACTAGTCCGGATGTTTTCTCCGGAACTAGCGTTTTCCGGAATTGGACAGACGATCGAAACCAGGCAACATTTACCAACTCTCAACATTAGCTCACAAAGGTTTGGCTTAGACCGAATGAATGCTTACAGCAACCACCTTAGGCATTCCCACACTAGGTATTTGACGAATCACACAAGAGAACCCTGAAATCCCAACACCGAGGTTAACAATGAACCACAATTCTTTCCAACCAGTCCCCAACCTCAAAATCCAAAATAGATAAGGGAAACGAAGTTACCTTAATGTAGTTGATGTTTCCTCCAAATCTCGTCTCCTGAATCCAAGCTCCTCTTCAAGATTATGCACTTCGCTCCACGCAATCTTCGCACACGCACAAGCCGCACAACACTGAAGAATGAAATGAAGGATTTTAGGGGTTTTAACCCTATTTCTCTTATTCTCAAAGTTGCCACCAAAGTTTCATTCTTTACCCACATGCACATCATTAGACTATATTTACAAAACAAACCCGGTTATTACATCATCCTCCCCTCAAAAGAATCCCATCCCCGGAATTCCATCTTCAAACAAATGAGGGAAACGGGTCTGTTAGGACCATAAATGTCCTACATAATAGAAAATTATATAAAGAATTATAGAACTTCATTATAGAGCTTAATTAGTTTATTTAATCTTTTTGTAAAAGCCATTATTATTAAATGGGCTTAGTTTAGGCTTAATGGGCCATGGGCCTTAGGTTTCAAGCCTAAGTAAATAGTTTAGTTAACCTAGAATTAGGTTAATCGTTCCTTTACTTTTAATTGTAATATTTTCTGAACGATACTTTGAATGAATACGAGAGGGATGACAAGTTGAAATCCACAATTGTTCTTGTTATTGCTTATTAATTTGATTGTTACCTGTCAATCTGGGACTCACACGTGGTATCAGAGCCGAATCGGTGATTTAAAGATATAGAAGGAATCAAACGAAAGCGAGAAAAGGCATAAAATTCGTATTGAATTTTCTGGAAAATGCAGCGAGTCGTTTTGCCTATTCCCAGAGTTTGAACCGTCGGATCGTCACGATTTTGGACAGTAGCTTCACGACATTCTGTTCTATATTATGAACGGTGTGATTAATTGTTTGATGTCCAGACGGCACCTGTTTTATTTTCGATATACTGTAGTTTTTCTGTGGGAAAATCGTTCATCAATCGGGTTTGCAAAGTTCTTTCGTTGATTTAATAATTCGTTTGTTTGATCTCGATTGTTTAATCGCTTTAATCTAGTTTTTATCTGCATCTATATCAATTCTCAAAGGTATCAATTTTTGATTTAAAAACCAGTTCTTGAGTTTTGGTAGTGCTCTTAAAATTTTGTGGTGATTATTGAAAAATAGGATATATTTTGCTTAGAAATCAATTTAGGTATGTTTGTGTTTGTGTTTTTGGTCAAAATCTAACCCTACATGAGTGAAATCAAGCAACCCTATCGAAACCTGATCCGAATTTTTCAACCAGTCGTGGTTACCGGAAGTTCCTTAAAACAATCCGGGTAAGTCAATTTCTCTGTCACTTTCCGGGTAACTCAAATTTACCGGGTACCTGCACTTACCTGTTAACTCAAAGTTACCGGACGCCTACCAATTTTGTCCGGATAACACACACTTCCCGGATACCCAATTACTTACCGGATAATTTTTTTCTCTCAACCAAGTTACCGGATGAATTCTCAGTTACCGGATGAATTCTCACTTTCCGGATGACTTACCCCATGCCTCTTTCCGGATGAAATTCTTTTCCCGGATACCTCACGTAGCCCACTCTATTTGACCGTGGTGTTTATCTTTGACCGGCTTTCTCTTGTTTTCCACGTGCACACATTCATACATAAACATCACTCATAAATAGAGCCACCTTATTTGACCGTCTATTTACGTAGTTGACCATTTTGTTGCTGTAGTTCACATTTTTTTTCGCAAACATACATCATCTGGCATACATACATATTAGTATATATCTTGCATGCATGATGTGTTTTTCTTTAAAGCTACTGCACATCGAAGTCAATTACCAAGGGTTTAGTTGTTGATTTTTTTTCATTGCATACATATCAAGCCATAGCTGCAGTGCAATTGTTCCCTACCCGGTAACTTTCACTACCAGGATCCTCTAATTCGGTAAGTTTTTTCTTTCATACACGAATCAAGTATCCGATGACTTTCACCCGGTAAGTTGTGTTTGGTAATTTTTGATTGGTAAGTTCTCATCGGTACCCGAGTTACCGCACGTCTCGTCGCCTGATAACTTAATTGTCCGGTAAGTTGCGATTTTTTCAACAATCGGTGTTTGATTTTTTTGTGACGTTTGAGATTATTTGCGACGATTTGCAATTATTAGCGACTATTATTATTTTTTGTGATTTATTTTGTCGTTTTGATCTAACTCGGTTTGTTCTTTTGCAGATTTCCCTATCGAAGTTTGATTTCGTTCGTTCCGATAATAATCAGATTTTAAACTTTGAAAACAAATTTAGTTTTTAAATTTGTTTCTCAAATTTAATTTTTGATTTCCTTCCGCATTTTTTCTTCAAAACAACACCGATCAACGTTGATTTTTTCAGGTAACAATGTCGTATTGCTTTAATGTGGAGTGTCAAGCAAATCAAAGACTACATCAAACGAATATCAAGCGAGCAGATGATTTGATCAGCAAGTACATCAACGATCTGATGGAACAGAAAACTCAATTCTGGAACTGTTCTGAGAAGCTGGCTAAAGCAGAAGAAAAGGCAACGATCTTAGAATCTGAGAACACTAAGCTGAAAAGGAAGATCTCTGATTTGCCATCACAAGACAAGATAAAGGCACTTGAAGAGAAAGGTAAGCTCTTGAAATGTGAAAACCTTGAGCTTAAAAGTAAACTAATTACTCTTGAAAAAGTTTTTGAAAAGGAGAGAAAGTTTTACAAAGGAAAGACAAATGCTTATACAAAAGCAATCTGATTCTTCAAAGAAATCTCTTGAAGAGAAGAAGAGTCTTGAGTTTATATGTCTAAAACTTTCAACACAAATCTCCGACTTTGAAAAAATTCTGATTTTAGAAAGAGAGAAGTTTGAAACTGAACGCAAATCTTTTACTAAAAAGAATGAAGAACTTTCTTTGAAAATATCCGATTTGGAGAAAGAATTAGACATTCTAAGCAAAGAGACTGAGAAGAAGAAGGTTGAAGATTTTAGAGAAAAAAGTTTGAAAGATGATTTTGCATTCGAAAGAAAGATCTTTCAGACTGAGATTTCTAAGCTTACAAAGAAATTATCTGTTTTGTCAACTGAAATTATGACAGAGAAGAGGCTAAAATATGATCTCCAAAAGAAGCTAGATCTAATGCTTGAAAATAAAAATGTTTTGGTTAACAATGACAAGGAACTTGAAGCCAAAAACTCTGATATTGAATCACCCAATCTTGCTATTCCAGATACTGTTGATCAGTCTCTTTACGGTGATTTAGCTAATTCAGTATGCTTTTCTAAGACTGCTTCAAGTTCTATCCACAAAAATGTTTCTTCAAAGACCGGCATTCGATCAAATAGCTCTTCAAAAGATCGGATCCATACCTCTAATCTGTTTTATGACCCTATTATTGACAAATCAGATAATCGATCTTTCAAGAAAGTAAACATGGTTTGGAGAGCTAAAGGATCCGCTCCTGCTCCAAATCCATTTGTCTCTGTTAGGAGTGAAAAGAACAACAAAGCTTTCCGCGCTAAACCTTTTGTGAAAACTGATCGTGCTTACTCTGTTAATAAGCTGATCAGCGTATCTACACAGAAGCTATGTTGTTCTTATTGTGGAACAAGTGAGTTTGTACATAAAGACCATGCTAAGTATTGGTATGGTACTTATAGTATCCCTGGTCCTCATAGGGCATCTAACCAACAAGGATCCATCAAAAGATGGATACCAAAATCTTTCTAATATGTTTTGCAGGAATGTCATGTGCGCTTAGGTCAGAACATTCTTTTCCCATGACTGCATTCAAAGGTTATGCCACATTTGAGGGGGAGTACTATGAAAGGTAAGTGAACTTTAACTGAATTCAAAGACCGTGGTAATTCATTCTGAATAACTAACTTGTGTTTGTTATTCTCCAATTTTAACTTCCATGATTGCCACGTGTTATGTTTCATTGACTTAGTTATTTCCATGTCTCACATTGTTGATTTTTCGATGGAAATACACTCGTTTGAATTCCTAGTTGTTTTTCCAAGTTCGCTGTTTCTTGCAAATGATTCTATTGTTATCTGATATATTAACTGTGACTTGTTCTTCACAATTAAACTTTCTGATCATTGTTTCATTTATTGAAAACACTGTGCTTACTGAGTCATTCTGTTTAGCGTTTGATTTTGTTTCTTGAAATTCTGGTATTTCAAAAACGACTTCTGATTACCTCAGATCAGAACTCGGACTTCATTTTTATGACTTCTGATCAACTCAGATCAGGACTCGTTCTTAAACGCTATGACTTATAAACATTTCAATTTAGAACTTGTACTTCACTTTTTACTTAACTGATTTACTCGATGCATGAATGAGTGTTAGGAATTACATCGTTTCTATGGTTTATCCAGAACCGGAAGGACCTACCCAAGAAACACATCCCTTATAGACTACAGTGAGGGGTCTAGATTGATATATGAGTTTGGAGTGAAAAGAATATGGTGAGGATGTGACATGACTTAAAAGAATTATTGGTCCTTACCAAACCGAGTCAGTTATCCGGGTAACCACACAATCTATTCATTCTCGTTCTTTGGAGATGAATATTGAAACAAACATGGACCCAGTGTCGATAACTCGTGTCACCCCACCTAGCTACTCAAGTATCTCACAACAGATGCTTGTTTCATATATTCACGGAGATTTAGCACATAATTTATCTATTCCTCACTCGTAGGTCTTAGATATTGAAAAAGGAAGACATCAGCTCTGGTCTCCGAACTTCATATTCTAATCACTGAGTCTATTGATTTTTAACTTGCGTCCCAGGTTAAATCAAGTTTTGAGCCAAATTGATATAACTTAATTCTTTCACACATGTACGAGTCTTTTGTGATTCCATTTGCATATCTTCGTGATATTGCCGGAACAGTTTGAGACGTAATTTTTTAAATTTTACTTCAGTGATAACTGGAAGTCCTATCAGAGATACCTCATTGTCAACTCTGAACATAGGTCACACAATTATTTTAATTGTTGTGATAACAATTACTTTTGTTTTTCTGTGTTAAAGTTTTACCCCATTCTGGTTACTTAATGTTTTGATCTGGAATTTTTGCTACTCGTCACTATTGTCTTTGAACGTACATGATGCTCCGGATGCTCCTACACATCATGAGGGGGATAAAGGGTACAGATTCAAAGACTCCGAATATCAAGTTGAGAGGGAGTTAGCAAAATCCGAGGGGGAGTAACCGTCGTTTGATCAGTTCCGAGATTTTATCAAAGTTCAAAGCGCCTACAGGTTGACAAGTTCTTCTTATCCTTCATCAAGCGGTGTTCGCTACAAGTTATTAGTTTCTCCTTCAAGCGTTTGACAAGTTCTGAAGTTTTTCAAAGCCAGTTCAACTCGCGGTACAAAGACAGATTCCTGATTTTAAACTGAAGTCGCATTGCGGAATGTCTCGAAACTCGCACATTATCATTCTTGTGTACTTATCCGATGTGTTGAGTTTCTACAGTTAAAAGCTGCTTTTCGTGCACTCAGTCGAGGTTATTGTTCCCTGAATCTGGTGATTAAGTTGAAGATCGAAAGATAAGAGCTTTATTCAAGGGGAGCTTCGAAAGACATGAAGACAAGCAACACCAAAGTGCTTCAAAGATTAAAGAGGGAGAGAAGATCAATGACCTGAAGATTTCAAGACCCATTTTTTCTTTATATAACTTTAGGGGGAGATTGTTAGGACCATAAATGTCCTACATAATAGAAAGTTATATAAAGAATTATAGAACTTCATTATAGAGCTTAATTAGTTTATTTAATCTTTTTGTAAAAGCCGTTATTATTAAATGGGCTTAGTTTAGGCTTAATGGGCCATGGGCCTTAGGTTTCAAGCCTAAGTAAATAGTTTAGTTAACATAGAATTAGGTTAATCGTTCCTTTACTTTGAATTGTAATATTCTCTGAACGATACTTTGAATGAATACGAGAGGGATGACAAGTTGAAATCCACAATTGTTCTTGTTATTGATTATTGATTTGATTGTTACCTATCAATCTGGGACTCACAGGGTCCTCAACATAGTTCAACTTTTCGTCCGCTCGAACGCATTTCAACGGTACGACCATACTTTCCTCGGCAATCATTTCCTTAGATTCAATACGTGAAATGACGAATGAACTCCCTGAAGTTCCTTCGGCATCTCCAACTTATACGCCACCTCACCCACACGCTTGGTGATGACAAATGGCCCAACATGCCTAGGCCTTAACTCCCATTTTTTCCAAGGCACACAACGCCTTTCCACGACGAAACTTTAAGCATCACTTTGTCCCCCACTAGAAATTCAACCGATTTCCTTCCTTTGTTTGCATACATCGTTTGGCGGTCTAGAGCCACCCTTAACTTCCCGCGAATCTGGTTGACTTATCAGTGGTCGACCGCGCAACCTCCGGTCTCAACTAACGTCTCTTTCCTGCGATACATCTTTACTCTTGGAAGGTTCACAAATAACTGCACATGCCAACCTCTTTGCTTTTCTAAGGATTCTCTTGCTTCCACTTTGCATGACCCTTCAACAACAGGGCGTATGCCAACAATTTCCACACTTTAGGTTAACTACAACTCTTACCCTAGGTAATTCACGTACCATAACTATGACGCCTCAGGCCAACTGTACACAATACCGTCCACACACCTAGACCTACGGTTTTGAAACGAATTAAGATTTTCAATCACAATTTAACCTCCGTGACATAACAGATTTACAAAGGTTAACGCTACAACAACATGAATCCCTTATTAGAATAACGAACGTTCAATTCACCAACTTAGCACAAGATCAACCTCGAGTATCACCTTAACTCACAGTTATGATCCTCTTCAAAAGATAACACATAATTCTACAACCACTTTCCCCAATACAATATACGTTTAAGGTAGATAACACTTTCCTGCCTGAATTGCATTGACTACGATCCAACAAAAATAATCAATTCACACGCTTTCACCACATCATCACCCCCACACTATACAGAGCTAAAAGTAGGACACTCCCACACTCCAACATCTGAAGCACCCACCAATCCAAACAGAACCAATCCTGAAGACACACATTCAAATTCTCCTTGTATCCAATATTCGTCCATCCACATGTGAAATAGTTCAAGTTTCACCCACTCAACAGAAAGGAGTGTCCATGCTCACGCAAAACCATTTTCATTAACTTAACACCGAACGACAAGCTCAATTGGAATATTTCCCTTACTACTACCAAGTCTAACCCAATGGTCCTTCATTCCAAGCACTACTTTCAACTTCCTTCTTCCACTTCCTTCTCAAGACCTAAAACATGTTTCCAAAGAACGGCTCATCGGATGGTGCACACCTTTGACCGACCATACAAGCTAGCTTTCTTCGACCCTTAAACCAATCACATACACACAAATTCAACGGTTACTATGCCTAACCAACAGTTTTACCACATCTCATACGAGAAATATAACCAAGTCATTCCGAAATAACACCCAATGCTCGAAGCCACCACACACTTCTCGTTTCCCCAAACAAGATTAACCCACTCCTTTGAACATCCTTTACATACAAGGATTAGCTCAACATTCCCAAATATTTCGTATCTACTACGAAACATCATAAACTAACCAATCCAACATATTCACAAATATTTCAATGACACAAGGCAAACTCACTCATCAATTCATCACAACCAAAGAGCACATAATTTCCTTCTTAGCTAGCCACCAACTACCACCCCATTCTTTTATTCTCAAATGAAAATACTACATACCACTCAAACATCCATGCATCTCAACACACATAATTTACCACATTTGAATAACTTAATAACAAATCCCGGGCAAAGATTTCCACTTACGCTCATCCCATAACAACACCAGTCCATCACTTAACCTTACAGCAACGCCTTACCACCAACGACTCGCATGCCCACTTTGTATAAGTTACCACCAACTTATCCACACGATCACTTGTACGCACATTAGGCCTTGCCTTCTCATGCCAATCTCAACGTATGTTTGAAATAATATTATCTCACGACTTTGCCTTTCTCCAATCTAGATGAACCACAAATTATGACCGTCTACTTCACTTGATCGATTCTTTATTGATGTGTTTTGTTCAAAATCGGTTTTCTCAAAACAAGAAGTATGCAACGTAAACTTACAAATTTTTTGAACAACATAAAACAATTTATACTCAAAGTAAGATCTATTTGCATGCTCTTGTTAGTTTTAATTCTTTCAAGCTAGTAGCGAAAGAAATAACATTCTTTGTTGTCCTTTGGTTCCTCTCGGGAGATTAGATGTTGATGATGAATGTAGAACCCAAAAAGAGCTCCTCTAGCGGTATCCACCACAAGCACCGACACCTTCCGGAATGCTAGTTCCTTTTCTAACTTGATTCAAATATTTGAGCCTTCAATCCAAGTCTACAAGAGGTTGGATAGAAAAAGAGCACAAAAACCACCACTTCTTGGTGGTTTCGACCGAAAGGAGGGGGAAGGGAGAGAGAGAGAGAGAGAGCAAAATCAATGCTTAGCCTTTTTTTCCAAGTATCCTCTCTCTCTTTATTAAAAGTCACAAGACAACACAAGATATTATTATTGGACCACAAAAAAGGTCCAATGAGCTTTGAGCCTTTCATGCAAAACTTTCACTTAAGCCCTTCTAGTTTAAATTAGTTAAAATCATTATTTTAACTATTTAAACTTATTACATATAGTCCCTCTTTTTAACTTCTAGTTAAATATGAACTCATCTTATTTTAATAAACAAGAATCTTTATTTGCATCAAATTATTATGGATCATATTCAATAATAATTTTAGAATTAATAATGTTTATCAAGAATCAAATTCATATAAACATTAATTCGGTGTCTACTTGTTGTTCGGTGTGACCGTATAGGATCATATATTACCGGCAATATTATTTTATAATCATTCTTGAGCATTTTTAACCAACAATCTCCCACTTGCTCAAGATTGCATTATAGAATGATATAGACAGTGGTGGACGTCTAGTAACATCTCACTGCCCCCAACAATGTATGTCTGTAAGTGCCATTCAACAACATCCAATTCCCATAAGCTCATAGCTTCAATTGCTATATAAGGTGTGGTATCAGTTATCCCTTTGTTCGGACATCATGTTGAAACGTGAGACATGGATCACTATCATTCTCATCTGTTGTTCAACTTTTGGTAAGGCGCCTTAGATGTCTCACTCTTAAGTCATTAAGAGGAACAAATCCCCTCTTGAATACATACGCCTCTTATGTAGTTCATACTATACCCAATGATGGCCTTTATAACTGTCTTGTTAAGGATCAGCGTTTAACCATATCAAAGCACAGTACTCCCTACACTCAAGTCCCTGATATGCATCTCATGTCGAAGGATATAAAGATACTCCATAGTTCAAGACTCACTTATGATGGCGATCCATGAAGTGATCTTAAAGCGGGTCAGGTGCAATACGTGTTCCCTAACAAGTACCTATGAACTTGGTTGCAACACTTTGCCACTTTTACTCTTAAAAGGTCAACAAATCCAATTCATATTAGTCTTTCTTCATGGTTGCTCCCACAACTATGATCGACTATGGACATTTAGAATAACTGGTTTATTCAAGGATTAAAACATGTTAATATGGAACTCAACAAGTATTTAATGAAATTACTGCATAATATGATTCATTTCAATAGTTGTTGTTTTTCATTGTTCCAAAATCCAAATACTAAATCAAATCAAATCAAATCCTTTCACTAGAATAACGAAGTCCTATAGCTCTAGCGTGATCCTCATGCTTAGCTGGTGGAAGAGACTTCGTGAATGGGTCCGCTAAATTTTGATCTGTATGAACTTTGCGAATACTTATTTCACCACTTTCAACTTCATCACGTATATAGTTGAATTTCCGGCAAATGTGCCTGGTCCTTTTCTGTGACATGGCATCATTAGCTATGGCTATGGCACCCTCATTGTCATAAAGGATTTCTAGGGGATCCTGAATGGTAGGGACCACCCCTAGATCTTCAATGAACTTCTTCATCCAAGCAGCTTCTTGTGCAACCTGTGAAGCAGCGATGTACTCTGACTCTGTAGTGGATTGTGCAACCACTCTCTACTTGGAACTCATCCAAGATACCGCGCCTTCATTCATAATTAAGACAAAACCAGACTGTGATTTACAATCATCTCTATCCGTCTGGAAGCTAGCATCAGTATAACACTTTACACTAAGACTTTCTTCCCGACTTCCATGGATAAGGAACATTTCTTTAGTTCTACGTAAGTACTTAGAATGTTCTTCACAGCAATCCAATGACCTTCTCCCGGATCTTGTTGGTATCTACTTGTCATACTCATGGCATACGATACATCCGATCTCGTGCATATCATAGCATACATGATAGATCCAATTTTCGAAGCATATGGAATGCCACCCATCTTGTCTCGCTCAACCTTTGTGCTAGGACATTGAGATATACTCAATATTGTACCAGGTGGCATCGACAATGACCCTCTCTTCGAGTCCTGCATCTTGAACCTTTTCAAGATTTTGTCAATGTATGCATTTTGACTTAAACCTATAAGTCTTCTTGATCTATCTCTATAGATTTTTATACCAAGAATATAGGTAGCTTCACCCAAATCTTTCATTGAGAAACATTTCTCAAGCCAAGCTTTAACCTCTTTCATAGAAGGAATATCATTTCCAAAGAGCAGTATGTCATCCACATATAACACTAGGAACGTTACAATGCTCCCACTAGTTTTCTTGAAAACACATGGCTCATCTTCATTTTTAATGTAACCAAACTCTTTGATTTTCTCATTAAAACGAAGATTCCAGCTTCGAGATGCTTGTTTCTGTCCATAAATGGATCTCTTAAGTTTACACACTTTATTAGGATGTTTTGGATCGACAAAACCTTCAGGCTGTTCCATATAGACATCTTCAGTTAAGTGTCCATTCAGGAAAGCCGTTTTGACGTCCATTTGCCATATCTCATAGTCATAATATGCAGCAATGGCAAACAGTATTCTAATAGACTTGATCATAGCCACAAGAAAAAAGGTCTCATCATAGTCAACACCATGAGTTTGAGTGAAGCCTTTCGCCACAAGTCTTGCTTTATATGTGTGCAAATTTCCATCCATGTCAGTTTTCATCTTGAAAACCCATTTGCTCCCTACAGTCTTGCAATTGGGAGGAAGATCAACCAAGTCCCATACTTGATTATCATTCATGGATTGCATCTCAGTGTACATGGCTTCGAGCCAATGATCAGATTTAGAACCTATCACGGCACTTTGGTAGTTGGTGGGCTCATCAGAATCCACCAAGAAACAACATTCATCATAAGATATGGAAAAACCATATCTTTCTGGTTCCTGTCGTATTCTACCAGATTTGCGAACACTTTGTGTCTCATTTATCTCCTGACCAATCATTTGTTCAGGTTCAACATGCCGTTGTTGAGTACTAGTGATAACCTCAGGTGCATCAGCTAATGGTTCTTCCTCAAGTACCATTTGCTTCCCACTTACTTCCGCCATTAGAAACTTGGTTTCCAGGAATTCAGCCTTCCGAGCAATAAAAACTTTATTCTCGGCGGGATTGTAGAAATATACAATCTTTAGGATATCCTACAAAGATGCATTTAGTAGATCTGGGATCTAATTTGTTTGAAGCTTCTTGTCTCACATAAGCCTCACATCCCCATACCCTTAAATAGGAAAATGATGGAACCTTTCCATGCCAAATCTCATAAGGTGTTTTATCTACTTTCTTGGTTGGATCCATATTTAAAATACGGGCAGCAGTAATTAAGGCGTAACTCCAAAACGATAAATGAAGAGTACTCCTATTCATCATAGAGCGAACCATATCTAGTAAGGTTCGGCTCCTCCTCTTAGACACACCATTATGTTGTGGTGTTCTAGGTGGAGTAAGTTGTGAGATAATCCCACGATTCTCTAGATGATTTAGGAATTCATCACTCTGATATTCACCCCCTCTATCGGAGCGAAGGACTTTAATGGTTTTATCGAGTTGATTTTCAACTTCACTTTGAAATAATTTGAACATTTCAAATGCTTCGTTTTTATGTTTCATCGAATAAACATAACCATAACGACTGAAGTCGTCAGTGAAGGTGATGAAGAATCTAGCACCATCTCTTGATATGGTTCTGAAAGGACCGCATACATCAGTATGTATGATTCCTAATAGATCTTTAGCTTTCACTAGAACCAGAGAAAGGAGCTTTGGTCATCTTCCCACATAGACAAGATTCACATATATCAAATGATTCATTCTCACTTGCCTTCAAAATACCACTCTTTTGAAGTTGGGATATGCGTTTCTTGTTTATATGGCCGAGACGACAATGCCATAAATAAGAACCGCTTAAATCATTCTTGAGTCTTTTGGTGTTAGCATGGTATATAGAACTATCATTTATTGAACTATCTAGTTTTACTTCGTATATTCCATTAAGAGATCTAGCCTCGAAATAGAGTATATCATTCTTATAAGCATGAATTAATTCGTCTTTAAAACGATAAGTAAAACCAGATTGTTTTAAACGAGCAACTGAAATAATATTCCTGGTCAATCCAGGGACATAACACACATTGTTTAATGTTAAATACAAGCCATTTGGTAAATGCAAATCGTAATCTCCTAAAGCTTGAGTTGCAACTCTTGCTCCATTTCCCACGCGGAGTACGATTTTGCCTGTCATCAGCTGCTTACTTTTTCTGAACCCCTGTAACGTATTACATATGTGAGTTCCACACCCAGTATCAAATACCCAAGTATTAGTTGAAAAAGTTAATAGATCTAATTCTATCGTATAGATACCTGAAGACCCAGCCTCGACCTTCCTTTTCTTCAACTCTGCCAGGTAAGTAGGACAGTTCCTCTTCCAGTGACCAATTTTGCCACATTCAAAACATGCATCTTCCTTGGCTACTTTTTCCTTCTTCTTTGGTTGTGGGGTTCAGGCAACCTGTTTGCCCTTGCCCTTGAAAAACTTGGTCTTAGTCTTGGAGTTAGGGGTTTTCGGCTTCTTGGTTCCACCCTCCCGAATCATGAGCACATGAGGGGTTTTCTTGGGGAGATTCTTGTCAAGTGTTTTGAGCATCTAATGCAATTCTGAGATAGGTTTCGCCCAACCATTCATGTTGTAGTTCATGACGAAAGGGTCATATGATTTGGGTAAAGAGTTCAGGATTATATCCGTTGCCAAATCCGTTGGATATTTAGAGCCAAGACGCTCCAAATGTTCCAAATGACTTTTCATCCTAAGAACGTGATTGCTCACATTTCCCCCCTCCTCCATTTTACATGCGTGCAACGTTCGAACGGTTTGGAAACGTTCTGTCCGGGCTTGCTGTTGGAACATTTCTTTCAGCTGAATGATCATATCATATGCCGTATGATTCTCCAGAATTTCTTGAAGTTCGGGGATCATTGAAGCCAACATAAGACTCGACACTTCGACCGAATCATCCACATGTTTCGACCAATCAGCGTGAGGAGCCCTAGGAGTAGCAGGAGGTTCATCGGGGATTGGGGTGTCCAACACATACAACTTCTTTTCTGGCTTGAGAACAATTCTCAGGTTACGGTGCCAATTAAGGAAGTTAGTGTGGTTCAATTTTTCCTTTTCAAGGATGGATCGAAGGTAATTGGTATGGTGGTTCACATTTTGGGCCATCTACAAAATTTAACAAAGTTGTATTTAGAATTTTTGATTTTTAAAATCTTTAATTATTAATACCCTTCGTGTTCTTAAACATTAATAATATAAAGTCTAGGATCCAACGTTGCAAAACAAACAAAATGGTTAGGTGACCTTTATCCCATCTATTTAATTTCAACAAGGTAGGTAACGTTTACCAATTACATCCAAATGTAATTCCTAGTTTTATGGGATCCTTAACAACGTTTGTTAATTGACATGTTTGATCTCATCTATGCCTTGGGTTTCTAATGCTTAGGTGACCTTTATCACAAAAGATTCCCAATCAAGTCATCCTACTTGAAACAACATGTGAAACTCATATCCATGCGGTTAAGTGACCTACAAAGACATAAGAATCACCCCATCCATCTCAAGACAATCCAAGTGGTTAGGTGACCTTTATCCCACAAGGGTGTCATAGTGACGTATTGAGTGTTTCTCAAAAGGACGGCATAGACTTGCATTTTAAAAGAGTTTTAAATGTTTTACAATTCTAGTTTTTGAAAACATATAGTACCATATTATTGCATGCATCCAATTATCAAGGTACCTTTGATTTTGAAAAAAAATATTTCTCAAAATGAATAAGTTTAAAATCTCCATTTGAAATAATTTGGTTCATTTAAAATCCAATTTTAAGGTTAGTTCGTTTTACTATAAACAATTTTATATAAAACATATTTGAACCAATTTGCATGTTATCCATTTAAAATCTCCATTTTAAATATTGGTTGATTTAAAATATCTATTTTAGAATTTGGTTCATTTCATTTTAAAACTAATTTTAAAGTTTGTCGCTTCAATTTTAAACAATTTTTAAAACGCGTTTGAACCAATATTTATGTTCTTTACTAGTTTGTAAAATATCCTATATTTTAAAGCAAATAAAGTAAGAACATACACAACCACAACATGCAAAAGAATGTGCATAAACAAAGCCACCTCTAATGACATTTCTTGTGAGCCAAAACAAGAAATGCCAACTCCATTCCTAAGGGACAATAAAAAAAACTTAAGCATAAAACAAAATGCTTCAATCTCCCACTTGCTCTAACATCTTCATGCAAGCAAGACACCAAGCTCCATCTTCAAGCTCCATGTTGGTCTTCTTCTTGGTACATTTTATAAATAAAAACTAGTTCTAACAACTAATCTAATACTTACAAAAAGAACAAGAGAACATGAAATAATAAAACCTATTTACTATTACAAACCAACATGAATAATAATAAAAATACAACCATATCGAATTCTAACACACACATTCAATCATTAAAGGTCCATGGCTTGTTTATGCACTAAAAATCAACAAAATAAATTTGACCAAACATTTCATTGTTTTTCTAAGGAAATAATTTGTGACCCATCATGCATGAAAAGATGGTCACAACAAGAAGGTTGCCAAAAAAGCCATGCATGGACTTTCTTACTTGAAGAAATCGTCCATGGCTTCCAAAAACAATAAAAACTTGAAACCAAAAATGCATGCAAATCATTGGCTCTGATACCACTTGATGGGTTTTGTTCAAAATCGGTTTTCTCAAAACAAGAAGTATGCAACGGAAGCTTACAAATTTTTTGAACAACATAAAACAACTTATACCCAAAGTAAGATCTATTTGCATGCTATTGTTAGTTTCAATTCTTTCAAGCTAGGAGTGAAAGAAATAACAACCTTTGTTGTCCTTTGGTTCCTTTTGGGAGGTTGGATGTTAATGATGAATGTAGAACCCAAAAAGAGCTCCTCTAGCGGTATCCACCACAAGCACCGACACCTTCCGGAATGCTAGTTCCTTTTCTAACTTGATGCAAATATTTGAGACTTCAATCCAAGTCTACAAGAGATTGGATAGCAAAAGAGCACAAAAACCACCACTTCTTGGTGGTTTCGGCCGAAAGGAGGGGGAAGGGAGAGAGAGAGAGAGAGCAAAATCAATGCTTAGCCTTTTTTTCCAAGTATCCTCTCTCTCTTTATTAAAAGTCACAAGACAACACAAACTATTATTATTGGACCACAAAAAGGTCCAATGAGCTTTGAGCCTTTCATGCAAAACTTTCACTTAAGCCCTTCTAGTTTAAATTAGTTAAAATCATTATTTTAATTATTTAAACTTATTACATATAGTCCCTCCTTTTAACTTCTAGTTAAATATGAAATCATCTTATTTTAATAAACAAGAATCTTTATTTGCATCAAATTATTATGGATCATATTCAATAATAATTTTAGAATTAATAATGTTTATCAAGAATCAAATTCATATAAACATTAATTCGGTGTCTACTTGTTATTCGGTGTGACCCTATAGGATCATATATTACCGGAAATATTATTTTATAATCATTCTTGAGCATTTTTAACCAACATTTATCTCCAGTCGTCTCTTCGAAATCCACACGAGACACGCTCAAATATATCAGACGATAAGACGCTCCCTTGCAGACCGACATAATCCACGTGTCCCACATGAGTTGTGCTAACTACTTCATTCATATACGAAACACCAATCACATAGGAAAATCACCTATCCAACTATCAATTCTCCACTTTCAGAACACTCACAATAGGCAGTCCAACC
Organism: Saussurea involucrata; assembly: GCA_033807775.1. Classification (NCBI taxonomy): domain Eukaryota; kingdom Viridiplantae; phylum Streptophyta; class Magnoliopsida; order Asterales; family Asteraceae; genus Saussurea; species Saussurea involucrata. Next base: position 57,594,417 of record CM066323.1, read on the forward strand.
TCTTGACAGATACACACCTTTCCCCAACCGACCCCTTATCTCCGCGTATAAACCCGACAAAATAATCACACTAGGGTTACCTTTTCTAATTCCAATCTCCCGACAACGACTTGAACAACCGTCATTAACTTCAACATCATCGTCCGACATGAAGATGATGCTTCAACGATGCCTCCGACAACGAGAATTTCCACCAAAATCTAATTCTTCCCACGCATCGTAACTAACTTTGTGCCCCACAGTCCTCATATGTTTGAGCCACAAGACTTACCGGACAAATAGCCTAAATACAAGGCTACCTCAACTCCAGCTCCACGCCGATACCATTTCATCAACATACTACAACTCTACCTTTCGAAGTATCTTGTCTACTTCGAAATCACCCGGGACACACACCCTCGCCGTCAGCCACACGTCAATTTACCAAACAAGAGCAAAGACTACCATAATACAAGCATCTCAAAAGTCAAAGATTGAGACTGCAGTTATTCTCCGCCCTCCCTAAAAGGAAACACCAAGGTCACAAATCGACTATCGACAACTCAACCACATATTTCCACTCTAGAAACTTTCCACATACTTAAGCGCGATATATCTCACTACCTAGCGAGTTCATAGCCTTCATGCATGACAACACAATGATTTAAATCATTTTACACACTCGAAATACACCGTGAAACAAGGTTTGATATGCATGACACGGCGCCTCCATAAGGAATAGCCACACACACATCAATCTCGAGGATCGCTCATATGCAACCCATGATATCTCACAACCGTGTTTATCAATCGAAAGTGCATTCACTGAAACTCTTTTCGTTCAAAATTTTAAAATACGGCAAAATCACCCACACTGGGAGAGTCGGTAGACTCTCACACTCGTTGATATGACAACAACGTGTCCACACTGATTCCTCTTATGAAACCATGTGATCAAATGTTTTTATGATTTCTACAACAAAGGTTAACTCACTCGTAAAAGACGTGAAATAAGTCGCTATTTCCCTAAGTTCAAAATTTATCACACAACGTAAATTAAAGTGTCTTTTCCTTCAAACACACGCTTGCACGCGCCAACTCATTTTCAATTCCAGAAACTTACAAGGCACACACACCCACGCACACACCCATATATTTGACATGAAGGACTCATGTAACTTGTTTGAAAGTACAATGCATGACTCACTTTACATTGAAGGCTATTCGCTCTAGGAAGGTCAACCGTTTGCAGTCACAATAAATCAACATCAGCGCCCTACTTCCGATCAAACCATCAGGTTCCTCACATTTGCAACAACCTTTGGTACCGGTGCTTCCCCATACACTTGTATGCCCCAACTTCACAGTTACCACTTGACTACTGATTTGCAAAATATGCGGCTTCACTTCGACCCCAAATAGGTTAACCAACAATAGCCCTTTTTCATTTTTCCTTGCCTCAAATTACCAATCCACATGTCTATCAGTTTTCAAACACCCTAGCCACTCTTCCACTGACTAGAGACTAAGAAAACACATCTCTATTACCCGATTCTTGAGTTGAAACTCTCAAGATCCCAGTTCATCGACATCGAAAACTCCCTGAATGAAGAATCATTAGAAATTAGGAGCTCACCTCCCATCAATTATTCTACCTTTATGAACCCAAGAGGTTCTACCTCACATCAGCCACCCACAACTCAAATAATATTCCTTCTAGATGGTGTCATCAATTACACCATGAACGATCTCGCACAACACACTAAACCATCGCCATCATGGCATGGTTAGAACTCTCTACACACTACCACCAATGTCTACACACTACCACTACTCTCTACACACTACCACCTCCATCGATCATCTGAACAATAATAATCAAGCCCACCCATGCACCTGTAAATTCATAATGACATTGGCCATATGTGATTTGAATTTACCTTACATGAGAGTCCTCACTACCATCACCCTGAATTCTCGGTGATCAAGGTCTTCCCTAAAGGCTTCCTATATCTCAGGTGTGTCCTCCTACTCCACAATTTAAGTTTAGGCCCATCCGGTCACCTAAATCCCTTAAACTAGGGCTCTGATACCAACTGTAACAACCCATGCCAAACAAGCATGCCGAAAGCTAGTATTTTAATTCAAAACGCCAAAAAATGGCCCAACAAAGTCACACTATCAAGATTACAAAATTGGGTTCGTGGAAATAACCCTAGCTATAGCTGAGATCATAACTATCAAATAAAAAAGGGAAAGTCTTCTAATCCTTCTATACGTAAGCTCCAACGCACGTCTTGTCATTTCCTCTAAATGAGTTCTCGACTATCTGCTTACCTGAAAAGGTTTTAGTTTTTGAAAAGCGAGGGTTAGACTATGAGGTCTAGTGAGCTCCCTAGAAAATGTTCCCACGATGCAATTTAGCATAATTCGCAAATATTTAATGTGAGAGAATTGTAAACATCACACATTGATAAATCAAACACACACAAGCGGCGCTAACCGATGGCCCATGCTCTGGTCACACACACACCAGTGACAGCGTGTTAGAGCACACACCCGCCGTTATTGATTTATATGAAACAAATTCATATATATCTATATCACACGTTATGGGATACACCCCCCATATTCACACCATAAGCCATCGTATGCCCACCCTCGAGTAATCACACCTTTATAAATCACACCATGAACATGCTTATTAACATCAAGTAAAATGTACAGTTTTAATAAGGATATGCATACATAAACACACTTGATAAAGTCTTTGGTTAAAAGTACTCACCTGAAGTCGACGCTAAGTGTCCTCACTTGAAACCGTTATGCTCTACCCGCACCTACATTTCACCCAAATCACACGAGAGTAAATACGTCACTTAACTACTCACATGGCATACCGACCCTCCCTGCATTCCTCTCTAAAATACCCCAAAACAGGGTTCCGGATTCCGGTCTTGTTATCGGACTCTGTTCTGGATTCCGGTATTTTACCACTTCCGGATTTCCTTTCGGACTGCCTTTTCCAAAACCTTACCGGACTCACACTAGTCCGGATGTTTTCTCCGGAACTAGCGATTTCCGGAATTGGACAGACGATCGAAACCAGGTAACCTTTACCAACTCTCAACATTAGCTCACAAAGGTTTGGCTTAGGCCGAATGAATGCTTACAACAACCACCTTAGGCATTCCCACACTAGGTATTTGACAAATCACACAGGAGAACCCCCAAATCCCAACACTGAGGTTAACAATGAACCACAATTCTTTCCAACCAGTCCTTAACCTCAAAATCCAAAATAGATAAGGGTAACGAAGTTACCTTATTGTGGTTGATGTTTCCTCCAAATCTCGTCTCCTGAATCCAAGCTCCTCTTCAAGATTATGCACTTCGCTCCACGCACTCTTCGCACGCACACAAGCCACACAACACTGAAGAATGAAATGAGGTATTTTAGGGATTTTAACCCTATTTCTCTTATTCTCAAAGTTGCCACCAAAGTTTCATTCTTTACCCACATGCACACCATTAGACTATATTTACAAAACAAACCCGGTTATTACACACCCCCTCTAGGTCTATACGTTGAGATATCTAAATCCAAGAAAACATACAAGCATATTGGAATTACACCTTACCGCTCCTGGGATAATGCCCGACCATACGGGTCCACATCTTACTTACCATGACACCTGATGCCTATTCCGTGCTACAATGAGGGAAACTTACGTCCCATCATTGAACGTAAAGACTCAAGTACCTATGGATCCATTGCATTACAGTAAAAAACACATTACACGACTTAAACCGAATGAACTAGTGCATTCAAAACATGTAATTCTCAAATAAGATGCAATAAATGCAAATCAAAACCAAATGCTTTATACTGAGCTATCAAAATCGGACAACTGTCCCCAAGACCCAACAAAGTCAAAACCGAGCCATAGGCTCAACTAATCAAAAGTCCAATTGTTAAAAGTCATAAAATGAAATCAAACATAAACAACCCACGTTTATGCAAACCTATGCTCCAAATACACGAATAACCCAAAACACAATTTTTTATTAGGCAACCCATTTTCCAAAGAGGCTTACACCATTTACACTTTCAAAACGCCCCATAACATAATGTATGCGTTTATCCAAATAGACGCTAAAAGTGCATTTTAACCAAACGACCTTCATTTATAAGATAAATCATCAAAACACATGTATTTATGATTTATTTATCAAAGTACCTAAAAATCCCAAATATGGGTGTTGTACGAGAATTATAAATTCAAATATCCTAATTAAGTATAACTCTTCAAATATTCCAATATTTGATAAAAAAAAAGTCATGTAAATCACTTAAACACCTTAAAATGAACATTTTTGACATATACAAAGTTTCGCTAATCAACTTGAACTCACATTGCTAGATTTAGCCTAAATCTAGATTTTTTCCCCAAACTTGAGTTTCCTTGAAGAAAAAACTTGAATCCACAAGAAAATCTTCCAAAAAACTAGATCCACAAGTTCCAAACATAAATATACATATCCAAGTGCTTAGAATCATTTCCCCAAACTTCTTGTATCAAAATCTTCATTTATACCAAAAGCCAAATTTTGACCTAACTTCCCCAAAATCATCCGAACTGAAATTTGAGAAACATAAACACTATGAAGTCATCAATGGAGCATTTATAACTCATATGAAAGTTTAGAAACTAGGAGGATGAACTTACCACTTAGGTGTTGATGAAAACCTAGAAAACCATAAAATTCTCTAGGATTGAAGGTGGAAACTTGATCTTGCATCAATAGATGAAACAACTAGCATAAGATGGAGAAGGAACACTTTAATCCCTATGAAAAAAATCCCAAAATCAGTTAGGGTTTGTGAGGGAAGAAAGGGAAACGATTTGGGAGAGAAGAGAAGGAATTTGGGGGTGAGAAATGAGAAGCTTACCACCACCAAACACTCTTGAATCTTCCAATGAACATCAAAACTATTAATCAATCAGTGATGATCTCTCAAAAACGAAACCATAGCAACTTAAATCAACAAAACCCGAGTTGGGATGCAAAAGTTATGAAGCTATGAAGATTGGGGGATGAAAATCGCGTTTTATGCAGTTTCAGTGCTCCGAGCGGTTTTTCGCACGGCTAAACCTGCTCTTGACACTGGTCGCCAGGTTTCATGTTGAACTCTGTTTTAGCCAGAACTTCTTCGTTCTAGTTTTCATTCCGGAAAGAAACGTTGGACTTTTATTTAAATTCTTCATCCAATAAGACTATAAAATCTATAATTTAAGACCAAAGTTATATTTCCTCCATTTCCCTTAAAAGATCGGTTTTTGTACTAACTCGAAATCAAAGTGTTACAATCCTCCCAACCTTAAAAGAGATTTCGTCCTCGAAATCTAGTTCCTACACCAAACACATTGGTACTATACAATGCATAATAGATTCCCGTGAGTCCCAAGAGTAGCTCAATACTTCTTGCAACAGTTAAATCTTGACAACATAAATCCTCCGACCCTTGATGTCCATCAACTCTAATTCACATTCCACACTCCAACTAGGAGAGTAACACCAGATTATCTAGACTCACCACACAATACGAAGCCCAAATCCGATAGTAGTCTTGTCATCCACTTGTCCCAAAAAAGGGTAGCATTCTAATTATAAGAGTCTCAAATAACATCATTTTCACCGAACCACCAATTTCCTTTCCAAGGACGTGTCTCTTAGCCATTTCAACCTTAAACAAGGATAACTATCTGACAAAACCGACATGCCAATTTCTATCCCAACACTCACATCCAATATCCACTTGATGCGATACACTTTTAGCAGAAGTGAGCATCTAATTTCACTAGATTAGTTTCTTAATCGGAAAGACCTTGGTTGTCTCCCAACCATTGGTGACACATACTACCTCAATGGTAGGTCACAACTTCAACTACTCAAATCTAACACTTTTGTTCAAAACGAATTCACTCTTAAGTTCCCCCTAACAACCTTTATCAAACTGTGATGCTCTTCCCTTTAGCATCCAACACTTTAAAGTATCGCACAACCACTCCTCTGACTACAACCAAACACCCCTTCGAATCAGTGTACTCACTATCGCGTCGACAATTTAACCCCAACAAATCAAAGTCTCTTCAATAATAGATTTTACTTATGTTTTGCCTCGACACCTTCACTAAATTCTACAAAAATTAACATCATAAGGCATTCTTCGTCTTTTCCTTGATACATTTTCCCAATAATTAGTTTAATTAGGATCTAAACGCAATATCTACAAAACCCTTAATTCAACTGTTCCCGATACTGGACTATCAGTTACACTTCAGATAGTACAAATTAACTCTGTAAGAGTTGATTATCCTCAAACCCTAAATGATTATACAAGTCCCATAATACGTCCAAGTATCAAACGTATAATCGACAAGTTCCTTACCAAACAAGAAAACGGCAAACACTTATATCCACTTACCACAACTTAAACTTCCTAAAGTCATCACTTATTCCACAATCTCCTTTAGGATCCAACTATAGTACCCTAGGTACTTCAACGATTCTTGGCCTCAAAATCCAAAATTCGGAACCTAGCGTTTACATAATAACCCAAAGCCCAACAAAGTTTCACCTGTGAAACTCACTTAAGAGTCTACCAAAAATGGGCTACGGGTACTAACACGGTATCCAAGAAGCCTCACATGACTCTTTTGCAAATCATTTCCCCAACTTCCAATCCAAAGTTTGCCACAACGGGCGGCTTACTTCCAAATTCATCGGAAATCCCACGAGTCTAATACGCCAGTTACCTAAATCTGCATCGACTTTTCAAGCCGAACCACTCGGATTACAACACTCTCACAAGTCGGACCATCCAACACTTCCACTATCAAGGCTCTCAAGGTCCTCACCCTTTACAAGGGTTTCTTAACATTTAAAATTCTCAAGAGATCAAAGTTTCAAGTATAAGACTCAACAAATATGCCAATCGGAAGCTTTATAAGATTTTTCAACACGAATACTTTAGAACATTTAATCGTACATGTAAAAATCCTCTACCGCTTATCCGGTAGTTGTGCAAAATGGGCACACCTGTCACACCTATATATATATATATATAAAATCATTTGAAAACCACTGATATGTGCCGATTTATATATATTTTTGCGTCAAAATCCCTAAAATTAGTGTTAATTAGATAACTAAAATACCCCTATTAAATTATGTCTTAGTATTTTATTATTTGTAAATAAACTAAAGAGAAAAAAAAAGGAAAAAAAGGAAAAAGAAACATAAACCTTTTAATATTTGTATTAGTTAGATTAACGAAAAGAAGAAGAAAAAAATAAATAATAAACATCTTCTTTTGGTGGCTTCACGTGGCAGGAAAAGTAAAAAGAAAGTATTTAATATTTTTTTGGTCCTTGTGTTGTGGCAGCAGCTAATCGAAAATAGAGAAAAGAAAAAGGAACTAAATGATTCTTTTTTTATTATGGATCTCATATCCTTGTGAAGCCCACTAAGCAAAAAGAAATGAAAAGATGTTCAACCCAGTTTAGCAAAAGAAAGATAGCGCAACCCAGAAAAAGTCCAGCAGCAGAGATTGTAACAACCTGGATTTTTGTGTAATTAAATAATTTGAGCTTGTGTAAAATGTGAATCAAGAAGAAAGTTTGAGGGGTCAAAGTGTAAAGTTGGGAAGAATACTTAAAAGGGGTCCAAAGCCCTAGGAGGAAATCATTCTTCAATTAGAATTATTTTTGGGTGTGCTATGTGTGTGTGCGGCGGCTGTGAGGAAAAGAAGAAAAGAAGAAAGGACGTTGTTGGTGATCTTTGGGAAAGCTAGAGTGGAATTCTTAGCATCTCATCAAGTAAGTATTCTAATTCTCCTTCTCCTTAGCCCTTTTCCTAATTAGAAGCTGTTTGGGAGAGTTTGGGTGTGTGTATTCACACACACACTCTGGTCCAGCGCTGTTGCTTTTATAAAGAGGTTGGGGAGATAGATTCTTGAGTTTAATTGATAGTGGGAGGCTTATGATCGTTCTTTGGATCGATCCCTAGACTGGCCGAGAAAATAGGTTTATTAATTATGAGCCTTCCTCATTTTTGGGCTTGAAATGGTTGTATCAATAGCTTGGTAGGAATCAGACCTGTCTGCGTGTCTGGGGGAAGAAGATGAAGTGTTAAAGTCTGAAAATCGCAAGCTAAGCCTGCGAGTTTGGGAATTTCGCAAGCTTGGCCTGCGAGTTTGGGAATTTCGCAAGCTAAGCCTGCGAGTTCGGGACTTTCGCAACCCAAGGTTGCGAGTTTCAGTGCCTTGCGAGTTTCCGGGTCTTGCGAGTTTCAGTGCCTTGCGAGTTTAGAGTCTTGCGAGTTTTAGAGTTCTGCGATTTTCGTGTCTTGCGATTTATAGCTGAGAAAGTTTAGGATCCAGGTTAGATGCATCCACTTAATCAATAAATTATTGTTAGGTGTGCGTTTGGAGCGAGTCTTGAAGTAAGCGGGAGTTGCAATCAGGTGAGTTTTCTAAACCCAAAATGTGTGGCTTTTAATATGTTTTATAAAGAAGTATTTATGATGAGAATTGCCATGCTATACTTATGCTTTGAATGTACAAATGTTGTTTGTAAGTTTTGTGTTGAATGTATGCATACATCGAAGAGACGTAAACTGGCAAAGAAGGGAAAGTAGTTCCACCAGCTCTCGTGCGGGAAGGGAGGTCCCTATATGCCAGGAGCGAGGCTCCGCAAGGCAGTGCGAGGCTGACTCGTTGTCACCTTCGGGTGGCTTCAGGGTGTCAGATTACGAGGAGGCGGACTTTAGTTCGTATATGATTTTGACGTGTTGAGTATAAATGTTTTATGCTGAAAAGATAAACTGTTTTAAATGGTTTGACAACTGTTAGGAGGGACTCACTAGACCTCATGGTCTAACCCTCGCATATTCAAATTAAAACCTTTTCAGGTAAGCAGGTTTCCAGGAGCTCGGGCAAATAGGCTGAGCTTAGCGTGCAGAGTCAGGAGGATGTAGTGACACTCTAGTATTTAGTATTTCTCAGTTGTGTAGGTTGTTTCCGCAAACCTATTAAGTATTTGTAATGAAATTTTGTGACCGTGATTTTGGGATGTTATGGAATTTGATGTTTTGCATGTTTATGTTCGGGAGGGTCTTTATAGTTGGTATCAGAGCCGTAGTTTAAGGGATTTAGGTGACCGAAAGGAGCCTAGACTTAAACTGTGAGGAGTAGGATCACAACTGAGAAACAGGAATGCGTTAGGAGAGCACTATTTCAGGGTAGGACTGATAGGGTGTTGAGGACGGCCATGTAAGGTAAGTTTGGAGTTACATCTGGCCAGTGTAACTGTGAACTTACAGGTACATGTATGTTCTTAAACTACCTTGTTATCCTGTGTCGAGGTGCTAGGGAGTCTTCTATGCGTTGTTAAGCTTTTGCTAGTAAGTAAACTTTCCGTTGTTTTGCTGCTACATCAGAATGTCTGCGAGATCATTGAGAAGTAGGTCCATACCAGAGGCAGTAGACACGCGAACCAAGAGTACTACACTGCGTGAGGAAGCGGTGCGAGTCGAGGAAGAACCAGTGAATCAGCCAAGAGTGGTAGCCACTCGTGGACGAGGAAGGGGTCGTGGAAGAGCTAAGGGAGCGGTGCCGAGAAAAGCGACGACTGAAGCGGGGGCAACAACCGCCAAGGAAAAGAGTAAGAAGAAGAAGGCAACCGTCAAGCGTACGACTAAGAGTATGGCGGAACCTGAAGTGCAGGCTATCTCTGAACAGGAAAGTTTCGCGCCTGTGACAAAGACCAAAGCTAAGAAAGGGCATAAGTCCGAGGCCACGCAGGCTTTTATAACCGAGGAGAAGTTCACATCTGAGATGGGGAAAATACAGGAGACTCTGAAAGCAGTTTTAGAAAATCAGAACAAGACGGCATCTGGAGAACCAAGCAAGGGTAGTACTGGGAAGAAGACAGTGGAAGGTAGCGAACCGCAAACTGAAATGGGCACCAACTCAATGATAACTCTGATTGTCGATGAACCCAAGACAACGAAGGGGTGCACATTTAAGGCTTTCAACTCATGCAAACCACCGACCTACAGTGGGGAGCGTGATTCCGTTAAGGCTATCCAGTGGGTTCGTGAGATGGAGCTGGTCTTTGATACAAGTAAATGCGCGGAGGAAGATAAAGTTCTGTTTGCGAGGTCAGTGTTGAAGGCAGAAGCGATCTTCTGGTGGGATGTTGAAACTGGGGGAAAGGTGTCAGAGGTGGCAAGGAGCATGTCGTGGGAAACATTTGTGAAAAGGTTCAAGGCTCAATACTGCCCTCTGGCGGCAGTTAAGAAGGTAGAGGAAGAGTTTCTGAGTTTGGAGCAGGGGTCAATGACAGTTCAGGAGTATACGCTAAAATTTATCGAGAAGTCCAGATTTGCTGAGTTATACGTACCAACTGAAGAGAGACGAATTGAGCGGTACATCTATGGGTTGAAAAGCAGTATTAGAGAGTTGGTACAGGCAAAGGAACCAACTACGTTTCAGGCAGCTGTTGACAAAGCAGAATTGACAGAGAAAGATAAGATCAGGCAGATGAATGAGAGAGCTGGGGATAAGCGCAAATGGGAAGGACCGACCCGAGACAGTAAGAGGCCGAGCACGAACAGAGTTGAACCGCGGGCAGGTTTCCGGTCAGCAGAGAAGCCTTGTAGTAAATGTAACCGAGTACACCGGGGTGAATGTTTGGCTGATAAAGGAGGATGCTATAACTGCGGGAAAACGGGACATTTGGCCCGACATTGTCGTGGGCAGAGGTCTTGTTTTCATTGCGGGATGTCGGGTCATGTCAAATGGGATTGTCCGCAGCTAAAGAAGGGTCAAACAGGGGGTGAAGGTGGTAGCAATGGAGGTAAAGGTAATGAGAGGAAGGTGGAGCCGGCTCGTGCTAGAGCGAGGGCATTCCACATGACAGCCGAGGAGGCGGAGAACGCGCCAGATGTAGTGACAGGTACCTTTCCTATAGATTCGATATTTGCTAAAGTGATGTTTGATACGGGGGCAAATCGTTCATTTGTGTCGCCCGTTTTTGCTCAAAGATTGCGGGTGAAACCCAAGAGGTTAAACTTGGGGTTTGAAGTAGATATAGCGGGTGGTTGTCGAGTCTGGGTAAGGGATGTCTATGAGGGTTGCAATATAGACATAGATGGTCACTCATTTCCATTGGAACTCTATCCTATGGGAATGGGAGAGTTCGATGTAGTCCTAGGAATGGACTGGCTAGCGGGGAATGATGCGAGCATTGTGTGTAACAAGAAGCTGATCCGTATACCCCTAGCCGATAAGGGAGATGTGATAATATACGGGGATCAACGAAGTAGGAAGTCGTGTCTAATTTCGTTGATGAAAGCTAGGCGATGTTTAGGGAAGGGTTGTACGGGGTATCTAGCGTATGTACTAGATGCCAAGAAAGAGAAGAAGAGCGTGGGAGATGTGCCCGTAGTGAATGAGTACCCTGAGGTGTTTCCCGATGACTTGACGAGCCTACCTCCGGATCGTCAAGTGGAGTTCAGAATTGACCTCGTGCCGGGGGCGGCACCGATTGCTCGTGCGCCCTACCGGTTAGCTCCGGCAGAGATGAAGGAAATGATGACCCAATTGCAGGAGTTGCTTGACAAAGGTTTCATTCGTCCGAGTTCATCACCTTGGGGAGCACCTGTACTTTTCGTTAAGAAGAAAGATGGATCGATGCGGATGTGCATAGATTATCGCGAGCTTAATAAAGTAACCGTGAAGAACAAGTACCCGCTTCCGAGGATCGATGATCTCTTCGACCAACGGCAAGGCGCGAGTTACTTCTCAAAGATAGACTTGAGGTCGGGTTATCATCAGTTGAAGGTGAGAGAAGAAGACGTACCGAAGACGGCGTTCCGTACGAGATATGGGCATTACGAGTTCCTAGTCATGCCCTTCGGGTTGACTAACGCGCCCGTAGTATTCATGGATTTGATGAACCGGGTGTGTAACTCGTTGTTGGATAAGTGCGTGATCGTCTTTATTGACGATATCTTAATCTATTCTCGTACGCGGGAGGATCACGAGCGTCACCTTCGGACAACGTTGGAGTTGCTAAAGCGCGAAAAGTTGTATGCAAAGTTTTCGAAATGCGAGTTCTGGCTCAGAGAAGTTCAGTTTTTGGGGCACGTAGTATCTGAGGATGGAATCAAAGTGGATCCTGCTAAAATCGAAGCCATCAAGGACTGGGAAGCGCCTAGAAATCCTTCAGAGGTGAGAAGTTTCCTTGGTCTAGCCGGATACTACCGTAAGTTTATTCAAGACTTTTCACGAATAGCTTCGCCTTTGACCTTGTTGACAAGGAAGAACGTCAAATTCGTATGGGGAGAAGCTCAGGAGGCCGCGTTTGAGAAATTGAAGGAAAGTTTGAGCAGTGCTCCAATCCTATCGTTACCGAATGGATCGAAAGGGTTTGTAGTGTACAGCGATGCTTCCAAGCTCGGGTTGGGATGCGTGTTGATGCAGAATGGGAAAGTGATTGCCAACGCTTCGCGTCAGTTGAAAGATCACGAAAAGAATTATCCCACCCATGATATGGAGTTAGCGGCCGTTGTCTTTGCGTTGAAAATCTGGCGACATTACCTCTATGGGGTGAAGTGTCAAATCTTCACCGACCACAAGAGCCTGAAGCATCTGTTTGATCAAAAAGAGTTGAACATGAGACAGAGGAGGTGGATGGAACTGTTGAACGATTACGATTGCGAGGTCCTTTACCACCCGGGCAAAGCCAATGTGGTGGCAGACGCGTTGAGTCGGAAAGAACGTGGGGAGTGGACCAAAGTCGTGGCTTTCCGATTGGAAGCAACCTCAGATCTGCTCGAAGAGATTAAGAAGTTTCAGAAAGAAGCACTGTTAGAAGGAAATGTGAAGAGCGAACGAGTTGTCGGGATTGCGACATCGTTTGAAGTCAACAGTAGCGGGTTGAATTGCATGAAAGGCCGAGTGTGGGTGCCAATGATCGGTGACTTGAGAGTAAAGATCCTCGAAGAGACCCATAGGTCACGATTGTCCGTGCACCCGGGCACGAATAAGATGTATCAAGACTTGAGACAGTTCTACTGGTGGCCGGGGATGAAGAAGGATATCGCTCATTTTGTGGAGCGGTGTGTGACTTGCCTGAAGGTTAAGGCGGAACATCAACGACCTTATGGAGAGTTGCAGTCCACGGTGATACCAGTGTGGAAGTGGGACAACATCAAGATGGATTTTATCACGAAATTGCCGAAAACCCCTAAAGGCAATGATACGATCTGGGTGATAGTGGATATTTTCACCAAATCAGCTCATTTCTTGCCTATGAGGGAGTCGGATTCGTTGGAAAAGTTGGCACGGTTGTACATCACCGAGATTGTGTCTAGGCATGGAGTGCCAAAGTCCATTGTGTCTGATCGGGATAGTCGATTCACATCGAAGTTTTGGAGGAGCCTTCAGCGTGAATTGGGGTCTCAAGTGAAGCTGAGCACGGCGTATCATCCGCAGACGGATGGTCAGAGCGAAAGGACCATCCAAACGCTGGAAGATATGCTGAGGGCTTGTATAATTGATTTCAAAGGATCGTGGGAGACGCACTTGCCGTTGATAGAGTTCTCTTACAACAATAGCTATCACGCAAGTATTCAAGCGGCACCATTTGAGGCGTTGTACGGGCGAAAATGCCGTACGCCGTTATGCTGGAATGAAGTGGGAGAAAGACAGTTGACGGGTCCGGAAATTGTGCAGCTGACGTCAGAAAAGATAGAAGTGATTCGAGAAAGAATGAGAGTTGCCCAAGACCGACAGAAAAAGTATGCCGATAGGCGAAGGAAGCCGATCGAATTCCAAGTAGGTGACAGAGTAATGCTCAATGTGTCACCTTGGAAGGGCGTGGTTCGTTTTGGAAAGAAAGGGAAGTTGAGACCGAGGTATGTCGGACCGTTCGCGATAGTTGAAAGAGTAGGCCCTGTAGCTTACAAGTTAAAGTTACCAGAAGAACTAGAGCGAATCCACCCGACCTTCCATGTCTCAAATTTGAAGAAGTGTCTAGCCGAAGCCGATGTGGCCATTCCGATAGAAGATGTAAGTATTGACGAGAAGTTGACGTACGAGGAAGAGCCAGTCGAAATTTTAGACACTAAAGTACGAAAGACGAGGAATAAGGAGACAAGTTTGGTGAAGGTTCAGTGGAAATATCATCAAGGACAAGAAGCAACGTGGGAGGTGGAAGCGGAGATGAGAAGCAGGTACCCTCACCTCTTTAAGAATGGAATTCCGGGGACGGAATTCTTTTGAGGGGGGGGAGTGTTGTAACAACCGGGATTTTTGTGTAATTAAATAATTTGAGCTTGTGTAAAATGTGAATCAAGAAGAAAGTTTGAGGGGTCAAAGTGTAAAGTTGAGAAGAATACTTAAAAGGGGTCCAAAGCCCTAGGAGGAAATCATTCTTCAATCAGTATTATTTTTGGGTGTGCTCTGTGTGTGTGCGGCGGCTGTGAGGAAAAGAAGAAAAGAAGAAAGGACGTTGTTGGTGATCTTTGGGAAAGCTAGAGTGGAATTCTTAGCATCTCATCAAGTAAGTATTCTAATTCTCCTTCTCCTTAGCCCTTTTCCTAATTAGAAGCTGTTTGGGAGAGTTTGGGTGTGTGTATTCACACACACACTCTGGTCCAGCGCTGTTGCTTTTATAAAGAGGTTGGGGAGATATATTCTTGAGTTTAATCGATAGTCGGAGGCTTATGATCGTTCTTTGGATCGATCCCTAGACTGGCCGAGAAAATAAGTTTATTAATTATGAGCCTTCCTCATTTTTGGGCTTGAAATGGTTGTATCAATAGCTTGGTAGGAATCAGACCTGTCTGCGTGTCTGGGGGAAGAAGATGAAGTGTTAAAGTCTGAAAATCGCAAGCTAAGCCTGCGAGTTTGGGAATTTCGCAAGCTAAGCCTGCGAGTTTGGGAATTTCGCAAGCTAAGCCTGCGAGTTTGGGAATTTCGCAACCCAAGGTTGCGAGTTTCAGTGCCTTGCGAGTTTAGAGTCTTGCGAGTTTTAGAGTTCTGCGATTTTCGTGTCTTGCGATTTATAGCTGAGAAAGTTTAGGATCCAGGTTAGATGCATCCACTTAATCAATAAATTATTGTTAGGTGTGCGTTTGGAGCGAGTCTTGAAGTAAGCGGGAGTTGCAATCAGGTGAGTTTTCTAAACCCAAAATGTGTGGCTTTTAATATGTTTTATAAAGAAGTATTTATGATGAGAATTGCCATGCTATACTTATTCTTTGAATGTACAAATGTTGTTTGTAAGTTTTGTGTTGAATGTATGCATACATCGAGGAGACGTAAACTGGCAAAGACGGGAAAGTAGTTCCGCCAGCTCTCGTGCGGGAAGGGAGGTCCCTATATGCCACGAGCGAGGCTCCGCAAGGCAGTGCGAGGCTGACTCGTTGTCACCTTCGGGTGGCTTCAGGGTGTCAGATTACGAGGAGGCGGACTTTAGTTCGTATATGATTTTGACGTGTTGAGTATAAATGTTTTTTGCTGAAATGATAAACTGTTTTAAATGCTTTGACAACTGTTAGGAGGGACTCACTAGACCTCATGGTCTAACCCTCGCATTTTCAAATTAAAACCTTTTCAGGTAAGCAGGTTTCCAGGAGCTCGGGCAAATAGGCTGAGCTTAGCGTGCAGAGTCAGGAGGATGTAGTGACACTCTAGTATTTAGTATTTCTCAGTTGTGTAGGTTGTTTCCGCAAACCTATTAAGTATTTGTAATGAAATTTTGTGACCGTGATTTTGGGATGTTATGGAATTTGATGTTTTGCATGTTTATGTTCGGGAGGGTCTTTATAGAGATGGTCGCGCACATCACTTCGGTCGAACGAGCACAACAACGGCAAGTCAGCGATTCCACCGGCGCACCTCTTCCGGCAGGTATACCATCGCCACACTCGCACGAAACACTGTTTCTCGACATTCCAGAGTCCCACGTGGCTCTCGGCGTTTGAACCCGAGCCACCAATCGCACCCGACTATTTTAAGGGCCGATTCATGAGTTTCAAAATTTAAGCGGTTTCTTCTAATCTCTTGGTATAAAAACGAAGTAGAAACCGTCTTTTGAGGGGGGAACGAATTTAGAAGTAGATTTGAAGAGAAATGGAGCAACAAGAGGTGATTTGGAGAGAAGTATTCAACCCAAGCTCATCAAATTCGTAAATTAGGTTAACTTTCTTCCCAATTTCTTAGTTTTTGTTTCAAAATAGCCATGTGTGGCTAATTTCCTTTAGAATTTGACTTTGGGTTGTTTACTTTTGTAATTTCAAGTTCATGTGGTTGTTTGAGATGATGTAATCCAACTTTATTTTGATTATTCATCCAATTTCTAAGTTTGTTGGTTTATGAAATTAGTTGTTATGCTTTTTGATCAATTGTATGAAAATTGATTATGGTCAAATTGTTTTCTAAATCCGTAATTGTTTAGTTAACAATTGTTAGTGACAAGCAACACATTAGGTTTTGTTAAAGATTTCCATTTTTTTGTGAAATTGGGTGAAATGGTATAAATGTATTAACCGAGCTTATGTGTTAATATGTCCGAACTCGGGTTCCATAAGCTTAACATGCTAGTATTAATTAAGCCTTCAAGAGCTTGTTTGAGGCTAGTTGCATGTTAAGGTTTGATAGGAGAGCTTATTCCTCTTACATGCTATGTATGATGGGATTGATTGTTAGAGCTTGTTAACAATTATAACCAGGTTAATCCAAGTAGTTGCGATAATCGTATACATAATCAATGATACAACTTTTGAATGGAATTGCATTTGTATTTGCTACCCAAAGTTAAATCCGTTTCTGTTTATATTGTTTTTAAACTCGTTTTAAATCTGTTATGTTAATTTCTTGCACAAACAAACCCCCTTTTCATAGTTACTTCTAAGTAAACAGATCTTGTACTTGTTGATTCGGTATAAAATAGGTTAGAATCGAGCCTCTGTGGATTCAACCCAACTTACCACTTTTGCAATTTTAGTTGTAAAATCGTGTGAAAATTTGGAATTATTATTTGGTGGACTCGGCATCCGTCAAATCTTTGGGGCCGTTGCCCGAGACTCAGTACATTTAACCGTTTATGCCAAGATCTTCTCGTGCAGGTTCACCTTTGTCAATTGATTTAGAAATCGAACCGACCGGTAAACGACTGAGGAAACAAGCCAAGCTTCGGAAGAAGTTAGGTGAGGGACGTTCGTCACCAGGGATAAATATCTGGCAAGATATTGAACTGCCGAGCGATTCGGGCGAAGAAAAAGAAAAGGCAGAAAATAAAAAAATAGAAGTAGAAGAGCCGAAGACGGAATCTGAAGAAGAGGAGGAGAAAGAGTCGAAGGTCAACATGGGTGATGCAGAGCAGACACTACGTCAACTAGCAACCCAAGATTTTGCTCAGACTCCCATTTGTATCATGTATCCGACATGTAATCAAAATTTCGTTCTTAAGACTGGATTGGTCCATCTCTTACCCACATATCACGGGTTAGAGAACGAATACCCCAATAAGCACTTGAAGCAATTTCACATAGTTTGCCTTAGAATGAAACCAAGTGAGGTTACAGAGGACCTTATAAAGTTAAAGGCTTTCCATTTTTCTTTAAAGGACCGTGCTACGGATTGGTTATACTCGTTACCCCCCGATTCGATAACGACGTGGAACCAAGTGGCGAGACTATTTTTAGAGAAATTCTTTCCTGCCTCCCGAGCCGCTATGTAACACCCCAATTCTAACCCTACTGGGTTTAAAGCATACAGAGCAACTAAGTACATTTCATAACAAAATAGGCATAATTATAGACAACCGGACGTTACGGTACGAATATACATATATATACAGTCCCAAAAGTAACTACACAAAAGTGGGTTGTCCGGTAAGTTAGCCTCCAAAAATATCCACTCTTGGTCTCTCAACCCGGATAGTCCCCCAGTCTGTCTCTAGTACCTGCCACATAATAACAAATGTGGCTGAGCAAAAAGTCAGTGAACAGATCAACAAAATCAGCAATAAACAATATAGGCTAAGTACAAATTATCCCTATAACCATGAAACGATAAAGAAGTTCAATCGAATATCACAAAGATATAACAAAGGGGTTCATGTAATCACCCGTTCCATGTTTTGTGTAATTCAAGTTCACATAAATCACCTGAATACACTAAACTCGTTGTTCCCAAAGAATGTACGGTTCAATGGGCATAAGTGAGAACTAGCAGTGTGGGCACGACACCCACTAGCCCTCGACTACTATTAAAGCAGTCCTAGTTCTGTTATGTTCCTAGGATATCCATTCGCCCCCATGGCCTGATAAGGGCCAGCGCACTCACCACGCATACACGAGGACGCCATAGTGATTATAGCCACCATGGAAGCATCACAAGGTCGGTGCCCCCGACGAAGTGTCTGGGTAAAGGATCACAACAAATGTGATCTAACCGGATCACAATGATATAACAAGAATCAATAAACAAATATGGCTGACTCTATCTAGTCGTGCCATTCTCAATCGATAATCTTACGGTCATTGGACCGAGTCAACAAGTCATATGTATCACATACCAAATGGAATTCAATAAAGGAATTACAAGATGAAAATCCAAGAATCAACATCATTGAGGACTTTTCGTACCATAAGTGTACTATTCGGTAAACCAAGTTTGATGGAATGACCCTCATCAATAGGTCACTCCCGTTTCAAGTGAATAAGAGATCCGTACCTTTATATAGCGGAGATAATCAAACACGATGCTCGAATGCCAATGTTCCAATCCTTGCTAATCGGAATTTCCTATCACAAGTAATGTACACTTAGAACTATATATAATTATCTATGTTTGATTGACCTATTTATCCTATTTATCCTACTTGTACCTTTCTTTTAAGTTACTTAAGCTTTATTTACATCCTAATAAACATACAACTCATTTATAGTGTTGGTTACATGATGGTTGGGTTAATCAAACATAGACAAAACAGTGCAGTCCCCTGCACATTTCAGCTTCTGTCCATCTTTTTGTTAGCCACTTTACTCATACTTAGGAGCTGAACTGGGTGTTATTGTCTAAATGAAAATCATACATATGCCTCTTAGGAATCCAATCGAACCAGAATCATGTTGTTTGGATCTATGACCGATTTAATACGAATTTTATACCAACAGTGTGCAAATCCCGAGTTTACAGAAACCAGCTACTGTAATTCAGTATTTTGGCATACTTATGCTCCAAATTAGCTTTCGAACTCTTCATAACATAGGTTCTAGACATACTAAGCTTTCCAGCCATATATTACACACCTCAATTGGAGCAATGGTTGATTTTATTCACATTTTTAAAGTGACAATAACTTTCTGCTTCAATCCAACAGCACCAACTTAACTAGTTTTAGCATATCAACACTACCACTTGATTTGGTAACCATTCTAAACCATGTATTGACAAGATTAGAGTATTTTTGTGTTTGTTTACTGATTTGAGCATCATACAAACCAAAACCCATTAGAATCTTAGGTTATCAAACATCTAATTCAAAGATTCACTAAGTTCTTACCTTAGGGATGATTACAACCACTTCAATGAGTTCATTCTTTCAATCCTTTCCAAACTCCAGCACCTATTAACCAAAATACATACACACTTAGTATGTATTCCAACCAAACAACCTAGATTTCAAGATAATAAGCTTACCCAATGGTTTACCTTCAAATCTTCAATATTTCATCATCTCTTCAAGGTTTTGAGGTTCAATTTGATGGAGAAAAGTTTGGCTAGGGTTTTTGGCTTGAGTCGTGAGAATGAAGGAGATGATATCTGATTATGAGTTATTGTTAGCTTCAATCTTCCTAATCATAGAAGTATTTAGAAGTAGTGAAAAATAGGCTAAGTAAAGAAAGCCTCTTACAGAGGCTCTGCCGAACTTACCGAGAGATCAAGGTCAAGAAGCTACATAAGCTAAAGAGGCGTCCTACAGAAGCTCTGTCATACGCACAAAGAAGACCAAAGACTCGGAATCCGGTGAAGACTGCTCTATAAAGGACCAGACCCCAGAACCTCTGTAACACTTTACAAAGCCTCTGTGGTCCTCTCTAAAAGACCTGAAGATATTTATAATATCTTGCTACTGTTACTGGACCTGTTAATCAACTTGCATGGTAGCATGCCCTGTCCATCTTCAACGTGTCAAACTCTGATTGGATTCAATAGGGCTCAGTACATAATAGACGTCTGCTGCATTAAATGCAATAGAGCACGTCAAACTGTTCATGCCATCCGTTCCACTATTCATACCGTCAGTTCTGAATAGTAGCTTATGCTTTATGGTCCCCTTAGAGTAGTATATAAGGAAGACTCATGTTGAGTTCTTCCCAATAGAGAATTAAGAGATAAGAAAAAAAAAACATCAAGAACATATAGCTTATATACTTTGAGAGTCATATCTGTTTTAAAGCTTTGCTTACTCACTGTTCTTAAATTTGTTCTTGATATATATATATATATATTCAGTAAACTTTGAGATATTATTTCCTGTTCACTGTTTATTTATATTGTGTTATAAATCTATCAATCATATTTGTTAGTTCTTCAAATACGCTTCCGCATCAAACATAAACTTGAACTAATAGGTCTGATAATCTTGTTTAAAACAAAACGGGAACCAACAGTTATTATTTTTCAGATTTTGTTTTTATATTTTTCAATTTTCACTTTTAGTCTTTTGAGTTTCATAAATTGCATATTTACCATGATTAGTCAACTTCTTCACATTTTGAGTTTAATTCTAGTTTCACTTATCCATGTTTAATCCCTCTAATGGTTATTTTTGACAAAGTTAGTTTGGGTTGAAGTCCATATGCGATATGTATAAACATACAAAGTAAGGACTAACTCTAAACACTAACTCTTCATGTAAACTTCGTTACGAAAATCTGGTTATTACATTCCTCCCCCCTTAAAATAAGATTTCGTCCTCGAAATCTAAGATAGGGTTAAAGGACTTACAGTTTTTGTAGAAATCCGGATACTCGTTTTTGAACGATTCCTCTTGTTCCCACGTAGCTTCCCGGTAATCTTGATTCTTCCAAAGGACTTTGATATATGAAATCGATCGGTTTCGTAGCTTCTTTGTCATTCGTCCGATTATCTGTTCCGGTTCTTCTTTGTATGAAAGATCTGACTCAATTTGATCTAGCGGGTAGTTGATAACATGTAGAGGATGATACTTATACCCGCGTAACAAAGAAACATGGAAGACATTGTGAATGTGAGACATCTGTGGAGGTAAGGCAAGACGATAAGCAACTTCGCCTACTCTTTCTAGAATTTCAAACGTACCCACATATCGAGGGCTCAGTTTGCCTTTAATACCAAATCTTCGCGTACCACGGATTGGAGAAACTTTAACAAAGACATGGTCACCTGGACGGAACTCTAAAGGTCGTCGGTGTTTGTCGGCATTACTCTTCTGTCGAGACTGGGCCTCTCGCATTCTTTGTTTTGCCAATTCGACCTTTTTTGTAGTGATCTGAACTAATTCGGGACCCTCAATCTTCCTTTCGCCCACTTCATTCCAACATATTGGTGCTCTACACTTTCGGCCATATAGAACTTCCAATGGGGCCATTTTGATAGAAGATTGATAGCTGTTGTTATACGCAAATTCCACCAAAAACAAATATTCGTCCCAATTTCCAGACCACTCCCAAGTACAAGCACGTAACATATCTTCCAATGTTTGAATTGTTCTTTCGGACTGGCCATCAGTCTGTGGATGATATACGGTGCTTATACTCAGCCGGGTTCCGCAAGCATTCTGAAGTCCAGTCCAAAATCGTGAAGTGAATCTTGGATCCCTATCAGAGACAATGGAAACAGGCGCACCATGTAGTCGGACAATTTCAAGATTAAATAGATCTGCGAGTTTACCGATAGAATCCGTTTCTTTAATAGGGAGAAAATGTGCCGATTTTGTAAGTCGATCGACAACAACCCATATTGCATTATTCTTGCGGAAAGTTCTCGGTAAACCGGTTAAGAAATCCATTGTGATATTATCCCATTTCCACACGGGAATATTCAATGGATGTAACAATCCCCCGACTCGTTGATGTTCAATTTTGATTTTCTGACAAGTTAGGCATTTAGCAACAAACTCGGCTACATCTCTTTTCATCCCATTCCACCAAAAATGTTGTTTTAAATCATGGTGCATCTTTGTGGAACCTGGGTGAATAGAAAAAGGTGAATTATGAGCTTCATCCAAGATTTCTTCCTTTAACTCCTGAACTGCTGGAACACACAATCTTTCCCGAAACCACAACACGCCTTTATCATCAACATGAAAATTAGTCTCGGAATCCCCTTGGATCTTTTGTTGTATAGCCCAAAGCTCCCCATCAGATCGTTGAGCTTCCTTAATTTTGGAAACTAGGGTCGGTTCGATAGTAAGATTAGTTATCACCCCGTCTCCAACTCGACAACACAGTTCAATTCCCATTCTTTCCAAATCTGTTGCTATTTGTGGTTGAACAGAAAAGCATGATACAGATCCGACACCTTTTCGACTAAGAGCGTCGACTACAAGATTTGCTCTTCCAGGGTGATATTGTATTCGAACATCATAGTCTTTCAACAATTCAAGCCATCGACGTTGCTTCATGTTGAGTTCTTTTTGTGTGAAAATATACTTCCGGCTTTTGTGATCGGTGAATATGTCACATGTTTCACCGTACAAGTAATGCCGCCTTATCTTTAAAGAGAATATAACT
This sequence comes from Saussurea involucrata, assembly GCA_033807775.1. Taxonomy (NCBI): domain Eukaryota; kingdom Viridiplantae; phylum Streptophyta; class Magnoliopsida; order Asterales; family Asteraceae; genus Saussurea; species Saussurea involucrata. The sequence continues at coordinate 57,617,259 of CM066323.1, forward strand.
GCAGCTAGCTCCAAATCATGTGTCGGGTAATTAACTTCATACAGTTTGAGTTGACGCGAAGCATAGGCAATAACCCGTCCATTTTGCATTAATACACAACCCAATCCTGATTTGGAAGCATCGCTGTAGACTTCATAGCCGCCTGACCCAGATGGCAAGGCAAGTATCGGTGCAGTTACGAGTCATCGTTTTAACTCCTCAAAACTTTTATCCTGTTTGTCACCCCATACAAACTTTACTCCCTTTCGGAGGAGTTGAGCCATCGGAAGTGCGATCCTAGAAAAGTTCCCAACGAATCGTCGATAATACCCAGCTAAACCCAGAAATGCACGTACTTCAGCAACATTTACTGGTTTTGGCCAAGTAGTAACGGATTCAACCTTAGCTGGATCAACTTGAATACCATCAGCTGAAATAACATGGCCTAAGAACGCCACTCTATCCAACCAGAATTCACACTTCGTTAGCTTGGCGTATAGCTTTTTCTTTCGGAGTGTATCCAATGCTAATCGGAGATGTGTTTCATGTTCAGACTTTGACTTTGAATAAACAAGAATATCATTAATGAATACAATCACAAAATTGGCCAAATAATTCTTGAATACTCTATTCATCATATCCATGAAAATTGCTGGAGCATTTGTCAACCCGAATGGCATAACTATAAACTCATAGTGGCCGTATCGAGTTTGGAATGCAGTCTTCGGTATATCTGAAACCTTGATCCTGAGCTGGTAATAACCTGATCTCAAATCAATCTTCGAGAAGCAACTGGCACCATGTAACTGATCGAATAGATCATCGATCCTAGGTAAAGGGTATTTGTTCCGAATAGTGAGACGATTTAACTCACGATAGTCAATACATAATCTCATGGAACCATCTTTCTTCTTTACAAAGAGTACAGGCGCGCCCCATGGAGACACACTAGGTCGGATGTACCATTTGTTTAATAGATCTTGTAGTTGCTCCTTCAGTTCTTTCAACTCAGACGGGGCCATACAATATGGAGCTTTTGAAACTGGGCCAACTCCTAGATTAAGATCGATTGAGAATTCAACCTCCCGTTCTGGTGGTAACCTAGGAAGTTGATCATCGGAAGTTTAATCCGCTGATAGTGGTATGCTTGTCTTTCTCTTTCGATCCCGATCTACCACTTTGTCGCTAATATATGATTCCCGATCGGCTTTAGTAAAATATTGATGGAGAAATGCATTTCTAAACTGGCTCCACATAAGATTTTCCATAACCGTATTACCTTCTCAATCATGCTACCAAGATTGCCACCATTGATTGACATCACCCTCTAGTTTGTATGTCACCAATCTGATATGGATATTATCGGGACATTCCAATATTACAAATATCTTTTCTAGATATTCAATCCAGTGTTAAGCCTCAACAAGATTCGTGGCCGATAACAAAGACCAAAGATTCTATTTATGGAACTTTTCTAACGACTAGTGTAGGGTTAGTTGAGTCCTAACTATAATAGTGGTCGTACCTGATATGTAAGACTAGTACTTCCGGTAGTATTAGGAGTTACAATCCCACCAGCGTGACACACAACTTCAATGACTTGTTCTATTTGATCAGGCATCATCGAGCTCAAGGCTTGTTGCACTACTTTAGAAATCCTCAGATTTCGGCTGATTAGGAGGGCGATTATTATCACGCAAGACCTCCTCTATTCTCCTCCTCTAAGCATTCATTCTTGGTGGCATTTTGACAACACCACATATAACATCTTTATTAGTGTATTCATCTAAGAGAAAATTAATTACATTGCATATAATATAATATGACATAATAAACTATTTCTATCCCGTCCTAAGTCTTCCCATTTCTCACAGGTCAAACTTAGATTAATTCTATAGGTCGCAACCTATGCTCTGATACCATAAATGTAACACCCCAATTCTAACCCTACTGGGTTTATGTAACACCCCGCTTACCACGACACAATATTGTCCGCTTTGCCCCACTGGCTCACGGCTTTGTTCTTGGCGACCTGGCGAGGACTTCCCAGGCGGTCACCCATCCTGGTACTACTCCCACCCAAGCACGCTTAACCACCGAGTTCCCAAGGAACACACATGCTTGTGGCCCCAAAACGCATTGTGTCTGGTAAGGCCAAGGTTTACTAATATACCCAGCATCTCTCCTGTCCACGGCCGATGTGGGATATGCCTAAGGTGTTACCACACCCCCCCCCCCTTTAGGGACTCATCGTCCTCGATGAGGTTTGCCCCACCATCCCGAACGGCACAGGAGTGGCTCTGATACCATTTGTAACATCCCAGGCAACCGTACCAGATATTGTCTGCTTTGTCCACACACCTGGACTCACGGCTTTGTTCTTGGCGACCTGGCGAGGACTTCCCAGGGGGTCACCCATCCTGGTACTACTCCCACCCAAGCACGCTTAACCACAGAGTTCCCAAGGAACACACATGCTTGTGGCCCTAAAACGCGTTGTGTCTGGTAAGGCCAAGGTTTATTAATATACCCAGCATCTCTCCTGTCCACGGCCGATGTGGGATATGCCTAAGGTGTTACCACACCCCCCCTTAGGGACTCATCGTCCTCGATGAGGTTTGCCCCACCATCCCGAACGGCACAGGAGTGGCTCTGATACCATTTGTAACATCCCAGGCAACCGTACCAGATATTGTCCGCTTTGTCCACACACATGGACTCACGGTTTTAAAACGCGTCTGATAGTGGAGGTATCAAGTCCCTTATAAGGCAACATTTGTTCCCCTCCCCAACCAATGTGGGATCTTACAATGTGTGTAATACCTTAGGCATATCCCACATCGGTCGTGGACATGAGAGATGCTGGGTATATTAGTAAACCTTGGTCTTACCAGACACAACGCGTTTTGGGGCCACAAGCATGCGGGTTCCTTGGGAACTCTGTGGTTAAGCATGCTTGGGTGGGAGTAGTACCAGGATGGGTGACCTCCTGGGAAGTCCTTGCGAAGTCCTTGCCAGGTCGCCAAGAACAAAGCCGTGAGCCAGTGGGGCAAAGCGGACAATATTGTGTCGTGGTAAGGGGGTGTTACAAATGGTATCAGAGCCACTCCTGTGCCGTTCGGGATGGTGGGGCAAACCTCATCGAGGACGATGAGTCCCTAAGGGGGGGTGTGTGTAACACCTTAGGCATATCCCACATCGGCCGTGGACAGGAGAGATGCTGGGTATATTAGTAAACCTTGGCCTTACCAGACACAACGCGTTTTGGGACCACAAGCATGCGGGTTCCTTGGGAACTCTGTGGTTAAGCGTGCTTGGGTGGGAGTAGTACCAGGATGGGTGACCTCCTGGGAAGTCCTTGCGAAGTCCTTGCGAAGTCCTTGCGAAGTCCTTGCCAGGTCGCCAAGAACAAAGCCGTGAGCCAGTGGGGCAAAGCGGACAATATTGTGTCGTGGTAAGCGGGGTGTTACAAATGGTATCAGAGCCACTCCTGTGTCGTTCGAGATGTGGGGCAAACCTCATCGAGGACGATGAGTCCCTGAGGGGGGGGTGTGTGTAACACCTTAGGCATATCCCACATCGGTCGTGGACAGGAGAGATGCTGGGTATATTAGTAAACCTTGGTCTTACCAGACACAACGCGTTTTGGGGCCACAAGAATGCGGGTTCCTTGGGAACTCTGTGGTTAAGCGTGCTTGGGTGGGAGTAGTACCAGGATGGGTGACCTCCTGGGAAGTCCTTGCGAAGTCCTTGCCAGGTCGCCAAGAACAAAGCCGTGAGCCAGTGGGGCAAAGCGGACAATATTGTGTCGTGGTAAGGGGGTGTTACAGTTTAAAGCATACAGAGCAACTAAGTACATTTCATAACAAAATAGGCATAATTATAGACAACCGGACGTTACGGTACGAATATACATATATATACAGTCCCAAAAGTAACTACACAAAAGTGGGTTCTCCGGTAAGTTAGCCTCCAAAAATATCCACTCTTGGTCTCTCAACCCGGATACTCCCCCAGTCTGTCTCTAGTACCTGCCACAGAATAACAAATGTGGCTGAGCAAAAACTCAGTGAACAGATCAACAAAATCAGCAATAAACAATATATGGTAAGTACAAATTATCCCTATAACCATGAAACGATAAAGAAGTTCAATCGAATATCACAAAGATATAACAAAGGGGTTCACGTAATCACCCGTTATGTGTTTTGTGTAATTTAAGTTCACATAAATCACCTGAATACACTAAACTCGTTGTTCCCAAAGAATGTACGGTTCAATGGGCATAAGTGAGAACTAGCAGTGTGGGCACGACACCCACAAGCCCTCGACTACTATTAAAGCAGTCCTAGTTCTGTTATATTCCTAGTATATCCATTCGCCCCCATGGTCTGATCAGGGCCATCGCACTCACCACGCATTCACGAGGACGCCATAGTGATTATAGCCACCATGGAAGCATCACAAGGTCGGTGCCCCCGACGAAGTGTCTGGGTAAAGGATCACAACAAATGTGATCTAACCGGATCACAACAAATGTGATCTAACCGGATCACAATGATATAACAAGAATCAATAAACAAATATGGCTGACTCTATCTAGTCGTGCCATTCTCAATCGATAATCTTACGGTCATTGGACCGAGTCAACAAGTCATATGTATCACATACCAAATGGAATTACAAGATGAAAATCCAAGAATCAACATCATTGAGGACTTTTCGTACCATAAGGCCATGAGTACCGGTTGCGGGTAAGGGAGCGGGTAAGGGTGAGGTGGCCATCGGGTAAGCGAGTAAGGGGGTACGGGGGGGAGGCGGGTAGCTAGCGGGTTCACCAACCGGGTTCACCAACCCGATGGAAGCCGAAGAGGGTGTGAGGAGGGTGGGTCCCAATTAGGGTGTTGGGTTTATTTTTTAATGTTTTAAGGGGTATCGGGTAGGAGTGGGTTCATTGGGTACTGGTACTTCACTTTTGGGTAAGGAGGGTAGGAAAGAGAAAAGCTGATGTGGCGCTGAGGTGGCAAGTGGGTTCATTGGGTTCATTGGGTACGGGTACTCATGGTCTAAGTGTACTATTCGGTAAACCAAGTTTGATGGAATGACCCTCATCAATAGGTCACTCCCGTTTCAAGTGAATAAGAGATCCGTACCTTTATATAGCGGAGATAATCAAACACGATGCTCGAATGCCAATGTTCCAATCCTTGCTAATCGGAATTTCCTATCACAAGTAATGTACACTTAGAACTATATATAATTATCTATGTTTGATTGACCTATTTATCCTATTTGTACCTTTCTTTTAAGTTACTTAAGCTTTATTTACATCCTAATAAACATACAACTCATTTATAGTGTTGGTTATATGATGGTTGGGTTAATCAAACATAGACAAAAGAGTGCAGTCCCCTGCACATTTCAGCTTCTGTCCATCTTTTTGTTAGCCACTTTACTCATACTTAGGAGCTGAACTGGGTGTTATTGTCTAAATGAAAATCATACATATGCCTCTTAGGAATCCAATCGAACTAGAATCATGTTGTTTGGATCTATGACCGATTTAATACAACTTTATACCAACAGTGTGCAAATCCCGAGTTTACAGAGACCAGCTACTGAAATTCAGTATTTTGGCATACTTATGCTCCAAATTAGCTTTCGAACTCTGCATAACATAGGTTCTAGACATACTAAGCTTTCCATCCATATATTACACACCTCAATTGGAGCAATGGTTGATTTTATACACATTTTTAAAGTGACAATAACTTTCTGCTTCAATCCAACAACACCAACTTAACTAGTTTTAGCATATCAACACTACCACTTGATTTGGTAACCATTCTAAACCATGTATTGACAAGATTAGAGTATTTTTGTGTTTGTTTACTGATTTGAGCATCATACAAACCAAAACCCAATAGAATCTTAGGTTATCAAACATCTAATTCAAAGATTCACTAAGTTCTTACCTTAGGGATGATTACAACCACTTCAATGAGTTCATTCTTTCAATCCTTTCCAAACTCCAACACCTATTAACCAAAATACATACACACTTAGTATGTATTCCAACCAAACAACCTAGATTTCAAGATAATAAGCTTACCCAATGGTTTACCTTCAATTTTTACCTTCAAATCTTCAATATTTCATCATCTCTTCAAGGTTTTGAGGTTCAATTTGATGGAGAAAAGTTTGTCTAGGGTTTTTGGCTTGATTCGTGAGAATGAAGGAGATGATATTTGATTATGAGTTATTATTTTTCAGATTTTGTTTTTATATTTTTCAATTTTCACTTTTAGTCCTTCGAGTTTCATAAATTGCATATTTACCATGATTAGTCAACTTCGTCACACTTTGAGTTTAATTCTAGTTTCACTTATCCATGTTTAATCCCTCTAATGGTTATTTTTGACAAAGTTAGTTTGGGTTGAAGTCCATATGCGATATGTATAAACATACAAAGTAAGGACTAACTCTAAACACTAACTCTTCATGTAAACTTCGTTACGAAAATCTGGTTATTACACGCTAACCTCCGTAGAGAGATTTGTAGCATTAAGCAACAAGATATTAAAACTCTCCATGAATATTGGGAGAGATTCAAACATCTATGTGTGAGTTATCCACAACACGGAATCTCGGAACAATTGCTATTGCAATATTTCTATGAGGGCCTCCTTCCGATGGATGGGAAAATGGTTGATGCCACAAGTGGCGGTGCCATGTTTAACAAGACCCTGACCGAGGTAAGAGCTCTAATCACTACCATGGCCGAAAACTCCCAATATTTTAGTGTGGGGAGTGACATGACGAGAGAGCCACTAAAAGCCAATGAGGTAAATGTTGCAAGCATTTAGAGTCGTTTATATGATCTTACTAACTTGGTGAAGCAACTTGAAGTTGTCAAAGAATAGGTGAAAGCTTGCGGAATATGTTTGGCCAACGACCATCCAACCGATGCGTGCCCACAACTTCAAGAAGATGTGTTGGTGACGGTTGAGGATGTGAATGCTATAGGAGGTTTTTTCAATCTCAACCACAACAATAAAGATATTTTAATAACAATTTTGGCAACCAAAGACCTCCTTAATTTCAGAATTTCATGCAAAGGCCGCCACTACAGCAGTTTCAGCAAAAAGCACTGTTGATCCCACTTTAAGACTCAACAATGATAAACCAAACATAAATAGTTAAAATCAGAGTAAAATCAGTATAAGAGTGGAAGCGATTTTGCAAACTGTTTGAGTTAATCTATGGTCAATTACACACAGAAATAGGAGAATAAATCTTTAAATAACAAGGTTGTAGCTCAACAATTCATCTCTATTTGATTCTTCAAGAACACCAAGAACACCGTAAGGTATGTGATTTACAGATAATAAGCTCTAAACTGGTGTGTGTGTGTGTGTGTGTGTGTGTAATGTGCAATTGTTACCCTTAAAGGTCTGGTAGAAGCCTTATATTTATACTAGTCTACAGGGGACAAATAGTAGACAAGAAGTACAAGGGTACAAGTGACAAGGTCCTGGGACTGAATCTGGTACACGTTAATGTAGTGCGCCGCCTTCTGCAAAAGCTGTGACCCTTCAGAAGATGACACGTGGAAAGCAGCAGGGCATGCTATGTACTATTGATCTTCAGAATCTTCGTACAACAGAGTCACGTGAGAGTCACACTTGTCCTTGTCTTTGTCTTCAAGTATCTTTAGCTTCTGAGTCTTCATACCACAGAGGCTCTGCCAAGGGTGACAGAGGCTCTGTGGCCTTGTCCTCTGATGGTCTTCTGGTTGATGACTAGTGATGGACCTGATGTTCTTGGTATCCGGCAGAGGCTTCTGCCGGAGTCTTCTCAGCCTATTTTTCAATACTTCTTAGAATAGAAGTTGGAGCTAACAATCTCCCCTAGGTATTGAAAAATAAAAAAATTGAATGTAGCATGATTTCTTAGGCTACGAAGAACAAGAGGTGAAACATTTGACCTCTGTAAGAAAGTAACTCTTTTCATTTACTATTATGCCGAAGGCATTTACATTGATTTAAAGGAAGTTTACAGAACATGAAAAGTAAGAAGAATCGTAAGATAATTGCAGAGGTTAGATTCTTGCGTTTAGGAAATCATTGATCGGCTTGGTGAGTCCTCCATCCTTAAGTTCTCGGTACATGAATGCATAGAGGTCTCTGAAGCGAATGACCGAGTCAATGACCTGAATCGACCTATTTGCGAAGTTCAGGTTCATGAATTTCGTTCCTCTGTGGTTCATGAGGTTGGTCCTAAACTCGAGAAGTGTCTTTGTTGCATATTTCTGGTAATCAATCTCCAAAAATAGCTTCATTTTTCCTTGAGGTTCAAGGTAGACGTATCCAACCTTTGGGTTGATGATGATGGTGTTTGGTTTAATGTCGGCAGAGGAGGGGCAATGATTGTCTGCAGGCAAAGGATTGATTTTTCTCACTCCCAAGTCAAGTGCCACTTGAAAGTCGATCATGCTGTAGAGTAGGAGTTTTTTCCTCATTGCCTTCTTGATTTCTTTGTAGGAATTTATGTTTTCAAGTCTCTCGTTGTAGTTCTTTCTGGCCCAACTTAGGAGTTCAGGTAGATCATAGGGGTTGAGGTTTCTTAAATCAGCATCAGAGAACTTTGTCTCGGATCTATCTGCCCTTTTGACGTGGTAGAGGTTATACCAGAAGTTTCGGCATTTGGTGTGTGAGAGCTTGCAGTTTAGGACTTGAGTGATTCTGGAATCTGAGAAGACGTCTTTGATAGGTTTGGCTTTATCTCTGAAGAAGTCATCCCTTATTTGTTGAATGAGGTCGTGGTTCAGAGTGGGAGGTGGTAGAGGATCATTGATGGCTCTGCTGTAAAGGTACTTATACACCACCTCTTCCATTTGGCATTGAGGCACAGAGGGTGGAGGCATGGGTTTCCGCAGAGCTTCCAGGTCTCTAATCACTTTGGCCTCTCTGTCATCTGTTGGCTTTGCATCACTTAGGACAGGTTTTGTTGATAGAGGAATTCCATAAGCCCAGTCTTCCTCTTCTGGTTTAGGAGTTACGAATGCATCGAAAGAGCTTTTAGCAACTTCTCTGTGACTTGAGGTTTTGGCTTCTTTGGCTTTGGGTCCTCTGTAGCTATGGACTTTCCCTTGTCCTTTGCCTTAGGATGATTTGCTTCTGTTTCTTTGGGTGGGGTTGCTTCTGTTGGTTTGGTTTTGGGTAATTTTGCCTCTGTTGGTTTAGATGGTGGTTGGGTTGAAGAATCTTCTGTTGGTTTGATTGGTGATGGGGGTTTAGTTGGTGTGGGTTCTGCTGTTGGATCTTCTGCTACTCTGGTTTTCAGAATGTTGAGCATTGCAGCTGTTGTAGTGTGTTGTTTCTTTGAAGCTCGAAACTTGTCTTTCTGTAGTTGTTTCATCTGAAGTTATTGCATGACCTCTTCTGTTGTGGGTTTGGGTTTACTCAGGTATTTGCGTGGTTTCTGAGCTATGATTTTTGTTCGGGGTTTTGATCTGGGTTGATTTTCTTTGGGTGTAGGGGATGGAATCTTGGTTTCTTCATGGATTGGTTTTGGTGTTGGTGAAGGTAAGTCTTCTTCGGATGTTGATGATAGAATCTGGATTTGCTCGGCTGTTGGCTTGGGTGTGGGTGAAGGCAAATCGTCTGTGGGTATTTTTGTTTCCCCAGAGGTGGGTATTGCCTTTGTGGTCTTCTGCTATTGGGATTGGCTGGATGATTGTATGGGTACCTGTGCCAGAGGTTTGATGGCTAGTGGTTTGGGTAGTATGGCTCTGCTTGCTCTGCTCTGCTTCTCCCCCTCAGGATGATCTGATGGCCCATCTGAATCGCTATCAGAGTCATCCTGTCTTCTGTCAGATTGTCCCTGTTCTCGGCATGACGAACATTTCTTCTTTGGCCGGCTTGCCCCTGCAGCGAGCATTTTCGCGCAGAGGTTGTCGCAGATTCCAAGCAGATATGCAACCTTTGCTTCTGAATTAAACTGCAGCTTACCCACGCTGTTCTGGAACTCCTTCACGTAATTGGCGTTTGTAGTGGTGAAGGCCTTGATAAAATCAGTTATTTCATTGAGGATACCCTGGCCCAGTTCTATCAATTGAGGTCTGGTAATGTAGTCAGTTGGCTTCAAGGCTTTGTTCTGCTCGATTGTATGGTCTTGAACCTGTTCGAGAGCCTTTTTCAGATCTTCTGCTGTAATTCTCGGTGATGCAGGGGTTTGGTTGGATAGACTTTTGCCACTTTGCGTGCCTTCTTGATTTGTTTTGTGAGGTGGGTGATAGAGGTTTCCAGTGCAGAGGTCGAAGTGGTTTCAGGTGCAGAGGTCTCTAGAGCATTCTTCAGCAGGGCGTTTGTATTCCTCACCTCTGTTGAAAGGGTTTCAACTTTGGTGGTTAAGTCATTTATAGCCTTCTGCGTAGATTCTGCAAGAGCTTTGACAGAGCTTTGCAATTCTCCTAAATAAGTGGTCACCGAGGTGACAAAGGTTTGGAATTCATCATTTGCGACATATGATCCCGGGGTAACCTCTGGGTGAACAAATCTATCACCAGAGTCAGTCTCTATTCCTGAGACGCCTTCTTTCGTTTTTGTTTTTGCGTTAAGAACGGAAGGACTTCCTCCTGATCCTTGAGCGGAGGTTTTTAAGGCCTCAAACTCTACAGAAGTTCTGTCAAAGACCTTGTTCTGAGCCACTCCAGAGGTGGGGACAGAAGTATCCTTGAGTTGACTAGGGGACTTGTCTAGAGTCCCTTTGTCGTTGTGCACTCTACGCTCCTCTGAAGAGTGGTTTGTTCCTATTTAAGTGTGTGTGCCAGAGGAAACAAATTCCTCTGTTGGGATATCAGATCTGATATGGGATAAGTGATCAGGAATAAGAAGTGTGTTCTTTGGAGAGGACATCTTCTGTGGGGAGTTCCCAATTTGTGCAGGTGCAGAGGAGGAAAAAGGTTCCTCTGCCTGGTTGGATGGGGATGGGATCGAGCTGTGCTGCTCTTGTTCAATAACTCTTTCGGCCACTAGACTGGCAGAGTTAGAAATGTGGGTTGCACTGGGAGGGGGTGATGGATGTGTGCCTCTACTTTCTTCGGCATCTTTTCTGCTCTGTTCCTCTGTCAGGCATCCCAAGACTAAAGGGGTTTCTATCTTAGATTCGATCTTTACCCAGGTGTCTTCTGCCTCCATCATTTCCTCTGTATGCTCAAGCTCTGGGTCGTAGCTTGGTGGAGAGGCATAGAGGTCTGAATTTATTGGACTCTCTGGAGTTTCAGCTTGATTACCCGTGGGGGTTCTGTCGTTTGCTTCCAAATCAGAATCGATGTCTGCCGCTATGCAGGTCATTTTGGCCGTGTCTGTGTGGAACTCTGGGATGGCTTCTTCGATCCTTACAGAGGTGTCCAAGGTATTGGCTATATCTTCCCGTTCTAGGAAAGCCGCGAAGTCGTTTGGCTCTGCGGTTTGGATAGGAGTGGGGGATCGCAGAGGTTGTTCATTTATTGTTTATGCTGCTTCCTCTGCGATGTTCGGCAGAGGGGATTTGGGCTTCTTGGTTTTCTTTTGCTTCTTGGGTTTGGGGGATACTTCCTCAGAGGTTTTAGTCTTTCTCTTTTTCTTTTTCTTTTCCTTCTGAGGAGAGGGTGCAGAGGAGGCTATCACAGTTGCCTCTTTCGGGGATTGTTGGGTTTGTTCAGCGCTGGCAGAAGTTCCCTCTTTTGCTGCCTTTGTTTTTAGAGCCTTCTTTGGTTTTGGGGGTTGCACTGTGGTTCTTGGTGGGGCTGTAGAAGTCTATGCACCAAACCTAGCTCTTGTACGCCTTACCCTCTCCATCTTCTGTCTGTGCTTCTCTATAGCCACAACCCAATCTTCCTCACTAAGTCTCTCAACTACCTCTGATCTTATGGGGGCTCCTAGACGTGGGGGGGGGGGGGGGGGGGGGGGGGTCACAGGGCTCGATTGAGGAGTCCTATGTTCACGTATATACGCTCTCTTAAGGTCTACATCTGAAGCATATGTGAGCATCTTCTTCGACAGGGGTCTGCAGAACTTGTACCCATCAGCATGTTTTGTCGGGACGTTCTTTACCATTGGATATGTCTTCACCACGTCACCTTCCATTGGCCATTTTTCGGCTAGCAGAAGAGGTTCTAGCAGAACTCCGATTGCTCGTTGAAATTGCAGAGCTGGAACTTGACCCTTGTTGCCCTTTGCCCTCTGTGTAGATGATCTATGTTCGATGGTTGCGACAAGTTCTTGCATCATCAGAGAGGCATAGTCCAGGGGTAAATCATAGTATATCCCATACATGATCGAGATGATTTGGTGGGAGCTTTGGTCTGGGCTTCCCACTTTGCCAGTGAGGCATCTGTTAAGTATGGAGAAGAGAGTATTCCACAGAGGAGGAAATCTATTCTTTCTAAAGTCATTTCGTTTGGCAAGGGGAGTGTTATATCCCAACATCTTTGTGAATGCACAGAGCTCGGTGTCAGAGGGTTATTCCACATACTTTTTGATGCCTAGCAGGCGTCCGATGGGGAGTTCGAATTCTATGGAGAGCATGGTTTTGTTGAAGCCGATGTTGAGGTTCTGTGAGTTATCAGGTCTGTACAGGTAGCCTATTATTTCTTTTGTCTCAGGGTCATAATAACAGCTCTACCAGAATTGGTTCAGGTATCTGGCAGGTATCTTTTTAACGTTATTGGTTAAGAGTGTTCTTAAGGGATGGTTTTCCAGGATATTCATTAAAACGGCTTGTTTTTCCCCAAAAGCAGATCTGGAAATCACCAAATAGTGGTTATTTGGCTTTAGGGGCAGTGATTTTTCGAACATATTGTTTTCCAGGATGTTTTGCAGGTGTGAGGTCGGAGCAAACTCAACGGAGTTGCTACTGTTGTCCTGTTCATCATCGTTTCGGGCCACTAAAGGATGCTGGGAATGCTCAGAATGAGCAGGGGAGTTCGCCAGAGTATTGGTGGTTGCCATTGAAGGATTCTTAAAAGAAATGAGTAGAAAAAGAGGAGTTGCAGGTTCTTGCAAGGTTTCGCCGGAGAGAGATTCGTAAAGATGAGTAAGAAGGGTAAATGGGGGGTTTTATAGGTGGGGGTAAATTTGGATAGAATTTGAACACTAAAAGTGAATTCAATAGTTTTTGGGGTCCGCACTCGAGTATACCACTGTGATCAACGCTTCACTACCCTCGTTTGACTGACACGTCTATTTGAAACGTGCCACGTCAGAGGTGGCGATGCACGATCAGATGTCGTGCGGCGCCCATTAATGCTCAGCGCGTGGGAGTCTCTATACCCAAATTACTGTCACTTTGGTAAGTAACCCGCACCTCAGAACCCTTTAAAACAAATAAGTGATAGAATCGACAAAAGCTCTGTGGTGGAGTGAGCTCTGTGATCTGAGACCTTCTTCCAATATCTCTGTTCTTGTACCTTTACCAAAACATTTGTAAAATACAATTGAATGATCGATAGAGCATCCGTAAGAGATTTTCGGTTACAGGGGCTCTGACTTACAGAGGCTTTGTCGAGCTGAACAGAGGCTCTATGACTGAAAATTTCTAATTGTGGAAAGCTCATAAAACTTTTTGATCATTCAAAGTTTTGACTGTTTTAAATTGTGTTTCTAGGACATATTTTGAAATTTGTGTCTTGGAAAAATGTTTTGGAAAGAGGATTTGTGATAGGAACTTACTTCTAGATTCTCCTTTGTTCGGCATGGTCAACAACTTTTGTTGGTTTGTTCGATCAACTATCCCCTTTTGGCTCCACCTTGAATGATTAACCTCTGTAGATCATTGCAAGTTCTTCTTCTGCTCCCCCTTGACCTATGCTTGGATCATATATTGATAAGTAGAGCAAAAACATAGGTCAAACTCATAAGAGGTTCTCTGAAAGACGACAGAAGCTCTAAGTTATTCCACAGAAGCTCTGTTGGGTATTGAACTTTTAAAGATCAAGAATTTACATACTGAAAGGTTGAAATATGTACATATATACATAAGGATTTAGTCTAACTTATAGAGGGATCAGCTCATGTTTAGCATACCTAACTTACCCACCAAGAAAAGGAATATTTTCTCATCAAGTGCCTTGGTGAATAAGTCTGCAAGCTGATATTCTGTGGACACAAAGTACATCTCTATGGTGCCATGTTCAACATGATGCTTTAGAAAGTGGTACCAGATATCTATGTGCTTTGTCTTAGAGTGTTGCACAGGGTTGGCAGAGATCGCTATGGCACTTTTGGAGTCACAGAGGATTGGGATCTTTTGGATGTCTAGACCATAGTCTTTTAGCTGAGTTCTCATCCACAGGACTTGAGAGCAACAACTCGCAGCAACAACATATTCTGCTTCTTCTGGGGATGTTGACACGCAATTCTGCTTCTTAGAAGTCCAGCTTACTAATTTTCCACCTAGGAATTGACAACTCCCAGAGGTACTTTTCCTGTCTAGTTTGCATCCCCCGTAATCTGAATCTGTATACGCCATAACATCAAAGCCAGAGTTCTTTGGATACCAGAGACCAAGATTCTTGGTTCCTTTAAGGTATCTAAAGATTCTCTTGACAGCAAATAGGTGGGATTCTTTAGAGTTATCTTGATATCTTGCACAGAGACAAGTGTCATACATTATATCTGGCCTACTAGCAGTTAGGTATAACAGAGACCCGATTAGGGGTGTCAAAAATAACCGAACCCGAATAACCCACCCGAACCCAATGAAATTTGGGTTAAACGGTTTCGGGTTATTCGGTTTTCAGGTTAACCGAATAAGAATTCTTATTCGGTTCGGTTTTCGGTTAATTTTTTCCTAATTCGGTTAAACCGAATAACACATTCTACTAATATTTTATATATTCCATGTTTATAAAAAATAATCTAAATACATGTTATACTATTATTATTTTACATATTTTATTGTTAAATAATATTTTTTATTGATAGTAGATAAGGTTTTTATTAGATTACATTTTTTTCTTTGATTTACATCGTCGCATTGAAAAATATATATATATATATCATTCGGTAGATATTGGTTGATAGATGGTCTTTTTACTTAATATAAGTCAATTATTGAGTATTATTGTATGATACAATAATATATTGAAAGCAACAGACAAAAAATATTTGAGAAAGTGTCCAACGAAAAAAATATAAATCCTTATTCGGTTTAACCGGTTACCGAACCAAATAACCCGAAACCGAACAAACTGAAACCGAATAAACCGAACCTTATTTGGTTTGGTTATCGGCTAGTTTTATAAAAACTTAAAAACCGATTAACCCGAACCGAATAAACCGAAAACCGATTTAACCGACCGAATAACACCCCTAGACCCGATCATGCCTCTGTAGAGCTTGCACTCGACAGATTTTCCCTCTAGATCTGAATGTAATTTAGATCCAGTGGCCATGGGGGTCTTCATAGCAGAGGCATCAGAGAGTTTGAATTTAGAAAGTATGTCAGAGACATATTTTGATTGATTTATGAAAATTCCATCTGATGACTGTTTGACATGGAGTCCTAGGAAGAAGTTTAATTCTACCATCATACTCATTTCAAACTAACTCTGCATGAGTTTTCAAAATCTGTACAGTATTCTGCATTTGTAGAGCCAAAAATAATGTCGTCCACATATATTTGCACAAGGAGAATCACTTCACCTTTCCTCTTATAGAACAAAGTTGTATCGGTAGTACCTCTTTCGAATTCATTATCAAGGAGAAAGGTTGAAAGTCGCTCATACCATGCTCTTGGGGCCTGTTTTAGTCCATACAGAGCCTTATGGAGGTAGTAGACGTGATTTGGTGTTGATCCAAACCCTCAGTGATTTGATAATGACCCTCTCTTAAATACTTAGTGAAAATTGTATGTAAACAATATGTATCAGAGTTTCACTATCGCTGATAAGTACTAAGATCTTACAGTACCGCTGATAGGAACTCTCGCTCTTTAAATTAAACATTCAGCGAACACTGTTCACCATAATGCGCTGAGTCTGTTCAGTCCTTATGGTGATCGCTGATAAGTTAGTTGTTTACTTATAATCCCTGAAGACAAGTTTCACGTCAACAAAGGTTCTACGCTGAAGTCGAAGATCAAGCTCAAGAACCAGCGACAAATCTACTAATGAACTGATGCGGATCAACGAAGACTCAGATTTGTCCACCCAACGTGAAGTATCAAGTACAAGACTTCAGCTATCGCTGAACTTTATCATTCGCTGAATAGTAAATGATAATCGCTGAATCAACGAAAGCTGATCATGAAGTCCTCCGTACAAAGTACTTTTGTCTTAACCTCCCTTGCACGCCACCGTACGAAATGTCAGAAAAGAACCTCCGAAAATCTGAGATCGTACAACCACTCTGATACTACACTGTTCATTCATGCGGCTACTAAGGTTGTCAACAAAGGTCAATGACATGCAACCAATCCGCTGATGACACGTGTAAAGCGTATACTGAATTGCATTAAATGCATGCAGTATATAAAGAGATGAACTCACTTCATTTGAAGTAACCTGCTAACTCTGGACAAGTTCAAATCTCTCTCAAGATAGGATTTTATTAGTAATCTCCATATCTTTCTTAGTGCAAGAAACCTTAGTGTTCCAACTTGTTTAGATTTAGGTTTATCCTTAATCTTGTTTCCGCAACAAGCTGTAAATTGTTAATGATTTATCAATAAACAATTTAGAAAAGTAAAATAGCGTGTTTGTATTCAACCCCCCCTTCTACAAACTTGTATAGGCCTTTCGGGACCAACAAGTGGTATCAGAGCAGATTTGTTTAAACTCATAAACTCAGGGATAAAATCAACTTTTATAATCCATTTCATCATCTTCTCTCTGAATAAACTTGGTTAAACCGATATCCAGGTATGTTTTCTCTCTCTGACAATCGCATGTAAATGCAAGATTTCAAAATAAATTGCATCGCTGAATATCTCTTCCTTAACAGCGATATTTTGAAAATTCCTTAAACCTTCACTGATATTTCTATTCAGTGCTTCATGTTTTTCAAAAGAGTCCCTGAGTTTTTCAAAACCTCAGAGACATCCTAAAAGAATGTGAAAGGACAGTTGTGACGTCATTGCAACGGATAACACTCGGCACGATTTCTTTCTGACACACGTTTGCACGTTTTGTTCAAACTTCCAATCAAATGCAAACACGTGTCCGTGTCATGATGAAAACCTTTTCCCGCTCAAGGTTTTCTCTCTCTAAAAATCCCTATATAAACAACTCTTGGTTTATATTTGTCTTTTACGCGAACAATCTTTCTCCGCAAGAAAAGAATTCTCTGTTGCATTTGTGCTCTCAAAAACCTCGAGAACTGTTCATCATATTCTTCATCAAAACTTCAAGGTTAATATGTTCTTATTTTTTATCAAATGCGTATAACTTGTTTTCGATCTTCTCTTTGTTTTAACAAGATCAAACAAAAGAACGTTTTTTTTAAAATAAAATCATTTCTTTCATGGTTTTATGAACACAACCATTTCATGGTTGTTCTTCAAGTTTTAAATCTAAATCTTAAACTTGTTCTTCATTCGTATCCATTTTTCTTTTAGAAACTGGAATACAAGATTTTATGGGTTTTACTTTTCTTTTAAAATCAAGAAAAACCCTAATCTTCATTAAGACATTTTTTGTCTGAATGAAATGGACAAGATTCGAAAAATCTTAACGGAAATTTCTTTCCACATTAAGATAATTCTTATCTGTTAACATCTTTGGTTGAACTGATAATACAGTGATATGGCATCTTCAAAGCTGAATGTTACCGCTGAATCCATCTCCACTGACTCTGAGGAAATGGAAATCTTCAAAGCCCCCCAGGTGAAGTTCGAGCTGGATCAACTCGATTGGACTAAGGCCAATAACCTCTCAGCTCTTCTCGAGTTTCCTCCTCGGAAGCAAGTATCACATCTGGACGATGCTGTAAGTTTTCTGAAGAACAGCCCCATCTACACAGCCCTGACCATAACACCTCCTGCCAGTCAGCGGCTCTTATCCCAGTTCTGGTACTCTGCCAGACACACTGAGCTACCTTCTGCCAAAGATCCATCCAAAACCATAGACTGCATACTCAGCGATACTGAGTATGGCACCATCAAGATCACACCCGCAATTATCCGCAAAGCCCTAAACTTCCCAAATGCCTCCAAAGAAAAACCCTTCATTCCATTCCCTGACCACAAAAAGCATGCTGACAGAGAAGCAATCATTGCTTTCCTTGACGCAATGGGTTATATCTGGGATATTGGAAGGGACAAGAAGCCTGAGAAGAAACTGACGCTGATAAAGAAATCCAAAATGCCCAGCGAGATGAATTTCATCTTCGCTCACCTGATCAGCTGCATGACAGCGAAATCCGGATCTTCTGATCAAGTCGACCAACCTCAGCAGTCCATGGGATACGCACTGCTGAAAGGTCTAAATATTGACTGGGCCTCCATTATTTATGAAGACCTGATTCAACGTGTCGATTCTGCCGCTGACAGACCAGCATGGGTTCCTTACCCACGATTCATCAGCGCCATCTTTCAATATGGCCTGAAGGACAGCTATCCTGAAGAGGGTGATCTGAAACTTTCTCAGATTGGCCCTAAGGTTCTCGAGTTCAAGCCTGTCGCCAATGAGGTACGTCTCTCTACTCTTCTCTCTCTTCTAAATTCTCCGCTTTCTGTGGCTCCTTCAGCGACAATACCAATCGCTGATACCCCGGCCACAACATCCTCTCCTTATAAGAAAAGGAAACCCTCACACACCCAACTTGATTCCAAAAGGATCAAGAAAACCAAGGAGCAACCCCAGCAATTCCATGCTGAAGACTCCTCAGCTCGTTCTGAAGAGCTGAAGGAAAGTTCCGTGGTACGCTCTGCCACACCCGTGCAAGCCATCCCTCCAATCCAGACTTCAGCGTCTCCAAACGCTGAGGTTAGAAACTTGGAAACTACCCAACCTCCCTCAGTCTCTCAAAAGACTGATGAAGTGATTGTCAGCGATTCCAACACTGAACTCAGAACCCGAACCCCAATCTTAACCTTCGCTTCTCCCTCCACTCACTTGGACACTCCTCCAGCAAACACTGGAGATGCCATCATTCCAGAAGCCGCCGCTGATGCTTCTCAACAAATGATGAAGAAAGGACCTGCAGAGTTCACCATACCTCACCGTACTTTCGAAGAGGATATGGAACACTATTCAGGAACTTGCAACTTCGACGAGTTCATCAATCCTCTTGCAGGTACTAATCCCACCTTAAACACTGTAACTAAACCTGAAACTTCTGAGCTTTCCTTTGTTCACAAGTACTTATATGTTACAGGTCCTAATTTGGGAGACATCAACGCCTCGCTGAAGTCCGTGGAAACAAAGCTGTCCAGTCTCACCACCACACTCTCCAACAACTCAACAACTATAACAAACGCTGGAGAGAACTTGACAAAGCTGACAACGGTGGTGGAGAAGAAAGCTTCCACTGAAGACATCAAGAGTCTTGATAAGACGCTCAGCGATTTTGCCAAGGTGCTCTGTGACATCTACACTGACTACACAAGCCTCAAAACATCAGTTTCGACCATGTCCAGCGAAGTAACAATGCTGAAGACATCGGTTGAAAAACTCGAGGGTGATATGTCAGAGGTCAAGACTGACTTAGGCTCTGTAAAGACCGACGTTAGCTCTATGAAAACGATGATTGAGACACTGGTAAACAAGGCAAATAGTCCAGCTGCTGCTCCTGCCCCTGTCCCTATTCTGGAATCTTTCACAGAGGAGGATCGCACAGAGCTGAGGAAAATCATGCCTGCTATCTCTGGCCTAGAAGACAGAATAGCAAAGCTTGAAGGTTGTGTGAAAATCTCTGGCCCAGAAGACAGAGATAACACCAATGCTGAGTCTGCCCATTCCTCCCCCAGTCATCATGAAAAAGAGGGGGAGAAGAGCGCTAACATTCCAAGGAGAAAAGCGCTGAAGATCTGAACAACAAAAGCGCTGAAGACCTTTCCCATGATGAATCTATCAGGGGAGAGAGGAATGAAGATCTGACCACTGGACCTCAGGGAGATGAAAACCCTGAGGGAACCGAGAAGCTCGCCTCTGTATCTGAGGAGGAGCAACTCGAAGAAGATGCTGAGAATTCCGAAGCAGAAGATAATGAAGACATCGACATCCCTGACGACAAACCATCCTTCTCTCCAAGAAAGGATGATGATGATGATGAAGATGACGATGATTTCTTTATCGTCAAACCTGCCCCAAGGATCAAAGCTCTTAAAGGAATCTCAATAAAAGAACCATCAGGGGAGAAGACAAAGACAAAGCCCTCAGCCTCTGGCGCTGAGAAAAGCAAAGACAAAGGCCTCGCTGAAGATGAAAATCTAGCGATTCTCTTTGAAAAGCCGGTTTGTCAGGTAAACTAAAACTTTACTTTTTCCTTCCCTGAACTTCTCAACAGCTCACTAAGTTCTTCAAACCTATATACACATCCACATTATTTTTCTATCTTTTCTACCCAAGTTCTTCTACCCAATTCTTATCTGTAAGATCGCTGCTTTTCAGCTAGTCTTCTCCCCTATTTGAGGATGTCGCTGAAGGTTCTACTGTTGCGACTTCACAAATAAAGCCAGCTGCTGCTGATGAAATAATCCCAGTCTTGGACTTGATCTCTGAGACTGATGAACCAGAAGAACAACCTCTCTCGCGCAATAAGAGACCTTCCTCAGTTCCTCAAAAGCTGAGTGAAGAGGATCAAAAGAGAAGAGAAGAAATAATAAATCGATTCGAGGATCAGCGAATCATTCTAAGGCCTGATCAACTGCCTTCCGTTCCTCCTAAGTTCAGAATTTCAAAAGCTGAATATCAGGACCACCTTAGAGCTGAACGCCTCATTGCTGAAAGAAAGGAAGCTGAAGAGAAAGACAGAGAATACGCCATCAAGCTCACTCAAGAATCTGTCAAAGACCCCAAGCTGAAGCGTGTTCCCATTCAAATCCAACGAAAGCTGTGGGAAGAAGCCCAGAAGATCGTGGAAAAGAAAACTGAAGTTTCTCAGACCACCTTGATCTGGTTTAAAGAGAAAATTCACTTCAGATATCGTCCAGCGAAGATCAACAAGGTATTCATCTCTGGAAGAACATCTATCGGAGTACCTATTGTTGACATCAAACTGTTCAGAGAAGATGGCACATCTGAAACCTTTCGTGCTGACACTGTAAAAAGGTATGGTCTCTCTGAATGGCTGGAGATGAGGTTAGCTATCCAACCATCACAATCAAAGTACAAGAATCATTTCGAAAAGCTGATAAACAGACAGATTGACTTGATATCTTCCTGTGTGGATATTCCTCCTGTTCCTGATCTAAAGCCGAAAAGAAAAAGAGGTTCTCCAAGGAAGAAACGTCAAGATTCAAATTCAGGATCTGTCATACGAAATGAAACTGGAATTGGTTTCTCTCGCGCTGAAGTACTTGGTCCTGATCCTGATCTATCTGCCCTTGACATCTCTCTGCCACCATGTGAACTTTTCGTCCCTGGTAAAGTCATCAGTAATCCTTATGGAATATTCTTTCTTGACTACGACGGACGAAAATGCTTTCAACGGATCGCTGACCTCCCAATCACTCCAATCGAACAGCTCAGTGATCTTATCTACTGGTGTGACTTCAGAAAGGACATTCAGGCACGACACCTAAAACCCTTGATCTTTCAAGAAGCGCCGAAGAAAAGAAAACAAGGTGTAACGGTTCCTGACTGGATGATTCCCACTGAAAAGACGACCCTTGATGAACTTCTCATTAAGAAAGAACCTTTTGAAAACTGATATAATCTCCTTTTTCTCTATTGTATCAGTTATCCTTCTGTACTTGTAATTTATTTCGCTTGTACTTGTAATCTTTCTGTTCTTCATTGTAACCTGATTCAAAGATTTAAAGAAAGATTTCAGCGAATGTACTTTACTCCATCAGTACTGAAAAGATCCCAGAAAACAGTAAAAGGGACAAATATTTTATGAGTTCTTTTTATCCTTATGTTTTCATTAAATAGCAATTTTCTTTGTTGCTATGTCATAATCAAATAGGGGGAGATTGTTGATCCAAACCCTCAGTGATTTGATAATGACCCTCTCTTAAATACTTAGTGAAAATTGTATGTAAACAATATGTATCAGAGTTTCACTATCGCTGATAAGTACTAAGATCTTACAGTACCGCTGATAGGAACTCTCTCTCTTTAAATTAAACATTCAGCGAACACTGTTCACCATAATGCGCTGAGTCTGTTCAGTCCTTATGGTGATCGCTGATAAGTTAGTTGTTTACTTATAATCCCTGAAGACAAGTTTCACGTCAACAAAGGTTCTACGCTGAAGTCGAAGATCAAGCTCTAGAACCAGCGACAAGTCTACTAATGAACTGATGCGGATCAGCGAAGACTCAGATTTGTCCACCCAACGTGAAGTATCAAGTACAAGACTTCAGCTATCGCTGAACTTTATCATTCGCTGAATAGTAAATGATAATCGCTGAATCAACGAAAGCTGATCATGAAGTCCTCCGTACAAAGTACTTTTGTCTTAACCTCCCTTGCACGCCACCGTACGAAATGTCAGAAAAGAACCTCCGAAAATCTGAGATCGTACAACCACTCTGATACTACACTGTTCATTCATGCGGCTACTAAGGTTGTCAACAAAGGTCAATGACATGCAACCAATCCGCTGATGACACGTGTAAAGCGTATACTGAATTGCATTAAATGCATGCAGTATATAAAGAGATGAACTCACTTCCTTTGAAGTAACTTGCTAACTCTGGACAAGTTCAAATCTCTCTCAAGATAGGATTTTATTAGTAATCTCCATATCTTTCTTAGTGCAGGAAACCTTAGTGTTCCAACTTGTTTAGATTTAGGTTTATCCTTAATCTTGTTTCCGCAACAAGCTGTAAATTGTTAATGATTTATCAATAAACAATTTAGAAAAGTAAAATAGCGTGTTTGTATTCAACCCCCCCCTTCTACAAACTTGTATAGGCCTTTCGGGACCAACATTTGGGTACTTAGCACTTTCGAACCGTGGTGGTTGTTGGACATATACTTCTTCTTGAATTTGTCCATTCAGAAAGGAAGATTTGACATCCATTTGAAAAAACCTTAAAACCTCTGTGGGCTGCGAAGGCTAATAAGATTCTTATGGCTTCGAGCCGTGCGACATAGGCAAAGGTCTCATCATAGTCTGTCCCTTCTGCCTGACAGTATCCTTTAGCCACCAGTCTAGCCTTGTTTCTGATGACCACTCCATCCTCATCCTTCTTATTTCTGAAGACCCATTTAGTCCCTATAGCAGCTTCCCCTCTTGGCAAAAGAACTAAGGTCCACACTTTGTTTCTCTCAAATTGGAGAAGCTCTTCTTACATTGCTTCTACCCAATTTGGATCTTCTAGGGCTTCATAAACTCTTTTATGTTCGATCACACTGATAAAGTTTTTAAAGAAACAAAAATTAGCAGTGGCTGATCTCGTCTTTACATTGTCAGAAGGACTGCCAATGATTTACCTCTGAGGATGGCTCTTTGTCCACTTGGTCATCCTTGGAATATGGTCATTTGCATCATTGATTTGAACTTATGTTGTTGCACACGATGGTTCTGGTGCAACTTCTGTTGTTGATGGTACTTATGTGCTTGTACACGAAGTCTCATCGTGAGGTATTTCAATAAGGGTTGGTACTGAATCCTCTGAGGATGTTGAGACCGAATCCTCATTCTCCTATAATATTGATTCCTCTGTTGATGCAGCAGTTGGTATTTCCAGTGCCTCTGTTGTGGAGTTCTTGTTTACATTATCCTCTGCTTGCTCCCCCTCGACACTTGCATCTGCACAATTAATGGAAGAGGGTAAAGAATTTGAGGGACCAGTAAGAGATATACTTGAATTTGTCTGGTCAGCAGAGGATGTCAATGCAGAGGCTCTTGTAACGTCCCAAAAATTACAAGCAAATTTAAATTTTTAAATAAACATTTCATTTATGACAACTCATTAAATGATTCCAACGTTTCGTTTGTAAACTCATAATTAATATCTTCATAATAAAAACCAGCGGAATTAAACTTTTAATTACTAAAAACCATAAAGCAACCAGCTCTCCTCGCGCGCCAGTGTGTACTCGTCACGCCTTGGAGCCGCCCGTACCTGAAACCACAAACTATTGGGAAAGGGTAAGCACGAAGCTTAGTGAATTCAAACACCATAAATAATACAGTTATTCCACACTACCCCTAAAACAGATAGTGACACATAAACGATCATACCGGTCTACGAACAAGTCATAAACATGTATATCCACAACCACCCGCCTAAGAGGCACAAGTCGGTCCCACCGACCACATGATAACATCTTCGGCCCCGCCGAATCCCCGGTCCCACCGAGTCTCTACGCCACCCGCGTATAAAACCTTCGGCCCCGCCGGACCCTCGGTCCCACCGAGTCTCTACGCCACCCGCGTATAAAACCTCCGGCCCCGCCGGACCCTCGGTCCCACCGAGTCTCTACGCCACCCGCGTATAAAACCTCCGGCCCCGCCGGATCCTCGGTCCCACCGAGTTAACATGACAACATAGTATCAACTAGACACCCCACTATCTAGTTCCACAACACAATCACATAAAGCTACCACACACGTACTACAGCAATGATAAAACAACCGTTATTAGATATAGTGAGAGAACTCACCTCGAATGCGCGCCTAGCTTAACAACACAATTCAAGCTTCACAAATGCAGTCACTTACCAGCACCTAAACGCATGTTAAAACGTGTCAATACGAGACCCGGACCCTATGACACGACACACGCTTAAACCGTCACTAAAACTATTTTCTGCTCTCGCCAAACAGGTCTGTTCGGGACCTGTTTCGACCTCTTTAAACCCAGAAAATTCCCAATTTCATTTCATGGTTAGTAAGTACTCTGAGATAGGGTTTCAAGGACATATTATACGCCTCCTAACGATTTTTCTACAATTTACTATGGATTTTACAAAAACAGTTCGCGGAACAGCGAAAAACAGCACCTTACAGTACAAAACGACGATTTTACCTATGCTACGTTCCGAACTGGATTTTTCACAAAACACAGAAAAGTTGCTAGACTCAGAAAGGGAACGTTTGGCACTGCTCTCACCCAGATAGGAGTTACGAGCAAAGTGTTATGGCTTTCAAAAGGCAATGGCAGATTCCAGAATTTTTCACATGAAATGACGAATCACAGAACTTGCGATCACTTTTTCGCCCAGCTAGAGACCGAACCAGTTTTCCGCTAAAACACGGAAAACGTGCCCGACCCGGAACTTGAACCGTGGGCGCCAGTTTCGGCTCAAACGGAGTTACGACGGAAAGGTTATGATCAAACGAAAACTGGACAGCACACTTAGAATTTACATAAAATGACGATTTAAAAGAAACGGTTTGAACGATTCGGCTTAATCGATTAAGTCACGGTTTAAGGGCTCTACAGTGACTATGGTCTGGTCACGACCACGCGCCACCCACAGCCATCTCCGGCAGTGGTGGTCGCCGGTGGCGACCGGCGGCGGCTCTCCGGCGATGATTACACACACACACACCGCCCACACCACCCTCTCGCACCACCTTTCCTCCTCTCTCTCGATCGCCATAAACGCACACACACACAACTACACACACCACCACGACCATCCTACACCACCACCCCTCAAGGTGGTCCACGGCGGCTACCGCCTGCAGCGGCCAAGGCCGCGTGCGGCGGCAGCGGCGGCGGCTACTTCGCCGGCGACTAAAACAAGAAAGAGAATCGCGATCTTAACGCTTACCTCTCGACGAATAACGGTGGCGGCAGTGGTTTCCGGCGACTGCAGCAGCGGCGCCTCCTCCTCCGGCGTCTTTCACCTCCAGCGATCTCTCTCCCGACTCCTCTCTTTCTTGCCGCCGATTCTCTCTCTAACCTTCTCGGTTTCTCTCTCTCTCTCTCTTTCTCTTCTCTTCCTCCGGCCGGCGACAACCACAAAGGGGGAGGGGGAAAAAGGGATGGCCGTAGGGTTGTTCTTTGTTTTTCTTTCTTGTTTGTCCAACACGTCACCAACACAACAAAACCCAAAAGCAAATGAGCCGTAGGGTTGTTCCTTTTGTTTTTTTTTCTTTCTTGTTTGTCCAACACACCACAACTCACACCAACAAAACAAATGGGTTTTCGGTTTATGAAATACATGGGCCGAAAATCTATGCATGTTTTGGCCCTTTGACACTTCTAGTCCCTCCACTTAAACCTTCTCGCAACTAACCCAAAATTCCGACATTTTTAACGATTAGGTCCGATTCGTCTAACCCCGTTAACGGAAACCACATTAAATAAAATTAAAACCAAAGGATTTATAAAAAGAGATTACATACCGGGATACGGGCTTTACAACTCTCCCCCACTTGGATTAGACTTCGTCCTCGAAGTCTCTGCCTACGAATAGCTCCGGATAGTTCTTGCGCATCTCCGCTTCGGGTTCCCACGTCCACTCGAACCCTTTCGGTGCTGCCACTGGACTTTCCTCAACTAGAATCTAAATTTCTCACCCCGTCTAGAATTTCTCGAATACTTTTCTACTACCAAAACTACTTCAAGGACACTGAAAATTATGACCGGAAGAACACTCCAACAACTGGATTCATTCCTAGCCAAACGACTTCGGTTTCCTCCCAACCTTAGATGTTCCATACATCCCGACTCAAATTTCGAGCTCTAACAATTCTAAAGGTGCTCACCAATATACCCTACAGGATACTCAAATCCGATCATACTTACCAATAACTGTCGATTAACTTCCACGAATTCTAATAGACTCCAAAGATTTTCAATAACTTATATTAACAAAACATCGACCCCCTGCCGAACATCGGTCCAACCGATTACAATAACAAACATCGGCCACCCGCCGAACATCGGTCCAACCGATACAATAACAAACATCGGCCACCCGCCGAACATCGGTCCAACCGATACAATAACAAACATCGGCCACCCGCCGAACATCGGTCCAACCGATTACAATAACAAACATCGGCCACCCGCCGAACATCGGTCCAACCGATTACAATAACAAACATCGGCCACCCGCCGAACATCGGTCCAACCGATTATAATAACAAACATCGGCCACCCGCCGAACATCGGTCCAACCGATTATAATAAATCACATAAGCGTGGTATTATCCTAGACACTAACACAAATAGATATCCCCCACAATCAAGTCAACTAACACACGCGTAGGTCATTCCCTTAACCGATACTACCCGGCCTACATTACCAACACGCGTGGAATACCCAACCTCCCACCATCGACGTATCCCCCACACTCGCTCTACAAAGCTAATTTATCTGAACCGAGGATACACCCTGACGCCTACCTCTCAGGTAACGCCTCAGGGCCCCTCACATCGGAATGACCTCCCAGGTAAGTGCCCACAACTATATCCTCCTAGCACCTACTAGAAAGCCTAGGCTATAACACCTGAACACCGGGGCCTCACCCCGAGATACCCAACCGACCACTACCAGCGACGGACTAACGTGCCTAAGGATCCAAAGCAAAACAGCCTACCAACAACATGCCTATTCCGGATTGACTCACTCACCCAAACATGTAAACACTCAACGTGCAAAGAATGCCAAACGGTGCGACAAAAACATCTCATCAACTAGACTCCACATCGAGCCATTAAAACCGGGCAATTGGCCCATGACTAACACCAAGTCAAACCCGAGCAAAATGCTCCACGCTTGCTAGACCCATAGGTCGGAAAATGCGTTTAAACAAAGTTTAAGCAAGCAATACTCTGAAATCAACATTAGCCACAAAACTCAACACGGTTTACACAAAAGAGTTTTCCAAAAGGACTCACACCCTTAAAATTCTCAAAATGACACATAACACATAAAAGCACCTTTCCCCAAATGGTTTACAAAATCATTTACAAAATGCTTTCAACATCAGGATTTTCATCTCAAAAAAGATCGTATGTAATAAAACTACTACTACCTGATCGATAGTTACGCAAAACTGGACACGCTCGTCCCACATAGGAAAATCATGTTGAAAATCGTTCCATTGCAGTTCAGTTTACTCACACAAAAGCAAAGCGTAATAAATAATTTCTTTAAAATGAACCGCCTCGATTCCAGTATGGATTGACTCATGACGTGCACTTAAAGTAACCGCTTGACCTTAAACAGGGTGCGACAAAGGTGTGCACATAATTCAAAATAAGTTTCACGACATTTGATTCAAAAATTCCTCTTTTTAATCATAAAATGACGTGGCACAGGGTTCGCCACAAATTTTTCGCGCGTCAGCTAGTCACACAAAACGATGACACGGTTTACAAATATATTTTTGTTAAACACAACTGTCTCGTGTAAGTTGCAAACTTGAAGACAGAAACCAGTTCGCTTCTAATAATTGGAAATATCGACTAAAACCTCATAAAATCTCAAACTGGGGGCAGGCATGCAAGCTTGTAACACTTCCTCAAGTTTCGTACTTGGGACTTATAACGTCAAAACATTATAGTTTAAAAATGTATTTATCGAAAATGCTCAAAATACCCGTTTCCTCCAAAGCAAAAGTTTTTAATTTCCCAAAAAAATGATCGGTAATTCTAAATTAACCGAATGTCAACAATCTACGCATTTATATTTCCAAAATATAACACATTGTAATCGAATGCATGATATTCACAACATTAAAACACTCATTGGATCAAATGGTCTTTCATTTCGACAAAAAGGAACTAAAACATTTTCATGCACGACTCGTTTATCAAAATGTCGAGAACAAAAGTTACCCCAGTATGCATACCCCTAAGTCGATAAATCGCATTTTCATGGAAAAGTCAATAAAACCTTTAGCTGACTAAAAAAAGCGCACTAAACAACTCCTTATGAAATGTTACCAAAATTCCTCCATGCACTACTTATGTCACGCATGAATCAATCCACACACTGAACTATTTGCAATAAAATACTTAGTAACACAAACTCTCGAAAGAAACGTTAAGCGACACTAGAATTCCAAACTCATTTTAAACAAATCACCAACAAAGTTTGTAACTCTCGTAATAAAAAGGTTTCATGCACTTTCAAAACCATAATTCGACATCTTGTGTGTGTGCTAAACATTTCCCAAAATTCCAAAACACAATCCATATAAGGATTGGAAACACAAAAATTAGTTAATGCAATCCTATTTTCAAAATAAACTCTGTGCATGACTCAGTCGGCATTCAACGTCTCGACTCATACTCCTCCATCCTCTCCAATCCACTATCGTCCTCCGGACATTTAAACCTCTTAGGGCAAGATGGGAAATTACGTCAAATAATCCCTACGATTTTTCCTCAAATCAAAGTCGGCTCTATAAGCCTATGATTCTAGCACAATCATCCATCTTGGCCCGAAACAAACATCATCCCCATCATCACTCCAAGTGACTAATACTAGAATCGTCCTTTTATTCCAATGACTACTACTTTATAACCTTCGACACTATCCCAACGATCATCCCATCAAAGCAAAACAAGTACACACCTGTACTAGTATGTTTACTATAGTTGTTCCTCCTTGTGATGGCTATTCAGGGCAGATGTTACCACGAGTTATTAGCACATAATAACTCATACTAACAACACTCACGCTCAACTCCTTGGATTCCTCGTGACTTCCCCGACTCGAGCATTGATCTTGTGCTTCCGGTAGTAGGAGCTCTACTACTACTACCATCCACACCTATCATCGCCCGTTCCGAGTTCCATCCTAAGGGGTCCAAGTAGTTTCTCGCCGAAACTATACACATATGCCCGCACCGGCATAAGTACACACTCTTCCTAGCTCCCTAGGAATTCCATCCAAACCACTACCCTTGCTACTGCTGAATCCCTACTTATCATGACGAGTTGCCTCGCGAATACCCGATCATATGCAGTGCGAAACAAATAGACAGTCGAATACAAGACTCTATCCTAGAACGGTTGGACTCAAACAAGAGCTGCGCAATAGAACTAAATCGAATATTCTAAGGCTATAAATCTCTTACTGCATACAACCTAGAGGGCATCCACTTAGTAACCTATCATAATTAGCATAAATTCCTAATAGCAAGTAGTTCAACATACAGCATAGTGTCCACAACAGGCAATCTAGCATGCATACTCTATGATCTAGAAAGCAATAAAACACTAAGTACTGTACCTTTCCCCTTTGGCTCCGGCTGACTGTACACACTGCGCCTCCGATCACCGTTCCTCGAACGGGTCTTTACTTTTTCTTTTATTTCCAAAAAGATTTAATAAAGAATTTGAAAATTTCCCAGCCGCAACTTGAGACCAAACACACCGAGGTGCGTTTGATTCACTCAAGCTGTGCTCTGATACCAAGTTGTAACGTCCCAAAAATTACAAGCAAATTTAAATTTTTAAATAAACATTTCATTTATGACAACTCATTAAATGATTCCAACGTTTCGTTTGTAAACTCATAATTAATATCTTCATAATAAAAACCAGCGGAATTAAACGTTTAATTACTAAAAACCATAAAGCAACCAGCTCTCCTCGCGCGCCAGTGTGTACTCGTCACGCCTTGGAGCCGCCCGTACCTGAAACCACAAACTATTGGGAAAGGGTAAGCACGAAGCTTAGTGAATTCAAACACCATAAATAATACAGTTATTCCACACTACCCCTAAAAAAGATAGTGACACATAAACGATCATACCGGTCTACGAACAAGTCATAAACATGTATATCCACAACCACCCGCCTAAGAGGCACAAGTCGGTCCCACCGACCACATGATAACATCTTCGGCCCCGCCGAATCCCCGGTCCCACCGAGTCTCTACGCCACCCGCGTATAAAACCTCCGGCCCCGCCGGACCCTCGGTCCCACCGAGTCTCTACGCCACCCGCGTATAAAACCTCCGGCCCCGCCGGATCCTCGGTCCCACCGAGTTAACATGACAACATAGTATCAACTAGACACCCCACTATCTAGTTCCACAACACAATCACATAAAGCTACCACACACGTACTACAGCAATGATAAAACAACCGTTATTAGATATAGTGAGAGAACTCACCTCGAATGCGCGCCTAGCTTAACAACACAATTCAAGCTTCACAAATGCAGTCACTTCCCAGCACCTAAACGCATGTTAAAACGTGTCAATACGAGACCCGTACCCTATGACACGACACACGCTTAAA
Organism: Saussurea involucrata; assembly: GCA_033807775.1. Lineage (NCBI taxonomy): Eukaryota > Viridiplantae > Streptophyta > Magnoliopsida > Asterales > Asteraceae > Saussurea > Saussurea involucrata. The sequence goes on from CM066323.1 coordinate 57,648,558, forward strand.
CCGTCACTAAAACTATTTTCTGCTCTCGCCAAACAGGTCTGTTCGGGACCTGTTTCGACCTCTTTAAACCCAGAAAATTCCCAATATCATTTCATGGTTAGTAAGTACTCTGAGATAGGGTTTCAAGGACATATTATACGCCTCCTAACGATTTTTCTACAATTTACTATGGATTTTACAATTACAAAACCAGTTCGCGGAACAGCGAAAAACAGCACCTTACAGTACAAAACGACGATTTTACCTATGCTACGTTCCGAACTGGATTTTTCACAAAACCCAGAAAAGTTGCTAGACTCAGAAAGGGAACGTTTGGCACTGATCTCACCACATACGAGTTACGAGCAAAAGGTTATGGCTTTCAGAAGGAAATGGCAGATTCCAGAATTTTTCACATGAAATGACGAATCACAGAACTTGCGATCACTTTTTCGCCCAGCTAGAGACCGAACCAGTTTTCCGCTAAAACACGGAAAACGTGCCCGACCCCGAACTTGAACCGTGGGCGCCAGTTTCGGCTCAAACGGAGTTACGACGGAAAAGTTATGATCAAACGAAAACTGGACATCACACTTAGAATTTACATAAAATGACGATTTAAAAGAAACGGTTTGAACGATTCGGCTTAATCGATTAAGTCACGGTTTAAGGGCTCTACAGTGACTATGGTCTGGTCACGACCACGCGCCACCCACTGCCATCTCCGGCAGTGGTGGTCGCCGGTGGCGACCGGCGGCGGCTCTCCGGCGATGATTACACACACACACCGCCCACACCACCCTCTCGCACCACCTTTCCTCCTCTCTCTCGATCGCCATAAACGCACACACACAACTACACACACCACCACGACCATCCTACGCCACCACCCCTCAAGGTGGTCCACGGCGGCTACCGCCTGCAGCGGCCAAGGCCGCGTGCGGCGGCAGCGGCGGCGGCTACTTCGCCGGCGACTAAAACAAGAAATAGAATCGCGATCTTAACGCTTACCTCTCGACGAATAACGGTGGCGGCAGTGGTGTCCGGCGACTGTAGCAGCGGCGCCTCCTCCTCCGGCGATCTCTCTCCCGACTCCTCTCTTTCTCGCCGCCGATTCTCTCTCTAACCTTCTCGGTTTCTCTCTCTCTCTCTCTCTTCTCTTCCTCCGGCCGGCGACAACCACAAAGGGGGAGGGGGAAAAAGGGATGGCCGTAGGGTTGTTCTTTGTTTTTCTTTCTTGTTTGTCCAACACGTCACCAACACAACAAAACCCGAAACCAAATGAGCCGTAGGGTTGTTCCTTTTGTTTTTTTTTTCTTTCTTGTTTGTCCAACACACCACAACTCACACCAACAAAACAAATGGGTTTTCGGTTTATGAAATACATGGGCCGAAAATCTATGCATGTTTTGGCCCTTTGACACTTCTAGTCCCTCCACTTAAACCTTCTCGCAACTAACCCAAAATTCCGACATTTTTAACGATTAGGTCGGATTCGTCTAACCCCGTTAACGGAAACCGCATTAAATAAAATTAAAACCAAAGGATTTATAAAAAGAGATTACATACCGGGATACGGGCTTTACAGCTCTGGTAGCTCTAGCAGAGGGATCAACATCATCATTGAAAATTTCTTCAAACAGCAGGTTAAGCTCTGCTTCTCTTGATTTGGAAATGCAGAGGTTTCTTTGTTCAGCCCGAGTTCTGAACTGATTTGCTCAGAAGTCTTTTGGAAAGAGTCGTCAAAAGAAACATTAATACTATCCACGATTGATTGGGTCCGTAGAACGTAGACTCTGTAGGCCTTAGAAGTGGCAGAGTACCTGATGAACTTGCCTTCATCTGTCTTAACATCAAACTTCCCTCGAGTCTCTCTGCCGTCGAGGACAACGCATTTGCATCCAAATACATGAAAGAACTTGATATTTGGCTTCCTCTGGTTGATCAAACGGTATGGTGTCTTGATGTATCTTTTCACCACTGTTGATCGATTATGGGTAAAGCAAGCAGTATAGACAGCTTCTGCCTAGAAAGATAGGGGTAATCCTGTTGCTGTAAGCATGGTTCTTGTAGCCTCCACAAGCGTGCGATTTTTGCGTTCGACCATGCCATTTTGTTGTGGGGTGCGTGCAGCAGAGAAGTTTTGTGAGATGCCTTCTTCTGTAAGATAAGCTTCAATGACAGAGTTTTTGAATTCTGTTCCATTGTCGCTTCTTAGCTTCTGTATCCTGCACTCATAAAGAACCTGGATTCTTTTTATTAGATTTATCAAGATGTTTGGCACATCTGACTTCTTTCGCACAAATTCTACTCATGTATATCTTGAGAATTCATCGACCAACACTAACATATATTTCTTGCCACCTAGGCTCTGTGTAGCAATGGGACCACAAAGGTCGACATGAAGAATGTACAGAGGCCTAGTGCAAGACACATCAGTCTTGCCATTTCACAGGCAGAACACAAATGATCCTTATTAAATTTAACATTAGGCAGACCTTTTACCAGATCAAGTTTTCCAGTTTATCCAGAGTGTGGAAGCTTAGATGACAGAACCTGTTATGCCACAACCATGCTTCTTCATTCTTGCATGAGACAAGACAGAGTTTGTCATCTTTGTTCTTGCCTTGAAGTTCATGAGGTACAGATCACCTTTTCTTTTGGCTCACAGAAGTTATACTTCTGTGTCTTCCCCTAGCAGAGAGCAATAGGTTCTTTTGAACTTAACGTCAAAACCTGTGTCGCCGAGTTGGCTAACATTTAAAAGATTGTGCTTGAGGCCATCCACATATGCAACTTTGCACACAGTTATATCCTCTTTTTATGACTCCATAGCCTCTGATGTACCCCTTCTTGTTATCTCCAAAGGTTAGTGATCCTCCTCCAAGTTTGTCTTTATATGAAGATAGTAATCCTCTGTCGCCAGTCATGTGCCTCGAGCACCCGGAGTCTAGGTGCCAAATCGGCACATACTGCTTCTGTAACATAAACAGAGAGATTTAGGTACCCATTTTCAAATGGGTCCAGGTTTGTTAGGGGGCTTTAAGGTTGCCTTAACATCCTTTGGTTTGGCTTTAACTTCTTTCGAAGAACCATCTTGTTTCTTCTTACCCTTGAATTTTGCATTTTTTTTGGGTTTAGAGAGGAAACAGTGAGGACTGGAGAAGTGTTGATTCCATTGATACAACAGTTCAAAACAATGACAGTAATCGACATGTGAAGAAATTTGCTTAAACTTTTCATTAAAAACGCTGAACATGGGCACAGAGGCTTTATGATTACAATCTTTCCTAGCATTAGACTTTCTATTACAAAAAGACCTATGTAGGCTAGATTGAGTTTTTGTAAAATCTCTCTTTGGAGTAGCCTTCTGTTGTGCCCATCTTCTGTGGTGAACCTTTGCCGATTTCACTGTCAAAGAAGAAAAAGACTTGTTATTTTGAATCCATTTACCTTTTTGGATTTAGAGAGGACTTTTCTTTTTCTTTTTTGATTTTCTCAAGTTCAAGAGACGTTTTTGCTTGTATACACATATCCAGAAAGTCTTGGCAGATAGGAACACTTGTGAATTTCTCCTTTGGAGGAATGGTTCTGTTAAGAATGCCAGAGGGAAGCTTAAATCCCTTTGATTCACAAGGAACTATCTCTGACTCATCAAAGTCAGTTTCAGATTCGTCAGATGATGAGTGTTGGTCCCGGAAGAGTTATACAAGTTTGTAGAAGGGGGGGGGGGGGGTTGAATAAAAACACACGATATTTACTTTTCTAAATTGTTTATTGATATGTATCAAACAATTTACAACTTGTTGCGGAACAAGATTAAGGAATAAACCTAATCATCCAATCAGGGGTTGTGACTCCCTGTTCCCTTCTTTTCTTTTCTTCGCGGTAGATGTGGGGTTTCAGAAGTGATCCAAGGAGATTGTGTTTGTACTCACACCAGTATAGTAAATCCCTGAGTTGTTCGATTGGAGTTGTGTATAACTCAGAGATGCGTTGAAAGCATTCACGACCATTGAAGTCATAGAAGAAAATGCCATAAGGTTCGCTGATAACTCTGCCAGGGAAGAAAGCTTAAGTTGGAGGTAGAGATACGTCGAGTCCGGAGAGGTCAGGGGCAAGGCCAAGAACTGCTTCACGAGAGAATTCAATCCCTGTCTCGTTTCTTATTGTCGGGCCTGGAGAGGAAGGGGTCTTTTCTTCTTTGGAGCAACTCGCTTCTTTTGAATTGGTGGTGGAGGTGATATCAACCGCTGAGGTAACTAAGTCGATCTGCCTGTTTATGGCTTGTTCAATATAGGTTTTGAAAGTTGAGCGGGATCTTTGAATTGCTATTCTCATCTCTAACCATTCAGCGAGACCAAATGTTATTGGACATCAACATTCTATCGGTACCAAATGTTATGGCTTGTTCAATATAGGTTTTCTCTAACTACTTGGACATGAACGATCGATACCTTTATGTTATTTTTTAAAGCATATATCCCTTTGACGTTTACAGCTTTTATCCTTGAAGGATGTTGTCTGTAGTGGCACATTTTCTTACACCATTCGAGAGTGGTGCTGCTGACTTTGGTCTTTTCCTGGTGGGTCTTCTGTGCGTCCTTCATCAGAGTCTTTTGGACAGCAACATGAAATTTCTTTAAAGCTGGATCTTCAACCGAACGTTGAGCAAGCTCTAAGGCATATTCTTTGTCTTTTTCTTCAGCCTTCTTTCGTTCAGCGAAGAGTTTTTCAGCTTTGAGGGATTCAACAACTTCATCTTTTGATAGAATGTTGAGATGAACAGGAACGAATCGCTGATCCTCTAGCTGTTGGATCATAGCTGCTCTTCTTTTCATTTCTTCTTCACTTGGTTTTTGAGGAACCAAGGATGGTCTTCTATCGTGTGTTAGCAACTCTTCTTCTTCTTCTTCAAAAATGTCATCGGTCCCATCAAGATTCAGGACCAGGATTATTTCTTCAGCGCTCGGGGCTGGAATTATTAGAGTTGTAGTTGGAGCAGCTTCAGTTTGACCCTCAAACAGGGGAGAGGACTAGATGAAACACAACGGTCATTTAAGTAAGATCATTTGGGAAAAGGGATAGAGAAACAATGAGGGTTAAGTGTATAGAGGTTTTATGGAGAGGAGAACTGAGGTTGAGAAGGGTTAGAGGAGGGATGCAGTGTATGGGAAGAAAATATATTGTACCTGACAAACTGGCTTTCTTGAAAGGATAGTCAGATTGCCTTTTGCAGCGATGCCTTTATTTTGCCTTTATCGGCTTCAGTCGCTGCAGGCTTTTTGGTGTTCCCCTCCCCTGAAGATTATGTAATAACTACCCCTTTGGGAGCAGGGGTCCTTTTGGTTGGCTGGAAGGAGAAGTCGACAGCATCATCATCATCGTCATCATCATCATCTTTTGGTGATTATGATGGTTCATCATCCTGAAGATCGAGATCTACGTCTTCTTCTTCTTCTTCACCTTCTTCATCAGAAGGGACAAGAACTTCAGCATCTTCCAGTTCTTCATCGAGTTGCTCCCCCTCAGATTTATCGTTGTGTTCGAAGAACTCGGTTCTCTCAGCGTTATGGGGAAGATCTTCTTGACTCTTCTCCCCCTCATCCACATGACGGATGGGGGGGGGGGGGGGCAATAGCAGCAACAACATCAGCATGCTTTGGGTCTGTTGATCCAAACCCTCAGTGATTTGATAATGACCCTCTCTTAAACACTTAGTGAAAATTGTAAGTAAATAATATGTATTAGAGTTTCACTATCGCTGATGTACTAAGACTAATTCAGTACCGCTGATAGGAACTCTCGTTCTTTAGATTAAACATTCAGCGAACACTGTTCACCATAATGCTCTGAGCCTGTTCAGTCCTTATGGTGATCGCTGGTAATTAGTTGTTTACTTATGATCTCTGAAGACAAGTTTCACGTTAACATAGGTTCTACGCTGAAGTCGAAGATCAAGCTCAAGAACCAGCGACAAGTCTCCTAATGAACTGATGCGGATCAGCGAAGACTCAGATTTATCCACTCAACGTGAAGTATCAAGTACAAGACTTCAGCTATCGCTGAACTTTATCAGCCATTGATAAAACCCTGAATCAACGTAAGCTGATCAAGAAGTCTTCCGTACACAGTACTTTTATCTTAACCACCCTTGCACGACTCCGTACGAAATGTCAGAACATACATCCTTATTGTCTGAAATCGTACACCAACTCTGATTCTACACTGTGCACCATGCGGCTACAAAGGTTGTCTACTAAAGTCAGAATCAAACAACCAATCAGCTGCTACCACGTGTAAAGTATAAACTGACATGCATTAAATGCATGCAGTATATAAGAAGAAGACCTCACTTCATTTTGAAGAACTCGTAAACTCTGGTCGAGTCATCCTTCTTATATCTTTGAGATAGGTTATTATTAGTAATTTCCTTCTCTTTCTTAGTGCAAGAAACTTAGTGTTCCAACTTGTTTAGATTAGGATTTATCCTTATCTTGTTCCGCAACAAGTTGTAAATTGTCTTGATTTATCAATAAACAATTTAGAAAAGTAAAAACGTGTGTTTGTATTCACCCCCCCCCCCCCTTCTACAATCTTGTATAGCCCTTCGGGACCAACAAGTGGTATCAGAGCGGATTTGTTTAATCTCATAAACAAGATCTGATCTATACTAAGATTTCTCTTCCTAGCTATTTCTTAAAATGGCTACCAACACAAACACAAACACAAACTATATTGACAACGGTTCTCTTGCAAAACCCCCTAGATTTTCCAGGGATAATTTTAATCTATGGAAAAATAGGATGATTCTCTTCTTAGAAGGTGTAGACCCTACTATGCCTTATTATCTTGAAAACGGCCCATATATCCCTGTTAGAATTGATCCTGCAGTACCAGCCACTGAGAATAGACCTTCTATTCCAGAAAGGCTGATACCCAAGGAAGTTCATATGTGGACTAACGAAGATAAGAAGAAAGTGGCTATCGACACCAAAGCCAGATCCATACTCTCCATGGCTCTTCCTGACGAAGTCTACCATTCCGTCATGAACCTGAAAACCTCAAAAGCTATGTGGGACACAATCTGTGTTCAGTATGAAGGTACATCTGAAGTCCAGGACTCACAAAAGATCAACCTGGTAAGACAGTATGAAAGCTTCATTTGTGGTAAGAATGAATCTGTCTCTGAAGTACACCAACGTTTTAACTGCTTAATAATAGATCTAAAAACTGTTGGTAAGGAATATTCTAACTTTGAAGTACTGACAAAGTTCTTAGAATGTTTACCTGAAAGTTGGGACAGTTATTCTATGTGTCTCAAGCTGACAAAGGATCTAATATCAATGACCCTTTCTACCTTATATGGCACGATGCTGAATCATGAGCAATCGAGTCATCTTAAGAAGAATCTTGTAAAAGAATCCAAAAGCACCCTTGTTGCTTTAATCTCAGAGTCATCTTCCACTCAGCGATCGACTGTTACTATCACTGAGTTGGAGACTAACTCTGAAAGATCATCAGAATCTGAAGTTTCAGATGATGATGAAGCTCTGGCATTCCTGGCTAACAAGTTCAGGAGATTTGCTAGAAAGAGTAATTTCTAGAAGAATAAACCTCTTGCTATTACTGACAAGCCAAGATCATCAACCCCTGTTGATAAGGCTACTGCTACTTGCTATAACTGTGAAAAGATAGGACATTTTGCTAGCGAGTGCAGGTCAAGGAAAGTCTCTAGACCCTCAGCTTTTCCCAAGAAAGACCTTATTTTCAGGAATAGAGATGAAAAATATAAAAAGCTGAAAGAAAGGTATTCAAAGCTGAAAACCTTTAAGAAGAAAGGCAAAGGCCTCATGGCTGACTATGATTGGGCTGCCTCTGACGAAGAAGAATCATCTGACTCTGAAGATGATGATGAAGCCAATCTATGTCTCATGGCCAACTTGAAAATGAGGAAGACAATTCTGACATTCCCTCTAATTCAACCTATGCTACTCAGGTATCACCTTCCTTCTTTACCAATATTGCAAATATTGATGAAGCTGATAGTCTTCGAAAGATCGATCTCTTGACTAGAAGTTTATATGAAACCATTAATGGCAAAACTGTAGTTGAAAATCAAAACCTTGATCTCGCTGAACAGTTTAAAAATTGTCACCTTCAAATAGAAAATCTTTCTAAAATTGAAGAAGATTTTAAAGATCAAGTTCACCTAAATCAGCTAGTCAAAATCGAGCGCGAAGAAGCTATCGCTGCATTAAAAGCTGAAAAAGCTACTGTTGAAGGATGGTGTAATTCTTCAACAAATATCACTGAGATAATTAAGTCTCAGATACCTCTGAGTGATAAACGTGGTATTGGTTACAAATATGAAACTCCAAAACCTACCACTGAGCGTTCCATGCTTAAATTCGGAACGTTCGTATCCTATAACGCTGACACTTCTTCTTCTCAGTGCTCCTCTTCCTATACACCAACTCTTGAGGAAAAACCTACCCTAGTCTTTAAAGACAAAGGTAAAGGAATTGCTTTTGAAGAAAATCCTCAGAAGGGTATCTTTATACCTAAGCTGAATGCTTCTACAGCTTCAGCGAATCATCCCACTGATTCAAAGAACAAGAACACTGGATATATTTAGCGTGGATATTTTTAGCGATCTACTCCTAGAATCAAAGTGGATGTCACTGGTAAGAAATCCGAAGAACTGATAGTTCCTCTTATTTCCAATACCAGAGGTATACTTGATGCTGGTCCTTCTCGTTTTAAACAAACAACTCAGCATACAAATGGTCCTAAAACTACTTTCAGTTATAGGAAATGTTATCACTGTGGACTTACGAATCATATTGCTAGTAAGTGTCCAACAACCACCAAAGCTGAAAAATTAGCTAAGGTGAAGATCACTGCCCCCAAGGCAAAGAAGCCCACTGAGGTTAAGAAATTAACCAAAGTGAAGACTGACAAAGCTGAATCTTCAAATGCTGCGAAGACTTCTGAACCTTCCATTCCAACTACTTCCACTGACAAACGTGTACACATGGTTAAGTGGGTACCCAATAAAAACTAATCTTCCTTTGTAATGCAGGTTAAGAAGGGTATCTTGTATCTCGTAAGCGGATGCTCTAGACACATGACTGGAAAGAAAATCCTGCTTGCTGAATACAAGGAAGAGAAGGGTCCCTCTGTGACTTTCGTTGGAAATGGAAAAGGACATACCCGAGGGTTTGGTGTACTCTCAAATGGTTCAACAACCTTCAGAAGAGTCGCATAAGTTGAAGGGCTGAAGTATAATCTTCTAAGCATCAGTCAGCTTTGCGACAAGGATAACAAAGTAATCTTTACTAAGGAATCCTGCTTTGTCGCTGACAAAAAGGAGAAGATAGCTCTCAGCGGTTATCGTTTGGAAAATGTTTATGTAATAAACATGGACTCAACAACCACTGAGAACTCCTGTTTCTTCTCAAAAGCCTCATCTGATGTCAACTGGCTATGGCATAAGAGGCTCTCTCATCTAAACTTCAAGACACTGAACACTCTTTCTTCAAAAGAGTTAGTCACTGGTCTACCTCAACACTCATACGCCAAAGAGTTTTTATGTTCAGCGTGTGAGAAAGGGAAGCAGACCAAAGCAAGCTTTAAATCAAAGCAAGTCTCCTCAGTGCCATCTCCTCTACAACTTCTCCATATGGATTTGTTTGGCCCTGTTAACAAACAATCCATCGTTGGAAAGAAATATACGCTGGTCATAGTTGATGAATTCTCTCGCTATACATGGGTAATGTTTCTCCGTTCTAAGAGTGACACCCCTGAAGAACTCATCACATTTGTCAGGAAGATGGAAACCCTGAACAACTTGACCGTTCGCTCAATAAGGAGTGATCATTGGATTGAATTCAAAAACAGGTCTCTTGATTCCTTCTTTGAAAGAAAGTGTATTTCTCACAACTATTCATCAGTGAGAACACCACCACAAAATGCAGTCGCTGAAAGAAGAAATAGAACAATTATTGAAGCTGCACGTTTAATGCTCAGCGATTCTCACATGCCTACTCAGTTTTGGGCAGAAGCTGTCAACACTGCTTGTTTTACGCAAAACAGGTCACTGATAGTCAAAAGATTCAATAAGACAGCCTATGAACTTTTTCATGGGAGAAAGCCTTCAATTAGCTTTCTTCACATCTTTGGATGTCAGTGTTTCATACTGAATAACAGAGATGCCCTTGGAAAGTTTGATCCTAAGGCTGATAATGGAATCTTTCTTGGATACTCCTCAATTTCCAAAGCCTTCAGAGTCTTCAATCGTAGAAGACAAACTGTAGAAGAAACTATTCACGTCACGTTTGACAAATCCCGTTCAGCGAACTCTAAACCGTCTGCTGATACTGAAGAAGTGAATCAATGGATGTTTTCACATCTTGGTGATTCAGAAGACATTCCCACTCCTCAAACTCATACTCATCCTGCTGAATATGATGGTCCTAACATCATCCCTGACTTGCAGACTAGTGAAGCTGAAACCTCATGGGTCCTAGTTGTTCCTCTAAACACTATGCCTGCTTCTGAACCTTCTAAATCAGACATTCCATCTACTTCTCAGCAATCAGTGAATATAATGACAACTGCACCCACTCCTCTCTTAGCTGATATACCAGAAGCTGCTGAAGCCTCATCTTCATATTCTCCGGTTCAAGTTGAGTCATCATCTCATGCTCCGGCTCAGCGATGGACTGCAAATCACCCAATTGATCAAATTCTTGGTGATCCAAACACTGGTGTTCAGACTCGACGAAATTCAGGTAATATTTGTTTTTTTGTTAACTTTATTTCTCTGATTGAACCAAAGAAAATAGATGATGCCCTCAAAGATCCAAACTCGGTCAGCACTATGCAAGAAGAGCTGACAGAATTTGAAAGAAACAAAGTTTGGAATCTTGTTAGAAGACCAACAGACAAGACAGTGATAGGCACTAAATGGGTCTATCGTAACAAGTTGGACGAACATGGAACTGTAACCCGCAATAAGGATCGATTGTTGCTCAGGGATACAGACAAGAGGAAGGCATAGATTACTACAAAACATTTGCTCCAGTAGCAAGACTAGAATATATTCGTCTATTCTTAGCTTACGATGTACACAAAGACTTCAAGGTTTATCAAATGGATGTGAAGTCAGCATTCCTCAATGGAAAGCTGAATGAAGAAGTCTACGTGGAACAACCTCCAGGATTCTCAGATCCTAAGCGTCCAGGTTATGTTTATAAACTGGATAAGGCACTTTATGGCTTAAAGCAAGCTCCTCGTACATGGTATGACACTTTCTCTACTTATCTCCATATTGAACAATTTGAGCGTGGTAAAATCGATAAGACTCTATTCTTCAGGAAAGTAAAAGGTCATATTATACTTGTTCAGATTTATGTTTATGACATTATATTTGGTTCTACTAACCTTGACCTTTGTACTCGTTTCGCTGATAGAATGAAAGAAGAGTATAAAGTTAGCATGATGGGTGAGCTAACATATTTCCTTGGTCTTCAGATAAAGCCAAATGAAAAAGGAACTTTCATTAATCAGGGAAAGTATGTTAAAGATATGCTGAAGAAATTCGATTTAACTCAGAGTTCAGCTGTGAAAACCCCTATGGCACCGCCGCTGACACTTAACAAAGATCCTTCAGGGATATCTGTTAATGTCACGCTGTACCATGGGATGATCGGCTCTCTTTTGTATCTTACAACTAGCCGACCCGATATTATGTACGTTATCTGTTTGTGTGCACGATATCAAGCTGAACCTAAGGAATCTCATATGACCACTGTAAAGCGAATTTTTCGATACCTTAAGGGTACTGCGAACCTAGGTCTTTGGTATCCCAAAGACTCAGGGTTTGATCTAATTGCCTATTCAGATAGTGATTTTGCAGGTTGCAAATTCAATAGGAAAAGCACCACAGGAGGCTGTCAGCTCCTGGGTGGAAAGCTGTTGAGTTGGACAAGTAAAAAGCAAAACTCAGTGTCCACCTCAACTGCTGAAGCTGAGTATGTAGCCGCTGGAAGCTGTTGTTCTCAGGTCTCGTGGATGAGAAATCAACTACTAGACTATGACCTTCAGCTCTCGAAAATTCCAATCTATTGCGACAGCACAAGTGCCATCGCTATAGCTGACAATCCAGTGCTACACTCAAAGACAAAACACATCGAAATCAGGTATAATTTTATCAGAGATCATGTGATGAATGGTGATATAGAACTTCATTTTATCCCAACTGACTATCAGTTAGCTGATATGTTCACCAAACCTCTTGATGAGACAAGATTCAACTTTCTCATCAGCGAGCTTGGAATCCTGAACTTTGAAGAATAAAATATTCAGCGGTTCACATTTGATCAGCGATAGGATAAAATCAACTTGTATAACCCATTCTATCATCCTCTCTCTGAACAAACTTGATTCGCTGATATCAAGGTATGTCTCTCTTTACTCGCTGACGTTCGCAATTAAATGCAAGATTTCAAAAACAAATTGCATCACAGAATACCTCTTCCTTAATCATCGATACTTTGAAATTTCTAAAACCAACACTGATATTTCTATTCAGTGCTTCATGTTTTCAAAAGTGTCCCTGAGCTTTCAAAACCTCAGAGACATCCTAAAATATGAAAGGACATCCGTGACGTCATGAAACGGATAAGCCCTGGCACGTCTTCTTTCTTACACACGTTTGCACGTTTCGTTTACCTTCCAATCAAATGCAAACACGTGTCCGTGTCATGATGAAAATCTTTTCCCGCTCAAGATTTTCTCTCTCTCTAATCTCACCATATAAACACATTTTGGGTTTATATTTTTCCTTTACGCGAACAACTTCTTCCTCAAGAAAACTAATGTTGCATTTTTGCTCTCAAGTTTTCAATAACTGTTCATCTTCTTCTTCTTCAACGAACCAGGTTAATATTTCTTTTATTTACCTGTTTCTTAAAAGTTGTTAATGATCTTCTCATTGTTTTTACAAGATCAAACAAAAGAACTTTTTCAAAAATGAAATCATTTCTTTCATGGTTTTATAAACACAACCTTTCATGGTTGTTCTTCAAGTTTAATCTCAAATATCTTAAACTTGTTCTTCATACGTTTTTCCAGAATCCTAATCCTCAAAGGAAACTAGAAAACAATACTTTTTATTGGGTTTGCATTTCTTTTTCAAAAACAAGAAAACCCTAATCTTCATTAAGACATTTTTGTCTGAATGAACTGGACAAAATTCGAACCATCTTATTGGAAAATCTTTCCACATTAAGATTATTCTTATTTGTTATATCTTTGGTTGAACTGATAATACAGCAATGGCATCTACTGATATTCCTACTGCTGAGAACACTGCTGCTGCTGAGGAACTGGAAATCACCAAGGCTCCTCAGGTCAAGTTCACGCTTGAGGAACTCGATTCGACAAAAACAAACAATCTCTATGCGCTTTTCGAGTTTCCTCCTCAAAAGCAAGTCACACATCTGAATGATGCTGTGAATTTCCTCAAAACCTGTTGCCTCTCTACAGCCCTGACCATAACACCCCCTGCTCATCAACTACTACTATCTCAGTTCTGGTATTCTGCGAGATACACTCAGCTCACATCGACCAAAGACCCCACGAAGAAAATCGATTGCATCCTCTGTGACACAGATTTTGGCACCATAAAAATCACCCCTGCCATTATCCGAAAAGCACTGAGCCTTCCCATCGCCACAAAAGAAAAACCCTTTGTTTCTCTCCCTGACCACAAGAAACATGCTGATAGGGAAGCCATCACTACATTCTTTGATGCAATGGGTTATGTATGGGAAACAGGGAGGGACAAGAAGCCTGAGAAGAAGCTGACCCTCATCAAGAAATCCAAAATGCCCAGCGAGATGAACTTCATCTTCGCAAACTTGATAAGCTGCATGACTGCAAAGACCGTCTCCTCTGATCAAGCCGCTCAACCTCAGCAAGCAATGGGCTATGCATTGCTGAAAGGTCTTCATGTTGACTGGACCTCGATAATCTACGATGATCTTGTGCTCAGAGTAGACTCTGCTGCTGACCGACCATCATGGGTTCCATACCCAAGATTCCTCAGCGCCATCTTCCAAACCGGCCTTAAGGATAACTACCCAAAAGTAGGAGACCTGAAACTCTCTCAGGTTGGCCCTAAGGTACTCGACTTCAAGCCAATGGAAAACGAGGTACGTCTCTCTACTCTCTTAACTCTTCTCAATCCTCCTTCTTCTACTTCTGCGGCTCATTCAGTGGAAATCCCCACCGCTGATACCCCAGCTGCAACCTCCACTCCTTCTAGAAAAAGGAAACACTCATCTTCCCAACTTGGTTACAAAAGGACTAAGAAAACCAAGGAGCAACCCCATAAGCAATCTCTTGCTGAATACTCCTCAGCTCATCTTGAAGAACTGATGGATAGTTCCGTGGTACGCTCTGCCACAGCTGAACAAACCACCCCTTCCATCCCAGCTTCAGCGTCTCTAAACGCTGAAGTTATAAACATGGAAATGAACCCACCTCCTTCAGCCTCTCTACAGACTGAAGTGATTCTCAGCGAATCCAGCGCTGAACCCCACACCCAACCATCATTCTCATCCTCCATTCTTCTCACCTCTTCTTTGGTCACTCAATCTATTCCCCTATTCTCCTCAACAACCGTCATCCTCAGCGACACTACTGCTGAACATTTTCAGAGGATGATAGGACACACCACAGGACCTGCAGGTACTTCCAGTCGTCTAGGGAATATTGAAAATGACTACAAAACCTTTTCAGGACATCGAGGTTTCGACAACTTCGCCAACCCGCCTACAGGTATACACAAAATCCCACACAATTCTCTCTCTCAACCCCAAACTTCTGAGCTTTCCTCTGTTCATAAGTTTAAAACTTTTTCAGGTCCTAATTTGGGGGATATCAACACCTCCCTAACGGCCATGGAAACAAAGATGGAGTCTTTCAACCAAACTCTAACTGCCAACTCTTCAGCGGTTACAAACGCTGGAGAGAACTTGAAGACTTTGACCACTGAGGTCGAAAAGAATGCGTCCAAAGATGATCTGGAGGTAGTAGACGTGATTTGGTCCATACAGAGCCTTATGGAGGTAGTAGACGTGATTTGGTGTTGATCCAAACCCTCAGTGATTTGATAATGACCCTCTCTTAAATACTTAGTGAAAATTGTATGTAAACATTATGTATCAGAGTTTCACTATCGCTGATAAGTACTAAGATCTTACAGTACCGCTGATAGGAACTCTCGCTCTTTAAATTAAACATTCAGCGAACACTGTTCACCATAATGCGCTGAGTCTGTTCAGTCCTTATGGTGATCGCTGATAAGTTAGTTGTTTACTTATAATCCCTGAAGACAAGTTTCACGTCAACAAAGGTTCTACGCTGAAGTCGAAGATCAAGCTCAAGAACCAGCGACAAGTCTACTAATGAACTGATGCGGATCAACGAAGACTCAGATTTGTCCACCCAACGTGAAGTATCAAGTACAAGACTTCAGCTATCGCTGAACTTTATCATTCGCTGAATAGTAAATGATAATCGCTGAATCAACGAAAGCTGATCATGAAGTCCTCCGTACAAAGTACTTTTGTCTTAACCTCCCTTGCACGCCACCGTACGAAATGTCAGAAAAGAACCTCCGAAAATCTGAGATCGTACAACCACTTTGATACTACACTGTTCATTCATGCGGCTACTAACGTTGTCAACAAAGGTCAATGACATGCAACCAATCCGCTGATGACACGTGTAAAGCGTATACTGAATTGCATTAAATGCATGCAGTATATAAAGAGATGAACTCACTTCATTTGAAGTAACCTGCTAACTCTGGACAAGTTCAAATCTCTCTCAAGATAGGATTTTATTAGTAATCTCCATATCTTTCTTAGTGCAAGAAACCTTAGTGTTCCAACTTGTTTAGATTTAGGTTTATCCTTAATCTTGTTTCCGCAACAAGCTGTAAATTGTTAATGATTTATCAATAAACAATTTAGAAAAGTAAAATAGCGTGTTTGTATTCAACCCCCCCTTCTACAAACTTGTATAGGCCTTTCGGGACCAACAAGTGGTATCAGAGCAGATTTGTTTAAACTCATAAACTCAGGGATAAAATCAACTTTTATAATCCATTTCATCATCTTCTCTCTGAATAAACTTGGTTAAACTGATATCCAGGTATGTTTTCTCTCTCTGACAATCGCATGTAAATGCAAGATTTCAAAATAAATTGCATCGCTGAATATCTCTTCCTTAACAGCGATATTTTGAAAATTCCTTAAACCTTCACTGATATTTCTATTCAGTGCTTCATGTTTTTTAAAAGAGTCCCTGAGTTTTTCAAAACCTCGGAGACATCCTAAAAGAATGTGAAAGGACAGTTGTGACGTCATTGCAACGGATAACACTCGGCATGATTTCTTTCTGACACACGTTTGCACGTTTTGTTCAAACTTCCAATCAAATGCAAACACGTGTCCGTGTCATGATGAAAACCTTTTCCCGCTCAAGGTTTTCTCTCTCTAAAAATCCCTATATAAACAACTCTTGGTTTATATTTGTCTTTTACGCGAACAATCTTTCCCCGCAAGAAAAGAATTCTCTGTTGCATTTGTGCTCTCAAAAACCTCGAGAACTGTTCATCATATTCTTCATCAAAACTTCAAGGTTAATATGTTCTTATTTTTTATCAAATGCGTATAACTTGTTTTCGATCTTCTCTTTGTTTTAACAAGATCAAACAAAAGAACTTTTTTTTAAAAATAAAATCATTTCTTTCATGGTTTTATGAACACAACCATTTCATGGTTGTTCTTCAAGTTTTAAATCTAAATCTTAAACTTGTTCTTCATTCGTATCCATTTTTCTTTTAGAAACTGGAATACAAGATTTTATGGGTTTTACTTTTCTTTTAAAATCAAGAAAAACCCTAATCTTCATTAAGACATTTTTTGTCTGAATGAAATGGACAAGATTCGAAAAATCTTAACGGAAATTTCTTTCCACATTAAGATAATTCTTATCTGTTAACATCTTTGGTTGAACTGATAATACAGTGATATGGCATCTTCAAAGCTGAATGTTACCGCTGAATCCATCTCCACTGACTCTGAGGAAATGGAAATCTTCAAAGCCCCCCAGGTGAAGTTCGAGCTGGATCAACTCGATTGGACTAAGGCCAACAACCTCTCAGCTCTTCTCGAGTTTCCTCCTCGGAAGCAAGTATCACATCTGGACGATGCTGTAAGTTTTCTGAAGAACAGCCCCATCTACACAGCCCTGACCATAACACCTCCTGCCAGTCAGCGGCTCTTATCCCAGTTCTGGTACTCTGCCAGACACACTGAGCTACCTTCTGCCAAAGATCCATCCAAAACCATTGACTGCATACTCAGCGATACTGAGTATGGCACCATCAAGATCACACCCGCAATTATCCGCAAAGCCCTAAACTTCCCAAATGCCTCCAAAGAAAAACCCTTCATTCCATTCCCTGACCACAAAAAGCATGCTGACAGAGAAGCAATCATTGCTTTCCTTGACGCAATGGGTTATATCTGGGATATTGGAAGGGACAAGAAGCCTGAGAAGAAACTGACGCTGATAAAGAAATCCAAAATGCCCAGCGAGATGAATTTCATCTTCGCTCACCTGATCAGCTGCATGACAGCGAAATCCGGATCTTCTGATCAAGCCACCCAACCTCAGCAGTCCATGGGATACGCACTGCTGAAAGGTCTAAATATAGACTGGGCCTCCATTATTTATGAAGACCTGATTCAACGTGTCGATTCTGCCGCTGACAGACCAGCATGGGTTCCTTACCCACGATTCATCAGCGCCATCTTTCAATATGGCCTGAAGGACAGCTATCCTGAAGAGGGTGATCTGAAACTTTCTCAGATTGGCCCTAAGGTTCTCGACTTCAAGCCTGTCGCCAATGAGGTACGTCTCTCTACTTTTCTCTCTCTTCTAAATTCTCCGCTTTCTGTGGCTCCTTCAGCGACAATACCAATCGCTGATACCCCGGCCACAACATCCTCTCCTTATAAGAAAAGGAAACCCTCACACACCCAACTTGATTCCAAAAGGATCAAGAAAACCAAGGAGCAACCCCAGCAATTCCATGCTGAAGACTCCTCACCTCGTTCTGAAGAGCTGAAGGAAAGTTCCGTGGTACGCTCTGCCACACCCGTGCAAGCCATCCCTCCAATCCAGACTTCAGCGTCTCCAAACGCTGAGGTTAGAAACTTGGAAACTACCCAACCTCCCTCAGTCTCTCAAAAGACTGATGAAGTGATTGTCAGCGATTCCAACGCTGAACTCAGAACCCGAACCCCAATCTTAACCTTCGCTTCTCCCTCCACTCACTTGGACACTCCTCCAGCAAACACTGGAGATGCCATCATTCCAGAAGCCGCCGCTGATGCTTCTCAACAAATGATGAAGAAAGGACCTGCAGAGTTCCCCATACCTCACCGTACTTTCGAAGAGGATATGGAACAGTATTCAGGAACTTGCAACTTCGACGAGTTCATCAATCCTCTTGCAGGTACTAATCCCACCTTAAACACTGTAACTAAACCTGAAACTTCTGAGCTTTCCTTTGATCACAAGTACTTATATGTTACAGGTCCTAATTTGGGAGACATCAACGCCTCGCTGAAGTCCGTGGAAACAAAGTTGTCCAGTCTCACCACCACACTCTCCAACAACTCAACAGCTATAACAAACGCTGGAGAGAACTTGACAAAGCTGACAACGGTGGTGGAGAAGAAAGCTTCCACTGAAGACATCAAGAGTCTTGATAAGACGCTCAGCGATTTTGCCAAGGTGCTCTGTGACATCTACACTGACTACACAAGCCTCAAAACATCAGTTTCGACCATGTCCAGCGAAGTAACAACGCTGAAGACATCGGTTGAAAAACTCGAGGGTGATATGTCAGAGGTCAAGACTGACTTAGGCTCTGTAAAGACCGACGTTAGCTCTATGAAAACGATGATTGAGACACTGGTAAACAAGGCAAATAGTCCAGCTGCTGCTCCTGCCCCTGTCCCTATTCTGGAATCTTTCACAGAGGAGGATCGCACAGAGCTGAGGAAAATCATGCCTGCTATCTCTGGCCTAGAAGACAGAATAGCAAAGCTTGAAGGTTGTGTGAAAATCTCTGGCCCAGAAGACAGAGATAACACCAATGCTGAGTCTGCCCATTCCTCCCCCAGTCATCATGAAAAAGAGGGGGAGAAGAGCGCTAACATTCCAAGGAGAAAAGCGCTGAAGATCTGAACAACAAAAGCGCTGAAGACCTTTCCCATGCTGAATCTATCAGGGGAGAGAGGAATGAAGATCTGACCACTGGACCTCAGAGAGATGAAAACCCTGAGGGAACCGAGAAGCTCGCCTCTGTATCTGAGGAGGAGCAACTCGAAGAAGATGCTGAGAATTCCGAAGCTGAAGAAGATGAAGACATCGACATCCCTGACGACAAACCATCCTTCTCTCCAAGAAAGGATGATGATGATGATGAAGATGACGATGATTTCTTTATCGTCAAACCTGCCCCAAGGATCAAAGCTCTTAAAGGAATCTCAATAAAAGAACCATCAGGGGAGAAGACAAAGACAAAGCCCTCAGCCTCTGGCGCTGAGAAAAGCAAAGACAAAGGCCTCGCTGAAGATGAAAATCTAGCGATTCCTTCCCTGAACTTCTCAACAGCTCACTAAGTTCTCCAAACCTATATACACATCCACATTATTTTTCTATCTTTTCTACCCAAGTTCTTCTACCCAATTCTTATCTGTAAGATCGCTGCTTTTCAGCTAGTCCTCTCCCCTATTTGAGGATGTCGCTGAAGGTTCTACTGTTGCGACTTCACAAATAAAGCCAGCTGCTGCTGATGAAATAATCCCAGTCTTGGACTTGATCTCTGAGACTGATGAACCAGAAGAACAACCTCTCTCGCGCAATAAGAGACCTTCCTCAGTTCCTCAAAAGCTGAGTGAAGAGGATCAAAAGAGAAGAGAAGAAATAATAAATCGATTCGAGGATTAGCGAATCATTCTAAGGCCTGATCAACTGCCTTCCGTTCCTCCTAAGTTCAGAATTTCAAAAGCTGAATATCAGGACCACCTTAGAGCTGAACGCCTCATTGCTGAAAGAAAGGAAGCTGAAGAGAAAGACAGAGAATACGCCATCAAGCTCACTCAAGAATCTGTCAAAGACCCCAAGCTGAAGCGTGTTCCCATTCAAATCCAACGAAAGCTGTGGGAAGAAGCCCAGAAGATCGTGGAAAAGAAAACTGAAGTTTCTCAGACCACCTTGATCTGGTTTAAAGAGAAAATTCACTTCAGATATCGTCCAGCGAAGATCAACAAGGTATTCATCTCTGGAAGAACATCTATCGGAGTACCTATTGTTGACATCAAACTGTTCAGAGAAGATGGCACATCTGAAACCTTTCGTGCTGACACTGTAAAAAGGTATGGTCTCTCTGAATGGCTGGAGATGAGGTTAGCTATCCAACCATCACAATCAAAGTACAAGAATCATTTCGAAAAGCTGATAAACAGACAGATCGACTTGATATCTTCCTGTGTGGATATTCCTCCTGTTCCTGATCTAAAGCCGAAAAGAAAAAGAGGTTCTCCAAGGAAGAAACGTCAAGATTCAAATTCAGGATCTGTCATACGAAATGAAACTGGAATTGGTTTCTCTCGCGCTGAAGTACTTGGTCCTGATCCTGATCTATCTGCCCTTGACATCTCTCTGCCACCATGTGAACTTTTCGTCCCTGGTAAAGTCATCAGTAATCCTTATGGAATATTCTTTCTTGACTACGACGGACGAAAATGCTTTCAACGGATCGCTGACCTCCCAATCACTCCAATCGAACAGCTCAGTGATCTTATCTACTGGTGTGACTTCAGAAAGGACATTCAGGCACGACACCTAAAACCCTTGATCTTTCAAGAAGCGCTGAAGAAAAGAAAACAAGGTGTAACGGTTCCTGACTGGATGATTCCCACTGAAAAGACGACCCTTGATGAACTTCTCATTAAGGAAGAACCTTTTGAAAACTGATATAATCTCCTTTTTCTCTATTGTATCAGTTATCCTTCTGTACTTGTAATTTATTTCGCTTGTACTTGTAATCTTTCTATTCTTCATTGTAACCTGATTCAAAGATTTAAAGAAAGATTTTAGCGAATGTACTTTACTCCATCAGTACTGAAAAGATCCCAGAAAACAGTAAAAGGGACAAATATTTTATGAGTTCTTTTTATCCTTATGTTTTCATTAAATAGCAATTTTCTTTGTTGCTATGTCATAATCAAATAGGGGGAGATTGTTGATCCAAACCCTCAGTGATTTAATAATGACCCTCTCTTAAATACTAATGAAAATTGTATGTAAACAATATGTATCAGAGTTTCACTATCGCTGATAAGTACTAAGATCTTACAGTACCACTGATAGGAACTCTCGCTCTTTAAATTAAACATTCAGCGAACACTGTTCACCATAATGCGCTGAGTCTGTTCAGTCCTTATGGTGATCGCTGATAAGTTAGTTGTTTACTTATAATCCCTGAAGACAAGTTTCACGTCAACAAAGGTTCTACGCTGAAGTCGAAGATCAAGCTCAAGAACCAGCGACAAGTCTACTAATGAACTGATGCGGATCAGCGAAGACTCATATTTGTCCACCCAACGTGAAGTATCAAGTACAAGACTTCAGCTATCGCTGAACTTTATCATTCGCTGAATAGTAAATGATAATCGCTGAATCAACGAAAGCTGATCATGAAGTCCTCCGTACAAAGTACTTTTGTCTTAACCTCCCTTGCACGCCACCGTACGAAATGTCAGAAAAGAACCTCCGAAAATCTGAGATCGTACAACCACTTTGATACTACACTGTTCATTCATGCGGCTACTAACGTTGTCAACAAAGGTCAATGACATGCAACCAATCCGCTGATGACACGTGTAAAGCGTATACTGAATTGCATTAAATGCATGCAGTATATAAAGAGATGAACTCACTTCATTTGAAGTAACTTGCTAACTCTGGACAAGTTCAAATCTCTCTCAAGATAGGATTTTATTAGTAATCTCCATATCTTTCTTAGTGCAAGAAACCTTAGTGTTCCAACTTGTTTAGATTTAGGTTTATCCTTAATCTTGTTTCCGCAACAAGCTGTAAATTGTTAATGATTTATCAATAAACAATTTAGAAAAGTAAAATAGCGTGTTTGTATTCAACCCCCCCCCCCCCCCCTTCTACAAACTTGTATAGGCCTTTCGGGACCAACATTTGGGTACTTAGCACTTTCGAACCGTGGTGGTTGTTGGACATATACTTCTTCTTGAATTTGTCCATTCAGAAAGGCAGATTTGACATCCATTTGAAAAACCTTAAAACCTCTGTGGGCTGCGAAGGCTAATAAGATTCTTATGGCTTCGAGCCGTGCGACATAGGCAAAGGTCTCATCGTAGTCTGTCCCTTCTGCCTGACAATATCCTTTAGCCACCAGTCTAGCCTTGTTTCTGATGACCACTCCATCCTCATCCTTCTTATTTCTGAAGACCCATTTAGTCCCTATAGCAGCTTCCCCTCTTGGCAAAAGAACTAAGGTCCACACTTTGTTTCTCTCAAATTGGAGAAGCTCTTCTTACATTGCTTCTACCCAATTTGGATCTTCTAGGGCTTCATAAACTTTTTTATGTTCGATCACACTGATAAAGTTTTTAAAGAAACAAAAATTAGCAGTGGCTGATCTCGTCTTTACATTGTCAGAAGGACTGCCAATGATTTACCTCTGAGGATGGCTCTTTGTCCACTTGGTCATCCTTGGAAGATGGTCATTTGCATCATTGATTTGAACTTATGTTGTTGCACACGATGGTTCTGGTGCAACTTCTGTTGTTGATGGTACTTATGTGCTTGTACACGAAGTCTCATCGTGAGGTATTTCAATAAGGGTTAGTACTGAATCCTCTGAGGATGTTGAGACCGAATCCTCATTCTCCTATAATATTGATTCCTCTGTTGATGCAGCAGTTGGTATTTTCAGTGCCTCTGTTGTGGAGTTCTTGTTTACATTATCCTCTGCTTGCTCCCCCTCGACACTTGCATCTGCACAATTAATGGAAGAGGGTAAAGAATTTGAGGGACCAGTAAGAGATATACTTGAATTTGTCTGGTCAGCAGAGGATGTCTCTGCAGAGGCTCTTGTAACGTCCCAAAAATTACAAGCAAATTTAAATTTTTAAATAAACATTTCATTTATGACAACTCATTAAATGATTCCAACGTTTCGTTTGTAAACTCATAATTAATATCTTCATAATAAAAACCAGCGGAATTAAACGTTTAATTACTAAAAACCATAAAGCAACCAGCTCTCCTCGCGCGCCAGTGTGTACTCGTCACGCCTTGGAGCCGCCCGTACCTGAAACCACAAACTATTGGGAAAGGGTAAGCACGAAGCTTAGTGAATTCAAACACCATAAATAATACAGTTATTCCACACTACCCCTAAAAAAGATAGTGACACATAAACGATCATACCGGTCTACGAACAAGTCATAAACATGTATATCCACAACCACCCGCCTAAGAGGCACAAGTCGGTCCCACCGACCACATGATAACATCTTCGGCCCCGCCGAATCCCCGGTCCCACCGAGTCTCTACGCCACCCGCGTATAAAACCTCCGGCCCCGCCGGACCCTCGGTCCCACCGAGTCTCTACGCCACCCGCGTATAAAACCTCCGGCCCCGCCGGACCCTCGGTCCCACCGAGTCTCTACGCCACCCGCGTATAAAACCTCCGGCCCCGCTGGATCCTCGGTCCCACCGAGTTAACATGACAACATAGTATCAACTAGACACCCCACTATCTAGTTCCACAACACAATCACATAAAGCTACCACACACGTACTATAGCAATGATAAAACAACCGTTATTAGATATAGTGAGAGAACTCACCTCGAATGCGCGCCTAGCTTAACAACACAATTCAAGCTTCACAAATGCAGTCACTTACCAGCACCTAAACGCATGTTAAAACGTGTCAATACGAGACCCGGACCCTATGACACGACACACGCTTAAACCGTCACTAAAACTATTTTCTGCTCTCGCCAAACAGGTCTGTTCGGGACCTGTTTCGACCTCTTTAAACCCAGAAAATTCCCAATTTCATTTCATGGTTAGTAAGTACTCTGAGATAGGGTTTCAAGGACATATTATACGCCTCCTAACGATTTTTCTACAATTTACTATGGATTTTACAAAAACAGTTCGCGGAACAGCGAAAAACAGCACCTTACAGTACAAAACGACGATTTTACCTATGCTACGTTCCGAACTGGATTTTTCACAAAACACAGAAAAGTTGCTAGACTCAGAAAGGGAACGTTTGGCACTGATCTCACCCAGATAGGAGTTACGAGCAAAACGTTATGGCTTTCAAAAGGCAATGGCAGATTCCAGAATTTTTCACATGAAATGACGAATCACAGAACTTGCGATCACGTTTTCGCCCAGCTAGAGACCGAACCAGTTTTCCGCTAAAACACGGAAAACGTGCCCGACCCCGAACTTGAACCGTGGGCGCCAGTTTCGGCTCAAACGGAGTTACGACGGAAAAGTTATGATCAAACGAAAACTGGACAGCACACTTAGAATTTACATAAAATGACGATTTAAAAGAAACGGTTTGAACGATTCGGCTTAATCGATTAAGTCACGGTTTAAGGGCTCTACAGTGACTATGGTCTGGTCACGACCACGCGCCACCCACAGCCATCTCCGGCAGTGGTGGTCGCCGGTGGCGACCGGCGGCGGCTCTCCGGCGATGATTACACACACACACCGCCCACACCACCCTCTCGCACCACCTTTCCTCCTCTCTCTCGATCGCCATAAACGCACACACACACAACTACACACACCACCACGACCATCCTACGCCACCACCCCTCAAGGTGGTCCACGACGGCTACCGCCTGCAGCGGCCAAGGCCGCGTGCGGCGGCAGCGGCGGCGGCTACTTCACCGGCGACTAAAACAAGAAAGAGAATCGCGATCTTAACGCTTACCTCTCGACGAATAACGGTGGCGGCAGTGGTTTCCGGCGACTGCAGCAGCGGCGCCTCCTCCTCCGGCGTCTTTCACCTCCGGCGATCTCTCTCCCGACTCCTCTCTTTCTCGCCGCCGATTCTCTCTCTAACCTTCTCGGTTTCTCTCTCTCTCTCTCTCTCTCTCTCTTCTCTTCCTCCGGCCGGCGACAACCACAAAGGGGGAGGGGGAAAAAGGGATGGCCGTAGGGTTGTTCTTTGTTTTTCTTTCTTGTTTGTCCAACACGTCACCAACACAACAAAACCCAAAAGCAAATGAGCCGTAGGGTTGTTCCTTTTGTTTTTTTTTCTTTCTTGTTTGTCCAACACACCACAACTCACACCAACAAAACAAATGGGTTTTCGGTTTATGAAATACATGGGCCGAAAATCTATGCATGTTTTGGCCCTTTGACACTTCTAGTCCCTCCACTTAAACCTTCTCGCAACTAACCCAAAATTCCGACATTTTTAACGATTAGGTCCGATTCGTCTAACCCCGTTAACGGAAACCACATTAAATAAAATTAAAACCAAAGGATTTATAAAAAGAGATTACATACCGGGATACGGGCTTTACAACTCTCCCCCACTTGGATTAGACTTCGTCCTCGAAGTCTCTGCCTACGAATAGCTCCGGATAGTTCTTGCGCATCTCCGCTTCGGGTTCCCACGTCCACTCGAACCCTTTCGGTGCTGCCACTGGACTTTCCTCAACTAGAATCTAAATTTCTCACCCCGTCTAGAATTTCTCGAATACTTTTCTACTACCAAAACTCCTTCAAGGACACTGGAAATTATGACCGGAAGAACACTCCAACAACTGGATTCATTCCTAGCCAAACGACTTCGGTTTCCTCCCAACCTTAGATGTTCCATACATCCCGACTCAAATTTCGAGCTCTAACAATTCTAAAGGTGCTCACCAATATACCCTACAGGATACTCAAATCCGATCATACTTACCAATAACTGTCGATTAACTTCCACGAATTCTAATAGACTCCAAAGATTTTCAATAACTTATATTAACAAAACATCGACCCCGTGCCGAACATCGGTCCAACCGATTACAATAACAAACATCGGCCACCCGCCGAACATCGGTCCAACCGATACAATAACAAACATCGGCCACCCGCCAAACATTGGTCCAACCGATTACAATAACAAATATCGGCCACCCGCCGAACATCGGTCCAACCGATTACAATAACAAACATCGGCCACCCGCCGAACATCGGTCCAACCGATTATAATAACAAACATCGGCCACCCGCCGAACATCGGTCCAACCGATTATAATAAATCACATAAGCGTGGTATTATCCTAGACACTAACACAAATAGATATCCCCCACAATCAAGTCAACTAACACACGCGTAGGTCATTCCCTTAACCGATACTACCCGGCCTACATTACCAACACGCGTGGAATACCCAACCTCCCACCATCGACGTATCCCCCACACTCGCTCTACAAAGCTAATTTATCTGAACCGAGGATACACCCTGACGCCTACCTCTCAGGTAACGCCTCAGGGCCCCTCACATCGGAATGACCTCCCAGGTAAGTGCCCACAACTATATCCTCCTAGCACCTACTAGAAAGCCTAGGCTATAACACCTGAACACCGGGGCCTCACCCCGAGATACCCAACCGACCACTACCAGCGACGGACTAACGTGCCTAAGGATCCAAAGCAAAACAGCCTACCAACAACATGCCTATTCCGGATTGACTCACTCACCCAAACATGTAAACACTCAACGTGCAAAGAATGCCAAACGGTGCGACAAAAACATCTCATCAACTAGACTCCACATCGAGCCATTAAAACCGGGCAATTGGCCCATGACTAACACCAAGTCAAACCCGAGCAAAATGCTCCACGCTTGCTAGACCCATAGGTCGGAAAATGCGTTTAAACAAAGTTTAAGCAAGCAATACTCTGAAATCAACATTAGCCACAAAACTCAACACGGTTTACACAAAAGAGTTTTCCAAAAGGACTCACACCCTTAAAATTCTCAAAATGACACATAACACTTAAAAGCACCTTTCCCCAAATGGTTTACAAAATCATTTACAAAATGCTTTCAACATCAGGATTTTCATCTCAAAAAAGATCGTATGTAATAAAACTACTACTACCTGATCGATAGTTACGCAAAACTGGACACGCTCGTCCCACATAGGAAAATCATGTTGAAAATCGTTCCATTGCAGTTCAGTTTACTCACACAAAAGCAAAGCGTAATAAATAATTTCTTTAAAATGAACCGCCTCGATTCCAGTATGGATTGACTCATGACGTGCACTTAAAGTAACCGCTTGACCTTAAACAGGGTGCGACAAAGGTGTGCACATAATTCAAAATAAGTTTCACGACATTTGATTCAAAAATTCCTCTTTTTAATCATAAAATGACGCGGCACAGGGTTCGCCACAAATTTTTCGCGCGTCAGCTAGTCACACAAAACGATGACACGGTTTACAAATATATTTTTGTTAAACACAACTGTCTCGTGTAAGTTGCAAACTTGAAGACAGAAACCAGTCCGCTTCTAATAATTGGAAATATCGACTAAAACCTCATAAAATCTCAAACTGGGGGCAGGCATGCAAGCTTGTAACACTTCCTCAAGTTTCGTACTTGGGACTTATAACGTCAAAACATTATAGTTTAAAAATGTATTTATCGAAAATGCTCAAAATACCCGTTTCCTCCAAAGCAAAAGTTTTTAATTACCCAAAAAAATGATCGGTAATTCTAAATTAACCGAATGTCAACAATCTACGCATTTATATTTCCAAAATATAACACATTGTAATCGAATGCATGATATTCACAACATTAAAACACTCATTGGATCAAATGGTCTTTCATTTCGACAAAAAGGAACTAAAACATTTTCATGCACGACTCGTTTATCAAAATGTCGAGAACAAAAGTTACCCCAGTATGCATACCCCTAAGTCGATAAATCGCATTTTCATGGAAAAGTCAATAAAACCTTTAGCTGACTAAAAAAAGCGCACTAAACAACTCCTTATGAAATGTTACCAAAATTCCTCCATGCACTACTTATGTCACGCATGAATCAATCCACACACTGAACTATTTGCAATAAAATACTTAGTAACACAAACTCTCGAAAGAAAAGTTAAGCGACACTAGAATTCCAAACTCATTTTAAACAAATCACCAATAAAGTTTGTAACTCTCGTAATAAAAAGGTTTCATGCACTTTCAAAACCATAATTCGACATCTTGTGTGTGTGCTAAACATTTCCCAAAATTCCAAAACACAATCCATATAAGGATTGGAAACACAAAAATTAGTTAATGCAATCCTATTTTCAAAATAAACTCTGTGCATGACTCAGTCGGCATTCAACGTCTCGACTCATACTCCTCCATCCTCTCCAATCCACTATCGTCCTCCGGACATTTAAACCTCTTAGGGCAAGATGGGAAATTACGTCAAATAATCCCTACGATTTTTCCTCAAATCAAAGTCGGCTCTATAAGCCTATGATTCTAGCACAATCATCCATCTTGGCCCGAAACAAACATCATCCCCATCATCACTCCAAGTGACTAATACTAGAATCGTCCTTTTATTCCAACGACTACTACTTTATAACCTTCGACACTACCCCAACGATCATCCCATCAAAGTAAAACAAGTACACACCTGTACTAGTATGTTTACTATAGTTGTTCCTCCTTGTGATGGCTATTCAGGGCAGATGTTACCACGAGTTATTAGCACATAATAACTCATACTAACAACACTCACGCTCAACTCCTTGGATTCCTCGTGACTTCCCCGACTCGAGCATTGATCCTGTGCTTCCGGTAGTAGGAGCTCTACTACTACCATCCACACCTATCATCGCCCGTTCCGAGTTCCATCCTAAGGGGTCCAAGTAGTTTCTCGCCGAAACTATACACATATGCCCGCACCGGCATAAGTACACACTCTTCCTAGCTCCCTAGGAATTCCATCCAAACCACTACCCTTGCTACTGCCGAATCCCTACTTATCATGACGAGTTGCCTCGCGAATACCCGATCATATGCAGTGCGAAACAAATAGACAGTCGAATACAAGACTCTATCCTAGAACGGTTGGACTCAAACAAGAGCTGCGCAATAGAACTAAATCGAATATTCTAAGGCTATAAATCTCTTACTGCATACAACCTAGAGGGCATCCACTTAGTAACCTATCATAATTAGCATAAATTCCTAATAGCAAGTAGTTCAACATACATCATAGTGTCCACAACAGGCAATCTAGCATGCATACTCTATGATCTAGAAAGCAATAAAACACTAAGTACTGTACCTTTCCCCTTTGGCTCCGGCTGACTGTACACATTGCGCCTCCGATCACCGTTCCTCGAACGGGTCTTTACTTTTTCTTTTATTTCCAAAAAGATTTAATAAAGAATTTGAAATTTCCCAGCCGCAACTTGAGACCAAACACACCGAGGTGCGTTTGATTCACTCAAGCTGTGCTCTGATACCAAGTTGTAACGTCCCAAAAATTACAAGCAAATTTAAATTTTTAAATAAACATTTCATTTATGACAACTCATTAAATGATTCCAACGTTTCGTTTGTAAACTCATAATTAATATCTTCATAATAAAAACCAGCGGAATTAAACGTTTAATTACTAAAAACCATAAAGCAACCAGCTCTCCTCGCGCGCCAGTGTGTACTCGTCACGCCTTGGAGCCGCCCGTACCTGAAACCACAAACTATTGGGAAAGGGTAAGCACGAAGCTTAGTGAATTCAAACACCATAAATAATACAGTTATTCCACACTACCCCTAAAAAAGATAGTGACACATAAACGATCATACCGGTCTACGAACAAGTCATAAACATGTATATCCACAACCACCCGCCTAAGAGGCACAAGTCGGTCCCACCGACCACATGATAACATCTTCGGCCCCGCCGAATCCCCGGTCCCACCGAGTCTCTACGCCACCCGCGTATAAAACCTCCGGCCCCGCCGGACCCTCGGTCCCACCGAGTCTCTACGCCACCCGCGTATAAAACCTCCGGCCCCGCCGGATCCTCGGTCCCACCGAGTTAACATGACAACATAGTATCAACTAGACACCCCACTATCTAGTTCCACAACACAATCACATAAAGCTACCACACACGTACTACAGCAATGATAAAACAACCGTTATTAGATATAGTGAGAGAACTCACCTCGAATGCGCGCCTAGCTTAACAACACAATTCAAGCTTCACAAATGCAGTCACTTCCCAGCACCTAAACGCATGTTAAAACGTGTCAATACGAGACCCGGACCCTATGACACGACACACGCTTAAACCGTCACTAAAACTATTTTCTGCTCTCGCCAAACAGCTCTGTTCGGGACCTGTTTCGACATCTTTAAACCCAGAAAATTCACAATATCATTTCATGGTTAGTAAGTACTCTGAGATAGGGTTTCAAGGACATATTATACGCCTCCTAACGGTTTTTCTACAATTTACTATGGATTTTACAAAAACAGTTCGCGGAACAGCGAAAAACAGCACCTTACAGTACAAAACGACGATTTTACCTATGCTACGTTCCGAACTGGATTTTTCACAAAACACAGAAAAGTTGCTAGACTCAGAAAGGGAACGTTTGGCACTGATCTCACCCACATACGAGTTACGAGCAAAAGGTTATGGCTTTCACAAGGAAATGGCAGATTCCAGAATTTTTCACATGAAATGACGAATCACAGAACTTGCGATCACTTTTTCGCCCAGCTAGAGACCGAACCAGTTTTCCGCTAAAACACGGAAAACGTGCCCGACCCCGAACTTGAACCGTGGGCGCCAGTTTCGGCTCAAACGGAGTTACGACGGAAAAGTTATGATCAAACGAAAACTGGACATCACACTTAGAATTTACATAAAATGACGATTTAAAAGAAACGGTTTGAACGATTCGGCTTAATCGATTAAGTCACGGTTTAAGGGCTCTACAGTGACTATGGTCTGGTCACGACCACGCGCCACCCACAGCCATCTCCGGCAGTGGTGGTCGCCGGTGGCGACCGGCGGCGGCTCTCCGGCGATGATTACACACACACACACCGCCCACACCACCCTCTCGCACCACCTTTCCTCCTCTCTCTCGATCGCCATAAACGCACACACACAACTACACACACCACCACGACCATCCTACGCCACCACCCCTCAAGGTGGTCCACGGCGGCTACCGCCTGCAGCGGCCAAGGCCGCGTGCGGCGGCAGCGGCGGCGGCTACTTCGCCGGCGACTAAAACAAGAAAGAGAATCGCGATCTTAACGCTTACCTCTCGACGAATAACGGTGGCGGCAGTGGTTTCCGGCGACTGCAGCAGTGGCGCCTCCTCCTCCGGCGTCTTTCACCTCCGGCGATCTCTCTCCCGACTCCTCTCTTTCTCGCCGCCGATTCTCTCTCTAACCTTCTCGGTTTCTCTCTCTCTCTCTCTTCTCTTCCTCCGGCCGGCGACAACCACAAAGGGGGAGGGGGAAAAAGGGATGGCCGTAGGGTTGTTCTTTGTTTTTCTTTCTTGTTTGTGCAACACGTCACCAACACAACAAAACCCGAAACCAAATGAGCCGTAGGGTTGTTCCTTTTGTTTTTTTTCTTTCTTGTTTGTCCAACACACCACAACTCACACCAACAAAACAAATGGGTTTTCGGTTTATGAAATACATGGGCCGAAAATCTATGCATGTTTTGGCCCTTTGACACTTCTAGTCCCTCCACTTAAACCTTCTCGCAACTAACCCAAAATTCCGACATTTTTAACGATTAGGTCCGATTCGTCTAACCCCGTTAACGGAAACCGCATTAAATAAAATTAAAACCAAAGGATTTATAAAAAGAGATTACATACCGGGATACGGGCTTTACAGCTCTGGTAGCTCTAATAGAGGGATCAACATCATCATTGAAAATTTCTTCAAACAGCAGGTTAAGCTCTGCTTCTCTTGATTTGGAAATGCCAGAGGTTTCTTTGTTCAGCCCGAGTTCTGAACTGATTTGCTCAGAAGTCTTTTGGAAAGAGTCGTCAAAAGAAACATTAATACTATCCACGATTGATTGGGTCCGTAGAACGTAGACTCTGTAGGCCTTAGAAGTGGCAGAGTACCTGATGAACTTGCCTTCATCTGTCTTAACATCAAACTTCCCTCGAGTCTCTCTGTCGTCGAGGACAACGCATTTGCATCCAAATACATGAAAGAACTTGATATTTGGCTTCCTCTGGTTGATCAAACGGTATGGTGTCTTGATGTATCTTTTCACCACTGTTGATCGATTATGGGTAAAGCAAGCAGTATAGACAGCTTCTGCCTAGAAAGATAGGGGTAATCCTGTTGCTGTAAGCATGGTTCTTGTAGCCTCCACAAGCGTGCGATTTTTGCGTTCGACCATGCCATTTTGTTGTGGGGTGCGTGCAGCAGAGAAGTTTTGTGAGATGCCTTCTTCTGTAAGATAAGCTTCAATGACAGAGTTTTTGAATTCTGTTCCATTGTCGCTTCTTAGCTTCTGTATCCTGCACTCATAAAGAACATGGATTCTTTTTATTAGATTTATCAAGATGTTTGGCACATCTGACTTCTTTCGCACAAATTCTACTCATGTATATCTTGAGAATTCATCGACCAACACTAACATATATTTCTTGTCACCTAGGCTCTGTGTAGCAATGGGACCACAGAGGTCGACATGAAGAATGTACAGAGGCCTAGTGCAAGACACATCAGTCTTGCCATTTCACAGGCAGAACACAAATGATCCTTATTAAATTTAACATTAGGCAGACCTTTTACCAGATCAAGTTTTCCAGTTTATCCAGAGTGTGGAAGCTTAGATGACAGAACCTGTTATGCTACAACCATGCTTCTTCATTCTTGCATGAGACAAGACAGAGTTTGTCATCTTTGTTCTTGCCTTGAAGTTCATGAGGTACAGATCACCTTTTCTTTTGGCTCACAGAAGTTATACTTCTGTGTCTTCCCCTAGCAGAGAGCAATAGGTTCTTTTGAACTTAACGTCAAAACCTGTGTCGCCGAGTTGGCTAACATTTAAAAGATTGTGCTTGAGGCCATCCACATATGCAACTTTGCACACAGTTATATCCTCTTTTTATTACTCCATAGCCTCTGATGTACCCCTTCTTGTTATCTCCAAAGGTTAGTGATCCTCCTCCAAGTTTGTCTTTATATGAAGATAGTAATCCTCTGTCGCCAGTCATGTGCCTCGAGCACCCGGAGTCTATGTGCCAAATCGGCACATACTGCTTCTGTAACATAAACAGAGAGATTTAGGTACCCATTTTCAAATGGGTCCAGGTTTGTTAGGGGGCTTTAAGGTTGCCTTAACATCCTTTGGTTTGGCTTTAACTTCTTTCGAAGAACCATCTTGTTTCTTCTTACCCTTGAATTTTGCAATTTTTTTTGGGTTTAGAGAGGAAATAGTGAGGACTGGAGAAGTGTTGATTCCATTGATACAACAGTTCAAAACAATGACAGTAATCGACATGTGAAGAAATTTGCTTAAACTTTTCATTAAAAACGCTGAACATGGGCACAGAGGCTTTATGATTACAATCTTTCCTAGCATTAGACTTTCTATTACAAAAAGACCTATGTAGGCTAGATTGAGTTTTTGTAAAATCTCTCTTTGGAGTAGCCTTCTGTTGTGCCCATCTTCTGTGGTGAACCTTTGCCGATTTCACTGTCAAAGAAGAAAAAGACTTGTTATTTTGAATCCATTTACCTTTTTGGATTTAGAGAGGACTTTTCTTTTTCTTTTTTGATTTTTTCAAGTTCAAGAGACGTTTTTGCTTGTATACACATATCCAGAAAGTCTTGGCAGATAGGAACACTTGTGAATTTCTCCTTTGGAGGAATGGTTCTGTTAAGAATGCCAGAGGGAAGCTTAAATCCCTTTGATTCACAAGGAACTATCTCTGACTCATCAAAGTCAGTCTCATATTCGTCAGATGATGAGTGTTGGTCCCGGAAGAGTTATACAAGTTTGTAGAAGGGGGGGGGGGGGTTGAATAAAAACACACGATATTTACTTTTCTAAATTGTTTATTGATATGTATCAAACAATTTACAACTTGTTGCGGAACAAGATTAAGGAATAAACCTAATCTAAACAAGCTATTAGAATCACTAAGATTTCTTGCACTAGAAATAAGATAGAGAGAAAATAAGATTTCAGCAAGGAGAAAAAATGGCCGAAGGTGTTCATGAGATGAACAGGGTTTCCTTTATATACTGCATGTATTTAACGCACAACAGTACAACTTTACACGTGGCAGCAGCTGGTTGGTTGCATGGTTTGACCTTGGTAGACAACCTAGTAGCCGCATGATGAACAATGTAGAATCAGAGTTGGTTGTATGATTCTGGACAAAAGGGATTTCCGTTCTGACGGATCGTACGGAGACGTGCAAGGAGGTAAGTCAAAAGTAACTTGTAGAGGAAACTTCATGATCAGCGTTCGCTGAATAAATCTTTATCAGCGAGTGATAAAGTTCAACGTTCGCTGAAGTCTTCTACTTGAAACTTCACGTTGAGTGGACAGGTCTTGGCTTCTCTGATATCTGCATCAGTTCATTAGTAGACTTGTCGCTGGTTCTTTGGCTTGATCTTCGACTTCAGCGTAGAACATAGTTGACGTGAAACTTGTCTTCAGGGATCATAAGTAAACAACATATCTTATCCGCGATCATCAGTGAGGCTGAACAGACTCAGGGCTCACTGATGAACAGTTTTCGCTGAATGTATAATCTAAAGCGTATGTTTTCATCAGCGATACTAAACAGACTTAGTATCTTTTCTTTGATGACCAAACATTAATACATATTGTCTACTTACAATTTTCACTAAGTGTTTCTAATAGAGTCATTATCAAATCACTGAGGGTTTGGATAAACAATCTCCCCCTATTTGATTATGACATAGCAATAAAAGAAAATTGCTAAGTAAGAAAACATAAGGATAAAAAGGACTCATAAAAATATTTGTCCCATTTACTGTTTTCGGAGATCTTTTAAATACTGATGGAGTAAAGTACATTCGTTGAAATTTTTCTTTAAACTTCGTACAAGTTACAAAGGGAAGTGGAAAAATTACAAGTACAACAAATAATAATTACAAGTACAACAGATACAAGTTGATAAAGATAGAAGAATTACAAAAAGAAATATTATCAGCTACTCAGGTTCTTTCTTGATGAGTTCATCAAGAGTGTCAGTCTCTGGAATCATCCAATCAGGGGTTGTGACTCCCTGTTCCCTTCTTTTCTTTTCTTCGCGGTAGATGTGGGGTTTCAGAAGTGATCCAAGGAGATTGTGTTTGTACTCACACCAGTATAGTAAATCCCTGAGTTGTTCGATTGGAGTTGTGTATAACTCAGAGATGCGTTGAAAGCATTCACGACCATTGAAGTCATAGAAGAAAATGCCATAAGGTTTGCTGATAACTCTGCCAGGGAAGAAAGCTTAAGTTGGAGGTAGAGATACGTCGAGTCCGGAGAGGTCAGGGGCAAGGCCAAGAACTGCTTCACGAGAGAATTCAATCCCTGTCTCGTTTCTTATTGTCGGGCCTGGAGAGGAAGGGGTCTTTTCTTCTTTGGAGCAACTCGCTTCTTTTGAATTGGTGGTGGAGGTGATATCAACCGCTGAGGTAACTAAGTCGATCTGCCTGTTTATGGCTTGTTCAATATAGGTTTTGAAAGTTGAGCGGGATCTTTGAATTGCTATTCTCATCTCCAACCATTCAGCGAGACCAAATGTTATTGGACATCAACATTCTATCGGTACCAAATGTTATGGCTTGTTCAATATAGGTTTTCTCTAACTACTTGGACATGAACGATCGGTACCTTTATGTTATTTTTTAAAGCATATATCCCTTTGACGTTTACAGCTTTTATCCTTGAAGGATGTTGTCTGTAGTGGCACATTTTCTTACACCATTCGAGAGTGGTGCTGCTGACTTTGGTCTTTTCCTGGTGGGTCTTCTGTGCGTCCTTCATCAGAGTCTTTTGGACAGCAACATGAAATTTCTTTAAAGCTGGATCTTCAACTGAACGTTGAGCAAGCTCTAAGGCATATTCTTTGTCTTTTTCTTCAGCCCTCTTTCGTTCAGCGAAGAGTTTTTCAGCTTTGAGGGATTCAACGACTTCATCTTTTGATAGAATGTTGAGATGAACAGGAACGAATCGCTGATCCTCTAGCTGTTGGATCATAGCTGCTCTTCTTTTCATTTCTTCTTCACTTGGTTTTTGAGGAACCAAGGATGGTCTTCTATCGTGTGTGAGCAACTCTTCTTCTTCTTCTTCAAAAATGTCATCGGTCCCATCAAGATTCAGGACCAGGATTATTTCTTCAGCGCTCGGGGCTGGAATTATTGGAGTTGTAGTTGGAGCAGCTTCAGTTTGACCCTCAAACAGGGGAGAGGACTAGATGAAACACAACGGTCATTTAAGTAAGATCATTTGGGAAAAGAGATAGAGAAACAATGAGGGTTAAGTGTATAGAGGTTTTATGGAGAGGAGAACTGAGGTTGAGAAGGGTTAGAGGAGGGATGCATTGTATGGGAAGAAAATATATTGTACCTGACAAACTGGCTTTCTTGAAAGGATAGTCAGATTGCCTTTTGCAGCGATGCCTTTATTTTGCCTTTATCGGCTTCAGTCGCTGCAGGCTTTTTGGTGTTCCCCTCCCCTGAAGATTCTGTAATAACTACCCCTTTGGGAGCAGGGGTCCTTTTGGTTGGCTGGAAGGAGAAGTCGACAGCATCATCATCATCGTCATCATCATCATCTTTTGGTGATTATGATGGTTCATCATCCTGAAGATCGAGATCTACGTCTTCTTCTTCTTCTTCAGCTTCTTCATCAGAAGGGACAAGAACTTCAGCATCTTCCAGTTCTTCATCGAGTTGCTCCCCCTCAGATTTATCGTTGTGTTCGAAGAACTCGGTTCTCTCAGCGTTATGGGGAAGATCTTCTTGACTCTTCTCCCCCTCATCCACATGACGGATGGGGGGGGGGGCAATATCAGCAACAACATCAGCATGCTTTGGGTCTGTTGATCCAAACCCTCAGTGATTTGATAATGACCCTCTCTTAAACACTTAGTGAAAATTGTAAGTAAATAATATGTATTAGAGTTTCACTATCGCTGATGTACTAAGACTAATTCAGTACCGCTGATAGGAACTCTCATTCTTTAGATTAAACATTCAGCGAACACTGTTCACCATAATGCTCTGAGCCTGTTCAGTCCTTATGGTGATCGCTGATAATTAGTTGTTTACTTATGATCTCTGAAGACAAGTTTCGCGTTAACATAGGTTCTACGCTGAAGTCGAAGATCAAGCTCAAGAACCAGCGACAAGTCTCCTAATGAACTGATGCGGATCAGCGAAGACTCAGATTTATCCACTCAACGTGAAGTATCAAGTACAAGACTTCAGATATCGCTGAACTTTATCATCCATTGATAAAACCCTGAATCAACGTAAGCTGATCAAGAAGTCTTCCGTACAAAGTACTTTTATCTTAACCACCCTTGCACGACTCCGTACGAAATGTCAGAACATACATCCTTATTGTCTGAAATCGTACACCAACTCTGATTCTACACTGTGCACCATGCGGCTACAAAGGTTGTCTACTAAAGTCAGAATCAAACAACCAATCAGCTGCTACCACGTGTAAAGTATAAACTGACATGCATTAAATGCATGCAGTATATAAGAAGAAGACCTCACTTCATTTTGAAGAACTCGTAAACTCTGGTCGAGTCATCCTTCTTATATCTTTGAGATAGGTTATTATTAGTAATTTCCTTCTCTTTCTTAGTGCAAGAAACTTAGTGTTCCAACTTGTTTAGATTAGGATTTATCCTTATCTTGTTCCGCAACAAGTTGTAAATTGTCTTGATTTATCAATAAACAATTTAGAAAAGTAAAAACGTGTGTTTGTATTCACCCCCCCCCTTCTACAATCTTGTATAGCCCTTCGGGACCAACAAGTGGTATCAGAGCGGATTTGTTTAATCTCATAAACAAGATCTGATCTATACTAAGATTTCTCTTCCTAGCTATTTCTTAAAATGGCTACCAACACAAACACAAACACAAACTATATTGACAACGGTTCTCTTGCAAAACCCCCTAGATTTTCCAGGGAT
This sequence comes from Saussurea involucrata, assembly GCA_033807775.1. Classification (NCBI taxonomy): domain Eukaryota; kingdom Viridiplantae; phylum Streptophyta; class Magnoliopsida; order Asterales; family Asteraceae; genus Saussurea; species Saussurea involucrata. Next base: position 57,686,975 of record CM066323.1, read on the forward strand.
AATTTTAATCTATGGAAAAATAGGATGATTCTCTTCTTAGAAGGTGTAGACCCTACTATGCCTTATTATCTTGAAAACGGCCCATATATCCCTGTTAGAACTGATCCTGCAGTACCAGCCACTGAGAATAGACCTTCTATTCCAGAAAGGCTGATACCCAAGGAAGTTCATATGTGGACTAACGAAGATAAGAAGAAAGTGGCTATCGACACCAAAGCCAGATCCATACTCTCCATGGCTCTTCCTGACGAAGTCTACCATTCCGTCATGAACCTGAAAACCTCAAAAGCTATGTGGGACACAATCTGTGTTCAGTATGAAGGTACATCTGAAGTCCAGGACTCACAAAAGATCAACCTGGTAAGACAGTATGAAAGCTTCATTTGTGGTAAGAATGAATCTGTCTCTGAAGTACACCAACGTTTTAACTGCTTAATAATAGATCTAAAAATTGTTGGTAAGGAATATTCTAACTTTGAAGTACTGACAAAGTTCTTAGAATGTTTACCTGAAAGTTGGGACAGTT